>CM076118.1:15000-1379265 GCA_038048805.1 Hipparchia sbordonii | reverse complement strand
CGAAGACGTGCCGCCAAGCGATTTAGCGTTCCGGCACGATGGCGTGTAGAAACCGATTAGGGGTATGGTTGAATTTACACTGCTATACCCCTTCCAAGTTAGCCCGCTACCATCTTAGACTGCATCATCACTTACCATCAGGTGAGATCGCAGTCAAGGGCTATCTTGTCATCGAATAAAAAAAAAACACGAGCGATTTAGCGTTCCGGTACGATGGCGTACCGGAACGCTAAATCACGTCAGCACGTCTTTGACGGTAGGGTGGTAACTAGCTACGGCCAAACTCTCCCACTAAACCAAACCGGGGACAATTCAGAAATTATAAATTCCCAAATTGCCCCCGTCGGGAATCGAACTCAAGACCTCCCAGTTATAAGACCATAGCGCTCACCGCTTCGCTGGGGAGGTCGTCATTTTGTAACGCTCAACGACGGCCAACTCGGAGTGAACGTATAGTAAGTGTACATAACACCAACCAGAAAACAGGTTACACGTTAGTTCAACTAGACAAAAACCGTGAAGGCTTTATGGCATTGTGTTTCCCAAGTCAGTGTGAAGTGAACGGCGCGATGTTTCTGTACTTTATTATAACAACTCTAATATTTAATGGCGTAAGTATTTAGTTTTAATTTTTTGATTAGAAACTGTTACGAGCTTTTGCATTGGAAATAGAAATAGAAAGGATTTATTTGCATGATTGTAAATTGGTTATAGAATATACGATGATTTTAAGATCTTAAACTCTTTGATTGATAATTTAAATTTTGATATCTTATGTTTTTTCATTTTTTCAGTTGTTCATTAGTGATTTCCCTATAATTTTTTTTGTATTAAGTTTAACGAAAAGGAAAAAGAATTATTCAAATCGGTCGAAATCATTAACCTATCTATCATAGTTTTAGGTACAAACTTACTATAGAACTTAGTAACTAAGCTAACCTATGCACCTATTTGCATAAGTTATTTTCGTAAGATTGCGTAGGTACTTACTAAGTAATTTAAATATTTGATCTGTTAAATCAATTATACACACTTACCTAGCTACCTAATAATTTTTTAGACTTTTTTTTATTTTAAAAAGAATATTAGGCAACCTGAAGTTGACGAATATCCTCCTATCCCCTCCAAATAAGCGGAAAGCTTGTGTTAGGAGTGGGTACGACAATAGTGGTGGGTGGGATTCGAACCTGCGACCTTACAGTTTTAAGTTCGCGCCTTTAACCGTTGGGCTATTGAGGCTTTTAAACTTTGGCGGTTCTATATTATGTGTGTGTTGTTTTGTAGATGTGTGGCGCTGACGAGGCGGACGGCGGCAAGGCACCAAGGGTCACCCTGAACGATGGCAATACTATGCCAGTGCTGGGACTTGGCACGTTTTTAGGATTCGACGAGGTAATAATAATTGGGCATTTCACTTTTATAGGTTTTTTTTTTAATTTTTTTTTATTCTACATATTACAAGATAGCCCTTGACTGCGATCTCACCTGATGCTAAGTGACGATGCAGTCTAAGGTGGTAGCGGGCTAACTTGGAAGGGGTATAGCAGTGTAAAAACCCATACCCCTAATCGGTTTCTACACGCCATTGTGCCGGAACGCTAAACCGCTTGGCGGCACGTCTTTGACGGTAGGGTGGTAACTAGCCAGGGCCAAAGCCTCCCACCAGACCAGACCAGAAACAATTTAGAAATTATAAATTCCTAAATTGCCCCCGCCGGGAATCGAACCCGAGACCTCCCAGTTATAAGACCACAGCGCTCACCACTGCGCCAGGGAGGTCGTCAAAGGTATACTTAAAATAAAGTTTTTTAATATTAAAACACAATGTCATTTTTGTTTTTTTAATATCTTAACTAGTCTCGAAAATATAGAGCTTTAAAGTATCCTGTTAGAGAGAGAGAGCGCTACTAACATGTGGCGTCATAAATTCAGTAGCACCATACACTGTCCATACAAAATATCGTTATAGAAAGAGACGGATAAGGTCGCAGTAAAACAGCATTATAAATTATTTGTTTTTTGGCCGATTTATTTTCTGTTTTTACAAATGTTATTCTTACATGTTACATTTTCAATTGTAATTACTGAATATCCACATTTCGACAACAGTAAAATACCCAATTATTTTGATGTCCTCCCTGGCGCAGTGGTGAGCGCTGTGGTCTTATAACTGGGAGGTCTCAGGTTCGATTTCCGGCGGGGGCAATTTGGGAATTTATAATTTCTGAATTGTCCCCAGTCTGGTCATTAGTTTATTATGATCAATGTTACAATTCAATTTTGTGTCAAAAAAAATAAACTTCTCCTTTCAGAAAGGTCAAAAGAAAGTGGAAGAAGGTGAAGTGGAACTGCCCGTGGCGTGGGCTTTGGATGCTGGATACCGGTAATTAATCCATCTAATCTAAAAAAATCTAATTAGTTGAATAATATTTGCGTTAACAGTGAAGGAAATTAACTTGAAAAAGTTGAGAATATGAGGGTTCATATGAAAGTTCTCCATACTGCTTAAAGGTGTGTGAAGTCTGCCAATTTAGCTTCTCAAGCTATAACGTCGTCAACCAAATATCTTACTTAGCAAAAAATTCTCTATCGATCCACAGAATCATGACCAAAGCCTCCCACCAGATCAGACCAGAGGAAACTGGCAGGGGAAATTCGGGATTTCATAATTCAGAAATTATAAATTCCCAAATTGCCCCCGGCGGGAATCGAACCCGAGACCTCCCTGTAATAAAACCACAGCGCTCACCACAGCGCCAGGTAGGTCGTCAAAAGTTGGAATGTTCCGTTGAATTTGTTCTGGTTGGCTAGATGAACAAAGCTATGTCTAATGTTCTTTCATTTCACGAGGGCTCGTGGCTCATGGTTGTGTGTGTGTCGTATCTGTATAAGTCTGAGCGAGAGTTTGCTCACGCCTGACCGCTCCCACTTAGGCTCTTGACAGTGTGACACGCACACTTACGCAATGTGCATGTACACGACGTAAGCACAAGTAAAGCGCCCGTAACTTCGTGAAATAAACGTACTATAACAAATCTAATTATTTACAGTATGATCGACACAGCCTCTCTGTATCTCAATGAGGAGCAGGTCGGTCTTGGAGTCAGAAGGTCTGGAGTTCCGAGGGAGAATGTGTTTCTTGTGACTAAGGTATGAATCGTTTATGGTTTCTTATTTCATGTAGGCCAACCTGTGGTTTTTATGACAACACAAGACCCTCGGTTCGGAAAGCTGATTCCGTGAGAAGAGTTGGAAAGAATAACTGTTGGCACGCTTGCCCTGCCCATTTTTAACCGACTTCCAACAAGGAGGAGACTTTCAATTCGTTGGAATCTTTTTTTTTTCTTTTATGTATGTTCCCCGATTACTCGAAGACGCCTGGGCCGATTTGGAAAATTTTTTTTTGTTTGAAAGGGTATACTTCTCAGGTGGTTCCATTGTCATTAAGTCAGGATGTGATGATGGAATCCTGGAGAAATCGAAGGAACTATTCAAATTTTATAGGCACAATTAATATATGTAATTTGTAATGGCGTTTGAAGTCGGTTTTGTAAAAAGAATTTTCACGATTAAATTATTATGTTCTACCTTCATATATTTTATTGACCTTTATCATGTTTTTCCATGTTACAGCTTGGTATCAACGAGCAAAGGGACGTGGTGGGAGCCCTGAAGCGCTCCCTCGGTCGACTCAACATGACCTACGTTGATCTGTACTTGATACACAACCCCATCGCTACTAAAGTGAGTAGGTAGCTTATCTATTATCTGAGGATGCAGATACTAATTCTCTGTCCAAAGTATGTGCCAGCTCTGTCCGCGAACGAAGTTGAGGGCGTCAGCTAGTCATTTATATATCCTTTGTTCTTAGGCCGATGGAAGCGGTGAATTCGACATAATAGACTACGTGGATACTTGGAAAGGTATGGAAGAAACCAAACGGCTTGGTTTGGCTAAGTCCATTGGCATATCGAACTTCAATATCAGCCAGATGGAGAGGCTTATAGATAACTGTGAGATCAAACCAGCTGTTTTACAAGTTGAGGTATGGTTTATTAAGCTTTTTAGTTTTTATTTTTCCGCTCAAACCAAAGTGAAGCCACTTTTTTGAGGTGTCCAACAAGGCGATCCGTTTAGACCGCACTTCTTCTTTATTTACATAAATGATGAATATGTGTGTATGTAAAATTACTGTGAGCCTTAAACCTAAAACGTCTTATAAACGGGCTAATTTGGAAAAAGAAATAATTCAGATGCAAACAAGTTTATTTATTTATTTATTTATTGGTTTGCCAACAGGAAATCACATTAACAAATTACATAAAATTATACTACATCTATAGAAACATTTCAGATGTGCACCCAATTACAGGCAAACCATAATACCTAATCTGTGAGGCAAACCGACATGCGTATAAGCAAAAGTGCAAATGCGGGTTTGCCAGTTAACAATTACACAAGGTTAATTTAATGTATACAATTGAACCAAAGAGTAATATATACATAGGGCTGATTGAACTATGAGAAGCATATGAGGCTATGATGCGGTTTCAATATATTGATACAATAACCTTTTATACTGTTGCAAAGAGAGTGAGTGTGTGGTGTATATCGATAATGACATTAGAGTTTTTAATTTATAAAGATTTTACAGAGTAAATAAAATAACGTACCTACTGTTTATAGAATATCACAATAACAAAAAGTTGAGTAGGTACAGGTTATTTCATATTTTTGATATAAGTGAGGTAATAGAAAAAATTTAATATTTATGATATTTTACTTATTACATTTAACATGTTATTACTTCCTTCAGGTAAACCTAAATCTAGCTCAAAACAAGATCCTCAACTTCACCAAAGCCCACAACATAGCTGTGATGGCATACACCCCGTTCGGTTCACTATTTGAGAAGAACACCGATGCTCCGCCACCGAGGGTCGACAACCCAATCCTAGTGGGACTTGGGTTCAAATACAAAAAAACTGTACCGCAAATCGCACTTAGATATTTGGTAAGTTTTAGTTCTACATAGATCTTTAAAAAGCTTTTGATAGTGTCTATTATTTATATATTTTTCATGCATTTCGATGGCAGGTATTTTAATCAATTGCGATATCACCTGACATTAAACGATTGAAATCTAAGATGGCAGTGTGCTGATCTGGAATTATTTTGACAGTTTAGTCAACCTATTTGTGTAGTCGGATTCTGAGACCCTCATTCGGAGCAACGTCTTTATTAATAGCCAGTGCTGAATACTACCACTAGATAGAGAAAAAATATAGTGCAGATTTAGCATAAATTAATGAACGAGGAGCTATAATAGAGCAAGCTAGCAACGAGGTTTGTAGATACAATTTTACAGCATAAAAGAAGTTTTGATTTTTAGGTTCAAAAAGGCGTGATTCCGATTCCGAAATCAATTCGCAAAGAGAGAATCGAGCAGAATATTGATATATTCGATTTTGAATTGAGTGATGAAGATATGGAAAGACTTGGTAAGTTCAATATTATTTTAGAAGGTCTATAAAATAACCAGCTTAATTGAGTTATTTTTTCTAAAAACCTCGCAAGAATCTTCAACATTACGGATTAAAACGTCTATAACACTCACCAGCTGGTCCTCAACTAAACCAAAAAAAAGATGTGTGGCACTCGGGGACTGCCGCGGTAAAGCTATTGCATAGCATTTTTTATCAACGCCATCTAGCGGTGAGAGGAGTCCCGAGTCAGGTTATTTTCGTTACGGAATTTCTGGATTCGGTCTCAACGCTCAAGGCCCGCGATAGAAGCTATACAATAGCTTAAAAGAAATTCGAAAATTCAAAATTGCTTTTTTCATGTAGGCAAACTGGTGACTTTTATGACAAGTCTAGACTCTATCACTGGTTGTTGTTGTTGGACCTACCTCTGTTAGTACCTCCTTAAAGGCCGTTCAACAGTACCTAGTTTACGATGATGATGTCGTTATTTTTCCAGGTGAATTTAACAGAGACTTCAGAACAGTGTGGCCAAGCTTCTGGCAAAATCACCCCTACTACCCGTTCGAGAAGAAAGACGTTCCCGACCCTGACATCTTCGAAGCAGGAAGACAAACGGAATAAAAACGTTTTAATCCTGATCAGAAAAATAAGAAACTCGCATTAGGAACAACATTACACACTATTTTCATCACAGTTATTTGTCATTGAAATTTTTTTTAACTATGTATAATATAGTTAAAATTAATACGTGCGTATTGGTTTTCCATAAAATTGCTAATTTTTATATTTTTTTCCGATCAAAGAGCCTACTAACAACGCTTAAAATATCACTTTAAGGACATCATGATAGATATGCAATGTTCAACATAATATTATTGAAATAATACTACTTTAAGCGTTGTTAGTAAGCCTCCTTGCTTTTTTATTAAGTGTCAATCCTACATTTTGTTTATTTTTTTCTACAAAATTCCTAACTCTATTTTATTTTTGTCAATAAAAATAAAGGAAATAAATCTTTATACTTTCGAAAAGTTGTTTTAATTAATACAAGTCTGTTGATATTAAACTTTACTAACAGACGAGTAAAATCTGCTGTTTGAATAGTCATAAGAATCATAAGTTGACCTTTATGAAATAAATAAAGAATTTTGAAAAACTTTGTATATAATAGGTATTTTGTGCTAGGTGCATAGTAATACAAACAAAATATTTTAATCAAAACCAGTCGTAGATGTAATTGTATGTAAGTATTATTTATAATTTATCCTTACAAAATAGTATGAAACATAGGCACTACTTCTTAAAGAGGTTCACCAAGGGAGTCTTAAGGGGCCTTCATTTTTGTTTGAGTATAATATATTCCTAATTCAAAGTTGTTCAAATTACGTGGAAATCATTACCATGGGGTTTATTAAAGTAAGCGTGATAAAATCAACATAATACCTAGATACCTAGAAGAAAAACGAATTACAAAAATAAAAACGCAATTTTTTTGCCAGATATTTACTTTTCAACGGTAGGTATAGATATTAGGTACAAAGTGTTAAATAGTAAATTATTCTATAAAATATGCTATTAAATAAGTAATTATAAACACTCAAACTACACTGTTTTGCTTGAAACTTATATAATTAAACTATGTTAAGTATATACAAAGTATCAGAGATTGCACAGAATATTGCCGATCAACAGCCAAGAGAATATAATCTGATCAACAGAATCTATACATTGAATATCAATTAAATTTTAAAAGCAAAATATGTGCGCAATAAGTTTACACTATTATATTTTTCGTTCTAATGAATGCTAATGAAGGTAACGTCATTCTTTTGTTAATATTTACCAACAATTAGCAAGTAGTTTGACGTCATACATCAAAATCTAACGCTCCTGATTAAGTGTCAAGTATTGTTTACCACGGAGCATTTGACATTGCTCTTAAAGCTCGTTGAAGAGCAAAATTAATAGCAAGAATATAAAGAGTTAATAAATCATTGGATTTACTTTTAGTAAAACAGTAATTTGCAGTAATTGTCTAAGAAAACGACATCATTGGAATTCATGTCAATCAACACGATGTTCACCCAAATAATTCTTGCACACAACATTTTATTGCACCGAATATTAGTCCTAACTTTCGGTTTTCATAGCAGGTTTCTATTAAGTCCTAGTTCTGATAAAGAACTCTCCGTTGATCTCGTCTTCTTGTACCACAGAGCATTTGACTTTGGCCTCAAAGCTACACTAGAACGAGCGCTAGTTGAGGAAAAGTTAATTTAAGTAACATATTACGAGTTAATGAATCATTGGGTTTACTTTTAGAAAAACAAAAAGTTGTAGCAATTGTCTAAGAAAACGACATCATTGGAATTCATGTCAATCAACACGATGATCACTCAAAAAGTTCTTAAACACAATACTTTATTGCACCCAATATTAAAGTCCTATCTTCCGGGAGCCAGGTTTGTAGTGAGTTTTAAACCTTCTTCTTAGTCATAAGGAACTCCCCGTTGAGCTCGTCTTCCTGTACCACGGAGCATTTGACGTTTGCTTCGAAGTCGCACTGCTGAGTTTGCTCGTTGAAGAAGAGCCCATCTGAACAGTACGCTGTCTGCGGTATGCCGTTTACGCAGTGCCAGTAGCGCTGGCAGTCACCTCTGGGAATAAGGAATACATAAATGTACAGGAGAATAATTACATGCTGACGATAACTTTATGAAGAGGTTACAATGCTTGTAACGACACCACAAATGCCATTAACACATAGACACGTCCAACTTATAAAACCTTGTCGTTTTTGTGTCGGAGGTTAAAAAGTAAAAGAGTGACTGACTGATCTATGAACTGAACGCACCGCTTTTACTGCTGGTCGGACATCTAGACAAACGTCTAACTAACGCCTGGACAGAGGTAAACTCAGGAAGATGGTGGGAATTATAATGGGGCACAGCCCACTAGACAAACACCTCTTTATCATAGGCGTAAAATACATGTTAAGACGGGCAGACAGAAAGTAGACCCAATCTCGTTGGTGGCACCCGTTCACGAGCATGACGCATGTTCCAGCCGTTGCTTCGTTCAACCATATTTGAGGGAACGTAACAACCCGCACCACACGACACCACCACAGAAATGTTTAAAAAGAGCATGGCATACATACTTAGAATACCCATGTTGACGCATCGAATTGAACACTAACTAATATTAAAATACTCATTTTAAGACATGACTGAGACACAAATAAAGTGGAGACACTGTAGAACAGAATACAATAATATCATGTTATGTTATAGCTACATAATATTACAATATAATAACTTATTACACTATCTTGTGGGTAGCTGGATGCCAAGCCGATTTAGCAACCTATTTCTTCCTTTAATCTCTGGTAACATTTAATTAAAAGTGACTTACCTATACGCCACAAGTCGCGACGCGTCGTCGGCTCGCACGCAGTTCAGGATGGT
Source organism: Hipparchia sbordonii (assembly GCA_038048805.1). NCBI lineage: Eukaryota > Metazoa > Arthropoda > Insecta > Lepidoptera > Nymphalidae > Hipparchia > Hipparchia sbordonii. The sequence goes on along the minus strand of CM076118.1, from coordinate 1,370,312 downwards.
GCTGAAGCTTGGCGACTTGCCAGGTGGCTCGATGTTAATCGGCCTGATTTTGTTGGCCACAGCATCGCCTGTTATACTGTTTACGCTGCCTGAAACCATTGGCACTTTTTAAAAATGATTGCATCCATGTAACGATTCTCTATGATTTTTTTATTCGATGACTAGACTGCGATTTCACCTGATGGTACGTGACGATGCAGTTTAAGATGGTAGCGGGCTAACTTTGAAGGGGTATGGCAGTGTACATTCAACCCATACCCCTAATCGGTTTCTACACGCCATCAGAACGCTAAATCGCTTATCGTGGTAACTAGCCATGGCCAAAGCCTCCCACCAGACCAGACCAGGGACAATTCAGAAATTATAAATTCCCAAATTGCCCCGCCGGGAATCGAACCCGTTATAAGACCACAGCGCTCACCACTGCGCCAGGGAGGTCGTCAAAATATCACGATATCTGTCATGATGTCCTTAAAGTGATATTTTAAGCGTCAGTAGTAGGCTCCTGGATTTCAAAGACCATTCAGAAATTATAAATTCCCAAATTGCCCCCGGCGGGAATCGAAACCCGAAACCTCCCAGTTATAAGACCACAGCGCTCACCACTGCACCAGGGAGGTATTATAAGTATTAGTTTTTGCCCGCGGCTTCGCTCACATTAAGTTAGATTTTTAAACTTCTTTTTTACCCTCTTAGGGGTTGAATTTTCAAAAATCCTTTCTTACCGGATGCCTACATAATAATAGCTATCTGTATGCCAAATTTCAACCCGATCCATCCAGTGGTTTCAGCTGTGCTTTGATAGATCAGTCAGTCAGTCACCTTTTCCTTTTATATATTTAGATTATAAGTATCTTGGCGATCTTAGGAAGCAGCGTTCAGACACTGGCAAGCCTCAATAGCCCAACGGTTAATGGTGCGGACTGAAAACTGTAATGTCGCAGGTTCGAATCCCACCCGTTGCACTATTGTCGTACCCACTCCTAGCACAAGCTTTCCGCTTAGTTGGAGGGGATAGGAGGATATTAGTCAACTTTAGGTTGGCTAATATTCTTTTGTTTAAAATAAAATGTCTGAACAGCCACAATGTAATATATGTGGAAAGATCACCATCGTATGGTGAATCGGCCCTGTCACTCAGCCAGTCCTCACCGGATCCGTCCTCGATCTCGTCTGGGGGACTTCGGAGCACGCACTTTGTGTCTCGGGGCCAGTTGCATGTCTGAAAATAAATATTTATTTATTTATTTAGTAGGAATTGTATACAATTTGTTGCCTTATTGAACGAGCGAAGCGAGTTCTCTGAGTCAACTAGGGCGCTTGTCTGTACTGGACAGAGAAGTGTGTACGTCCAAATGTCTGTCAGAGCCCTATAACTTCTGAATTACTGAACGAAATTACTTCAAATTTAAATATAATATGTAAACTGATGGCCTTCAGCCGAACATTGTATAAAAAAATATAAAAAGCTTTATTTCAGGGGGGCTCTGATAGAAGCGTGTTTGAAGTAAAATTTTGTTTGTTGCGTTACATAGACTTGCGATATATCTTTTTAAAGACGACTTTGAACAGAGTACAAAAATATATTTTTTTTTTAATTTTTCCCTTAAAATTGACGAAATGGGGGGCTTTCAAAGTGGAGATTTTAATTTGAGCCATATGTCAAGAATGACAAGATATTAGAACTAGAAACTTAGTGGTAAATTCAGTTATATCTTGTACTTGAACAACAAATATTAAAATTAGATAAATATTATAAAGAAACGAAATTATTTAACTTTTAAGTGGAAATTTAATTTGAGCCATATGTCAAAAAGTATTGCATATTAGAATCTGAAACTTTGTTGAAAATTCAGTTATATCCTATACTTGAACAACAAATACTAAAATGAGATAAATATTATAAAGAAACGAAATTATTTAATTTTTAATGCTAATAGCTTCACAATAATGCTAATAGATGGCGCTGTATCAGTAAAACAGTTTTGCGTCAACTATTATTATTTTTTATTGCGTCTAATGTTAAAAGTTAATTATTACAATATATAATTAAAACTATCTTTTGGGACTTATGGGATACCGCGAGGTCTCAGTTCGGGGCGAACCACTAGTAGTATTTTTTTTACATATTAATCTATATATCGTCGGGGATAGTGCAAAACCGCGTATGTACCGCGTAAAAACGCGGATCTACACTAGTCACAATTTTACAGGGGAAGGTGAAAACTTTAGATATAAATTTCTTATTTCTACGGCTATTGGGCTAATTTTTACACAGAGAGTATTAATTCATGTGTTTTCTTTTATGCATTGATAAGAATAGATACCTTTTAAAGTGATTAATTTAGTCGCTACGACACTTACGCGGTTTTGATTTGACCACAAACGTGTGAAAATGGATTTTAATGTACTAATGCTAGTTACGCGAATTTGAACTATCCCCGACGATATATAAAAGAAAGTCGTGTTAGTTACACAATTTATAACTCAAGAACGGCTGAACCGATTTGGCTGAAAATTGGTGGGGAGGTAGCTTAGAACCAGGAGACGGGCATTGGATACTTTTTATCCCGTTCCCGTGGGACGTGACATAAACTATTGATGCTTTAAATTGAATGATAAAGTGCTGCGATGAAAATGAAAAAGTCAAAAATAAGGACGAACCCACTAGATATACTTAGTATGTTTACCTGAAGAATAAAATCAAAGTATAGTCCCCCCGGACAGGAGAACAAAACTTCTTCTCCATGAGCGCACATGAAGAATTTGGAGCAGTCGGTGAAGTGTGGCAGCAGCAGGAATATCTGAAACAGGCGAACGGTAGTTTCATTACTAACGGAGGATTTTTTTAGCGGGGTACTCAACTCGCCCGGTACCTTTAAAAATTTTTTAATTTTTTATTGAAGTGTTACCCTACACTTTTTTTAACTTTACTAATTTTTGATATGAATTTATAAATCTATTAGATTACTTTTAAAAATGTTTCTCCTTACCAACAATTTTCACAGATATACCGAGTGGAAATTAAAATCCTATTTATCCTATTAATCCTATTGATATTATAAATGCGAAAGTTTTGATGGATGGATGTTTGTTACTCAATCACGCCGCATCGATTGACCGATTTGGCTATTTGGCACAGAGATAGATTATAGTCTGGAATAACACAAAGGCTATTTTTAATACCGGAAAATTAGAAAGTTTCCGCGGGAATTAGAAAACCTCAATCAACGCGTACGAAGTCGCGGGCGTTAGCTAGTAACTTATTAAAGTGCATTAAATACTTAGTTACGTTGTAACAGTTTGTTTCCGAAAAGAGCAACTGCTGAGTTCAGAATTCAACAGAAGAATCTTCTTTTTTATATGGGAACAGACAGACACACAGCGCACCGACCTATTAACCTAAAATTAATCTATGAAATCATACAAAAACAACAACAAAATCATAGAGTAATTATAGAGGTCGGTGCGCCATTTGCAATATTACCTATTAGTTCCAGAGACACTCGTATCTGCTAGTGCTTACAACGCCAAGATGGCGTCAATCCAATCCAAAATGGCGTCATTTAAATGCGTAGAATAAGTACCCTCTAGAATCCTACAAAGCGTGTCGCCGAAAGGGATAAGTAACACTGTGAAATACCTACTTTTGTACGTCTTGTTGCTCACAATCACCTCACAATGTATTGTGAGCAACAACTCAAAACGTGGCACGCACTGAAGGATGGATATAGACATAGCTGTGTCTCATTCTAACTTGTTTGACGTCGCTATACTGCATTTCTTTCGTGTGGGAGTGAAAAGGAGATATCATTAAGTCTATAGTACTTCTCTCTCTACGGCTTAGTGCTTACAACGCCAAGATGGCGTCAGTCAAATCCAAAATGGCGTCATTTAAATGTAGAGGTCAGTGACCCAGAGCCACAGGTCATTCGGATTTTACATACCTGTCCTTTAGGATCACATGTCAGAGTGTTGGGGTCAACGCCCTCGAACGAGCCGCTGATGGTACGAATCGCGCAGCTTAGGAAGAAGAGAAGTGACAGGACTTTTATACCTGCAAAAAAATATGATTTTCTCTAGAGGACTGCGGGAGGGCTAAGTTATAATAATAACTAGCGGACGCCCGCGACTTCAATTCAATCGAAAGTTCCTAAATCCCTACAGTTTAGGTGGGCAGCCGCAGAACCCCTACAGCATCAGGACTGAAACGTTGGGTCCTGGAAATAACGATGTAGTCTTTACTTGGTACCTCTATCTTCTACAACCGCACCGCTCGCCACCGAACACAATTTCACCCTCACCACCTGGGTGCCTGGAGCACTTCGACCATCCGTTGCTCCAGATTTTTTTTCCACGCTCTACCAAATTGTGGAATCATCTCCCTTCCACGGTGTTCCCACTTAATTACAACATGGGGTTATTCAAGGGGCGTACCAATAAATTCCTGAAAAGCCGCCACCGCATATAGACCGATATTCCTTGTAGTTTTACTACTTGACCCTAGGTACCTTATTAAAAAAGCAACTAGGTACCTTATAATAAATTAATAGTATAATGTAATCGATTTTAAGCTAATTTTTAATGTTGCATGCTGTATTCAAGCAGAGTTTGGTTGTCCATTTATTTTATTTGTAACACCTGTATAATGCCCAAATTCGCAATAAAGGAAATTTAATTGAATTAAATTGAATTATTAAATAGGCAAAGTACGAGGATTACCCAAGTCATTATACGTCATTCGGTAAAATACCCGTTTGATGTCTTTAAATTCAAATGGTACAATAAAACGGAGTATAAAGAAGATTATTTTTGATTTGTTACGATAAAGTTAATATGACATTATTATATTGATAAAATAATTGAAGTACCTACTTGTTTAGGTTAAGTACCTATTGTACTTCAAATCGTATTGATGCTACTTTATTAATAATTTTTATGCATTTTATATTGTTCTTCGAGTTCGTCGGCTTCTTCAATACACAATCGATAGTTCCTAAATCCCCACAGCTTAGGGGGGCAGTACCGCTGCGGCATCAGGATTGAGGAGGCGGAAACCGAAGTTTTTGTGGGAGCATTTCGCAAAGTTTTTGTATCGATTAAAAAAAGATTCACGCCAATCGCTTTAGAAATCACGGAGATATCGATATACATAGGTAGAAAAACACAACTCCTTCTCCTCCTTTTTCAATAGTTGGTTAAAAAAGTAGCCTATATTAGGTACTTCCGAAAACATCAGCTATCTACCAGTGAAAGTCCCGTCAAAATCAATCCAGCCGTTTCCGAGATTAGCCGAAACAAACACATTCTTAGACAATCGATAAACTGTGTTAATCATAGATTAACTATCACTGTCATCATAACATCGTTATCAAGGGCAAAATTGTCATCGAATAAAAAAAACCTTGCAAAAGTTCATAGTCAAGTCCAAGTTTCTAACATTTTTGATAATAATTTTGCATTATCACTTCCTAACGTATTTTATCAGTCGTTAAAACATAAAAATCAACTCCGAATTTACATTAGCTACACTTGTTTAATAACGGTTTTAGATTAGTATCAATTTGTTATCAATTATTTGGTGAAATTTTTATCAAATCGTTGCTGTTAAGTATAAGATTTTAATCAGGGAAATTCGCTGTTTTCGAAATTTGAATAAACGAACATACGAAACTCCAATTGTTAGCGATAGATAAGATTATTATTTATTTACGCACACGTTGATACAATTAGTTCGAACCACTTTCGAACTAACAAAATTCCTCTCTTCGTTTGGTCAATTAATTGTCACTACATTTTATAAGTGATAGAACTGTTGCCCGCAACTTCATCCGAGTTTTTTACATTAAAATACATACATAGGTAATATATGGTAGGCCATGTATTATCCAATAGATGATCATAATAATGTTTTTTATCATTTAATTTTTATTTTTTATTTTACCATTAATGAACAATGTTTAACATGTTTTGAAAGTTACCCGCCTCTAAATTCCACTGCCATATAACGTTCATAGGTATACACTCTATGGTCCCTATGTGATGCTGTAGTAAAACTAGTAGGTAATAATCTGTGGTGATGTTTATATTTTGGTGATATTTTGAATTTTTGATTTTTGATTGTGGGTTTTTCAAGTTTTCATCATTTTTCAGTTTCCGTGAAACAATAAAAAAATTAAATTTAAAGAAGAGGATAACAAGAGTACATAAACTCATATGTAACATTAAGTTATGTACCAAGCGTGAGAGGTACCTACTTCATTGTTGACTGAAAAACAATGTCTTCATCGGATTCCGACGACGGCTTTTACAGCAATGTCGTTAAGAAAATGCGAATCGCTCGCGAGCAGTGTCGTAAAAACTTCCTAGTTGAAAGTGCTCCGGACGTTTGTACGGAGAACTCCAATACAAAAGATCAAGGCGGCAACAGTGTCGTAGAAAATAACGTAAGTAACGTAAAAAATACGGAAAATGCTGTAAATAACACTGATGATTCAATCACCGATTCAATTGAAGACGATTTGATTTTGGACGAAATAATTGCAAAAAACTCGAAACCTACTCGTGGACGAGGCAGAGGAAGAGGTAGAAAACAGAAAGAAACTACTCCAGAGGCACCAAAAACTTGTTCGGAAGCTGCTGACAGTAATACAAGAGGTAGAGGCAGGGGTAGGGGTGGTAAAAGGGGTAGAGCCTCCAAGAATAATGTCACAGACACAGACATGTTACTAAGTAATGCGTTAGACACTTTTGAATCACTTAACGGTAGAAGAGTCCGTGCATGTAGAAGAAATGGAGCAAATAGTTCAATAAATGATGTGAATAATTTATTAATAAATGATATTTTAAGCAACATAACAGGTAATAGACGAGGTAGGGGTAGAAAAAGGAGTAGACGGTCCTACTACCCAGATAGTTCAATAGAGGAGATCTTACAAAATATACTACCTGATACTGTTAACGAACCGGCCAGGGGACGACAACGAGGCAGGGGAAGAAATACAATGAGGCAACCACTAACAATGCCTGTTGCAAGAGTTAATATAACTCCAAGTTACCCAACATTTAGTGTTGGGAATACTGATGAATATCACGACAAATCAGATGATGTACCTTTATTCAGTAAACCTACCGGTACTAACCAAGAAAACAGTGTAACTGATGATGTTGTTTTGGTTGAGGAAACTGACAGTTTAGATGACAACGAACTATTGCCAGTGAAAGTCATATGGAAAAGTTTAGAAGTCTTCAAGTTCACGATACGTAAATACCAAAAACTAACACAGATATTTGAATCGTTTGCGCAGAAAGAAAACATTGGTAAAGATAAGTTATTGTTCACTTATAACAATAAGATATTAACTTGTGACGATACACCGGCGTCAATAGATTATAACATTGCTAAGTTCATCGATGGAGGTGTCGTTAGTCATAGCATAAAGAACCTAGTTCACGATAAAGTTAAAATTAACGGAATCCAGATCAAATTCCAATGTCAGAATATTAAGAAGCCGTTGGAAATAACGATTGGGAAGGATGAAAAGGTTCTGGTGGCGATGACGCAATGCGCTGAGCAGTGGGAACTGCCGTTGAATAAGCTAAAGTTTGAATTTGATGGCGATATTGTTACAGGTAAGATTAACTTTAATTTTTTAAGCTATTGCATAGCTTCTATCACGGGCCTTGAGCATGGAGACCGAATCCAGAAATTCCGTAACGAAAATAACCTGCCACGGGACTCCTCTCACCGCTAGATGGCGTTGATAAAAAATGCTATGCAATAGCTTTACCGCGGCAGTCCCCGAGTGTCACACGTCTTTTTTTTTAATATTAGCCAAGCTAAAGTTCACTAATATCCTCCTATCCCCTCCAAATAAGCGGAAAGCTTGTGCTAGGAGTGGGTACGACAATAGTGCAACGGGTGGGGTACGAACCTATGACCTTTCAGTTTTTAGTTCACACCTTTAACCACTGGGCTATTAAGGCTTGTTTTTATATGGATAAGAACTAAAATCCCTACTTATATGTACATATGTACAGACAATAAGGAAATTGCTATTTCTATTTTACACAACTGCACAAAAAAGGGGAGTAATGTTTTCATAGTTTATGTTATACTGGTGGGAGGCTTTGGCCGTGGCTAGTTACCACCCTACCGTCAAAGACGTGCCGCCAAGCGATATAGCATTTCAGCATTAGGGGTATAGCTTGAATGTACACTGCCATACCCCTTCCAAGTTAGCCCGCTACCATCTTAGACTGCATCGTCACTTACCATCAGGTGAGATGGACATGGACTATCTTGTAAATAAAAAAAATTACACTTGTTTCTTTCATTTTCAGGTAATAGCACACCTCAACAAATGGGTTTAGAAAATGGCGATTGCATCGATGTCGTTATACACAGTTGAATATAATTAATTTATGCTTTAATAGTTATTGTATGTATTATATTTTGTAATTAATTAATTATAATTATTATTAATTTCTTTTAAAATGTATTTTTATTTTATTTTTCCCACAACTTTGATCGTTTTTAAAAAGTTTTCCGAAAAAAAAAGTTTTAAGTCTGTTTTTCCGAAATAAAAGTTAAGTAAGTTGATTTTCGTTAGATCCCATACCCTTACCATAATGTGGTTAATGGAAAGAGGTCATAGCCCTCAACAATGAGGCATTCAAGAGAAAAAGCTGTACTACGTACCGATCATTTTTTTTTTTAATTAAAAATCACAGTTTTTTTTTAATCACTGCACTTCCCTGAATAGCACTTTAATTGGAACTATTGTATTTTTGCTGCTTTCCTAATCTTATATAGATTATCACTATACTAGCGTTATCGTGCGACTTCGCTTGTGAAAAAAAAAACGACAGAGATTAGCAAAATTTTCTACGGTCTGGTGGGAGGCTAGCCGTGGCTAGTTACCACCCTACCGTCAAAGACGTGCCGCCAAGCGATTTAGCGTTCCGGCACGATGGCGTGTAGAAACAGATTAGGGGGTATGGGTTGAATCTACACTGCCATACCCGTTCCAAGCTAGCCCGCTACCAGCTTTGACTGCATCGTCATTTACCATCAGGTGAGATCGCATAAATAATTTTGAAATAAATAATTTTGAATTTGAATAAAAAAAAGCAAAAAGAAGTACATAGCTAATTTTTTCTATCAATCAAATTACCTACAGTAAGAAACTATCCAAATTATTCAATCAATAATATATAATTATATATATTATATATTATTGATTGGAAGCTAAAGATAGACGGACAGAAAAACAAAAAAATCTTCGTTCAATAATAAATAGTGATATTGGTAATATAATAATTATTAGGAACAATTTGCTTGTAAAGATTACAGTTTATCTGTATTGTTGTACGAAGATATATCTATTTTATTTTATTGCCAATACGCACAAATGTCAATGGCATACGGTTTTTATTACTCACGCAATTGGCTTTCGCAATTTAAAAAAAAAAAAAACGGAAAAACAGGACAATTATTAATGCAAGTTATTCTTGCAAAATCAGTTAAATGAAATGGCGAGAAAAAAAAAATATTACAAATAAAATAGATACCTACTTATATAAATGAAAAATTAATAAATGCCAACAATTTATTGAAAAGCCGGCAACGCATTGGTGGTGCCTCTGGTGCTACAAGTGTTCATGGGCGGCGGTAATCACTTTACATCAGGTGACCCGCCTGCACGTTTGCTCGCTAAAGATATAAAAAAATGCTCCCTTCATAGTCTGGAATTGATGCGAAGCCGCTGGTAAAACATTCCACACGTTCTAACCACTGATCTATCAGGGTTTAAGATATGAAAATTTTCCTTAACACGCTTTCAAAGCTTGCGAAAAAATAATCTAATCACAAAATAGTTAGAGCATTAATTAAAAATTACATAGGTAATGTCAAACATAGATGTTACAAATTAAAATACAAGCCTATGCCATTACTAACCTACGACTTTGTCTGTAAAGACTTATGTACTATTAGTATGTACTTATCTAATACTTTTTAGTTATTACTTATTTAGGCATTGGATAGGATAGATTTAATCTATACAGAAAAACTTAATATTATAAAGCTGCAGAGTTTATTTGTTTGAACGCGCTAATCTCAGGAACTACTGGTTCGAATTGAAAAATTCTTTTTGTGTTGGATAGTCCATTTATCGAGGAAGGCTTTAGGCTATATAACATCACGCTGCGACCAATAGGAGCGAAGCATCAGTGAAAAATGTTGCAAAAACGGGGAAAATTATCCATATTTAAAATATTATATTCTTTTAAAAACTTCTTAATCGCGATCATAATAACAGAAATTGACGCGGACAAAGTCGCAGGCAACAGCTAGTATTTAATAACAAAGATCTTTTGTCGACAGCGCTGTCGTGTAGGTACAGTAAAAAACACTGGAGCAATGGAGTTTATGATTACACCACAGTACTATCAAATTCCTAAGTAATTTTAAGTAGATGTATAAATAAATAAAATAAAAATGTAGTTTTTTTAAGCTATTGCATAGCTTCTATCGCGGGCCTTGAGCGTGGAGACTGAATCCAGAAATTCCGTAACAAAAATAACCTGACACGGGACTCCTCTCACCGCTAGATGGCGTTGATAAAAAATGCTATGCAATGGCTTTACCGCGGCAGTCCCCGAGTGCCACACGTCTTTTTTTAAATCCACCGCGAACCAATAGAAAAGAAAAAAAAAATGAATATTAGCCAAGCTGAAGTTGACTAATATCCTCCTATCCCCTCCAAATAAGCGGAAAGCTTTTTTTTATTCTATGACAAGTCGGTCCTTGACTGCAATCTCACCTGATGGTAAGTGACGGTGCATCTAACATGGTAGCGGGCTGACTTGGAAGGGGTACGGCAACGTCTATTCAACCCATACCCCTACAGTCTACACGTTATTGTACCGGAACGCTAAATCGCTTGGCGGCACGTCTTTTGACGGTAGGGTGGTAACTAGCCACGGCCAAAGCCTCCCACCAGATAAAGTGCTTGTGCTAGGAGTGGGTACGACAATAGTGCAACGGGTAGGGTTGAACCTGCGACCTTTCAATTTCCAGTCCACACCTTTAACCGTTGTGCTGTTGAGACTTTTTTTGTATGAATAGCAAGCAAACGTGCAGGCGGGTCACCTGATGTTAAGTGATAACTCTAAACTAGATGTTAGTGCTTTGTCATTATGCACTCAGTGCAAGTCTATCTCGTAAAAAAAAGACGTGTGGCACTCGGGGACTGCCGCGGTAAAGCTATTGCATAGCATTTTTTATCAACGCCATCGAGCGGCTCACCGCTAGATGGCGTTGATAAAAAATGCTATGAAATAGCAATAATTGATAAAAAATGCGCCATCTAGCTGCTCACCGTAGAGGAGTCCCGTGTCAGGTTATTTTCGTTACGAAATTTCTGGATTCGGTCTCCACGCTCAAGGCCCGCGATAGAAGCTATGCAATAGCTTAAAAAATATGCATCAATTAAACTTGACTGTGAAAATGCAAACTCTTGGTCGACAAAAAACACACAATTCGAACTTTATCCAGTTTTATCGCAGATTGTAATCGATATTTCTTGTCACATTTACACAAAATAGGTACATATAATACCTAAGGAAATGTAACAAGTGAAGAAACACATGTCTACATGCAGTTATCGCTAGAATAATCTTAGATTAACATCAGTGTCGCAGAATATTCATATTATAATATACCTATGTGACGTCAATATGCAATTAAGTACGTAGTACCTACCTGCCTATCTGTTTCTTTATTCGATGACAAGATAGTCCTTGACTGCGATCTCACTTGATGGTAAGTGTTGATGAGTGTTGCCGATGCAGCCTAAGACGGTAGTGGGCTAACTTGGAAGGGGTATGGCAGTGTACCTACATTCTGGTGACGATGGTAGCGGGCTAACTGGGAGCAGGTATGACAGTGTACATTCAACATGTTTCGACACACCATCGTACCGGAACGCTAAATAATTTGGCGGCACGTCTTTGATAGGGTAGTAACTAGCTACGCCTCCCACCAGATCAGACCAGAGACAATTCAGAAATTATAAATTCCCATATTGCCCCCGCCTCTCTAATTTTCCGCCTATATGCTATTCCAGACTATAATCTATCTCTGTGCCAAATTGGTTCAGTCGTTGCGACGTGATTGAGTAACAAACATCCAAACATCGTAACTTTCACATTTATAATATTATATACTAGCTTTAACCCGCGGCTTCGCCCACGTTAGGTTCGATTTTTCAAACCCCTATTTTACCCCCTTAGGGGTTGAATTTTCAAAAATCCTTCCTTAGTGTGCGCCTACGTCATAAAAGGAACCAACTGTAAAAATTTCAAGTTTCTAACTTCAGTAGTTTAGGCTGTGCGTTGATATCTCAGTCAGTCAGTCAATCAGTCAGGACTTTGAATTTTATATATATAGATAGTAGGATAATAGGATAAGGATTCATAATTTTTAGAGGGAAAAATAAATAAATAAATAAAACAATTATCTCATCTATTCATAATTTTTAATAGGTTACACATTTGATTACTATAATATAATTTACGTTCAAAGTAACTCTTCCGTCCGCCTCTCTATACGCTACGATAAAAACATTTCAATTCACTTATCTACGTTATTACTACAGAGACAGGAAATTCATTACTATTCTACAGTCTATGAAGAGAGGCTCCAAAAATACTGAAGGTTATAGGGTACTGACCTCTATAATCTATGAGAATATTAACACTGGACTCGATGTCCCTAAACAAATGACAATCAATTTTAAGCGCCACATTTGACATGCGAGTGTCTCCAGAACTAATAATAATATAGCGATGCAGGAAGTGCCAAAGACTGGCTGTCACAAGTGACAGCTTAAATTATGAATCGATTTGAAGCGCCACATTTGACATGCTAGTGTCTCTAGAACTAATAATAATATAGCGATGCAAGAAGTGCCAAAAAGACTGGCTGTCACAAATGACAGCTTAAATTGTGAATCAATTTGAAGCGTCACATTTGACATACGAGTGTCTCAGGAACTAATAATAATATAGCGATGCAGGAAGTGCCAAAAAGACGCTGTCAGAAGTGACAGCTTAAATTATGAATCAATTTGAAGCGCCACCGAGTTTCTTAATATCGCTCAAACAAAAGAACAAAGACGTAATTGCAAAAAAAAACTCGAAATTGACTTTTGATGTATTAAAAGTGGATGTTCTATCCAAGGTAAAAAAAAACATAATTGTAGATTACACGTGCTCTTTTTTCCTTGAAATGTTACCAGCTTCTGGACCAAAAAGATTCTATATCAGATGAATTATAAAAAAAAAGACGTGTGGCACTCGGGGACTGCCGCGGTAAAGCTATTGCATAGCATTTTTTTATCAAAGCCATCTAGCGTTGAGAGGAGTCCCGTGTCAGGTTATTTTCGTTACGGAATTTCTGGATTCGGCCTCCACGCTCAAGGCCCGCGATAGAAGCTATGCAATAGCTTAAAATTTTTTACGGATACCCTCAGTACCTAGTTACCTACCCTTCAGTATTTTCAGACTTCCTTGACAAGTGGAAGGGTAATATTCTATCTAACTTTTAGTTAACGTTTCTCAGACGAAAGGAGTTTTGGTAAAGAAAACTCTTTACATTCTTCAAAGTTCCTGCAAGGCAAGGGTTTTCCGTGCGACGAACAGAAATACACCTTAACAGTATGGCAATAAAATTGAAATTTCAATGATGGTCATCGTAAGTTCAAAAACACCTACCTATAATTTCAACTTTATTATAATGCTGTTAAGGTATATTTCCGTCCGTCGCATGAAAATCCCCTGCCGTGCCATCTTTGAGCGCAGGTTCTAGGTCGTGCTCCCCACCCCCTCCGGCTAGTTTTTTGCAAAACTCCTTTCATTTGAAAATAAACGGAAAAACTTTATGCGACCTTTTGATATGATAATATATTTGCGAGATCCTTAATTTTTAAGTTCATGGAATACAACCCTTTTGCCAGCGACTTTGTACCATATTGAAACAAGCATAAGGTTCAAATTACAAAAACGAAATTTTCAAAAAAAAAAAAAGTCGCTTTAGATTTTTTTAATTGTGAATTTGAAGCTTCCAATATCCCAACGGTTAAAAGTGGAGACTGACAAGTGAGAGGTCTACGGTTCGATTCCCATCTTAAAAAAGTTGTCCACTTACTAACTAGTTAAGTTCAGAATGGCTAATAAATATTCTTTTTAAAAAATTTAAAAAAAATCCGAAAAAAAACCTAAATCCAAGCAAAGTCGCGGGCAAAAGCTTATATTTGTATGGATATGGACAAAATCCTTATGTGTACAAGCCCTTAGACAGAAATGTTACTCTATAGTTTTCTAATTCTATGAATGTATGGAACAAAGGTGGCATAGAGTTCTTATTTCTCTTAAAAACCTTAAGTTATAGTAAAATAGGCGGCTATACAAAATATAACATTAAACAATATTGTTCCACTTAAATATAATAACTTAAGCCTCAATAGCCCAACGGTTAAAGGTGCGGACTGAAAACTGAAAGGTCGCAGGTTCGAATCCCACCCGTTGCACTATTGTCGTACCCGCTCCTAGCACAAGCTTTACGCTTCTTTGGAGGGGATAGGAGGATATTAGTCAACTTCAGCTTGGCTAATATTAAAAAAAAAAACTAAACCAAATTGAAGTAATTATTTTTTTAGTCGTTTCAATTTAGTTTTGGTAACCAAACTAAATAGACACTTTTGTGAAAATATATTAGTTAAAATTTAATACTTATATTAATTTAGGCGAAAATTTATGAGATAATAACATGTGTTTCAAATTATTTTTTTAAGTACAGATGTATTATTGCTGCCTCAAATAAAGCTAAGCCAATATCAATAAAACTTTTTCGTGAGATATTTTGAAAAAATAATAATAAAACAGAGATCGATCAGCGATTTTTGGAAACGGTACAAAAACCCCGGGGCATTATAAAAACATTATTATTTAAAAAAAAATGCAGCTTAAATTAATGAAAACAATCGAAAATAAACCTAAAAATATAAAAAATAGTATATAGTACGTAAAAATAATTATATTTTAAAATCGTTATTGTGAAATTAATAGCAACTTTAGATACTGGTACGAAATATCGTATTGTATTTATTTATTAAAAATACAAAATTTTCATAAAATCAAAAATATGATGGTTCCATTGTCATCAGGTCAGGATCTGATGATGGGATCTCGGAGAAATCGAGGGAACTGTTCAAATTTTATAGGCACAATTGATATACTTTGTAGTGGCGTTCGAAGTCGGTTTTGTAAAAAGAATTTTTACGTTTTATCTTATTAATTGTGTTAGATTATTCCGATAGATGGCGTAATTTCTGAAGGATTTTTTGCTTGTGCACAATTTTTTTATGTTGTATATAAACGAAATTTAATCAATACTTATTTTTTATTTTTTTATTTTACTTAAGAATACCAAAGTTATCGTTTACCAAAGAGATCGACTTTAAAACAGATGGTTAGTGTCACCCTACAAACTTAATCTATCAGCTGTTGATACATTAGGCGCGCGCGGCGGCCGTTGACCTCTGAGCGCGTATTTTAGTTTCGTCGAATAGTGTGACCATGATTTGCTTATTTTATGGTCAGATATGGTAAAAAAAAATCAAAAAAAGGTACAAAACTATTGATGGAAATATGTTCTATTAACGATATGGAACCACCAAAAAAAAAATTTGTGCACTACCTAAAAAATCACCCGTATAATTATTAATTAGATTTACTCAAACCTTGTTGTAATTTATGACGTTAGCAATATATACTATACAATACTAGCTTTTGCCCCCGCGACTTCGTCCGCGTGGAATTAGATTTTGGGGTGGAATTTTCAAAAACTGTGACACGTACTTCTTTATTTTTAACTGAAAGCTCTAATACCAACTTTGATGGAAACAGCTTGAAAAATGACGGAGTTTCATATAAACTTCCATCCCCTATTTAAACCCCTTAGGGGTGGAATTTCCAATAATCCTTTCTTAGTGTGCGCCTACGTCATAGAAGGAACCAACTGTAAAAATTTTCAAGTTTCTAACTTCAGTAGTTTAGGCTGTGTGTTGATATCTCAGTCAGTCAGTCAGTCAGTCAGGCCTTTGAATTTTATATATATAGATATACTTCTTTAAGCAATCTCATGCACGAGTAATATATTGCTATTAATTTCACATATAACATACAAAATAACTAGTTTCCGACCGAAGCTTCGGCCACCTTCCGCAAAATATATGACTTTTTTTTATTCAATGACAAGATAACTGCAATCTCACCTGATGATAAGTGACGACGCAGTCTAAGATGGTAGCCAAAATGAGAGGTTTTTTACGTTGCGCTGAGTCGAACTCTCCCTCGGCTCAGTCTCAAGACAGAGTTAAAACGAGAAAGATTTATGTCAGAGCATATTTGTGTCTCGTTCTAACCTCTATCTTAAGTCTAAGTCAAGTTAAGGCTGAGTCAGAGCACGCTCTATAGATCTCAGCATAAGATGGTAGCGGGCTAACTTAGAAGGGGTATGGCGGTGTACATTCAACCCATACCCCTAATCGGTTTCTACACGCCATCGTACCGGAACGCTAACGGTTTTGGCGACAGAAATCGATCTTCGATCGGAAACTAACAATAACTTAGAAACAAATAGCACCTGCTACTTATATATACAAATACGTCACAAAAAAAAATACGTCAAATATAACATAAAAATTGGTCACGGGACATTCGCTTAGCGAAAATTCATATTAAATGTTGTATTATATATAAGGCATAGAAGCGCAACAGTCGACAGTCCTGGGCCCCAAGTCTGCTATTTTACATGTCATTGTCATTGAACCGCAATACAATTACAATTCAATTATCATTGGTCCAAAATTTCGTAGTCTACTAAATTCACAATGGTCGTTCGATTTCTTATAATTGGATTGTAATTCAATGATACCTCGGCATTGCCATTAGCTTAAAAAGCGTTTGCCGAAATGAGTTTCAAAAAAACTACATATTAAAAACGTTTATTTAAGCTAGATTCAAAGCTAGATGTGTCAGTGGCAAACCATCGGAAAACAATTGTGACGCCATTGAATTAGTAGACTACCAAAATTGCTAAAAGTAGCAATTGGGATGTCATTGATAGACAATTGAACTACAATTGCAATAGCAGACTTAGGGCCCCTGTTCTAAGTTCGTTATAGTTCAATGGTTGTATTTTAGGACAATCATCCTTATTTTTACGTAATAAAAACATAATTATAAATAAAATAGAGGATAACAAAATATATGTTTTTTTTAATGAGTATTTCTTGATTTGTCCGTAAAATTAATATAAATTTTAATTAATTTATAATGTTATATTGCTCTTAAGTGACGTCATTTTCGGAACGTACTGACAATATCAAACATCGTTTGTATGGTGCGGGCTAGATACCCTCTTCATAGAGAATTAGGCCGTCACACTGAATGCGCGCGTACGTGTTGCACCAAAGAGGCATGTAAATAAGTAAAATTAAACTGTAAGCTAAAATATACATATTATCGTTTATGGCAAGTCCACAAATGGAATATAAAATTAATAAAAATATTAAAACTGGAATTTGATCAATCAATAAAATTATAAAAAAGGATTATTTTTTCTAGTTATAGAGCAAAAAATCAAAGCAAAGATCAAAAAGAAGCAAATATCTCGAAAAATGAACCGTTTAATTTGGCCTTAACTATCGAGTCCCGCTAACAGCCAAGCGACCACAGTGTGACGTCATTTTCTAACGCTTAACACAAATGACGTATTCAAAACATATAATTCAGTGCGCTGTTTTTGAGATTCTATCAAACGTTTATTTTGGTTTCTGAATCCTCTTTTTTCAACAACAAATAAAATAAAAATAAAAATACTTAATTATACATTTCTTTACATCTACGAATATAAAATTATTACGAACACAGTAACATACTTAATTGCTATAAAAAATTAAAAAAAAAAAATCATCACAGTATAACAAAAAAAAATTAAAGATTTATAATAATCTGAATTTCACTTAACTATTTCTTACAGTGTAATAATAGTATTGTAGATAAAATTAATTACTATCTAAGTGATTTTTCATTATATAATATCAAAGGTGAACGCTCACTGAATAGGACCGTGTCAAAATTAAACGCCCTGTCAAATCTGCTTGTTCTAATATTTAAATTTAATCCCTATAAAACTCAAACTTCATACAGCATTTCAAAAAGAGCAAAAAATAATTGTCAAAGAAAAAATTATGAAAAACATGTATTTTTTTAAGGTATTTTGAAAATACTAGTTGTTTAACATAAATGTCCGTAGGTAGAACAAGAACATATTTGCTTGGAGTAAAAATCAAAATTGAAACTGTTAGATATCTTGGGAATTTGAATAAGACTCTAATAAAATTCTTAAAAATGTATATAAATGACAAAATAAATATGAATAAACATTTTAAAAATTTCCTAATATAAAATTGAATATTATTCTTACTTTTGACAGTTTGTTAACAAAAACACGGTCCTGTGTAGTGGGCGAGAAGCTTTTAAGTGTCAATTTTCAATAAATTAATCTAAGCATTTATAATAATAATAATAATAGTTCTATTATACCATTTTTTCATACTAAATAATAGTAATAACCATAATTCATCTCATTTTCAAAAACTAATACCGATTCGTAATTTTTTTTCTTATAATAATTAATAATAATTATATACTTATTAAAAAAAAAATTAGACTACCCACATGTTTTTAAAAGTTCATATCTATCAATAATATCGAAAGGTCGTAAGCGGCGCGCTACGAACAACAACTCAAAAATAATAAAATAATACACATAGGACTTTCTTACCGCAATGATAATAAAAAATCGTGCTACAAGTGAAACTGCAAAACGTCGTAAGCGCCAGGCAAAGGTCGTCGCTTACGCGTTTCGCCGAGTCAGTTTTTGTAGAGCTGATGCGATATCATTCTAACTGCATTGTAACCTTTTGCACCAAAGTATTTCTCAAACAGAAAAGTGCTAACCGATTTCGATGTAACTTTTAGAAACATGTAGGCAGAGTTTTTAATAGAATTTCACCGCACGACGATGATATATAAGCTCGTTTAGTCGGGCGGTAGGTAGCTGAACAGTTTGTATTTGTCGCGGATGTACGGCCGGACGTCATCTTTCTGAAAATGAAATAGATTTTTCATTCATTCATTCATTGATGAGACCCCTGGGCAGTAATGGGGCAGCATTGACGATGATGGTGATCATCATCAGATGATGGTATTGGTGGTAATGATGAAGGTGGTGGTGGTGTTGGCGGCGGTGGTGATGATGATGAAGGTGGTGGTGGTGTTGGCGGCGGTGGTGATGATGATGAAGGTGGTGGTGGTGGTGTTGGCGGCGGTGGTGACGATGATGAAGGTGGTGGTGATGATGAAGGCGGTGGTGATGATTGTGGTGGGGGTGATGATTATGGTGATGGTGATGAAAGTGGTGGTGATGAAGGTGGTGATGATTATAGTGATGGTGATGATGATAATGATGGTGATGAAGATAGTGGTGGTGGTGATTATGAAGATAGTGGTGGTGGTGGTGGTGATGAACATAGTGGTGATGGTGATGAATGTGGTGGTGATGATTATAGTGATGATGATGGTGATCAGTTGTCATACGTACAGTGGCCAGATGCTCGAGGAAGGGCAACAGTTTGAGCAGCTCGTTGTCGCTGCGGTCCACGAACCAGCTGTCTATGGGGATGCCGTTTTCCAACTGGCACCCAAAGGCGTGGTGGTGATGAAGATAGTGGTGGTGGTGGTGGTGATGATGAGTGTTGGTGATGAAGATAGTGGTGATGATTGTGGTGATGTTGATGGTGGTGGTGATGGTGATGAATGTGGTGGTGATGATTATAGTGATGATGATGGTGATCAGTTGTCATACGTACAGTGGCCAGATGCTCGAGGAAGGGCAACAATTTGAGCAGCTCGTTGTCGCTGCGGTCCACGAACCAGCTGTCTATGGGGATGCCGTTTTCCAACTGGTATCCAAAGGCGTGGTGGTGATGGTGATGAAGATAGTGGTGGTGGTGGTGGTGATGATGAGTGTTGGTGATGAAGATAGTGGTGATGATTGTGGTGATGTTGATGGTGGTGGTGATGGTGATGAATGTGGTGGTGATGATTATAGTGATGATGATGGTGGTCAGTTGTCATACGTACAGTGGCCACAGTTTGAGCAGCTCGTTGTCGCTGCGGTCCACGAACCAGCTGTCTATGGGGATGCCGTTTTCCAACTGGTACCCAAAGGCGTGGTAGTGATGGTGATGAAGATAGTGGTGATGATTGTGGTGGTGATGTTGACAGTGGTGGTGGTGATGGTGATGAATGTGGTGGTGATGATTATAGTGATGATGATGGTGATCAGTTGTCATACGTACAGTGGCCAGATGTTCGAGGAAGGGCAACAGTTTGAGCAGCTCGTTGTCGCTGCGGTCCACGAACCAGCTGTCTATGGGGATGCCGTTTTCCAACTGGTACCCAAAGGCGTGGTGGTGATGGTGATGAAGATAGTGGTGGTGGTGGTGATGATGAGTGTTGGTGATGAAGATAGTGGTGATGATTGTGGTGATGTTGATGGTGGTGGTGATGGTGATGATTATAGTGATGATGATGGTGATCAGTTGTCATACGTACAGTGGCCAGATGCTCGAGGAAGGGCAACAGTTTGAGCAGCTCGTTGTCGCTGCGGTCCACGAACCAGCTGTCTATGGGGATGCCGTTTTCCAACTGGTACCCAAAGGCGTGGTGGTGATGGTGATGAAGATAGTGGTGGTGGTGGTGATGATGAGTGTTGGTGATGAAGATAGTGGTGATGATTGTGGTGATGTTGATGGTGGTGGTGATGGTGATGATTATAGTGATGATGATGGTGATCAGTTGTCATACGTACAGTGGCCAGATGCTCGAGGAAGGGCAACAGTTTGAGCAGCTCGTTGTCGCTGCGGTCCACGAACCAGCTGTCTATGGGGATGCCGTTTTCCAACTGGTACCCAAAGGCCTGGGGACAAATTTTAACTCAGTTTTTTGGTAAAAAAAAAACTGGCCTAGTTCGAGTTGGACTTGCACTCACAGGGTTCCGTACAATCGTAACAGTACAGTACAGTTCATGAGATACAGCTCGCTGACTGACAGACAGACGGACGGGCGGATAGAGAGCGAAGGCTAGTAATAGGCTAGAAAAAAGGAGTGTTAATGTTCTCAGGAATTAATTTAACGAAATTGAGTCAGCGCTTTTCGGAACAAATACAAAAATCTAACTAAAAAAAACCTCACTTTCGCATTCATATCAGTAAGAGCTTAGTATTCATTGATTTTTTTTTTTTTCAATAAACAACAGGTGGGACGGGTGGGATTCGAACCTGCGACCTTTCCGTTTCGAGTCCGCACCTTTAACCGTTGGGCTATTGAGGCTTTGGGAGGTATCAGCGAACTGACCTGCGGACTGTTGTCGACGATGACGGTCTTGCGCAGGTCCCGGCCCAGGATCGACAGGTCCTTCACGTAGTTGCCGTTCACCAGCAGGCAGTGCTCGCGGAACAATCTGAAACAATACAAACTCTTATGAAGTGATCCGGAGCCTTATTATGAGGTGATCCTGAGCCTTATTATGAGATGATCCTGAGCCTTATTATGAAATGATCCTGAGCCTTATTATGAGGTGATCCTGAGTCTTCTTATGAGGTGATCCTGAACCTTATTATGAGGTGATCCTGAGCCTTATTATGAGGTGATCCTGAGCCTTATTATGAGGTGATCCTGAGCCTTAATATGAGGTGATCCTGAGCCTTATTATGAGGTGATCCTGAGCCTTATTATGAAGTGATCCTGAGCCTTATTATGAGGTGATCCTGAGCCTTATTATGAGGTGATCCTGAGCCTTCTTATGAGGTGATCCTGAGCCTTCTTATGAGGTGACCCTGAGCCTTATTATGAGGCGATCCTGAGCCTTATTATGAGGTGATCCTGAGCCTTCTTATGAGGTGATCCTGAGCCTTCTTGTGAGGTGATCCTGAGCCTTATTATGAGATGATCCTGAGCCTTATTATGGGGTGATTCTGAGCCTTCTTATGAGGTGATCCTGAGCCTTATTATGAGGTGATCCTGAGCCTTCTTATGAGGTGATCCTGAACCTTATTATGAGGTGATCTTGAGCCTTCTTATGAGGTGATCCTGAGCCTTATTATGAGATGCCTGAGCTTTTTTATGAGGTGATCTTGAGCCTTCTTATCAGGTGATCCTGAGCCTTCTTATGAGGTGATCCTGAGCCTTATTATGAGGTGATCCTGAGGCTTATTATGAGGTGATCCTGAGCCTCATTATGAGGTGATCCTGAGCCTTATTATGAGGTGATCCTGAGGTCATCACCAGCTGAGTGAACTGGAGCCTTCTTACGAGGCCCGTAGTACACACAATACGTACCTGTACTTGATCCACCGTCGCGCTGGGTCCAAGAGGTTCAGGAGTCGGTCCGCGTACACCCGCTTGCTGGCCGTGAACAGGATCACTTCGTAGAGGCGGGACACTCGGGACAGGAACTCCGCGAAGTGCGGACGCGTGCGGACAAACACCTGTGGGAACGGACAGTGCGTAAATAACAATGTAAAAAAGATGTAGGACCCCTACACACCCTGGCGCAGTGGTGAGCGCTGTGGTCTTATAACTGGGAGGTCTCGGGTTCGATTCCCGGCGGGGGCAGTTTAGGAATTTATAATTTCTAAATTGTCTCTGGTCCGGTCTGGTGGGAGGCTTTGGCCGTGGCTAGTTACCACCCTACCGTCAAAGACATGCCGCCAAGCGATTTAGCGTTCCGGCACGATGGCGTGTAGAAACCGATAAGGGGTATGGGTTGAATTTACACTGCTATACCCCTACCAAGTTAGCCCGCTACCATCTTAGACTGCATCGTCGCTTACCATCAGGTGGGATCGCAGTCAAGGGCTATCTTGTCATCGATTAAAAAAAAAAAAAAAAAAGGTTCTACATTGGAGATAGATCAGGAGCAAAAGAATTTTGTTTTTTCTTGCAACCCCTCATCGTAATGACTTGAAACAGACCCTCAAGAATGAGGAACACAACGCACAGAAACAGATAAAGATAGATCCTTACCGTGTATCGGCAGTCTTGGAAGAGCACTGGGAAATGGAAGCTAGCGTCTGGAAGCTCCTGCAGCGAACAGTGGACCAGGGTCTCGTCGAGATCCAACACCTGGAAACCAAGCAATTCATCATCTTAGACTGCATTGTCACTTACCATCAGGTGAGATCGCAGTCAAGGGCTATCTTGTCATCGAATAAAAAAAAAAATATATTCCCATCATCTCAAATAGCACATCTGTTAAATAGGACTGCGTTCAGTAGAAATAGAAATAGAAATATTTTTATTCAAATAAACTTTTACAAGCACTTTTGAATCGTCAATGAATCTACCACTGGTTCGGAATGCCTTTCCTGCCGAGAAGAGCCAGCAATAAACTCTGCGTTTGCTCTTTAAAAAAAAAAAAAAATTTTACAATCGTTATTGAAACTATGCTATGTATACAGTGCTTCCACGATGAAGTTTCCTAAGTCCAATACAATACAAATACAACTAAATACAATACAAATACAAATAAATACAATCCAATGCATGTTAAGACGAGTAGACAGAAAGCAGACCCATTCCCGTTGGTCGCACCCGTTCACGAGCATGACGCATGATCCAGTCGTTGCTTCGCTCAACCATATTTGAGCGAAGCAAGCAAGCAGAGCGAAACAGTAGTGACCCGGTGACGGGTTGCTATTGTGTGTGAACTTTTGGTCTGGTGGGAGGCTTTGGTTTTGACCGTTGCTATAGTGCGGTCGCGGAACAGAAAGAATTTCGTACAATGACCTCTTTGCCTACTGACAGTGGTCACAAACATTTTTCTATTAAGTATATAAAATATTTGGAGGAGAAAAAAAATTAGCAGCTTATTAAATAAATTATTTATTTTTAATCAGTTATTATAACCGAGTTATATTTACTTATTACATAGAAATTAAAAAAATCCAAATTAAAAAATCCAAATCCGATTTCTCTGTATCGGTAAGTAGTTACTACTTTCCGACGACGTCTCGCCTGTCACAGTTATAACGAAATAATGTACATTTTTGTCTACATTATGATCTAGACTACCTAAATTCAATTCACAAGCCAACAAAAACAAACCTTAGGTACGCAAGTAAAAGGTTTACAATCCCCGAGGACGGCGGTCATTGCATTTGTGCGAGTGTAACGCATTATTTTAAAGCGGGAGTGACAGAGACAGGTAGTAACAGGTTAATGTACGAAATTCTTTCTGTTCCGCGACCGTACTATAGTTACAACCCTACTGTCAAAGACGTACCGCTAAGCGATTTAGGATTCCGATATGATGTATAGAAACAGATTAGGGTTATGGGTTTAATGTACACTGTACCCATATACAAGAGGTATAAAGTTAGTCCATTACCATCTTAGACTGCATCGACACTTGCGATCAGGTGAGATCGCAGTCAAGGAATATCTTGTCAACCAATAAAAAAAAAAGAACTTACCAGACTGAAGTCGGGGCTGGTCCTAGTCTTAAGCGGCAGGGCGGGATAGCGCGCGCGCAACGCGCCCGTCGCTACCGTCTCTAATGGGGGTAGCTGGAAAATATAACCAAATTAAAAAAAACAAATGGGGGTAGCTGGAAAATATTTTATGGCTACAACCAAATTTAAAAACCAGCTTAGAGCAAGTCTGATGCCGAGATCTATAGAGCGTGCTCTGATTTAACTTAGATTTAAGATAGAGTTAGATTGAGACACAAATACGCTCTGACATTAATCTGTCTCGTTTTAACTCTATCTTGAGTCTGAGCAGAGTAAGATTTCAGCCTTACTCACACACGAAAGTTACACACAAAATTTAATACCGCTATTATTACACACACACGTACTTCACTCGTGTGTAGTGGCGTACTCGTGGGCGTCACTTCCGCCCCTGCGGAGATCCGATATCGTACGATATACATCATGGCAGCTGTATATTATTCGCCTACCCACATCTGCGGCCAATATGCTCTACTAACTAAAAATGAAGGTAGTTGCAGTAGAAAAATGAAGGTAGTTAGAATTATCATACATCCTGGCAACTAAATATTATTAAATATCTGCAGCCAATACGCTACTCTAAAAATGAAGGTAGTCGTAGTAGAATAATGAAGGTAGTTGTAGTAGAAAAATGAAGGTAGTTGTAGTAGAAAAATGAAGGTAGTTAAAATTATACCTGCTTGATGAACAAGTACGGGTCAAACGCGTCTGCCCATGATGATATTTGCTCGCAGTCAGAACGCACGCTGCAAGACGATATCACAGCCGCTGCTTCCTCCTGCAGACAATGGAAAACTAACAGTTTAATCTATTTGAGAACCTCCCTAGTGCAGTGCTAAGAGATCCTTTTTTTTTTTATTCGATGACCAGATAGCCCTTGACTGAGATCTCACCTGATGGTAAGTGACAATGCAGTCTAAGATGGTAGCGGGCTAACTTGGAAGGGGTATAGCAGTGTAAATTCAACCCATACCTCTAATCGGTTTCTACACGCCATCGTGCCGGTACGCTAAATCGCTTGGCGGCACGTCTTTTACGGTAGGGCGGTAACTAGCCACGGCCAAAGCCTCCCACCAGACCAGACCAGAGACGATTTAGAAATTATAAATTCCTAAATTGCCACCGCCGTGAATCGAACCCGAGACCTCCCAGTTATAAGACCACAGCGCTCACCACTGCGCCAGGGAGGTCGTCAATAATCGATCCTGGATTTATTAATACCAGGCAAGGGCAAAGGTTTCATCGCCTTTTGCGTAATTTCACTTTAAAGTGAATTACTACTAGACAATACAGCAATGTAAAGTCGAAATCTCCTAAGGATGTTCCGGTGTCGGCGCGAAACGTGCGTCGAGAGTAGTATACAAGTGTTGTGTGGTGGTGCATGTGAGTGGTGGTGGCATTGCTTGCTTGGGAACTTGGCTCTCTTGCTTGGTTGGGGAGGTAAGCGGTGCTTAGCTTGTAACTGCATGTTTGAACATACAGATTTTTTCTGTTGGCTGATCATAGCAAAATAGTTCTAAACTTTTCTTGCCAAAAAGATATTTTTGAAGTAAAATTAAGCAAAAATAATTTTGTGCTTCATTTAAAAAGTGCTTACATTACTCTACAATTCTATTTAAAGTGAATTTTTAATGAAAAAAATTGTGTTTTTTTTTTTTTTTGTAAGTATAGTCTGAATTGAAATGTTAAATTATCACACTGGTGCATCTAAATAACATACCTCTATATCGGGTGTAGGTTCATCGTGACAAGTCAGGGAATTTTCATCCACCACCACATCTGATGCACTCTGGAAGAAAAGAAAATGGCTATGAAACACAGTAAAGCTATCGTCTAAAAATGACATCACATAAAAATTCAAAACTTCAATAGTTATTTGTTCAACAAGATAGCAAAGTTCATTTTTGTTTTGAGTGCCTAATTTGAATCCCGAGCAGGCGGAATCAGGAGCAAGTGATTCTAAGTTAGAATCCTGAGTGTAGTGAGGGATTCAAAGGCACAAGAAGCAAAAACGTTGCTATCATGTGATACATACAACTTTTCACCTCAATCGCGAAAAATACAAGATGTAAGAAAAATATTTATTGAAACAAAGGATTTTTAAGTAAAAAGTTTAAATAATAAAATAGAGAGTTCAAAAAAAGTTAATGAAATAAAATGTTGGAGTATAAAATATTATTATACGCAAGATTTCCGAACGTTTCTTGAAATGATGAATTGAAGAAAATATGTCAATCCAGCACTGGGAGCATGGGCAGGATATAAAAGCTTTATCCCCCGATTTTATCCACTGACAGGGGATAAACCTATCTTTTCCCTATGCTAGAGCATGGCGACAGGGGAAAGGAGAAGTTTATCCCTATTTGACATTAACAGTGGAGCAAATTCCCCCGGATAGAGCATGGGGACAAGTGAAAGGGATAAACTTTTCCTTTTTTGACTTTTGAAAGGGTTAAACGAAAACAAAAACCACAGACAAAAACCACCTACAAATCACCTATTAACTGTCAAAATCACGAGTATAGATAAAAATAATGACTTTTTGAGATCGAATTGACATAAATTTAGAAGTATTGTGGTATTTGTACCTCCTACTTCCATGCTTTTCTTATAATGGCAATAATTGCGGGGATAAATTTTCTCCCATTTTATCCACTGTCAATATTCTTCCACCGCTGAGCCCATGCTCGACGGGTGGATAAGGGGATAAACATTTTATCCTTTTCCCGGGGATAAAACTTCTCCCGCCCATGCTCGCCCTGCAGTGTTCTAAATTCAAAACATTTCTCACTGGGTGAGCAAAAATGACTTTTGCTCAATGATTTTAGACAGCAAATGGTACGGAAACACATAGGTTTCCGTACCCTACATGTCTCCGCACTGTCCTGCTCTAGCATTGATACGGAGCTCAGTAGGGTGAGAGAGATAGCACTCACCCATCCAGCGGCCTCCGCAGCCAAGCTCTGGCTGATCTCTGCCAAGAAGCCTGTGCTGGGACTGCGTGCGGAGAGAGCTTCCAGACTCTCTATGGCCGTACCCTGAGTGTCCCCACACGTTGAAGAGATTTCACACTCTGGGTCGCGCACGTAGCTGTCCTGCTCTAGCAGCGAGACGAAGTCAGGCTGTGGGAAAGAAATAGCAAATACTTAACAAGCTATAAATTAAAAAATCAAAAAACCCGACTGCCCAGCCAAAAAACGAACTAAAAAGTTAAATACCTATGGAAACTTATTCACATTTCTAAATAATATTTTTTTGTGAATCAATGGATATTCAACTATAGTATACGAGTTTCTATATACCACCGTAACTTCTATATGCATGAACCGATTTTGATGAATAAGGTATCGTTATCTTTTAGCTTATTCCGGGTGGCATAGGCTAGTAAAGTTAAAAAAAAAATTCGAAAATAAGATTAAGTATATAATCATCATCTAGAAAATGATGAGTAGATTCCCATATATAACACTAGCTGATGCCCACGACTTTGTTCGCGTGGAATTAGTTTTCAAAGTCCCGCGGGAACTATAATTTTTTTCGAGACAAAAAGTAGCCTATGTCTTAATCCATTTTCATTTTAAATTTCAGCCAAATCGGTCCAGTCATTGTGACGTGATTGAGTAACAAACATACAAACTTTCCCATTTATAATATTAATTAAATTAAAAATAGTAATCGGATTAATGGGATAATAGGATTTATTTACATACCTGTACATACTTCTCTGTAGTACTCAAGAAATCGCCACATGAATCCAAGTCATCAGTGGTAGAAGTCGGTTGATACATCTCCAGATCATTGCTGGACTTTCTTCTCTTCTGCAATTTCTTATCACATGTCTTCTTCTTTCTATCTTCTCTATCTGTTGTCATGACCTTAGCTGCTTTATCCGCAAGGAAATTGATATCATCGTCATCTGTGGCCAGGCCGTTGGACAAATCGTTGGACAAGTCATTGGTCAATAGCCTAGCTGGTAAATCGTTGGCCAATAGTCTATTTGGCAACTCATTGGTGATCAGTCTTGCACATTCCGCTATAGCCATCAAATCGTTGAGACAGTCGTTGGGAAGACACAGTTCCGACGACTCAACTTCTGAATCGGATTCCGCTTTCGGTATTGGAAAGTCAACGAACGTTGTGGTGTGCGGTTCGTACATTGTTACATCGTTATCATCCGTGAAGCCGTTGGTTTGTTCTGGCACAACTGGAGCTTTGAAAAAAAAAAACAAAAATATAAAGTTAAGATATATTATTTAGAGAGAGCACATAAGGGTTTTTTTTTCAGAACCCTATAAAAACATATACATAATACTAACATAAAAACATATACAATATACATAATCTACATGTATCTATTTATAATAATGAATTTGCTACATTTTTTGTTTTTAGAGTTCACACAAGCCACAAATCAAAACATTCTTAGATTTGAGGGGGAAAAATATGAAATTAATTATTTTACAAAAACTATATAGGGTTTGTGGTTTATAACAAATATATAAACCTCAAACCCTAAAAAAAAAGTTTAGCCTCATTTAAGTAGCAGTAGATGGTAGTCTTAACGTGTCATAGAGGCTACAAGTTGGCTTACATGAAATAATTTTGAATTTTTTTAATTTATTACGAAAAAAAATAAAAAAAAGAACATTACCTTTGGCTTTAATTTTCTTCTTAGGACTCTCGTTAGTAGAGCTGACTGCAATTTTGCCCAATTTCAACGAAGTAACACCCATCTGTCTAACTTTACGTATTGGCGAACTGTTTAATGAAGCAGATTTATCCGGTTTATCTATCCTTCTAGTTTTACGTGGAGAACTTAAAGCTGACGACACAGACTCTGTCTTTCTCAACTCTCTGTTTAAAGAACTCTGCCTCAATTGCACACTTTTGGTAGTCCTGACATCTTTGAGTTTGCTTTTTGATGTCGTCGAAACTTTATCATTTTGAGTCTTAGGTTTTATAGACGTAATGTCCTTGTTAGAACTACGTACAACCGTTTGGAATATCGGTTTTTTGAGTTCTTCTTTTGTTTTTGGGCGGTTTTTGTTTTCCACTGGTTTCTCCATGCTTTTTGCTTTGGTTCTAACCGGTCTAGTTTTTAAATCCAAATTCTTTTGAGATCTAGTAATGCAATGGAGATTTGGTCCAGAAACCAAACCATTGTCCGCTTTTAAGATCTTTTTCCAAGTAGACTTGGTTTTTAGGATGGTTTTTAATGGTTTCTGTTTTGATTTCGTCACCCGCTGAGTGTTTCTCGTTGAGAGCGGTCGCTCCCTCTTTCTACTTCTTAACCGCATTGCAAGTTTAAGAAGATGCTTAATCTGTAGAAGATTTATTTTTATTTTATTATTTTATTTTACAAGATATTCTTTTCACCTACTATTAAGTATAATTGGATAATCTAGATTCTAGTATATTTATTTATTAAGAATCTACTTTTTTTAGTTTGATATTATTAATACTTTAACATATTATACATAAGTGTTCTATATACTCACTTGAATTCTATTGCATTAGAAAGTTAGGTCTTACTCCACACATTTATATGATGTAACAGTTTATATTTGTGCATTGCGATTAGTGTTTTTTTAACGCAAGTTACGCGTAGAAAGTGTAAGAAATATTTCGCACTAGATCATGAAAATTTTGATCACAAAAAAATTCACGGCGCGGCGAAATGGTTCGCGCCTTTTTGTCGCGACGAATATAAACACTTTTACATACTATTTCTCATAGAAATTTGGTCTAAACACACCAAAAACCTCAAGAAGAGCATTCATATTCAATATAATCACTGAATTACTAAAATATTCACAGAAAAACTATCCCGAAAAATAAAAAAGCGGCGGTGCTGAATTATTGATTTGTGCGCCGCTTATCACATAGCACTTCCACTCATGCGTACAGTTTTATTCATCGGAAACTTCACTGAAACTACTTTATTGAGGAAAAGTTAATGCGCCTCGCGCTAATCATGTAATTTAAGCGATATTTTGTGCATTGTAAAACACAAAGCCAAACAAATGTCAAAATGGCGGCGATTCTTTGGTTTCATTCATGAAAAAATTTATCTCCAGATGGCGTTGCGCTCTGCGCATGCGTTTAATTTTTGCTCTGAAAACGTCAATATTAAAATAGCATAGCCGAGTTTGTGATAGCCGAGCATAGCAGAGTGCAGCTGAGTGCTTGGTGCTGTGCTGGTGGTGCTTGGCTGCTACCAAGAATAGCCAAGCTTGTTTTTTAAAAGCTGCTGGCAGCAGCTGCATTCTGCAATTGGCCTGGAAGGCATTCGGCACCTGACGGAAACCCACAAAACTGTCCGCAACGATTTAGTTAAGAATGTTACTCCACAAATTTTATAATTAGATTTTTTTTATGTGAGAAAATTAGCGCCTCCTCGTTTTTTCAAGTTGGATAAAATTACGTTAAATAATATGCCAGTGTTTCGTCAAACATTTTACTGTAGATACCTATATACCTACTGGCTCAAAGCTAGGTTCATAAAGTACCTTTTTCCAATTGTCCTGGAATCAAGTAGTATGCTACCTACTACCGTAGTAGCTTAGTGGTAAAAACCACAAACATAAAAACATACTTCTTAGGTACCTACCTACCGTACCTAAGTACCTATTTACAACACTAATTTAGCATTGCAAAATATTTGATAAAAAGCTATGCTAACTCCACAAACATATAAGAGTGCTAACTCTCACAAATTTTTTGTAATAGGTAGGTACGTAAGTAAATAAAAATAAAAATACCTAATATATTAAATAGAGGTATACTAAATAGAGGTAGGTATTTTAAATAGAGTTATTTAGGAAGTAGGTAGGTACCTAAATATTGCTCCTTGTTTTGTCCTTGTTATTCTTCCACCTTACACTGTCTTTGGTTATTCGCATTTTCTCACATCTGTGGTATATTGTCAATCAACTGTGTCAAATGTCAATCAAATCAATGTCAATGTCACAAAAAAAACCGCCGAAAATCGAAATTAATCTAAATCCAAAATCCAAATCACAGTAAACTTTTTATTAGTTAACTATTTGTAGCTGCAAAAGATTTGAAACACTAAGTATAATTAACAAGTAATAGACTAGTACTAGATACTGACTAAAATGTCCAGAGCATCTGTAACTTCGTCTCAACGTGAGGTAATATTTGAGATATGAAATTAATTTAGCTAATATTTTGATAAGGATATGGCAGGAGAGATGGCAATATTAGTCATTCATCCATTAGCTTGTCCAAAAATAAAAGAACCAGCTTTTTAAAGAAAGGCCTGTCAATATTATAAATAAACTGGATTTATGGATAGCTCACGATAATATTTCAGCTGAGTTAAGACTTTCATTTCATTTAAACAATTCCGTGTCACATGCTTCAGCGGTGATGGAAAACATAGCGAGGATATCTGCACGCCTCCGAGTTCTATATACTATTCTGTATTGGACCAGCGTTCAACATGTATACTCTATTCCCTCACTCTCTTAGTCTGATCGACGGAAATGCGACACGACCGGGGAGGTCAGGGGCAAGACCGATGGCTTAATGCGCTTTCTAAAGCACAGGGTAACATACAAACAAACTTTTGCTAAAAAAAAAAGCACACACCGCACTACCTAATTCCGGGCTAATACTAAGATTTAGATCCTATTTTATTCTATGAAATTATTTTAATTCCAGAAAGAAGTATGTGATTTGAAGCAAGAATTAGAAGCTATCACTGCCCTCAATGCCAGCCTTCGAGTCTACTTAAGCAACTTGAGAACGTTGAGAAGAGACCTGCGTGCTGTAAATGAGAATTGTAAACAACTTGTGAAAGTAAACAACCAGTGGACGGAGACATTAAAACTTATGAAATGACATGAAAATAAGGATAGTTTTATTTGCTTGAACACACTGCCTTTCTAAGACAATGCACTGTATCTTCAGATACAGTGTTTTATCATAACAGTGATAAAAGAGACCTTCGTGCTGTAAATGAGAATTGTAAACAACTTGTGAAAGTAAATAACCAGTGGATGGAGACATTAAAACTTATGAAATGACATAAAAATAAAGATACTTTTATTTACTTGAACACACTGCCTTTCTAAGACAATGCACTGTATCTTCAGGTACAGTGTTAAGATACAGTGTTAAGTCTTAAAAATACTAAGAAACTTTAACTGAAAATACACACAATTACATCTTGTAAAACATAATGGTAAAAAAACCCAGAAAATTGTGATTTCTGAAAAAAAGCTTGTTTTTAGATACAGTATGTTGTCATGGCATAGCAGAGTTTTCGGTGAAGCAAATGAACAGGCAGGTCACCTGATGTTAAGTGATTACTGCCACCCATGAACATTTGTAGCAGCTGTGGCACCACCAATGCGTTGCCGGCTTTTCAGGAATTTGTTGGTCCGCCCCTTGAATAACCCCATGTTGTAATTTAGTGGGAACACAGTCGCAGGAAGCTGGTTCCACAGTTTCAAAGTATGTGGAAAAAAAGATCTGGCACATCGGATGGTCGAAATGCTCCAGGCACCAGGCGAGTGGTTCGATTTGAATAAAATACATTTTTTTTTAAAGAATATTAGCCAAACTTAAGTTGAGTGTACAGCTGTACAGGCCACAGAGTATTTTTTTTAATACCTGAAGTTCACTAATATCCTCCTATCCCCTCCAAATAAGCGGAAAGCTTGTGCTAGGAGTGGGCACGACAATAGTGCAACAGGTGGGATTCGAA
Organism: Hipparchia sbordonii; assembly: GCA_038048805.1. NCBI lineage: Eukaryota > Metazoa > Arthropoda > Insecta > Lepidoptera > Nymphalidae > Hipparchia > Hipparchia sbordonii. The sequence goes on along the minus strand of CM076118.1, from coordinate 1,336,868 downwards.
CCTGCGACCTTTCAGTTTTGAGTCCGCACCTTTAACCGTTGGGCTATTGAGGCTTCTAATTCCATGTTAGTTAAAAATGCACGCAAGGTGGAATAAAATGGAAACAAGTGTAAATCAGAAATTTATTTTTAATAACAAATATTTAGTTTCTGGCAGTGTGGCTACAACGCTATAGCATCAAACCCTGAATATCATCTCTGATCACTAATTAAATGAAATTATGAATCCAACAAGCCCAAACTGAGTCAAATATTTTATTCAAAGTAGGTATTTATACTCAGAACTAGCGGACGCCCGCGACTTCGTCCGCGTTCCTAAATCCCCACAGTTTAGGTGGGCAGAAACCCTGCAGCATCAGGATTGAGGAGTTGAGTCCTGGAATTCAACGATGTAGTCTTTACTTGGTACCTACAATAACTATTCATAAGCGACAGCTCCTGAATCCCAACAGTTTAGGAGGCAGTACCCCTGCAGCATCAGGATTGAAGAGTTGGAACCCGAAATTATTATGGGAGCATCTTGCAAAGTTTTTGTTTCAATTAAAAAAAGATTCACGCAAATCGGTTAAGAAATCACGGAGATATCGATATACAGAGGTAGAAAAACACAACTCCTTCTCCTCCTTTTTCGAAAGTCGGTTAAAAAAGTAGCCTATACTATGCCCGATAATATCAGCTATCTACCAGTGAAAGTCCCGTCAAAATCGGTCCAGCCGTTCCCGAGATTAGCGGCAACAAACAAACAGACAGACAGACAGACAAAAATTTTAAAAATTGTTTTCTTGTTATAAGTACCGAATTTACTTTCGTATGCAGTTAGTAAAAAGCTGTTCTTTTGATATTACAAACAGACACTTCAATTTTATTTATTTGTATAGATAGCACAAAGGTATACCTAGCATAATCACACTAATATTATAAAGCCGAAAGTTTGTATGTGTGTGTGTGTGTGTATGTTTGTTACTCTTTCACGCAAAAACTACTGGACCGATTTGGCTGAAATTTAAAATGGAGATAGATTATACCTTGGATTAAAACATAGGCTACTTTTTATCCCGGAAAATCAAGGAGTTCCCGCGGGATTTTAAAAACTAAATTCACGTGGACGAAGTCGCGGGCATCATCTAGTATGTTTTATCCTGGAAAATTCTTGCGGGAATCGAAAACCTCAGTCCAACCGAACTAAGTCGCGGGCATCGGCTAGTATATAATAGTTATTATGATGGGTAAACTATAATTCTATATAACAAAAGTCCAGAGTCCATAATATAGGTACTAGGTAATAGGTCAGTGGGAAACTGACAGCAAAACCCATGTCATACCGTCCGGCTGAACAACAAGATGAAGAATCCTGGGATCCTGTAACCATGGGATTCAATGTTCTTGCAGGGCAGCGAATTATGGTTGAGTTATTATGTTTATTTCAGGATTCCCCTTCGGTGCTTTTGTCACTGAGCGCAGGTTTTGATGAGGATTTCTCTGAAAGAGTAGATACAGAAAATGTGAAAATACAAATATGGTTGAGCGAAGCAACGGCTGGATCATGCGTCATGCTCGGGTGCCACCAACGGGAATGGGTCTGCTTTCTGTCGGCCCGTCTTAACATCTATTGGATTGTTTTGCATTTTTGAAACTTCATTGTGGAAACACTGTATACATAGCATGGTTTTGTTACATATTGTAATTTTCTTTTTTTTTTTGAAAAGTGCAACCGCCGAGTTTATTGCTGGCTCTTCTCAGCAGAATCTGCATTCCGAACCGGTGGTAGATTCTCGACTTGTCATAAGAGCCACAAGTTGGCCTGCATGAAATAAATAATTCTGAGTTTGAGTTTGATTTGCCTATTATAAATTTTTTTTTTTTAAAAGAGCAACCGCCGAGTTTATCGCTGGCTCTTCTCGGCAGGAAAGGCATTTCGAACCACTAATAATAACACTGCACAACACTGTTCTAAAAACTTATATTAAGAAAAATACAAATTCAGTATATGAACCGAGCGCCACTAGGAGAGTTTCAAGGTCCTAGTGGCGCCATCTAGTGAGTGAATAGTAAAACAATCCTAAACAAACAGAGAACCGGCTAATTTGGGCTTTAGTCTTTACCTATCATGCAGACGGAGTACTGAGGAGTGTCACAGGGAAGGCCATAGAGTAAGCCGCTGAGATGATCCTGTCTGTCGAGGTTGAGGCAAGAGTTGTCCATAGAGAACTCCTCGTCCAGCCATGGCGCCATCTAGCGGTGAGAAGCGGGAATTAGAAGATTATATCATCAATAAAATAACAAGTGTAAATTGAAGAACACCCCCGACTTGTGAAATTAAAAAAAAACTTTTCAAATGCAAGATGGCCGCCACCACAAAATGGCGAATTACATAGTTTTTTCTTTTAATTCAAATGTCGGGGGCGTTCTAAGTAAAACTCACGCGCCTTCGTGAGTTGAAGGAATTATAAAGAAAGAAAAGAAAAAGCATTTATTTGAGACACACACATGCACAGTTAAAGACAGAGAGACATAAGTTAGACAAAACAAAAAATAAATAAATATGTGTGGTCCCAAAATGGACTCCACTCAGCATATGCCATCCCTGTGGTGAAAGCACAGGCATAGCGCTGGTCTTCCGTGGATCCAGAGGTTTCAGATGACTGTTAACTAGTGTTGCAGTTGTCCGTATTTCCCGGGACATCCCGTATTTTAGGCATAGTTTAAAATGTCCCGGCGGGACTTACTCTGTCCCGTATTTGAACCGTACTTACGTACGGTTTAATTGTGTGACTCGCCTCGAGTCGAGCGACTGTGTAGTGTGATTTGTGAAGTAACTTGCACTTGCCGCCCGCATCGACCCACGACAGTATTAGTCAAAATGACAATGTTATAACTGACTCGATCCTCGGAAATATAAAAAAAATGACACTAAATAATTTTGTTTTTTATTTGTCCCGGGTAAAAAACTGAAATCCCGTATTTTTTTGCCCATTTAACCATTTGTCCCTTATAGGCTGAAAAAACATCTGGCAACCCTACTGTTAACTTACATAAATTTCTACGGAGGTTTCATTGAAGCTCTTAGGATCTGGTATCCTTCTGCCGTCTGCGGGGTTCTGCCAGAAGTACGTTATTGTGTCAGAGGAGACATCTTTCTTCATCTTCAGGCGACCGGAGACCCAAATGTGTTCGACAGCTGCAATTTTTAGAAAAAAGACGTGTGGCACTCGGGGACTGCAGCGGTAAAGCTATTGCATAGCATGTTTTATCAACGCCATCTAGCGGCTCACCGCTAGATCGCGTTGATAAAAAATGCGCCATCTAGCGGCTCACCGTAGAGGAGTCCCGTGTCAGGTTATTTTCGTTACGGAATTTCTGGATTCGGTCTCCACGCTGGCCCGCGATAGAAGCTATGCAATAGCTTAAAAATATTACGTATAACGGTAATTATTTTAGTTGGGATTGTCGATATTTCGATCCAATTGCATGGACCGTGGTACAAACTTGTATTATTTTATAACAATTATGTAGCAATTATGTCATTAAACTACGAATCAAGTATAAAATCTTTGGTTTTTAGAAAAAATATTATTTAAAAGTTAAGAAGATATCTCTATTCTTTCTTAATTGTAATAGAATTTTACGAGTACGTACCACGGTGATTATTTTAGTTGGGATTGTCGATATTTCGATCCAGTTGCACGGACCGTGGTCACGACGGGACTGCGGTGTTGCGAGACGTCAAGTTGAAGCTGTCACGGGTAGAATCTATCTACCCGCCTTCTTGGTCTTTTTGGAGGAACGTCATTTAAAGTCAGTCACAACTCTTTGTCCTCCTTTTTCGAAAGTCAGTTAAAAAAGTAGCCTATATTGCGCCCGATAATATCAGTTATCTACCAGTGAAAGTCCCATCAAAATCGGTCCAGCCGTTCCCGAGATTAGCGGCAATAAACAAACAGACAGACAAAAATTTTAAAAATTGTTTTCTTGTTACAAGTACCGTATTTACCTTCGTATGCAGTTACTAAGAAACTGTTCTTTTGATATTACGAACAGACTCTTCAATTTTATTTATTTGTATAGATTATTAAAAAAAATATTTTTAAATAATGTCGACGGGTGAAAGGCTAATTATTGATCTAAGCGACATTTTGTAAAACTTGCAGGCAGGCAGAAACTTGCAGATTAAATTTTTTTTTTTGGAAAAAAAGTCATAAAAAAGCACCTATTGAATATAATAGATATATTTTTTTCCAAAAAAAAAACTTTGATCAGTCTTCCTGCAAGTTTTACAAAATGTCGCTTAGATCAATTAGCCTTTCATCCGTCGATGTTATAAATACTTACGCTCCTCTTGATTTTCGCCCATCACCAACAGTAGCTGTGTAAGAACATCGCTATTGTCTATGGTCGCGAGGGAACCGTTCAGTTTCTGACAGTTGTCGAAGGCGTGCTGCCAGTAGAACAACTGTCTCACAAGCACGTAGTAATAGTTGTCATCGCTAGGTGGCGCTAGTGGCGGCCGGAGATTTCGTACACCTGAAAATAAATCATCATTATAGGCTTATGTAGTACATGTACTAAGTTTTTAAGCTATTGCATAGCTTCTATAGCGGGCCAGCGTGGAGACTGAATCCAGAAATTCCGTAACGAAAATAACCTGACACGGGACTCCTCTACGGTGAGCCGCTAGATGGCGCATTTTTTATCAACGCCATCTAGTGGTGAGCCGCTAGATGGCGTTGATAAAAAATGCTATGCAATAGCTTTACCGCGGCAGTCCCCGAGTGCCACACGTCTTTTTTTTTATTTGATAACAAGATAGTCTTGACTGCGATGTCACCTGATGGTAAATGACGACGCAGTCTAAGATGGTAGGATGCTAACTTGGAACGGGTATGGCAGTTATACATCCTTCTCTATGGCAGTGTACATTCAACCCAATACTTACCCCTAATCTGTTTCTACATGACCATAGAGCGATTAGACGCTGGACCGACGGCTTAACGTGAACTTAACGAGAACTAACTGAGAATTTCTTGACAGAAAAACAAAACACATTTTTAAGCTATTGCATAGCTTCTATCGCGGGCCTTGAGCGTGGAGACTGAATCCAGAAATTCCGTAACGAAAATTACCTGTCACGGGACTCCTCTCACCGCTAGATGGCGTTGATAAAAAATGCTATGCAATAGTTTTACCGGGGCAGTCCCCGAGTGCCACACGTCTTTTTTTTTGTTTCGCCCGGGAATCGACCCCCGGGACCTCTCATCCGTAGTCGAGGTCACGAGGTAGTCAACGTGACTTACGGGCACCAGCTAGTAGTATAGGATTCAATATGAGTCCCCCCAAACGTGGGTCGCAGAACTCTTCAAAAATAGAATAGAAACATGTTTATCTGGTGCAGATTTAGCATGTTTAGTTATAATATAATCTGAGGTATCCAAATACATAAGCGCGGCGGAATTTCGTACAGCGCCATCTGTTGTCAGTTACAAAATTAACTAAACTAGGGATGATTGGAGATTTCGAAAATATAGAAATCTTTCTTTACTTTTCTATAACTTTACAAATAATTATTAATTCTTTTTATTCTTCTATTCTTTATTTCTTTTTAATTCTTTTTTTAAGGGGGGTAAGGGAGCACGCCTTCCATCTTAGTGCTCCAACAGCCAACCTCACCTGCCCGTGGTGCCCCCTGCTGGCTGACGAACGAGGCTCTGGCGACCGGCCAATGGCGGTATAACCATTATAAAATTAGCTAGACTTAAATGACACAGGCTGGTGTTGGGCAGCAGCGACATCGGTGCAAAAAGTCTAGCCCTGCGATCGCCAACCCGCTTGCCCAGCGTGGCGATTAGGGCATAAATTCCTTATGAGTAGCACAACAATAAAAAGGCCCCTAGTTCCCGGCGGCTCCACTTCTCCTGACTCTGGTAGCGGTCAAAGAGATAGTGGAGCAGGGGGTGCTAAGAATCTCCGGATGACGGTGAGCTACCAAAAACAACTGACTCTGGCGACGTACAACGGACGGACATTAAGGCTCGATGAAAGTATCGCAGAACTCGAGGTAGAATTGCAAAATATAAAATGGCATATTCTGGGTTTGAGTGAAGTCCGAAGAGAGGGTGAGGACACTACAATCCTAGAATCAGGCCATCTATTCTACTATCGACAAGGGGAAAGCCTATCGCAGGGTGGCGTCGGATTCCTGATCAACAAGGTCCTCACTGATAACGTTGTGGAGATATCCAGCGTATCATCGCGGGTAGCGTATCTAATAATTAAACTGACCAAAAGATACTCACTAAAAGTTATCCAAGTATACGCACCAACTTCAACATACTCGGATTCTGAAGTTGAAATTATGTATGATGACATCAATAAAGCCTTAAATGACACCTCTAGGGCTCACTACAACGTCATCATCGGGGACTTTAATGCGAAAGTGGGAACACACAGCGGCTCCGAATCTGCACTGGGACGACATGGGTATGGAAGTAGAAACCACAGGGGTCAAATGCTGGTCAACTTCCTCGAAATGAAGGGGCTTTTCTTGATGAACTCGTTTTTCAAGAAAAATCCCCACAGAAAGTGGACCTGGCAAAGTCCCGATAATGTGACGAAAAATGAGATAGATTTCATCATAACGGACAAACGCTATATATTCAGAGATGTCTCTGTGATTAGCAGATTTAATACAGGTAGCGATCACAGACTGGTTCGAGGCACTCTGAGTATCAACTGCAAGCTGGAAAGATTACGCATGATGAAGTCTACGCTCCGGCCTACTATGTTTCAGACCCAAGCCGGCTCAGAGCGTTTCCAGTTGGAACTGAAAAACAGATTTGATGCTCTGGAACACACAATCGATGTTGATGAGGATTTCGAAACTGTGCCAAATATCATCCGGGAAGAAGGTCACAGATTCTGTGGAACAAAGCGTGCGAGCAGGAAGTCTAAATTCTCAGATGAGACTTTGCAGCTCATGAGAGAAAGGCGTGAGAACGTACAATCTACTCCGGCAGAACGACAAGCCCTCAATAAAAAGGTCAAAAGATCGATTCGTCGAGACCTCCGGCGCTTAAACACCGAAAACATACAAAAAGCTATTGAAGAAAACCGGGGGTCTAAGGTATTTACTCAAAATCTCGGACGATGCCAAATGACGAAACTCAAGACCTCGAGTGGATGTACCGTCAGTGCTAAGCCAGCCATACTCTCTGAGATTGAAGACTTCTATGGCCAATTATATAAGACTCAAGTCCCACAGCCTAAGACATATGATCAGGATCCCCGAGCCCAGTTAACACGCCACTTTACTGATGATCTTCCGGATGTCAGCATAGATGAGATCGTGCTGGCCCTTAAACAGCAGAAAAATGGAAAAGCCCCTGGAGAAGACGGAATCACTTCCGAGCTCCTTAAGGCAGGGGGTATACCCTTACTTAGGGAGCTACGGAGGATTTTTGATTCTGTCATTCAGAACGGGAGAACTCCAAAGGCATGGCATAGGAGTGTAGTTGTTTTATTCTTTAAAAAGGGTGATAAAACACTTCTAAAAAACTACCGACCCATTTCGCTCCTAAGTCATATCTATAAGCTGTTTTCAAGGGTCATCACGAATCGTCTATCAAAAAGACTCGACGATTTCCAGCCACCAGAGCAGGCCGGGTTTCGTAGTGGTTACGGCACCATAGACCACATACACACATTGAGGCAAGTCATACAGAAATCTTACGAGTACAACCAGCCTCTGTGTCTTGCATTTGTGGACTATGAGAAGGCCTTTGACTCCATCGAGACCTGGGCTGTTCTGGAATCCTTGCAGCGATCACAAGTTGATTGGCGGTACATCGAAGTGTTGAAATGCCTGTACAGCTCGGCATCTATGTCTGTTCAAGTACAAGGTGCGTCTACAAGACCTATCCAACTGCATCGTGGAGTGAGACAGGGGGACGTTTTGTCCCCGAAACTGTTTTCTAATGCGTTGGAAGATGTCTTCAAAACGCTGGATTGGAAAGGGCAAGGCATCAACATTAACGGAGAATACATTTCGCATCTTCGCTTTGCTGATGATATTGTCATCATCTCAAGTTCGCTGCAAGAGCTTCAACAGATGCTGGACAGCCTCCATGTCGCCTCTCGACGTGTCGGTCTCCGGATGAACCTAGACAAGACCAAGGTAATGTTTAGTGAGCTGGTCGCTCCGGGACCGATTACTGTGGATGGATCTACTCTCGAAGCTGTTCAAGAATATATGTATCTTGGGCAAATTTTGCATTTAGGTAAAAACAGCTTCGAAAAGGAAATCGACAGGAGGATACAACTGGGTTGGGCAGCATTTGGCAAACTTCGCCGGGTCTTTTCGTCGCAAATACCACAATGCCTAAAGACAAAAGTCTTTAATCAGTGCGTCCTACCAGTGATGACTTACGGTGCTGAAACGTGGACACTGACAGTGAGGCTAGCCCACAAACTTCAAGTCGCTCAGCGGGCTGTGGAGAGAGCTATGCTCGGAATTTCTTTGAGGGACAAAGTCCGAAATGAAGTGATTCGCCAAAGAACTAAGGTGACCGACATAACTCTCAGGGCTAGCACGTTGAAGTGGCAGTGGGCTGGTCACATTTGTCGTAGGACTGATGGCCGCTGGGGTCGTAAGGTCCTCGAGTGGAGACCGCGTATTGGCAAACGGAGTGTAGGGCGCCCCCCGGCTAGATGGAGCGATGATATCGGAAAAGTGGCAGGCATCGATTGGATGCGAAAGGCCGAGGATAGGCAACGTTGGCGCTACTTAAAAGAGGCCTATGTCCAACAGTGGATGCATGTGGGCTGATGATGAATTCTTTTTTTACTATAAATTGTACCTAATATTAGAAATATTTTCTCCAATTTTGGTGAAGATGTACTAAGTATTATCGGAGATAGAGGACATAACTTCTCGCGGATAGTAGCAAGTGACTCTAAACTTTTCCACGCGGAAAAATTCGCGGGAATCAGCTAGTCTATACAAATAAATAAAATTGAAGTGTCTGTTTGTAATATCAAAAGAACAGCTTTTTACTAACTGCATACGAAAGTAAATACGGTACTTATAACAAGAAAACAATTTTTAAAATTTGTGTCTGACTGTTTGTTACCGCTAATCTCGGGAACGGCTGGACCGATTTTGACGGGACTTTCACTGGTAGATAGCTGATATTATCGGGCAAAGTATAGGCTACTTTTTTAACCGACTTTCGAAAAAGGAGGAGAAGGAGTTATGTTTTTCTACCTCTGTATATCAATATCTCCATGATTTCTTAACCGATTTGCGTACATCTTTTTTAATCGACATAAAAAAAGACGTGTGGCGCTCGAGGATTGCCGCGGTAAAGCTATTGCATAGCTTAGCGCCATCTAGCGGCTCACCGTAGAGGAGTCCCGTGTCAGGTTATTTTCGTTATGGAATTTCTGGATTCGGTCTCCACGCTGGCCCGCAATAGAAGCTATGCAATAGCTTGACTTTGCGAGATGGTCCCATAAAAACTTCGGGTTCCAACTCCTCAAACCTGGTGCTGCAGGGGTACTGCTCCCCTAAACTGTGGGGCGTCCGCTAGTTTTATAATAACTCCAGAAACGAGGCATACCTTGATAGCATATAAACTGCATTTTCCTTTCGCACCGCGCTTCCAAGAAGACAGGCGAGCGAGTTTCGTGTCTGTCAATTTGTAGGCAGCCATTTTGTTTTACTGCTGACCTGTCTCTGCAACAAATATAAAAAAAGACGTGTGGCACTCGGGGACTGCCGCGGTAAAGCTATTGCATAGCATTTTTATCAACGCCATCTAGCGGCTCACCGTAGAGGAGTCCCGTGTCAGGTTATTTTCGTTACGGAATTTCTGGATTCGGTCTCCACGCTGGCCCGCGATAGAAGCTATGCAATAGCTTAATACTCATTTTAAGACATGACTGATGTTCAGGGTCTGATGATATAGCCAAATACTAAAAGCTTCTTTTTTAAATATATATAAATTTTTTTAATCTACCTACACGTTTTATCGGAATAATCTTCAATGAATAAGTACCTAAACTAATCTAATTAGAGTAAATTGTTGATTTAACAATGTTACCCACAAATGGGTAGTAACTGTAGAATAGAACAAAAGTTCGATTTGAAATAAATCAACGCGTCTTTTGTTCACGGGGCGCCTTTATTAGACAAAATATATTGTAGGCACTAACTACTAACTGATGCCAAAAAAATAGCCCAAAGGTTAAACTGACTGAAAAGTCGCAGGTTTGATTTCCATACGTTGCAATAGTAGATAGTGCCCACTGTTAACACAAGCTTTTCGGTTATTTGGAGGGGAGAGGGGAATATAAGGTAAATTCAGCTTAACTAGTAGGTACCTCCTGATTCTCGTGACTTCGTCTGCGTGGAAAAAGTTTAGAGTGACTTGCTACTATCCGCTAGAACTTAGATCCTCTATTAATATTTAGTAGATCTTTACCAAAATTGGACAAAATATTTCTAAAACTACACAATTCATAATTTATAATTTCATAATTCATAATTCATAATTCATAATTCATAATTTGTTAAAAAAAGAGTTATCAAATTCGGTTTAGATTTGACGAAGTTATAGAGTAAAATCAACAAAAATTTTCAGCCCCTATCCCGGATAAACCTTATTGTTTATCAGGATAAAAAGTATCCTATATATTGATCCGGAGTATCAGCTACTACTATACCAAATTTCATTCAAATCCGCGCGGTAGTTTTTGCGTGATGGGCGCACAGACAGACAGACAAAAAATTCAAAAAAAATTGTTTTGGGCTCAGTATCGATAATAAAGCATCCTCCGATTAAAATATTCAAAACATATTTAATGTACAGAATTCATCCCGTTACAGTTTTATTATAACTAATATAAAAGGCAAAGGTGACTGACTGACTGACTGATCTATCAACGTACAGCTAAAACCACTGGATGGATCAGGCTGAAATTTTGCATGTAGATAGCTATTATAACGTAGGTGTCCGCTAAGAAAGGATTTTTGAAAATTCAACTCCTAAAGGGATAAAATAGGGGTTGGAATAATCGAACTTAACGTGAGCGAAGCCGCGGGGTAAAGCTAGTTATAAGTAAAGATTTAAAAAAAAATTGTACCTACCTCATAGGCGGCCAGTTTTGCCCATCAGTGGACACCGTGGGAGTAAAGATGCTTTGTCCACTATCAGTCCACGTCCACTGGCCCAGCGAGCCACGCGCACCGATCCACGCGCTCTCTATACCTGGGAAACGGTCTAGGTACACTCTCTATTCCCTCTATGAGAGTGAGGAAATAGAGAGTGCACCCTTTTTTAATTCGATGACAAGATAGTTCGTGACTGCGATCTCACCTGACGGTAAGTGACGATGCATTCTAAGGTGGTAGCGGGCTAACTTGGAAGGGGTATGGCTGTGTACATTCAACCTTATCTGTGCCGGAACGCTAAATCGCTTGGCGACACGTCTTTGACGGTAGGGTGATAACTAGCCTTGGCCATAGCCTCCCACCAGACCAGACCGGAGATAATTCAGAAATTATAAATTCCCAAATTGCCCCCGCCAGGAATCGAACCCGAGACCTCTAATCTAATTTACTTTACTTTACTCACTTGGCCTCGACTTGAGCATTGTAAGCCCCAGCTTTTCCAAGCACTTCATCGAAGCGATATTTGCTAACCTGAAAAAAAAATCACATGAATGAATTAATGAGTGAAACAAGGTAAAGAAGCTTACACTATCTACCTCAGTGCGCTTACTGCCAATCCAGTCTTCAGTCCTTTCACTTTCACTTTCACTCGAATGGCTGCATGAGAAACTACAAGACAAAAGAAGCTTAATGCCATTTTCCTAAGCACGACGTACTACGCAGCCGCTCAATGCCAGTTCAGTCTTTAGTTTCTATACTTTCACTTTCACTCGAGACTTGATGCCAGTCCAGTCTACCATCGTACATGCGGTAGAGTCCTGGCACCGAACTGTCTTGAGCTCTTATGCTTTCACTTTCGCTTTCACTTTCGCTTTCACTTTCGCTTTCACTTTCGCTTTCACTTTCACTTGAGCCGCTGCAAGAGAAACGACAAAACAAAGAAGCTTACGCCATCTTCCTAAGCACGCAGTACGCTGCCGCTTGATGCCAGTCCAGTCTGCCGTCGTACACGCGGTAGAGTCCGTTGCGACATCTTACAGTCTTTAGTTCTTTTACTTTCACTTCCACTCGAGCCTCTGTGCAACAAGATTTATGTCAGTATATAATCTGATGATGGTTGGTCGTTGGGGTCAAAATTTTGTCAAATACCTAATTCGTATTAGACCAGTGCGCAGCGTGGTGAACTATGGCCTACAACACTTTTTAACCGACTTTATCTAAGAGGAATATCTACGTAGTGAGCCGTTAAGGGGTAGCTGATGATGATATAAGAGAAATATGAAAGAACCTGTTGGTAATACCTGGTAACCTGGTAGTAATTTCACCCTCACAACCTGGGTGCCTGGAGCACTTCAACCATCCGTTGCTCCAGATCCTTTTTTCCACATACTACCAAATTGTGGAATCATCTCCCGTCGACAGTGTTCCCACTTAATTACAATATGGGGTTATTCAAGGGGCGGACCAAAAAATTCCTGAAAGCCGGCAACGCATACCTCTGGTACTACAAGTGTTCATGCGCGCATGATGCATGATGGCGGTAATCACTTAACAGGTGACCCGCCAGCTCGTTTGCCCGCTATTTATATAAAAAAGTACCTCTTTCACAAACGAAGGGCCTCTCCAGATGGCAGGGCAGGTCGAGGAACACGGGCCGGTCGTGCTGCACGCGCTCCAGCGCCACGCAGTCTGCGCCGCCCTCGGGGACCGGTACGCGGGTGCGGTTCAGCCACTGCCGACAAAACCACCCGTTGACAAAGGCTACACTACACGTTGAACACAGTAAAACTAACGCACTGGTAGCTGAACCAGAATTGCTGACATAAATCTGCAAGTCATGAAGCTGAAGCTTATAGTGAAGGCCACACTAAGCACACAAAAAGTCAATAAGTCGAACATAACTGATGGTCGCTGGAGTCCTGATCTCGCACCGGAAAGCGCAGTATAAGCAGATCACCAGGTCCACCAAGCACCGCTAATGCCACGGCATCGCGCTTACCCTAAAAGGACTTTGACATTGCTATGAGACCTAGTATTTGTCATTATTGCAATTTAAGTGATTCTTCAGACCAGCCGATTTTATGGTTTGACAATGGCATAAGTATGCTTCGAGAATTCCTGAGATATCGAACTAGAAATGAGGAGATCTGTAAGAGAACAAGTGTAACCGACATATTTCAGCGAGTCGCGAATACCCGAACTTGCAATGGGCGGGGCACACAGCTTGTTGAACTGTCAGCTCTTGGGTTTCCCACAGATCTTCTCATTTCTGATGTGATCTCGCAGGGATACTCCGAGCATAGCTCATTTAAATCGCAAAGTCAAACAGGGACGGCAGATTAGCTCCAGGCCCTGGCTGCAGCGGTACCCTTCAGCATCGTCACCTGACTGCCCTCTCGCTGTGTATCTAAGTTACCATGGGGTAATGTCTCCCCGCATCCTCCAGCTCACTGTCCAGCACATCAGCGGCTGTTCTCTGCAGCTCCACGCCCTGGCTCCAGCGGTACCCTTCAGGGTCGTCGCCTCACTGCCGTCCCGCTGTGCACCTATCAAAGTTACCATGGGGTAATGTCTCCCCGCATCCTCCAGCTCACTGTCCAGCACATCAGCGGCTGTTCTCTGCAGCTCCACGCCCTGGCTTCAGCGGTACCCTTCAGGATCATCACCTGACTGCCATCTCACTGTGCACTTATCTAAGTTACCATGGGGTAATGTCTCCCCGCATCCTCCAGCTCACTGTCCAGCACATCAGCGGCTGTTCTCTGCAGCTCCACGCCCTGGCTCCAGCGGTACCCTTCAGGGTCGTCGCCTCACTGCCGTCCCGCTGTGCACCTATCAAAGTTACCATGGGGTAATGTCTCCCCGCATCCTCCAGCTCACTGTCCAGCACATCAGCGGCTGTTCTCTGCAGCTCCACGCCCTGGCTCCAGCGGTACCCTTCAGGGTCGTCGCCTCACTGCCGTCCCGCTGTGCACCTATCAAAGTTACCATGGGGTAATGTCTCCCCGCATCCTCCAGCTCACTGTCCAGCACATCAGCGGCTGTTCTCTGCAGCTCCACGCCCTGGCTCCAGCGGTACCCTTCAGGATCGTCGGCCGACTGTCGTCTCGCTCCCACCCACACTGCCTCTATCGCTGAAACAATCATCATCACCATCACCATCATCATCATCATCATCATCAATGAAGAAAAACATCTTGAAACCTGCACGCTGAGAGATCTCCGTAATGTTCTCAAAAGTAGAGGTGGTTAATATAGCACTTAGCAACATATTACAGCATGCTATCTTTCCAAAGCACACAGCAAGTGCTACATACGTAGGCGCGGTGGTGCTACGAGGCTATAAATATCATGCACTGTAGGCGGTGTAGCACACTGCGCGTAGCAGCGGCGCTGAGGTGGCCGGGCAGTTAGCAGATGGATTTATCGCAACTCGCAATAAACATGCTATATGATTTAGCGTGTTGCAAGACATAGAGCGCGTGGCGGCCGCCCACAAGCTTCCTAATTAAAGTTGCTATAGCATAGCAATTTTTATAGCATGCTAAAATTTTATAGTTTATAGTCAGTAGCATGATATTGATTTATAGCATTTTTTAACACAAAACACATTTTTTACTCAAAAGTCTGCAAAACTTGTTTATTTGACTCAATTACTATGTCATGGTCTTCCTTTTATTTCTGATGCTATGTTATTTAACAAAAAATAATCCTTTCGATCAGTATGATAAATATACAGGATAATTTTTTTTTCTCGTATAGCGGGTTCGAGTCTCGGTTCAATCAGGCGATTATTTAAAAATCTATGAATGCAGTTTAAATTGATTTTTAAATTAAAACGAAGTCTTCTTTCAGTAAAACATTCCAACAACTACAATATTTATGGTACTTTCCCTCCATGTGGCATAGCCGTGGGACACCTTGTATATAGCTACTCGTGCTGATTCACTGACTGATTGATTGATCAATCTTCTTCTTCTTCTATATATATAAAATTCAAAGTCCTGACTGACTGACTTACTGAGATATCAACGCACAGCCTAAACTATTGAAATTAGAAACTTGAAATTTTTCCAGCTGGTTCCTTTTATGACATAGGCGCACACTAAGAAAGGATTATTGGAAATTCCACCCCTAAGGGTTTAAATAGGGGATGGAAGTTCATATGAAACTCCGTCATTTTTCAAGCTGTTTCCATCAAAGTTGGTGTTTGAGCTTTCAGTTAAAAATAAAGAAGTACGTGTGTCACAGTTTTTGAAAATTCCACCCCAAAATCTAATTCCACGCGGACGAAGTCGCGGGGGCAAAGGTAGTTCTCCTGTAAAATTTTAATTTACATATATGTACCTACCTATTTAAATGAAATATATTTACTTAAACAAATATACCACAATTAGTAGGCGACAGGCGTTCTTCCCAACTTTAGTCTCTTAACCGCTGTTAACTAAGTATCAGAGTTAAGAGACTTCCCAAAAATTAGTTTTGTGAAAGAATTAAGAAGATCACAGTTTTGTGGAAGAATAACATCAGCGTAAGCTGTTGGGACGATACACTTGTACTGTTCTTAACTACACAAGTTAGTGCGACGCAACACCACTCAGCGCCATCTATCGACGACTGTGTCAGCGCAAGTAATCCTTGGTGTTGGGGTGTTTGACTATTTTTATTACTCGAAGACAAGATAGCCCTTGACTGTGATCTCACCTGATGGTAAGTGACGATGCGATCTAAGATAGTAGCGGACAGAACGTAACTAGGTAAGGGTAAGGGTACATTCAACCCATACTCCTAATCGGTTTCTACACGCCATCGTGCAGGAACGCTAAATCCCTTGGCGGCACGTCTGTGACGGTAGGGTGGTAACAAGCCACGGCCAAAGCCTTCCACCAGAGACAATTCAGAAATTATAAATTACCAAATTGCCCCCGCCGGGAATCGAACCCGAGACCTCTCAGTTATAAGACCACAGCGCTCACCACTGCGCCAGGGAGGTCGTCAAAAGCTGTTGACGGGTCGCACATTTTCAATGCCTGTCAGTGTCAGCTACCGCAAAGCTAAAAACCACGCGGAGCAAGTCGCGGCGATCAGCTAGTAAAACAATAATGCCGACTCCGCACCATGTACCCGTAAGCTTTATAACTTACTATCAATACCCGCGACTTCGTACGCGTGGATTCAACCTATCAAGGCAATGTACCTAGCCTATGTGTTATTCCAGACTAGCAAACCCGGCGAACTCCGTTTCGCCACCAGATTACATGCTATGTATCAGAGATGGCGCTGTATGTGAAAAAAGATTTTCCCGCTTTTCTGTTGAAATTTTTCCTGAATTTTCTTTGCTATAAACCTCACGGAGCCCGAGACCTTTCCAACGAATGCAAAACCGTGGAAATCGGTTCGTGCGTTCTGGAGTTATAGCGTCAGGAAGGAAAACCCGACTTATTTTTATATAGTAGATTATTATAATCTATCTCTTTGGCTTTCTGCCAAATCGTTTCAGTCGTTGCGGCGTGATTGAGTAACAAACATCCATCCATATATCCAAACTTTCGCATTTATCATTACTATAGGCGATGCCCGCGATTTTTCCGCGTGGATCAAGGGTTTTTCAATTCCCATGGGAACCCTGTAGTTTTGCGGGATAAAATGTAGTTTGTAGTAAAAATGTTATGGGATTTATCGGTTTTTGTTCCGACGCTCCTCAATTTACATATATGTATTTATGTATTTAAATATATATACTTAAACACATATACCATACTATCTATGGCGTTTTTGCCAACTTTAGTCTCTTAACCGCTGTTAACTATGAAGTATCAGAGTTAGGAGACTTCCCAAAAATTAGTTTTGTGAAATAATTAAGAACATAATATCAGCGGAAGCTGTTGGGATGCTACACTTGTACTGTTCTTAACTACACACATTAGCGCGGCGCAACACCACTCAGCGCCATCTATCGACGACTGTGTCAGCGCAAGTAATCCTTGGTGTTGGGGTATTTGACTTTTTTACTCGAAGACAAAACCCTTGACTGTGATCTCACCTGATGGTAAGTAACGATGCGATCTAAGATAGTAGCAGAACGTAACTAGGTAAGGGTAAGGGTTCAGTCGTTGTGGCGTGATTGAGTAACAAAGATCCATCCATACATCCAAACTTTCGCATTTATACTATAGACGATGCCCGCGATTTTTCCGCGTGGATCAAGGGTTTTTCAATTCCCATGGAAACTCTGTAGTTTTGCGGGATAAAATGTAGCCTATGTTATGGGATTTATCGGTTTTTGTTCCGACGCTCCTCAATTTACATATATGTATTTAAATATTTACTTAAAAAATATACCACACTATCTATACCACATTAGTAGACGTTTTTGCCAATTTTAGTCTCTAATCCGCTGTTAACTATGAAGTGTCAGAGTTAGGAGACTTCCCAAAAATTAATTATAATTGATAGGAATAGACTAGCGGAAGCTGTTGGGATGATATACTTGTACTTGTTCTTAACTACACACATTAGCGCGATGCAACACCACTCAGCGCCATCTATCGACGACTGTAACAGCGCAAGTAATCCTTGGTGTTGGGGTATTTGACATTTTTTACTCGAAGACAAGATAGCCCTTGACTGTGATCTCACCTGATGGTAAGTAACGATGCGATCTAAGATACTACAACTTGGAAAGGGTAAGGGTACATTCAACCCATACCCCTAATCTGTTTCTACACGCCATCGCACCGGAACGCTAAATCCCTTGGCGAAACGTCTTTGACGGTAGGATGGTAACTAGCCACGGCCAAAGCCTCCCACCAGAGACAATTCAGAAATTATAAATTACCAAATTGCCCCCGCCGGGAATCGAACCCGAGACCTCCCAGTTATAAGACCACAGCGCTCACCACTGCGCCAGAGAGGTCGTCAATATAGGGTAGTGTATAGGAGGGTATGTTTTATTCCATATATCGCGGGGACTTTTCTGGCATTCTGCGCCAGTGCGAAGAATGCCAGAGAAGTCCCCGCCTCCGTAAAAGAGGAAGTCCTTAACAGTTTAAGGACTTCCTCTTACTTACCTTTTGACCTGCGTTTAGAAATTCTATTTTATTGAATATCTTCTGTAAAAGTTTATTTGAATAAAAAACTATTCTATTCTATTCTATGAGTTAACTGCCTCGTTGGTCTAGTGGTTAGCAAGTTCGACTACGGATGACGAGGTCCCG
Source organism: Hipparchia sbordonii (assembly GCA_038048805.1). Taxonomy (NCBI): domain Eukaryota; kingdom Metazoa; phylum Arthropoda; class Insecta; order Lepidoptera; family Nymphalidae; genus Hipparchia; species Hipparchia sbordonii. Next base: position 1,318,488 of record CM076118.1, on the reverse strand, counting down.
GGTTCGATTCCCGGGTCGGGCCAAAAATGTATTGGGTTTTCTGTTAAGAAATTTTCAGTACTAGCCCGGAGTTAGGAAGTCGGTGGTGAGTCACCCCCGTGCCTCGGAGAGCACGTAAAGCCGTCGGTCCCGCGCCTGATCTCTTTCCGGTCGTGTCGGATTTTCCGTCCCATCGGACTATGAGAGTGAGGGAATAGAGAATGCACTTGTGCACTATAATATCTCCCGCGCAGATGGCTGATCACTGTGGATATTGGTCGGGAGGACATTATTATTCTATGAGTTAAGTAGTTGTACTCACAAAACTGAAGTTCCGCGAGTGCCTCAGCCAAAAACTCAGCCTTTTCGCTCGTGTCTAAGATCGCCAGTGAGCCGTTATGGTGTCCCCTGGAAAATAAAATGTACCTACTAATATAAAAAAAAATCGAGTGAATTGGTCCAGAAACCCCAGAGTAATCGGTGGACATACATAGAAAAAAAAGACGTGTGGCACTCGGGGACTGCCGCGGTAAAGCTATTGCATAGCATTTTTTACCAACGCCATCTAGCGGTGAGAGGAGTCCCGTGTCAGGTTATTTTCGTTAAGGAATTTCTGGATTCGGTCTCCACGCTGGCCCGCGATAGAAGCTATGCAATAAAAGATAGGTACTGATCGAATTGATAACCTCCTCCTTTTCGGAAGTCGGTTAATAAATGCGAAAGTATGGATAGATGGATGGATGTATGGAGGGATATTTGTTACTCAATCACGCCGCAACGACTGAACCGGTTTGGCTGAAATTTGTCACAGAAATAGATCTGAATCAATCAAATCAAATCACAGAATGAGAATAGTCTGCAATAACACATAACTTACTTTTTATCCCGGAAATAAAAGAGTTCCGGGAGTATAGGAGAATTAGCCTATGTGTTATTCCAGACTAAAATCTATCTCTGTGCCAAACAGAAAAATGCGTTTAGTCGTTGCGACGTGATTGAGTAACAAACATCCAAACATCCATACTTTCACACTAGCTTTTGCCCCCGCGACTTCGTCCGCGTGGAATTAGATTTTGGGGTGGAATTTTCAAAAACTGTGACACACGTACTTTTTTATTTTTAACTGAAAGCTCAAACAGCTTGAAAAATGACGGAGTTTCATATAAACTTCCATCCCCTATTTAAACCCCTTAGCGGTGGAATTTCCAATAATCCTTTCTTAGTGTGCGCCTACGTCATAAAAGGAACCAACTGTAAAAATTTCAAGTTTCTAACTTCAGTAGTTTAGGCTGTGCGTTGATATCTCAGTCAGTCAGTCAGTCAGTCAGGACTTTGAATTTAATATATATAGATAGATTAAAAAGGTGAAAGCTTGTATGTGTGTGTGTGCAGTGTGTGCATAAATCCACTGTTACATAGAGGTAGGAAAAAACTTTACAATAGAAACATAGGTAGGCTTTTTGTTAAAACTTTTCTTGGTTTTTCCACCCCAGCATTTTCTTTTGAAAATACCTACTGTTGTAAATTATTAGGTAAGAAGTACCAAAGTAAAAATGTAGAAAGGATATTTGAGCCCGTCTTAATCCGGAACCTTGTAATCTTTCGGGCGGCGTCGAGTTCAGATGAGACTTAAAAAGAGTACCTACCTACTTACTTACGTAGTATTGTTTGGACCGTACAGCTGTGGAAAAATGATTATAGACAATAAGAGTGTTAAATAATTTAAACATAAAAATTCCTATTTTGAAGAGTTCCCTCGATTTCCCAGGATCCCAATATCAGATCCTGATCTGATGACAATGGGACCACCTGGGAAGTATATCCTTTCAAACAAAAAAAAAAGACGTGTGGCACTCGGGGACTGCCGCGGTAAAGCAATTGCATAGCATTTTTTATCAACGCCATCTAGCGGCTCACCGCTAGATGGCGTTGATAAAAAATGCGCCATCTAGCGGCTCACCGTAGAGGAGTCCCGTGTCAGGTTATTTTCGTTACGGAATTTCTGGATTCGGTCTCCACGCTGGCCCGCGATAGAAGCTATGCAATAGCTTAAAAAATAATTTTCCAAATCGGTCCAGGCGTCTTCGAGTAATCGGGGAACATACATAAAAAAAAGATTCGTACGAACATGAACCTATGGCGGCCGATAGACTTATTATAGTGTGAATGTGTGCGTGACCGCTCGTACCTACACGCGAGCTGACTTATCTTAATGAAAACCTCTTCCTAGTCTATGTCACTTTTTTTTTTTTAATATATAGACTAGCGCTTGGCTGCATTCACACCTGATGGTAAGTGAGGATGCGGCCTAAGATGGAACGCGCTTGCCTAGAAGATGCCTATTCTTGGAATAAGCTAAGGATTCTAACAATACCTCATTCGTCCAAATCAGACGTATAGAAGTTATGGTACTATATGGTACTGTGGTACACATACATGAACCCAGAAAACAATATACTCCTTTTTCAGGCAGTCGATTAAAAAAATTATTTTTTCCCCCCCACTGTAGGGGGTTGCAAAGTTTACGTACCGACACAGGATCTTAGCGTTCTCCCAGCTGACGGGGAAGTTCTGTATCAGGTACTCCAGGTCCTTGAACACGTACGCTTCCCATCGTTCTGATGATGCGAGGGGCACTGGAAGAAGATGCACTGGAGTCAGCTTGTCATCTACGTAAAGCGTGAAACTTGTGTTGATGAGTTTTTAAAGATTAAACACACAAACACACACAGATAGATGATGCCCGCGAGTTCGTTCGCGTAGATTGAAGTTTTTTTGGATTCCCGCGGGAACTCTCTTATTTTCCAGAATAAAAAGTAGCCTATATGCTATTCCAGACTATAATCTATCTCTGTGCTAAATTTCAGCCAAATCGGTTCAGTCGTTACGACGTGATTGAATAACAAACATCCATCCAAACTTTCGCATTTATAATATTATATTAGTAGGATAAATAATTGTTGCTGCGTGATCGAAGGACAAACCAACCAACAAACACTTTCGCATTTGAAACACTAGATGATACCCGTGACTTCGTTCGCGTGGATTGAGATTTTTTTTATTCCCGAGGGAACTCTTTAATTTTCCGAGATGAAAAGTAGCCTATGTCCTATTCCCGACCATAATCTATCTCTGGGCCCAGCCAAATCGGTTCAGTCGTTGCGACGTGATTAGGTTAGGTTTAGGTTAGGTTTAAAGAAATTTATTCTCCAAAGAACATTTTGCTCACTTATAGAGAACTTAAAACTAAAATTTATATAAAATTACAAAACATTAATAAAAAAACAAAAAATGGTGACTGCTAACAATAAAACATTAAACATAATTTTTTTGAATGTGTACTCTAAGTTTTTTTTTAAAAGTTAGAAAAGACTTTTGTGCCACAATCTCTTGAGGCAGACTATTATATAATAGTGCTCCCTCAAATTGTATAGTTTTCGCACCATATGTTTGTGTTCTAGCTTTAGGTACTTGCAGTTTATTTCTATTCCGTGCAAAATATGTATATGATTTATTTTTTATTGTGATTTGTGTGTTTATAGATTTCTAGAAACTAGAATACATGTCTTGTACTTATATAATTGGCTAATAGATAAGATATCAGTTTTCTTATAAAGTTCTTTAGATGGAAATCGGTAATCTAGCTGGAACAAGGTTTTTATTAATTTATTTTGAGATATTTGAAGATCTTTCAGATTAGTTTTGTACGCACATCCCCATATTTCTATTAAATATTCTAATATAGGCTTAGCTAGTGAATTATAAATTAGATTTCGTACTTTGTGTGGTATACATCGCGTAGATCTGTGGAGTCTAGCGGTCTCCACGGAGAGCTTACTGTTGCTGGCTGGTTATGAGCTGGCCACTATCTATCACTTTTATTTTCATATTCGAAGGCATTCAAACTTGGAATGCAATTTGAATGTTGTTTGGAATGTAAGTTTGAACAGGCGTTGTAATGATTATTCTATCAGCCACCGACCGAGCCGGAGGCCTAGAAAAGTAATATTCTCGACTTCCGGCCACGCCGGACGACACAACGCCTGTTCATCCAAGTTTAAGTTTATCTTGTTACATTATTTTATTGTTGGATAAATACATATGTACAATAACCAGTGTGATACGGTTTTCATTTAGATAGGGCTTCATTTCCCCTATATTGGTGACTCCCGACCCGTACAATTTTATGGGTTGCCCGGACAAGTTGTGTGCATAATTGATGGACGGCCGTAAGAAATATTATTTATTATTGGAAAATGTGAAACGTAACGTCATCGTATCGTAGAAGTGGAAATACGCAGCGAAACCTCATTCGAACGATTAGAAAATCATATTTAAAAACAATTTGACAAACGTCGACGTCGTCGCCCGTCATTCGTGAAAGTGAAGTTTTAAAGAAAATTTTGGGACACTAAAATTTAATTTTAATATTTTTCTTTTTCAGTGTATTAATTTTAGATTTATTTTAGTGATTTTAGGTATATAACTAATACGATTTTTGTGTAATTTTTATTTAATATGGAGGCGAAATTAAGAGATTTAGCAAAAGAAAATGAAGATCTTAAGAGTAAACTGAAGGAGTTGGCTGGTTCAGCTATTCCTTTACTAGAGGAGAACAAGTCACTAAGGGATAAAATTGCCAGTTTTCCGGCGCATCAATCGGAAGCCCCCATGGAAGACACGAGGGTATTTAAAGTGTCCGCGAAACTTCCTCCGTTTTGGTCCGATCGGCCAAGCATATCGACCTATACGTAGAATAGAGTTATATATGATTATGGCACAAAATTTTTTTATTACATTTTTAAGCCTAAAAAGATCTCTAATATTTACTAGTGAAATCAAAATTTTAAAAAGTTATGTAGATCCAAAGATACCAGTCAAATAAAGGTACATTTAATTTATTTCCCCAAAGAAGAAGGGCCCGACAGCACAAGTGTCAGTATTCACTGTCCAGATCAGCGCGAGCGAAGGGTCCCATCTGCAGTTGTATTCATGTTCTCCGAAATGATAGTATGCACACGCTCACACTTTTATCTGCTATTTTCGTGTTAATTTTGTTATTATTTTTTACTATATGTGCTCAAACTTAAAAATACACGCTCAAAACACATGATCTTCCCTTCGTTAAAGCCAAAAAAAATTGAATATAGTAATACGACAAATGCCGTGGAGATAAAAAAAATGGAAAAATGGATGTTCCAGGTAAGTGAATGGAGTTTTCTTTCTTCAGCTTTGTAATTATATTACATAGATTGCTCTTAGATAGTTGTATATAATAATTTTTACAGATATATATTTTTAAAGCTAAATAATTAAGTTAAACGGTTCCACATTCATATAGAACATTATACCTCGGAATGTTAGATTTTACTACAAAAAACAATCAAAAAAAGAAATATCAATTCATTACACCTATTAAACATTAATTCATACATTTTAATAAGTAATCAATAATATTAATTATTTTACCATACTACTTTATTATTCGGAAATCATGTAAAAAATATCGGGACAATGTGCACAAGTTACTTTGTTCGAGGGAAATCATTTTGAAATTATGAGGTATATGTGTATATATTCATTTATTCTTGGTTTGACATTGAGATATATATCCTTATTCAACTGAAAACTACCATAAAAGCCTAAAATTAATAATTTTTTTTTATGTTAAGTATTTATAAAAAAACTACATAAAACTATTTAGACCTGTTTTCTGTAGTTAATTGCTTTAACGTTTTAATGATGTTAATTTTTGTTTTCAGAAAATGGCAGTGTCAGTAGTGGAGCTTTTACAATAACAGCACTACCACAGGGAGCTGAAAAAATTAGGCAAGAGGTCCCTGATATATGGGAAGATTGATATATCAGATGGAACTGTAAGAGACAGTCGATTATCTATACTGCAGCCGGCATATAATGATAAATACCAGTTTTTGCTACTGACAAAACTAGCCATAAGGCTGCACCATGTTGCTGAAAATTCTATAAAAGATAATAAATAATGTCTACCGTCGCCTGCAATTGCAACAACTAGACCTAACACTTTTAACTCAGTCCAACTTTGAAAATTCCCCTGCTGTTAGCTTTGGGAATTTGTCTTGAATATCATCACCAAAATGTGTACCGACTCCCATGCCTTCTCCGTTAAATACGCATAAATTGTCGTGATGCCTTTTATTCTAACCATATGATGATCACTGGACGCAATCACCATCTACAACTAACTCTTACAGTGCACCTAACGACTCTAGAGATGATGATGTGCCGCATCTTCTTTACAAATTCATTATTTTGATTAATTTAAAATTTTCATTTTGCGCGGTACCCAGTGGATCTCTGCCACCACAATATCATTTTCTTCGTGATTTAAAATATCTATTCAATTAAAATATTAATAATATAGACATAAATAACTTAGATATGTTACACGTTGCGATCGGCAACGCAACGATCACATCCGCGGCAGGCTCAGTGTCCGTGACATCGGAGATAAGCTGCAAGAAGCCCGTCTAAAATGGTATGGTCATGTAGCACGGAAACCACAAAGCTACGTCGGTAATAGATGTCTTAACATCGCCGTCCCTGGAGCTAAATCTCGCGGCCGTCCAAGAAAGCGCTGGCTGGACCTCGTAGGCGCCGATATGAGAGCCAATAAATTAAGAAAATTGGATGCACAAGACCGGGCAAAGTGGGCAAAAGCATGCCGGAATGCGGACCCCACCTAGTGGGATAACGCTCAGTCGAAGAAGAACTTAGATATGATTGATTTCTTATTGATTGCCAATAATAAATCGCACAGAAAAATTGTGGAAAATAGAGAAAATGTTTTTAAACCTTTTTGTTTGCCAATATTCGGTTGTACTATTTTTAAAACTCCTGAAAGAACTTATATATTGTCCTTGTAGCAATTTTATTTCGTTGGTTTTATTCGAGTTTTCTATAATAGGATTATTATTAATGCTAAATAATAGTTCCTAATACGTTATTTATGTTTATGTTTTATATTAGTTATTTATTAGTTTCATTTTGAGGTTTCTATAGTAGGATTATTAATACATTCTACTTACATATTTACACAATAGTTCCTAAATTTAATTTCCTAAATATATAAAAGAATAAGGTGACTAATTGACTGACTGACTCATCATCATCACATTGCTCAAAACACTGGATAGATCGGGCTGAAAGACATACAGATAGCTATTATGACGTAGGCATCCGCTAAGAAAGAATTTTTGAAAATTCAACCCCTAAGGGGGTAAAATAGGGGATTGAAAAATCGAACTTAATGTCAGCAAAGTTGCGGGCAAAAGCTAGTATTACCTATATAAAATACAAAGTACTTTCAGTTATTTTATTATTAATTTTTACATTTTTTTGTAAGACAATTTTATAGTAGATTCATGCTTAGTAATTAAAAAAATTAGTCAAATTATGTTGAATTTTTTTTGCTAATAAATGTGTTATTATGAAATAAGAAACACTGTTTATTTTGTATTTATATTTCATCCTTTACAGCAAATAAGACCGTTTGAAGATTAGTATGTCCATAAAAAAAAGTTATATATAGACATGGTACGAACACTTTTCCCAAGTATAAGGTTACATATACATATAGAACATGGACACATCCGCAAAAAATCGTCACATTTGCATATAGAACCTCCTAAATTCCAAATTATGGGTTTTGCATTGAGTTTATTGATAGTAATCAATGCATAATAATGTTCCAAAAGTATACTATGAGAATCAATTCTCTAGAAAAATAACGAAAAAAGTTACAGGCAAGACAAACTTCAAATCGCTCTCCTGTAAAGTAGGGATTTTGCAGAAGTAACTCTATTCTGCGTATAGGTCGATATGGTTTGCCCAGGTCGAGGCCCAATTCTCAATTTCAGGGGTAACAGCGGATCAGACTAAGTACGATTACGTTGTAGCTCAATTGGATTCACGTGTGATTGGCGAGGTGGAGGATATTATTACTCAGCCGCCGGTCACAAACCGTTACTCCTTTTTGAAAGGTGAGCTTATTCGTCGTTTATCCACCTCTGAGGAACAGCGGGTCAGACAATTAGTGAGTGATGAGGTACTAGGAGATCGCAAACCGTCTCAATTTTTACGCCATTTGCGTTCTTTAGCGGGGCACGTACTCTCAGATCAAAACATTTTACGTCAGTTGTGGATGCGCCGGTTACCACAACATTTACAAGCAATTTTGGCCGCGCAAAGTGAATTAACATTAGATAAAATAGCTGAATTAGCTGACAAAATTTTAGAAGTTTCCCCAGGCATTGTAGCCACTTCGGCGCTTAATAATGCGGCTTGCTCATCCGAAGCGAGTTTCGCTTCGGTTATGAGTCGTTTAGATGAATTAACTAGGGAAGTATCCGAAATTAGAAATCAAAAAAATTTTTCGCGTCATAGAAATAGATCGAGAGGTAGGTTTAGGAATAGGCGTTTCGCATCACCATCCCCTAGGAGAAACAGTCCTAGCAATGGTGATGATTTATGCTGGTATCATAGGAATTTTGCGTCGCGTGCTGTGAAGTGCGTCAAGCCATGTTCATTTAAAGGACAGGGAAACGCGAGCGACAATCAGTAGAGGCGGTTCCTGATTGGTCGGCCCGTAGCCGCCGTCTATTTATTACCGATGTCAAGTCGAAAAAAAGATTTTTGATTGACACCGGCTCAGACGTTTCATGTTTTCCGGTTTCTTGGATGGAAAGTCGTCCGAAGGTAGCCGATTATTCGATGCGCGCTGCAAACGGAAGCGATATCAAAACATTTGGAACTATTTTACTATCGTTAGATTTTAGATTAAGGCGTGATTTTAGGTGGCATTTCATAATTTGTGATGTGACAACTGCAATTATTGGCGCTGATTTTCTCGCGCATTTTTGCTTATTACCCGACTGTAGGTCAGGTCGAGTTCTTGATGGTTCGACTGGCCTGTCGTGTGTTGCATCGGTTGCCCATCACGAGCAGGTTAGCATTAAAACTGTAGCTTCAGAATACAATATTTTATCTGAATTTCCCGCGATCGTTCGCCCGCCGGGTCCGGTTCGTTTAATCAAACATAGTACCGTGCATTACATCCGAACAACGGATGGTCCGCCGGTTTGTTGCCGTCCGCGCCGCCTTGGTCCATCAAAGTTAGCTGTTGCTAAGAAAGAATTCGATAGCATGTTAGCTTGTGGCACCGCAAGGCCTTCAGATAGTGCGTGGTCATCGGCACTTCATTTAGCCCCGAAGGGGGAGTCTGATTGGCGTCCGTGCGGTGATTATCGTGCTTTAAACGCTCGCACGATTCCAGATAGATATCCAGTGCGTCATATCGGCGATTTTAACCAAAATTTGGTTGGTTCGACGATTTTTAGCACAATCGATTTGGTTAAAGCGTATCATCAAATTCCAGTAGCGAAGGAAGATATCTGTAAGACTGCTATCATTACTCCATTTGGTCTTTTTGAGTTTCCTTATATGACCTTTGGACTTAGGAACGCAGGGCAAACATTTCAAAGGTTTATCGATGAAGTTGTCCGCGGTTTAGATTTTTGTTTCGCTTATGTTGATGATATTTTGGTCTTTTCCAAAGATCAACAACAACATTTAGAACATTTACGTATCCTTTTTAAAAGATTAGAGGAATACGGGATTGTTATTAATGAGAAAAATCTCATTTTAATCTTACAGAAGTTCGTTTCCTGGGATACACCATAAGCGCTGCTGGGATTAGTCCTCCTACGGACAGGATTAGGAACCTTCAAGAGTTTCCTTTGCCTAAAACAGTGCAAGGTGTACGTCGTTTTCTCGGTATGGTGAATTTTTATCGTAAATTTCTCCCTAGTATTGCGCGCTATCAAACTCCGCTCATTGATGCTCTATCAGCGATTCAAGGTAAGGGTGCAAAGCCATTTACTTGGACTCCTGACTTAGAGCGTAGTTTTATTATTTGTAAAGAAAGTTTAGCTAACGCGACTCTGTTAGCACACCCAGTCGCTGATGCTCGGCTAGGTTTATTTACAGATGCATCGAGCTCTCATGTCGGTGCATGTCTGCAGCAAGAGGTCAGACAGGGTTGGCAGCCTATTGCATTTTTTAGTAAGAAACTTAATTCTAAGCAATCAACGTGGCCTGCCTACTATCGTGAATTATTAGCTATTTACGAAAGTGTGCAACATTTTAAGCACATTCTTGAAGCACAAGCGGCAACGATATATACAGATCATAAGCCGTTGCTTTACGTGTTTACACAAAGACGGGAAAAACTTCCGCCCGTTCAATTAAATCAATTAATTTTTATTTCTCAGTATACCACGGACATTCAACACGTTAAGGGAGCTGAGAACGTTGTGGCTGATGCATTCTCGCGCGTCGAGAGCGTCGCTGCCCAAGATATCCTGGTTGAGCTTGCGAAGTCGCAAGCAGCTGATGAGGAATTAAAGGCGCTGAGTGACTCAACGTCGATGACGTTGGCTCGGGTCACAATTCCAGACACCAGGTTAAAAATTACATGCGATGTGTCAACAGGTAAACCACGTCCTTATGTAACTCCGCAGTTTAGGAAGAGTATTTTTGAAAGTTTTCACAATCTCTCTCATCCCGGGGTCCGTGCGACTAATAAATTAATTTCGGAACGTTTTGTTTGGCCATCTATGAAAAGAGACTGTCGTGCATGGACACAGGCTTGTCAGGGGTGTCAGTTGTCAAAAGTAACGCGGCACACTAGTGCACCTTTCTCTAAGTTTGCTCTCCCATCGGAGAGATTTGCATATATCCACATGGATATTATAGGCCCATTACCTTATTCTTCGGGAATGAGGTATTGCTTAACTATCGTGGATAGATTTACTCGTTGGCCAGAGGTATTGCCCATGCCAGATATTACAGCGGAAACTTGCGTGGCAACTTTCGTCTCTGGCTGGCTATCAAGATTCGGTTCAGCACGGGTTATTTTAACAGATCGAGGATCTCAATTTGGCTCGCATTTGTTTCAGAAGATAGCTGCGGTTGTAGGTGCTCAACACCAGACGACAACCGCGTATCATCCTCAAGCAAACGGGATGGTCGAAAGATTTCACCGGCAGCTCAAGGCAGCGATCATGTGCCATGCGAATCCAGGGTGGACTGAGGTTCTCCCGTTGGTACTTCTAGGGATCAGGAGTGCCTGGAAGGAAGACCTCGGCACTTCCTGCGCAGAGCTAGTCTACGGGGAGCCGCTACGTCTACCAGGTGAATTTTTTGACCCTAAAGATTATATTAAGGACCCAACATATTTAGTGGACAGACTCAGGTCTCATTTCGCAAATTTATCTCCATCCCCCGCTTCTGACCACAATAGTAGGAAGATATTTCATATCCCAAAGGATTTAGCTTCGTCGGAATATGTTTTCGTTCGTAGAGGTCCTTTTCAAAAAGCCTTAGAGCAACCCTACGTAGGCCCTTTCAAGGTTCTAAGTAGGGAAGGGAAACATTATAAAATAGAAATGAAAGGCAAAGAGGAAAATATTTCAATCGACAGGTTGAAACCAGCCTATGTTTTAGGTCCGGAGGAATTGGACGAGCTGGGCAAACCTGTTGTTAGGACGCGTTCAGGGCGTAGAGTTCATTTTAATCTGACTTAGTTAATTAATCATTGTTTGTTTTTTCCTTACTTTTCATGTCTTCCTGGGGGAGTGATGTGGAGTCCAGCGGTCTCCACGGAGAGCTTACTGTTGCTGGCTGGTTATGAGCTGGCCACTATCTATCACTTTTATTTTCATATTCGAAGGCATTCAAACTTGGAATGCAATTTGAATGTTGTTTGGAATGTAAGTTTGAACAGGCGTTGTAATGCATTATTCTATCAGCCACCGACCGAGCCGGAGGCCTAGAACAGTAATATTCTCGACTTCCGTCCACGCCGGACGACACAACGCCTGTTCATCCAAGTTTAAGTTTATCTTGTTACATTATTTTATTGTTGGATAAATACAAATGTACAATAACCAGTGTGATACGGTTTTCATTTAGATAGGGCTTCATTTCCCCTATAGATCTACGTAAGGATCCAGTCAAAGATGAAATTTTTGACTGCAAGTAGTCTAAATGAGGTCGCCATGATAATTTTGAATCCAAAAATAGCCCAAGATATTTTTCTGTATCTGATTGTTTAAGCGCTTGATTATTTATAGTTAAGCAATCAAAATTTGGAAGTTTTTTGTTTTTTGCAGTAAAAGTCATATAAGAAGTTTTAGCAACATTGATAGTAAGTAAGTTGTATTTGAACCATTCATTTAGTTTATCTAAGTCTGCTTGTGCATTCGATATAATATCATTGATTGAATCAGCAAAATAAAATAGGCACGTATCATCTGCATATAAAGATACTTCTCCGGTTAGTCCCAAGTTGCCAATATCATTTATGTAGATCAAGAATAGCAAGGGGCCTAAAATGGATCCTTGAGGTATTCCACAAACAATATTCATTGGTTCACTTTTAAAATTTTCAATTTTAACTACTTGTTGTCTACTTGTTAAATAAGATTCAAGAATTTTAAAAGCTGATCCAGATATACCGATATCTTGTAACTTATTTAGCAAGATAGAGTGAGACACGGTATCGAAAGCCTTCTTTAAATCAATGAATATACCTACTACTACCTTTTTATTGTCAATATTATTCTTTATTTTGGTTATCAAATCGATTGTTGCTGAAAGAGTATTTGATTTCTCACGAAAACCATACTGGCCTTTAAAAAGAAAATTTGTTTCTGTTAAATAACTATTTAAACGTGTGTATAGAACCCTTTCAAATACTTTTGATAGTATGGGCAAAACCGATATAGGACGATAGTTTCCAGGATCAGATTTAGAGCCTGCCTTGTGAATAGGACTAACTTTAGCTATCTTAAGGCTATCTGGAAACACTCCATCCTTCATACATTTGTTAATGCATAAACTCAAGTTTTCACTTATAATATCATTTACACACTTTATTGCTTTTGGCGTTATACCATCGATACCTGAACTTGCATTAGTATTTAAATTATTAATTATAAGTTGTATTTCATCTTTTGTACATAATTTAAATTCAGTCAGTGTTTTCGTTTGCGCGGGATTTAAATGAGTGTTGTATGTTTTATAACTGTGATATTTTTGCGGTATAGTATTCGCTAAGATAGAACCTATTGAAGAAAAATAGTTATTGAAGGTTTCACATATTTCTGTTCCATCATAAATAGTTTTACCATTAACTATAAGTTTTGGGGGAGCACTACTACTTCTATTTTTGTTACTAGTAAGATTATTAATCAAAGTCCACATTCCTTTTGGTTTATTGCAATATTTAATAAATGAGTTATAGTAAAATTTATCTTTGGTATCTCTAATAGTACTCCTGACTTTATTCCTAACATCATTAAATTTCTCCTTCAGCTCAATATTACTTCTATCGTACTTTAGGTTGGTCCATAATGTATTACGGTTCTTAATATCTTCTAATATTTGTTTATTTATCCAGTCATCTTGGGGTAGATTTTGTATTTTATATTTAACAATTTTATGATTCTCTATTTTGTTTTTAATAAAGGTCTCCAATTGATTATAGTCTTGATCTATAATTTGTAAGTTATTTTCCTCCATATCTTTATAAAGTTTGGTATAGTTAATTGCTTCATATTTTATTTTCTTTTTAGGTTCTTTTTTATATTTCTTAAATTCACAGTAAATTTGTTTATGATCTGATAGAGGTGAATCTATTATAGCTATATGAAAATCATTGTTTATATTCGTGCAGACGTGATCAAGGATCGATTTGGAGTTTTCTGTTTCTCGGGTACAGTATTGACTGTTTATTTTGTTAAGTATTTTATATCCTGATTCTTCTAGTATATACTTATATTTCTTACTACATCGGTCTTTATTTAATATATTTATATTAAAATCCCCAAAAACTAGTGATCTTTTCCTTTGTACCAATTGCGTCGAATAAATTTCATAAAAGTTTTCAATGTTAGTCGTTGGTGGTCTATAAACTAGCCCAATATTTAAACTACATTTTTCTAAGTAAATCCATAAGAAGTTGTTTCCATCAATATATTTTTCTTCCGTAAGAGTGTAAGATAAATCACTATGTACGAATATTGATACTCCTCCACCAATACAATCAGTCCGATAATTATAGATGTGTGAATAATTCGGTATTTTTAATGTATTTGCTTCAGCTTCCGATTTTATCCAAGTCTCGGTGAGTAATATTAAATGTATGGTACCATTAAAAGATTTAATAATGCATTGTAATTCGTCAATTTTGCCTGATTTAACTAAACTTCTTACATTTGCATAAAAGAATTTTAACGAAGATGGAGTCATTGTTATATTACCGTAATCGTGTGTAATCTGATAGGTAATCGGCTCACTTGAAGGTGGTCCTACGAGTAACTGTGGCTCTGTTGACACTAGTTGCCGTTTTTTGGAATCACTTTTGTAATTTTTGGAATTCCATTGTAATATTTAATACTTAAATCAGATTCACCGTTTTTCTGACGCTTAGTAAGCTGGTCCTTAAGGTCTTGTAAATATCTCAGTTGAGCAGGCGTTTGATCCCAAAAAATGCGAATATTTTTACTTTTATTTTATTTGATTGAGTAACAAACATACAAACTTTCGCATTTATAATACTAAATAATTAATAGGATAATAGGATTAGTAGGTAAGGAATACCTCTATACTGCTCATTGAAACTTCCACCACTGCGATGCAATGTCAGAATCAGCACAAACTCTATCAAAACCGGATACGTCATTACGTCTTTACTATACAAGAATTATTTAACAACTGCTGACATTAGACAATTGATACCATAATATTAGCTTATATAGTGTTGTGGAAGTCTATTTTATCGATAGATTCCTATAGCTCGAATAGTTTTAGGATCGCTTCTTTGTTCGTCTGTCTGTCCATGCGTCCTTTTTTTAACCGAATCCTACAAAAAGAGGAGGTTCTCATTTCGTCGGAATCTTTTTTTTAATTTTTTTTTACTAGCCGATTCCCTCGACTTCGTCCGCGTGGAAACTTAGAACGTGAGAGTGACTTGCTACTCCACGAGAAGTTATGTCCTCTATTTCCGATAATATTTAGTAGATCTTGATACTGAGCCCAAAACAATTTTTTTTGAATTTTTTGTTTGTCTGTCTGAGCGCGCGTCACGCGAAAACTACAGAACGGATTTGAATGAAAACTTTTTATCCTGATAAACAATAAGGTTTATCCTGGATAGGGGATGAAAGTTTTTGTTGATTTTGCTCCATAACTTCGTCAAATCTAAACCGAATTTGATAATTCTTTTTTTGTTATACATTGTGTACTATTAGAAATATTTTGTCCAATTTTGGTGAAGATCTACTAAACATTATCGGAGATAGAGAACATAACTTCTCGCGGATAGTAGCAAGTCACTCTAAACTTTTTCCACGCGGACGAAGTCGCGGGAACCAGCTATTACTCAATATGCGTTGAGTTTGAGATGATTGAATATAAATGAATGAGCAAGTGATAGAGTAGCAATCTATCGATATAATAATATTATTTCCAACCGACAACACTATTTTGCTAGCAAAGCAAAATGGCTGACATTACAATAATACAAGTTCATAGGTATTACGGTATTGCATAATCTATTATTCCAAGTGCATTTTGTTTAGTTTTCACATTTTCAAAACAATTATGAGGAATTTTAGAACAAAGGGAATCATCAAATTCCTTCCACAGCTCATCAGCACATCTTTATCAGTTGACAGACGTCCACTGCTGGACAAAGGTCTTTTGTTTGGACTTCCACAGGTACAGGTCTTGCGCCATTGGTATCCAGAGGCTCCTTGTGACCGTATGTCTATATTTGCCTAATAAAGTGCCATAAAAAGCCTCTTGAAAAAACCGTCAAAGTGCGAGTCGGACGAGCATAGCTAGCATAATTTTATCCCCGGGGAAAGGATAAAATGTTTATCCCCTCGCTCAGTTTTATCCACCTGTCGAGCATGAGCAAAACGGTGGAAATAATATCCACAGTGGATATTCTTATAGGAATATACTTTTCCTTTCCCCTGTCGCCAATAGGGAGAAGATAATTTTATCCCTTGTCAGAGGATAAAATCGGGTGATAAAACTTGAAGGTTTCCGTACCATAGTACAAGATTTAATACCAGCAATCGAATAGATCGAGTAAAAAAAATTTTTTGGGTAGAGACCCCACCTTAGGACATCATTTAACTTAGTTCGTCTACTTTCATTTTTAACCCCCCACGTAAAAAGACGACGACGTGTGAGTGGGTGTGTGTGTGTGTGCGTGTGTGTGTGTATGTCTGTCTGTGCCATCGTAGCAGCCGAACGGGTGAACGGATGGCCGCCACCACAAAATGGTGAATTAGGTACATATTTTTTTTTAATTTCACATGTCGGAGGTGTTTTAAATTTTCAATTTTTTTAAAGGCGCCTTGTGGTCGCCATATTGAATTTTGATTACTGTCATGTCTTTCTTGTCCCAAGCTTACCACAAATCGATTGACGTAACCATCATTAAAATCGGCCCATGCGTTTGGTCTACCGCCACATACACACATACATAGAGTGATTTTTTTTATTCGATGATAAGATAGCCTTTGACTGCGATCTCACCTGATGGTAAGTGACGATGCAGTCTAAGATGGTAGTGGGCTAACTTGGAAGGGGTATAGTAGTGTAAATTCAACCCATACCCCTAATCGGTTTCTACACGCCATCGATAGATAAAGACATTACCCTCCTTTACGGCGTGCAGTCGGGTAAAAAAAAAACATTTTTTATCGTAGACAAGTTATTTCAATGGAAGGTAACGTCGGCATAGCCCTGAATGGAACATTGCACAATCAATCTATGCAGATCACACCTCACTTACCCTCTATACAAGATCTCCCATGGTTGAGCGAAGCAACGGCTGGATCATGCGTCATGCTCGTGAACGGGTGCCACCAACGGGAATGGGTCTGCTTTCTGTCTTTGACATGTGTCTTTGTGTGATTGTGTGTAGGTATGCATTTTTGAAACTTCATTGTGGAAACACTGTATACATAGCATAGTTTTGTTGCCTATAGTAAAAAAAATTTTTTTGAAAAGAGCAACCGCCGAGTTTATTGCTGGCTTTTCTCGGCAGGAAGGGCATATAAATCAAAATTACACTATTTTACCAGAGAGCTAATAAAGTTAAAATAAACTATTGCTTATTATTAGAAGCGTATTTATCTGTCTTTTTATAAATGCGAAAGTTTGGGTATATAGATGTTTGTTACTCAATCACGTTCATGTTCTATACTTTTCCGGGATAAAATGTAGCCTACGTTTTAATCCTGGGTATGAGCTATCTCCGTTCCAAATTTCAGCCAAATCGGTTCATTCGTTGTGGCGTGAAGGAGTAACAACACACACACACAAACACACACACACACAAACACACACACACACACACACACACACACACACACACACACACACACATACAAACTTTCGCCTTTATAATATTAGTGTGATATAAAGGATGACATTTGTCTTTTTGCAATAAAAACATTTCTACTTTGTGGTATTTTTGAGTCGAAGCAGCGAATTCCACAGCGAAAATATAAAATTGAATTTTAACATGGATCTAAATTCAAATTCAAATTCAAAATTTATTTATTTCATGTAGGCTAACTTGAAGCTCTTATGACACGTCACAAATCTACCACCGGTTCGGAATGCAGATTCTGCTGAGAAGAGCCGGCAAGAAACTCAGCAGTTGCTCTTTTCAATAATTTTTTTTTTTACAAAGCTATGCTATGTATACAGTGCTTCCACAATAAAGCTTCAAAAATGCAAAAATGCATACGTAGGTACACCAATCCAACGCATGTCAAGACGGGCAGCCAAAGCAGACCCATTCCCGTTGGTGGCACCCATTCACGAGAATGACGCATGATCCAGCCATTGCTTCGCTCAACCATATTTGAGGGAACGTAACAATCTGAATTTAAAAGTCCCGTCTTAGTTAATTGCCAGTTAAGTACATTCAAATTGTGCTGCAAGTACACGCGCTCATTAAAGTAAATCCCAAGTTACGTATGGCTTAATTACAAAAATCCACTTCTCAAAGACGCCGGGACGTTAAGATGCTGCTGCTGTAAGAACAACGGTGCAATGGAGTCGACAAGAAAAAAAATTTTTTTTTTAAAAGAATATCAGCCAAGATGAACTTGACTTATGTTCTCCTCTCCTCTCCAAATAAGTGAAAACTTGTGTTAAGAGTGGGTACGACAATAGTGCAACGGGTGGGATTCGAACCTGCGACCGCACCTTTAACCGTTGGGCTGTTGAGGCTTATCCTAATATCCTATTATTTTATTCTCAGGCTGTTGAATACGATTCCATCGCTCGTGAACGGGTGCCACCAACGGATTTCCGTTGGTGGCACCCGTTGGGTCTACTTTCTGTCTGCCCGTCTTAACATGTATTGGATTGTATGTAGGTATGCATTTTTGAAACTTCATTGTGGAAACACTGTATGCATAGCATAGTTTTGTTACCTATTGTAAAAAAATTTTTTTGAAAAGAGCAACCGCCGAGTTTATTGCTGGCTCTTCTCGGCAGGAAGGGCATTCCGAACCAGTGGTAGATTCATCGACGATTCAAAAGCACTTGTAAAAGTTTATTTGAATAAAAAATATATCTATTCTATCCTATTCTATTATATTCTATTCATCGATAGAACACCCAATTATAGTACCTCGGAGTTCATCAATCAATTGATTAATGTAAATGTTAAACAGTGTAGGAGATGCTAAGCCACCCTGCCTTACTCCACATTCAAAACGATACACATCCGAAAAGGCACCAGCCCATCTGACCCTGTGCGTTTGAGAGCTGTGCCAGAATCTCAAGAAATTTAAACAGTGTGTAAAAACACATTTAATAAGTATAGAAGTCATTACAGAGTTAATGAATTCCTTAATGACAAAGTTGCTTCGAAGCAATCTGCTTTGCTTCAGCTGTCCACAAGATAGATAAGCTACATACATATTGTATCTGTCCACAAGATAGATAACATATTGCAACATTTTTAAGCTATTGCATAGCTTCTATCGCGGGCCAGCGTGGAGACCAAATCCAGAAATTCCGCAACGAAAATAACCTGAGACGGGACTCCTCTACGGTGAGCCGCTAGATGGCGTTGATAAAAAATGCTATGCAATAGCTTTACCGCGGCAGTCCCCGAGTGCCACACGTCTTTTTTTGTTTTGAAAAGACAAACTACTGAGTTTCTTACCGGCTCTTAGTAGAATCAGCATTCTGAACCGGTGGTAGATTCTCGACTAGTTGGCCTACATGAAATAAATAATTTTGAGTTTGTTGTAAGTGTAATAACTAGTACATATCGCCCTCGGCC
The DNA here is from genome assembly GCA_038048805.1 of Hipparchia sbordonii. Classification (NCBI taxonomy): domain Eukaryota; kingdom Metazoa; phylum Arthropoda; class Insecta; order Lepidoptera; family Nymphalidae; genus Hipparchia; species Hipparchia sbordonii. Next base: position 1,299,080 of record CM076118.1, on the reverse strand, counting down.
CTCGCGTTATGATACGACTAACTACTTGAGAGTATTAACGTTAATCATCTAAAGCTCTTTATAATGATAGGTAGATATGAACACAGATAAGAGCCTTTTCCAATTATAATAATTAAGAGAAAGCTTATACACACATACGTATGTATTGTATTACCTAAACAGCATTGCATCTGCATTATTGAACGGGTGCCACCAACGGGAATGGGTCTGCTTTGACTGCCCGTCTTGACATGCGTTGGATTGGTGTACCTACGTATGCATTTTTGCATTTTTGAAGCTTTATTGTGGAAGCACTGTATACATAGCATAGCTTTGTAAAAAAAAAAATTTTTTGAAAAGAGCAACTGCTGAGTTTCTTGCCGGCTCTTCTCAGCAGAATCTGCATTCCGAACCGGTGGTAGATTTATGACATGTCATAAGAGCTACAAGTTAGCCTACATGAAATAAATAAATTTTGAATTTGAATTTGAAAATTATTTCACCAAGCTAAACGAGTCTATCCGTCTGTCTATCAGAGTATAAGCTCCTAAATGAATGGACACATCACATAAACAAAATCAACTATATAAAGCTTCATTGAACAAATATTACCGTCAAAGATAATATTGCAGTAACAGATTATGTATGGGTTGAATGTACCCTTACCCTTTCCAAGTTATAGTATCTTAGATCGCATCGTCACTTACCATCAGGTGAGATCGCAGTTAAGGACTATCTTGGCTTCGAGTAAAAAAAGTCAAATACCCCAACACCAAGTATTACTTGCCTTGACACAGTCGTCGATAGATGGCGCTGAGTGGTGTTGCGTCGCGCTAATGTGTGTAGTTAAGAACAGTACAAGTGTATCGTCCCTACAACGTATGTTACATAAATACAAACGAAGAGATCTTGTTTGTAAATTTTTGGGAAGTCTCCGAACTCTGATACTTCATAGTTAACAGCGGTTTGGAGACACTAGAGAGTTGCAGGATATTTTTTCGACATGATTTTTTTGTGTGGGTCTATTTAGCAGAGTACTTACTACTACTGCTTTTTATCTCGGAAAACAAAGGGTTTAAATTAAAACAATACCTATACAACTTATTTATCTATACATCTATACATCTATACAAATAAATAAAATTGAAGTGTCTGGAACAAAAAGCAAATTTGTATAGCAGCCTCTTATGCAACGCCCGTCAATCAAGTAATTTCGCGAGCCAACCTACAACCAGCGCCATCTATTTTTCTGTCTGTCTGTCTGTTTGTTGCCGCTAATCTCAGGAACGGCTCGACCGATTTTGACGGGACTCTCACTGGTAGATAGCTGATATTATCGGGCATAGTATAGGCTACTTTTTTAACCGACTTTTGAAGGACGAGAAGAAGTTGTGTTTTTCTACCTTTGTATATCGATATCTCCGTGAATTTACCAATTTGCGTGAATCTTTTTTTAATTGGAGCAAACACTTTGCTCCCATAAAAATTTCGAGTTCCAACTCTTCAATCATGATGCTGCAGGGTTTCTGCGCACCTAAACTCCTCAATAGCCCAACGGTTAAAGGTGCGGACTGAAAACTGTAAGGTCGCAGGTTCGAATCCCACCCGTTGCACTATTGTCGTACCCACTCCTAACACAAGCTTTCCGCTTATTTGGAGGGGATAGGAGGATATTAGTCAACTTCGGGTTGCCTGATATTCTTTTTAAAAAAAAAAAAAGAAAAAAAAAAAGGAACTGTGGAGATTTAGGAAAGCGGACGAAGTCGCGGGCGTCCGCTAGTTAAAATAAAAAATAAAAAAATGTTACTTAAGTCGTCTCCACGGCACCCCTGCGCCGCGCCGCCCACCTGTTATAAGGCGGCAGTGTCGAACCCCTTACGCAATAAAACCTCGCGCGATCCCGCGCCCGCCGCACTGTGTCGCCGCTCGCGCGCCGTTTACGAGCTAATTAACGCAGCCCTTTGACGCACAGGTGAGTTTGCGAGTTCCCAACTTTGCCGTTCTAACTTTGTAACGTGCTTTCTGAACGGGTGCTTTTTCAAAGTAATCATGACCATAGATAGATAAAAAAGAATATTTAAAAAAAAAAATGGGTGCTTCTCATGAGCTAATTAACGCTGCACTTTGACGTACAGGTGAGTTTGCGAGTTTCGAACTTGGCCGTTTTAACTTTTTAACGTGCTTTCTGAGGAGAAATTATTATTAAAACATATTTATTTAAAAAAAAATTAAAAAAATGGGTGCTTTTCAAGTCGACCGAGTGTTCTTTAATGTTTTCTGAACGGGTGCTTTTTTAAAGTAATCATGACCATCGATAAAAAAGACCCTGTTTCTTTTAGGATTACCACCAATCATATATTTAAAAAAAATGGGTGCTTTTCAGGTCGACTAAGTGTTTTTCTAAATGGGTGCTTTTCTAGTCGAGTCGTAGAATTGTTTTTTTAAATGATTTCTGAAATTGGAATCAGGTACTTACATAATTTAAACCTAAAAAGCAACTAAATCTTATTAATATTAAAAATGTGATATTTTTTATTTTTGTTTGTTTGTTACTTATTCACGCTACAACTACTTAAACCATTTTAAAATGGAGATAACTTATTCGAAGAACTAACACGTAGGCCGGAAAATTAATGAGTTCCGACGGGAATGAAAAAAGTGCATCGTTATTTTAGTAAGTAGCTACTGGCTGGCTGACTGACTGACTGATCTATCAACGTACAGCTCAAAGTACTGGACGGATCGGGCCGAAATTTGGCATACAGGTAGCTATCACGACGTAGCGTAGGCATCCGCTAAGAAACGATTTTTGAAAATTCAACCCCTAAGGGGATAAAATAGGGGCTTAAAAAATCGAACATAGCGTGAGCGAAGCAGCGGGCAAAGCAAGTTTTTTTTATAAATATCTAGAATCTAGTCCTGCTATAATCATATAAAAATTATCACAGTCATAGAAAAATAGTTAAATCTAAAATATCCGACAATGTACCTACTACTTACTAAAATTAAAACTAAATAATATAAACGTAAAAATTCTTTTTACGAAACCGCCACTACAAAATTTATTAATTGTGCTTATAAAATTTGAAGAGTTCCCTTAATTTCTCCAGAATTTATCAGATTTATCAGATCCTGACCTAATGACAATGGAACTACCTGGGAAGTATAAACTTTCAAACAAAAAAAGAATTTTCCAAATCGGCCCAGGCGTCTTTGTGTAAAAGGGGGAAAATACTTTAAAAAAAGAAGATTCCGACGAATTGAGAACCTTTTTTGGAAGTCAGTTAAAAATATAAACCAAAGTCGCCTCCAACACAGCCTCTTTGACTCACAAGTGAGTTTGCAAGTTTCAAACTTAGCTGTTCAACTTGCCGCTTTAAATTTTTAGGCGTTTTTCTAATCGACTAACTTTTTTTAAATGTTTTCTGAACGCATGTGCTTTTCTAGTTCAGCCGTAGGATTTTTTTTAATGTTTTCTGAAACTGGAATTGCACAATTTGAACCTACACAGGTGAGTTTGCGATTTACGAACTCAGTCGCTTCATGACGTTTTGACTTTTTAAAATGTTTTCTGAACGGGTGCTTCTTCGCGTTCACGGGTTCTTGTCGGCTGAATGTTTTTTTTTTTTAATTTTTATTCAGAAAAAATTAAAAAAAAAAACATGATTTAACCATGGCAGTAAGACCCCGACCGAATCCGGTCACGGCGGCCAATTTCCTCAGAGATTAACCGTCTGCGCGGGAGATATTATAGTGCACATATTATGTGTGCGCAGACGCAGTTGCACTCTCTATTCCCTCACTCTCATAGACGAACGGAGAGAGATCAGGCGCAGGACCGACAGCTTTACGTGCTCTACGAGGCACGGGAATGACTAACCGCCAACTTCCTAACTCCAGGCTAGCACTGAGAATTTCTTATCAGAAAACCCCAATAAATTTTTGGCCCAACCCGGGATCTTGTTATCCGCAGTCGAACTTGCTAACCACTAGAACAACGGGGCAGTTTATGTACCTAAGTTATACCTAAGTTAGCTAGTTAGTGTCGTAGGTCTTTACATACATAAAGTACTAGTACTACTACTACTTAGTACTACTAGTACTAAGTAGTAGTAGTACTAGTACTTAGTATTTAAATATAAATAGCTTGTAAGCTTCTAGTTGACGCCACAACTTCCTTGTATCATATTTTTATTACTCCTACATCTTGAAGACAACGTTATATGGCTTACTAGCCCATGCCCACGACTTCGTTCGCGTGGATTGAGTTCAAATTCAAATTCAAAATTTATTTATTTCATGTAGGCTACCTTGTAGCTCTTATGACACGTCATAAATCTACCACCGGTTCGGAATGCAGATTCTGCTGAGAAGAACCGGCAAGAAGCTCAGCAGTTGCTCTTTTCAAAAAATAAAATAAACTAATTTTACAATAAGTAACAAAACTAAGCTAAGTATACAGTGCTTCCACAGTGAAGCTTCAAAAATACAATACATATAATCTAACACATGTCAACATGGGAAGACAAAGCAGACCCATTCCCGTTGGTGGCACCCGTTCACGAGCAGTGAGTTTTTTTTTATTCGATAACAAGATACTAAGGCTGAAATCTATAGACCGAACTCTTGACTTGACAGACAGGGTTAAAACGAGACAGATTTATGCCAGAGCATATTTGTGTCTCATTTTAACTCTGACTTAAGTCAGAGCACGCTCTATAGATCTCAGCATTAGTCCTTGTCTGCGATCTCAGGCGTCTTCGAGTAATCGGGGAACATAAATAAAAAAAAAATAAGATTCCGACGAATTGAGAACCTCCTTTTTTTTTTTTATTTATTGATCAAGATCTATCTATACGCAATACATTTTTTAATTATTTTTTATGCCATCCTCCAGGAAACTTTGCGTTTATGTTGAGGATGGCGAGTTCGCATTAATACAATATACTAATATACTTAATACAAAAAATAAAAAAAATAAACAACCATACATATTATACTAAAATTAAAAAAAAAATTAAATATTATAAGAACAACATAAGGAAAAGAGAAAAATGAGAAAAAACAAAAAAGAACAAAAATATCCAACGGCGGTTGATTGCCAACCATTTTTCCATTTTTTCCTCCTTTTTTGAAGTCGGTAAAAAAAAAGATCAAGTAGATCCAAAAACAGGTAGGACAGTAGTAGCCTCTTCAGTATTGACCAATGACCATAGACTATTTTTTTTTTAAAGAATATTAGCCAAGCTGAACTTGACTTATATTCTCCTCTCCCCTCCAAATAAGCGAAAGGCTTGTGTTAGGAGTGGGTACGACAATAGTGCAGCGGGTGGGGCTCGAACCTGCAACCTTTCAGTTTTCAGTCCGGTCCTTTAACCGTTGGGCTATTGAGGCTTGTAAATTATAGATACTAGCTTTTGCCTCCGTGACTTCGTCTGCGTGGAATTAGATTTTGGGGTGGAATTTTCAAAAACTGTGACACACGTACTTCTTTATTTTTAACTGAAAGCTCAAATACCAACTTTGATGGAAACAGCTTGAAAAATGACGGATTTTCATATAAACTTCCATCCCCTATTTAAACCCCTTAGGGGTGGAATTTCCAATAATCCTTTCTTAGTGTGCGCCTACGTCATAAAAGGAACCGACTGTAAAAATTTCAAGTTTCTAACTTCAGTAGTTTAGGCTGTACGTTGATATCTCAGTCAGTCAATCAGTCAGTCAGGACTTTGAATTTTATATATATATAGATGGTAATTACAGAGATATGTAATTATAGAGATATGGTATACTCCCATTTAATTTCTCCACCGGACCATAGACAAAGTATGTTACCGGATAACAGGTAATAGGTCATCCTTGCTTCCTTTTTATCAATGCTACTTATATCCCGCCCTGTTTCATTTTCCTGTTTTAACTACAGTCCGTTCACATTTTATTAACCGACGAAAAAAAGGAGGAGGTAACTAACTACCTACTTAATTCGTCGGGTAATTTTTTTATGCCACAAGGTATCGTACGAATTTGCACCGCTCGAGTAAATTGTATTTGACATAAAAATTCTTTTCAAAAAACCGACTTCAAACGCCAGCATCAGGATTGAAGAGCTAGAACCTTGAATTTTATATGTAGTATATGCTTGGTACCAACAATATCAATTCGTAAGCGAGAGTTCCTAAATCCTCACAGTTTAGGTAGGCAGTACCCCTGCAGCATCAGTATTGAAGAGCTAGGACCTTGAGCTCCACGATGTAGCCTATGCTTAATACTAACAATATCAATTTGAAAGCGAAAGTTCCTAAATCCTCACAGTTTAGGTAGGCAGTACCCTGCAGCATCAGGATTGAAGAGCTAGGACCTTGAGCTCCACGATGTAGACTATGCTTAATACTAATAATATCAATTCGTAAGCGAAAGTTCCTAAAGCCTCATAGTTTAGGTGGGCAGTACGCTGCAGCATCAGGATTGAGGAGTAGGACCTGAAGCTCTAAGATCTAGTATATGCTTAGGCCAAGCATACCAATTCGTAAATGACAGTTCGTAAAACCCCATAATTTAGGGGGAAAGTACCTCTGCAGCATCAGGCTTGAAGAGTTGAAGGTAAAAATTTTTATGGGACCATTTCGCGAGCTTCCTGTGTCGATTAAAAAAAATCGAGTGAATCGGTCCAGAAACCCCGGAGTAATCGGTGGGCATACATAGAAAAAAAATATATATACCGGCCGAATTGATAACCTCCTCCTTTTTGGAAGTCGGTTAAAAGTGAGTTCAAGTCTAAGACAATGAGTGTGTGAGTGAGTGAAATTCAAGAGGCGGCAAGAGCCGTAATAGAAAACTTGTTACCGCCAAAATCGAAAGAAAAACATTCGAAAACCTATGAAAGTTTTGACGACCTCCCTGGCGCAGTGGTGTGCGCTATGGTCTTATAACTGGGAGGTCTCGGGTTCGATTCCCGGCGGGGGCAGTTTAGGAATTTATAATTTCTAAATTGTCTCTGGTCTGGTCTGGTGGGAGGCTTTGGCCGTGGCTAGTTACCACCCTACCGTCAAAGACGTGCCGCCAAGCGATTTAGCGTTCCGGCACGATGGCGTGTAGAAACCGATAAGGGGTATGGGTTGAATTTACACTGCTATACCCCTTCCAAGTTAGCCCGCTACCATCTTAGACTGCATCGTCACTTACCATCAGGTGAGATCGCAGTCAAGGGCTATCTTGTCATCGAATAAAAAAAAAATAAGTTTTGTTCAATTCTGCCTAGGTACTACTTAGTTTTAATTTCCGCGCATTATTTGAGAAAAATACTGTACAAGCCTTGGCCACAACTAGGCATTGATGGACTTACGTGTGTGCCCGTTTTCTAAGATTCTTTTTTTATTGAATAATAATATTATCCCTAAAAAAAATTAGCCACTAAAAATAAAAAAAATTCCCGCCCGACTTCAACATAATATACTTAACTTCTCGCGTATAGTAGCAAGTCATTTTTAACTTTTTCCACGCGGACGAAGTCGCGGGAATCAGCTAGTATTAAATAAATAAAAAAGACGTGTGGCACTCGGGGACTGCCGCGGTAAAGCATTTTTTATCAACACCATCTAGCGGTGAGAGGAGTCCCGTGTCAGGTTATTTTCGTTACGGAATTTCTGGATTCGTTCTCCACGCTCAAGGCCCGCGATAGAAGCTATGCAATAGCTTAATAAATAATAGGATACTCAAGCGTTTGAAAATGATCAGCTTATTCCCTTAGATAATACAGATTCTGTACAAATTCGTAACAGGCCTGCCTTACCCTTTTGATCTATCAACAAAAGTCATTAAATACCAAAGCTTTTGAGCTCGTAAACGGTAAAAGACATTTTGAACGACACATGAGTTAAATCTTAATAAATTGTTTGTTTTATAAAGTTGTTAATCGATTTATGTCAAGTAATTAACTACATCTTTAGACCCGAACGTGCAAGATGAAGATTCCCTTTTTCCTTTTTTTTTTAATTTTTCAAAAAAGGAGGTTCTCAATTCGTCGGAATCTTTTAAGCTATTGCATAGCTTCTATCGCGGGCCTTGAGCGTGGAGACCGAATCCGGAAATTCCGTAACGAAAATAACCTGACACGGGACTCCTCTACGGTGAGCCGCTAGATGGCGTTGATAAAAAATGCTATGCAATAGCTTTACCGCGGCAGTCCCCGAGTGCCACACGTCTTTTTTTATGTATGTTTCCCGGTTACTCGAAAACGCCTGGACCGATTTGGAAAATTATAGATTGTATTGTGGAGAACCTGGAGAGTGACATAGGCTACTTTTTGTCCCGGAAAATCTAGGAGTTCCAGCGGGATCTTAAAAACTAAATCCACGGGGACAAAGTCGCGGGCATCACCTAGTGATTAATTTTTTTTTAAAGTAAACAGCCAAGCTGAACTTGACTAGTATCCTCCTATTCCCTCCAAATAAGCGGAAAGCTTGTGCTAGGAGTGGGTACGACAATAGTGCAACGGGTGGGGTTCGAACCTGTGACCTTTCAGTTTTCAGTCCGCACCTTTAACCGTTGGGCTACTGAAGCTTGAATTGGATAGGTTTTCCAAACATCTCATTTTACAGGTTTATTACGCACATTTTAAGTTATTTTTATATTTTTATGACAAATGAATTAGTAAGCAAAGAGTTAAAAGGTTCAAAATTAACGCGCCATTGTGGTATCAAAGCTTTTGTTACCTCCAAAGAGTCTATTACCTAAATGGTTTAAATATTCTTTAAACAGACTTTACAATGCTTTCTTTTGTAAAATAAAGATAAATTATCGAATTCACTTTAGCTATTAAGCTATTGCATAGCTTCTATCGCGGGCCTTGAGCGTGGAGACCGAATCCCGAAATTCCGTAACGAAAATAACCTGACACGGGACTCCTCTCACCGCTAGATGGCGTTGATAAAAATGCTATGCAATAGCTTTACCGCGACAGTTCCCGAGTGCCACACGTCTTTTTTTTAAAAGAGCAACCGCCGAGTTTCTTGCTGGCTCTTCTCGGCAGGAAGGGCATTCCGAACCAGTGGTAGATTCATCGACGGTTCAAAAGCACTTGTAAAAGTTTATTTGAATAAAAAATATTTCTATTCTATTCTATTGAAGTTGTTTTTCAGTTGATTTCTTTTAAAGCAATCGGTCTTTTGATTTCTTTTAATTGCTTGTTTATTTAGGTTGTTCATTAATAAATCTATATTTTTCACAATATTATTGTTAAAAATTAGGACAGTGGTAGCCCCTTAAACATGTGTAGGTAATATCCCCTTCCCCCCCCCCCCCCCCAATTACGCGTAAAGATTGTGCCTAGACGGGGGAACGACAATAGTCCAATGCGTGGGGTTTGACCTGGCGACCTTTCGGTTTCCTGTAAGGCTATTCTAGATCTCAGTTGCTGTAGGTATCGCACTTGGCTAACGAGAACTGTCATACCGAATTTTTAACCGTTTTTAACTTTTTAAAATATTTGTAATTCTATTAAGCTATTGCATAGCTTCTATCGCGGGGCAGCGTGGAGACCGAATCCAGAAATTCCGTAACGAAAATAACCTGACACGGGACTCCTCTACGGTGAGCCGTTAGATGGCGCATTTTTTATCAACGCCATCTAGCGGTGAGCCGCTTGATAAAAAATGCTATGCAATAGCTTTACCGCGGCAGTCCCCGAGTGCCACACGTCTTTTTTTTTAGCAAACCTTTGAGTAATTCGGCTGTTAAAGTATTTAGATTTGTTAGTGATTCTCTCAAATTGGTATAGATATATATCATATATAGGTGATTTTGTATATAGTTAATTGTAATATTTTGTGTGTACCGATGATGGGGCTGACATAAAGGTCACCTTTAAAAGTCCCATATTTAATGATGACAATTAAAAAAAACTTTTTAAAAGGTATCTCGCAGCCATGATTAAAAATAGAGCTCGTAGTTACTCGTATGTCTTTAAAAAAGTTCGCCGACCCAAAATTAGTTACTTACATTAGTTTAGGAGCTTGGTTAGTAAGACTAAAAAGATTTATATTTTACGAGTTGATGCCCACAACTTCGTTCGCGTGGATTAAGGTTTTGTAATTCCAGCGGGAACTCTCTTACTTTCCGGGATAAAAAGTAGCCTATGTGTTATTCCAGACTATAATCTATCTGTATGCCAAATTTCAGCCAAATCGGTTCAGTAGTTTTTACGTGAAAGAGTAACAAACATCCATCCATCCATACTCACAAACTTTCGCGTTTATAATAGGTATAGTAAGATTTTTCCCTTCTTAGTTTCTTCTATCGTCGGTTCACTTTTTTTGTAAAAAGTAAGTATGTATTACGAAATGTAGGTTTAAATTTTATACATAAATTGATATTGTTGTAAAAAATTAAAATAAAAAATTTAGTTAATAAAAATTAGTGAATTTAATAAATAATTCAAATACGAAACCCAGAGATCACCCAATTTGCAGGCCTCAATTAACTCAAATTCATAATGGCGGCTTTAACAAATTCGAAGTTTGAATTTCAAAGGCCAGTGTTGCAAGTCAAAGGAATTCACCGCGCGTCGGATATTGTTTTTACGCCTGGCAACACTCTAATAAGATACGTGAGATTCAAGATGGCGGCTCGCGCTAACAGCTGATGCCTTTTGCACGTACAAAGTTTTATAATTCCCCTTTTGAAAACCTCTAGTTATGTAAATTGGGAATTCGCGATACATTAAACATGTATGGAAGTTAAAAATAAAGATTTATCCGTCGGTTGCAATATTATTTCCTTTGTTTTCTTACTGGTTTTTAAGGTTTTGTACCCAAAGGGTTGCAACGAGACCCTATGTCTGGCAACGGGCTGTATCTCATTAACCGTAATAGGTAGATAACTGCTTGAAATTTTCACGGAATCATGTATTTCTACTGTCCAAAACAATCCTTACTTAAGGGCACGATCTTCGGCCGCAGTAGGTACCTTGCGAACTATTGAAGTGAGGTGCACGAGCCACTTTGTTATAAAGAAAGTAAAACAGTCATGATAAAAAAAAGAAAACTTTTTAGAGAAAAATTAACGGTAAAATATTCTACTAAAAGCTTTTGCCTATTTTTTGACATTTTTTTTTTTTTAGTTTAACTTTGATATACTATAAATACAACCTGAAAAACAATTAAAAACTACACTGTTTTCGGAATATTATTCGATCGAGTGAAGTTCAAAATATGGAGTTTTGAACGGTAAAATAATTTAGAACCTGTATTAAACTACAACATATATTTTTAACCTATCAAAACAATGAATATTTGATTGTTTACTATTGAATCAAAAACAGACTGTTTTCGGAGATCCTGCCGTTGTGATAAAATTATAATATGAGTACACTGTAGATGATGCCCGCGTACTTCGTACGCGTGGATAAAAATAAATAAATAAATAAGCCTTTATTTACTGAACAACTTGAGTATGATAACAGATTGTACTTAACTACTAGTTACAAATTATAGGTAGGTATTGTTCTATCTGTACGTACAATTTCTTTACTTATGTAATATGTATATAGATAACCACAAAATCAGAGATAGGTACTATACGCTTGTGCCTTACCTTTTACAATATATTATTACTTACATATTTTATAAATAAATCTAAGAGTAAGTATGTTTTATTAATTTTGACATTTTAATAATAATTTTTCTTTATAAATATTTTTTCGGACATAATGCCATAGACTTTTAAGCTAAGTAATTCAGTTTTTCAAAATTTAATCATAATGGCTAGACTAAGACAATATAAATAAAATTTGGTTTTAAATCCTTAGGTTGTTATAATTATTTCTAACCAAACTTCCCATTTTAATTCTCAGAAAATATACGTCTAATATTTAAAATTAGTTTTATATAGGTATTTTAAGTTAGTAAATAATGTTTTTATTTTGTAGCATTAATGTTTCCCAATTACATAGTTATATTGTTTTAAATGTGAATATCATTTTCTTGTATGTATTCTAAAAGGCACAGTTATAAAGTTTATTAAATACTACCCAATACCTACTTTTAATATAAACAACATTTTTTGTAACACTACTTATGTTTATAGTATTAAAGGATAGTATAAAACAAAATATAACAAGCTAAGTCTTAAAAAAATAAACACTTAAAATATGTACAATTAATTATTAATTCGTTTGTGTGTTTGTTCAGCGCACCCTTAAGGTGTAAGGCCTCCTCCAAGTGCTTTGCGTTCTATTTTCTAAAGTCACAAATGAGTTCCATATGAATCAACCAGCTTTCTGCACTGAAGGGTTATGGTCTAACCTCTCACGGGGACCAGCCGGATTGAGAGGTGGAGAGATGGCCTTATACAATATTTTTCCTGAAATTTTTGTTATACTAATACAGTGCATCTGCAAAAGGACATAACATAAAATATTATTATTATTAATTTAGTTCTTGGTCTTGCTTCTATGCTTTTTTGTAATTTTCCTGTTGTTTTTTAAATGTTGATTGCTTATCAGTTCTTGAGAAGACAAGGATAGGTTACTTTTATTGTATGGTATTCCAGTTTCCGTTTCACTTTTGCTCTGATCTAATATAATTATTTTATCATATACTAGTATAGCATTTTTTCCGTTTTTTCGTTCTTCGTCCAGTTTTTCTCTTAGCTGTTTTCTCTTATTCAGAATTTCTTTTGGAAAATCTTCTTTGATGTAAAAGTTTGAACTATCCAGCATTTTTCTCTTTTTCAACAAGTTGATTTTCATTCCTACTGTTTTCAAAGTTACAATTACAGGTCTCAGAGTGCCTGTTTTCCTTCCAAGCCTTCCCACATATTCCAGACTGTCATTACCATAGTTTATCTTCATTTTATTGTTAATTATGTTTAATACAAAATTTTCTAAATCGTGATAGCTATTTTCTTTTTCTTCTATTCCAAAAAATATTAAATTTTTTCTTCTTACACATTTCTCTAAATAGTTAATAGATTGTTGCTGTTTCTCTAATTTTTCTTCCAGTATTTTAGTTTTAAGTTCAATATTTACAAATTTCTCATTAATATTATCATTTATACTTTTTTGTACGTTTTGTAAATCGTGTTTTTGTGTGTCCATTTGGACTTGAATTTCACGTAACATACGTGTTATTTCTTCCATTTTTAAATTTCCACTAATCAAATAAAATAGGTCCCTTTAAGAATCCTGGTAGTAGGTAATAGTTTGGCATTAAAATAGTTATTTCAACTGAAACGTGGAACTGCTGTTGCGATTAGGTTGCGATCAATAAATCTCTTGTTTACAAAGGTGTTTCCTTATATGTTTGGTAGATGGCGTTAGTAGTAATGTTGAAGACATTAATGTGACTCATGATTTACGTAAAACTTTTAGGTTATAATGATTTAATTTCACATTAATTTTTGAAGTTCACTGCAAAAACTCACATACACAAACTCGCGAGATTAAATGCTTTATTTCGCAGCCCAAAATCACGACAGGTTTGTAACTAAAGATGTTTTTCAACGTTTGAACGGTGTAGTTCGTTGAGCACTTTTGTTATGAGTTATTATCGTATCACTGCTATAATATTGCTTAATTTTTATCACTGATAGTAATTTAGCCCGAAATACAACGATTTAGCACATTTTTATAACCATAACAGCTAGTATTTTCATTTTAAAACAATTTTTATCACAGAACTGATGTTGATTAGTGCACTGCCGCGCCCTCTGTTACGCGTGGATAAAGGTTTTTTAAATTCCCGCGGAAACTCTCGTATTTTCCAGGATAAAAAGTGGCCTATGAGTTATTCCAGACTATAATCTATTTCTGTGCCAAAATTTCAGCCAAATCGGTTCAGTAGTTGTGGCGTGATGGAGTAACAAACATACATCCAAATGTAATTGTCGATATTTCGATCCAATTGCATGGACCGTGGTCACGACGGGACTGTGCCCGTGGTACTTACTGGTCTAATTTTATCAGAATAAACCACGAATCAAGTCTAAAATCTTTAAATCAGTTAGATAAATCCATACTTCCTTACCAATATCCTTACTAATCTTTCCTGTCTTTACTAATATTATAAATGCGAAAGTGTGTTTGTTCGTTACTTTGTTGGTTTGTCCTTCAATCACACCGCAACAGAGTTACAGATCGACGTAATTTTTTGCATAGATGTAGTTGAGAACCCGGAGAGTGTATTTTGTGTTTGTGTCTCTAATAAAGGCTTTAATATAAAAAAAGACGTGTGGCACTCGGGGACTGCTGCGGTAAAGCTATTGCATAGCATTTTTTATCAACGCCATCTAGCGGCTCACCGCTAGATGGCGTTGATAGCGGCTCACCGCTAGATGGCGTTGATAAAAAATGCGCCATCTAGCGGCTCACCGTAGAGGAGTCCCGTGTCAGGCTATTTTCGTTACGGAATTTCTGGATTCGGTCTCCACGCTGGCCCGCGATAGAAGCAGTGCAGTAGCTTAATAATTAATTCAGTAAGAAATCGTTTATTTTTGACATAATGCAACTTCCTGATTGTTAGGTTATGTTAGAAAGTTTCACTAATCCGCCATTAACGAAACTCAATTTAAATCACTTAAGATATATGGACAGTTAAAATGTGTTCACTAATTAAAGATTAGAATTTACAGTCAATTAAAGTGATAATGTTTTTCTTATAGCCTGCTTATGTCAATAGATTAGGCTTATTAGGATTATTCATAATATTAAAAAATTCAAAATTCAAAATTTATTTATTTCATGTAGGCTACCTTGTAGCTCTTATGACACGTCATAAATCTACCACCGGTTCGGAATGCAGATTCTGCTGAGAAGAGCCGGCAAGAAACTCAGAAGTTGCTCTTTTCAAAAAAATTAAATTAATTTTACAATAAGTAACCAAACTAAGCTATGTATACAGTGTTTCCACAGTGAATAAACCTTTATTTTGAGTTCTTACTAATATTATAAATGCGAAAGTATCTTTGTTTGTTGGTTTGTCCTTCAATAACGCTGCAACAGAGTTACGGGTCGACGTGACTTTTTGTATGGGTATAGCTTAGGTACCTGGAGAGTGACATAGGCTACTTTTTATCCCGGAAAATCAAAGAGTTCCCGCGGGATTTTAAAAAAAGACGTGTGGCAATCGGGGACTGCCGCGGTAAAGCTATTGCATAGCATTTTTTATCAACGCCATCTAGCGGTGAGAGGAATCCCGTGTCAGGTTATTTTCCTTACGGAATTTCTGGATTCGGTCTCCACGCTCAAGGCCCGCGATAGAAGCTATGCAATAGCTTAAAAACTAAATCCACGCGGACGAAGTCGCGGGCATCAGCTAGTGAGTATAGAAATAAAAAAAACTTGAGAGGAGTCAAGGGACACCCGGATGGAACGAAGTTCAATGCGAAATAGAAATGAAAATATCTGGCTTGCTTTCTATAAGAGAGAGAGAGACAGACAGAGAAACATGCGACGCCGCACAGCTTACAATAGCTTACTATAGCAAAAAGTGTCGTGACAACTTTTCGTAAGAATTTTTTCCGTCTAGCCCCCTTTCACAACGCGCGATAAGGAACTTCGTTCCAAAAATTTGCCAAATATCCAATTTTAATTTACTTTTAATTACAGGCAACTGTTTAGATACGACATTGATTTCTACGTATCAAATAGCACAAAGAATAGAGCGAGCTTCACAGCAACAGGTAGCCGATTGTTATAAGAGCGCGGTATATCGCCTGCACCTAGTGTTGTGACTATTGACTATACTCACTATCGATATTAAAGATAACTAGTATCTTTTTAAGCTATTGCATAGCTTCTATCGCGGGCCTTGAGCGTGGAGACCGAATCCAGAAATTCCGTAACGAAAATAACCTGACACGGGACCCCTCTCACCGCTAGATGGCGTTGATAAAAAATGTTGTGCAATAGCTTTACCGCGGCAGTCCCCAAGTGCCACATGTCTTTTTTATTTTAAGCTTTTTGTTGTACACTAGCGGACGCCCGCGACTTCGTCCGCTTTCCTAAATCCCCACAGTTTAGGAGGGCAATACCCCTACAGCATCAGGATTGAAGAGTTGGAACCCGAAATTTTTATGGGAGCATCTTACAAAGTTTTAGTTTCAATTAAAAAAAGATTTACGCAAATCGGTTAAGAAATCACGGAGATATCGATATACAGAAGTAGAAAAACACAACTCCTTCTCCTCCTTTTTCGAAAGTCGGTTAAAAAAGTAGCCTATACTATGGCCGATAATATCAGCTATACTGCCCACCTAAACTGTGGGGATTTATGAACTGTCGATTGTGAATTGAAGAAGCGGACGAAGTCGCGGGCGTCCGCTAGTATGTACCTATCTACTATACCACCGTTGTATGTACCTCTACTAATATTCTTTACTCACATTAGGCAAAATAAACTCATTCCATTTCGATATTGGATAGAATCAGGCGTTACTTTGCGGAAGTTCGTGATTCAAGAAAAGGTTAAAATACAATTATTTTGCTATAATCCACCAACAGAAAAAATCTGTATGGTCAAACATGAACTTTGGTTTCTTACTTGGTTGGGGAGGTAAGTGGTGCTTAGCTTGTAACTGCATGTTTGACCATACAGATTTTTTCTGTTGGCGGATTATAGCAAAATTATATTTAACCTTTTCTTGTTAATCATTTCATTTCATCGATAAATTTTTGAATTTTAACTGAAGTGCAACACTAAAATCACCGTAGAACAAGCTTGTAATTTTCCCCGCGCGGCGCGGGTTTATTGAAAAGAGGAAAAATCACGCGATTAAAGGGAAAATATACCGCCATTTTATATTCTCATTCGATGAAAACAAAACAAACCCTTTTTATAGCTTTTCACCATTTTTTTTTTTTTTCATTTTAAATTAGGTTTATGTTTTGGTATTTGTAATAATTGGTTTCGATGTGTTATAGAAAATTATTTTATTAATATCTGATCAAATCCTACAAATATTATAAGTAAATCTTATTAATTGTTGTAAAGGCCAATAAAATGGTTTAGGCCGTCATTTTAATAACGATACAACTTTATACATCTTGATAGTATGTTAAAGAATTCTGGTTTTAATTTTTTTTTTAAACGAACACATAAAAGAGATAATAAAAAAAAAAAGACGTGTGGCACTCGGGGACTGCCGCGTTAAAACTATTGCATAGCATTTTTTATCAACGCCATCTAGCGGCTCACCGTAGAGGAGTCCTGTGTCAGGTTATTTTCGTTACGGAATTTCTGGATTCGGTCTCCACGCTGGCCCGCGATAGAAGCTATGCAATAGCTTGAAAAATGATATAGTTCAACCATCCTAAAATGCCAATTTTGTGAGATACCAAAATTTACGTAGGAGGTATCGATATAGAACCATAAATATTACATTATTTTATGTAAAACCATACATAAAATTCCCGAAGAAAAAACTAATTGGATGGAAACCAATACAAGAAGGATACAAAAGCTAATATTTTCAAATAAAGTGCATTATTGCAAGTCATATTTCATTACGCCCCCAATAAACTAAACTGTTAATATTGTAAGGCTATTATTGCATCATAAATCACACCCGGTTTATGTTGGATAGTGTACACTGACCTTTTTCTTTTTCTTTTAAGAAATTCCCGCCCATAGACAATTATTTTTTTTCATCTCGGCATCAAGTTTATCTTTTAATATGCAACAGTCAATTAACATACAGCCAATTAATTATATTTATGGATCATGGTATTACAATAGATAATAATATTACAGAATCCTTAATCGTATGATGATGTGAAAAAGCAGGTTTTTACCGATCAATCTAATTTGAGCTACTAAATACATTCTTTCAAGGTAATTGGCACTGATTAAGTGCGTTGTGCTGGCTTGGCACTCCAGAAAAACCATATAGAAGATTTCTTTTTTTTTTTTGAGATAAATCAAAACTCATCAAATACTATGTGTCTGTCACTAAAAAAGATAAAAAAATATTACTAGTTACTAGGAATTTTGCAATTAAAACTATCTCAAGTGGCATTAAGTTTTAAATTAAAGTTATAAAACAATCTCGGCATTAAACCACGTATTATAAAATCATAAGTGGGTACCATAAAGCCATTATACAAATTAGTTTACCTTTTGTCGGCTCTGCTATAAATATCGTTGAAAAGCGCGGGAAAGAGCTTTCTAAACATGGCGGCCGCTTGTGTCAAGCGCCCGCCATTTTAATTGGTCAGATGCTAGTATAATCTATACTTATAATAAAACTGTAACTGGGCGAATTCTGTACATTAAATATATTTTGAAAATTTTAATCGGAGGATGCTTTATTATCGATCCTGAGACCAAAACAATTTTTTTTGAATTTTTTAGCAACGGTTTAATTTTTTCTAATTAGGCCCGTCCGACTTCAACATACGTGTACAAACTAAAATTATTTTATACTTGTAGGTGGCGTTTGAAGTCGGTTTTTTAAAATATTTCTTATATTATTATTATTTGATAGGCTGAGTTACAGAATCAGCCCCCAAGTCAAATATTGTAATCAACCATAGTTTTTATCAAATGATCCTCGAAATCCCCGGATCGAGGTTTAATTACGTAATCGATGTTAGGACAGAATCGGTTCTTTTGTAGTTTAATCAGTTAAACTAAAACGGAATTTGAATATGCGTCCGCCATCTTGATTATTTATGACTAGCTGATTCCCGCGAATTCGTTCGCGTGGAAAGAGTTTAGAGTTTATTAAAACACGGCAGCGCAGCTCGTTCAAATTTATTTTTAAAACTAAATAGCGCAACGGTTAAGGCGCGAAACATCGAATGATTTTCGAAAAAAAAGGCGATGTGGGAGTCGCACTCAATCTACCACTAGCGAACAAGATAAATCACTACCAGCTATTTTTTATTAAGAGCGAGAAAAAACAAAAGTAGAAATGGGCATGCACATAGTTCGAAGTGCTGATTTGGTCTTAAGGTGCTGGAGTGGCGACCCCGCACCGGGAAGCGCAGTGTTGGCAGACCCCCCACTAGGTGGACCGATGACATCAAACGAGTCGCAGGGAGCCGCTTGATTCGGGCGGCGCGGGGAGACCTGTGGAGGTCCATGCAAGAGACCTTTGTCCAGCAGTGGACTTTTACAGTTAATAAATCTATATTTTTTGTATTATTCGTTGTTATAGCGGCAATAGAAATTGCGTATTCCTTGTTGCAGCCATGCGCGCCCTACTGTCGGCCATCTTGCTGCTGTCCGCCATCTTGTCGTGCGCGGCGCAGGCGCAGTACCCGCGCCCGCGCCGTCCCGAGCGCTTCGACACCGCGGAACAGATCTCCAACTACCTGAAGGAGCTCCAAGAGTACTACTCTGTGCATGGTAGAGGACGGTGCGTATTCCTTGTTGCAGCCATACGCGTCCTGCTGTCGGCCATCTTGTTGTTGTCTTGTTGAGCAGCTGCTAGCGATCGCGTTTAAAGATCCATCAACTTATTTTGTACTGTGGGATTTTCACCTACCTCTGTCTGTTCTGTAAATCTATGAAAATCTGTGAAACCTTGAATTTTTGTTGGCGCCCAACATGGGACTAACTGAAAAGATAAAAACAATTACCTACTTGTTTCACGATATTCAAAATTTTATCTTGACTGCAAAATTTAATTTCGTAGAAGTTTCTGGATCCTTTTGGAGTCACTTTTATTTTCAGCTAAATATTCCCTGTGGATGGGTGTCTTATAAAATCCAAGTATCAAAACTGCTTGTCACTAGAGGGAGCATCCTCTAGTTTGCTAACAAAAAAAAAAACAGAAAATCCATCTGTCATTGATATCAAGTATGACCAGACACGCTGCATTTAGCTAGTGGTTCTTTTGGTTTCCATCGTGGATTCTGTAAGAACCTCGTAGTTAATCATTTCATCGCTAGATGGCATTGTTTAGTCTTATTTTGTTGATCTAAAGATGATCCTAAAACTAAAAACCTACTCCTTTTATAGACTCTAATGTCCGAACCTAATTTTTTTTTTACTTTATCTTTTATCTTTTCAGATATGGTAAGAGGCAAATGCACATAGCTGATTCGTCGATTGTCTTCAGGGAAATGCCTTTCTTCGACGAAATGCATCACGAAGACGACATCTTTAAGAACCTCGGATATAAGTAAAATGGAACCGAAATTGCTAAAGTTGAAAAAAAAAAAAAATAACGTCCCAGTACCTATTAATAATTTCTGATAGAATTAATAAGTAAGAGAAAAGTTGTAAATATTGGGTTGTAGTGATTTTTCATCCCAATCCAGGATTTTTTCTTTATTTTTTAGGTGTTAAAATCTAAGGAAATGCGAAATTGTTTTAAGTTAGTAGGTAACTATTGTTTGTAATATGGAACCATCGATGTATGGAACGTATTTGCCTAAATTTAGGCAAACGCGTTCCATATTAGGCCACATCATCCCTTCCATCAGGCGTGATAATGGTCAAGCATATGTAATGTATTCTTTCTTGTAATTAATTTCTTCTAATTCATTTTAGTGCCAAATTTCCTACTTTAACTAGTCAATTGAGTATCAACTTTAGTCAATTAACGTATCTACCTACATTTTCAAAATCCCATAAATAAATTTCAGGCTGGGTGAAAATTATTTTGGGGATTTCTGGCCAATATTCTGTTCGATTGATATAAGTAAATAAAATTATGCTCTAAGAAATGTAATTGTAATGATTTAATTTTATTAATATGTAGTAAGTATTTCAGAAATGCAATACATAATTTGATTTGGTTGTTTTATTAATGGAAACCCCTTTTACGTCGCATACAGCAAAGCCAAAAAGAAGGGTTATGTTTTTAGCTAACAATCTATGTACATGTAGGTGACTATTTCCTTATGTTCCACTGTAGCCCTTAAACCACTGAACCGATTTTGATGAATGATGTATCAATCGATTGGTTATTATAGTTTGGGTGACACAGGCTACATTTTAAACGAAAAAAATCAATATAAAGGATGATATGTCTAATTATACGTATAGTCAAGTTTCAGTTTTTAAACTTCTTTCTTTTTACAAAGAATCGAAATGTTTCTCTAATCTATCTTTAGGTGTAGTGGTGGGTGCCACAAACTTCTAGTAATAAATCTTTCTTTCCTCTCGAGTAAAATTCGCTATATGAAATATATGAAATCATCTATAAACCACCATTATATAATGGTATAATTGCTGTAACCCTTAATTGGCAATTTTGCTCATATACTTATAATCTTATTGCCAATCAAGATTGGGATCGCTTGACCAAATAAAACAAGTGAATTAAACCATCACAAGCTGAATTAAACCTTTAATCTTATATTTTATAGAGCTGCTTTTGTAATGAAAATTCCGTACTTCGTGTAATCGAAGTTAAATAGATTAAAAACATGATGCGCGCGCAACTACCAATTTACGGGGAAGGTTCTTTTCATACACCGATTGAAAGTAGAATTGTCTATGGCACCATGAAATGTTTTGAACAATCCTATTATAGCCGTAAAATTGTATCAGCAGAACAGAAATTACTATAAAATTTAGATTGTCATTGCAGTGATTAATTAACCGTTTGTGAAGTTAATTTTACCAATTTCGTTATTTCTGTGTGTGCGTTATATTGTCTGTGGTACAAGGCTGTCAACAAAACAGAGATTAAAGACTAGTTTCGTCTTTAAAAGACCCTTTTTAGTGTTTTTGTGGAATCGAACAAGATAGTGTTTTTGTATATCGTGTATTTTTAAAAACGTTCATATTTTCGGTATAATATATGATCTATTTATATTAATATTGCATTGTATCCATTTATATTTCGGGAGCAAACTAAAATATTCTTTTAACGACTATTTTCTGAGTTCTTACGTATGTACTGACGACTTTATATCAACTACTATAGCATCTAGCATCTGTTTTGTAAAATTATTTTCCAAATACAAGGAAATCTTCGTGTAAATGTAAATAATATACTTACCTACTTAGTGATATTAGAAATATAAGGTAAGTGAATTGATTATAATTTTTACTATGTATTTAGTGAATGCATAAAATCTTGTTTACGTAGCTTTTTTACCACAGACCTAATTTTTCTTTATGATTAATACAAGTTAATACCTCATTGCTGATGGCCGTGATCCCTTTTCAATATTCACGTAATGGTAGAGGTTTTCTTGGGATTATAATGCGGTGGGCTACCAGACTAAAGTGTAGGTTCTGTATTAAAACATTTCAACATGTTGCATGTAAAAGATGGGTGCCAAATTCAAATAATCTAGAAAAAATCCCATGTTGGGCGCCAAATTAATAAAATTTTAAGTGCTGCACTGGGCATAGAATAAAAAATCAGAGAGTCCCACGTTGGGTGCCAAGATAAAAATGTAAAGCCCCACGTTGGGCGCCAAATTTAAAAAAAATCTAAGAGACCCCCGTTGGGTGCCAAGATTTATAAAATCTAAAAGTCCCCAAGCTGAGCACCAAGACTAACGGGTGCCAAGATTTATAAAATCTAAAAGTCCCCAAGTTAGGCACCAAGATAAAAAAAACTTGAAAGGTGTCAAGGGACACCCGGATGGAACGAAGTTCAATGCGAAATAGAAATGAAAATATCTGGCTTGCTTTCTATAAGAGAGAGAGAGACAGACAGAGAAACATGCGACGCCGCACAGCTTACAATAGCTTACTATAGCAAAAAGTGTCGTGACAACTTTTCGTAAGAATTTTTTCCGTCTAGCCCCCTTTCACAACGCGCGATAAGGAACTTCGTTCCAAAAATTCTAAGACCACGTTGGGTGCCATAGATAACACAATGCCATTTCTTCTTTTTAAAATCTTAACTAGTCTCGAAAATAAGTTAAGTTTCCTGTTAGACAAAGAGAGCGCTATTAAACAATGACGTCACGACTCACGATCTAGTAGCTACTTACACTTTCAATAGAAAATTTCGTTTTAAACGCATACAGTCGCAATAAAACAGCTCATAACTTATTTGTTTTTCGACTGATACATTTCCTGTTTTTACAAAATGTTATTCTTACATGTTACATTTTCGATTGTAATGAATGGATATCCTCATTTTGACAACAGTTAAATATCCAATTGCCAATATAATTGATGTAATTTGCCGAGGTTACCGTTACAGAAAATGGCGCCGACGAAATTCGGGCTGTTCAAGTCCAGAAGTAGGGAGCAGCCCGAGCAACCTTCCACGGAGAACCTTCTAGAAAGCAACAGTGAAGTGGAACACTGTGAGATACATTTATTTCTTTAGCTCTCTATTTTTCCTTGGTTCGATAGAATGTTAGTCGTTGACTGCGATCTTATCTGATGACTCATGACATGACTAGCTTATTTGAGTTTCTCGTAATTCGATTGTGTATCTACCCACAGACATACCCCCTGACTCACCCGTTCCATCGACGAGTAAGGGCTTCATGGGCAATGAGGACATGATTCCCGCTGAAATATTCTCCATTCTAAGCATTGACGATGATGACGATGACGATGTAAGTATTATCTTACTTCCTACTAATAGGCCTCTGGTAGTCCAGCGTGTAATAGCTGAACTACTTTGGCGTGGATGTGTGGCGTTAGAAAAAATATAAAAAAAGCCAAAAAAGACTGCGGTTTGGAAAAACGACTCACCGACTAGAACAATGTAAGGTGCAGAAAAATACCATTATCTATTAGAAAAATCACTAACCTGGCACTCTCGGAGTCTTCCTGTTATCCAGCTGGATTAGTGAGGCGGCACAACACGTTCAGGGTCTGGAGTAGGAACAGCGTTGCGGCATGCGTTGGTACATAGGCGTATATAAGCGTAATGCATGTGCGCGGACGCGGCGATTTGCGAAGGCACTTAATGCAGACTGAAGATTGCATTGGCTAATTAGGTATATTTTCCCAATTAGCGGGCCCCCAGAGCCATCTATGGACTCTTTGAGGCAGCGGTGCGTAAATTGCTGATAAATAATGGTAGGCATTCCTACACAATATATTATTCTAGATTTGTGAGCGTTTTTCATGCAACCGGCCTCAATAACCCAACGGTTAAAGATAGATAGAAATAGATAGATAAAAACTTTATTGCACACAAAAAAGAAACAAAATTATTGCTAACAGCACAGAAAAGTTCGAAGGATCTCCACATATTTCAAGTGGAGAATATTGTTACAGATAATCTGTGAAGATCATCAGAGGTCACGGCCGGCGAGTCAATGCAGCAAATTAGAAGAGCAATTACAGGTAATTTCAAACTTTTTTCCGACTACCTCCAATTTTTTGTTATTGTTTTTTTTCTGGCTACCTTCGTTTTGTGTTATAAGGTTGACGTGACTGGGTTTGTGAGTATGTGTTTGTATATGTCTGTCTGTGGTGTCGTAGCTTCCGAACGGAAGAGCCAATTTTGATTTTAGAATAGAATAGAATATCGTTTATTCGTTCACATGTAAAATTAAATACAAATGAAATAGGTACACTAAAGACTTACACATTACAATTTTTTTTTTTTTTTTTGTTTGAAAGGTGAGTTAATCGGGAGTGTTCTTAGCTATGTTTGATGAAAATCAGTCCAAGATGGCCGCCGCCACAAAATGGCGGATTACACATTTTTATTTTAACGATTACTGACTATCGATTAGGATGTTTTGACATTTTAAATTTACACTTGTGAACGTCTCTCTATTAAGCTATAAAAGCTCTTTCTCAACCGCAGATAGACTACCAGCAGTTCCAGAACCAATCCTCCGGCACATCGACCAGCACCCTCGAGGATCTCGACCAGATATCGCAAATCCACGACGAACCGGACACGATAGCGTTAGACGAAGACGCTTCCACCACTTACGACGCCAACTCGATACAGTTCGACGAGAGCTCGATAGCTGACAGCGAGGACGTCTCGATGTACTGCGCGATGCTGAAGAAGCCCAAAAAGAGCAGATCCAAAGAGCAGCAGCTCACTGATTTGGACATGTGGCAAGCCAGCAACGTGGAGGTGATGCAGGTAAGCGCGCTGAATATTCATCCGACCGTTCCGTAGAACAAAGTCTCATCTGCTAAGTTCACAACTTGAAATTTGAGCCTTAAGGTCACATCTGCAAGGCTCAAATCGCAAGTTATGAATTTAGTAATTGAGACTTTGTTCTACGGAACAGTCGATATATCACCATCATCAGCCACCCATTAGTGGGATCTGAACTTATTTTTTATTCGATGACAAGATAGTCCTTGACTGCGATCTCACCTAATGGTGAGTTACGATACAGTCTAAAATGATAGCGGGCTAACTTGGAAGGGGTATGGTACATTCAACCCGGTATGGGTTCCAAACCAGGTAAGTTCTCAAACATCAGTGAAGTCTGCCAATTTGCATTGAGCCATTGCGGTGGACTATAATCTTTCTCTGGTTATTGATGATGATATATTTGTCTGATAGGAGGCTTTGGCCGTGGCTAGTTACCACCCTACTGCCAAAGACTTGCCACCAAGCCATTTAGTGTCAAAGACGTGCCGCCAAACGATTAAGCGTTCCGGCACCATGGTGTGTAGAAACCGATTAGGGGTATGGGTTGAATGTACACTGTACCCCTTTCAAGTTAGCGCTACCATCTTAGGCTCCGTCATCAGTTACCATGAGGTGAAATTGCAGGCAAGGATTATCTTGTCTTCGGAATAAAAAAACAACTAAGGATTACTTGCGCTGACACAATCGACGATAGATGGCGCTATAAAAAAAACATGAAATAAATTATTTTGAATTTGAATATCAATATTCTTTTCCAGAACCTCCTAACCCGCAGCGGCACCCTGGACGAGCAGATCAAATGGGAGGCGATCGCCACATCGCGCGGCCTGTGCACCCTCACTGACAGCTGCACGTGCGATGACTGCACGGGCGCCAAGTACCTCGCGGGCGTCACTGACGGCGACGGCGGTCTGGGCGCCGCGCCGTTACTCACCGCCATTAACGTCGGCTGCCAGATACAGTAACAGCCGTGCAGGCAGCTTCAATCACCAGGCACACCCATTCACTCGACGTAATGAGTCATAAACCTACTTCCCTCAATGAGTAACTAACGTGACCCACTCAAAGTTATGAGTTGCAAACATAATTCACTCAATGAGTGACAAACTTGGTTCACTCAATATTGTTACTTCAATGTGGGCTGCCAGATACAGTAACTACGAAGCAGGCGGCTGCACTAACGCGGCAAACTCGTTCACTCGACGAAATCCTACCTGAGTAACTAACGTGGACCCACTCAAAGTTATGAGTTACAAACTTATGAGTGACAAACTTGCTTCGTGACTAAGTTATCTGAATCGGTGCGGTGCCGTTACTCACCGCCATCAACGTCGGCTGCCAGATACAGTAACAGCAGTACAGGCAGCTTCAATCACCAGGCACACCCGTTCACTCGACGTAATGAGTCATAAATCTACTTCCCTCAATGAGTAACTAACATGACCCACTCAAAGTTATGAGTTGCAAACTTAATTCACTCAATGAGTGACAAACTTGGTTCACTCAATATTGTTACTTTAATGTGGGCTGCCAGATACAGTAACTACGAAGCAGGCGGCTTCACTCACCCGGCACACTCGTTCACTCGACATAATGAGTCATAAACCTACTTCCCTCAATGAGTAACTAACGTGACTCACTCAAATTTATAAGTTACAAACTTACTTCACTCTATGAGTGACAAACTTGGTTCACTCAATATTGTTACTTCAATGTGGGCTGCCAGATACAGTAACTACGAAGCAGGCGGCTTCACTCAGACGGCACAATCGTTCACTCGACGTAATGAGTCGTACATCTGAGTAACTAACGCGACCCACTCAAAGTTATGAGTTACAAACATACTTCACTCTATGAGTGACTTTGCTTCACTCAACGTTGAGTGACTAAGTAATCTGTATCGGCACCGCTACCGCCATCAACGTGGGCTGCCAGATACAGTAACAACGGCGCAGGCGACTTCACTCACCCAGCACTCTCGTTCACTCGACATAATTAATCATAAACCTGAGTAACTAACGTGACTCACTCAAAGTTATGAGTTACAAACATAATTCACTCAATGAGTGACAAACTTGGTTCACTCAATATTGTTACTTCAATGTGGGCTGCCAGATACAATAACCGCGGCGCAGTTTGCACTCACGCGGCAAACTCGTTCACTCGACGTAATGAGTCATAAACCTGAGTAACTAACGTGACCCACTCAAAGTTATGAGTTACAAACTTGCTTAACTCAACGTTGAGCGGCTATAATCACTCAACATTTGTCACTTTATAAGTGACAAACTGCCAACTGTATTATAAACCAGTTTTGATTACTGGTTTATGAGTCATTAAGGGCGCGTAGTTCCTATATGACTATACCTGGTTCACTCCACTTTATGAGTAGAATGTATCTAACTATGAATGTACCTAATGAGTGACTCAATTCATTCATTTCATTCGATCAACGTTGACTATTTTACCAGAGCGAAAAAACCACTGAAGAAACTTACCACACTTACTTTTGGTGTCTATTTCATGACAAACACTAACTTTGAATACTTTTACAAGATTTAAAATAAGTTTATTTTGAGCCGCTGGCGGCCCGCAATAAGCGGTACCTTTCTATGTACTTATATGTACTTTTTTTATGTGAATAGCGAGCAAACAAGCAGGCGGGTCACCTGATATTAAGTGATTGCCCATGAACACTTAGGCACCACCAATGCGTTGCCGGATTTTCAGGAATGTTGTAATTAAGTGGGAATACCGTCAAAGGGAGTTGATTTCACAATTTGGTAGTACGTGGAAAAAAAGGTCTGGAGCAGCGGATGGTCGAAGTACTCCAGGCACCCAGGTGGTGAGGGTACTTATTTGAATTTTTTATATCACGTTTTGTAATAAACTAAAATTTAAGGTAGTTAGATGAAAATACTCGTATACAATAGAGTCTCTGTGTTCGTTTCAATTTGTTTTACATTTTAAGTCGCTCTTTAAGCTTCACATCTTCACGTTCACTCAAATCTTAGGATGACATTGACAGACCTATGACATTTCAGTAATCAAGCAATGACACTTGTTAATTATTGTTGTCAGTAGAGAAAAAATAGTGTCATTTCTAGACATTTTACCAAGTTGTATGTTGTCTAGTCTTTCATTACCCCATTTCATCTTAATTAGGGACGTTCCTAGGTGAAATATTATAGTAAATAACTATTTTTGACACGCATTTCTAAGATAATATTGTAGGTACTTTTAAAAACTAAATCTTATCTAAATGGCCTAATGTAATATACCTAGTACCTACAAACAGTTAAAGGTGCTCGTAGCAGACCTCTGCTACGAAACTGCTACGGTCTTGCTGCTACGGTTTCGTAGAGAATGTGCTACGGGCTTAAATACATGTAGTGAAACTCGGCTAAATAAAATGTTAATCTGTGTTTTAGGATAAGTTTATAAATAGTAAGCCCTCCTTCACACTTTATACAGTGAATTGGTGAATGCTATTGTCTTTCAAGCAAGAGGGGAACGGGTTTGAATTCCGGCAGGGGCAGTTTGGAAATTTATAATTACTAAAATTGTCTCTGCACAGTGAATGATTTGTCGATGTATTTGGGGACTCGAAGAGGGGCGTTATTGGTTCGCCAGTCACGCCGTTCGCCCATCACTACCCCACTATCGTCGAGAGCCTAGAAATTATTTTTAAGACTGATTGGGAATGGTCATTTGATAATTAGTAAAGAGAATGAAAACCCGCATAGATATTGTAAGCGTAAAGTGAAATCTTCTCAAGATTTAAAAAAAATTAAGTCAATACTTAAAATTGTTACATACCTTTATTAATTTACTTTTTCTTCTATTTTCTTTTTCTCATTCTACTTAAGTAACTATGTAATTGATAAAATGATTATTATTTATAAAAAAGTAGTAAAAAGTGGTAGATTACCGTAAATTAGCACAAATACCTCAAAAAAATTAAGTAATGTAATTAATTTAAGCCTCTTTTTTGGTCTAAAAGATTTATTATGATTTTATTAAAATGTAACATTATGTTGTTTCTGTTGGCGCATGATTAGCGCCATAGGTTGGCGTCCATTTTGGCGCCCATTTTGAATTTGAACTTGACTTGACAATCGGCCATTATTTACCATAGACAATGTTTTCATTTTTTAAAATTTGGTCGCTACCATTTTACCTGCAATTAAATTACTTATCCAGGTATTTTAGAACCAAGCAAGTTAGATTCAAAATAATTTTGAATAATAGGTACATAACTACAATCTTTTATTTATTAAGGTACAAAAATATAACTCATAGGTGTTTAAATACATACTTACTCATTAATTATTCTGTACCTACCTTAATATTATGATATTATACCTACTATACATTCTAATACTATAATTATACATTTAGATGTAATTTCTTATATGTATTTTGTACTGTTTACGATAATATTAAAACAAACTAAAAAAAAGCCTTTTCCATAGTTCCTATGAGTTTGTTTCCAACGAATTATTATTAATATCATAGGGTCGATTTCACCAACGTAAAATACTTAAGTCACAACCAAGCGTTTTGATATTTTGACTGTTTTTAGTACAAGACCTCGGAATAATCAATTTATTCCTCGGTTAAACGTCATTGATTTTGGTGAAATCGGTATTATTATAATAATGTATAAATATAATTTTTTTACCGAACGGACTACGGCAAAAACAAAAAAGAGTTATGATTTTAGTAGTCTATGTATGTTGTGTCTGTTTACATAATTTATGTTTCACTGTAGTTCTTAAACAATCGAGCCAATTTTTCCGTAGTTGAATTATAGTTTTTTAACTTTTTTCTTGTGAACGTATTAACGTTTAGAACCTGGCAATAGACTAACATAGTTTGTATGTTCGATGTTATGTAGTCTTCTAATTCTTCGTTTGTGCACAAAACTTGTAACTAAATTAACCACAAAACTAAATTATGAGGACTATAAAATATGAATCCATCCTTTTCAATTGACAGCAATTCTTTTCCGTAAGGAAATATTGCTGTAAATATGAAAAAGTTATATATTTTGAAATCCTGTCAATTTAGTAAAAAAATGTACGCAGAAGGAATTATTAACTTAGCTGATGGCAATGTGTTTAAGTTTTGTGTGAACTAAATTCGTGTCATTAACAATAAATATTTGTGTTGTAAAATTACTTTGTTGTTTCATTTAAGAAAAAAAAACTTCATAACTAGTTAATATTTAGATACCTATTAAATGTTAGAAAAATTATTTTATTCTATTAAAATGATCTAAGGTGATCTTTATTCCAAATTACAATTTTTTCTATATAATTTATTCATTTTATTTTATTTATTTTACGAAAATCAACAGCGAATTAGAACAACATTAAACTTAAAAGATAGTGACAATAATTTATATGGCCAATTATAGATTTTCTCAAAATTAACTACAGAAAAAGATACACTTCGTGAGAGTTTGTGATTAATAATACATTGTATAATATTATATACTAGCGGCCCGCTCCGGCTTCGCACGGGTATAAAATATATAGCCTATGTCATTCACTGTTAATGGATGTTAATAACATTATTGTACGTACTATCCGTACAGTTAAAGAATGGTTTTAGAAATGGCGGCTCATTATGCCGGTACTGTCAGCATACACGGGATCTATAGCGAGCAACAATCTGCTAATAATCAATAAATTATAAAATATTAGTAAATAATATAAACGATATATATTTTTTTAATTCAAATAATGTAATCATTTTTGGTTTTATTTAAGAACTAGATGATGCCCGCGACTTCGTCCGCGCGGATAAAGGTTTTTTGATTCCCGCGGGAACTCTTTAATTTTCCGGGATAAAAAGTAGCCTATGTTTTAATCCTGGGAATGAGCTATCTCCATTCCAAATTTCAGCCAAATGGGTTCATGCGTTGTGGCGCAAAGGAGTAACAAACATACACACGTACACACACACATACACGTACAAACTTTCACCTTTATAATATTAGTGTGTTGTGATTAAAATAATCTTGTAAAATTATGTTGTACACGCTGTTGATTACCAATAAATAAATAAATAAAGACGGTCATTTTATCAGTTTATTGTTGTTGTCCGTACCGGCGAGTGTGAGTATAGATAGCGACAGTGTGCGAGTGAGAGGTGAACAGAAGCGACGCCATTTTCAATCACATTCTTTAATTGTACGAGTAGTATAAACCTTCCTCTTCAATCACTCTATCTATTAAAAAAAACCGCATCAAAATCCGTTGCGTAGTTTTAAACATTTAAGCGTACATAGGGACAGAAAAAGCGACTTTGTTTTATACTATGTAGTGATATTATAATAATTAAATAATAACTTAGAAAAAAGTAAAAACAAACAATTATACACCACAGCACTCTCTAAATCCGTGCACCACAGTTGTACACACTTTGGTTTAATTTGTCTATGGATAGGTCTGTGATTTATGGTTGTTTTGTTATTTGGTTATTCGTCTGTGGCACAAACGCGAAAAAAAAAAGCGACTGGTAGAATGTGTGCATTTTATTTTTATTTATAAACACAGAGTACTTTGAATAGACTGATTTATAAATAACAAATAATTAAAACGGATTAACTGTAGCTTATTACGAAGCTACAATGAGTGGCCCTAACGGCATGTTATACGGTGGAGACGAGATAGGCGCGCTAGTTTTTGACCCGGGACATCATTCACTGAGAGTCGGATATGCTCAGGAAGATACTCCGAAGGCAGATATTCCTGCAGTAATAGGAGTGGGACCGGCTACACACATACCTGATGCTGAGGAGAAGGTTCCAGATGGCAATGTCACTCAGACCGGTAAGTGAATTGGGGAGCTTCACGGAAAAAGTAGCTCTTTACTTAGCAGGATTTTCAGTCGTATTTCTGAGCATCATCAATCTCAAACTCAAATTTATTTCATGTAGGCCAACTTGTGGCGCTTATGACAAGTCGAGAATTTTCCACAGGTTCGGAATGCTGATTCTGTCGAGAAGAGCCGGCAAGAAACTCGGCAGTTACTCTTCAAAACAAAAAAATGTTACAATTTGTAGCTTATCTATCTTATGGAAGGCTGAGTGCATAAAAAGGACTGACTGATCTATCAAGGCACAGCTCTAAAACCACTGGATGGATTGGGCTGAAATTTGGCATACAGATAACTGTTATGACGTAGCCATCAGCCGAAATAGGATTTTTTGTAAATTCAACCCCTAAGGGGGTAAAATAGGTTTTCCGCCTTCCAAGTTAGCCCACTACCATCTTAGGCTGCATCGTCACTTATCATCGGGTGAATAAAAAAAACACTACGTATAACGAGCTTTGTTTTCTTTCAGCCACAAAAAAAGATGAGCTCAGATATTACATAGACGTCACTGAGTTACATGTCCCTAGACCTAATATGGAGGTGCAGACGTACATGAAAGACGGGCAGGTCGACAACTGGGACCTATTCGAGAAGATGCTGGACTATTGTTACTCTAAGGTATGATGTCTTTTTAACCTCCATTGAAAAAAGAGTGGTTTTCTGCTGTCCACAAGCTATAATGCCAATAACTATCAAGACCATATTTCCTAATATAAATCCAAAAACATTTAAATTAGGGTTTATATTAGGAAATATGGTTTTGGTAGTTAACGGCATTTTAGCTTGTGGATGGCAGTGTTATAGTTTGACATGTTGTTCATCCAATAGAACAAAACTCGAAATTGACTTTTTGATGTGAGGTTAGTGGATGTTTTATCCAAGGAAATAATATAAAATAATCATTATCATTTACATGTAATATTAAAACTGATTATAATGTTGAATTACTAGTCATTAAGAGTGCGTTTCCGCATATCGGGTGACTTTCGGTACATATTGTGACTAAGTTAAACCAAATAAGATGGAAATAAAAATTGCTACACATAGATTGGTCCTTAATCTCCAAATCTTGGGAGTTGATTTTGTTCAAAATCTCAATTTTTAGTACTATAAAAATTATTTCCCGTCACCTCTTCACACAAAATTCACGATTTTGGGGTGACTTTAGGTACATTTCTTGTATATAATATACCCGTTTTATGTAATTAAAAAATACTATCTGTTAGCAGATATGTTCAACTCAAAATCTTGGAGAGAAAAATATCAAAAATATTACAAATAGTATAAAAAATAAAATATAGCATCGCGTGTACTTTTTTCACATATTTTCGTTTAAACCGAACCTTAAAATAGTGTGCAATAAGGCTTATTTTGATTTTACTCGGTCAATGGTTTGATTTCATTTCAAAATTCGAAATTCAAATATCAATCAGTCGGCGTTTGACCGCCTTTCTGAGTGGAGGCTGCGCTGGTTGTAAGCAGATGCTGGTATCGAAAAACATCGCTGTACGAACACGAAATAGTTCATAGCAAACCAAATTGATACTTTTTATATTTTGAAAAGAAAGGTAAGAAACTAAGTACTAGGTACCTATGGTACCTTCAATATAATAGCATTATTTTATTATTTGATAGAATTTCGAAATTTCTTGTAAAGTTATATTCCCCGAATGTAGTACTGACCTGCATGTATACCTCGAAAACTTCTATTGGAACTCCTAGATCTTTAGAGTTAGTTGTATCGAGTTTGGGCTCGTTTTGTAAGTTATGATGAGATCTTACCACTGGACTTGTTAGAGTGACCTGATGGTATACTTCGAAGACTACTACTGGATCTTCTAGACGGCTACAGCTAGTTATATCGAGTTTGGGCTCGTTTTGTAAGTAATGATGAGATCTTACCACTGGACTTGTTGGAGTGACTTGGTGGTATACCTCGAAGACTTCTATTGGAACTCCTAGATCTTTACAGCTAGTTATATCGAGTTTGGGCTCGTTTTGTAAGTAATGATGATATCTTACCACTGGACTTGTTGGAGTGACCTGATGGTATACTTCGAAGACTTCTATTGGAACTCCTAGATCTTTAGAGTTAGTTATATCGAGTTTGGGCTCGTTTTGTAAGTTATGATGAGATCTTACCACTGAACTTGTTGGAATGACCTGATGGTATACTTCGAAGACTACTACTGGATCTTCTAGACGGCTACAGCTAGTTATATCGAGTTTGGGCTCGTTTTGTAAGTAATGATGAGATCTTACCGCTGGACTTGTTGGAGTGACCTGATGGTATACTTCGAAGACTACTACTGGATCTTCTAGACGGCTACAGCTAGTTATATCGAGTTTGGGCTCGTTTTGTAAGTAATGATGAGATCTTACCACTGGACTTGTTGGAGTGACCTGATGGTATACTTCGAAGACTACTACTGGATTTTCTAGACGGCTACAGCTAGTTATATCGAATTTGGGCTCGTTTTGTAAGTAATGATGAGATCTTACCGCTGGACTTGTTGGAGTGACCTGATGGTATACTTCGAAGACTACTACTGGATCTTCTAGACGGCTACAGCTAGTTATATCGAGTTTGGGCTCGTTTTGTAAGTAATGATGAGATCTTACCACAGGACTTGTTGGAGTGACTTGGTGGTATACCTCGAAGACTTCTATTGGAACTCCTAGATCTTTACAGCTAGTTATATCGAGTTTGGGCTCGTTTTGTAAGTTATGATGAGATCTTACCACTGGACTTGTTAGAGTGACATGATGGTATACTTCGAAGACTACTACTGGATCTTCTAGACGGCTACAGCTAGTTATATCGAGTTTGGGCTCGTTTTGTAAGTAATGATGAGATCTTACCACTGGACTTGTTGGAGTGACCTGATGGTATACTTCGAAGACTACTACTGGATTTTCTAGACGGCTACAGCTAGTTATATCGAATTTGGGCTCGTTTTGTAAGTAACGATGAGATCTTACCACTGGACTTGTTGGAGTGACCTGATGGTATACTTCGAAGACTTCTATTGGAACTCCTAGATCTTTAGAGTTACTTATATCGAGTTTGGGCTCGTTTTGTAAGTTATGATGAGATCTTACCACTGAACTTGTTGGAATGACCTGATGGTATACTTCGAAGACTACTACTGGATCTTCTAGACGGCTACAGCTAGTTATATCGAGTTTGGGCTCGTTTTGTAACTAATGATGAGATCTTACCGCTGGACTTGTTGGAGTGACCTGATGGTATACTTCGAAGACTACTACTGGATCTTCTAGACGGCTACAGCTAGTTATATCGAGTTTGGGCTCGTTTTGTAAGTAATGATGAGATCTTACCACTGGACTTGTTGGAGTGACCTGATGGTATACTTCGAAGACTACTACTGGATCTTCTAGACGGCTACAGCTAGTTATATCGAATTTGGGCTCGTTTTGTAAGTAACGATGAGATCTTACCACTGGACTTGTTGGAGTGACTTGGTGGTATACCTCGAAGACTTCTATTGGAACTCCTAGATCTTTACAGCTAGTTATATCGAGTTTGGGCTCGTTTTGTAAGTAATGATGAGATCTTACCACTGGACTTGTTGGAGTGACTTGGTGGTATACCTCGAAGACTTCTATTGGAACTCCTAGATCTTTACAGCTAGTTATATCGAGTTTGGGCTCGTTTTGTAAGTTATGATGAGATCTTACCGCTGGACTTGTTGGAGTGACCTGATGGTATACTTCGAAGACTACTACTGGATCTTCTAGACGGCTACAGCTAGTTATATCGAGTTTGGGCTCGTTTTGTAAGTAATGATGAGATCTTACCACTAGACTTGTTGGAGTGACCTGATGGTATACTTCGAAGACTACTACTGGATCTTCTAGACGGCTACAGCTAGTTATATCGAGTTTGGGCTCGTTTTGTAAGTAATGATGAGATCTTACCACTGGACTTGTTGGAGTGACCTGATGGTATACTTCGAAGACTACTGGATCTTCTAGACGGCTACAGCTAGTTATATCGAATTTGGGCTCGTTTTGTAAGTAACGATGAGATCTTACCACTGGACTTGTTGGAGTGACTTGGTGGTATACCTCGAAGACTTCTATTGGAACTCCTAGATCTTTACAGCTAGTTATATCGTGTTTGGGCTCGTTTTGTAAGTTATGATGAGATCTTACCACTGGACTTGTTGGAGTGACCTGATGGTATACCTCGAAGACTTCTATTGGAACTCCTAGATCTTTAGAGTTAGTTGTATTGAGTTTGGGCTCGTTTTGTAAGTTATGATGATTAGATCTAGGAGTTCCAATAGAAGTCTTCGAGGTATACCATCAGGTCACTCCAACAAGTCCAGTGGTAAAATCTCATCATTACTTACAAAACGAGCCCAAACTCGATATAACTAGCTGTAGCCGTCTAGAAGATCCAGTAGTAGTCTTTGAAGTATAGCATCAGGTCACTCCAACAAGTCCAGTGGTAAGATCTCATCATAACTTACAAAACGAGCCCAAACTCGATATAACTAGCTGTAAAGATCTAGGAGTTCCAATAGAAGTCTTCGAGGTATACCACCAAGTCACTCCAACAAGTCCAGTGGTAAGATCTCATCATTACTTACAAAACGAGCCCAAACTCGATATAACTAGCTGTAAAGATCTAGGAGTTCCAATAGAAGTCTTCGAGGTATACCACCAAGTCACTCCAACAAGTCCAGTGGTAAGATCTCATCATTACTTACAAAACGAGCCCAAACTCGATATAACTAGCTGTAGCTGTCTAGAAGATCCAGTAGTATAGTCTTCGAAGTATACCATCAGGTCACTCCAACAAGTCCAGTGGTAAGATCTCATCATTACTTACAAAACAAGCCCAAACTCGATATAACTAGCTGTAGCTGTCTAGAAGATCCAGTAGTAGTCTTCGAAGTATACCATCAGGTCACTCCAACAAGTCCAGTGGTAAGATCTCATCATAACTTACAAAACGAGCCCAAACTCGATATAACTAGCTGTAAAGATCTAGGAGTTCCAATAGAAGTCTTCGAGGTATACCACCAAGTCACTCCAACAAGTCCAGTGGTAAGATCTCATCATTACTTACAAAACGAGCCCAAACTCGATATAACTAGCTGTAAAGATCTAGGAGTTCCAATAGAAGTCTTCGAGGTATACCACCAAGTCACTCCAACAAGTCCAGTGGTAAGATCTCATCATTACTTACAAAACGAGCCCAAACTCAATATAACTAGCTGTAGCTGTCTAGAAGATCCAGTAGTATAGTCTTCGAAGTATACCATCAGGTCACTCCAACAAGTCCAGTGGTAAGATCTCATCATTACTTACAAAACAAGCCCAAACTCGATATAACTAGCTGTAGCTGTCTAGAAGATCCAGTAGTAGTCTTCGAAGTATACCATCAGGTCACTCCAACAAGTCCAGTGGTAAGATCTCATCATAACTTACAAAACGAGCCCAAACTCGATATAACTAGCTGTAAAGATCTAGGAGTTCCAATAGAAGTCTTCGAGGTATACCACCAAGTCACTCCAACAAGTCCAGTGGTAAGATCTCATCATTACTTACAAAACGAGCCCAAACTCGATATAACTAGCTGTAGCCGTCTAGAAGATCCAGTAGTAGTCTTTGAAGTATACCATCAGGTCACTCCAACAAGTCCAGTGGTAAGATCTCATCATAACTTACAAAACGAGCCCAAACTCGATATAACTAGCTGTAAAGATCTAGGAGTTCCAATAGAAGTCTTCGAGGTATACCACCAAGTCACTCCAACAAGTCCAGTGGTAAGATCTCATCATTACTTACAAAACGAGCCCAAACTCGATATAACTAGCTGTAGCTGTCTAGAAGATCCAGTAGTAGTCTTCGAAGTATACCATCAGGTCACTCCAATAAGGCCAGTGGTAAGATCTCATCATAACTTACAAAACGAGCCCAAACTCAATACAACTAACTCTAAAGATCTAGGAGTTCCAATAGAAGTTTTCGAGGTATACATGCAGGTCAGTACTACATTCGGGGAATGTAACTTTGCAAGAAATTTCGAAATTCTATCAAATAATAAAATAATGCTATTATATTAAAGGTACCATAGGTACCTAGTACTTAGTTTCTTCTTTTCAAAATATATTATCAATTTGGTTTGCTCAACTTAGACTTAGATTTAGAATTAAACTTAGACTTAGACTAAGTCTGAGTTCAAATCTAAGCCTAAGTCTAACACTAAGACTAAGTCTTAGACTAATACTCAGTCTAAGTCTAGTCTACTCAGTCTTAGTCTTAGTGTTAGACTTAGACTTAGCTTAGACTTAGACTCAGACTTAAAGAGACTTAGTCTAAGTCTAAGACTAAGTCTAAGTCTTAGTCTTAGTGTTAGACTTAGGCTTAGACTTAAAGAGACTTAGTATTAGTCTAATGCATTTCCCAGTGGCTTAAAAAAGTCTAAATCTAAGTCTAAGACTAAGACTAAATCTAAGTCTAACTTAGTGTACAGCAAGTCCGGACGAAAATAAAAAATAAAAAATAAAAAAATAAAACATAAACAATTTATATCCAAGTATCAAAACAAGTTAATTCACTCATTTTTAACGCAGCTTGCCCGCGCCTGTGTGTGCGTGTGAACGGTGCATGTGTAGAAGTGCGTTTTTATACCTACTCTTTGCGAAATCCCGTCCTTAAGAATCTATTGTCCATCTTTCAAGTAATGTGTATAATACAATAAATAAATTTTGATTGATTCTGAAGCGCTTGTAAAAGTTTATTTGAATAAAAAATATTTCTATTTCTATTGGATGAGTGATTTGTCTGATGTTCTTATTTGACAACCTCTTTGGTGCAGTGGTGAGCACTGTGGTCTTATAACTGGGAGGTCTCAGGGTTCGATTCCCGGCAGGGGCAATTTAGGAATTTGGCTGTAGCTAGTTTCCATCCTATCATCAAAAATGTGCTGCCAGCAAAAAGGTGTGTAGAAACAGATTAGGGCTATGGGTTGAATGTACACTGCCATACCCCTTCTAGGTTACCCGCTAACATATTAGACTGCATCATCACTTACCATCAGGTGAGATTGCAATCAAGGACTATCTTGTTATACCAATTACCAATACCACCAATGGGAATGGGTCTTTTTTGTCTGCCCATCTTGACATGCGTTGGATTGTGTGTACCTACGTATGCATTTTTGAAGCTTCATTGTGGAAGCACTGTATGCGTAGCATAGCTTTGTTACCTATTGTAAAAATTTTTTTTTTTTTAAAAGAGCAACTGCTGAGTTTCTTACCGGCTCTTCAGAATCTGCATTCCGAACCGGTGGTAGATTTATGACGTGTCATAAGAGCTACAAGTTGGCCGACATGAAATAAATAATTTTGAATTTGAATTTAAGGAACGTTAAGTTAGTCCACTACCATCTTAGACTGCATCATCACTTACCATCAGGTGAGATCACAATCAAGGACTATCTTGTTAAACTAAAATTTAAAATCCTCATTCCAGGTTATAAGATCACCGTCAGAACACCATCCAGCTCTATTCACGGAGGCTGTATGGACGACCAGACCTGCGAGAGAGAAGCTTGCAGAACTGCTCTTTGAGAAGTACCAAGCGCCTGCTTTCTTCCTCGTCAAGAACGCGGTGTTGGCAGCGTTCGCCAACGGCAAGTCCACCGCGTTGGTCGTCGACGCTGGCGCCAGTCAGACATCCGCTGTTCCCGTTATAGATGGGTAAGATCACGCTAATATTATAAAATTATATATTACTAGATGATGCCTATGACTTCGTTCGCGTGGATTGAGGTTTTTAATTCCCGCGGGAACCTTATTTTCCGGGATAAAAGTAGCCTATGTGCTATTCCGGACTACAATCTATCTCCGTACCAAGTTTCAGCCAAATCGGTTCAGTCGTTGCGACATGATTGAGTAACAAACATACAAACTTTCGCATTTATAATATTAATAAATAAATAATAGGAAATAGGATTATCTAAATGATTGTTTAACAACTGTTATACCTATATTCTAATGAATAAAGTGTTATTTATTGTTTTCATTAAAGAGCGAAAGTTTGTGTGTGTGTGTATGTTCATTACTCCTTCACACAACAATGAATGAACCGATTTTGCTGAAATTTGTAATAGAGATAGCTCATACCCAGGATTAACACATACACTACATTTTATCTCGGAAAATTAAAAACTTCCTGCAGGTATTAAAAAACCTTAATCCACGCGAAGTCGCAGGCATTGTCTAGTCGTACATAATTTTCATACAAAAACAAGCTGTAATTTAAATAATATTAAACCGACATCAATATACCAAAACAAAAGTCTGTTACAAAAAGTTAAAAACTGTAACCAAAGTATGGTAAGGTTGTTTGTTTGTTTCAGCCTATATCACCCGAACAACGATTGACGCCTCATTTGTCGAAATCGGTTCAGTTGTTTCTGTGAAATATTCATAAATAGTCACATACGTACATAGACTGCTAAAATCACAACCCTTCCTATTGCCTTTGCTAAGTCGGGTAACAATACACTTGTTATATTCCAGGTATGCTCTGGTGAGTGCAGCTGTGAGGTCTCCGGTGGGCGGTGACCACTTAGTGGCTCAAGCGAAGCACATGCTGAACAACTTGCATATACAAATGTTGCCCGTCTATAGCATAGCGGTAAGTGGTCTTTTACTAAGCCTGGTCTGGTGGGAGGCTTTGGCCGTGGCTAGTTACCACCCTACTGTCAAAGACTTGCCACCAAGCCATTTAGTGTTCTGGCATGATGGTGTGTAGAAATCAACTAGAGGTATGAGTTGAATGTACACTGCCATACCCCTTCCAAGATAGCCCGCTACCATCTTAAGGGCACGATTTTCGGCCGCAGTAACTTGCAAGCAATTGAAGTGACGTGCACGAGCCACTTTGTTATAAAAAAAGTAAAACAGTCATGATAAAAAAAAAGAAAACTTTTTAGAGAAAAATTAACGGTAAAATATTCTTCTAAAAGCTTTTGCCTATTTTTTGACTTTTTTTTTAGTTTAACTTTGATATACTATAAATACAACCTGAAAAACAGTTAAAAACTACACTGTTTTCGGAATATTATTTGATCGAGTGAAGTTCAAAATATAGACTTTTGAACGGTAAAATAATTTAGAACGTGTATTAAACTACAACATATATTTTTACCCTATCAAAACAAAGAATATTTGATGGTTTACTATTGAATCAAAAACAGCTGTTTTCGGAGATCCTGCCGTTAAGACTGCATTGTCACTATAATTGTAAAAAATTTTTTGAAAAGAGCAACCGCCGAGTTTATTGCTGGCTCTTCTCGGCAGGAAGGGTATTCCGAACCAGTGGTAGATTCATCGACGATTCAAAAGCACTTGTTAAAGTTTATTTGAATAAAAAATATTTCTATTCTATTCTATTAAAGACTAGCTTTAACCCGCGGCTTCGCTCACGTTAGATTCGATTTTTTAACCCCCTATTTAACCCTCTTGGGGTTGAAATTTTCCAAAATCCTTTCTTAGCGGATGTCTACGTCCTAACAGCTACCTGTATACCAAATTTCAGCTCGATCGGTCCAGTGGTTAGAGCTGTGCGTTGATAGATCAGTCAGTCAGTCAGTCAGTCACCTTTGCCTTTTATACATTTAGATGTAAAGCTGATGAATATTGTACACTTTCAGAGCAAAGAGGTGATCCGAGAGCGGGAGCGTGCTAGATACACACTCAAAACCCTGCCCGCCGGCCTCACCGCCTCGTGGCAGCAGTACATGCTGAAGCGGCAGTACGAGGACTTCGTGCACTGCGTGGCGCAAGTATGACACTGTTTTTACTACCTACCCTCCTTTTTATTGAAATAGAAATAGATTTTTTTTTTGAAATAGAAAATGAAATATTTTTTATTCAAATAAACTTTTACAAGTACTTTTGAATCGTCAATGAATCTACCACTGGTTCGGAATGCTGTTCCTGCCGAGAAGAGCCAGCAAGAAACTCGGCGGTTGCTCTTTTTTTCAAAAAAAATTTTTTTTTTTTTACAATGGATAACAAAACTATGCTATGTAGACAGTGTTTCCACAATAAAGTTTCAAAAATGCAAAACAATTCAATATTACCTACTTAGCCAAATTAATTCAAATTCAAAATGTATTTATTTCATGTAGGCCAACTTGTAGCTCTTATGACACGTCATAAATCTACCACCGGTTCGGAATGCTGATTCTGCTGAGAAGAGCCGGCAAGAAACTCAGCAGTCGCTCTTTTCAAAAAAAATTTATAATGGTTAACAAAACTATGCTATGCACACAGTGTTTCCACAAAGAAGTTTCAAAAATGCACACCTAACACACGTTAAGATTCTCGGCTCGTCCTCGGCTATCTTAAGACCCTCACCTAACGGCTCGGGTCTCAATAGCGCCTCGGCGGTAATCACCAATGTTCCACACTTGTACCATAATGTACTATTATCGTTGTTTGTCGGTCAGGTGTCGGAGTCGGCGTACGACGAGCGCACGGCGGCGTCGGTGCCGATGGTGCACCACGAGTTCCCCGGCGGCTACCACCAGGACTTCGGCCCCGAGCGGTTCAAGCTCACCGAGTGCCTGTTCGAGCAGAGCCTCGGCGCGCCGCACCTGGGTAACTAGCTCCCCACTCGCCACATACACCACTCAGTGCTGAGGGCAAGAACTAGATGGCGCCACGGGTACAGTGTCACGCGCTAGCAGGGTGCACTCTCGCAAACTAGATGGCGCCACAGGTATCACGCGCTAGCAGGGTGCACTCTCGCAAACTAGATGGCGCCACGTGCATAGTATCACTCGCTAGCAGAGTGCACTTTCGCATACTTGATGGCGCCACGTGTACAGTACTACGTGCTCGTAGTGTACTCTCACTAGATAGCGCCAAGTATACGATACCTTCACGCGTCGTGTCTGAGTAACTGTCATCCGTCACTCGCAAACTAGAT
Source organism: Hipparchia sbordonii (assembly GCA_038048805.1). NCBI lineage: Eukaryota > Metazoa > Arthropoda > Insecta > Lepidoptera > Nymphalidae > Hipparchia > Hipparchia sbordonii. The sequence continues at coordinate 1,256,231 of CM076118.1, read as the reverse complement.
GGCGCCACCTATACAATACGACTACGTACTCACATTTACCTAGGTCGACCTAAGTACTCTGATCCGCAGTTGGGTGACTGTATATGGGTGATTATCATCCATCGGGAGAGTCATTGATTCGTCGCCAAAGTTATCGAATTGGTCCTTCGAACCGGATATTCAGTTTGGTTGTCCCCCAGTGTGCGCGGCGGCGGCGGCGTGCGACGCGGACGCGCGCGCGGCGCTGTGGGGCGCGGTGGTGGCGTGCGGCGGCGGCGCGTGCACCACGGGCTGGCTGGAGCGGCTCAGCAAGGAGCTCAGCAGCCGCGCGCCCTCCGCCCACCGCCTCAAGACCAGCGCGCCGCCCGCCCACCACGAGAGGAGGTTCGCCGCGTGGATCGGTGAGAGTTTTTTAAAATAGAATAGAATAGAATAGAAATATTTTTTATTCAAATAAACTTACAAGTACTTTTGAATCGTCGATGAATCTACCACTGGTTTGGAATGCCCTTCCTGCCGAGAAGAGCCAGCAATAAACTCGGCGTTTGCTCTTTTCAAAAAAAAATTTTTTTTTTTTACAATAAGTAACAAAACTGTGCTATACGTATACAGTGTTTCCACAATGAAGTTTCAAAAATGCAAAACAATGCATGTCAAGACGGGCAGACAGAAAGCAGACCAATTCCCGTTGGTGGCACCCGTTCACGAGCATGACACATGATCCAGCCGTTGCTTCTTTTTTTTTAGTTTTATTTTATGAAAAGCCTCAATAGCCCAACGGTTAAAGGTGCGGACTGAAAATTGAAAGGTCGCAGGTTCAAACCCTATATTGCACTACTGTCGTACCCACTCCTAGCACAAGCTTTCCGCTTATTTGGAAGGGATTTTTTTTTTGAAAAGAGCAACTGCTGAGTTTCTTGCCGGCTCGTCTCAGCAGAATCAGCATTCCGAACCGGTGGTAGATTTATAACGTGTCATAAGAGCTACAAGTTAGCCTACATGAAATAAATAATTTGAATTTGAAATTTGAATAGGAGGATATTAGTTAACTTCAGCTTGGCTAATATTCTTTAAAAAAACAAAACATCAATCTCGCTCAAAAAAGAAAAATAAATACGTTTTTTATAATCCATGAATCCTGTTTCATGAGATATTGTATTGATTGTTGCAGGAGGATCGATCCTCGCATCGATCGGCTCGTTCCAGCAGATGTGGATCTCTTCACAGGAGTACGACGAGGGGGGAAAGGGGCAGCTGGAGAGGAAATGTCCCTAGATCTATTTAATAAAATAGGATATAAGCTTTATTTGTAACCTTAATGTTATCTGAATATATAAAAGGCAAAGGTGACCGACTGACTGACTGACTGACTGATCTATCAACGCACAGCTCTAACCACTGGACCGATCGAGCTGAAATTTGGCATACAGGTAGCTGTTAGGACGTAGGCATCCGCTAAGAAAGGATTTTGGAAAATCTCAACCCCAAGAGGGTTAAATAGGGGGTTAAAAAATCGAACCTAACGTGAACGAAGCCGCGGGTCAAAGCTAGTTTTAAGAATAAAATCGGTCGTACAAAGAATTTCTTGTGTTTCATTTTAATGTGATTTTATTTGTATACATTTATAAACTACCTCGTTGTCTAATGGTTAGCAAGTTCGATTGTGGATGACGAGGTCCCGGGTTTGATTCCCGGTTCGGCCAAAAAACTGTTTTTTTGTCAAGAAATTCTCAGTTCTAGCTCAGAGTTAGGAAATTGGCGGCGAGTCATCCCCGTGTCTCGGAGAGCACGTAAAGCCGTCGGTCCTGCGTCTGATCTCTCCGGTTGTCGTACTTTCCGCCCCATTGGACTATGAGAGTGAGGGAATAGAAAGTGCACCTGTTTGCGCACACACTTGTGCACTATAATGTCTCCTGCGTACATGACTAATCTCTGGAAATTGGACGCTATGGCCGGATTCGGTCGGGAGGACATTATACATATATGTTTATGTGAATACATAAACAATAATGGAATTGCCCCGGTGTTGCTTTTAACAGCATAAAGAAGAATTTATCGATAATCGATAACTGGTGGGTAATGAAGAAGTTAAGGAAATAAATACAAAATATTGTTAAGGAAATGTTTTTATTTCGATTTCTAAAAACATACTACATTAATTAAATGCTATATTAAATTAATTAATTATACAATAATATACGTCGCCACAGATAGTAAGAACAATTTTGAATATTCATCGTAGCGTAGCGAGCGTGTATCAGTGCGCGCGCACACTAGCACGCGACGACGCCGTGCTCCTCCACGATGTGCCGCTTGAACTGGTCGCGCGCCGCACACTAGCACGCGACGACGCCGTGCTCCTCCACGATGTGCCGCTTGAACTGGTCGCGCGCCGCACACTAGCACGCGACGACGCCGTGCTCCTCCACGATGTGCCGCTTGAACTGGTCGCGCGCCGCACACTAGCACGCGACGACGCCGTGCTCCTCCACGATGTGCCGCTTGAACTGGTCGCGCGCGGCGCACTCGAAGCCGCACGCGCCGCACACTAGCACGCGACGACGCCGTGCTCCTCCACGATGTGCCGCTTGAACTGGTCGCGCGCCGCACACTAGCACGCGACGACGCCGTGCTCCTCCACGATGTGCCGCTTGAACTGGTCGCGCGCCGCACACTAGCACGCGACGACGCCGTGCTCCTCCACGATGTGCCGCTTGAACTGGTCGCGCGCCGCACACTAGCACGCGACGACGCCGTGCTCCTCCACGATGTGCCGCTTGAACTGGTCGCGCGCCGCACACTAGCACGCGACGACGCCGTGCTCCTCCACGATGTGCCGCTTGAACTGGTCGCGCGCGGCGCACTCGAAGCCGCACGCGCCGCACACTAGCACGCGACGACGCCGTGCTCCTCCACGATGTGCCGCTTGAACTGGTCGCGCGCGGCGCACTCGAAGCCGCACGCGCCGCACACTAGCACGCGACGACGCCGTGCTCCTCCACGATGTGCCGCTTGAACTGGTCGCGCGCCGCACACTAGCACGCGACGACGCCGTGCTCCTCCACGATGTGCCGCTTGAACTGGTCGCGCGCCGCACACTAGCACGCGACGACGCCGTGCTCCTCCACGATGTGCCGCTTGAACTGGTCGCGCGCGGCGCACTCGAAGCCGCACGCGCCGCACACTAGCACGCGACGACGCCGTGCTCCTCCACGATGTGCCGCTTGAACTGGTCGCGCGCCGCACACTAGCACGCGACGACGCCGTGCTCCTCCACGATGTGCCGCTTGAACTGGTCGCGCGCCGCACACTAGCACGCGACGACGCCGTGCTCCTCCACGATGTGCCGCTTGAACTGGTCGCGCGCCGCACACTAGCACGCGACGACGCCGTGCTCCTCCACGATGTGCCGCTTGAACTGGTCGCGCGCCGCACACTAGCACGCGACGACGCCGTGCTCCTCCACGATGTGCCGCTTGAACTGGTCGCGCGCCGCACACTAGCACGCGACGACGCCGTGCTCCTCCACGATGTGCCGCTTGAACTGGTCGCGCGCCGCACACTAGCACGCGACGACGCCGTGCTCCTCCACGATGTGCCGCTTGAACTGGTCGCGCGCCGCACACTAGCACGCGACGACGCCGTGCTCCTCCACGATGTGCCGCTTGAACTGGTCGCGCGCGGCGCACTCGAAGCCGCACGCGCCGCACACTAGCACGCGACGACGCCGTGCTCCTCCACGATGTGCCGCTTGAACTGGTCGCGCGCGGCGCACTCGAAGCCGCACGCGCCGCACACTAGCACGCGACGACGCCGTGCTCCTCCACGATGTGCCGCTTGAACTGGTCGCGCGCGGCGCACTCGAAGCCGCACGCGCCGCACACTAGCACGCGACGACGCCGTGCTCCTCCACGATGTGCCGCTTGAACTGGTCGCGCGCCGCACACTAGCACGCGACGACGCCGTGCTCCTCCACGATGTGCCGCTTGAACTGGTCGCGCGCCGCACACTAGCACGCGACGACGCCGTGCTCCTCCACGATGTGCCGCTTGAACTGGTCGCGCGCCGCACACTAGCACGCGACGACGCCGTGCTCCTCCACGATGTGCCGCTTGAACTGGTCGCGCGCCGCACACTAGCACGCGACGACGCCGTGCTCCTCCACGATGTGCCGCTTGAACTGGTCGCGCGCCGCGCACTCGAAGCCGCACGCGCCGCACACTAGCACGCGACGACGCCGTGCTCCTCCACGATGTGCCGCTTGAACTGGTCGCGCGCGGCGCACTCGAAGCCGCACGCGCCGCACACTAGCACGCGACGACGCCGTGCTCCTCCACGATGTGCCGCTTGAACTGGTCGCGCGCCGCACACTAGCACGCGACGACGCCGTGCTCCTCCACGATGTGCCGCTTGAACTGGTCGCGCGCCGCACACTAGCACGCGACGACGCCGTGCTCCTCCACGATGTGCCGCTTGAACTGGTCGCGCGCCGCACACTAGCACGCGACGACGCCGTGCTCCTCCACGATGTGCCGCTTGAACTGGTCGCGCGCCGCACACTAGCACGCGACGACGCCGTGCTCCTCCACGATGTGCCGCTTGAACTGGTCGCGCGCCGCACACTAGCACGCGACGACGCCGTGCTCCTCCACGATGTGCCGCTTGAACTGGTCGCGCGCGGCGCACTCGAAGCCGCACGCGCCGCACACTAGCACGCGACGACGCCGTGCTCCTCCACGATGTGCCGCTTGAACTGGTCGCGCGCGGCGCACTCGAAGCCGCACGCGCCGCACACTAGCACGCGACGACGCCGTGCTCCTCCACGATGTGCCGCTTGAACTGGTCGCGCGCCGCACACTAGCACGCGACGACGCCGTGCTCCTCCACGATGTGCCGCTTGAACTGGTCGCGCGCCGCACACTAGCACGCGACGACGCCGTGCTCCTCCACGATGTGCCGCTTGAACTGGTCGCGCGCCGCACACTAGCACGCGACGACGCCGTGCTCCTCCACGATGTGCCGCTTGAACTGGTCGCGCGCCGCACACTAGCACGCGACGACGCCGTGCTCCTCCACGATGTGCCGCTTGAACTGGTCGCGCGCGGCCGCACTCGAAGCCGCACGCGCCGCACACTAGCACGCGACGACGCCGTGCTCCTCCACGATGTGCCGCTTGAACTGGTCGCGCGCGGCGCACTCGAAGCCGCACGCGCCGCACACCAGCACGTCCGCGGAGCTCACCTCCGCGCTCTCCAGCAGCCCCACGGCGGATTCGGCTGAAATTTAGTACAGAGATAGATTACAGTCTGAAATAACACACAGGTCTACCACAAAGGCCTTTACGTCAGTCACTGCCAGCGGCACATTACCTCATTGGTTGAGCGCGCTCTCGCCCCGCGTCCCACAGACCATCAAGAGGGTCAAATTTATTCAAATTCAAAATTCATTTCATGTAGGCCACCTTGTTATTGTATTGTCAACGGTACCAGTATGACGTCATTCCCCTTCGACATTGAAGACGTCATTGCCAAGAAAAACTTCTGTCACAGTCATAGTTACAGTAAAAAATACAATTATTATTTTCTCGTCAACGGTACGGTATGACGTCATTTTGCAACGGTCGACGACGGCCAACTTGGAGTGAATGGTTTTTTTTTTGTAATAACGTAGATTACTCACTTGTGCTGATTGTGGTGATTTCCGAGTGTTTATCTTTGACGTGTTTCATTAACTGAAAAACAAAAAACAAAAAATCTATATTATACATATAATTTGAAGTGTCTGTTTGTAATCTATACTAATATTATAAAGCTGAAGAGTTTGTTTGTTTGAACGCGCTAATCTCAGGAACTACTGGTTCGAATTGAAAAATTATTTTTGTGTTGGATAGTCCATTCATCGAGGAAGGCTTTAGGCTATATAACATCACGCTGATCATAATAACAGAAATTGACGCGGACGAAGTCGCAGGCAACAGCTAGTATTAAAATAGCACTAAATGCAAAATAAGTACAGTACTTATAACAAAAAAGTCAATTTTAAATTTTTTGTCTGTTTGTTCTCGACGATTTTGACGGCTGTTTCACAGCTGATGTTTTCGGGAGTAATACAAGCTACTTTTTTAACCAATATACATTTGTGCATGAATATTGTTTGTTTGTCAAATAATATAAAATAAAAAAAATAAAAATAGCAAGTCACCTGCGGGTGTGTGTTGCCCCTGAACGGGCACCTCGCGCACTGCAGGGTGATGGTGGACGCGCGATAGCCGCCGCCGCGCCACTTGCCCGAGACGCCGCCGCCGCCGCCCGCGTGCTCCGCCGCCTGCAAGCCACACACACTTGTGAACACTAGTGAACGTAAGCGATCACTAGTGAACATGTTGTGAACACTAGTGAACGTAAGTGATCACTAGTGAACATGTTGTGAACACTAATGAACATGTTGTGAACACTAGTTAACGTAAGCGATCACTAGTGAACATGTTGTGAACACTAGTGAACGTGAGTGATAACTAGTGAACATGTTGTGAACACTAGTGAACGTAAGTTATCACTAGTGAAAATGTTGTGAAGTGTTCACAATAGTGATAACTTACGAATAGTGAATTTGTGTATCACTAGTGAACGTAAATCATCAGTAGTGAACACTTGTGAACATTAATAAACACGAGTGAACACTTAATAGCCATTAGTGAATACTTGAGAATTTTTTTTAAAGAAAATTAGCTAAGCTGAACTTATATTGATATTTTGTGAACACTTATGAAGACGAGTGAACACTTATGAACATTAGTGAACACTTGTGAATATTTTGTGAACACTTATCAACATTGTGAAAACTTATGAACATTAGTGAACACTTGTGAACTCTTATAAACACCGGTGAACTTATAAAAATATTTAAAAAAAACAATTAACCCAATCAATGTACTCACCTTATGCGCAGTGAGCTCTTTGATGGCGTTACACTTGAAGTCGCACATCTTGCACGAGTAGAGGTACAGCTTGAAGTGCGGCGACGCGAGCAGCTCGTGCGGCGGCGGCAGCGCGGACTTGCGGCGCCGCCCGCGCGTCGAGCTCGGCGTGTGAAGCGACATTAGCGTTCTGAAACGACAATGTTTTTTTTATATCTACACTAGCTGATGACCGTTTTTTGTTCCCACGGGAACTCCCTTATTTCCCGGCATAAAAAGTAGCCTATTCCAGACTATAATCTATCTCCGTGCCGAATTTCAACCAAATCGGTTCAGTCGTTGCGACGTGATTGAGAAATGAACATCCACACTTTCGCATTTATAATATTATTAATATTAATATATTAATATAAATACTAGCTCGGCTGCCCCATTTCCAAACCTAAGCGGTGCTTAGCTTGTATCTGCATATTTGACCATACAGATTTTTTCTGTTGGCGGATTATAGCAAAATAACTAAACCTTAACCTATCGTCTTCTAAGAAGCAATGTCTCTGAGTGCAATAAGTTATTTAGGTTTGAACACGTTACCCCATATGACATAGTCAAAACATTTAAATCTTTACAAAATAAGAAAACAGCAGATCTATGGGGGATATCAGTTAAAATAATTCATAATGTAATTGATATTATTGCGCCGTATCTTGCTTTAATTTTTAATAAATCAGTAGATTCTGGATCTTTTCCAGATCTTATGAAATGTAGTAAGCTAATACCGCTTTTTAAATCGGGCAGCAAAAGTGACCCCAATAACTACAGGCCAATTTCAATTTTGCCAACTCTCAGCAAGATATTCGAAAAAATAATGCTCAACCAACTGCTTTTACACTTTAATTTAAATAAACTCCTACACACTGAGCAGTATGGTTTTACAAAGAGTCGATCAACAACCGATGCAGCCGCAAGGCTGTTACAACACATATTCGATGCGTGGGAGAACTCACAGAATGCCATTGGTATTTTCTGTGATTTGTCAAAGGCATTCGACTGCGTTGATCACGAGACTCTTTTGCTTAAACTGAGCCACTACGGCATTAAAGATTTTGCACTTAGTCTCATTGCGTCTTATCTCAGCAACCGAGTCCAAAGAGTATGTGTCAATGATGTAAAATCATCCGGATCAGCCTCAGTAATGGGTGTACCCCAGGGTTCTATTCTAGGTCCATTCATGTTTTTGGTCTACATAAATGATTTACCACATTTTGTCCAAAATACTTGCGATATTGTACTATTTGCTGATGATACGTCTTTAATTTTTAAAGTCGATAGGATGAAAGACAATTTTGACGATGTAAATAATGCATTATCTCAAGTTTCTGAATGGTTTACGGCAAATAATCTCCTTTTAAATGCTAAAAAAACAAAGTGTGTTGAGTTTTTATTACCTAACACGAGAACTGTCAGTAAAAATTTAAAGATAAATAATGAACCTTTGAAAACTGAGGACTCCACAGTGTTTTTGGGGTTAACCCTGGATTCAAAGCTACAATGGGGCACCCATATAGCAACGCTTGCTGGCAAACTTAGCTCTGCTGCTTACGCTGTTAGGAAGATTCGACAGTTGACTGACATAGAAACTGCAAAAATTGTTTATTTTGCATATTTCCATAGTATTATGTCATACGGAATCTTAGTATGGGGTAAGGCAGCCGATATTGGAAAAATTTTTGTTTTGCAGAAGAGGGCAATCCGCGCAATCTATAATTTGAGGCCGCGGGATTCCCTTCGAGAAAGATTTAAAGAGATAGGCATTCTTACAGTAGCTTCACAATATATTTATAACAACATAATATTTGTCAGACAAAACATTTTGAGTTACAAAAAAAAGAGTGATTTGTCCGATAGACCAAGTAGAAATCCAAATAGGCTCATGTTTCCTGGGCTGCGCCTCAAGAGGGTCCAAAAGACATTTGTGAGAATGGGCGTGACGTTTTACAATAAAATTCCACAGTCAATCTTAGACTTGCCTCTACACATTATTAGATATATTCATTGACGATTCAAAAGTGCTTGTAAAAGTTTATTTGAATAAAAAATATTTCTATGTCTATTTCTATTTCACAAGTTTAAGAAATCAATTAAATCTGCTCTCATGAAAAAAGCATATTATACAATTGAAGACTATGTAAATGATAAAAAAGCGTGGATATAATTCGCTCCAGTGATTCATAAGACAGTAATAACTATCCTGTGTTCAATAACAATTGTAAAATTTTTTATTTTTTTTGAAAAGAGCAACCGCCGAGTTTCTTACTGGCTCTTCTCGGCAGGAAAGGCATTCCGAACCAGTGGTAGATTCATTGACGATTCAAAAGTGCTTGTAAAAGTTTATTTGAATAAAAAATATTTCTATTTCTATTTCTATTTCTATTTCTATTTCTAAACCTTTTCTTGCTAATCATGAACTTCCGCAAAGTTCTTCAACCGGAGCGGAGTGATGATAAATTTGTGAGGGTAAACTTAGAATTAAACGTACAATAAAATTATTATCTATTGTATCCACATCTGACTGCTGAAATATGTAAATGTAAATACTTTTATTGTTTTCTCTGTAAGTGAATTTGTAATTCTTTGAGAAAATAAAATTCTTTAACCTGAAAGTAACGCCTGATTCTATACAGTACTTACTTGGTTTTCTGCAGGGATTTCGCCCTTTCCAATATTTCTACAGGTGTCGGAGCTGGCTTCTGAAATAACACAATCATGTCAATATATGAATTATTAGGACAAAATGTAACGTCAAAAAATTATAGAAAAAAAGTTGTCAGCCATTCAAATTCAAAGTGTATTTATTTCATGTAGGCCAACTTGTACCTCTTATGACACGTCATAAATCTACCACCGGTTCGGATTACTTCTTCTTCTTCTTTTTCAACTTATAGACTGTCCACTGCTGGACATAAGTCTCCTGCATGGACCTCCACAGGCCTCGATTTTGCGCCGCCTGAATCCAGCGGCTCCCCGCGACTCGTTTGTTGTCATCGGTCCACCTAGGAGGGGGGTCTGCCAACACTGCGCTTCCCGGTGCGGGGTCGCCACTCCAGAACCTTGGGACCCCATCGACCATCAGCTCTTCGAACTATGTGCCCCGCGCATTTCCACTTCAGTTTCGCCACTCGCAGAGCTATGTCGGTGACTTTGGTTCTCCTACGGATCTCCTCATTTCTGATTTGATCTCGCAGGGATACTCCGAGCATAGCTCCATCGCCCTCCGAGTGATCCTGAGCCTTCTTATGAGGTCCATGGGGAAATATATATTTTGAACTGTACCTCCGGGGGTTTCTCGACGCTTGCAGATGGCTTCGAGAGCGCTGACTGCAGAAACACCATGGGACCGTCATCGCTTTCCATCACCACGTAGGAGTCCGAATCGTGCTCTGTGAAACATGTGTTTGATGTTATAGTGCCACCAACTTATCTGTGCAGGTGGTTCACTAGTGTTCAGAAGTGTTCACAACTGTCAAGGTTCATTAGCGTTCACAAATGTTCACAAGTGTTCACTAGCATTCACTAGTGTTCACAAGCGTTCAGAAGTGTTCACAACTATTAAGAAAGGTTCACTAGCATTCACTAGTGTTCACAAGCGTTCACAAGTGTTCATAAGTTCTCTCTGATTTCGTTCACGTTTCACAAGTGTTACTCACCGTCGCCATCGTCGTTGGAGAGTACGCATGTTACAGTCTCCTCACCCCCACTCTCCGTTTCGTCGTTGGTCACCAGACGATAGGACTCCTGGCCATTGTCGCATCTGGAAACAAATAATAGATTTTACCTTTTTTTCTTTCTTTAATAAAGAATATTATGTCGTTGTAGAATAGAATAGAAATATTTTTATTCAAATAAACTTTTACAAGCACTTTTGAATCATTGATGAATCTACCATTGGTTCGGAATGCCCTTCCTGCCAAGAGCCAGCAATAAACTCGGCGGTTGCTCTTTTCAAAAAAAAAAAATTTTTTACAATAGGTAAAAAAAACTATGCTATGTATACAGTGCTTCCACAATGAAGCTTCAAGAATGCAAAACAATCCAATACATGTTAAGACAGGCAGACAAAAGTAGACCCATTTCTGTTGATGGCACCCGTTCACGAGCATGACGCATGATCCAGCCGTTGCTTCGCTCAACCATATTTTGTTGTAAAAATATCTCCTATGTGATAAAAGCATCTATCATTATCATAGGCAAAACAAAAAAATCACATGATTTTTTTTTTTTTAATTTTTAAATAATAAGTTTATTTTTATGTAAAGGTTACCATCAGGTTGAAGAGTTCTGTCCTCTATCAACATTCCAGATGGAATTATTTTTTTGTCAAAATCAACGAGTAAATATAACTTACTTGACCAATGTCAAATTGAGTAAATCGACGACAACGTTCTTATCAGAGTCCAGAACTTGTACAAATTTGAGCTGTTGATTGTCTTTACTCTCCGAACTTTCTAATATATGGCCTGTTACTGTTTCAAACTGAAAAAGAAATATAAATTAAAGTTTGAGAATATAAGTAGATTCAGCATGGCTAATATTCTTTTAAAAAAAAACATTAAGTCACAAAGTTACTTACTTTAGTTCTTTTGGCTGGCGGCATATCAACTATCTGTAACTGACCTGAAATAAATTCAAAATTTATTTATTTCATGTAGGCTAACTTGTAGCTCTTATGACACGTCATAAATCTACCACCGGTTCGGAATGCAGATTCTGCTGAGAAGAGCCGGCAAGAAACTCAGCAGTTGCTCTTTTCAAAAAAAAAAATTTTTACAAAGCTATACTATGTATACAGTGCTTCCACAATAAAGCTTCAAAAATGCAAAAATGCATACGTAGGTACACCAATCCAACGCATGTCAAGACGGGCAGCCAAAGCAGACCTATTCCCGTTGGTGGCACCCGTTCACGAGCATGACGCATGATCCAGCCGTTGCTTCGCTCAACGATATTTGAGGGAACATAACAACCCGCACCACACGACACCACCACAGAAATGTTTAAAGAGAGCATGAATAGATAAATTTTTTATTCTAAGTGAGGAGGAAGAATAATATGACAAACATTAAGTCTGAAATCTATGTAATCTACTAACTATAATGTGGATGTCTTTAAATCAAGAGTGGATAGGCATCTTCTAGGCAAGCGCGCACCATCTTAGGCTGCATCTTCACTTACTATCAGGTGAGATCACAGTCAAGTGCTAGTCTATGTATAAAACTTTATCAATATTATAAATATGAAAGTATTTTAAGGTTTGTCCTTCAATCACGATTCCACAGAGCTAAAAATCAACATGATTTCGATTTGGGTGCTATGATGCCACAGACCAACACACAGAGAGACATCAAACTTATAACACACGTCATTTTGCATCAGGGTTAAAAATAGGCTGAGCTTTGATTGGCCACTATAAATATAAACCAGCCTCTATAAGTAACCATAGTTTGACAAAAACATTATAAAATAAAATAAATAAAAATAGCCTTTATTCTCTGATCTCTTATATACTAGTTACAACTAACATTATTACTATTCCTATGTCTAATATTAATAATAATAATTGGTTCATTTTTCTTATATATATATATATCTTAGGAATCGTAACCCCAGCATTTCAGATAAGGTTGTCCTTTGACATAGGCCTCCTCTAGAAATTTCCATTTGTCCCTACTCCCTATCGTACCTGACAAAAATATTACCATCTTTATATTCAGCAGTCAGCAACGTAGTTCCCGATTCTGACGATTGGTCGTCGTCTGACATGATGATATCTGCAAGAAATCGTACATCTTACTTATTACATGTAGTGTATTTGTTGTTCAAGCCAATCTCTAATTTAAAATTCCTGTAGGGGGTTTTTTTTTATTCGATGACAAGATAGCCTTTGACTGCAATCTCACCTGATGGTAAGTGACGATGCAGTCTAAGATGGTAGCGGGCTTGGAAGGGGTATAGTTGAATATACACAACCCATACCCCTAATCGGTTTCTACACACCATCGTGCCGGAACGCTAAATAGCTTGGCGGTACGTTTTTTATGGTAGGGTGGTAACTAGCCACGGCCAAAGCCTCCCACCAGACAATACTAGGGAAACTATAAGATTTAATTTGATTGATTGTATTTGTATTTGATGACCTTAGGGTCAAAATAAAATGAACCATAGCTGCGTTGAATTGTTGCATTGTGCAAAGTATGTATCTCAATGTATTTTATTTGAATCTGCCATATCCTTTCCGAATAAGTAGTTCCTAAATCAGTGTCGGCAGACCCCCTATTAGGTGGACCAACATGATCAGGCGACTTGAAGGGAGCCTCTGGATGAAGGACCGCAAGATAGAGGCCTGTGGAAGACCCTACTAGAGACCTCTGTCCAGCAGAGGACGTCTATCGGTTGTTAAAGATTATATAAGTCATACCCCTGTAATAGGACTCCCAAATCCCAACTGTCAATCTATTTACTTATAGCAAAGGTTTACACTTTTACAGATTGGTATATTTTCTTGTTGATAAGGTGTACCTTATGGCATCTAATACCTACCCATTTTATATTAGAATAAGGTACCTAGTCAATCTATCATCTAGGTAACTTCAAGCCGGAATAAATTATCATTTGCGCGATACAGGGTATGCAGAATATTTGATAGAATAAAACATATGCATTAAGTATTATTTAACGAGAAAACATTGTAAGAAAATCTCTTTTTCACGATTTATAGGCTGTTCACATAAACACGTCATCATTTTTTTTTGATGAATATTACAATTAAGTATTATTTAATTACAAACAAAACAGTCTTAGAATTAGGAACGAAGATATTATAAATAATAAATGATCATTTCTGAAAAATTCGTAAATAAACAAATGTCAACAAATCCAGGAATCGAAATTAAAACATTTTATTGCAACACCACCATGATTTCCGAGTGTTTCTATAATGTAAAGTTTTAATTTATTGATTATTGCAACAAATACTCACGTTTGATGGCAACAATTGAATGGATTATTTATTTGTATTTGTCGGATTTCAAGTAATTTGACCAAACACGTTTATATTTATGCACAATTGATTAAAAGAGCTAAAACATCGAGTAATATTAAAACGCCATTTTATAATGTATTTTCATTCAGGCGAGTTTCACTATTTCACAGTGAATATTGAACAAAACATTGCCAGTTGTAAAAATACTAATGTCATTCAACTTATATTTCAATGAAAATATCTAAATAACATAAAATTATTGAGAAAAAATTATTTTAATCAGAGAATCAGCACTAAGTTACTAATTTTATATACTTTCAATTTATATAAAATAAACAAACATTACTAAATTAAAGTTTCCGATTTTCACATATGGCAATTACATTCGAAAGTTTAGAACAAAGAACAAAAAATGAGAAATATTGTGGTCTTGAATTCTTAATTGATTCTTGAATTTTCTAATGATTTTCTACGCTTGCAAGAAATTCGTTGAATAGATCATAGAAGTCATTCAATAATCTTGTTCATTCATTAATGAAGGTGACGCTTAATAAAATATAACTATCTCTTTTGTTTGTATAGCCTTATCTCATTCGAAAGATCAATGACTTGTTGTACTACTACAGCTGATGTAGAGCGAAAATACAAATAGAACTGTACTGAATAATTATTATTGAAGCATGCAACTCTGTCTATCCCTTTTGCTCGCACGTAAACTCCTATTACAGAATGCTTGAAATTAAAATTAAGAAATAACATTCACTATCCACTTAACATTGCATTACATAAAATAAAATTATACTTTTTTTTGTATATGCTTAGATACAAATGTAGGATATTTTGTTGGAAAGTGGTATACAGGAGAAATTTGACTTGGTATTCGGAATTCTAACTCGCGCTATCGAAGTTTTTCACTCCGTTGAGTATATATTGCGGTTGAATTGGAACTCGTTCGGAAGGTCCGTAGCTACTAAGTAAGCCGGTGGTGGCAGGGAGCCGGTCTAAATCTCTGTCATCTGAATAAGATGAACTATGAAGCGCTGTAAAGCAATCATATATGGATAAACTTAATTGTCAAATATGTCAAGAAAATGATAAAGAGAGACCTAGTCTCACCCACACGCTAGTAGCTGATTTGACCTTCTTTTGCTGCATTTTATCTTTTATATATTATTACTAAATTTTGCTCGCGGCTTTGCTCACGTTAAGTTCGATTTTTCAAACCCCTATTTTACCCCCTTAGGGGTTGAATTTTCAAAAATCCTTCCTTAGTGTGCGCCTACGTCATAAAAGGAGCCAACTGTAAAAATTTCAAGTTTCTAACTTCAGTAGTTTAGGCTGTGCGTTGATATCTCAGTCAATCAGTCAGTCTGTCAGGACTTTGAATTTTATATAATAGATATATTATTATTATTATACGTTGAGCCTCAGAAGTTTTTTAATTGATACCATATTCCTGAAAATACTGGACCAATAATACTGTTTATACATTAAGTAGTTACGTTTCACTTTTGGGCAAGTTCTTATACTTACTTATATGTTTATGACTGAAGACTACAAGCGATTGTAATTTATGACCAAGTTTTTTTTATTTGTTATACTTACCAGGCTAACCCACTTCAGAAAAAACGGAAGTTACCCATCCAGTTAACGACTTGGCTGAACTTAGCTTACAACTTGTGAGTTCTAACCATCTCAATCAAATCTTCCGTTTTGTTGTAGTAATTCTCATTTCTGAGGGTTGTAACCACTGACCCCTTCGAAAACGTTCAAATTTTTTGGATTTTTATATAATAATGTCAACATAAATTAATAAATAAAATTAATCAAAATTCCTGTCGAAGTAAACTATAAGTTTATTCTAAACCAAATACGAAGGTAGATATTTGATTTTAATTTCTGAGGTTTCTATTTTCGTTATTGTCATCATATGATGATAAATGATTGTCATAAAGATAAATTACGTACCTACCTACTTACCTAATATTATTACGGTTAAAAAAGATACCGGACGAATTGATAACCTTTTTGGAAGTCGTTTAATGATGAAATAATAAAAAGGAAGTCAAAGTTGCTACTTCGGTTTGTGTGAGAGAAGTTCTCGATTTTTCATTTTAAAGAATTATGTATTTTTATGTTCATTTTTTCCATTTTTCATTATTGGATAATACCCATACAAGTCACTTTGCAGCGACTGCATATAGATCGGTGACGGCTTAGACCGGCCCATCACCACGACCGGTTTCCCGTGTAGCATGGACTTCCCACTGGCTTTCATATCTACAGCTTACTTATACCACAAAGTAGTAAACACTTCGTAATCGCGATGTAGACACGCTCCTCCCATTGGCTAGAATGGTACCTTCGATTGACGTTGTACGACGAAAATAGAAAATTGGCACGTGTTACGGTGTTTATGAACGTGATGCTTTTGTTTATGTCGTCTTTTACATTTTACTTCTTCTATTTTAATGATTTTACTTACTTATTTTTATTTGTAAGGCAGTTAAATTGCTTATACTATAAAGTGTATTTTTTATATTATGGTGCTTAGAATAAAAGTTTTTTCGCTATCAAGATCCATAATATCCATAATATGTTTGGGCGAAAGACCCACTTTCCGGGGATGCATAATTGTTTACTTTACATATTTTTTTTTGTATTTTTAAACAATAAAGATCAAAGAATCAATAATTAAATATAACTAAGTATATATTTGTTTTATATTTTACTATAACGTCCACATAATTTATAGTTTTAATGGTTTTAACGAATTCCCGCGGAAATTCTATGATTTTCCGGGATAAAAGTAGCTTAAATGTCACTCTCTAGGTCCTGAACTACTTATTCCCATGCAAAAATCACGTCGATCCAAAATTGTATTATGGCTTGATTGAAGGACAAACAAACATATTTTCGCATATTTTATAATATTAGACGTATGTTTAATATTCATCAGACTTAGTATTTTAAATAGAATCTGTTACATTTGTATTTTTCATTTTTCTATTCTAATTACTTATTGACTCTACGGTTTTCAAAAGTTTACTATCATGTGGAATTTGATGTTTATTAAAATTCTGACTGTACTTTTTTTTCGAAAAAAAAAAATATTTAAAACAATATGTTTTTAAAACTCTACCTCTACCATTTTAAACCTCAAATAAGACGAAAAAAATATTATGTAATAAGAAGAGATAAAACAAAAATGCAACAATAATTTCGAATTTTTTTTTTTTTTCAAATTACATAGATACTTTATTTGAAAGGTAGGTTACATCTTCAAGGTTACATCCTCAATAGTTCAATTGTGAAGTTTTTAAAAAAAAAAAATTTCGGCGGAATTTAAAAAAAAAGGAGTCAAATGTACCACATCGGGACTGAAAGCAGTCATTAGAGTCCAAGCATTCGTCATTCTCGTATGTCCTGGTACAGCGTACAGTCTAGCGATTACTCTAGTCGACCGAATGGCAAATCTTGAAATTATATCTTATGTCTACAGAGACAAGGCTGAATTTTGTGTGCGACGCACTTGAGTGGGGCGGCTGCGCGGACCGCCTTACCTTGTGGTAACGGACTCCCCGAAGTTACAAGCACAGTGGTTACTTATATAGTGCTGTTAAATGAAAACTTCGATAGCGCGAGTCAGGATTACAGAGTACTGCGCTTACAGAGGCTGATTTGAACTCTGCGTGGAGTTTTTAAAAATACCACAAGTTTTCTCTGTTTCTGTTTTTAAGCTATTGCATAGCTTCTATCGCGGGCCTTGAGCGTGGAGACCGAATCCAGAAATTCCGTAACGAAAATAACCTGACACGGGACTCCTCTACGGTGAGCCGCTAGATGGCGTTGATAAAAAATGCTATGCAATAGCTTTACCGCGGCAGTCCCCGAGTGCCACACGTCTTTTTCGGTATAAAATGTAGGCTTAGTCAATCTTCAAGTCCTCAACTATACCCAAGCAAAACACCTCGATCTGTTTTTTCTTTGTTTCTATATTGCTGCGAGATTGGAGGACAAACAAATACACTTTCGCATTTTTAATATTAATATTAAAAACTTAAGTAAAGGTACCTATTACTTATAAATAGGGAAGACTTACTTTGATTATCATTTCGTCTAGTAAGAAGCTTTGGCCGTTGCTAGTTACCGTCAAAGACGTGCCGCCATGCGATTTAGCGTTTCTGCACGATAGCGTGAAGAAACAAATTCAAATTCAAAATTTTTAAGCTATTGCATAGCTTCTATCGCGGGCCTTGAGCGTGGAGACCGAATCCAGAAATTCCGTAACGAAAATAACCTGACACGGGACTCCTCTCACCGCTAGATGGCGTTGATAAAAAATGCTATGCAATAACTTTACCGCGGCAGTCCCCGAGTGCCACACGTCTTTTTTTATTTCATGTAGGCCAACTTGTAGCTCTTATGAGTCTTATGACACGTCATGACACTACCACCGGTTCGGAAACAGATTAGGGGTATGGGCTGAAAAAAGCAAGCAAAGGCAAAGCAAAGCTGTGTGAAGTTCACGAACACGCACTTGGCCAGTGTGACGGGCTATGGCCTAAGATACATAATATAATTAATCTGTGGGCCCTTTTTAGTTTGTGAGAAATCCCAACCAACCATACCCACGAAGGGTTGAGTGAGATGAAAAAAGTAGGTAAATGATCAAAGTCGTATGCAAAAGTTAGCATATAAAACCATCTGTACAGTCATTGCTCTATGCTCTAGATATGTAGAGGGGTTGAATCCAGTTTCTCTTTCAAGACCACTTTCTTATAAGCACTGCTTTTATGCTATCCATTATTAAGGTAATTTGAACTCTAAAATATTTTGTATATGGTATAGAATTGGATGGTGAACGGTTAGCTCTTAAAGGAATCATTATCAATGCAATTTGAACTCTAAGTCAAACAAAGTAGGGCATAGTATTGAATGTAACAAGGTTAGGCCTTAAAGAAATCATTGTAATGGTAATTTGAACTCTAATTCGTGTGTCTTATGGTATCGTTTTGAATGGCAAAAGGTTAGGTCTTAAACGGGATTTGGAGACGAGACCTAAGTAAGTTGGTTGAACGCACGACTGCGCTGACGGTCTCAACTTGGGTCTAAGGTACCGTATATACAGAAGTGGGTCTAAGGTACCGTTTATACAATAGTGGGTCTAAGGTACCGTTTATATAGAAGTGGGTCTAAGGTACCGTTTATACAATAGTGGGTCTAAGGTACCGTTTATATAGAAGTGGGTCTAAGGTACCGTTTATGCAAAAGTGGGTCTAAGGTACCGTTTATACAAAAGTGGGTCTAAGGTACCGTTTATGCAAAAGTGGGTCTAAGGTACCGTTTATACAAAAGTGGGTCTAAGGTACCGTTTATGCAAAAGTGGGTCTAAGGTACCGTTTATACAAAAGTGGGTCTAAGGTACCGTTTATACAGAAGTGGGTCTAAGGTACCGTTTATACAAAAGTGGGTCTAAGGTACCGTTTATACAAAAGTGGGTTTAAGGTACCGTTTATACGGAAGTGGGTCTAAGGTACCTAAATACAAGTTAACCCGTTACCATCTTAAGACTACATCACTTATCAGGTGAGGTCGCAGTGGAGGACTATCTTGTCATCGAATAAAAAAAACAACACACGCTGGCTACGTAGAGCGTTCTCACTGTCACAAAAAGCCTATAATGTCACTCCAGATCCTCAAATACAAAATGCAAAAAAAAATCACGTCGATGTAGCACTGGTGAGGCGTGATTGGAGGACAAACTAACAAACCAGCCCAATATTTTTAATAATAGTTCCTCTCCCTCCCTCTCTGGCGCAGTGGTGAGCGCTGTGGTCTTATAACTGGGAGGTCTCGGGTTCGATTCCCGGCGGGGTCAATTTGGGAATTTATTATTTCTGAATTGTCTCTCGTCTGGTGGGAGGCTTTGGCCGTGGCTAGTTACCACCCTACCGTCAAAAACGTACTGCCAAGCGATTTAGCGTTCCGGCACGATGGCGTGTAGAAACCGATTAGGGATATGGGTTGAATATACACTACTATACCCCTTCCAAGTTAGCCCGCTACCATCTTAGACAGCATCGTCACTTACCATCAGGTAAGATCGCAGTCAAGGGCTATCTTGTCATCGAATAAAAAAAAAATTAGTAAGGATTCTTTCTTCATACTCGGCTGTCGGATTGTCTAAAAACAAAGTCTAAAAATGATTGCTACAATGCGACGATCGCAATCGCCTCTACGGGTTAAATTAAGGGTTGCAACCCCCAATACCTTACTGCGCAGGTCTAACAAACGTCATTTAACTCTTACAAAATATCTCAGATGATTTAGTGTGTTCAAATTGGGGTTCATAACTATGTTATAGTGTTAAGTCAATAATAAGATGACATAAGTTTCATTACGTAGGTATTATAGGGTTAAAATTAAAAGGTGTTAATATTTAGGGTAAGTTATTTAAGCAAGTTTTTTTAAAATAAATATCGGGAAGGTTAGTTTTAAGTAGGTTTAGGTAACCTATAAATTATTGTTAGAATGTCTTTCAATTCTAACTTTTATTAGAGTAAGGAAGATAAATAAACTTTATAGAATGTTTTTATCTACTATATAAAAATAAGTCGGGTTTTCCTTCCTGATTTCCACGGTTTTGCATTCGTTGGAAAGGTCTCGGGCTCCGTGAGGTTTATAGCAAAGAAAATTCAGGAAAAATTGGAATCTAATTCCACGCGGACGAAGTCGCGGGGGCAAAAGCTAGTGAGCTATAAAATTGTATACCTCCTCTCCGGTAGAACTTATTTAGAATGGTACTATAAATGGAAAAATCCAATTTTTATTGAAGTATTTATTTACAGTTACAAAAAGGATTTTTCAACCCTCCCATTTTAATCCATTAGAGGTTGAGTTTTCAAAAATCCTTTCTAGCGGATGCCTACGTCATAATAGCTATCTGCATGCCAAACAGAACTGCGAGAAGTCCTGAGCGTCGTGAGCGATGCCAACGCTCACGACTTCTGGCAGTTCTGTGGTAAAAAGGTGAAGGAGGTAGATACTAGGTTCTGAAGTTCCTGAGCGAACTCTCCAAACTATAGTAGTATTATATTGAGATTGTTGCACTATAGAGCAAATTATTGGCACGCGCGCCACGCCGACTTTTCTGTCGTATCTTGTTAGATTTTTATGAGGGTGACAAACTGACCTAAGGGGACCCTTACACGGTCAAACGTGTTTGTCAAACACGTAATATTTTTACGTGTATTTGATAGTCTGTGGTCGTGTTTGTCAAACAAACTACGTGTTTGACAAACAGAAACGGAGGTGTTTGATTGGATGCGCTGGTGTTTGATGTCCTTGTTCAAACAAAACCGTAACAAAAACACGTAAAAATTTTACGTGTTTGACAAACAAGTTTGACCGTTTATGGGCCCTCTAAAGTGCCTATGTCAATAATAGGTCAATCTATGTTTTTTTTTTATTTTAGGGGAAAAATGACTACTAGTGGCACGGGAGCGGTTTTCTTTCTAGGATCCCGAGCGCACTATCAAGTAAGTTTGTATTATTAAGTATGTTTGACTAGCTGGATGTTCTGATCCATCACCAGATCCTCCTCGATCCTCGATCATCATCTATCTAACACCCACTCATTGAGACCATTCTAATGAGCCCAAACACGCTATATCTGCTGTAAGTTGCTGAGGAGTTGGGATCCCGCAGACTACTTGATGCTGCAGCATCAGTTTAAGATTACCGTGCCTTGGAAATCAACCGAAGTAATAGAACACCTTTCAAATTAATCGCACCAGTGATCAGAGAGTTAATGAGCTGATGATTTTCAAACGCCTGGGCTGATCTTCAAATATTATAGCAAAGATCCACCTTCAGCTTTCAAATAGAGAAAACCGCAACAATTTCGGTCCATTTGTTAGGGAGCTACCAGACACAGATACCTACAGACGAATTTATAACTTACTTCGCTGGCTCAGTGACCCAAAGAGGATCTTGGCTTCCGACACCAGAAACTGCCACTCGTGCCTCTCCTGCCCCATTCTGTAACTCAGTGCCTATCAACCACGATAGGCATTTTTTATCCATTGAAGGTTTGAAGAGAAATGTCATTCACTATTTCATAGTAAACCTTCAATGGATAAAAAATATATGTCAGTGGCTTTTTTTTTTTTTTGATAGGCACTTCAGGTCTGCAGGTCTTCTGTCACTTTGTCCACCCAGCGATACCTGAGTCGTCCAACGGGGCGTTTTCCTATTGGGCGACCCAAGTATGCTCTCCTTACTGCACGATCCTCTCCCATTCTCTCCAGGTGCCCGAGCCAGCGGTGTCTTGCCGATTTATATTCTCCAATAATATTGGGTTCGGCCGCTAATTCCTCAATCTCCCGATTCCTTCTTTGCTGCTACCTTCAAAAAAAATTTATAACTACCCTCTTTTTTCGTCATTGTTTTGTTTGAAGGTTCTAGAACAGCCGAACAACTACGATATAGAGAACGGGAACGCGTCAACGGAGACGATATACAACGCGTCGGTTGAGGAGTTGTGGCCGAACAAGCGTGCAGACAAACACACGGATTTGGACTCCAACTGCAATGGTGGGGTGGGGTGGAGTTTCAAAGATCAAAATGAGACTGGTATAAAATTATTTTTTAATCAAAATAGCTTTAGCTTGCTATTTCGTCCACGTAGATTTTAAAAATGGCGCGGGAACCCTTTGCTTTTCCATGGTTAAAAGTAGCCTACTGTTACTTTCCCAGGTCCTTTGAATGGAGAAAGCAAGATATGATGACCTCCCTGGCGCAGTGGTCTTATAATTCAGGTCATTCAGGTCTCGGGTTCGATTCGCGGCAGAGGCATTTTTGGTAATTTATAATTTCTGAATTAAGTCAGGTCTGGTCTGGTGGGAGGCTTTGGCTGTTGCTAATTACCACCCTACCGTCAAAGACGTGTCGCCAAGTAATTTAGCTATTTGGAAAATTCTTTTTTTGTTTAGAATAGAATAGAAACTTTTTTTAGAATAGAATAGATTTTTTTTTATTCAAATAAAGTTTTACAAGTGCTTTTGAATGGTCGATGAATCTACCACTGGTTCGGAATGCCCTTCCTGCCAAGAAGAGCCAGCAATAAACTCGGATTTGAAAAGGTATGCTTCTCAGGTGGCCCATGGTCAGGATACGATGATGGGATCCTGGAGAAATCGAGGAAAAAAGAAATTTATAGGCGTTTGAGGCCGGTTTTTTAAAAAGAGTTTTTATTCAATAAATCTTATATCTTTGCAGTGATATTCGAGCGAACGATACCGGTCGGCTGCGTGAAGCGACGCGGCAAGCGGCGCTCGTCCGAAGTACTGCTCTGTGATGACACCAAGCCTACTGCGCTGAACCGAAACGATGACGAGAGGTGAGTCCATAAGCCCACTTGAAGGAAAGAAAATACGTTTATTTACTTCAAAATATAAATAGCTGGCAAAAGAGCAGGCGGGTTCCTGAAAAACCGGCAACCACCTAGATGCGTTGCCGGCTTTTCAAGAATTTATTTTAGATAATGTAGACATTGAGCGAGAAAGAAGAACATTGGCTGTGAGGTGCAGTATGTTGGCTCGCAGGTTCACCCGATGTAGTAAGGAAGCAAAGATAACGCTTTTCAAGGCATACTGCCAAAACTTCTATACGGGAAGCCTGTGGGTCAACAAGCTATGGATACACTACGGGTGCAATACAATAATGGTTTCAGGATGCTGTTGGGGCTGCCGCGGTTTTGTTCAGCATCGGGCATGTTTGCACAAGAGCGTACCGATGACTTCTATGCGATAATGCGGAAGAAGTCGTCATCGCTGCTGACGAGACTGCGCTCAAGTCCCAATAGCATCCTGAACATGTTTGCGAGGAAGATGGACTCGCCAATGCTTGATCACATGGTTCAAGTGTTGGTGAGGCCACATGTTAATTTATGATATTATTTAATCTTATTTTTGTGTACACTCTAGATTAAGTTACTAACATTAGTTATAAGTACAAGATTGTTTACTAACAAATTGAGCCTCAGATGCTATAAATAAAGAATATTATTATTATTATTGGTCCCTTGAATAAATATTGTAATTACGTGGGAACTCCCACGTGGGAGCCTGTATGCCGAAAGTAAGCAGAGACGAAAGCTCTCTGCGTGTTCTATCGGCTATATAACGGGGAGTGTCCTGAAGAGCTATTTGACCTTATTCCACCGTCTGTCTTCTACAACCGCACCGCTCGCCACCGAACACAATTTCACCCTCACCACCTGGGTGCCTGGAGCACTTCGACCTTCCGTTGTGCCAGATCTTATTTCCGCGTACTTTGAAAAACCAGCAACTTCCTGCGACGGTGTTCCCACAAAATTACAACATGGGATTTTTCAAGGGGCGGACCAACACATTCCTAAAAAGCCGGCAACGCATTGGTGGTGCCTCAGGCCTCAATATATATATATAAAAAAAATACGTTTGTTTACTTCACAACACAAAGGATCAATTTTTTTATTTATAAATAGCGGGCAAACGAGCAGGCGGGTTCCTGAAAAGCCCGCAACCAGCTATGCGTTGCCGGCTTTTCAGGAATTTATTGGTCCGCCCCTTGAATAACCTCATAGGTATTGTAATAATTAAGTGGGAACACTGTCGAAGGGAGATTATGACGAAGAAACGATAATAAATAATTTAAAAATTGGCTCTTTGCACCTGTAGGTAAGTCCGAAGTGAAAGGGTAATTATCGCCTCAGTATTAATGCTGCTGGTTTTTTTTAAAACCTGAAGGTTGGCGTTCTGTTTGTACCAATTTTAGTGAGATATAGGTCAAAAACCTCGAGTAATTAATTTGTCTTCCGCAGTGAACAAAAACAGAGACCGTCCCAACGTCCGTCCGTCCTATCGTTCCTGTCGTCGCTCGCTCGACGCAAGCGGCGCCTGGACGCGACGCAGGTGTATCTGCGACACCTGGACCGCGCGCTCAACACCTGCACCTACAGGGAGTCTTGCAGGTGTCTGGACTGCCAGGTGAGCTAGCTACCGTCCTGTCGTCGCTCGCTCGACGCAAGCGGCGCCTGGACGCGACGCAGGTGTATCTGCGACACCTGGACCCGCGCGCTCAACACCTGCACCTACAGGGAGTCTTGCAGGTGTCTGGACTGCCAGGTGAGCTAGCTACCGTCCTGTCGTCGCTCGCTCGACGCAAGCGGCGCCTGGACGCGACGCAGGTGTATCTGCGACACCTGGACCGCGCGCTCAACACCTGCACCTACAGGGAGTCTTGCAGGTGTCTGGACTGCCAGGTGAGCTAGCTACCGTCCTGTCGTCGCTCGCTCGACGCAAGCGGCGCCTGGACGCGACGCAGGTGTATCTGCGACACCTGGACCGCGCGCTCAACACCTGCACCTACAGGGAGTCTTGCAGGTGTCTGGACTGCCAGGTGAGCTAGCTACCGTCCTGTCGTCGCTCGCTCGACGCAAGCGGCGCCTGGACGCGACGCAGGTGTATCTGCGACACCTGGACCGCGCGCTCAACACCTGCACCTACAGGGAGTCTTGCAGGTGTCTGGACTGCCAGGTGAGCTAGCTACCGTCCTGTCGTCGCTCGCTCGACGCAAGCGGCGCCTGGACGCGACGCAGGTGTATCTGCGACACCTGGACCGCGCGCTCAACACCTGCACCTACAGGGAGTCTTGCAGGTGTCTGGACTGCCAGGTGAGCTAGCTACCGTCCTGTCGTCGCTCGCTCGACGCAAGCGGCGCCTGGACGCGACGCAGGTGTATCTGCGACACCTGGACCGCGCGCTCAACACCTGCACCTACAGGGAGTCTTGCAGGTGTCTGGACTGCCAGGTGAGCTAGCTACCGTCCTGTCGTCGCTCGCTCGACGCAAGCGGCGCCTGGACGCGACGCAGGTGTATCTGCGACACCTGGACCGCGCGCTCAACACCTGCACCTACAGGGAGTCTTGCAGGTGTCTGGACTGCCAGGTGAGCTAGCTACCGTCCTGTCGTCGCTCGCTCGACGCAAGCGGCGCCTGGACGCGACGCAGGTGTATCTGCGACACCTGGACCGCGCGCTCAACACCTGCACCTACAGGGAGTCTTGCAGGTGTCTGGACTGCCAGGTGAGCTAGCTACCGTCCTGTCGTCGCTCGCTCGACGCAAGCGGCGCCTGGACGCGACGCAGGTGTATCTGCGACACCTGGACCGCGCGCTCAACACCTGCACCTACAGGGAGTCTTGCAGGTGTCTGGACTGCCAGGTGAGCTAGCTACCGTCCTGTCGTCGCTCGCTCGACGCAAGCGGCGCCTGGACGCGACGCAGGTGTATCTGCGACACCTGGACCGCGCGCTCAACACCTGCACCTACAGGGAGTCTTGCAGGTGTCTGGACTGCCAGGTGAGCTAGCTACCGTCCTGTCGTCGCTCGCTCGACGCAAGCGGCGCCTGGACGCGACGCAGGTGTATCTGCGACACCTGGACCGCGCGCTCAACACCTGCACCTACAGGGAGTCTTGCAGGTGTCTGGACTGCCAGGTGAGCTAGCTACCGTCCTGTCGTCGCTCGCTCGACGCAAGCGGCGCCTGGACGCGACGCAGGTGTATCTGCGACACCTGGACCGCGCGCTCAACACCTGCACCTACAGGGAGTCTTGCAGGTGTCTGGACTGCCAGGTGAGCTAGCTACCGTCCTGTCGTCGCTCGCTCGACGCAAGCGGCGCCTGGACGCGACGCAGGTGTATCTGCGACACCTGGACCGCGCGCTCAACACCTGCACCTACAGGGAGTCTTGCAGGTGTCTGGACTGCCAGGTGAGCTAGCTACCGTCCTGTCGTCGCTCGCTCGACGCAAGCGGCGCCTGGACGCGACGCAGGTGTATCTGCGACACCTGGACCGCGCGCTCAACACCTGCACCTACAGGGAGTCTTGCAGGTGTCTGGACTGCCAGGTGAGCTAGCTACCGTCCTGTCGTCGCTCGCTCGACGCAAGCGGCGCCTGGACGCGACGCAGGTGTATCTGCGACACCTGGACCGCGCGCTCAACACCTGCACCTACAGGGAGTCTTGCAGGTGTCTGGACTGCCAGGTGAGCTAGCTACCGTCCTGTCGTCGCTCGCTCGACGCAAGCGGCGCCTGGACGCGACGCAGGTGTATCTGCGACACCTGGACCGCGCGCTCAACACCTGCACCTACAGGGAGTCTTGCAGGTGTCTGGACTGCCAGGTGAGCTAGCTACCGTCCTGTCGTCGCTCGCTCGACGCAAGCGGCGCCTGGACGCGACGCAGGTGTATCTGCGACACCTGGACCGCGCGCTCAACACCTGCACCTACAGGGAGTCTTGCAGGTGTCTGGACTGCCAGGTGAGCTAGCTACCGTCCTGTCGTCGCTCGCTCGACGCAAGCGGCGCCTGGACGCGACGCAGGTGTATCTGCGACACCTGGACCGCGCGCTCAACACCTGCACCTACAGGGAGTCTTGCAGGTGTCTGGACTGCCAGGTGAGCTAGCTACCGTCCTGTCGTCGCTCGCTCGACGCAAGCGGCGCCTGGACGCGACGCAGGTGTATCTGCGACACCTGGACCGCGCGCTCAACACCTGCACCTACAGGGAGTCTTGCAGGTGTCTGGACTGCCAGGTGAGCTAGCTACCGTCCTGTCGTCGCTCGCTCGACGCAAGCGGCGCCTGGACGCGACGCAGGTGTATCTGCGACACCTGGACCGCGCGCTCAACACCTGCACCTACAGGGAGTCTTGCAGGTGTCTGGACTGCCAGGTGAGCTAGCTACCGTCCTGTCGTCGCTCGCTCGACGCAAGCGGCGCCTGGACGCGACGCAGGTGTATCTGCGACACCTGGACCGCGCGCTCAACACCTGCAACCTACAGGGAGTCTTGCAGGTGTCTGGACTGCCAGGTGAGCTAGCTACCGTCCTGTCGTCGCTCGCTCGACGCAAGCGGCGCCTGGACGCGACGCAGGTGTATCTGCGACACCTGGACCCGCGCGCTCAACACCTGCACCTACAGGGAGTCTTGCAGGTGTCTGGACTGCCAGGTGAGCTAGCTACCGTCCTGTCGGTCGCTCGCTCGACGCAAGCGGCGCCTGGACGCGACGCAGGTGTATCTGCGACACCTGGACCGCGCGCTCAACACCTGCACCTACAGGGAGTCTTGCAGGTGTCTGGACTGCCAGGTGAGCTAGCTACCGTCCTGTCGTCGCTCGCTCGACGCAAGCGGCGCCTGGACGCGACGCAGGTGTATCTGCGACACCTGGACCGCGCGCTCAACACCTGCACCTACAGGGAGTCTTGCAGGTGTCTGGACTGCCAGGTGAGCTAGCTACCGTCCTGTCGTCGCTCGCTCGACGCAAGCGGCGCCTGGACGCGACGCAGGTGTATCTGCGACACCTGGACCGCGCGCTCAACACCTGCACCTACAGGGAGTCTTGCAGGTGTCTGGACTGCCAGGTGAGCTAGCTACCGTCCTGTCGTCGCTCGCTCGACGCAAGCGGCGCCTGGACGCGACGCAGGTGTATCTGCGACACCTGGACCGCGCGCTCAACACCTGCACCTACAGGGAGTCTTGCAGGTGTCTGGACTGCCAGGTGAGCTAGCTACCGTCCTGTCGTCGCTCGCTCGACGCAAGCGGCGCCTGGACGCGACGCAGGTGTATCTGCGACATCTGGACCGCGCGCTCAACACCTGCACCTACAGGGAGTCTTGCAGGTGTCTGGACTGCCAGGTGAGCTAGCTACCGTCCTGTCGTCGCTCGCTCGACGCAAGCGGCGCCTGGACGCGACGCAGGTGTATCTGCGACACCTGGACCGCGCGCTCAACACCTGCACCTACAGGGAGTCTTGCAGGTGTCTGGACTGCCAGGTGAGCTAGCTACCGTCCTGTCGTCGCTCGCTCGACGCAAGCGGCGCCTGGACGCGACGCAGGTGTATCTGCGACACCTGGACCGCGCGCTCAACACCTGCACCTACAGGGAGTCTTGCAGGTGTCTGGACTGCCAGGTGAGCTAGCTACCGTCCTGTCGTCGCTCGCTCGACGCAAGCGGCGCCTGGACGCGACGCAGGTGTATCTGCGACACCTGGAACCGCGCGCTCAACACCTGCACCTACAGGGAGTCTTGCAGGTGTCTGGACTGCCAGGTGAGCTAGCTACCGTCCTGTCGTCGCTCGCTCGACGCAAGCGGCGCCTGGACGCGACGCAGGTGTATCTGCGACACCTGGACCGCGCGCTCAACACCTGCACCTACAGGGAGTCTTGCAGGTGTCTGGACTGCCAGGTGAGCTAGCTACCGTCCTGTCGTCGCTCGCTCGACGCAAGCGGCGCCTGGACGCGACGCAGGTGTATCTGCGACACCTGGACCGCGCGCTCAACACCTGCACCTACAGGGAGTCTTGCAGGTGTCTGACTGCCAGGTGAGCTAGCTACCGTCCTGTCGTCGCTCGCTCGACGCAAGCGGCGCCTGGACGCGACGCAGGTGTATCTGCGACACCTGGACCGCGCGCTCAACACCTGCAACCTACAGGGAGTCTTGCAGGTGTCTGGACTGCCAGGTGAGCTAGCTACCGTCCTGTCGTCGCTCGCTCGACGCAAGCGGCGCCTGGACGCGACGCAGGTGTATCTGCGACACCTGGACCGCGCGCTCAACACCTGCACCTACAGGGAGTCTTGCAGGTGTCTGGACTGCCAGGTGAGCTAGCTACCGTCCTGTCGTCGCTCGCTCGACGCAAGCGGCGCCTGGACGCGACGCAGGTGTATCTGCGACACCTGGACCGCGCGCTCAACACCTGCACCTACAGGGAGTCTTGCAGGTGTCTGGACTGCCAGGTGAGCTAGCTACCGTCCTGTCGTCGCTCGCTCGACGCAAGCGGCGCCTGGACGCGACGCAGGTGTATCTGCGACATCTGGACCGCGCGCTCAACACCTGCACCTACAGGAGTCTTGCAGGTGTCTGGACTGCCAGGTGAGCTAGCTACCGTCCTGTCGTCGCTCGCTCGACGCAAGCGGCGCCTGGACGCGACGCAGGTGTATCTGCGACACCTGGACCGCGCGCTCAACACCTGCACCTACAGGGAGTCTTGCAGGTGTCTGGACTGCCAGGTGAGCTAGCTACCGTCCTGTCGTCGCTCGCTCGACGCAAGCGGCGCCTGGACGCGACGCAGGTGTATCTGCGACACCTGGACCGCGCGCTCAACACCTGCACCTACAGGGAGTCTTGCAGGTGTCTGGACTGCCAGGTGAGCTAGCTACCGTCCTGTCGTCGCTCGCTCGACGCAAGCGGCGCCTGGACGCGACGCAGGTGTATCTGCGACACCTGGACCGCGCGCTCAACACCTGCACCTACAGGGAGTTTTGCAGGTGTCTGGACTGCCAGGTGAGCTAGCTACCGTCCTGTCGTCGCTCGCTCGACGCAAGCGGCGCCTGGACGCGACGCAGGTGTATCTGCGACACCTGGACCGCGCGCTCAACACCTGCACCTACAGGGAGTCTTGCAGGTGTCTGGACTGCCAGGTGAGCTAGCTACCGTCCTGTCGTCGCTCGCTCGACGCAAGCGGCGCCTGGACGCGACGCAGGTGTATCTGCGACACCTGGACCGCGCGCTCAACACCTGCACCTACAGGGAGTCTTGCAGGTGTCTGGACTGCCAGGTGAGCTAGCTACCGTCCTGTCGTCGCTCGCTCGACGCAAGCGGCGCCTGGACGCGACGCAGGTGTATCTGCGACACCTGGACCGCGCGCTCAACACCTGCACCTACAGGGAGTCTTGCAGGTGTCTGGACTGCCAGGTGAGCTAGCTACCGTCCTGTCGTCGCTCGCTCGACGCAAGCGGCGCCTGGACGCGACGCAGGTGTATCTGCGACACCTGGACCGCGCGCTCAACACCTGCACCTACAGGGAGTCTTGCAGGTGTCTGGACTGCCAGGTGAGCTACATGTTCACTACACTGCACTCAATTGATAAAGAAGATAGAGCTTTCTGTGGACTCTTGCGAAACGAGTAAGCGTCAAGATGACTGACCAAAGTGACCGATCAGCGTCAAATTTTTCCAGCATTTAGTACCTATTTAGTACTATTTAATACCTTTGTTTAAATATTTGGTAACAGAGAATAGTAACAGAGAAATTTAATTTACTAAGTGGTCAGCCATCTTGACGTCAAGATGACTGACCACTTTTGAGTTTCCCCATAAGGGCTTAGTATTGTGCATATGTTTCTGCACTATAATTTAGTACCTATTTGGTACCTACACATATATTTTTTCCAGAATTTTTTGACAAAAAATAAAGATTTTATGAATAGATCAAGTTTTTCTATACAAATAACACTATGAAGTATGCAATGAGAACAAAGGGAATAACCGGTCAAGCGCGAGTCATACTCGCGTTCTGAGGGTTCCGAACCTTGTGTGTATTATGTAAATTAGGTAGGTATCTACTAGATGACCAGCTTAAGCGCGCAGTTTTAATGCAGAGTTCCTATAGCTTAAAATGGCTATTAACATACTTAATATTTACTAAGGATACATAAACAAAACAAAACATTTATCAAGTTAATTATTTATTTTTTATTAATAATAATTATTTATTACTGGCATGTAAAACTGGATATTCTAATTTTTACACTTTTCCTTCTTTATGTCCCTGACTTTTTCATTTTTTCAAAATATCACACACACTGCTCGCAGAAACAATAATTAATATCACAAATCTGTTCAGGCATTTAGAAGTTATGGTGGAATAAAGAAATTCATATGCATACATAAATTTAACAACTCAACTCAACATTATACTCCTTACAAACATTACACTCCTTTACTTGGGCATTAATGTAAAAGCAGAGAATATCAATAACTACACTTAGTTCCATCTAATATTCATAGTCTGAGTCTGACACCCATATTTTGTCTCCAGGTACAATGTAGAGAAGTCTCTTTCAAGAAAAATTAATTTTCAAGTTTACATTCGAAAAGAAACAATTTTGTTATTTTTAGTATAACAAATACGAGTACATACTACCATACAAATGTAAATTGAAAAATTGAAAACATCCCCAGCATGCAAATCTGTGGTTGAACTATACAACAATATATCTTTGATTATATACTCTCGTTTTTTTGGTTGATTTCGTTCGGCAATTTCGTTCACAGCCAATTTTATAAAATAAAAAATAAAAATAAACATTTATTCAGCTCACACAAAAATTAAAAGTAGGTACAAAGTTTGAGTAATACTAAGTGACTGCACCCCCACTCCGCCCAGACTCAAGTCAGAGCCAAAACGAGACAGATTTATGTCAGAACATATTTCTGTGGCTCGCTTCAACTCTAACCCAAGTTCGAGCCGAGCCAGAGTACACTCTATAGATCTCAGCATTAATCTATAACATAAAGGTGCATGTTGGAGCTGAAAAGGCTACTGCCTCAGCATAATGGTGCAGTGTTATGGCTGCAGTGCTGATTTTCAGGCATAGCCTTTAGTGATGTAGTGACCCGACCGAGACAGAAATTGATAGACCAGTAATAACAAGAGAGAAATAAAAGAATAATAGGATATTAGCCTGTGTTTCGGTAATAGTTGATACAATATATACAGTGGTAATAGGGAGTGATATATACATAATTACTTAATTATACACGGTGAAATTTCATTGGTTGTACTCCCTGAAAGAGGTGAATGTGCTCATGAAACTGAACAACTTTCCCCAAGGAACATAGGTCGAAATATGAAAAAAAAATTTGGACCTCCCATAGTAAATCAATCAGCTGATCGTCAAGTTTGTATGGAGGGTCTACTTTTTTTTTCATATTTTGACCTATGTTCCCTGGGGAAAGTTGTTCTGTTTCATGAGCACATTTACCTCTTTCAGGGAGTACAACCATTAAAATTTCAACCGGTATACTTAGGTATATTATACTATAAGTATCCCATTTCACTTGTTTACTCCCTTTTGGGGAGAAACCCCCATTAGTTGGGATCCCTGGCAGCACTACAAAAATCCGATACCAACATTGACATAATAATACTATATGCATAGCCGTCTCAACACTATATCTACGTTGCTTATTTTTTAGCAATTTCATTTGGTCTAGAACAAGGTCTGCAGCAAAATTATCATTTTCAGTATTAACTGCTTCATTCAAGTACTCAATAGACCTATCAAGACAATAGTCAAATGACTTTATTGGTTCACTATTGTTATAATAACAATATAGTATATTTTCAAGCTGTGACCATCTGCTAAGCTTAAGTTCACTAGGTAATATCCAGCTTAAATCTTCATGATGCATTAAATGTCCTTTTACATATACCTGAAAGCTTAGATTTTCATCCTATAACACACACACTATGAACTACTTTCACATTGCTGTCACCATTATCACTTTCAATATCAAGATTTAACAAATAGAAATATAGCCTCTTATTAGGTAACACTTGATATAACCATTTAGACTCTTTTAACTTTTCTTGGAATTTATACTTCGAATGATTTTATTATGTCACTCTCTAAAAATTTAGACACCTGCTCCTCATGAAATTATTCAGCTTGTTCTTTCCTTTTTTCGGGCTTGCTTCTTGGAGGTAGAGTACTCTTCGACATGTATGATGGGAGATTATTGAAAATATGAGGTATTGCTCCCTCGACCAAAACATGGGTATTTCAATTGCTGACTTCCAATAATAATTATTTCTTCAGTCTAGATTTCATGGGTTGTAAAATGGTTGCTACATACAGCTGAGTGTTTTGTAGGTAGGTACCCAGTCTTTTCGTGGAATCGCACGTAACCACGATTGAGAGAGATGAGCATCTTTCGGGAAAGAAAATGTACTTTTAGCTCCTTCAATGCTGATAACACTGTCGTAATTTGGTTTGCATTCGGGCACATAGCATTTTCTTGGAATCTAAAACAGTTAATTTAACTTTTATAATCATAAATAAAATGAAATACATATAAGTATTTGTTTTGTAGGTTATGTTTTCAATAGATACTTATTTAAATTATGAGTCAACTATGTACCTTGTTACTAAACATCTTTAAACGAAAATATCTTCATTTGTTACATTAAAATATATTGACAGTATTAGCCATTCAGTAATAAACTTAGTTAAATATACCTTTGCAGCTTTGTAGTCGATATACATATAGGTAAACCAAACCACGAAAACGGATTCATCTCGTTGTAACTGATGTATTTTTAGAAGGTTTATATCCACCTTGAGTGAAACCGTACATTAAAAACCAAATTTATTGAAACTTTTATTAAATAATTATGATTTAAATACAAAATAACACGACGCGAAACAAAACCAAACACAAACTTGACACTTGACAGAGCCTCACATCAGCATGGCTCTCTTTCTGTAGCCTAATCACGAACTTTTTGAATTCCGCGTTACGTTATCGTATCGAGTGACGATGACGATACGATAACGCAGAATTTTGGTAGCACGAATCATTAAAATTAACTCTCGTCACTCGATACGATTACTTAACGCAGTCTGCTGCACGTTCAAAAATTAAATACTTGTATAATTGTATAATTTCGTATATAGAAAAATAATTTCGAAAATTTTCAAACACTACATCATAATAATTATATTTTTAGCTAAATTATTAATATTTTTATCTTTTATGTATGATTTTTAATAAAATAGCCAATAAAACCGAATTTAATTTAAATAATTTGAATTTGTATTTTTAACGTACCTACCTATGTTTTTGAACTGTCATGTTTATAAAATTATGTCTAACCTAACATTCCATAATCCATTATCTTTAAATCATTAAATTAAAAGTATTTTAATTTATTAATTAGTCGTCATTTTTTAGTTGTGTCCGTTATATATATAAATATTATACAATAGCAGCTTTATTAGTGTTTTCCTGAGGTCGCCTGTCTGTTGTAAAGACAGGCGCTGAGGCAAACTTACCATCAAGAATATGCAATACCTATGGTCTATTTTATGGATAATGTAAGTATAAAATATAATATTCTATCCAATTAAAATCTTAAAATGAACCTATGTTATGTTGAATAAACGTTGGAATACATAATTTAGACATCCTATAGGCTGTCCGCCGACGATCGCGTCGCGACCCACGGGTGTTTGTTTTTGCGCTGGCTAGGTTAAAATAGATAAAAGACTAGTTGGGTTAAAACCTAAAATACTATTAATGAAATTATAGTCATACTTATAAACCATAATTTATCATTGATATAATCATAAGTAGATAGATACCTTTATTTGATGTGATTGAAAAATATTGAAAGGCAGCACCTAATCAAGTTGTACTTTAAAGTAATGTACCTACCTAAGAGAGGCATCAATTAACCCCAATATATATTTTTTTTAGTATAAAAACTTGAGATAACCTAATATTTTTGTTTCTAGATGATCAAGAGTGGAACACACTATACCCCAGTGAGTCATGGACCTAGTCTGAAGGCTACCACCACAATTAACACGACCTACCTAAACCTAGACCTTGGTCTACAATCAAAAGTGCCCATTTAAGCTGTGGCAAGAATGCCACTATAAGTCAAGACTTTCTATGTGTACCTACTACTTAGGACCTTCAGGGCTTTTTGAGAATTCTATAAGAAAAAACCCTATTTTTATTTAAAACTAAGTGTAATAAAAGCAATTTTTCTATTCTTGGTTTTATTTTATATTATTATTCTAATATGTCTTAACTCTAACAATAGGTATCATTTATCCACAAAAAGCTACTTCAACATGATATGAAACTTCCTAATATAAAATATAAAATTAGCAATGATTTGATTCAATTGAATTCCTTGCCGGGTCTTCATAAATTTGAAGTTCAGTCTGCTATCAAGCCGGGATGGCTTTTGTAATGTATTCCTATATTCATGATGCATCATGGTCAATCTGAAAATAAAATATTGTTCAGTAATAGGTATTATAAATATGAAAATAACTCTCCCTGTGACCCTTTTACACCTAACTAACATCTAACTGAACTTAACCACTGAACCAAATCAAAATGACATGGAAGTAGTAATTATAAGTAATTTATTAAAAAAAAGCATTTGAATAAATAGAATTTATATTAGGTATATGAAATGAAATTTATACAATACATACTTAGTAACTATTAAGCAACATTGGTGCTACCCAAAAGAGGCCTATATACACAGCGAATGCATTGTGATTTGTTTGATGAAGATAATGAACACCTACGATGATTCAAAAACAATCTTCCAGGAATTTTATGTACATACCTATGGGCCATGAAATAATAACTTTCTGCTTCTAGATTGAGACTAGCTAGTTGGTTAGTTGTGTTTATCACATTCTTGATTATGGTCTATTATTATTTTTGCTTTATGATGATGGTATAGGTATGGTTGAGTTAGTGGTCTTTTGTTGAAAGTCCATTTTGTATTTATTGAAGTTTACAAAACCTTTCTCCATCTGAAATATTAAAATGCAAATTAGGTACTACTTAAGTATTTTAAGTATGTCCAGTCAAGTTTTTAATTATTCAATTGTTCAATTAATGTACCTATTATTAGTTTGAATGGAAACAGTTATTAGTCTGTTTAGGGGACAATATGGTATCAATAGTTATAGTTATGCTCAATAAACTTAGTAGGTATACTAAGACTTAACACTTGCAATACATCTAACTTCTAACCTCAAATTGGCAATGTAGGTACACATATTATATTGTTCACTGATTGATGTAGGTACCTACTTAATTTCATGATGAAATTACAAAGGTGCTATGTTTATTTAACATAGAAAAAAACCTCATAATATCCTCATAGAGAAAAACACTCGAAATAACTAATTCCTTAGATATTAGGTATCATTCTTTGAGCAAGTTTTAAGGCTGCAATGCAACAACTCTTTTTTGTATCTTAGCACTCCGAAACACTTTTGTCCTAAATAAACTGTAAATCTAAGTTTTAACAACACATAATTTTATTTACTCAACACTTGTTTACGTTACAATATGTTTTTAATATCAATTGTCAATTGTCATTGCCATTCGCCCATTTATTTGCCCATTGGTCCTACATAAAAATCAAACGCGGCAAATTTTACGCGGCAAATTTGATTTGAGTTTATTTTCTTATTTTTGTTTAAACTTGTGTGTATTGAAAATGATAGTAAATATAATATATCTTTACATAAGCATTGACTATTTAAGATGATATATTAATGATATTAATTAATGTTATAGGTTTAGGTACTAAAATGCTATGACGTATGAAGTTATAATATTATTAATAATATTAAGTATTTTGTTTATTAGGTACTTACTTGCTTTGTTACAATCCTACACTTATTCTTTGACTGGATCAAAACTTTTAGTTTTAAGTCGCAGACGTCGATGAATTGAATATCCGTCTTGCCTAGACTATAGGTGTAGGCATTTATATTCTTTCATTATTTCTTGTTCGTCTTATAGTCTTGAATCATTTTTGAAGTGATTCCTAGACACACTCATCATTATTTTAAAACGTTTTTAGTAAGAAAAATCCGCAAAAACAACACATTTGATGACGACGTAAGTTCACTCACTTCAAAAAGTTCAGTGAGCTATAATTCGGTAATTCTCGATAGCCAGCTTTCGTAATTCTCGAAACCAAACGTCAAAAAAAGGTTTGTGCTACCGATTTTTTAATTTCTTCGAGAAAAACGTGACGAAACCGGAGAGTGACGTCACAGCTGCGTTAAGTTTAACTTTACGTAGTTGCAGTTGCTTCGTGCTACCGATTTTAGCGCGTTACGTGCGTTTTCATACAAAACTGCGTTTTGACGTTAACTTCACCTTTACTATTCGAAAGTTAAAAAAGTTCGTGATTAGGCTACTGGTCTGTGATGGCTCTCTAAAGGAGATAGAGACGGAGCTATGCTATACGTCAATGGATAGGTACCTACCAAATAGAAACACAATGCCTTGTCCTGCTTCTACATACATATTTTGATATAATGTCTTCTCACTTTAGTCATTTTATTATTCTAGGAGCCTTTAGGAGCTATCCACATTAAAGGGTTAACGTTGCCACAGTTAACGCGGCAGCTTCTGGCAATATTTAACGCGATATATTGAGCGGCTACACTTGAACAGTCAACCTCAATGCCCGATAATGACGATAATATGTCCTGATTCAAGATGGACGCTGACGCTGCTGCATTCACATTGCGTTATCGCCAATTAATTAATACAGAATTAATAAATACATCATTAAAAAATTAATACAGAATTATTGCGTTATCGCCAATTAAATTTTCGTTGACGTTGACGAAGTGTGGGCACTCAGTTTGTCGCGTTTAATATCGGGGGAAATAACCGCGATAATAGTTGAGATGATCGATATTGAAGTTTACCATAGTGGGGCCGCACCATTATAATATGTCTACGTGACGCGTCACTAAAGTAAGCATTGCAATGATTGTAATTCACAGTAAGATATCGTTTTTTTTTGTTTTTTTGGCTGTTTTAGGTACTATTATGAGGTTTAGAGGTATCAAAATCTCCGTGATTTGTAAGATTTTAAGGCTGGTGTTTGTAAAATATAACGGGACTTACTATGAAACTAAAAATTAGGTATGGAAAAAAACGATTTTTGAAGATGTGCCTTAATTTGTTTTAATAATGAGAAAGCCGTGGTTTTCAAGCTGTAACTTTTCACTGAGTTAAGCTATACGCTTGATATTCTTAAAACACTACGAGACCACTGAACTTTATATTCAGTATAAATTTCGACTTAGTATCATGAGCCGTTTTCGAGAAAAACGGTGGTGACACACTGACAGACAGACGGACAACGAAGTGATCCTATAAGGGTTCCGAAGTTTTTTTCGGAACCCTAAAAACTGCAAAGTTTTCACTACAGATGTCGTTCGTAATGCTCAGCCATGAATAAACGTACATAATTACTTATAATTGTGTATGGCAGGCAGGGAGGTTCGAGGTTCCAATCCCAATCGCCACTTATAACTTCTCGGAGTTATATGCGTCTTGCTTCAGCGGTGAAGAAAAACATATAAGGCATCCTGCCTGTCTGAGCGTTCCTCATAATGTTCTCAAAAGTGTGTGAAGTCTGCCAATCTGCTGTGTGTTGGTTTGTCCTTCAATCACGCCGCATCAAAGCAACGGATTGACGTAATAATTTTTGCATGGGTATAGTTGAGGATCGGGAGAGTGACATAGGCTACTTTTTATACTGGTAAAATAAAGAGTTGCCGCGGGATTTTAAAAACTAAATCCACACGAGCGAAGTCGCTGGCATTAACTAATTTCTTATAATTATGTACGTTTATTCATGGCTGAGCATTACGAGCGACATCTGTAGTGAAAACTTGGCAGTTTTTCCCTTTGTTCTCATTGCATACTTTATAGTGTTATTTGTATAGAAAAACTTGATCTATTCATAAAATCTTTATTTTTTGTCAAAAAATTCTGGAAAAAATATATGTGTAGGTACCAAATAGGTACTAAATTATAGTGCAGAAACATATGCACAATACTAAGCCCTTATGGGGAAACTCAAAAGTGGTCAGTCATCTTGACGTCAAGATGGCTGACCACTTAGTAAATTAAATTTCTCTGTTACTATTCTCTGTTACCAAATATTTAAACAAAGGTATTAAATAGTACTAAATAGGTACTAAATGCTGGAAAAATTTGACGCTGATCGGTCACTTTGGTCAGTCATCTTGACGCTTACGCGAAACGAAACCCCTAGAAGAAAAGTTCAGTGGATTCTTGCGGAACGAAACCCCTAGAAGAAAAATTCAGTAGACTCTTGTGGAACGAAACCCCTAGGAGAAAAGTTCACTTTACGACAATAATGCCCGTCTGAAAGGAAGAATTTAAAAAGCCTCAATGGCCCAACGGTTAAAGGTGCGGACTGAACACTGAAAGGGTCCAGGTTTGATGCCTCGTGCTCATCCGTTGCGTTATTGTCATACCCATTCCTAACACAAGCTTTCCGCTTATTTAGAGCGAAGAAGAGAATAATAGGCAAGTTCAGCTTGGCTGATGTGCATAAAAAAAAGTGAGATCTGAGTTGGAGCGCGCTTGCCTAGAAGGTATCCACTCAACAATGATGTCGGAAACCATAAGCGGTCCCACAAAGGGGTATGGAACTCCACACCTTAGCGCTCCATATCAGAAAAGTCGAGAGGTAATTTTAAAAATAATTCAAAAAAAAAAAAACCAGAAAAATATGGTTGTATTATTTTTATTTGCCAAATATGTGAGGGTAAAATTTAAATAATTTTTAACATTTCTAAAATCTATTAAAGCTTAAAAATATTAAATAGAGCCTTTTCGAGTGAAGTTTATTCGTTATTATTATAAAAGCTTATATTTACTAAAACAAGTTAGCACCAGCATAATTATATAATAAGTAGTTCTTGCAATTCACGAGGGCGCGTGGCTCATGGTTGTGTGCGTGTCGTATCTGTATAAGTGTGAGCGAGAGCTTGCTCGCGTCTGACCGCTCCCACCTAGGCTCCTGACAGGCACGCACACTTACGCAATTTGCATGTACACGACGTAACTACAAGTAAAGCTCACGCGCCCTCGTGAATTTCAAGAACTATACTTCAAATTAGGGATAGTATTAAGATTGCATCACAATCGGTCCAGCAGTAGTTCAAGATATGTACACTTTTTCCTTTCCAGTTATTCTTTATTTCAGGAAGCCTGCTTAATTTTTCTTAAATTATAGCTTGTTGTATCATACATGCTTTACAGGTTACTTGAAAATAAAATATTTTTTGTAAAAAAAGTTTATGATTTTATATTTTTCATACATTTTGATTATTATGGTATTTAACATCTATTTTCATACAACTTTGTATCTGTACTTAAGGTAGCATTTTTGTTTGTCACCAATTTTGAGCATTATTAAGTCTTACTAATATGCTTTCAAAATGCGAAAGTTACATCCTTATAGGTCTAGTGCTTTTAGCGTAATGCATTCACAAACTATTACAATGTTAATGAGAGTGGATATATATAATATATTAAGTTAATTTCTATATTTACACTATAAACAATTTGTTAGTCAAAACTATCTATCGTTAAAACTATAATATATTGTTAATTATTTATTGTTCTTAAATAAAATTAACAAAAAGTATCCATTACATATAGTAATTAAATGTTTTTGTAAATCTGTGTAACGAAACAAAGAAATCTATTCAACGAATTTATCTATTTCGTATTCTAAATGTGAATCAACGTCGTCTGTTACTTGTACAGTGGTCTTCTTCCTTTCGTTCAAACGTAAGCATTTGAGACATATCTGCCCCTTTCTCAACCAACAACCTCTATGGTACATAGAGTTGCACTTCTCACACATTATGGCACCGTTGTCAAAAGGGTATAAAATCTCATTGTTAGTGCAAACTTCACATAAATAACCTTTACCAGAACACAATGCACAACTCGTTATATGAGCTCTACATACTTCAGTGAGTTCCGTTAACTGGGTTTCTAAAGTCCCATCGTTGATTGCTTGTAAATGTGCCATGCTGTATTTCTTGTTGACATCGCCCAGTTGAACAAATAATGGAGATAGCAGACTCGAGCCTTCAGTACAAGCGCATAAATATCTCCGCATCCATTCGAGGTCCTTCCGCATCTTATGCACCCATTCCAGTTCAGCAATAAAGTTAAACAACCTTGAGTTTATACTCTCAACGTCGATGTAGGGTCTTGACCAGGATAGGTTCAGCATTTGGTACGCTATTCGTGATATGTATTTCTTGTCCCAATCCCAGTTGTGTACAACTCTAGCGGGTATAACGGATAAATCATTCCAGTGGCAGGTACCACAGAAATACATTCCAGTGTAATCGCATAATCGTGGCTCGTTCCACGCATCTTTAAACGTTAATGCTGTACCGCATTCCGCACATTTGTAGTCTTGGAATGCTAAACCTTTCTCCGGGCATATATTCATTTCGAATTGGCCTCTTTCTGTCATCACGACATGAGCACACACTCTACAAATCTCATCAACACATTTATAATGACATACATAACCACAGTCTGTACAAATGTATGAACTTTGGACAATGTTCCATACAATGCCACTGCAGTGATCGCAGTACTGTTTCCTATTAGCTATACTGACTTGTTGCTCGAAATGGTGACCCTTTATTGCAACTTTGGGTCTTAACTGTCCATCGTTGTCTTTTAAGTCCTCTAATCTCAAGCGTAGTTCGACTAAGTAACGCACTAACCATTTCCTCTCATCCGAACACTGTGGGCTGCTTAACACGAGTTCCTTACATTGATTGATAGCCCTTTCGATTTCTTCGCGCGTCGCCGAGCTGTGAATTTTGAGTTTCTTATTCGATATTGACTTCGGGATGTAGTTTGAGTCGATACTATCGTCCGCAGACACACAGCCTGACGTTGAAGACGATGATCTCGATTCTACGTCCGCTGTTCTCGGGCTACAGCATATTAAACTATTCCTGTACCTTGGAGAATCGTTAGCGAGCGCGGCAGCCATGATTTCGAGATTTTTTCACACTTAACTCGTTAAAAACGTTGTATTAGTATACCATTTGCTTGCTACAGTTAATGATTTTATCAATTCAGCCTTGGGCTTAACACAATTCATTAAATTATACACGGAAGCTTCGTATTTACACAATTGTTCGGACACTCGACTGCGGGTTATAATTTATCATTTACACGGATTTCCAAGTAATATCAGTATGAAATATCGCGTGTATTATCACGTCGTGAACTCATGCATGTTGTTTTCTTTGTTTTCAATATTATTACGATGAACAATGAGTAATCCAATTCCAAAAACAAAAAAATGATAAATTGAATTTGTCACTTGTCAGTTTGACTTATTGACTTGACGGTGACATTGACTGTTATAGATTATACAGAATCACAGACCGTGACAGTTATACATAGAATAGGTATGTAATAGAATAAATTAGACTCGCGGTTATTTCTTGCTTTAATAAAGCTGCGGAATTGCAGTCTTGTTAATAGGTAATCCAAATAATATGAAACCGAATAAGTGTATCGTAGGTAGATACTAAACTACTAAAGCGCTGGTTTTATATTGTATTTCGCATATTCTAGGGTCGCTACTTCGAATGTGCGGACGATAGTGATGAATACAGTTCAGATGAAGACTTCACTGCTTACAATCAAGAAGCTAACAGCTACGGCCCATCACTATCAGTTGATGGTGACGAAGATGATGAGGTATATTAGACTGCGACTATAAATTTCTTTTAGATTGCGAACGACATTGGCGGTCCGAAACCACAATCTATCAATCCCGCTAATCCCGTGTATATAATCCCGCATCACTGATCCAGCAAAAATCATCACCGGATCCCGCAATTGCGGGATTGGTTTCCCTAGTTGAGATGAATGAATTTGATTCTTATAAGTTTCATCAATAGATGCATTCCAATATACCTAAACTCGTCTATCTATCTTCTAAAGCGATTTTTGACGGGACAAATCTTATGGGTTCGCGTCACCGACATGCTAACGTTGGTATATCTGCAAGTGTATGTACTTATGTAGCTATGAGTATGACCTGTTTTCACTACTGACTGACTACTTAGTTGCGTGAAGGTTGCGTGTATCTATTCCGTGTTTTTAAGCTATTGCATAGCTTCTATCGCAGGCCAGCGTGGAGACCGAATCCAGAAATTCCGTAACGAAAATAACCTGACACGGGACTCCTCTACGGTGAGCTGCAAGATGGCGCATTTTTTATCAACGCCATCTAGCGGTGAGCCGCTAGATGACGTTGATAAAAAATGCTATGCAATAGCTTTACCGCGGCAGTCCCCGAGTGCCACACGTCTTTTTTATCTAACAATTTTCATTTTCACAGGTATTCTTAGATCCGAAGTCCGACAACGATAACACATCAACGGATCTCCTTCTAGAAGATTCTACGCGTAAAGAAGAACGTTCAGTTTCAGAGGTATTGGACGACATAGAAACAGACAAACAGCTGCAAATGGAAGTTGCTG
The DNA here is from genome assembly GCA_038048805.1 of Hipparchia sbordonii. Classification (NCBI taxonomy): domain Eukaryota; kingdom Metazoa; phylum Arthropoda; class Insecta; order Lepidoptera; family Nymphalidae; genus Hipparchia; species Hipparchia sbordonii. Next base: position 1,212,275 of record CM076118.1, on the reverse strand, counting down.
CCAGCACTTCGGCTATGTTTAATTTGCTGTTATACCATCCATTCTCTTGTTCTATACAGTAATGTTAACAAAATAAGGTAAAAACTAAACGGACTACGGGGGGAAAAAATTGGATGTTACATCCGTATTGATTTTGTTCTTAAAGAATGTAGCTTATATCCCTCTCTAGGTCCTCAATCTATATTCATGCAAAAAATCACGTTGATCCGTTGCTGTGTGATTGAAGAACAAACAAACTTTCGCATTTATAATAAGAATAGTTCTTTCAATTCACGAGGGCGCGTGAGCTTTGTGGTTACGTCGTGTGCATGCACATTGCGTAAGTGTCGGAGCCTAGGTGGGAGCGGTCAGGCGCGAGCAAGCTCTTGCTCACACTTATACAGATACGACACACACACAACCATGAGCAACGTACCCTTGTGAGTTGCAATAACTGTATATTTAATAACGAAACTAAGAATTATGCTTGCATACACGCAATAAATTAGTAAAATAGGAAATCTTATCGCACTGCTTCAAACGCAGTTTTTTGGCCGGTTTTCAAAATACGCTAATTCTATGTAGGAGTTAAAAAATTTATAAAATTAAATCCAAAACTACTGACCTCATTCCATTCAGCAGAGAATTTAGGTACTTATTAATTACTTATTTTAAAGCATCGATGTATCAAAGCCAGTAACTATTATATCTACTTCATTTAAAGAGTGTATCATTTTAATATGAATTTGCTTTTATCGACAGCGATCAATAATAAATAAAATATGGGCCCAAAATAATAGTTTTCTTTCATTTATCCATCTCTCGATCTAATAATTCCAGGAATTCCCTTAGGGCCGATTTAACCAACGTAGAGTGAAGTTTAACCGAGAAAATTGGGCATTCTGACAGTTCTTTTATTTAAAATCTGCTAAAATTAAATAAAAAACACTCACATTAGACTTATTTTACGTTGGTGCGATTTCACCAAAAAATTGTCTATCTGTTAGCGAAGACGAGGTTAGCAATAAAACATTGCAAAGAAATTAAATTTCATTTATTATTTGAGATTACATAATTTTTCACAAAATCATACCACTAGTAAGTAAGTATAAAAAAAAATTAACTATATTTTTTCTTTCGCTTGTTAAATATTAACAAAAGCCACCGATATTTACTCGTCCTTTCAGTCGGCGAAACAAAATCGTTCTCCTTTATCTCTTAAGTTTTACAAAATCTACCTTCTTTTTTTAAATTTCATATTAAATTAATTCATTAAAACTATATTACATTGTCCTAAACCTTGGGTCAAATAGAAGAGAATCCCGCGCGTCGATTGTGTCAACCTTTGGTGACCGATTTTAAATTAGCGTAGGTATGGTGGGATCGGTAGGATTCAAATATATTGGCGTCTGAGAATTTAAGTTACAAGCTTGGTATTAGCGCGAATTTGCTCCCTCAGCTAACTTCCCACTCGTCAAGATTAATTCAATCTAAAGATAAATTAGGAGCAAAATTCCGCGCGGGATTCGCTTTAGTATGACCAAAGTCTTATTGGCGGAGTTTTGAGTCACATAACTTATCTTTTTTTTCTTTCTAAGTAGGTAGTATATATATACAAGGTTATGCTAAATCGAGACGACTTACTAAAGTCTAATTTAGTTATTATTATCAAATTAACAAGAGTTAGATTTGACCAAATGCCGAATTTTCTATTTTTGACATTTAGAGCTGCCCCCTGATTCTGTAACTCAGTGTCTATCAACGACGATAGACATTTTTTATCCATTGAAGGTTTGAAGAGAAATGTCATTTACTATTTCATTGTAAACCTTCAATGGATAAAAAATATATGTCAGTGGCTTTCATTTTTCGATTTCACCAAAGAAAAGAAGATAGAAAGGCACTGAGTTACAGAATCAGGGGGGCTGATTTTTTTACCGCGCGAAAAAAATTCGCGTGATTTTTTTCGCAGTACGGGCTGTCTTAAGGTGGGTCGAAATCGAGTGGCTCAAAATAATTGCAATCGGATAGGCCGGTAAATAGTCACTCGCTATTGGCTAAAATACATTGTTGCAGAAAGAACTTGAAAATTCAGCCAAACACAATTGAGACTAAGCGATGATTGACCTGCTGGAACTGTCAAATCCGCATTTCGTCATACCAAAAGTGGGTTTGACAGTTCTTAGTCAGCGACTTTCGATAATAGACAATAGCCGAATATAAAGTTCAATATTAAAAAAAAAACGATTTGGCGCCTATTGCTGTATCGACTTTTGTTGATGTAAGAGTCGCAATAAAATAGTTTATAACTTATTTGTTTTTTGACTGATTTATTTTCTGTTCGATTGTAATTAGATATCCACTCAAATACTCAATTGAAGGATTAAAAAAGTTTCAGTAGCTATAATAATGTACCGACATTTTGTCAGTTATTTAAATATAACCCCGATAACTGACAAAAATCGGTAAATGATAATTTCAAGGTAAGTTATTAATTCGATTTCATTTAAAAATATTTATTTATGTCAAATATTATTTACATTAAAATGAATAATAACTAAGTAAATTTTGCTTGTAAGAAAGAAATACATATTGTTTCATAGTCATAAATTAAAAAGTGCTAAATAGGAGGCGGTTACATCATTGCAGACATTTCAATTTAATTTATTTTTATATGCAAGGTTAACTTTAAAATGCAACTACCCTCCTAAAGACATATACCGTAATAATTTCTAAATAGGTGTTGTTCAAATATTTATAACAAAACTTAATACATTCACCATATTTTTTTTTTTATATGAATTTATTATATGTAGGCACCTATTTCATGATCTTTTTGTATGAAGTATAGAAAGTAGAAAGTTGTTGGTATTTTAAAATTTACTCTGTATGTTATTACAAAAACAATATAAATGACTTTACCTCCGCCAAAAAATTACGCGAATCGCATTCTAAAAGGCGTCTTCACATTAATATTAACCTAACTAATCTAACTTAAATAAAATCGTAGCTAGTATGTACATTCCTCCGAGCAAATGAAAGCCCTCTTCACACTGCTATATACGAGCGTGGTGAATTTTTTTTATATATATAAATTGATAGTGTAGTCACAGGTACAATATAAACTTGGTGTGGCAGGATTTATCCTGGCAACAGTATTATATATATGCGATATATATAATACTGTTACCAAAATTAAAGTGACCAAACTCAAAAATATGGATGTGGTGACATATTTATGAATGTGACATACTTATGAGTGTGACATATTTATAAGTGTGACATACTTATGAGTGTGACATACTTATGAGTGTGACATACTTATGAGTGGGACATTATTATGAGTGTGACATTATTACGAGTGTGACATTATTATGAGTGTGACATACTTATGAGTGTGACATTATTATGAGTGTGACATTATTATGAGTGTGACATACTTATGAGTGTGACATTATTATGAGCGTGACATTATTACGAGTGTGACATTATTATAAGTGTGACATTATTATGAGTGTAACATACTTATAAGTGTGACATTATTATGAGTGTGACATACTTATAAGTGTGACATTATTATGAGTGTGACATACTTATGAGTGCAACTCAAAGTAGCACATTACTTGTTTTTGATGGTATACGTGTGTGAGAGGGCTGTTTAAAGACTAAGAAGTCTAAATACTAATTAAAATCTAGAACTTAATTCAAATAAAAAATTATGAAAGTTACGAAATTGTGCATAACGTCTATACAGGTACATGATGTTTTATTATTATTAAAATTCTCGTTCAGTCGTCCTTTTATTATGTTTTATGGGCTCCTTAATGTTATAATAAAAACACCTTATAAGACTCGAAATTATACTGAAGAAAAATTAGACGTGTTTTAAATTTTTAACCGATTTCAAAAAAGGAGGTTCTTTAAACATTGTATTGCACAAAAATATTATAATAATTAATTAATGCTAAAGCATTTTCTGCCAGTCTAGTTTTTGCATAGTTTATTAGAAGTTTTCATCTATGAACCACCAAAAACCAAAACGAAATATCACAAGTGTTCTGGCTAAGCAACACTGATCCAAGTCGATAACTGGATGGGTGACCGATTTTTAGGTTTTGAATCAGGTCTAAAGATTTCAGTTTAAATCTCGACGTCTTATAAGATGTACTTATAAGGGAACCTTAAGCGTATTGCATATTATGGTAAAAGTAGGGGTATAGTAATATATATGGCATAGTCTTTTTTCGTAAATTGAAAAGGGTTTAAAGGCATCGAATTTTAACGCTTAGGGTAGAATAGAATAGAAATATTTTTTATTCAAATAAACTTTTACCAGTGCTTTTGAATCGTCGATGAATCTACCACTGGTTCGGAATGCCCTTCCTGCCGAGAAGAGCCAGCAATAAACTCGGCGGTTGCTCTTTAAAAAAAAAATTTTTTTACAATTTTTTTTTAAAAGAGCAACTGCTTAGTTTCTTTCCGGCTCTTCTCAGCAGAATCTGCATTCCGAACCGGTGGTAGATTTATGACGTGTCATAAGAGCTACAAGTTGGCCTACATGAAATAAATAAATTTTGAATTTGAATGTGCGGGTGCCATTGCGCATTTAATTTTGATGTCTTAACCCTTTTCGAATTGAGAAAAGAAACCGATGCCCGAATAGTTTCTTCTGTGATAAATGACAAACGTGTACCTACTTTCCATGTTAAATTTTTATGTCAACTATATTGAAATCCCGCAACATAGGCAATTGATTGATACCCTAAATGTGGCAATGCCCTATTATTTACGAAATTACCCTAAGGGAGTGCTAATTCTGTTGTTCACAATCTGTAAACTAATTTGACAGTTCTAAAGACAGTGCTATCTTTTTAAGCTATTGCATAGCTTCTATCGCGAAAATAACCTGACACGGGACTCCTCTACGGTGAGCCGCTAGATGGCGCATTTTTTATCAACGCCATTTAGCGGTGAGCCGCTAGATGGCGTTGATAAAAAATGCTATGCATTAGCTTTACCGCGACAGTCCCCGAGTGCCACACGTCTTTTTTTTCCACAGAGATAGTACTGATTTCGGTTAGAGACTGTATTCAAAAGAATCGCCACTATTATCTATCTAAATTAAAAACTAACTTACATTAAAATTACTAATAACTAAGTAATAATAATATCATTATTTCTATATATACAAATTAATTTATTAATGCACCTTTCGTTTAAACTATCATTTAGAAGTTCCGTTTGACAATGCTCTCGTTCTTCGATAAATTGTGTACTCGATATGCTGTCACATACAACTGAAAGACGGTGCGTGAAAAATAAGTTCTCACATTCAAACTTCTGTAAACCTTTTTGACGGGAAACGTGTTTAAAATCACACCAAAACATACGGGTACCAGTCAGAAAAATGTACCGTAACGAAATGGTCTAAATCGCCTTACCTTAATAACTACAAAAACTATAGGGTGAATATTCAAAGTAATGAAAATTACGTATTTCAATGAATAAAAAATTGAAACTTAAGTTTAGACTCCATTTAATCTACGTTTATCATGCACACCTACATACTTTATCGTGCACATGGTGTGTTTATTGAAATTTCTATGTAAATCACTCAGATTTTTAGTGAAAATAACATTAAAATTCATTACCGGCACCTGTTTTATTACTAGATATTTTATATTTAATAATATTTAGTAAACCTAGCACAAAAATAATGTTAATTTGGCTACTGTGCCGAATAATTAAATAATTTTTTATTACTTCTTCATAATTTAAAATTAATTTTACAAAGAAATATATAGTCAAATATGTTTTTAAAGTTTTGTCACGATGCAAAGTTCATTACCGGAACCCTCCGGAATCATCACGGGAAACATGTTTTTACGTGACAAAATCTTGCCGCTACATAGTGAGCTCTCAGCGTCCCGCACCTCAGACCTCAGTCGACCGGAAAACGTAGCAGAAGGAAGACGTACGCACGAACTCGCGCAAAAAATTACAACTGAAAGTGTATTATAATGTTTTGTCACAGTTTATGTTTCATTACCAGTCCGCTTATATTTTGATAAATATTTAAAATTGGAATTTTATTGCGATAACAATACATCAAGTTCTCGTCTAGTTTAATTTTTAAATGATTAGATAGCATATACTGCTTATAGAAAAATTAATAATAAATTAAAAGTGCATATTTGTCATTACCGTGTCCTTCATTACCGTCGTTTACCGTAACCTTTTTGAAGTTCATTTAATGATTTTTACTGAAACTACATTATATACAGGAATACTTTCGAAGGGAGATGATTCTACAATTTGGTAGTACATGGAAAAAAAGATCTGGAGCACCTGATGGTCGAAGTGCTCCAGGCACCCAGGTGGTGGGGGTGAAATTGCGTTCGGTGGCGTGCGGTGCGGTTGTAGAAGTTAGAGGGCTCCCCGTTATATAGCCAATAGAGCACACAAAGCGAGCTTACATCTGCGGTGTTCCAAGCTTTCCAGCGAGTAGGTTAATTTGGGATTGTCCACAAGCCGAAGTGCCCTCTTTTGAATCCCAATGCTGTTGGTAGGAGTAAGGGAAGTGTTCTGAAAGAGAAGAGGCGTGGTAAAAGGGGCCTTTTTTGCGGTAAACGCACAAACTTGTGTTTTTGAAGGGTTAAATTGAACAAGATTTTGTGAACCCCATACGGACACTTTCTAGAGAGAAGTCTCAATGTCCGACACAAGTTTGGCTCTATTCTCCTCCAGCACTGCGCGAGAGAACTGTGCATGGCCTTTGTAAAGGGCATCAGAAGTACTGTCATCCGCATAACAATATATGCTGCTGTTATGCAACATATCATTGATATGCAGAATGAACAAAGTAGGCGATAGCACTGAGCCCTGTGGAATGCCAGCATTGATGGGCTTAAGTTGAGAGCAAAAACCGTCGACAGCGACCTTGATGCTGCGCCCATGAAGAAAGCTAGCGACCCAATGGCACAGCTTCGCAGGAAGTCCGTAAGATAGCAGCTTCGATAGCCAAGCCCTATGCCAAACCCGATCAAAGGCTTTAGCGATGTCGAGGCTGACCGCTAGGGCTTCCCCCTTACTGTCAATATATCCCCAATGTACCCCGTATATCACGCAAGGAGTTTTGACACCGCGGGATGGTCAGCGGTGTTTTCCCACCATCATCAAGCGTAGAGTTGGCAGCAAAGAGAGTGCCCAGAATTTCGGCTTTCTCTTTGGCAGTGTAGGCCAGTGTATCATCCGGTTTGCTTAAAGGTGGAAACGAGGAACGACAGAAGTTGCCTTACATGGCTTTCAACAGAAATCAGAAAGCACGGGAACCAGAAGGCAGTGAGACTAGTCTCTGCCCAATTCTGTCGATGTGCTCAAATTTTGCCCTGGCAATGGCATTTTTGTAGGCTCTGGACGCAATGTTAAAGATTTTCTTAACATTTGCAGCATTGGGATCATTGGTGCAATGTGCAGAGAGCCAGGACTGGTAGGAGTTTTGTTTAAGTATAGCAGCCTTATTACAGATCCCGTTGAACCATTTCTGCGCGCGCTTCCCAAAAGGTATGAGGGAGTTTGGAATATAGCAGTCCATACCTTGGAGTATGGCATCAGCAACTGCTTCAGCACAGGTGTTAAGGTCGTTTGTTGAAAAACAAAGCTGTGCCCACGGATATGAGGCTACCGGTATTACGCGTGCGAACAGAGGATGGAAGTGGCACGGAAGTCTGTACTAGGCAGGGGTTAAATGTTCCTAGGGGAGCATCGACTGTTACCTGGTAGCCGGTAGGGTGAGTGGTAAGGAAGAGGTCCAATATAGAGGGAGTCTATTAAGTTATGGAAGAACTGCTTGATATTTTGTTATTTGAAACGATCTTACTCCAAGCAGTGACGGGCCCAACAAGGTTCTCGGTTGACGAGTGAATTACCAATTCCCTGTGCACGGCTGGGCACTTGCTTTTATTCGTACAAGTTTATTCAAATAGAGAATTCATAAGAAATTCTGCCAAAAGTATACATAAAAATTCATTACCGTATACAGGGTTCATTACCGTAGCTTGACATAAATTTCTAGTGGCAATAACTCTTTGAATATTTGAAATATATACGTGCCTTTCACTTGTGTATTTAATGAAATAGCACCAAACATTATAATACTATCAAAAATTTAAAAAAATGAAATTATGATTGTTCCTAAAAAAATGCGCAAATATCGTCCAAATTGAATATTCACCCTATAAGTCTTAGAAACATGAATCCAATGTCATTATTTAGAGTATATTATAGTCATCTCGCTGCTAAGACCTTGAATTTGCATTGGGGCCGGGCGGGGCGGCGGGGGAGGGGCGCTGCGTAGAATAACCGATACTCGCAAATATAGACGTTTCACGTTAAAAACAACGGCCGAGTGCACCGACACAGCTCCACTCATTTTTTGAGAACTTATTTTTCACGCACACTTTCGGACATATCTAGTGCATTATTAATCGGAGCTTTAATTACAAAAAAGTCTCGCAACTGTGACTCTTTGCGTCAATAAGACCAAGGACAGATCTAGCGGAATTCCGGTAGCGGAAAAACAAACGCGGAATTCTTATCTTGTATTTTTTCGCGCTAATCACGTTGTTCCGTTTAGTTTGACGTATGTATTTTTTTTTTGTATTTATTTTAATGATTATGTATTTATTTTAATGTACATATTTTTTGTAACATTGGTTGTCCGGAAGAGATTGCTAAGTACCAAGGCCGTCAATTTGGGTCCATTTTTATGGTCCTTTTGTTTTGTTCTTTATGCAATGTAGTTGTTTTTAATGATTATTAACCATAATTAAATTTACTAATATACCCCTCTCCCCTCCAAATAAGCGTAAACTTGTATTAGGAGTGGGTGCGACAATAGTGCAACCTATTGAAGCTGGGATTTTGATAGAGATGGTAGTGTAGAAAGTTAAATCAATTCATTCATTCATTGGAGAGGAATTCATCCGCGTATTTCCGCTTGCGGTTTCACGCGAGATGTGCCCCTGGCCTAAAACCTACACGCTGCAAAGCACAGTTACACGTATGTATGACGTAAAAGTATGTTAATTTATTCACTAGCTGTTATCTACGATTTATCGTTACCCGAACCCGCGGGATAGTCACATAGCATTAATAACATATCTAATCCAAAATTCACAGATTAAAGGTCGATTTAATCCAGATTTGATATCTGGATAGTAAAGTTTAAAATTTTTACCAACTTGAAAAACAGACTGCATCTATACTTTGCTCAAAATGGCCGCGGAAATGATTTTCAAATTTATTTGCAGCCCAAAACCATACAATTCATAGATTGCGAAAGCAATTCATAGACCGCAAATAAAGCTGTAATACTTTTCCGCAGAAATAACTTGGTAATACAAAGTTATTTTTCCGCCTCACCACGTTCAAAATATAATGTAGGCATGATTTATGTTTAGACCGCAAATAAAGCTGGTAATTTTTTTCCGCAGAAATAACTTGGTACTTAATACAAAGTTATTTTTTTTCCACGTTCATTTTGAGGAATATATTATCTGGATTAAATTGTCGATCTACAATCTGTATCTACCTATCCATAGATTTCGGATAAGCTAAGTCATTAACACCGGCAGTAAAATCTTTCTTGAGGTTTGGACACATTCAATGCGTACAAAATAAACACTCCCTTGTGAAAGAAAATGCCTCCTTTTTTGATACACATGTACGCGCGCGTTGATGGAGTTTCAGTGTGTCCAAACCTTTAGCGATTGTCTATATTTTAATCATTGATATTCGGAAGTCATATTGTTGGCATTGCTTTACTATAAATTAAAGCATTTCAATATAAAAAATAAAGAAAGGACTTTAAATGTCGCGGAATTCATAAGGTGCCTTAAATTTATCGGGATTAAAAGGGGGCCATAAATTTTCTGGAATTAAAAGGGGGCATAAATTTTCTGGATTTAAAAGGAGGCCTTATATTTTTGACATGAAACTTTGCAGAAGGAAACCTTATAAATGTCTCTAAGGTTCAAACATTGCCTTTTTTAGAGTTACAGGTACAGCTAAATGTTCAGGGCACTTAAAGGGCCTTAAATTACAGGTATTGAAAAGGACCCCAAATTACAAATGTACCACAAAGGCACCTCGGAAAGGGGGCCCGAGGTATCTTTATGGAACAATTTGAGGGCATGAAATGAGCATTTAAAAGGGGCCTTTACATAATAAACATTTAAAAAATCGTAATTCGTGTAGTACACAGATTGCTTAACTATAAATTATATTGATGTCATAATTTCGAGGTATATTTATTTATTTATTAAAGATTGGTCTAGAATTAAATTGAGCAAAAAAAAAAAAGCAACAAAAAATATTTTATTCAGATGCCGAGTTTTTCAAGGCACATATAATTTTTTTAAGGTAAACAAAAAAATTCCAAATTTTTAAAGGGGTTTTCCAATACCCTTATGTCCTTATTTTTGACATTTTCTTACGGTGCCTCAAAAATATGCCTTGAGTTAGACTCAACAAGTCGGCGTTAGGTTTTATAGTTAAATCTATAACGCAATCCTATATTTTTGTGCTTTACTTATATTTTATATATTATTTCAGAGTCATACTTCTTATAAAGGGGTCACTAATAGTCTCTATTCTTAAACGCAATTACAGAACCGTTTCTTAAAATTTAAGTGGACTTAAATTTTTAACTAGTGTGTTTTGTCGTTTAGAAAAATTTGTAAACGTCACAACAGTATCCGTAACATATCCATGTATGTTTAAGGTGCTCTTAAATGGTATTTTAGTTTTAAGTTCATAATTACGGAATTTTTTTTTTTATATTAATAACGCACTGTTTTAAAAATCCATTGGGAATTCTAATATTCAGGATATAAAAACTATTTCCAACTAAAAAAAACTATTTCGAGATCATTTTCTTCTAATTTAGCCTTTGGACAAATGCCAAATACATTAGCGCTTCAAATTTAACCTTTGACCAAATGCCAATTAACATTAGCGCCTCATAATTAACCTTTGGCCAAATGCCAATAAATATTAGCAGCTCAAATTTAACCTTTGGACATATGCCAATAAACATTAGCGCCTCAAATTTAACCTTTGGCCAAATGCCAATAAACACTAGCGCCTCAAATTTAACCTTTGGCCAAATGCCAATAAACACTAGCGCCTCAAATTTAACCTTTATACCAAATGCCAATTAACATTAGCGCCTCATAATTAACCTTTGGCCAAATGCCAATTAACATTAGCGCCTCAAATTTAACCTTTGGACATATGCCAATAAACATTAGCGCCTCAAATTTAACCTTTGGCCAAATGCCAATAAACACTAGCGCCTCAAATTTTTGACCAAATGCCAATTAAAATTAGCGCCTTATAATTAACCTTTGGCCAAATGCCAATAAATATTAGCAGCTCAAATTTAACCTTTGGACATATGACAATAAACATAAGCGTCTCAAATTTAACCTTTGGCCAAATGCCAATAAACATTAGCGCCTCAAATTTAACCTTTCTCCAAATGCCAATAAAACTTAGCGTCTCATATTTAACCTTTGACCAAATACCAATAAACATTAGCGCCTCAAATTTAACCTTTGGCCAAATGCCAATAAACATTAGCGCCTCATATTTAACGTTTGGCCAAATGCCAATTTTAGCGCCTCAAATTTCAAATCTTTTGATGTTTCCTGCACAAACCAAAAAAAGTCAATTAAATTTTAAAATGCCATTAAATTTTGAGACGCTTTTCAGACTTTTGGGCGTTTAAAGAATTTTATTTTATTATAAATATATCAAAAATTTATCGACATGATGTTATTATGCACTCAAAAACGTCATTGTCACTAACTATTGTAATCTTTGTCACACCTATCATCGTGATCCCAGTATTTGTGGTTCCGTGGCACCTCCGTGACATGCCTCCTCGGAGGAGTTTTGGACCTCCCCTCACCGCTGTTCCTCCGATTCAACCTCCCTTGATTGGACTGTCTGGACTCCCGTGAACTCCTTGAAACGGAACGGAACTTCTCCTCTTTATCTTCATCGTTGACATTATCTTTGGAGCGTTGTCGTGTCCAGTTTTTTTTCTTATTCGAATCCTCCTTAACGTTTATATCCGATTTCTCTTTACGCCAGTTCTCTATAGGTTTCTTTACGTTGGCTGTCTGTTGGACTTCGTTATTGACCCGTTCCGGTTGGGTTACATTCGGTTCAGCTGTTGTCGTGAACTGTGGAACAAACTCCGGGGCGTTATAGTTTGGTTGGTTCTGAAAATTCTGTATGTACGTCCCGTCACCTTGTTGAAGGTAGTTCGCATAACTTTCTTGGTAATTATTGAAACTCGGTGGAGGGTAGTCGGGTACAACATAGCTTTGCATGTTCGGTGGTAAAACTGTCGGGTTGAACACCGGTTCAGATTCTTCCTTCTTTTCATCGGCCTGTCTCCACGAGTTTAAGTCGTATCGTTTCGTTAAATTGCTCTTCGTTGTCCAAGTGTCAAAGGTTTCCTGTGTCATTTGTTCTTGTCTCAACAACCCTGCTCCCGCACCTAATATAGGTCTTAATTTAGGTTTTGTATCGTCATCGTTATTCAGACTTATTTGGGACAGGTTTTGGCTCATTTTATCGGGCTCAGAACTTATGTCTGAGCGATAGTCTGTCTCTGTCTTCTTCCAGGACCCGTATGTGACTTCGCTGAAGCTTTCGTCTATGGTTAGGTCTAAATGAGCTGCGTAGAACTGTTGTAGGGTGTTTGGTAGGGGCAGGAACTTGTTAAGGCATAGATCTGCGGAGAGTAGCAGCCATATGATACTGACAGGTGGGGGGGTGAGTAGACGTAGTCGTATTGATATAGATAGTTCGTCTAGCTCCTGGGCTAACACTGACAGTAGTTCTCTCCCATTCTGCATTAGCTATGGAACAACAGAATAAAGGTCGTTACTGATGTGAAAAGTTTGAAATTCAAAAATTTTGCATAAATGAAGAAGTTACCATGTAGTCGCAATTGTAAAAGTTACGAGAATATCAATTGTAATAGTTACGAGAATTGCAACTGTGAGAGTAACGAGAGCTGCAACTGCAGTAACAGAGTTGAAGCTATGAGCAGACTCTCAGTATGTGGACTTTATTGCTGTTACACAAGCGAGCCTCTGAAATGTTGCAACTGCGCAGGGTACGAGAGTTGCAACTGCACAGGGTACGAGAGTTGCAACTGCGCAGGATACGAGTTGCAACTGCACAGGGTACGAGAGTTGCAACTGCGCGCGTCACGAGAGGCATTGTATGTGTTTCTCACCTGTGTAGCCAGACTCCGGTGTGCCCTGAGATCGTCACTGGCTAGCAGTGCCCTCATGTACTGCAACAGCGGACTGGCCAGTATGTGGACTTTGTTGCCGTTGCACAAGCGAGCCTCTGAAATGTTACAAGCTCTGTTCAAGCAATGATCTGTGTTTCCTAACACGTACAATTTGGGTATCTTTAAAACAAGGGTGAATAGGCATCTTCTAGGCAAACGCGTACACCTTAGAACACATCACTTTCCATCAGGTGTGATAGTGGTCAAGCGTGTGTCTATAATGTATAAAAAAAGCTTATATCGTCGCTATAGAAATATGTCCAGAAATCCAAAATTTACAATAAACGAAAGAAATGGTTCATTTCATTAATATTTAAAATCCTTGCTAATATTATAAATGTGAAAGTGTGTTTGTTTGTTGGTTTATTGGTTTGTCTTTCATTCAGGCCGCAACAAAGCAGCGGGTAGACGTGATTTTTTGCATGGGCATAGTTGAGGACCGGGAGAGTGACCTAGGCTACTTTTTATCCCGGAAAATCAAAGAAGTCCCGCGGGATTTTAAAAACTAAATCCACGCGAACGAAGACGCGGCCATCAGTTAGTAATATCAAGTAGTAATACGAGGTTTTTGTTTTACTCCATAAATGGCACTAGTAGTCATATATTGGGTTCACGGGTTCGCTGTATTATAAAATACGTGGTTTTCATTAGATTTTTACAAAAAAAAAATGACATACGAGGTATTCATTCTACAGCAACGATATTTAGTTTTCGAAAAAATATCAATCAACCAGTTTATGATCAAAATCATGGTCAAATGATTTTGCTTCTTCGTAATCGACCAATAGACGTGCACAATGGACATGGGTCACTTGCATGGACTTCCACACATCTCGGCATTGCGTCGTCTGTATCCAACGGATCCTACGACTTGTCTGATGTGGTAGGTCTACTAAGTCTGCTGCTATTTTCAACTTTCTCACTAACAAAACATAAGATTGTGTATTTTTTTGAAGGTATTTATATATTTTTGATTTTTCTTATTTTTTTCTAAGACCATGAATGACTTCAAACGTAAAAACATGTTACCTGCAAAGTAATCCCCCATTAAATTAGCTGCATTTATCAAGTATATCGGGTTTGATCGCTCCAATATATCCAATTCTGAAAATAATAATTATTTTATGCGATTAACACAAATAAATATATAAACGAGTTAGCAGTCAAGAGCATGTTTCGGAAATGTAGAGCTTTAAATTTCTTGTTAGACAGAGAGAGCGCTACTTGCGTGTGACGTCACAAGCGAGTAGTTCCATACATGGAAAGTTCCTCCCATTCACTCCCATGGAAAGTTTCCTTTTAGAAAGAGACATATAAAACTTATTTGTTTTTTTGGCCGATTTATGTTTCATTGTAATGTTGCAACTGCGCAGGGTCCGAGAGTTGCAACTGCACAGGGTACGAGAGTTACAATTCCGCAGGGTACGAGAGTTGCAACTGCGCAGGGTACGAGCGTTACAACTGCGCAGGGTACGAGAGTTGCAACTTCGCGCGTCACGAGAGGCATTATATGTGTTTCTCACATGTGTAGCCAGACTCTCACTCAGCTCAGAGTCAAGACAGAGTTAAAACGAGACCAGATTTATGTCAGAGCATATTTTTGTTCTTATTTCTGTTTTCGCAAATGTTATTCTTAGACGTGAAAAGGAAATTGTCACTTAGTTTTTAGAAAATATGTCACTTAGCTTTTATTATGTAGCTATAAATTAAATTTAAAAAAAAAAAGAATATTAGCCAAGCTGATTTTGACTTCTCTCTTCCAAATAAGCGAAAAGCTTGTGCTAGGAGTGGGTATGACAATAGTGCAACGGGTGGGGTTCGAACCTGCGACCTTTCAGTATTCAGTCCGCACCTTTAACCATTGGGCTATTGAGGCTTAAATATAATATACATTAATATTGTAATATTTTGTAATAAAAAGAGCAACTGCTGAGTTTCTTGCCGGCTCTTCTCAGCAGAATCAGCATTCAGAACCGGTGGTAGATTTATGACATGTCATAAGAGCTACAAGTTGGCGTACATGAAATAAATAAATTTGAATTTTAAGTAGCCCTTAAAGTTGGGGAACGTTAGTGAAAATGGACATTACATTCTCTACTTACTGGTGAATGTGCCTTGCATAACGACGTTGAGTAAAGCAGCCCTCAGCAGTTGCTGCCGCTGCTGTCTGGTGAAGGAAGCTCCAACTGCAGCCAGCTTCCTCGAGGTCACTGAGCTTTGCAGCGCTGCAGCTCGGAACGATGCGAAGGCCTGCCTGGAAATATGGATTAAGGGTGAACAGGCATTTTCTAGGCAAGCGCGCTCCATCTTAGGCTGCATCTTCGCTTGACATCTGTCTGGTGGGAGGTGTGGCTAGTTACCAGCCTACCGTCAAAGACGTGAAACCGATTAGGAGTATGGGTTGAATTTACACTGCTATACCCCTTCCAAGTTAGCCCGGTACCATCTTAGACTGCATCGTCACTTACCATCAGGTGAGATCGCAGTCAAGGTCTATCTTATCATAGAATAAAAAAAAAACATCAGGTGTGATTGTACCAGTCTATGATTAGGGTCAAACCGTGACATTTCCCTCGATTGTAATTACATACTCTATTTTCATGGATGAATTCCATGTTATTTTATTACCCGCTTTCCAAAAAAGCAAGAGGTATCTACTCAATTTGTCGGAATCTTTTTTTTTTTTTTAATTTTATTTTTTATGTACTTAAAAGACACTTGGACCAATTTGGAAAATTCTTTTGTCAAAACTAAATCCAATCCGTGGGCATCAGCTAGTATTATATATCTTTAATGTCCCTTTGTGGCCGAGTACTTAATGTTTTTCCACTTCCAGAAAATTTTTAAAACCACACAGACGAAGTTGAGGGCAAAAGCTAGTAGAATAATACATAATTAAGCTTACTGCAATCTGGCTTCATCGGGACACATATTTGAGACGGTGGTTTCAAAATGGCGTAATTTTCTGTTGAACTGTATACCATCTTCGCCGGGTGAGAATTGTTCTAACTGAAAACAATGCGTTAATTTACATTTTAAATATGCTTTTAACATCTTGTCGATGAGTACTTGTCAAGATGAATCAAATAGAATAGAATAGAAATATTTTTTATTCAAATAAACTTTTACAAGTACTTTTGAATCGTCGATGAATCTACCACTGGTTCGGAATGCCCTTCCTGCAGAAAAGAGCCAGCAATAAACTCGGCGGTTGCTCTTTTAAAAAAAAATGAGCCCAAACTTGATGGGATTGCGTCGTTTTATTCTCGGGATAAAAGCCTATGTGTTGTTCCAGACTATCTATCTCTGTGCCAAATTTTAGCCAAATCGGTTCAGTCGTTGCGGCGTGATTGAGTAACAAACATCCAAACATCCAGTAGGATTTTTCCCTTTTTAGTACTAGCTTCTATTGTTGGTTAAATTTTTTGTAAAAAGTAATTTTTTTTTAAAGTTCCCAAGCATCCTTCCGGCTCCATCATCAGACCCTGGATATCATCTAGACCAAAGTACATTAATAAAAAAAAATGATGAATGTTACTCACCAAAACCAGTAAAGGTGCAAACTGTTCATCAACATACAGCAATTCCACCAGGGAATCATCATCGCAACGTTTCTCCACAGTCTCCTTGACAGGCTTGTCATCTTTGACAGGTTCTTCCATGTCAGGCTTGACTGGCTCGACTTTTGACTGATCTGAAATTGACAGTTGACCAAAATGGATTTTATGGAGATTTATTAGCTTATTCCTAACCTATTCATTTTTTTGTTGGTAAAATGGTACCCATGATGATAACCTAGAATCTAGATGATGATTATATACTTAATCTTATTTTCGTTTTATTTTTCAACTTAAGTCTTTAATGCGGGGTCATGGTCACCCTATCAATATTTTATTTAATATTATATTTGTCACTCGGAATAAGCGAAGAATTCTAACGATACCTCATTCATCAAAATCGGTTCAGGCTTATAGAAATTATGGTGGAATATAGGAACATACATACGTCAACCCTGAAAACAACTCCTAACTCGATGTGCATTAGAATATATAATAAAATCCCAAGTAATACAAATGAAACTAAGAATGATACAGCCTTTATCAATTCCCTAAAAAAATTCTTATAGATAAAGCCTACTATAAAATAAATGACTTCCTTAATGAGTAACTTGGCACTCGTCTCTCTACTAAGCCAATATTTGCTGTGCCCCAACGGGGTTCCAATGGAAAAAATAACCTCTAGTTCTAAGAATCATTGTAATAATGTCTCAAAATGAATAGTTTAATATTAATACTCAATTCGATGCCTCAACAAGGGTAGCCTAAGTAGTCATGCTCTCTTTAAACATTTCTGCGGTGGTCTCGTGTGGTGCGGGTTGTTATGTTCCCTCAAATATGGTTGAGCGAAGCAATGGCTGGATCATGCGTCATGCTCGTGAACGGGTGCCACCAACGGGAATGGGTCTGCTTTGACTGCCCGTCTTGACATGTGTTGGATTGGTGTACCTACGTATGCATTTTTGCATTTTTGAAGCTTTATTGTGGAAGCACTGTATACATAGCATAGCTTTGTAAAAAAAATTTTTTTTGAAAAGAGCAACTGCTGAGTTTCTTGCTGGCTCTTCTCAGCAGAATCTGCATTCCGAACCAGTGGTAGATTTATGACGTGTCATAAGAGCTACAAGTTGGCCTACATGAAATAAATAAATTTTGAATTTGAATTTGAATTGTTTTATCAAAATGAAGTAGTGGCATTCGGAGATATTAATTTTTGTTCAAAAATACTTTTTTTTTTAATTTTTTTTTTATGGTGGGAGGCTTTGGCTACGGCTAGTTACGACCCTACCGTCAAAGACGTGCCGCCAAGCGATTTAACATTCCAGCACGATGGCGTATGGAAACCGACTAGAGATATGGTTTGAATGTACACTGCCATCTTAAACTGCATTGTCACTTGTCATCGAATAAAAAAAATCCCCCTTTTTCAGTTAGTCGTAGAATAAATTGAATCGAAACAAAATGTCTACCTGTAACTCTGGGGCTGAGCTCTGCTAGTGTCCGAGCTGCGTTCTTCTCGTCTACGTCCGAGTCGCCCGGACGCGGCGCCCTCTGTTGTAGCTGATGGCGCCCCGTGTACCCGCGACCACGTCCTGTGGACGACATATTTTCCTAGAATAAAAGACGAGTTTTGTATCATGAAAAAGTTGTTTATACAGTCTAACTCCCGTTTCCACCAACATTCCCTATTTAATGGGCTACCTAAGCTAAGTTTTTTTTTAATAATATCAGCCAAGCTGAACTTGACTGATGTTCTCCTCTCCCCTCCAAATAAGTGAAAACTTGTGTTAGGTGTGGGTACGACAATAGTGCAACGGGTGTGTATCGAACCTGCAACCTTTAAGTTTTGAGTCCACACCTTTAACCGTTGGGCTATTGAGGCTTAACTTTGTATATTAACTTTGTCTATTGTTTTCACGAACCTTTACAGAAAACCTAAAGGTGGAATTTTGTCTAGTAGGAGGCTTTAGCCGTGGCTAGTTACCACCCTACCGTCAAAGATATGCCATCAAGCAATTTAGCGTTCCGGCATGATATCTGCCTGTCTGCCATATCCCTTCCATGTTAGTCTGCTACCATCTTAGACTGCATCATCACTTACCACCAGGTGAGATCGCAGTCAAGGACTATCTTGTCATCGAATAAAAAAAAAAGTTTTCACGAAACGTGACAGAAAACCTAAAGGAATTAACATTGGGTAAGGGATTGTTTTAGGGGCTACCTACTTATAGAGATGGTTTAGGTATGGTAAATTGATGGTGAAAATAGGCAAAAGCCTTCATATTTATGGGTTTGTATAGATCAATTTACACTATGCTATACAAAATGCGTTATAAAGTCACTTAGCCACCATAATTTACAATCTACAACAAAATCACAAGAGAAAACACATTTTGTCTTTTTCAAAATCTTAATATATAAAAGTAAAAGTTGACTGACTGATCTATCAATGCTAAGTTCAAACCACTAGACGGATTGGATTGAAATTAGGCATACAGATAGCTATTATGATGTAGGCATCTGCTAAGAGAAAGTATTTTTGAAAATTCAACACCTAAGGGGGTAAATAAGGGTTTGAAAAATCAAACATAATGTAGGCAAAGCCGCGGGCAAAAGTTAGTGGTCTTATAAAAATAAAGGTTTCTATCATTTATCATTTCAGGTTTTCATATTTTACCATATATTTTTTACTTTAAATTCATAAACATTTATCTGCTATTACAGCACTTCCCTATAAAATGTAACTTAGTAGCTTTGTAAGTTTGCTAGATGTGCCAATAAGATCTACAGGTTGGGTTGGCTTAGATGAAATAAATAATTTTGAAAAAACACTCCATTATAATATATTTACCATAAAACTAACTAAGTAGGTACCTTAAGTCACAATGTTTTTCTAAGTTACTGAGATAAGTCTTATTTGTTTACACTGAAACCTTACAACCTATATTTACAAAACGTGACTAGTAAATAACGGTATTATTTACTTAAAACACATGTTAATTACGTACACAGAAAGATATGGAATAAAACTGACATGAGCCTATAACCATGTCAGTTCTTTCTTTATTCGATCGAACAATTCAGAGTTCGAGATGCATTTCAAACTAATGACGCTATGGAATAAATGAGAATGTACATTTTAAACCACTTCATGTTTAATTTATAGTGTCCTCGATATACCTCAGAGATTTCTAGCGTTTTTTATGATTTAACTTTGACCGGTGCATCTCTGAAGTCTGATGACGATTTGCTTGGAGGTTTTTGAATTTTCCTTATCGATTAACTCACGCCAAGCTACTTTAATAACAGTGGAAATTATGTACAACCACTAGACTAAATAAGATTTGAAGGTTTTTACTCACCAAATGGTTAAATTTATTGGCAGTTTTTGTTAGATTATTTATTTTTTACAACTTTTGTTTCACGTAGCGGTTGTCATGCATTTAATTTCCATGATGGCGACGCTAGTGATTGACAACGTATTGACATTTCGATTACAGCTATGTTTGGAAGTTACGGACAGATTTTTACCGATTACTTTTGTATAGGTACCTAATTAAAACCACATACTTATACGATTTAAATGCTAATTCCACTAATGAAAAATATAGCATAATAGAATAGAAGATAACAAAACAAAAAATCGTAATTTTTGAATTTTGATGATTTAAGTAGAGGCCGTCGATATAGCATAACTAACTAGACCTAATTAAGCACCGCCTACCAATCTTTTTTTTTGTAAAGACTCTATTTACACACCTTTTGAAAATGCTCCATAAATATGGAGTTAGCTTTTCGAAGATCCCACTGAAAACCTCTGCTTTTCCGAAATAAAAGGCAGCCTAGATGTCACTCCAATTGGCCTTTACTATACCCATGCGCCCGCCCTCTAGTTGCAGCTAGTTACGCGCTGTAATTATAAATTGAATTGATTTCTATAACTATACAAAAAATCACGTCAATCCTTTGCTCTGTTGCTGCGTAATTAAAGAACAATCTAATTAACAACACTCTCGCATTAGGATTTTTCTGTTTCGCATAAACATCGGTTTTTGTAGCGAACCTCCCTAAAGTACCGGTTTTTTTAATCTACCAATCTATCAATTGTTAAGTTTGACGCACGTTTGACGTTTCATTTTCTGTATTTACAGCGGTGATTTTCAGGACCGAGGATAGGGTGAGCGGGGAGCGGGGAGCGGGAAAAGTGTTTCGTTTTGTGCGGTTGTGAAGTAGGTATGGTGGAAATGGGAAATTAATGAATTTTCATTTAATAATGTAAATTATAACTTGTAAAGTCATTTCATCTTGTACCCCATGTAACGATCTTCGGAAAACGTCTCCCTATATTCCTAACTACTGACAAATTCGATATTCAAATCGCACTTTGAACACCATTGCGTTACATGAATGTTTATATTATTGATATTTTTTATTTCCGATTATAGATTCGCCTATTGATTTCTGATTATTCCCGCGGTCAATTAAAACGTCGTTTTATTGAACAGTGTGTTCGTTTTAGTGATATTCGTTTGCGAGGAAGTGAAAAATAGAGATCAATTAAGATAGTTTCGCGCGAGTGAATACATCGGTAATATCGGGTTTCAAGATGTCTGAAGGGCATGGGGAGCCTAACCAACATAGGAAAGAGAGTGTGTCGGCTGGTAACGTGGCTACCGATAGTCCCGTGACAGATCCGGGGCAGGTACGAGGCGGTGCTCCAGATGGTTCTGCGGGGAAGTTCGAGGGTCAACGAGGGAAGTCCGGGGCTCTGAAGAAGTCTGCCAGATACCGCAGCAGGTCCCTCTCGGCGTCGTCTGCTGACTCCTATAGCTCTACATCTTATACTGGTAAGGATTCCCTTATGACATACTAGTTGATGCCCGCGGCTTAGCTCGCGTGGAAAAATCCCGCGGGAACTCTTTGATTTTCTGGGATAAAAAGTAGCCTATGTCACTCTCCCGGTCCTCAACTATACCCATGTAGAAAATCATGTCGATCTGTTGCTTTGTAGTGTAATTGAAGGACAAACCAACAAACAAACACTTTGATATTAGTAAAGTCTAGACTTAGGCTGAATCTTCACTTACCATCAGGTGCGATTGCAGACAATTGTATGTACTTATTAAAAAAAATACTAGAGCTGATGCCCAATTTTGTTAAGTGAAAGTTTCCTACATTTTATTTATCTCTAGGATTCAAAGGGTTTTTGGAAAAATTAATTTGTTATAGTCTTGTAATAATTTTCGTCAAGATTGATTCAAGGGTCTACTGTTAATATATTTTTGTTTCTTATTATAATATATAGGCTAAAATCTATAGACCACATTTCACTCAGCTCAGACTCAAGACAGAGTTAAAACGAGACAGATTTATGTCAGAGCATATTTGTGTCTCGTTTTAACCTCTATCTCAAGTCTGAGTTAAGTTAGAGCACTCTCTATAGATCTCAGCAATAGACTAGTGCTTGACTGTGATCACACTGTTAAGTGAAGATGTAGCTTAGGATGGAGTGCACTCACTTAATTTAAAGGTTAAGTTAAATCACATCACACTAATATTATAAAGCCGAAAGTTTGTATGTGTGTGTGTATGTTTGTTACTCCTTCACGCTACAACGAATGAACCGATTTGGCTGAAATTTGGAATGGAGATAGCTCATACCCAGGATTAAAACATAGGCTACATTTTATCCCGGAAAATTACAGAGTTCCCATGGGAATTGAAAAACCTTGATCCACGCGGACGAAGTCGCGGGCATCGTCTAGTAAAAAATATCAGAGACACAAGCTGTCCAGATTGCACCCTGTATATACTCTACTACTCTATCCACCAGCGAAAGTCTGTTCAAAATCATTTCAGCCATTTCAAAAATTTGACAGACTGTTAACATTTTTAAAGAAGTGATTATTAAGCACTTATGAATGTGCGTGTCATAAGTGCTTTTTAAATTTTTTTTTTATTCAATGACATGCTAGTCCATTACTGCCATCTCACCCGATGGTAAGTGAAAATGCAGTCTGAGATGGTAGCGGGCTAACTTGGACGGGGATAGATTCACCAGAGACAATTTAGAAATTATAAATCACCAATATGCCTCGCCGGGAATCGAACCCGAGGCCTCCCAGTTCTAAGACCACAGCGCTCACCACTGCGCCAGGGAGGTCGTCATTCATCAAAGGTCAAGACAAGTCAGGCCTTTACTTCATTAGCAAGTTCTAGGTCTTAATAACTAACCTCCGTAAAGGTCATTGCACACTACGTGGCTACAACCGCAGACGTCCGGATATTGTACCGGTACTAGAGTGTGTTCAATAATATAAACGTAAAATTCTTAATTACCTTTTTTGGTTAGCGCGCAATAAATAGCTATAGTTCACTATTTGGCTACGAAGGTTCTCTTTTCGAATAGATTCCATTATTATAAACGGGAAAGTGTTTTTTTGTTGGTTTGTTGTTGTTGTTCTTGAAATGGAGCCTATCGACGTGATTTTCGTACATGTGTATAGTAGACCGGAGAAACAACGGTGCGCGAACGGCGCGTTTTATCATACAGATTTTTTCTGTTTAGGTGGATTATAGCAAAGGATTTATTTTTTCTTTAATATTACATTGCTAATTGTTGCCACGTGCCCACTTACACGTTCTTGACATAATTATTTCTATTATAGTTCTTGCAATTCACGAGGGCGCGTGAGCTTTACTTACGGTTACGTCGTGTACATGCACATTGCGTAAGTATGCGTGCTTGTCAGGAGCCTAGGTGGGAGCAGTCTTATACAGATACGACACACACACAACCATGAGCTACGCGCTCTCGTGAATTGCAAGAACTATACGATTTGTTAGGGTTTTTATCCTAACAAATACCTCGCTGTACCGCGATGTTTCGCAGTGAGATATCCTTCGACATGTTCGTGCTTATCTGTTTGCATACATTTATTTTACATGGAGGTGACATCGAGGTAGCGAGCTAAACCGCGACCGCGAGATATCGCAGTGAGGCAACTTTGGCATGTTTTTACCCTTAGAATACTTTACTTGATCGCTGCGGCCGTTGCCGCGCAGTGCGCGGGGTACCTTAGTTTTAATTAGTATTAATAAATATCGACTGGACACGAGCGAGTTAACGTTAAACCGAACTGCCTTGGCCCTGTTACCTTCTTGCGGTTGTTACGTGAGTATCACACCTCCATATTGGATGTAAGCAGGCGCTACTTTGCGGAAAGAGAAAAGATTTTTTTATTTTTTTTATTCGATGACAAGATAGCCCTTGACTGCGATCTCACCTGATGGTAAGTGACGATGCAGTCTAAGATGGTAGCGGGCTAACTTGGAAGGGGTATAGCAGTGTAAATTCAACCCATACCCCTAATCGGTTTCTACACGCCATCGTGCCGGAACGCTAAATCGCTTGGCGGCACGTCTTTGACGGTAGGGTGATAACTAGCCACGGCCAAAGCCTCCCACCAGACCAGACCAGAGACAATTTAGAAATAATAAATTCCTAAATTGCCCCCGCCGGGAATCGAACCCGAGACCTCCCAGTTATAAGACCACAGCGCTCACCACTGCGCTAGGGTGGTCGTCAAAAAGATTTAAAATTGTAACCAGAATAAATTCAAATTCAAAATTGTTTATTTCATGTAGGCCAACTTGTAACTCTTATGACACGTCATGACTCTACCACCGGTTCGGAATGCACATTCTGCTGAGAAGAGCCGGCAAGAAACTCAGCAGTTGCTCTTTCCATAACAAAATATTGCAATAGTAATGCATATCTACATAATAGGGTAAAGATGCCGAATATGAGATAGTTGCCAAATATGAGATAGTTAAATTTCTTGGCGAAACTAATCACCGCAGATATTTGGATAAACAAAGTCGGGTTTGTTCGAACACTTATAACTTAATTCATAATTCATTTATTCATTTGTGAATACAGTAGGTATATAGATGTTACAATAAAATAGTGATCTTGTATTCTGCCACAGTGTGGCGTACAAATATATCATTATTATACTTATATTTAGGTTAATATTAGTATGTCAAACAGAAATTAACAATATAACATACATTACTAGTTTTATGTCTGCAAAAATTCGTCACACAATGGCATTCCTGATAAATTCGCACAATATCCAAGAGAATGTAATCGGAATTGTTGTTATGGCAGATAATAATCATTAATGTCATTAAATACAGTGTCATTAATAACTCTAGAAAGGCTAGAACGATTTTCATAGTTTTTGCTTTATTGTATTTGTCTCCGTCCCGAATAGCAGAATAACTTTTAAAATATCGGAAAAATTCACGAAAAAAAAAATTATGAAAAAATTTCATTTTCTAATACATTTTGTATTGAACGGGTTTTTTATGGCAAGGAGAGTGACCTTTTACCCCAGAAAATCGGTAACCGCGGACGAAGTCGCGGGTAAAAGCTAGTGAATAATAAATTACCCGTGTATCAAGTAGATGTATTATTCAGGCATGTATCGAGTGATCGTATTGCGTTGATACGTTTTGGCAATTTGTGAGCCTTTATTAAATTCCGGAGCTCTTGGCTTCGGCAGTGACGTAAGCAATGACGCAGGAATAAACGCACGATCATTTTGTACAAAGGCCTCACTTTTTGCTACGTAATCTTTACGTAATGCTCGTTTGGCAGACCCCCCCCACTAGGTGGACAGACTACACGTCGCTGGGTGCAAGCGGCGCAAGATCGAAGCCTGTGGAAGTCCTAGAGACCTTTGTTCAACAGTGAATGTCTATACTTATCCTTACTTCCTTATTACTAATATATAAATGCGAAAGTGTGTCTGTTTGTTGGTTTGTCCTTCAATAACGCTGCATCTATTGCTACGGATCGACGTGATTTTTTGCATGGGTATAGCTGAGGACTTGGAGAGTGACATAGACTATTTTTATCCCGGAGGATCAAAGAGTTCCCGCGGGATTTTATAAACTAAATCCATGCGGACGAAGTCGCGGGCATCAGCTAGTCAATTGATAAAGAAGAACAAGAATGCCCATTTTTCAGGGTTGTAGCCTCTTTTCTGAATTACTTCTTAAGGAATTATGGATAGAAGTAGGCGTTACTTTGCAGAAGTTCATCTAACTTCTAACCATTTCTTGGGATAATATTTTCCTCAGCCCTGGTAGCATGGGCGGGAGAAATTTTATCCCCGGGAAAAGGATAAAACGTTTATCCCCTCGCTTAGCTTTATTTATCCACCCGTCGAGCATGGGAACAGCGGTGGAAATAACACTCAGGGGATATACTTATAGAAATATACATCGCCTTCTCCTCTGTTGCCATACTTTAGCATAGGGAAAAAATAATTTTATCATGTCAGTGGATAAAAACGGGGGATAAAACTTTTATCTCCTGCCCATGCTAGCAGTGCAGGTAGAGGGGTTTTTAGGATAATAATAAATATGAAGAAACGATTACTGAATAGCAAATACATTATTCATGAACGATGCGAATTGAGTTAGGTATTACGTGTTTGGGTTTATTACAGGCAATTTTTTTTATGGTCGCCATTTTAACCGACTTCCAAAAAAGGAGGAGGTTCTCAAATTAAAATTCAAAATTTATTTATTTCATGTAGGCTACCTTGTAGCACTTATGACACGTCATAAATCTACCACCGGTTCGGAATGCAGATTCTGCTGAGAAGAACCGGCAAGAAACTCAGCAGTTGCTCTTTTCAAAAAATAAAATAAAATAATTTTACAATAAGTAACAAAACTAAGCTAAGTATACAGTGCTTCCATAGTGAAGCTTCAAAAATGCAATACATATAATCCAACACATGTCAACATGGGAAGACAAAGCAGACCCATTCCCGTTGGTGGCACCCGTTCACGAGCACGACGCATGATCCAGCCATTGCTATCTCAATTAGTCGGAATCTTTTTTTTTATTTATTTTTTTATTTTTCATGTATGTTCCCCGATTATTCGAAGACGCGTAGACCGATTTAGAAAATTCTTTTTTTGTTTGAAAGGTTAGACTTCCCAGGTGGTCCCATTGTCATCAGGTCAGGATCTGATGATGGGATTCCGGAGAAATCGAGGCAACTCTTCAAATTTTATAGGTACCCTTGATGTAATTTGTAGTGGCGTCAAAAAAGTATAGTAAAAGAATAAATTCTTTTCTTGTGTATCAAGGAATTCCGCAAATTAACGTCTGCCTCTCTTTGACGACTTCTCTGGCGTAGTGGTGAGCGCTGTGGTCTTATAACTGAGAGGTCTCGGGTTCGATTCCTGGCGGGGACAATTTGGGAATTAATAATTTCTAAATTGTCTCTGGTTTGGTCTGGTGGGAGGCTTTGGCCGTAGCTAGTTACCACCCTACCGTCAAAGACGATGGCGTGTAGAAACAGATTAGGGGTATGGGTCGAATGTACACTGCCATACCCGTTCCAATTTAGCCCGCTACCATCTTAGACTGGCACGTCACTTACCATCAGGTGAGATCGCAGTCAAGGGCTATCGTGTCATCGACTGAAAAAACATAATCAAAAAGTATTTTTAAACAAAAATTAATATTTCCGAACGCCGCTACTTCATTTTGATAAAACAATAGCAAAGATAAAGGCTTTTGTTCGCTCCAGTAATAAGGAAAGTGCGTCGAATGGATGCATAAAGCCCATCGCACACGACTGGTTCCAAAGCGCACCGTGTATTTAGGGTTCCGTGCCCAAAGGGTGCAATTTACTAAGCCTCCGATTTCGTTTGTCTGTCACCTGCGATAGTTTTTTTAACCGACTTCCAAAGAAGGAGGTTCTCAATTCGTCGGATTTTTAAGCTATTGCATAGCTTCTATCGCGGGCCAGCGTGGAGACCGAATCCAGAAATTCCGTAACGAAAATAACCTGACACGGGACTCCTCTACGGTGAGCCGCTAGATGGCGTTGATAAAAAATGCTATGTAATAGCTTTACCGCGGCAGTCCCCGAGTGCCACACGTCTTTTTTTTTTTTTTACTAGCCGGTGCCCGCGATTCCTTGATTGCCGCGGGAACTCTCTTATTTTCCGGGATAAAAATAGTCTATGTGTTATTCCAGACTATAATCTATCTCTGTGCTAAATTTCAACCAAATCGGGTCAGTCGTTGCGGCGTGATTGAGTAACAGACATAGGTACATCCAAACTTTCGCATTTATAATATTAAAAAGAATTAATTAATAGGATGTATGTTTCCCGATTACTTGAAGACGCCTGGACCGATTTGGAAAATTCTTTTTTGTTTGCAAGAGTATACTTCCCAGGTGGTCAGGATCTGATGATGGGATCCTGGAGAAATCGAGGGAACTTTTCAAATTTTATAGGCACAATTGATATACTTTGTAGTGGCGTTTGAAGTCGGTTTTGTAAAAAGAATTTTTACGTTTATATTATACTAGCTTTTGCCCCCGCGACTTCGTCCGCGTGGAATTAGATTTTGGGGTGGAATTTTCAAAAACTGTGACACACGTAGTTCTTTATTTTTAACTGAAAGCTCTAATACCAACTTTGATGGAAACAGCTTGAAAAATGACGGAGTTTCATATGAACTTCCATCCTCTATTTAAATCCCTTAGGGGTGGAATTTCCAATAATCCTTTCTTAGTGTGCGCCTACGTCATAAAAGGAACCAACTGTAAAAATTTCAAGTTTCTAACTTCAGTAGTTTAGGCTGTGCGTTGATATCTCAGTCAGTCAGTCAGGACTTTGAATTTTATATATATACTAGTAGGGCGCGTGGGTGCGCGGCTCGCTAAAGCGAACCGCGGTTTTTCTGTTCACCAAGTAGATCTGCGGATATTGATCATCTTTTTCCAAAACCACTATTCCATCTTGTACACTCTTTTAGATAGACATCAACGAAATTTGTGTGGCCGCCATCTTGAATCCGCTATTTTGGATTTTTTTTCAGCTCCCTGCCAATTGGATGAGGTTTCGAGTGACTTTTGTTTGAACACTCCCAAC
Source organism: Hipparchia sbordonii (assembly GCA_038048805.1). Taxonomy (NCBI): domain Eukaryota; kingdom Metazoa; phylum Arthropoda; class Insecta; order Lepidoptera; family Nymphalidae; genus Hipparchia; species Hipparchia sbordonii. The sequence goes on along the minus strand of CM076118.1, from coordinate 1,183,385 downwards.
CTATCTTCGATACCCTGGCCGTGCTCCTGACCAGTCTCCGAAATCCTCAACCATCAGCTCTCTCCATATTTTTACTTCGAATGAATTTTTTTCTTCTATACGAAACCATAAAAAATTTTGAAAATGAACCGTAATATCAAAGTCTTGCATACATTTTATATGAAAAAAATAAATTCCGCCATCTTGATTTTTTTTCTATTCATCAAGTAGACCTTCAGGCTTTGATTATCTTTTTCCAAGAAACCACTCTTCCATCTTTCATAGTCTCCGAGATAGACACCGATGAAATTTGTATGGCTGCCATCTTAAATCCGCCATTTTGAATTTTTTTTTCAGCTCCCTGCCAATTGGATGAGGTTTCGAGTGACTTTTGTTTGAACACACCCCACCCATCTTCAATATTCTAGCCGTGCTCCTCACCAGTCTCCGAAATCCTCAACCATCAGCTCTCTCCATATTTTTTCTCCAAATGAATTTTTGTCTTCTATACGAAACCATCAGAAATTCTGAAAAGGAACCGTATACAGTCTTGCATATATTTTGTATGGAAAAAAATAAATTCCACCATCTTGAATTTTTTTTCTATTCATCAAGTAGACCTTCGGGTCTTGATCATCTTTTTCGAAGAAACCACTCTTCCATCTCTTATAGTCTCCGAGATAGACACAAACAAAATTTGTATGGCCGCCATCTTGAATCCGCCATTTTGGAGTTTTTTTTCAGCTTTCTGCCAATTGGGTGAGGTTTCGAGTGACATTTGGTTGAACACCCCCCACCTATCTTCTATGCCCAGGCCGGTGCTCCTCACCCGTCTCCGAAATCCTCAATCATCAGCTCTCTCCATAGTTTTGTTCCGAATGAATTTTTGCCCTCTATACGAAACCATGAGTAAAAAAAAATTTTTCCATACAAAATTTTACAGGAGAGGTGATCAATGAGTCAGTGAATCAGCACGAGTAGCTATATATATATATAGTAAAGCTATATATATAGTAAATAATAATAATACATATAGATTACTAGTCGGTCAAGGTTCCGCGGTAAACAGCTCTGCCGGTTCTATTCGATAAAACTTGTGTTTTAATGCTGTATTTATTCTAACTATAACGGTAGATATGGGGCATGTTTACTTTACGTCTATTTGCGTAATTCGCTATACGTATAACGGCCTCGTTGGTCAGTGGTTAGCAAGTGACGACGTCCCGAATTGGATTCCCCGTTCGGGCCAATAATGTATTGGGTTTTCTGTTAAGAAATTTTCAGTACTAGCCCGGAGTTAGGAAGTCGGTGGTGAGTCAACCCCGTGCCTCGGAGAGCACGTAAAGCCGTCGGCCCCGCGCCTGATCTCTTTCCGGTCGTGTCGGATTTTCCGTCCCATCGGGCTATGAGAGTGCGCCTGTGTTTGCGCACACAATTGTGCACTATAATATCTCCCGCGCAGATGGCTAATCTCTGTGTAGATTGGCCGCCGTGGCCGGATTCGGTCGGGAGGACATTTTTTTTTATTATTATACGAATAATATTGCGTGGTTGAACAACCATACTTTATAGAGTTCCGTACCTAAAGTTGCCTCAAGTTAGCAGTTGCCTCAATAGCCCGACGGTTAAAGGTGCGGACTGAAAACTGAAAGGTCGCAGGTTCGAGCCCCACCCGTTGCACTATTGTCATACCCACTCCTAGCACAAGCTTTCTGCTTATTTGGATGAGATAGACAATATGAGTCAACTGTAGCTTGGCTAATATTCTTTATTAAAAAAAAAGTGTGCCAATGAGACCCTATTATTTTTAATTTTTTATTGAAGTAACCTACACTTAAAGGAAATAACCTAATAGATTTATAAATACATATCAAAAATTCCGAGGCCGGCGGGATTCGAACCCACATCTCTCTGGGAATCGCGCCAGAGTGTGTTAACCGTTACACCACGGCCGAACCACACGTCACACGTTACGTCGTATGTATTTATAAATCTATTAGGGACCCGATTACTCAGGCTGAAATCTGTAGACCGCGCTTTCACTCTGCTCAGACTCAAGACAGAATTAAAACGAGACAGATTTATGTCAGAGCATATTTGTGTCTCGTTTTAACTCTATCTTAAGTCCGAGCTAAGTCAGAGCACTCTCTATAGATCTCAGCATAAGTTAATTCAGCGGTCCGTCCGTTCGTCAGGGGACGGTATCTCATGAACCGTAACAGGTAGATACTTGAAATTTTCTATTGAATGTGTATTTCTGTTGCCGCTATAACAACAAATAATAAAAATTAATTAAAAATTAAAAGGGGACCCTACTAGAGACGTGTTTTTTTCGGCGTTTTTTTTGTACGGAACCCGTCGTATGCGAGTCCGGCTCGTATTTGACCGGTTATCTATATATATAAAATTCAAAGTCCTGACTGACTGACTGACTGAGATATCAACGCACAACCTAAACTACTGAAGTTAGAAACTTATAATTTTTACAGTTGGTTCCTTTTATGACGTAGGCGCACACTAAGAAAGGATTATTGGAAATTCCACCCCTAAGGGGTTTAAATAGGGGATGGAAGTTTATATGAAACTCCGTCATTTTTCAAGCTGTTTCCATCAAAGTTGGTATTTGAGCTTTCAGTTAAAAATAAAGAAGTACGTGTGTCACTGTTTTTGAAAATTCCACCCCAAAATCTAATTCCACGCGGACGAAGTCGCGGGGGCAAAAGCTAGTTATAATATATTATTTTTATTTATTTAGCATCTCGTGATTGGATAAAATTGCGAATCAATGTCAGTTGTGATTGTACCTTTACTTTCTTGAACAGAGTTTTAATGTTCGTCAATTAAAGCTTGAAAATTTTCATGCAAGTATAAAGAACAGGCTGCGGCGACGCTAAATGACCTAGGTTTCAAAGTTTATACCTATATAGGGGGTGATTTTTTGAAAGGGATCAGTGAGGTGATGAGATCTTAAATATATAATTTTTTTTTCCATTTCATATGTAAATTCTATCTGTGAAAACTTGTAATTAGCTTTAATTCTTCTTTTGTATTTATTAACTAGTTTTTTTTTTCTAAAAAGCTGTAAGTTTTCTTGTAAAATAAAAAAAAAATTAAAAAATAAATAAAGATCCAGTTTCAAGGAATAGCGGAGCTGTAACATTACATTTAAATTCTATTAAATTAAGTCTCAGTAAGTTAGTATTGTCTGGTGGGAGGCTTTGGCCGTGGCTAGTTACCACCCTACCGTAAAGACGTGCCGCCAAGCGATTTACCGTTTCGGCAGATGGCGTGTAGAAACCGATGTATGGGTTGAACACTGCCATACCCCTTCCAAGTTAGTCCGCTACCATCTTAGATTGCATCGTCACTTACCATCAGGTGAGATCGCAGTCATGGACTATCTTCTCATTGAATTAAAAAAAAAATTGTCAGCAAATAAACCTATCCGTAATAGTACTTACGTAAGTCTCCCATTAAATCCAATTAAATCCCAAAAAAATCAGCGCTGCAGCTTACTGTAGCATGATGTTGAGTGGAAGACCTATATTTATTGATTTTTTTAGTTAAATTCTTTGATCATGTAGGCCAACTTGAGGCTCTTAATGACAATTTAAGACTAAAAAGCGGATTCTGATCAGAAAAGCCGGTAAGAAACTCAGCAATTGCTCTTTTTAAAACAAAATTGCAAAATAACCAAGCAGTAGTAACATGTTAAATGCAGGAGGAATAATTCACTTCCCGCGTTCCGATTGAGCTGAATTTTTGCATATATATGTAAATCTGATGACAATGCAATATTATTGTGACATGGAACTTATCTGATGATGGAGCTGGTAGATGGCTGTAGGAACTCTGTAATAAAGCGACGTTACCTTATCGAGTTTGGGCTCGTTTGATTCGTCTTTACAAGTACTCTGGTCCTAGATGATATTCAGGGTCTGATGATAAAGCTTGTTTTTTAAAAATCTATTTTTTAATTCACACTTATGCTATTATTTATTTTATGTTTATTTTTTATGGTTTGATTTTTAATGCGATGTACAAAAAAAGTGTATTCATTTCATTTTAATTTTCACTTCATTGACCGCTGCCAAAAACTCACCCTTTTAAATACGTTGTATGCTGACAGATGCATTCAGCCTAGTCTGGCGCGTGTCTCCGTGCAATGCAGTATTCTGCGGCACGAAGCTAAAAACCGATAAATATACAAAATAAATTATACAAATTAAAAAAAAAAAAAACCGGTAATTCTCAATCGTATTATTGTGTGTACATTGTAAAGTGTCTTTTTATATTTCAATGTCGACCTTGGCTTAATTAGCGTCGACTGTAAAGAACCTTTCTTGTTGATCTTGACTTTTATAATTATTCTCTTTAAAAAAAAAAACTCTCGTTCGCGTCGCGGTTTATAAAGAACCTTATCGTTTGTGTTGTGGATTCAAAAGTGTGCATAAAAAGTACCCAAATTACTTTTTTTAAAGAGATATTTTACTAATACTCTGTAGTCTGTGTTCTGTGTTTATCTACTTTTCTACTGGCTTAATTAATTACTTACAAAACGTCTCTATTCAAGTTATCATTTTTTATAATAGATGTTATACTAAGAAATCACTGTACGTTCAACAACTTAATTTACTTACTTAATAAGATGTAGGTATAGCTAAATAGCTTTACATAATTAAATTACCTACTAACTGCCGCACTTCGTTAAATTATATTTAATGAGTCATTAATTTTAAGATTAGGTACTAACGTTAGTCGTGTGTTTTCCTTACTAACAAATATGATCTCATGATCGAATTAAATGATTTTTATTTTTATTTATCTATAAGTACAAATAAATAAAATTGAAGTGTCTGTTTGTAATATCAAAAGAACAGCTTTTTATTAACTGCAAACGAAAGTAAATACGGTACTTATAACGAGAAAGCAATTTTTAAAATTTTTGTCTGTCTGTCTGTCTGTTTGTTTGTTGCCGCTAATCTGGGGAACGGCTGGACCGATTTTGACGGGACTTTCACTGGTAGATAGCTGATATTGTCGGGCATAGTATAGGCTACTTTTTTAACCGACTTTCAAAAAAGGAGTAGAAGGAGTTGTGTTTTACTACCTCTGCATATTGATATCTCCGTGATTTCTTAACCGATTTGCGTGAATCTTTTTTTAATTGAAACAAAAACTTTGCAAGATGCTTCCATAAAAATTTCGGGTTCCAACTCCTCAATCTTGATGCTGCAGGGTTTCTGCCCACCTAAACTGTAGGGATTTAGGAACGCGGACGAAGTCGCGGGCGTCCGCTAGTTAATTAATAAATCGAAATTGTGTCTGTTGGTTGGTCCTTCAAACACACAGCAAGGTATAGTAACAGATCATGATTTTTGACAGACCGAAGCTAAACAGAAGGATTATGATTTTAGTAGCCTATGTATGTATGTATGTGACTATTTGCGAATGTTCCACTGTAGCGCCTAAAATACCGATTTAGATCAATCGATTCGTTTTGATTTGAAAGGTGTCAAGCGATTCTTTTTTTTTTTTTTAATAACTAGTTTAACGTCTTTGGGTTCTAGCCCTTTTAAGCCTGTCTGTAGTTTATTGTTCCATTTTCCAGTATTCGAGACATTCTATTTGTTTTGATGGTCCGTATGACATAGGCTATACAGGTAGCCTATATGCCATACGGACCATCCATTTCCTTTCAATTTTGTCTTGGTTGAAGGCAATGCGCACAAGGGTGTAATAGTTTTGAGTCATGCTGGAAAGTCAACTTCTTTATGATACTTACTTGTAATATAGATTGACTAGCTTTAACCCGCGGCTTCGCTCACGTTAGGTTCGATTTTTTAACCCCCTAATTAACCCTCTTGGGGTTGAAATTTTCCAAAATCCTTTCTTAGCGGATGTCTACGTCCTAACAGCTACCTGTATACCGAATTTCAGCTCGATCGGTCCAGTGGTTAGAGCTGTGCGTTGATAGATCAGTCAGTCAGTCAGTCAGTCAGTCAGTCAGTCACCTTTGCCTTTTATATATTTAGATGTGTGAGATTGATTGAGTGATCTCTAACGTCTAAATGCAGCGGGGGAAGCGCCACTTCCAACGGCACTGGTACGATAAAAGCTGTGAGTCGCGCAAGGAGTCTCAAGCCTTAAGCCTCCGCTATCCGGCCGTCCGTCCGTCCGTCCGTCCGTCCGTATGCGAGTCCGACTCGCATTGGACCGGCTATGAATAAATATCACCGCGTCGACCGCTGCGCTTCTAAACGTTATATTTCGATGGACTGGTTATATTGAGTTGGTTGTTGCATGCCCCAGGTAGGCAAGCACCTCAGGCCACTCAAGAACCGGCCACCGGCCACTAATCAATAAAACACCGCAACGTCACATCACTTATAGCAGGCTGGGTAGCTCGAATGCGGTAACAGTTTTTTTTTAAATCAAAGTACACCCGTTCATTTCAAGTTGGCCGTTGGTCGACCGTTACAGAATGACACCACACCGTACCGTTGACAAGAATAGAATAGAATAGAAATATTTTTTATTCAAATAAACTTTTACAAGTGCTTTTGAATCGTCGATGAATCTACCACTGGTTCGGAATACCCTTCCTGCCGAGAAGAGCCAGCAATAAACTCAGCGGTTGCTCTTTTCAAAAAAAAAAGACGTGTGGCACTCGGGGACTGCCGCGGTAAAGCTATTAAATAGCATTCTTTATTAACGCCATCTAGCGGTGAGAGGAGCCCGTGTCAGGTTATTTTCGTTACGGAATTTCTGGATTCGGTCTCCACGCTCAAGGCCCGCGATAGAAGCTATGCAATAGCTTAAAAGAAATTTAGTCAAATACGTAATTGCAAAGAGGGTAGGGCCAAATTGGAAAGTCCCTGCGACGGTGCTTCCCACTAAATTACAACATGGGGTTATTCAAGGGGGACCAACAAATTCCTGAAAAGCCGGCAACGCATTGGTAGTGCCTCAGGTGCTACAAGTGTTCATGGGCGGCGGTAATCACTTAACATCAGGTGACCCGCCCGTTTGCTCGCTAAAAAAATAGGTAGGTTTAGAGATTAAAAACGAAATTCCACACATTAACTCCGCATTAATTCCGCAATCCGAATTAGTTCCGCATATTATAGTGGCGAAGAGAAAGAGTATTAGATACACTTCGAGATCGACCTTGCTTCTTATCGCGATTATTTTCGCATTACCCTCAGAACGACTTTTAACTCCCAAGAGAATATAATCACTTCCGTGTCTAGCTCTATCTTAAGTCAGAGCTAAGTCGGAGCATGGTTTATAGATCTCAGCGTCTACCCATCTTAACATGTGTTAGGTTGTGGTAGGTGTGCATTTTTGAAACTTCTTTGTGGAAATACTGTGTGCATAGCATAGTTTTGTTAATCATAGTAAAAAAAATTTTTTTGAAAAGAGCAACTGCTGAATTTCTTGCCGGCCCTTCTCAGCAGAATCTGCATTCCGAACCGGTGGTAGATTTAGGACGTGTCATAAGAGCTACTAGTTGGTCTACATGAAATAAAAAAAAATTGTTTTTATTTTTTTTGATTTTTTCAGCACTGGTCTCCAGAGAGATTGATAAAAATAGAAATAGAAATATTATTTATTCAAATAAACTTTTACAAGTGCTTTTGAATCGTCGATGAATCTACCACTGGTTCGGAATGCCCTTCCTGCCGAGAAGAGCCAGCAATAAACTCGGCGGTTGCTCTTTTCAAAAAATTTTTTTTTACAATAGGTAACAAAACTATGCTATGTGTACAGTGCTTCCACAATGAAGTTTCAAAAATGCATACCTTCACACAATCCAATACATGTTAAGACGAGCAGCCATAAAGTAGACCCATTCCCGTTGGTGGCACCCGTTCACGATGTGATAAACACATTACGTAATAACCTCCTTTACGTAAAAAAAATCCAGTCCCAGTTGGATAAAAAAATTAACACAATTCTAGTTAGCATAGAAGTTTAAATACCCAAAGGCATAGAATCATTGCATGTGTAGGACTCGGGGTTCTAATAAAATACAGGTTGTATTTACACGGAACGCAGAGTATGCAATGTATCACATCGAGCGCCTGACTCCGACTCAATACCCGCATTCGCTACATTCCTTCTTTATTTCAATTTTAAATGTATGTAACAATGTAACTCATAGAAAATATACTTCTGCACAATAATTAATCAAATTGGGGCCAACTTGTGGCTCTTGTGACAAATCATAATTCTACCACCGGTTCGGAACGCAGATTCTGCTGAGAAGAGCCGGCAAGAAACTCAGCAGTTGCTCTTTTTAACAACAAAATGTTACAAGGTGTTACAAATATTATATAGCTACAACAATGTAACAAGTTCTTGTATTCAGCTGAAAACAAAGCTGATTGCAACTTTGTCAACAACTGCATGTTAATTATTTGGCTTAGTAACTAAAATTATATAGACAATATTGCATAAACAACTTAAGTATAACATCTTAATATTTCAATTAAGAATAGAAAACAATTTTAATAAACCAAATATATCAGAACAAATGTTATTACATCTGAAATAATTTAACTTTATAAAATGATTTAACTACCAATCAACAAGTCAACCAGAGACGGACACTTCTTATTTTAGTTATGGTTCGATTATAACGGGACCTCACTTGCTTGGTCGGCTATGTAAGATGAAACATTTATATTGAAAAATTGCATTAACATCTTGTTATAAAATGTTTAAATTCCTTCCTCCATCCTCCTTCCTTCTTTTCAACTCAGGCCGACTGATTTCAAGTTTTATGAGGTATACAAACATAATAGTGCTGTAAGTAATTACCATTATAGCGGGTATGACTGCAGGATAGATGAACTCGGAAAATATATCTAAGTGTCTGTTTCTGGTATATTCTTTATAAAAATTAGTATTTCAGTAAAAGAAGAATAATTTTGGCTAGGCAGTGGGCTCAAAACAATCACAATTTCTACTTTTTTTTTTTTAAATGTGACCACTTTTGACCTCATTTCATGCATCAGATAAGATTTAGTAGCATTAGAATAAAACTATAAGATGCAATATTTTATTGATTAATAAAATCAATATTTTATTACCACACTGACATAAGTGAATATATATTTTTTATTTTATCTATTTATTTATAACAATTTTTTACAAGGTTATTACAGCTTGGTGTAAACATAAACTCATTCGAGTTTTTCCGTTCACCATCGTCGACATTGATACATATAATCTAAAGCTAAGCGTAGGTACAACTTAATAATAATTAGATACTAATTACAATGCTTATAAAACCAACCATTTTATGCCATTAAACCAACGAGTTTCTTTCGTTCAGTTAATCGATTATTAAAATAATATTATGTTTATAGTCTTTTACTATTATGCAGATGTAAGGTGCTTTCAATTCGGCTCCATATTTATGGGCTGTCTCAAAATAACCTTACGTAGATTTGATTTGTATTACTTCCATAATTTTGAAAGGTTATTCTAGTTTATTCTGTACATAGAGCAATTAGTATAGAATAGAATAGAATAGAAATATTTTTTATTGATATAGAATATAAATATTTTTTTAGTTGATTAAATGTTCTAAGATATTGTACCTAATTAATAACCACTTGGTATTAATTATCCATAAACATTAAACATGTTTCGTGTTATATTCATTATAATTTAATTTTGTTATAACTATTTATCCAAATCGTTTTATTCATAACTGGTAAGAGCCTACAATATATCCATAAGCACCCTCATGTGGATTATTTCCACATATTATCTGGACCATTACAAGAAATGCTTTGAGTTAGCGCTGCTGGTCTTTCTTAATTTATTATATAAAGGATTATGGCATTAACCCAGGCAAAATACTTTTAGGCTAGGCATGCTTTTCCTAGTAGATTTTCCCGTACGGAAAATAAAGATAATTCTAAATGCCTCTTTTATTTTAAAATGGGGTATTAAGGAACTTCTTAAAATATATAAAAATTTAACCTTTAGTACTATCGTGGCAATATTAATGTTTATAATTACATTTAATTTATAATAGACAAATAGTTAACAATTTATCATAAGGAATCGCCGAGAATAAATGATTGAATAAAACCTATGTGAAATTATGCATTATGATCTGTAATCATCAGTAAAGTCACTGTGGTACCCTACCAGCATCTCAATTAGAATTGTCCGAAAGGTGTACTATTCCACAAATCTATCTATCGTGGGTATAATATGGTGGGTATAATGGGTGGGTAATACAAGAAATTCCAAAAGTCTTCCTTTTATATCAGAGCAAATAAACGCACTAAAAGTAGTAATGTAATTTTATCTAATCTGGAAAAACTTAGTCTTAGTAATATAACTTGACGAAAGCTCGTTTATAACACGGAGCGAATGGTTTTCCCTAATTATTGCCTAATTGTCTCTTATCACGATGAAATATATCAAATCTCTCCGCCAAATATACAAATTCAAGATCGAACTTCCTTTGGCTAGTTCGTTCAATCATACAAATATAATTCATTAACATGAGGGCCCCTTTTTTTTTACTTCTATCTGAAGAAAATAAAAACTATTCCGATAGTTATTATTTGTTAGACAAGCTGTTATGGTAAATAATTCACCCCCAGCCATTGTTTATATTGCCACGTTGTATGAAATATCCCTATTTTTAAATAAATACCGATTTGTTAAATTCACCACCCAACAGTGGGTAGGTCACAAAATAGACTTTCAGTGAAGTTGTTCATTTCTGAGTTTTAATAATGTACGCACATTGACAAATTAGGTTATTAAAACATCGCCCATCTCTCTGTTGTGGTAAACACAACGTACATATACCTAAGTAGTTTACAATTTTATTAATATTAGGATTTACCTACTTATTAATCATAATTAAGATTCTCTACATGTAACAGCAATCTAACATATTGATTGTCATTTTAAATTACGAAGCAAGGTAGTAACATAGTTTTAAAATTTATTTTATTTTAATATGTAATATGGGTAGTTTGATAATATATAATGTAGGTTATTTTAAAGTTAATCGTGTCATGTAAATTATTTCTCCGTCCACATACATTGTAAAGGCTATTTCAATTTATTGAAAATAAGTTATTCTCAATTTATGATTAAAGGAGTTATTCAAAATTTGTCTTTTCGACGAATACAATACAATGTTATTAATAATTATTAACATATCCTTTTTGTTCTTTACATTGAAAAAGTATATACCTATATAATGATTTTAATTATGTTAATAGTAACTACGCCTTTTAATACTATTTGTTTCTTCGAATTCGGGTAAAAATACAACAATCTCACGGTTCTTTTAGTGATACCACAATAATATTTATGACGAAAATATATGGCTCGTTTTTTCCAATTATGATATTTCAAAACATAATATAGACTTTTCCATCGCAAATCGACAGCTAAATCACCAATTGCAATAATTATTAAAGTCTAAATAACAATTTGTGGTGTGGTTTTTCAACAACAATATCTACTTATTTAGGATATTTTGATTATTTTGTATGCGTGGCTTTTTGCTTACATTTTAAGCAACAGTATTTTAAGTTCTTAACCGCATAGCCCTGAGATACGATTATTTCGTACGTGGCTCTTTGCTTACATTTTAAGCAACAGTATCTTAACTGCATAGCCTTGAGATACGATTATTTTGTGCGTGGCTCTTTGCTTACATTTTAAGCAACAGTATTTAGCCCTGAGATATGATTATTTTGTGCGTGGCTCCACATTTTAGTACTAGTATTGTAACTGCATAGCCTTTTCGTATCAAGCATGACCTTCTCATTTTATTGTATTAGCGTGATCATTAGCGTGAGCACATTAGCTCATTCATAGGTTGATGTGCTTACCTATTAATATATTTGCAAATGTTCTATTTGTATTTCTATTATATTTAATACTTAATATTAATATGTTATTAGAAGGTAGCTGAATAACAGAATGCAAAATCAAATACATTTTGTAGGAATAGACACTAAAATTTACAATTAATAACATATAAAATGATAACAACTGGTTGATTGCGGAAAAATTTAAGCAATCATTTTTATTTATTGCATCTCATTTGTAGTGATTGACTGAGTTTACCAGATATGGTAATTTTAATAGATCCAACCACATATTTAGAGTATAGATTGAGATTCATCAATAAATCAAATTAACGGTGGGTATTTGAAGTGGATAGTATTTGCACTTCCTCACTTTTTTCTCACTTTGGTGAGATCCGTTAATACAAATTACGGGGTAAAATGAATAAAATCAATAAAAATAAAACCTAGGACTTACAAAGTTATTAAAATAACTGTACTCTACGATTGTACCCACTTTTGTGTTTTTTGCTTTTGTTTGTTAATGCATTGACAGTAGTTAATCTCTGCACAAAATATTTGGAAGCACAATAATTTCGCATAGTTTTTTAATTTCTTTCAAAACTTTCCTAGACTTAATTAATTAAGCTCATCGAGATTTCCGTTATATGCATTAAATACGTATCCCCCTTTTTTTTATATATCAGGGATTTTTTTTTTTTATTTTTTTTTTTATTTTTTTTTTTTATTTTTTTTTTTTATTTTTTTTTTTTTTATTTTTTTATTTTTTTTTTTATTTTTTATATATTTTTTTTTGTTTTAAGTAATTTATTATAAAGTTTATTCCCTTACTATGTAGGTAGGTACTCATATTCAACAAACTAACTTCGTTAGATTTTATGAAAACCTCCCGTTGTATTACTATTTATTGAGCTATTTTAACTTTGTTATCCGAACAGTACTTTGCCTTATTATTGTTTACGCCCAAAACTTATAAAATGGGCGATAAACTATATACACAAAATATTTGTGTCGGTAGGCACACAACAATTGTTATGCCAATCAATACTTTAAGGTGGGTAGGCATCTAAATTACTTGCCCAAGATGTTATGCTAAAACGTATGAAATTATAATTTATAATTATCTACTTCAATTGATTCCATCATTGCAATAAATAGTTAATTATTGTATGGGAAATAGGAATACAACTGTTCAAACAACAAGTAAATGTAAACAAGCAGTCTTTCTTTGAAAAACTGATCGGTATGTACTTTCTCATTTATGTTTTTTTTTTTTGCAAAATAATATTTTATTCTACTCACGTTTTATCCTCGTCGCCACTTTGTAGGACTCGGGGTTCTAATAAAATACAGGTTGTATTTACACGGAACGCAGAGTATGCAATGTATCACATCGAGCGCCTGACTCCGACTGAATACCCGCATTCGCTACAGCATGTATCGTTGAACACGTGTTTTAGACCTCGTAGTTCTACGGATGCAGTCGACTGTGTTTGCCTATTGATGGAGGGTATAAAGCAATATCTATCCCGTATCCGCTTTGTAAAATTAACTAGCTTTCGCCCGCGACGTCGCCCGCGTGGACTTTAGTTTTTAAATAATATAAACGTAAAAATTCTTTTTACAAAACCGACTTCAAACGCCATTACAAAGTATATCAATTGTGCGTATAAAAGAAGAGTTCCCTCGATTTCTCCAGGATTCCATCATCAGATTAATGGAACCACCTAGGAAGTATAGTATACCCTTTCAAACAAAAAAAAGGTTTTTCCAAATCGGTCCAGTGTGGCTAACATGCGCGCCACGAGAAAATTTTGTCTACACTTTACTCGTGAATCTCTGTAGAGATTCACATAGAGACTACGAGTAAACATGTAGACAAAACTTTCTCGTGGCGCGCATGTTAGCCCTACAGGCGTCTTCAAGTAATCGGGGAACATACATCTATACTCTTATAATAAAGAGAGAGCGCGAATTTCGTGAGTTTGTATGTATGTCCGGAGCAAACTTTGGAACCACAGCACCTATTTCAAAAAATTCTTTCACCATTTCAAAGGTACATTATTCCAGATGGTTATAGGCTATATATTATTCAGATAACTGTATTATGGCTAGATATTATGTGCAAAGTTAAAGAAGTCGGAAATTTTTTTGACTCTTAAACGTTTTCAAGGCGTTCGTTGGGTCATATACTGTTATTGCATAAAAATGATGTATGGTGACTGTTCCTCTCAAAGAGCTCTAAAAAAAGGTCCGCGACTTGATTAAAAATAATGAATTATTTTCGATGTTTTTTCAACCGATGTGATGTCAATCTTTATCTAAATAAATATGTTTATTATCTTAATTATTTAATTAACAATATATTTGCCCTTTATACTATACAACTTAAATTAATATATTAGGAGTTATCGGAAAATAAAAATACTTTTTTCGTGGGCTAAAAAAAATTTAAAAAATAACAGAATAGAAATGTTGCATACCGCCATCGCCAGCGTTCATGCCTACGACATTTCTAGGTCGTGCTTTGAAATAGATACTAAGAGTCAAACATAAATAAGGTATTGTACGAAAGAGGAAATACCTATTGGTCTAGTGCAGACCACACCAACAGGTCACGGGTTCAAATATCGAGTACATAATCCTACTATAATCACACTAATATTATAAAGCTGAAAGTTTGTATGTGTGTGTATGTTTGTTACTCCTTCACGCCTCAACGAGTGAACCGATTTGGCTGAAATTTGGAATGGAGATAGCTCATACCCAGGATTAAAACATAGGCTATATTTTATCCCGGAAAATTACAGAGTTCCCATGGGAATTGAAAAACCTTGATCCACGCGGACGAAGTTGCGGACATTGTCTAGTAATATTATAAATGCGAAAGATTGGGAGGATTGATGTTTGATACTCAATCACGCCGCAACGTGTGAACCGATTTAGCTTAAATTTGGCACAGAGATAGATTATAGTCTGGAATAGCACATAGGCTACTTTTTATCCCGGGAAATAAGAGTGTTCCCGCGGGAATAAAAAACCTTAACCGGGAATCATCCAGTAAAAAAAAAGTTCAACTGTCAGCATCGATAAGGCCGCCAAATTGTATGCTATTTATTAAGCTCATTATGTATATTCTTATATTATGTGTGCAGTGTGCTGTACAATAAAAGTATATTCATTCATTCATTCATTCATTCATCGAACCCGGAAATCTGTTAGGCGCGTAAAAGCACCACTGCGCAATATATTACAAGTCGAGTGCCAAAACGAAAATGCCCGGATGTGAATATATCACGCAGCGTAATATGCACTGGATAATTTACTTGGCTTGCATTAATTTGTGTGTTAAATACTGCCGTATTACGTCACAGCCATTATTTATAAACAGCTGACTCCCTCATCTCAGAAAAGAGTTATAGATTATCGGCATTATGTATATGTTTTTAATTTTTTATTGAAGTGTTAACCTACACTTAAAGGAAATAACCTAATAGGTTCGTTTAATTAGTGATATGTATCTACTGTCGCTAACAGTTGCTATAAAACTGATTGAAAAAGTAGATACATATCACTAATTTGGTGGCTGACGTGTGGTTCGGCCGTGGTGTAACGGTTAACACACTCGGGCGCGATTCCCATAGAGATGTGGGTTCGAATCCCGCCGGCCTCGGAATTTTTGATATGTATTTATAAACCTATTAGATTATGTATATGCATAGAAATCTAGAGGAAAGAAAAACGCATTCAAAAAGACAACAGCATTTGCAAAATTCTCTTGTCTTAAAAGAACTTAAAAGAATTTTTAAAACAAGCTATAATTAAAAAAATTAAAAAACACGACTGCCCAGCCAAAAACGAACTGAAAAGTTAAATACCACAGCCCTTTGAAATCTTATTCACATTTTTTAATGGGATTTTTTTGTGAATCACTGGATATTGAACTATAGTGTTATATATATTTTTGGAATCTACTCATCATTTTTTAGATGATGATTGTATACTTAATCTTATTTTCGATTTTTTTTTCAACTATAGCCTTTGACGTGGGACCATGGTCACCCCATCAATTTTTTTAAAAATATTACTAGTCTATATCACCCGGAATAAGCTAAGGATTCTAACGATACCTCAATCATCAAAATCGGTTCAGGCGTACAGAAGTTATGGTGGAATATAGAAACTCACATATATGCACACATACATACATGAATCCTGAAAACAATATACTCCTTTTTTCAGTCAGTCGTACAAAAAGACGACAGCATTTGCAAAATTCTCTTGTATTAAAAGAACTTAAAAGAAGTTTAAAAAAATTTACTAGTGTCGCTTCATTTCATTTTTTGTTCTGGTTAATAGCTACTCCTCGAACGTGATTGGTTTTTTTTATTTTTTTATTCAATGACAAGATAGCCCTTGACTGCGATCTCACCTGATGGTAAGTGACGATGCAGTCTAAGATGGTAGCGGGCTAACTTGGAAGGGGTATAGCAGTGTAAATTCAACCCATACCCCTTATCGGTTTCTACACGCCATCGTGCCGGAACGCTAAATCGCTTGGCGGCACGTCTTTGACGGTAGGGTGGTAACTAGCCACGGCCAAAGCCTCCCACCAGACCAGACCAGAGACAATTTAGAAATTATAAATTCCTAAACTGCCCCCGCCGGGAATCGAACCCGAGACCTCCCAGTTATAAGACCGCAGCGCTCACCACTGCGCCAGGGAGGTCGTCAGAAAAAGGTTATGACTAAAAAAGCACTTACCTTTTAGGATAGCTAAGGAAAATAGATTGTTATACATACGCTTGAATAACATTACCCGCTTTCGAAAATCAGATAAAAAGTAAAATATCTATTAAAAAAAAGTTGGTACCAAAAATTCTAAATGCCGTCAACTGGTATATTGAAGACTCCAATGGAAGACACCATCATGGAGGAAACTTCCGCCGCCCTCAAGAAACGACATTCGGTTGTTTCTGGAAGAAGCGACTTCTGTAAGTACGAGCGAAGCGAGCGCCAAATCTTTTAAGCTTGTGTACAGACAGAGGCTTTTAAAGTAAAATTGTGTTATAGAAAAGTGTAAGTACATAAATAAAACCAACTGTCTTGTTGGTTTTATTTATGTACTTACGAGGTCTCGGGTTTGGTTCCCGCGTCGAACCAAAAAAATGTATTGGGTTTTCTCTCAAGAAATTTTTCAGTCAAGAAGTACCAAGAGAGCACGTTAAGCCGTCGGTTTGCCTGATCTCTCTCCGGTCGTGTCGGATTTTCGTTCCATCGGACTGTGAGAGTGAGGGAATAGGGGCTGCACCTGTGTGTGTACACACTTGTGCACTATAAAATCTCCCGCGCGGCTAGTCTCTGTGGAGATTGGCTGCCGTGGCCGGATTCGGTCGGGAGGACATTATTGCGTCAGTCAGTAAGAGAGTCGGATGCTGTATAGAATAGAATAGAATAGAAATATTTTTTATTCAAATAAACTTTTACAAGTGCTTTTGAATCGTCGATGAATCTACCACTGGTTCGGAATGACCTTCCTGCCGAGAAGAGCCAGCAATAAACTCGGCGGTTACTTTTTTCAAAAAAAATTTTTACAATAGGTAACAAAACTATGCTATGTATACAGTGTTTCCATAATGAAGTTTCAAAAATGCATACCACATTCAATCCAATACAAAGACGGGCAGATAGAAAGTAGACCCATTCCCGTTGGTGGCACCCGTTCACGCATGACGCATGATCCAGCCGTTGCTTGGCTCAACCATAACCCGCACCACACGACACCACCACAGAAATGTTTAAAGAGAGCATGACATACTTAGGCTGTCGGCTTTAAAGTCAAATCTGTGTGCATAGCATAGTTTTGTTAATCATTGTAAATTTTTTTTAAAAAGAGCAACTGCTGAGTTTCTTGCCGGCTCTTCTCAGCAGAATCAGCATTCCGAACCGGTGAATTTATGACGTGTCATAAGAGCTACAAGTTGGCCTACATGAAATAAATAAATTTTGATTTGATTTTATTTGTGCTTTCCAGGGTCCTCATCAGACGAGGATGAGGGCGTGCAGCCTCACGAGAAGGCCATAGCGGCCGGCCAGCCCAACCCGCCGTACTGCGTGCGCAACGTGGAGCAGCACGCGTTCGGCAGGCGCGAGATCAACATCGCCGAGCAGGAGATGCCGGGCATCATGGCGCTGCGGGCGAGGGCTAAGGACGACAAGCCGCTGAAAGACGCCAAGGTAACTGTTGGGGAGGGGTTTAAAGTCCTCAGTTCGTTCAAGTGGACTGTATTACTTGTTCTAGATCTCTACTTACAAAGTTCAGGTTCGGGTTCAGCTTCGTCTTCACCGTTCGGTAGCTGTAAGCGGACTGGCGCACCCGACAAGGGGCGCGTTTATATACAATTCTCCCACCCGGCACGCGTATGCGACCGTACCGAGTGAGAAGGTGATCGCGGGCGGTGAGCGGGTAGCGGGGGAGAGGGCTTACGCGGCTGACCAATCAGCGCCATTCATTGCCGACGCCGCGCTTGGTACGTAGCTCCTGTCCGCAACAGTAACCTTTACGGTTCTGTAGTAAAACTACAAGGAACCCCTTATAGAAGGCCATCGCGGCCGGCCAGCCCAACCTGCCGTACATCGTGCCCAACAGAGCAGCAAGAGTTCGGCATGCGCGAGATCAACATCGGCACATTGCCAAGTAGGAGATGCAGGAGATACTTACCATCACCACCACTTACCATCAGGACAAGTTAGTCCTTGTCCTGATGGTAAGTGACGATACAGTCTAGATTGCTAGATTAGGCTAACTTGGAAAGGGTATGGCAGTGTACATTCAACTCATACTCCTAATCTGTTTTTACACGCCATCGTAACTGGCCACGACCAAAGCCTCCCACCAAACCGGACCAGAGATAATTTAGAAATTATAAATTCCCAAATTGTCCCGCAGGTTATAAGACTACACCACTCACCATTGCGCCAGGGAGGTCGTCAAAACCGTCGTCGGTTTCTGGTTTGGTGGTGGATATCAAAAAAACTTTTTCTCCTCTGCAGATCGTAGGCTGCACTCACATCAACGCACAAACGGCGGTGCTGATAGAGACCCTGGCGGCCCTCGGCGCTACGGTACGCTGGGCCGCCTGCAACATCTACAGCACCCAGAACGAAGTCGCTGCCGCTTTGGCGCATGCAGGTAACTACTTGTACCTCGCACCGAAGTACCCTAACGTCTTGTTGTACCTCGCATCAAGGCACCCTAACTCTTGATGTACCTCGCACCTAGGTACCCTAATGTTTCGTTGTACCTCGCGTCAAGGTACCCTAACGTTACGACAAGGTGTTAGAGTACCTCGGCGCGAGGTAAATCAAGATTTGGGGTACCTTGGTGTGAGATACAACAGGACTTTAGGGAACCTTGGTGCGAGGTATAACAAGACGTTAGAGTACCCCAGTGCGAGGTACCCTAACACCTTGTCGTACCTCGCACAAAGGCACCTTAATATTTTGTTGTACCTTGCACCAAGGTACCCTAACGTGTTGTTGTACCTCGCACCAAATGCCCTAACGTCTTGTCCTATCTCGCACCAAGGTACCCTATTGTCTTCTTGTACTTCTGACATCTTCCCGACCGAATCTGGCCACGGTGACGGCGTGGAAGATCCAAGGAGTTTGCCATGTGCGCGGGAAATATTTAAAGCTGGAGATCATTTATCTATTCATCTCTTTCCCTCACCAGGTTTCGCGATATTCGCGTGGCGAGGCGAGAGCGAGGAGGCGTTCTGGTGGTGCATAGACCAGTGCTGCACCGCGGCCGGTGCCTGGCAGCCCAACATGATACTGGACGATGGCGGCGATGCCACGCACCTCATGCTGAAGAAGCACTCCGCAGCCTTCAAGCTCATCAAAGGTGAGTGAGAGAGAGAGAGGGAGTGGGAGTTGGAGAGAGAGAGAGAGAGAGAGAGAGAGAGGGAGAGGGAGTTGAAAAGAGAGAGGGAGTTGAAGAGAGAGGGAGAAAGAGAGTGAAAGAGAGAGTGAGGGAGAAAGAGAGCGAGAGAGGAAGAGACAGAAAGAGAGAGAGAAGGGGAGAATGAGAGAGAGAAAGACGACCACTGTAGTCCTAACAATGCTCACATTGTAAGGACTACAGTGGTCGTCCTTCTCTCGTGCTTACGCTGTGGTATTAATGGGAGATCTCGGGTTCGATTCCCGGTGGGGTCAATTTGGGATTTTATTATTTCTAAATTCTGTGGTCTGGTCTGATGTGAGGACTCAGGACATGACTTTGGTCAGTTATTAGGTTGGTTAATTTACGCTGCCAAATACCCGTCCCAGGTTAACCCGCTGCCATCTTTGGACTTCATTGTCGCTTACCATCCAGTGAGATTGCAGTCTGAGCTGGCCTTGCCACACGGACAGACAGACGTACAACAAAGCGATCCTATGATGGTTCCTTTTTTTTTCGGGATTCCTCAAAAGACATCAAAACCAATTGCCGGAATTTTTTGCTTCTTACCATACCAACCACCAACTTGCGACACTAGATGCTGTAGATCGTCGGGCTAGGAGATTCATTGGCAATGACTCACCACTTTTAGGCAAACTCCAGTCTCGAACACCGCCGAAAAGTTGCCGGCTTGTCGGTGTTTTATAGGATATATTTCGGTGAGTGTGCTCAGGAGCTCTTCGATCTTGTCCTCCCTTCACCTTTTACCACCGCACTGCAAGACATAGGGAGAGCTTCCATCTCTACGTCGTTGATATTCCATCTACGCGCACTAAGCGCTTTAAGTCTTCATTCCTGATCCGCACGGCTAGGGTCTGGAATACTCTGCCAAGATCTGTGTTTCCTAACACGTACAATTTAGGTAATTTTAAAGCAAGAGCGAATAGGCATCTTCTAGGCAAACGCGTTACACATTAGGCCACATCATCACTTTCCATCAGGTGTGATAGTGGTCAAGCGTGTGCCTATAGTGTTTAAAAAACTTCTCTTTCTGTCAAAGTTCACCAAAGCCTGTCTGGCACCTGAAGGCCCAGGTATCTTGAAGGATCCTTCCTCTCCCACAGGTATAGTGGAGGAGAGCGTAACGGGTGTCCACAGGCTCTACCAACTCAGCAAGGCAGGGAAGCTGTGCGTTCCCGCGATGAACGTGAACGATTCTGTCACGAAGACCAAGTTCGACAACCTTTACTCTTGTAGGTGAGTTTGTAGCTGTTAAGAGAGAACCCTTACTATTTTTTTTTTAAGCTATGGCCCACATTGTTGCCCAACCTGGGGCAACAGTATGGGCCATAGCTTAGGCTCGTTAATGAGACGACTTGGTCAGGATGAACTCAGTTTAATCCGGGCACACCCAAAAGTTACATGAAAGTACACACGCAAGACGCGACATCTCAAAGCTGTACGGCTGCACCATTTCAAAACCTAGTAAGTGTGATTTACAAAATTTTAAAGGAGACCAAAAAACATATTTGTGGTAGCTCTTCTGAACTCTGAACTCTTCAGTATCTGTTGGTGAATTAATGTTTCGTAAATAAACTACTTTGAAAGCTTTTACTGGATATATTTATTACTTCGCTAAGCCATCTACAAGACATGTTTTTAGGCCCCTGTAAAATTTTGTCAATCACAATTACTAGGTTTTGAAATGGGACAGCCGTGTGTCTCGCAACCAACTAACTTCTTGCGTTAGAGCTGTTGACACAAGCCCGCGGTAACAACCCTTGCATACTTCATCCCGTATTCACCCTCGCTAACGGTAGAAGAGTGCACACTACATATACAAAGTATATTCGTTTATTTTAATAAAAAATTATTCTATTTTCATATCATTTTATTTCAGGGAAAGTATAATAGATGCATTGAAACGCAGCACAGACATAATGTTCGGAGGGAAGCAGTCGGTCGTCTGCGGTTACGGGGAGGTTGGGAAGGGGTGTTGTCAAGCGCTTAAAGCACTAGGGTGTGTTGTAAGTATTACTTTCACTTTTCTTTTATTTAACTTTCATTTAACTTCCACTTCACTTTCACTTCATTTTCACTTCACTTTTACTCCAATTTCACTCCATTTTCACTTCACTTTCACTTTGATTTTTTAAATTGTTGTTCCTCTTACAGGTGTATATAACAGAAATCGATCCAATATGCGCATTACAAGCAGCTATGGACGGTTTTAGAGTGGTTAAATTAAATGAGGTAAGTTTTCTTCAAAATAATAATAATATAAATACACAAAAAATAAATAAATAATGATGGTGATGATGATGATGATAACCGTACTATTTCAGGTGATAAGACAAGTGGATATAGTGATAACGGCAACGGGGAATAAAGGTGTCGTCACACGGGATCACATGGAGAGGATGAAAAACGGTTGCGTTGTTTGTAACATGGGTCATAGCAATACCGAAATAGACGTCCACTCCCTCAGGACGCCGGACCTGATGTGGGAGAGAGTCAGAAGCCAGGTGAGAGAGAGATGACACTAAATAGTAACAAAAACCCTGTTGTTCTTGTGTACTGCCATATAATCGATATTCAGACATATAATTGGGGCTAAATGAAATGGATCATTTAGCCCCAACTTTATTTTTTTTATTCAATGACAAGATAGGCCTTGACTGCGATCTCACCTGATGAAGTGACGATGCAGTCTAAGATGGTAGCGGACTAACTTGGAAGTGGTATGGCAGTGTTCAATCCATACCCCTGATCGGTTCCTACACGCCATCGTGCCGGAACGTTAAATAGCTTGGCGGCACATCTTTCGCGAGGTATTTGTAATATTTTTTAAGTATACACTATAAAGGTTTTTGATATTATAACACAATGCCAATTTTCTTTCTTTAATATCTTAAATAATCTCGAAAATATAGAGCTTTTAAGTTTCCTGTTAGAAAAAGAGAGCGCTATTGCAACATGACGTCACGATTCAGTAGCTCTCCATACAAAATTTCGGTTTACAAAGAGACGGATACAGTCGCAGTAAAACAGTTTATAACTTATGTTGTATTTTGACCGATTTATTTTCTGTTTTTACAAATGTTACATTTATGATTGTAATTTATGAATATATACAATTTGACAACAACCAAATACCCAATTATAATTTTTTTTGCTGTCTTAAGGTGGACCACATAATCTGGGGAAACGGAAAGCGCATAGTGCTGCTGGCGGAGGGTCGTCTCGCGAATCTCTGCTGCTCGTCTCTACCGTCGTTCGTCGTCTCGGTCACGGCGGCCACTCAGGCGCTCGCGCTTATAGAATTGTATAATGCACCACAACATCGTTATAAGGTATTCAATTCAATTTATTTGTTCAAAACGTGAAAAAAATTGGATCAAAATATTTTACCTAATCAAATCTTATTATAATACCGCTTATACGCGTCAAATTGTACATGAAATAAATAATTTTAACCCCTTCAATTACACTGCAATAGAGTATTGAAGTGACGTGATTTTGTGCTTGGGTATAGCTGAAAACTTGAAGAGTGACATAGAATACTTTTAACCTGGAAAATCCGCGAGGGTTTCCGCGGGATTTAAAAAAAAACTAAATCCACGCGGACGAAGTCGCGGGCATCAGCTAGTTAGCAGCTAGAACAATTTAAAAAAATTACTTTCTTAAAAAGGATATTATTAAAGTCCTCAAATTATGTTGAACAATTTTTGGATCACTTATCCCCAATTAAATATTTGGGGACAGTTGAACTTGATACAGGGCTTATTTCACCACCTTCAAGTAAACTTTAACCGACGAATATAAATGTCATTTTGTCAGTTTTTGTATGGCCAATCTGTCAAAACGTCAAGTTTATTCGTAAGTTTAAGTTTACTTGAAGGTGGTGAAATAGGCACTTAGTCACATATTAAATTAATATCGTGTCCATAGCGTATATGTTGGTAAGCATGTGACAGAGATGAAATTACTTCATTTTCAGGCTGACGTATACCTATTACCCAAGAAAATGGACGAATATGTAGCGAGCCTCCATCTGCCCACGTTCGACGCGCACCTCACAGAGCTGACCGACGAGCAGGCCAAGTACCTCGGCCTCAACAAGGTCGGCCCGTTCAAACCCAACTACTACAGATACTAGCGCGCGCGCACGTGGGCCGCGCGCCCAGGCCGTGTGTGACATACGTCGGATTGTATGCATTTTAACTACTACCCGCTCATTTCAAGTTGGCCGTCGTCGACCGTTACAAAATGACGTCATACCGTACCGTTGACAAGAAAATAATGATTGTATTTTTTTACTGTAACCACGACTGTTACGGAAGTTTTCTTCTCTGGCAATGGCATCTTGAATGTCGAAAGGCGTGATTTTTAAATAACTAATTTATAGTTAACAAAAATCATTCAAAGCATAACAATATTTAAAAAAAAAAATTGGTAATGACAATCGCGAGTGGTATGTTTCTATCGGTACTTAGCGGGTCTGCCTTGAGGTGCGGTGCGGGGAAGCGTGACGCGAGGTAGCGGCCAACTTGACGTGAACGTTTAGTACATGACATTTTTATTTTATAGTTTTTTAATAAAGTGGAGTTAGATTGCCAATTTCTGTAATGTGTCACTAAAAATTTTCGCTAACAGTTGCTTAAACTGATTGAAAGTAGAAACATATATCACTAGTCGGTGCTAATGGGTAGTTCGAACGTGGCAGTAGTGTAAACTGAGCAACGCACTTGGGCGCGATTCCCGAGAGATGTGGGTTCATTCCCCGTTCGTTCATCAAAAACTGTAGGGCCAGCCTACAATTCTTGATCCTATTATATTTATTCGTGGCATTTTTGTTAATCGTTATCAAAACGATGGGCTTAATACCTCTAAGCATTTAACGCTAAACGACCCTAATTTAAAAATATGGTTGAAATGTCCCCATTTTTATAATTTGAGTAAAATAGCGCCCATTATATAATTGGGGATAAATGAGCATAACGTCTTATTTGGGTTAAATTATGAACTTTAGTAATTAGGGTAGGGGAGGAACCCCACTTAAATCTTATTTCTTGATTGATTGAGAAGCTATCATATCAAATATTGATGTAATGGCCTCTGATGGAGGGAGAAAAAACAAAAATATATCTTTATTTAATGGAAAAAATGGAATTCATTTGGAATATACTCGTAATTTTCGAGTTAATTTAAAACATGTACTCAGATAAACTCACGCGTTTAATAATGCATACTATTCGGTGTAAAGTTCAACTACTTATTGACTGCGTAGATGCATATAATGTGGTACAAATTAAATTTTATTTTGTTAAATTTATTCATATTATTTTATTTTGTAATTTTATTTATTTATTTACTAATCATTAGATTATAATAATGCGTTTCGTTCTAACTCTGTAAGAAACTACCGGGTAAGTGGCGTATTTTACCCAATTATTTAACTTTTGATACATTAGTAAAAACCTCCGATTCTGTACGTCACTTTAAAGTTCCGGATTTGTTTATAGATTATTGAGATATTATTCAAACGTGGCAGTTTTATGGAATATAACATTTTTTTTAACTAAAACACCACTTACCCAGTTAAGAATAGTTACCAATAGTTTTAGACTAATTGATTTTATTTTTTAAGAAAATTTATAAGACGAAATATAAAATTTTAAGATCCATAGGTCCTTGCAAGAGACTTATGTAGCTTGCCCGCTATAGCAGTTTCACACAGTGAAAATTTAAGTTTATAGAGCTCAAACATAAATCTAATTTGTTCAAACTAGATAATTATATTTCGCCTTATAAAAAAAATCGAATACTAAAGCACTAGGTATTTAAAATTTAAGTCTACCTCTAAAAATATGTAATTATTAAATTTTCGACATTTTGTCCATATGGCAAGAGGTGAAAGTCGACACTTAATACTTGAGGTGAATTTAAATTTTGAGCGGTGTTTACGCTTTCGATTTATTTTTTAATGTTACTTTATATTTTGTAAGCCAGTAAAAATTTTACAGTATTAACAGAAATCTTAAATCCATTCCTCCAAAAATGATTTTATTTGAATTTTTTATTTTTATGACATCATAATATTATTTTTAGAAACACATTTTAATTTCTGTTCATTTATAAATTTTCGATAGAATAGAAATAACTTTGTATGAAAAGATCAATTGTCCTTAAAAAAACCATAATGTCCTCAATAAAACAAAAAATATGTAGTAACAAGAAAAATTTACAATTTCTAGTAAAATACCAAACTTTTCGATATCCTTACCAATATATAAATGCAAAAGTATGTTTGTTTGTTGGTTTGTCCTTCAATAACGCTGCAACAGAGCTACGGATCGACGGAAATTTTTGCAAGAGCATGCTTTAGGGCCGGAAGAGTGTCATAGGCTACTTTTTATATACTTATCCTGAAAAATCAAAGAATTTCCACGGGATTTTAAAAACTATAACCACGTGAACGAAGTCGCGGGCATCAGCTAGTTAATAATAAAACAATTTTAAAAGATCACTTTCTTAAAAAGGATATTATTAACTAAAGTCCTCAAATTATGTTGAACAATTTTTGGATCATTTATCCCCAATTAAATATTTGGGGACAGTTGAACTTAATATATTTGGTCACATATTCAATTAATATTATTATTTGCAGTATTTTTGCATTTGGAAATTTTGATATATTTATTTGGTCTCATAAATTAATTATTATTATTATTTTACGGTATTTATGCATTTGGAAATTTCTAAGTTATCAGGGTGTGTAATTTGAATCGAAAATATGTAAATTACTATTGTTTTAAGATATGCACATGTTTTAAAAGATGCACACAATGTTTAGATAAGTATAGCTTGACAAAAAAGAGTAGAAGAGTTTGTCTGATGGGAGGCTTCGGCCGTGGCTAGTTACCACCCTACCGTCAAAGATGTGCCGCCAAGTGATTTAGCGTTCCGGCACGATGGCGTGTAGAGACCGATTAGGGGTGTATGGGTTGAATTTACACTGCTATATCCCTTCTAAGTTAGCCCGCTATCATCATAGACTGCATCGTCACTTACCATCAGGTGAGAACGCAGTTAAGGTCTATCTTGTCATCGAATAAAAAAAACAATGAGTTTAATTTCTAGATTTTTTTTATCAACCTATAACAGCGTTGGTTTATGTATGTATGTAAAATCAGGAATTGCTTGTAATAAAAAATTGACATATAAAATGCAAATTGGATCAGTGGTTAAAAAAACAATGTTAGCTATGAACACCACGTTATTTGAAAAGTAAACTCACAAACGACTTACAATTAAATCAAAAACTATAATATTTTGAAAATTTTGAAACCATAAACATATTTTTTGAAAAAAAAAAAAAAGAAGGGATTTTTGAAATATAATGTGACACCGCAGGAATTTTTCAACGCAACGCATCACTGGATCAATTATAACATGCCTTTGCTTCAAATAATAATAAATAAAAAAAAAAACATAAGTATTTTCAATTTATATTTTTTCCCACCAATTAGAAAGTATTAGGAGTGAAGAGAATTTGCAAAAAAATAATGAAGAAAAAAAAATCGCCTAAACCGAATGTAATTTTTTAGTAGAAACGGTACTTATATAAGAAAATTGTTGCCATGTTTTTAGTAAATAAAATTTGTGAAAAGTGTAACTACCTGTTTTATTTTCTTTTTCCTTCTAGAAGTCTTGACTTATAGAAGAGACAGGTCTACAAGTTGATGAAATCTATCCTACTTTTTTTTTAAAAGAATATTAGGCAATCTGAAGTTGACTAATATCCTCCTATCCCATCCAAGTAAGCGGAAAGCTTGTGCTAGGAGTGGGTACGACAATAGTGCAACGAGTGGGGTTCGAACCTGCGACCTTACAGTTTTCAGTCCGCACCTTTAACCGTTGGGCTATTGAGGCCATCCTATTAATGTATGTTACTTAATCACGCCGCAACGACTGAACCGATTTGGTTGAAATGCACAAAGATAGATCTTTGGCAAATTGGCAATTCATAATTTCTGAATTGTTTCTGGTCTGGTCTGGTGGGAGGCTTTGGCCGTGGCTAGTTACCACCCTGCCGTCAAAGACGTGCCGCCAAGCGATTTAGCGTTCCGGCACGATGGTGTGTAGAAACAGATTAGGGGTATGGGTTGAACACTGCCATACCCCTTCCAAGTTCGCCCGCTACTATTTTAGTCTTCATCGTCACTTACCATCGGGTGAGATCGCAGTCAATGTCTATCTTGTCATCGAATAAAAAGAACTATTAAATGAATATTCAGATCTACACAATCAAAAAGCATGAAAAAGATATTACAAAAACAGAAAAAACGCCTTGATTTTAATCTAATAAGTAATATGTGACACATTCTATATCAGCTGAATCTGTAGTAATTTTTCTTGTAATTAGTGAATTGATAATGGAAAGATTTCAAGGTGTGATTGCAAGTTGCAAAGAATTCGAATTTAAGTGACGTGGGCTGAAATAGCGTGAATTTCATCATAATTGGCAACCCATTAACGTTGAGCGCAAGTTTTTTTAGAGACGTTCGACGACGACGTTGTTACGTTCCCTCAAATATGGTTGAGCGAAGCAACGGCTGGATCATGCGTCGTGCTCGTGAACGGGTGCCACCAACGGGAATTGGTCTGCTTTGTGTCTACCCATCTTAACATGTGTTAGGTTGTGGTAGGTATGCATTTTTGAAACTTCATTGTGGAAGCACTGTGTACATAGCATAGTTTTGTTACCTATTGTAAAAAAAATTTAAGCTATTGCATAGCTTCTATCGCGGGCCAGCGTGGAGACCGAATCCAGAAATTCCGTAACGAAAATAACCTGACACGGGACTCTTCTACGGCGAGCCGCTAGATGGCGCATTTTCATAAAAAATGCTATGCAATAGCTTTACCGCGGCAGTCCCCGAGCGCCACACGTCTTTTTTTTTGAAAAAAAGCAACCGCCGAGTTTATTGCTGGCTCTTCTCGGCAGGAAGGGCATTCCGAACCAGTGGTAGATTCATCGACGATTCAAAAGCACCTGTAAAAGTTTATTTGAATAAAAAATATTTCTATTCTATTCTAATAAAATTTGGTACAGAGATAGCTTACATCCTGCACTGGTAGCATGGGCAGGAGATAAAAGTTTTATCCCCCGATTTTATTCACTGACAGGGGATAAAATTATCTTTTCCCTATGCTAAAGCATGGCGACAGAGGAGAAGGCGATGTATATTTCTATAAGTATATCCACTGAGTGTTATTTCCACCGCTGTGCCCATGCTCGACGGGTGGATAAAGCTAAGCGAGGGGATAAACGTTTTATCCTTTTCCCGGGGATAAAATTTCTCCCGCCCATGCTACCAGGGCTGGAGACGGAAATAGACTATTTTTTACCCTGGAAAATCATAGAGTTTCCATGAAATTTCTAAGAAATTAATGCCGCGTGGCCGAAGGCGCGGCTATCATCAAGTAAATAAAAAATAAGTCTATTATTTTCCTTATCTTCAGAATCCGCAATTCCACATTTGCTATTCTCCATTTACAAATAACAATAGATTTGCTACGCTATGTTTATTTAAAAACCATATACTTAAGTAATTAATAGGAAACGCGGCCAGCCGTTTGCACATACAAACTTTATTCTTCTACTAGCTGTTTCCCGCGACTTCGTTCGCGTGGAAAAAGTTTAGAGTGACTTGCTACTATCCGCGAGAAGTTATGTCCTCTATCTCCGATATAATATTTAGTAAATCTTCACGAAAATTGGACAAAATATTTCTAATAGTACACAATTTATAATAAAAAAAGAATTATCAAATTCGGTTTAGATTTGACGAAGTTATGGAGCAAAATTCAACCGAAACTTCCATCCCCTATACCCGGGTAAACCTTATTGTTTATCAGGATAAAAAGTCTCCTACATATTTATCCGGAGTATCAGCTACCACTATACCAAATTTTATTCAAATCCGTTCAATAGCTTTCGCATGATGCGCGCACAGACAGACAGACAGACAAGAAATTAAAAAAAATTGTTTTGGGATCAGTATCTATCAATAATAATAGAGCATCCAAATATATTTAATGTACATGTAATTCGTCCCGTTACAGTTTTATCATAAGTATAGTAATTAAGATATGGATTAAAGTTGCCTCATTACTAAAATGAATGGCAAAGATTTTTTTTATTGGATCGTTAAACTGTGTACAATAACTTTACAAGTGTCTTAACTATACAACAAACTGAAAAATACAAGGACGAAAGTGCAGGTTCGTTTGCGGATAATGAGGCCGTTTTTAAAAAGTTACTGGATTTTCTGTCAAGAGAATCTCATTTCTGGAGTCGGAGGCTGTCAGCCAGGAGTTGAAGAATACGTGGTGTCTTGGAGACAGGGTTCTTTACCTCATATCTGGGAGGTAAGATAAGGTAGTCTTTGTGAAATAAAATATTCATCTCTACAAACAAAGAGGCTTGTGGACAATCCCAAATTAACCCGCTCGCTGGAAAGCTTGGAACACCGCAGAGACGTAAGCTCTCTTTGCGTGTTCTATCGGCTATATAACGGGGAGTGTCCTGAAGAGCTGTTTGATCTTATTCCACCCTCTAACTTCTACAACCGCACCGCACGCCACCGAACGCAATTCCACCCTCACCACCTGGGTACCTGGAGCACTTCGACCATCCGTTGTTCCAGATCTTTTTTTCCACGTACTACCAAATTGTGGAATCATCTCCCTTCGACAGTGTTCCCACTTAATTTCAATATGGGGTTATTCAAGGTGCGAACCAATAATTTTCTGAAAAGCCGGCAACGCATCGGTGATGCCTCTGGTACTACAAGTGTTCATGGGCGGCGGTAATCACTTTACATCAGGTGACCCGCCAGCTCGTTAGCCCGCTATTCATATACAAAAAAAGACGTGTGGCACTCTGGGACTGCCGCGGGTAAGCTATTGCATAGCATTTTTTATCAACGCCATCTAGCGGCTCACCGTAGAGGAGTCCCGTGTCAGGTTATTTTCGTTACGGAATTTCTGGATTCGGTCTCCACGCTGGCCCGCGATAGAAGCTATGTAATAGCTTAAAAAAAGAGGTGACACACATGATGTATTTACTAGACACCGGCATAAACTATGACTAACATCTTTGAGTAGGTATATAGTTGGTTATATCTTAATGATAACACATACTAGATCATTTGTTTTGCTCCTTAAATAAAATATTAAATTGGTACCGAATTGAAATTTAGCATATGTATATTGTATGTATGCTATGAAGTATGCATGGTTAAAATCCTACACACACTCTGATCACGAGCGATTTGCTCTTATTCATTGAGGAGTTCCGTCCTCCATCTCCGAAGGTGTTCATCAGATCTTCACCAAACTTAAAAGGGACCAACCTGACGATACGTCTTTTCAAAAAAAATTTCAGTTCAGATTTGATGGAGTTATGGAGTAACATGGCAAGGAAAAAAAAATTTTTTTTCCTTGAGAAAAAAAATTTTTTTTCCTTCTCTTTTTTTTCCTTTTTTCCTCCTCTTTTTTTGAAGTCTGTTAAAAATGTCTCATCACCGCGTCGAATATTGCGTTGCGCTGCGCTTCTAAGCGTTATAGTTTGATGCCTGCACCTGTGAACCTGTACCAGCTAATGTCATAGTATACGAATACGATCAATCGTGTTAAATCTTATACTAATCCTACAGTTGAGACGTCTACGAACTACGACGCACGCCAAGCGCGTAGATACTTACTACGCCGCGTCGTAGCTGCGTAGCGGCGTAGAGGCTTCAAGAGAGAATAGACCCCTAACCAGTGGCGTGCACACAGGGTAGGCATTAAGCAGGTAGATTTTATTAGATATACTTAAAAAAACTTAAGGGTAAGCTTTTTTAATTTGTACAATGTATACCCTTGATTTTTTTGCCTGCCTGTGTTAACATGTATTGAATTGTATTTGTATTGTATTTATTTTTACTTGTATTGTACTCAGGAAAATTCATCGTGGAAGCACTGAATACGCATAGTTTCAATAACAATTGTAAAATTTTTATTTTTTTTGAAAAGAGCAACCGCCGAGTTTCTTGCTGGCTCTTCTCGGCAGGAAAGGCATTCCGAACCAGTGGTAGATTCATTGACGATTCAAAAGTGCTTGTAAAAGTTTATTTGAATAAAAAATATTTCTATTCTATTCTATTCTATTTATAACTCGTACTGGAGATTTTTTCCATTTTATATCATCTGCCTACCCTCTCGTACATTCTGTGCACGTCATTGCCCCTAACGTTCTGAGTGTTCGTTGGTTTGTCCTTCAATCACACAGCAACGGATCGACGAAATTTTGTCATTGACACTACATAGGCTACTTATAGGGAAAAGTATCTAATAGGTTCGGAAACAAGCTATACGACTGCTCAGCCAAAAAACGAACTGAAAAAGTTAAATACAGTAAATACAGTCATTACCTTTGGAATCTTATTCACATTTTGAAATGATATTTTTTGTGAATCACTGGATATTGAACTATACTGTTATATATTTTTGGAATCTACTCAGCATTTTCTAGATGATGATTATATACTTATTTTCGATTTTTTTTTTTTCAACTTTAGACTTTAATGCGAGACCATGGTCACCCCATCAATTTTTTTTTTTAATTTTACTAGCCTATGTCACCCGGAATAAGCTAAGAATTCTAACGATAACTCATTCATCAAAATCGGTTCAGGCGCATAGAAGTTATGGCGGAATATAGGACTCACATACATACATATATGAACCCTGAAAACAATATACTTACTCCTTTTTTGAGGCAGTCGTATAAAAATAATAGATTTCCACAGAGTGTTTAAAATATCTATTATCTAAAAGATAGTGACAGATATTATAGTTAATACTTACCTATAATTTACTCTCCATTTGATTTTTCGCCGCGCACTTACATATTTGTATATATAAAATTCAGTCTGACTGACTGACTTATTTAACAACGAACAGCCTACGGATCGACGTGTTTTTTTCCATGGTTATAGTTGAAGACCGGGAGAGTGACATAGACTACTTTTATCCCGGAAAATCAAAGAGTTCTCGAGGGATTTTAAAAACTATCTCCACGCGGACGAAGTCACGGGGGCAAGCTAGTTATCGTTATAAAACTACTTCAGTGGCGTGACTTCATATTATATTACGTCAGCTAATTATAATTTAGAACTAAAACTATTTAATGTACACTCGACCACGACATAAACTATTATTTAAATATATTTTTTCGTACCTAATCTAAATGTATAAAATTAAAAGGTGACTGACTGAGTGACTGACTGACTGACTGATCTATCAACGCACAGCTCAAACCACTGGACGGATAGGCTGTTTGGCATACAGATAAGTATTATGAAGCAGGCATTTTTTTTTTTTGACGACTTCCCTGGCGCAGTGGTGAGCGCTGTGGTCTTATAACTGGAAGGTCTCGAGTTCGATTCCCGGCGGGGGCAATTTAGGAATTTATAATTTCTAAAATTGTTTTTTTTTTTTTTTTTTTTTTTTTTTATTTTTTTTTTTTATTCGATGACAAGATAGCCCTTGACTGCAATCTCACCTGATGGTAAGTGACGATGCAGTCTAAGATGGTAGCGGGCTAACTTGGAAGGGGTATAGCAGTGTAAATTTAACCTCTTTATCTTTTAATTTGTGTCTCTGGTCTGGTCTGGTGGGAGGCTTTGGCCGTGGCTAGTTACCACTTACCACCCTACCGTCAAAGACGTGCCGCCAAGCGATTTAGCGTTCCGGCACGATGGCGTGTAGAAACCGATTAGGGGTATGGGTTAAATTTACGCTGCTATACCCCTTCCAAGTTAGTCCGCTACCATCTTAGACTGCATCGTCACTTACCATCAGGTGAGATCGCAGTCAAGGGCTATCTTGTCATCGAATAAAAAAAAGCCAGCCAGTGATGAGTTGCTGATGATAAACAATGATGATGAATGGACGAAACATATCTGTCATTGTAACAATAAACTCAGCTGTATACACAGGCTTCGCTTCATCTTAAAGGCTTCATCCAAAGTGAGCGAACTGAACGCGAACGCGAAGCGGCGCGAAGTTCGTACGAATATTGGGTACAAGTTGATTAACTCTATGATTTTCCGGGATAAAAAGTAGCCTATATCACTCTCCAGCCCAGAAATTTTATCCCCGGGAAAAAGATAAAACGTTTATCCCCTCGCTTAGCTTTATCCACCCGTCGAGCATGGGCACAGCGGTGGAAATAACACTCAGTGGATATACTTATAGAAATATACATCGCCTTCTCCTCTGTCGCCATGCTTTAGCATAGGGAAAAGATAATTTTATCCCCTGTCACTGGATAAAATCGAGGGATAAAACTTTTATCTCCTGCCCATGCTACCAGTGCAGGTTCCCAGCTATACCCATGCAAAAAATCGCGTCGATCCGTAGCTCTGTTGCAGCGTTATTGAAAGACAAACTTACAAACAAACACACTTTCGCATTTATATATTAGGAAGGATTAGGATAGTAGGGACTAGAAGACGCAAAGTATTAAATTCATTTGTTATTTTTCAAGTGTAAAAATGCATGAAATAATCAAATTCTAAAAAATCTAAAATATATTTGTAAGGGTAAAAACATGCCAAAGATACCTCACTGCGATACCTCGCGGTCGCCGTTTAGCTCGCTACCTCGATGCCACCTCCATATAAAACAAATGTATGCAAACAGACGAGCGCGAACATGCCGAAGGATACCTCACTGCGATACATCGCGGTACAGCGAGGTATCTTCGACATCTTCGACATCTTCGTCTGTTTGGATACGTTTGTTTTACATGGAGGTGGCATTTGTTTTACAGGTAGCGAGCTAAACCGCGACCGCGAGGTATCGCAGTGAGGCATCCTTGGCTTGTTCGCACCCTTAGATTGAATGTAATAAGATGAAAGATATACTATTTTGGCACTTCAGTCTGCGTGTTATGCATGCATATTTTAAGTACAATACAAAATTACAATTTATCTATAGAAACGAAAAAACAAGAGATCAATACGTCTTGAGATTTGCAGCTGGCTGTTTTTTTTGTTGTAGATGAGATTTTAAGTTTAAATATTAGCTTTAATTATAGCAGTAATTTAACATTAATTGTATAATAGTAATTGAATTATAAAATTTTAAAAAGTAATAAAAATGTAAATTATTATGCATAGCATTACACTGTGAAATTAGTTTCATGACATTAACTTCATCAACAATTTCACGTGTAAACTAATTTCATCTACTCGTAACTCTAATTTCATGATGCATGCATTAATTTCATGCATGAAATTAGAAGTTTACACGTGAAATTGTTGAAACTAATTTCATGCCACTAGTTTCGCATAGCTCAAATAGGACGACATGTAAATAACAAAATCTAAAGTGGAGCGCAAATATAACCTAAACTAAACTAAGAAAGTTCAATGTACTGACTATTTAAAGACTATTTAAATATGAAAAGGATTTGGGAGATTACTAATTATTATTTTGACAGATGCACGATTGTCATTGAGTTAATTTCAGTTTAGTTTTTGAAAGTGTCTTTCGTGGTCTTATTGCATGTACTGATTGTTTTTTTTTTTTCAATATTTAAGGTATGATTTTTCTATACTTGTTTTTTTACTTTGTTTTTTTAATATATAGACTAGCGCTTGACTGCGATGGTAAGTGAAGATGCAGAATAAGATAGTGCGCGCTTGCCTAGAAGATGCCTATTCACTCTTGATTTAAAGACACCCACATTATATTTAGTTGGGAAAACGGAAGCCAATCACGCTGCAACGACTGAACCGATGTGGCTGAAAGGCACAGAGTTAGATTATAGTCTGGAATAACACATAGGCTACTTTTTATTCCGGCTATTTTCTTTTTTTAATATATTTAACTAGTTTCGAAAATATAGAGCTTTTAAGTTTCATGTTAGGAAAAGAGAGCGCTATTGCAACAAGACGTCACGATTCAATAGCTCCATACACTCCGACCGATTTATCTTCTGTTTCTACAAATGACCGATTTATTTTCTGTTTCTACAAATGTTATTCTTACATGTTACATTTTCGATTGTATTTAATGAAATGACATTTTGGCAATAGTCAAATATATATATATAGCTTATAGCCTCAATAGGTTAAAGGTGTGGACTGAAAACTGAAAGGTCGCAGGTTCGAATCCCACCCGTTGCACTATTGTCGTACCCGCTCCTAGCACAAGCTTTTCGCTTATTTGGAGGGGATAGAGGATGTTAGTCAACTTTACCTTGGCTAATATTCTTTAAAAAAAAAGAATACCCAATTATTACCCGTCTTGACATGCATTGGATTGTGTGTACCTACGTATGCATTTTTGAAGCTTCATCGTGTAAGCACTGTATATATAGCATAGTTTTATTACCTATTGTAAAAAATTTTTTTTTGAAAAGAGCAACTGCTGAGTTTCTTACCGGCTCTTCTCAGCAGAATCTGCATTCCGAACCGATGGTAGATTTATTACGTGTCATAAGAATCACGAGTTGGCCTACATGAATTTGAATTTAATATTTCGCAGCCGATTGTACCTTGTTATCGATAAAATAAAGAATTCCTATCACAGAAAATAACAATAATTTGTAATTAACAAAACCTAACATGTGTAGAGTTATCGCTTTATCGATACAAGGAATCACTCGAATCGTAATCAATTATAACCCAGCTGACGATCGTTATTTAAATCAGTATTGCATTTTGTGTGAACAGTGTCTTATGTGCTGTGAGAAAATATATTTTGCGACCTGGATGTAATTGGTGAGTGGATAATTGATTTAGAATAGAATAGAAACATTTTTAATTCAAATAAACTTTTACAAGTGCTTTTGGATCGTCGATGAATCTACCACTGGTTCGGAATGCCCTTCCTGCCGAGAAGAGCCAGCAATAAACTCGGCGGTTGCTCTTTTAAAAAAAATTTTTTACAATAGGTAACAAAACTATGCTATGTATACAGGTACATACAGTGTCTTCACAATGAAGTTTCAATAAAAATTCTTTTCAAAAAACTCACTTCATTGTGTGCATAACACAGTGCTTCTACAATGAAGTTTCAAAAATGCATAAGACCTACATTTGCATGTTACAATCCATGTTAAGACGGCCAGCCATAAAGTAGACCCATTCCCGTTGGTGGCACCCGTTCACGAGCATGACGCATGATCCAGCCGTTGCTTCGCTCAACCATATTTGACAATTAACAATTGTGAAATCATCTCCCTTCGACGGTGTTCCCATTTAATTACAACATGGGGTTATTCAAGGGGCGGACCAATAAGTTCCTGAAAAGCCGGCAAAGCATTGGTGGTGCCTCCGGTACTACAAGTGTTCATGGGCGCCGGTAATCACTTTACATTAGGTGGCCCGCCAGCTCGTTTGCCCGCTATTCATATAAAAAGAAATCATAATCTATAATATATCGTCGGTCAAATTCATTAATGGTACAAATCAAAATAAACAGTTTCGAGTAATTGAGAGTAAGTTTTGAGTTGACAACTAAAATCAATATTTCTCTAGCAGATTGTGGTTTCCTGTCAATTAATTTTCAACCAAAATTTGACTTGTACCGTAAGTGCTTCGGAAAGATTATTTAATTTCCAACCATTTTGCATACTTAACTCAAAACACCTGATTTGGGAAATGTTCCACTAATGAATTTGACGGACGATATAGAAAAATGAATCTCTATTTCCCTTAGTCAAGGCATTGTATAGCTAAATCTCATAGCATCTCTAATATAAACTACATACAAAAATCCAAAAATAAGTGCAAAGCATCTTGGGATGTCATTAATTCCAACTTACACGCTAAAAATTTGTGTAATGAAATAAAGGAGATACGACCAAATGAAAGTGTTATCCTAACAGGTCCTATAGAGATC
Source organism: Hipparchia sbordonii (assembly GCA_038048805.1). Lineage (NCBI taxonomy): Eukaryota > Metazoa > Arthropoda > Insecta > Lepidoptera > Nymphalidae > Hipparchia > Hipparchia sbordonii. The sequence goes on along the minus strand of CM076118.1, from coordinate 1,145,630 downwards.
GCTGAAGAGTTTAATAAATATTTTATAAATATAAGCAACTGTAAATCCGATTCTCAAAGTGTAATAACACCAACAATGAACAAATTACAAAGCAGCTGTCATTCTTTGTTTCTCACTCCAGTAATCCCACACGACGTGTACAAAGCTATAGCCCAGCTAAAAGATACTAACTCAACGGGATATGATGGGCTTAATACAAAAATTATCAAAGCTTGCGCGAAATCTTTGGCACTTCCACTAAGTCATATCATAAACTTGTCCTTCACTGAAGGTGTATTTCCTAATAATTTAAAGAAGTCCATAGTAAAACCCTTACATAAAAAAAATAATAAAGATGACCTAAATAACTACCGTCCTATAACGCTCATCCCTATTTTAGCAAAAGTATTTGAAAAAATGATGTTTGATAGGATTTATTCATTTGTAACATCGTATAATATATTAAAGGAGGAACAATATGGGTTTAGAAAACAAAGTAGTACTACTCTTGCTTGCTTTGCCCTAACAAAATATATACTAGAAAATCTAGACGCTGGTCACAAAGTTGTATCAATTTTTCTAGATATGACCTTTATATTTATGGCTTTCGATTTAATAAGTCACAAAATACTGCTTAATAAATTGGAAAACTATGGAATACGAGGCGAAGCACTTAAATGGATATCTAGTTACCTTTTCGAGCGTAAACAATGTGTGGAAGTCTTAAAGACTAATGGAAAATTTACAATCCCCTACCAATCATCATTTCAAACTCAAAATCCGTATGGAGTACCTCAAGGGAGCGTACTTGGACCTTTACTTTTCCTATTATATATAAATGATCTCCCTAATATTGTCCCGCATAAATGATTTCTATACGCGGATGATACAACGATTGTAGTTAAAACTAAAGACAAACTAACTCTTGAAAACCAAGTAAATGAAACTCTTGCAGAGGTTGTTCAGTGGTTAAATCAAAACAACCTTAGTATTAATATGAAAAAAACCTACTACATGCAGTTTCAAACACATAACTCACAACCAACAGATATAAACGTAGTATATGATTCATATAATATTGAAAAAACTAATACTATAGTATTTCTTGGACTAACTTTAGATACGTTTTTCAACTGGAAAGCTCATATAGAAGAATTGTGTAAGAAAATTGACAGATTTATCTATGTACTAAAAAAACTATCACAAGTTAGTAATAAAAAAACTGCTTTACTGGCTTATCATGGGTATGTAGCGTCGCTTCTGCGATATGGAATTTTACTGTGGGGGAATTCGACGGAATCATCAAAAGCATTTATTAAACAGAAAGCTTGTGTTCGCTCTATATGCAGAGCTGAAACTTTAGAGAGCTGCAAACCATTGTTTAGGGAGAATAAAATATTAACATTACCATGTCTTTACATATTCGAAGTGTTGCTATTTGTAAGGAAAAATCCCAATCTTTTTCCAACTTTAAATGAAATATATCCGAACAGACGAGGCAGGCCATATCCTCAAAATAAACTCTGGGCACCACCAAGAAGGTTGGCTGTCTGTTCAAAAAATTCATTTTGTATGGCCGTTACCCTGTTTAATAAACTTCCGGCTGGTAGAAGGAATCTGCCGCTGTCAAGATTTAAGAGAGCCATTTTTGAGTTCTTGATCGAAAAAAGCTATTACACGGTTAATGAGTATCTCGCTGACGATGGGGTCCTGGCGGGTGCTTGAGTCATATTATGTTTCGTAGGATATGTGCTGTATATATTTTTTTTTTATTTATTTATTTGGGTAATAATTACCCACAATTTTGCAAATAAATTTATTATTATTATTATTATTCATTTATTTCATTAAACATCATATTTTTTAAATTTTTAAATATTTAAATATAGAAATAAAAAAAAACATTTAAAAATATAAAAAATAGCGGTCCACCGGTTTCGGGAACAGGGTCCAAGAAACCGGCAGTCAGGGCCCCAGAGAGAGGAACCTCCTGACGATGCGGGCCGTGTCCAGGAGTACAGCCTTCTGGATCTGGCTCTTGACCCAGCTACCCAATGAGAGCCTCGAAAGATGTTGGTCGAGGCTCTTGGCTATAAGACCGTTAGCGGTCACGACTATCGGTACAATGATTGCTGAGTCTACATTCCACATGGCAACAACCTCGTGGGCCAAATCGAGATACTTGGTTAGTTTCTCTTTCTCGGCTTTCACGAGATTCTCGTCATGCGGAACAGTAATATCAACAATCATTGCACGGCGCTCTGATCGGTCTATCACCACTATATCAGGCTTATTGGCTACAATATTCCTGTCTGTAATGATAGACCGATCCCAGTATAGTGTGATATGACCATTTTCGAGAACTGGGTCGGGCACATACCTGTAGTACGGTACCTCCGATTCCACAAGATTGTATTTCAAGGCAAGTTGCTGGTGTATGATCCTGGCTACTTGATTATGTCTGTGCAAGTATTCGCCGTTAGCCAGATGAGAACAACCAGAAACAATGTGACGAATAGTTTCTCCAGGACGGCGACACGCCCGACATATGTCTACCGTTCCATCCTTCACTATGTATTTTCTGTAATTGTTCGTCATCATGACCTCGTCCATAATTGCACATACAAACCCTTCGGTTTCCCCAAAGAGGTCTCCGAAGCGTAGCCAGGCCACGGACGCTTCAAAGTCAACATCAGGCCCGTGGAGGGCCCGATAAAAGCGTCCGTGAAGCTCCTTACCTTGCCATACAACCCTGCGGTCATTGGTACTGAGCACTACAGGTATGCGCCAGTTCTCGTTAGCCAAGGAGAGCGGCGTCAGACCCCTGTCCACTGCGACCACATCGCGGTGCATCTCCGCCTCGGCGTGGAGAAAGTACTCCCTGAGACTGCACACCTCGCGGTTGTGGAGGGTTTTGGCATTCAAAAGGCCTCTTCCCCCACATTTCCGCGGGATGTACAGCCTCATCACCGAGGAGCGTGGGTGATGCATCCGATATGCGGTCAGCAGCGCACGAACTTGTCTGTCCAGGGCGTCAAGCTCAGTCTGAGTCCACCTGAGCATGCCGAAGGAGTACATCATGACCGGCATGACCCAGCCGTTGAAGGCGCGCGACTTATTGCCGCCCGACAAAAGGCTTTTTAGCACTTTCTTCAGGCGGCCAAGGAAACGCTCCCTCACCGACTGTTTCATGTCGGCCTCTCTGATACCTAACGCCTCCGTCATGCCCAGGTATTTGTAGGTTTCAGTTGGGGAGAGCGATCTGAGGTATATGGAATCTGAGAGCTCAAGTCCCTCAGATTCCACAATCTTCCCTCGCTTTACATGCATGACCGCACATTTGTCCACACCAAATTCCATCCTAATGGAATCACTAAAGGCTTTAGTTACCTTTAGTAACTCTAGTAGATGTGATTTGTTGGAGGCAATGAGTTTTAGGTCATCCATGTAAAGGAGGTGTGATATAACCTGACCACCTCTCCTCAACCGGTAACCTAACCCTGAATTCTCCAAGAGAGTACTCAGAGGATTCAAGGCTAGGCAAAACCACAAAGGACTCAGGCTATCGCCCTGGAATATGCCTCGCTCAATCCTTATAGGCTCCGCGCTCCCCAGGTTCCGGCGACATCCTGGATAGTGAAGGACCGTCCTCCACTGCCCCATACACGTCTGTAGGAAGGCGCGTAGTATTGTGTTTACTTTGTACAGTTCCAGCACCTTCATGAGCCATGTATGGGGCACAGAGTCGTAGGCCTTCTTATAGTCTATCCAGCATGTCGACAGATCCTTTCGGGAGCGCCGAACCTGTTGACAAATGGCCATATCAATGAGGAGCAGCTCCTTAGTACCACGAGAGCCATTCCTACATCCATTCTGAGAAATAGACATGATGGAGTTTGAATCAATATGATCGTTAATTTTTGTTCTCAGAATGGATGTAAGAAGTTTATATAGTGTTGGTAGGCACGTAATCGGCCTATAATTTTTGGGCTCCGTGGTACTGCCTGACTTATGGAGCAGGTGGGTAATACCTGTTGTGAGAAACTGGGGTAACGACTCTGACTCTAGAGATGATTGGAATTGGGATGCCAAACGAGCGTGCGAGCTGCGTAGCCACTTTATCCAAAAGTTGTGCAGCCCATCCGGCCCAGGGGATTTCCAATTAGGCAGGGGACGAGCTGCAGTGGCCACGTCTTCAGGGGTGATAGTAATAGGTCCCATTTCTGGAATTTGATCGCACGCTCTTTCTACATCCCACGTCCAACCACCCTCAGTATGAGCGACAGGTACCGACCAGATGTTGCGCCAGAATGAGGTCATGGCTTCATCATCCGGTAGGCACGTATCGGTGACACCTTGGTCAGGGTGTTCCCAATCTCGATATACCCGCCTCTGATCGCTTTGAAAAGTGCGATTCAGGGTATATCTCTCGACCCGGCACTTGTATCTGCGAATACGGCTAGCCCATGCAGAGACTTTCTGCTTCAGGAAGTCAATGCGTTCAGTGACGCGCGCCATATAATCTTGAGGCCTGATATCAGTCCCCAAGAAAGCACGCCTCACAAAGCGCATAACTCTAGGGCGAGTGTTGCCCTCCCTGAAGCAGAGTAGTTTGCCAATGAGTGCCCTAGCCCCATCAACACGACGTTCGATCCTACACTGCCAGGCTGGTGCGACAGGTTTCGGTCGTGTTGCTGTATCATTATTAATAAACTTTACATTAGCAACACGACATGCCGCAACAGCCGCACAGTACAGAATCGAATGTGTGTCGGAAAGGTCTTCGCTGCTGTCAAAATAACTCGGCAGCAACGAATCCAGGGCACCCATTATCGCTTTGTTCTTATTTTTCATGGGTAACCGAGGTAACCGCGGTCTAAGCTCGCGTGGTGACGATCTATAATCCCGAATAGCACTCTCCAAAGCGCTCCTCAATTATTCACTACACTGGGTACTTACATGTGTATCCCCGCCATTCTCTCCCTCACCAGCCCGAGTGGGCTGCAGCGAAATCGCATGAGCAGTTTGCGATTGGGCTGGAGCTTGCGGCGAGGGGGCGGTAGCGCGGTTACATTGTAGTTCAAAGCGGAGCCGATCAAGCACAGCGTCGTCCAGCATGTGATTACGCTGAATAACCCGCACCTGGTCCGACAGTCGCTGAGCCGATACATTGAGAGCTGGTTCAAGGACCTGAAACAAAGCATGCATCCTAGCACGATACGCGGTCATGTTGGTTCCACCCTCCGTAGCCCCTAAGTATGCGCGCATGACATTTTCATTAATGGATGTTGTCCATCTCATGCGCGACACACTACCACCGGGAGCGGGGACCCTATCAGAAGCCGGTGGGCCTCGGGATCCCAAGCAAGTCGGCGGCCGGCCTCTCCCACGCCGACATACTGGTGGTGGCGACGTCGGCGGGGAGAAAAACTCATCGCTCGAACTCGACGCAGCTGCAACATAATGGGCGTGATCCCGGGTGGTTGCGAGGCGGGGCTGAGCGACGGGTCCGGAGGTGTTAGTTGTGCGTTCCGTGCTCTGGATCGTGTCAGCATTCTATGTCGAATTTCATTTTCATTTCATCTTCAAGCATCTAGTGACAGCGTGTGTCAGTTGTATTTCGGCCTCTTAGATTTCTGATAATTTTGATTTTCTTCATGGTTTATTCTTTTATATTGTTTCTATTGTATTAAATTTATTTAATTAAAACGGAAATTCTGTTGAATTCAGGTTTACTATTATTATTATTACGCGTGAACAGCTGGACCAATTTCGCTAATCCTTTTTTGTTGTGTTTGTTATTGTAAGGAGAAGGTTCTTACTGAAAGAAAAGTTAAGAAAATTGTTCAGAAAAGTGGATAGTTTCAGAAAACTTAACGACTGTTTTAACTTCGCGAGTTGACAGTTCGTCTGTGAAATCTGACAGTGAACATAAATCAAACACGATATAATAACGGGTACATACAACACTGTTCAAATTCAAATTTTATTTATTTCATGTAGGCCAACTTGTAGCTCTTATGACACGTCATAAATCTACCACCGGTTCGGAATGCAGATTCTGCTGAGAAGAGCCGGCGAGAAACTCAGCAGTTGCCCTTTTCAAAAAAAAATTTTTTTTACAATTGTTAACAAAACTAGGCTATGCACACAATGTTTCCACAAAGAAGTTTCAAAAATGCACACCTACCACAACCTAACACATGTTAACATGAGTAGACACAAAGCAGACCCATTCCCGTTGGTGGCACCCGTTCACGAGCCAAAAAAGCCAAAACGAGACATAAATATGCTCTGACATCAATCTGTCTCGTTTTAACTCTGTCTTGAGTCTAAGCTGAGTCAGGGAACGCTCTTAAGATCTCACCGTAAGTGTTATAGTCCGATACCTACAAATAATAATTTTGACCGACGAAAAAAAAAGAAGGAGATAGCCCTTGACTGCGATCTCACCTGATGGTAAGTGACGATGCAGTTTAAGATGGTAGCGGGCTAACTTGGAAGGGGTATAGCAGTGTAAATTCAACCCATACCCCTTATCGGTTTCTACACGCCATCGTGCCGGAACGCTAAATCGCTTGGCGGCACGTCTTTGACGGTAGGGTGGTAACTAGCCACGGCCAAAGCCTCCCACCAGACCAGACCAGAGACAATTTAGAAATTTTAAATTCCTAAACTGCCCCCGCCGGGAATCGAACCCGAGACCTCCCAGTTATAAGACCACAGCGCTCACCACTGCGCCAGGGAGGTCTTCATCAGGAGATTCTCTATTCGTCGCGTATATATTTTTTTAACGATAAATCTCAACTGGAAAATCCCTTTGTTTTCAAAAAATAAATTGACCACGCAAATCCGGCGTAGTAGTAATACGCACACGATTTATCTGTTAGTATTCGATTAGTTAATTAAAAGGGCTTAAATTATTACTTTTATCATTGTTTGAATTTTACGTCATCTTCCGTCTTTAATGTTATCGTACAAAATAACAATTCTTAATTTATTGCCCGGCTCTAGGATAAAACAAAATGCCCACAAGCAAAAAAAAAACTCAAGGAAAAACATAATCCGCCTGTTACAAGGAACTTTGACTTCAAAAAGTGCGGGTTGTTACGTTCCCTCAAATATGGTTGAGCGAGGCAATGGCTGGATCATGCGTCATGCTCGTGAACGGGTGCCACCAACGGGAATGGGTCTGCTTTGGCTGCCCGTCTTGACATGTATTGGATTGTGTGTACCTACGTATGCATTTTTGAAGCTTCATTGTGGAAGCACTGTTTACATTGCATAGTTTTGTTACCATTGTAAAATATTTTTTTTTTTGAAAAGAGCAACTGCTGAGTTTCTTACCGACTCTTCTCAGCAGAATCTGCATTCCGAACCGGTGGTAGATTTATGACGTGTCATAAGAGCTACAAGTTAGCCTACATGAAATAAATTAATTTTGAATTTGAATTTGAACTTGAAGCTCTTCGATCTTGCCCCCCTTCACCTTTTTACCACCACACTGCAGTGCCGTAAATAGCCTTTTCTGCGCCCTGTGCGAATTTCTATAACTGCGCCCTGTGCGAGCTTCTATAACTGCGCCCTTGTTTTTTTTAGATATTATAGGTACCCTAGCTAGAGCAATGCTATGTATAGGCCTACTTTATTTCATTCAGGGTGATAAAATAAAGCACAAGGACCTTGGGTGTTGGTGGACAAATAATCTAATATTTTGGAAGAAAAATCTATTTTTTTAAAGAACTAGAACTGATGTGGGCAAACGAGCACTAGGGGCGCAGCGGGAACTTATCAGGAGCAAACCGAAAAAATAATAGTCCTGCCTGGTCTGGCCATTCTTGCGCCCCCCAGAGTCTACGCCCTGTGCCTGGGCACCGGTGGCGCCGCCCTATTTACGGCACTGCCAAACTGCAAGACATAGGGAGAGCAAATCAGCGTAAAGCTTGTGCTAGGAGTGGGTACGACAATAGTGCAATGGATGGGGTTCGAACCTGCGACCTTTCAGTTTTCAGTTCGCACCTTTAACCGTTGGGCTATTGAGGCTTTATATTTGTTTTAAGACTAGCTGTTGCCCGCGACTTCGTCCGCGTCAATTTCTGTTATTATGATCGGATAAAACTCTTTGGCAAATAATTGGCAATAATGCATTAATTTCGACCAAATTTGATTACCATAAAAAAGATTATAATGAGCCAATCTTAAAAAATAGACATATATTGTCGCGGAAATTTTTTTTAGATCATTTAAAGAGTAATAATTCTTTCATACATATTTTTTGGGTAACTTGAACCGTTAACGCAGCGCACGCAACGGAAGCCCTCAAATATGGATAATTTTGCCCGTTTTTGCAACATTTTTCACTGATGCTTCGCTCCTATTGATCGCAGCGTGATGTTATATAGCCTAAAGCCTACCTCGATAAATGGACTATCCAACACAAAAAAAATTTCAATTAGAACCAGTAGTTCCTGAGATTAGCGCGTCCAAACAAACTCTTCAGCTTTATAATATTAATAGTATAGATTTTGTTTCCAAAATGCTATAATAAAGTTATTTATTAAATCATTATAATATTATATATCTTTGACCTAAACAACAATTTTATTAGTCAGAAATAATTTCACAGAAGTCACAAGTAATATAAAGTTTTTATTGTATTGTACCTAATCATTGTTATAAAAATGCAACCTATTTACAACTATAATAACAATGTACTTATTGAGTCATTAATGTTGTAAACTTTAGTATTAGCTCTGTTTTCGCTATTTTTTACTTAACTGTATGACACAAAAAATATTAAAAAAAGTGTAAAAAGATTCTACTTCTTTTTTGGAAATCGGCTAAAAAGTAATAGGTATGTAAGTATGGGTCTACTTTTTGTCTGCCTGTCTTAACATGTATTGGATTGTATGTAGGTACTAGGTATGCATTTTTGAAACTTCATTGTGGAAACACTGTGTACATAGCATAGTTTTGTTACCTATTGTAAAAATTTTTTTTGAAAAGAGCAACCGCCGAGTTTATTGCTGGCTCTTCTCGGCAGGAAGGGCATTCCGAACCAGTGGTAGATTTATCGACGATTCAAAAACACTTGTAAAAGTTTATTTGAATAAAAAATATTTCTATTCTATTCTATTCTATACCCCTAATCGGTTTCTACACGGCATCGTGCGTGGGTATTCTACACTTGTATCTTTATAAAAAGTACCTATTACATTTTTGTATGACGTAGTAATTATAATTTATGACCAGTATAAAGATAATAATTATGATAATTTAATAGAAGTAATTTTTTTATTGTTGACTCACCGAACTACGCTCTGTTAGAAACCGGAAGTGCGAGTTGCACCCATACACGACGGGTTCCGTACCGTTCTAAAAGAATTAACACCAGCTATTATTAAGACCGAGAAAAACGAAAGTTTATTGTATGGGGACTATGGTTGCCAGATTTTTTTTCAGCCTACAAGGGACAAAAATGGTTAAATGGGCAAAAAATGCGGGATTTCAGTTTTTTACCCGGGACAAATAAAAAAAAATATTTAGTGTCATTTTTTTTTATATTTTTCCGAGGATCGAGTTAGTTTTAACATATTTTTATTCGTTTTAACATATCTGTAGAAATCGATACAATTATAATCGTAATTAAAAACGGTCATCAACTCGCTATTTTACGAACGTTACGTGTGTGAATACTTCATAATGAAAAACGAAGTACGGTTCAAATACGGGACAGAGTCAGTCCCGCCGGGACATTTTAAACTATGCCTAAAATACGGGATGTCCCGGGAAATACGTAATGTCTGGCAACGCTAATGGGGATCTGTTTTTATGTTTAATTTTTGTTTTTTTTTTTTTATATGTTCCTATACAGACATATGACAGACGGACGGACAACGAAGGCTTAGTAATGTGTGTGTGTGTTTCTGTCTGTGGCATTGTAACTCCCGAACGGATGAACCGATTTTGATTTTTTTTTGTTTTGTTTGAAAGGCGAATTAGTCGGGAGTGTTCTTAGTTCTATGTTTGATGAAAATCGGCCGCCAAGATGGCCGCCGCCACAAATGGCGGATTACATATTTTTTCATAACTCCCTCAATATGGATATCGAATGAAAGGGCTTGACTAGTACAATACTATACATTATGATAAATTTCAAAACCAAGATGGCCGCCACCACAAAATGGCGAATTACATATTTTTTTTAATTTCACATGTCCGGGGTGTTTTAAATATTCAATTTACATTTGTTTTTACACTTACGTTTAGATATACCTAAGCTTCAGCTATGTCCACTTCTTCCAATATTTTTTAGTAATTATTCATATGTACATAGAAATAAAAATAAATTAATAGATAAACCTCAATTCAAAACCTCAATAGCCCAACGGTTAAAGGTGCGGACTGAAAACTGTAAGGTCGCGGGTTTGAATCCCACATGTTGCACTATTGTCATACCCACTCCTAGCACAAGCTTTCCGCTTATTTGGAGGGGATAGGAGGATATTAGTCAACTTCAGGTTGGCTAATTTATTTAAAAAAAAAGACGTGTGGCACTCGGGGACTGCCGCGGTAAAGCTATTGCATAGCATTTTTTATCAACGCCATCTAGCGGCTCACCGTAGAGGAGTCCCGAGTCAGGTTATTTTCGTTACGGAATTTCTGGATTCGGTCTCCACGCTCAAGGCCCGCGATAGAAGCTATGCAATAGCTTAAAAAAAAATAGATAGATACATAGATAAGTTACCAGCCGATTGTGTATCGAAGAAGATATCGACCGAAAATAGCATTTCGCAGAAAATAAATGACGTTTGATCGTGATAAGAGAATTTACATTATTTTTCACTGTAATACACCAGATATCGACTTATCAAGCGGAATCTGTTAATTTTTCTTGCTTTTAATTAACAAATTGGATTGTTGTGTTCCATTAAAAATGTAATTTAAATATGCATGCAAGTGATGTTCATACATAAAAGCATAACAAGTGCATCGAAATTATCTTTTTATGTTACTTGTAACTTAATATCACACTATGTGATGTCCTAATATCCTATTATCACACTTATAATATTATAAAGACGAAAGTTTGTATGTGTGTGTGTGTTTGTTACTTTTTTTTTATTCGATGACAAGCTAATGATGGTAAGTGACGATGCAGTCTAATATGGTAGCGGGCTAACTTGGAAGGGGTATAGCAGTGTAAATTCAACCCATACCCCTAATCGGTTTCTACACGCCATCGTGCCGGAACGCTAAATCGCTTGGCGGCACGTTTTTGACGGTAGGGTGGTAACTAGCCACGGCCAAAGCCTCCCAACAGACCAGACCAGAGACAATTTAGAAATTATAAATTCGTTACGAGGTCGTCAAAGTTTGGTTAAAATTTAAAATAAAGAGAGCTTATACCCAGGAATAACACATAGGCTACATTTTATCCCAGAAAATTGAAGGGTTCCCGCGAGAATTGAAAAAACGCGGACGAGGTCGCGGGCATCATCTAGTCTAGGATAGTCTAGTCCTATCCTATTAATATTATAAATGCGAAAGTTTGTATGTTTGTAAGCTTGGATATATGTATGTATGTTTGTTACTTAATCACGTCGCAACGACTGAACCGATTTGGCTGCAATTTGGCACAGAGATAGATTATAGTCTGAAAAAGCAACTGCTGAGTTTCTTACCGGCTCTTCTCAGCAGAATCTGCATTCCGAACCGGTGGTAGATTTATGACGTGTCATAAGAGCTACAAGTTGGCCTACATGAAATAAATTAATTTTGAATTTGAATTCTACCTTCTGTTATCCCTTCCAGATATGCACATATTAGTTTTCCTCCTCCTGTTCGGCTATGGCTGGGCCAGCTACCTGCCCAACGGCTGTCCCGCGGACGACGACGTCCAACGCCTGCTGCCGCACGAGACTGACTGTGGCAAGTTCTACGCGTGCAGCAATGGACGGCGTATACTCATGCAGTGCCCCAACGGCCTCTGCTTCGATGTCGAATTACAGGTAATTAGATTACTGCCCTGTAGGTCCAGTAGTTAGCATGTTCTGTGGATGACAAGGTCATGGGTTCGATTCCCGAATCGGGACAAAAAAATTGCTTTTCTTGTCAGGACATTCTCAATATTAGCCCGGAATTAGGAAGAAGGCGGTGTGTCGTCCCCTTGCCTCGGAGAGCACGTAATATATCTTACGTGGGCCGAAGATCATGTCCGTCTCTACAACTTTCCACTCTTTCCGGTCCTAGGCTTTTCTAATTGCAACTGTAAGTGGAAGGTCAGTGAGTGACAGACAGACGGACAGACAGACAGAAAGACAGACAAAAAATTCAAAAAAAATAAAATATTTTGGGCTCAGTATCGATAATAAAGCATCCTCCGATTAAAATTTTCAAAATATATGAATTTGATCCGTTACAGTTTTATTATAAGGTAGGTAGATAGATATAGATATAGATAGCAAGAAACTTTTCAGGTGTTATATAAAAAAACGTTATTTTATATTTGTGTTTGTATAAATTTCATTTAATAGGTATCATTTGTTTCAATTACAACAATTACTTATTGATATTTAGATATGCGACTGGCCTCGAGACACCGAATCATCTACTCCGGAAACAACGTCAGGAGTAATAACAACAAAAGTCACAACACCCGGTATAAATACAACAACAATAACCCCTACAACAACAGTAACCCCCACAACAACAGCTAATTATACGACCGTAACAACACCCCCATTGAATACGACAACAACACAAATGATTACAACTACAACAAGTACAACAAGTTATTCGACAACCACACCCGTTATGACCACACCACCAACAGTTACAACACCAAGACCTATACCACCGAACGATTGTCCTAGCGAATGGCAAGTGAAGTGATGTTAAAACTACCAGAGGATTCGGATTGTGAAAAATACTTTCACTGCGGCAAAGATATTAAACTATTGCTCAAATGTCCGAAGAAAAAGTTAAAAAGCTTCGAAATGCTGTTCTCAGCTAATTATACCAAAACGTTTGGGAAAGCGGATGTTTAATTTACATGTTCACGTCAAGTTGGCCGCTACCTCGCCCCGCGCTTCCCCGCACCGCACCTCAAGTCAGACCCGCTTAGTACAGATAGCATAGAAGCTCGCGATTGTCACTACCTTTTTTCATAGTTATTATTATTACGTTTTGAATGTTTTTGTTAACTTTACCAGTTACTTATTTTTGTTTGATTGCTATTGTTAGCGTATGTACGACTAGCTTTTGCCCCCGCGACTTCGTCCGCGTGGAATGAGGTATTGGGGTGGAATTTTCAAAAACTGTGACACACGTACTTCTTTATTTTTAACTGAAAGCTCAAATACCAACTTTGATGGAAACAGCTTGAAAAATGACGGAGTTTCATATAAACTTCCATCCCCTATTTAAACCCCTTGGGGGTGGAATTTCCAATAATCCTTTCTTAGTGTGCGCCTACGTCATAAAAGGAACGAACTGTAAAAATTTCAAGTTTCTAACTTCAGTAGTTTAGGCTGTGCGTTAATATCTCAGTCAGTCAGTCAGTCAGGACTTTGAATTTTATATAAATATAGATTACACATCTACAAAAAGGAAAAGTATTGCATAGCGCAGACAATAATAATTTTATATGTACTTACTGCGAAAATGTAAACTCTACAATCAAATAGGTACATTAACAAATATCGTTAAAAAACAAAAGCAATAAGATACATTAAGAGATATAGTAAAATAGCAATATCATAGAACCATCTAAATGAAAAGCTATTTACTAATTATGTTAAATAACATACTGATAACACAGAAAATACATTTTATTGTTAGTTTTTGCCGCTTTTTATATGTTATCAACTGATAGTGATCTACTTGTCCAGATCTGTATCTCTCTAAAACCCATCAATTATTTAAATTTAATTAATAAATAATTAATGTTTTTGATTTGGACGATAATTATGACAATACTATTTGATGCCCGCGATTTCGTCCGCGTGGATTTAGTTTTTAAAATCCCGCGGTAACTCTTTGATTTTCCGGGATAAAAAGTAGCCTATGTCACTCTTCCGGTCCTCAACTATACCCATGCAAAAGATCACGTCGATCCGTTGCTTTGTTGCGGCGTGATTGAAGGACAAACCAACTTTTTATCCCGGGAATTAAAAACCTCAATCGACGCGAGCGAAACCGCGGGCATCAACCAGTTAAATATAAGTGTAGAGCAAATATTTTACAAAAATATTAGACATCCATTAAAATCGTTAATATGAATTAAATTAAAAAATTTAAAATCGGATAGGTAGTATTTAGTTGATTTGTTATTTTTGATACAAAATATTTATATCTATTCGTCAAGGGGCAACTAAAGTAAATTTTTTTAGAACACTTTTGTTATTACTCGTAATGTTATAGTTAAAATGTTTTTAGTTTAATTTTAGTTTGTCAATAAATAGTTTTTGGGTGTTTATCGTTGGTTTTTATTTAAAAGTTGGTTTCAGATGCGGGTTTGTTAGAACATTGTAATATTTAGTAACTAATTTAGTCGAATGGTACTAATTTAGTTTAATGTTCGAAACTCAAATATGAATCCAACTTTAAAACTCCTGTCTATGCCTATTCATCAGAAACAATAATATTATCACGCTTACCAACAAAATTGTAATTTTTAACAGTTTTTTTACATTTGACAGGTTTGTGCTTGACAATGGCAGGTAGCAGTCTAATGATGAACCCACATTTCTTGGCTAACATCGTTTAGCCATTCTCTAAAATCACTTCACACCTTTAGAATTAAAGTGACCTAACTCAAAAATTGCAATTTGTGAGAAATGAGCAACAAAAATTTAAATGTATTTCTGACATGTTTTATTGGAAAAAGTTGATTTTTTACAGATTTATACATTGTTTGGATTGGTAATATTTAAGCAGAAGTTACAGAAATTTTGAGTTAACTTTAATTCTAAAAGTGCGATTTATTGGTTGTATGTTGTGTAGGAAAATAGTCAACCAAAAAATTGAAAGTTGAAATAAAAAAATTCTAAAAGAGGTAGACGTATTTTGTCAAAAAAATGATATATAGTAGAGCAGAAAGAATTGTAAGTGATAGCAACCATCATGCAATACGATTGACAAGGTAAGTATAAAATATGCATGTATCTGGTATGATTTTTTACTGTTTGGTTGTTTTTTTGGGTTTTTGTTTATTTGATAAGTGGATGTTTTGATTTTATAATACGGATTTGATGGGTTAGCGTGGTATTTTTTGGATTTTGTTTTTTTTGATGTATTGGTATAGATTGGTTGTTTTGTTTATAGGTTGGGTATTAGTTAAGACTAATAATAGTTTTATTGTAGTATATATAATAGTTAACTGTAGTTAAGTTTAGTTTAACTGTAAGTTATGAGCGTGATGACTGACCGTATCAAATGTAAACTAAAGACTATGCGATTTTTAGTTTTTAGTATGTAGGCATTATTAATTTTAAAAAATGCATTTTTTATTTCAGAATACAATTGAGGGTATAAAAATAATATGCGTTTTATAGATTTCTGTTGCTATTCTTGATATTATAATACACATATATAAAATATATCATACAGTTGTTAAATATAATTAAATTAATTACCAATAAATATTTTCTAAGGTCTAATTTACTTAGCTGTTTTTTGAAAAATTTGTATTCTGAAAAACAAAATGTTTTTTTTTAATATCGATAAAAAAACGAATAAAATGTTAAAGAACGCATAACATTGTTAATCTAAAAGTATTTTGAACTACTTATAGGTAATAATATTTTTTTAGATTATTAATTGTTTATTTTTCAGGAAGACACATTTTTTTTTTAAATTTCACAGGAATAAAATATCGCCAAAAACTTTGAAGGTTTAAAAAAAGTTAAAGTAAAATCTACGAAATCATTTACTTACTTGTAAATTTTTCAGCAATGCAAGCCGTCGAAGAACGTGATACATAACACAGAAGAATTAAGCACAGACACAGAAGAAGATGTAAAAGAAGTAAAAGAAAGAAAAGAAGGAAACATTAGAAATAAGAGATCGAATACGTTACTACCGAATGGGTGCCCAACGCAGTTTTTCATCAACAAGTTATTGCCACATGTAGATTGCAGTAAATTCTACCAATGCTCCTTTGGGATGAAAATAGAGAAGGAGTGTCCGGATGGACTACATTTTAATGCTACATTAGAGGTATTTATACTTATTTTTTATCCGACTTCCAAAAAAGGAGGAAGTTCTCAATGCGTCGGAATCTTTTTTTTTATGTATGTTCCCCGATTACTCGAAGATGTCTGGACCGATTTGGAAAATTCTTTGTTTGTTTGAAAGGGTATACTTCCCAGGTTCGGTTCTTGTTCGGTTCTCATCGGGTGACCGCCCTCGACCACCGACTCACCGCATCGCATTGTTCGCCCGCGCTATTCATTCTTTTTGCTCGGCTTCTAAGAGTCGTACCGAGATGTTGAATAGCCTATAACCTTCCTCAAGAATTGGGCTATCAAATACGAAAAGAATTTTTCAAATCCGACTGGTAGTTCCAGAGATTAGCGTGTTCAAACAAACAGATTCTTACACTTTATTATAATACTAGCGGACCCGACAGACGTTGTCCTGTCTTAAGTTTTTTACATCCTCTTTGACGAAATTGGCAGCACGCATTCTGTCAATGTTATGTCAAACGCCATAAGATTTCATCAAAAAAGTTTGAATTGTAAAAGCGGTTACATTAGAAATAATTTAATATGGTGGTTAATATTTCTTAAATTTTCTAATTTTCCGCGCAATTTTCTTAATTTTTTCTTTCATAAGAACCTTCTCCTAACAATAACAAACACAATAAAAAAAGAATTAGCGAAATCGGTCCAGCCGTTCACGCGTGATGCGATTACCAAGGAAATAGGGATTCATTTTTATATATATATAGATTAAGTATAGATTAAGAAAATTATTACTTTCAGAAATGCGACAGGCCAGAAATCGCCGGTTGCAAGTCAAAATGGCTGCCCAATGGATGCCCTGAGGACTTTGAAGTTCATCACCTCTTGCCTCACGAGACGGATTGTACCAGGTTCTATTACTGCGTATTCGGAGAGAAAGTTGAAAGAACCTGTCCAGCAGGATTGTATTTTGACCCCAAGATACAGGTACAAGAATTAATATTTTTTATTTTATTTTTATTTTTTACTAGTTGATACCCGCGACTTCGCGTGGATTGAGTTTTCTCGATTCCCGCGGGAACTCTATAATAGCCTATGTGCTATTCCAGACTATAATTTATCTCTGTGCTAAATTTCAGCCAAATCGGTTCAGTCGTTGCGACCTGATTGAGTAACAAACATCCACACTTTCTCATCTATAGTATTAGCAGGAAGTAGGACTAGTAAGGGGTTTAATTTTAACAAATGAACAATCGGGTCACCTGATGTTAAGTGATTACCGCCGCCCATGAACACTTACAGCATCTTAGGCGCCACCGCCGGCTTTTCAGGAATTTGTTGGTCCGCCCCTTGAATAACTCCATGTTGTAATTAAGTGGGAAGGAACACTGTCGGTTTGTGTGATTCCATTTTTTTTTTAAAGAATATTAGGCAAGCTGAAGTTGACTAATATTCTCCTCTCCCCTCCAAATACGCGGAAAGCTTGTGCTAGGAGTGGTTACGACAATAGTGCAACGGGTGGGACTCGAACCTGCGGCTTTTCAATTTTCAGTCCGCACCTTTAACCGTTGCGCTATTGAGGCTTATTCCATTATTAAAGGTTATTATAAAATTCTATTGGTCGGTGATATTACATAGAAGGCGGAATATGATAACTAGGGTTGCCAGATTTTTTTCCAGCCTATAAGGGACAAACTTCGATCACAGAAGAAAAAATAAGGATTCAGTACTTCATACTTCAACAATTATTCAAATGCTTCATTGTTCTTGACGTATGTTATCGTGACACATGCTGTCCCGACTCCCGGCTCAAAACTACAGATAGCGGCTTTTTAATTTTATGATTAAATTATTAAATATTTTTTATTGCATTTCATGACTATGTAAATCTTATGCGTTCTGTCACGTATTTCACGTTTATGTTCATTTTATAGTCTCCTAATGCCAGTAAAAATTTAACTTCAAAATTTTCAATAATTAATGTAATTCAATAATGCGCATTAAAATTTAAGCAAGTGTACTTTAAAATAAAACACATTATTTACAACTTTGTAATTCAACACCGCATTATACCCATCCAAAGTTTTTACTTATAATATTCAGTATAATAGCACTATATTATTTTTAGTAAAATAAATGAAAAAAAAAAGAAATATTTTTTATTTTACACTAATCCAACTAAAAATAGAACATCAAATAAAAAGCATAATAAGAATAATTTGATGGTCTCTAACCCGGATCTTTCGTAAAAAGTACAGCATTAATCCACTTTCTCGCCTCTGCAGATAGAGGAAATCTAAAGGAAAAGGATAATAACTATTGAAAACTTATTATTATTTTCGTCCTCGTAACAATGCGGTTAACAGCGAAAAAAATATATAATCAAAAAATTTCAAAAAATCATTTATTAATATTTATTCTGGTATATTGTTGACTTTATTGTTGCATCTCAAACTGTTCACTTATCTAAAAGAAGACTTTGCAAATCGTTTTCAAGGATGAGTAAATATATAATAATTCTAAAGAAGCCGTCTCCACTTTTGTCAACCTAGCTAGCAAAATGATCTTACTAAGTAAGTGCATTCGGTGGTACACAAATCGGACTAACATGCGGTATCCTTATTTTTTTCTGTGATCGAAGGGGACAAATGGTTAAATGTGTAAAAAATACGGGATTTCAGTTTTTTACCCGGGACAAATAAAAAACAAAATTATTTAGTGTCATTTTTTTTATATTTTTCCGAGGATCGAGTCAATTTAAACATATTTTTATTCGTTTTAACATAACTCCAAAAATCAACACAGTTATAATCGTAATAATTATAAACAGTCATCAACTCGCTTTTTTATGAATGTTGCGTGTGTGAATACTTGAATCGATTTCATAATGAAAAACGAAGTACAGTTCAAATACGGGACATAGCCTGTCCCGCCGGGACATTTTAAATTATGCCTAAAATACGGGATGTCCCGGGAAATACGGGACGTCTGGCAACGCTAATGATAACTATAAATAAAATAAAATCGGATGTATTGGAATATTTTATCGGCTAATTATCAATAAATCTGTTCATTTCAATGCCCAATCCAAGATTATTTTGGTGATTATAATAATTATCAAAGTGCAATGACAAACTCATATTTATAAGTATGTTGTGGTTATTTCAATTGTGGAATAGAATAGAATAGAAATATTTTTTCAAATAAACTTTTACAAGTGCTTTTGAATCGTCGATGAATCTACCACTGGTTCGGAATATGCCCTTCCTGCCGAGAAGAGCCAGCAATAAACTCGGCGGTTGCTCTTTCCAAAAAATTTTTTTTTACAATAGGTAACAAAACTATGCTATGTACACAGTGCTTCCACAATGAAGTTTCAAAAATGCATAAGACCTACATTTGTATGTTACAATCCATATTAAGACGGGCAGCCATAAAGCAGACCCATTCCCGTTGGTGGCACCCGTTCACGAGCATGACGCATGATCCAGCCGTTGCTTCGCTCAACCATATTTGAGGAATTGTCTAAAAACCGGCCAAGCGCGAGTCGGACCAGCTGACGAAGGGTTCCGTATTTCGTCCAAAGTTCCGTACTATCGTACAAGATTAAACGCCAGCTATTATTAAGATCGAGTAAAAACAAAATACTAGTAATATTTTGTTATGGGAGGCCCTGTTTAATTAATAAAATTTACTTTATTGATTTATTATCAATTATTATTTGTTGGTATAGCTCAAAATATTTTTTTTATTGTATGACAAGACAGTCCTTGACTGCGATCTCACCTGATGGTAAGTGACGATGCAGTCTAAGATGGTAGCGGGCTAACTTGGAAGGGGTATGGCAGTGCACATTCAACCTATACCCAAAGCTACACCCTATATATTAAAGGTTTAAAACTACGTGACTCATTCAACATGAGTGCGAAGCCAGGGCTAATTACGCAGTTTAATATTAAGAATTGTTTCCTAATGTTACTTAACTAACTATGCATTAATTTTTTTGAATAAAGGTCTGCAATTGGCCTTCTGCGGTTGACTGCAAGACATCAACAACTCAGGGTACTCACACGACAACAACAACAACATCGAGTACGCCAACAACATCTTTTGGCCCAACAACAACAACGGGTGCATCAACAACAACATTGAGTACGCCAACAACATCTTTTGGCCCAACAACAACAACGGGTGCATCAACAACAACATTGAGTACGCCAACAACATCCTTCGGCCCAACAACAACAACAACGGGTGCACCAACAACAACAACATCGAACACGCCATCAACATCTTTCGGCCCTACAATAACAACAACGGGTGCACCAACAACAACAACAACCCATGGGTCTACAACAACAACAAAAACATCCACGGGTGTGCCATCAACAACACCCGAAGTTGAATGGCTGCCCAACGGCTGTCCAGTGAGTTTCGACATACATCACTTGCTACCACATGAATATGATTGCAGCAAGTTTTACGTGTGCAATTATGGGGAGAAAGTTGAAAGAAGTTGCACACCCGGGACGCACTTTGACCCCATCTTGCAGGTATATTTTTTCAGATCTTTACTTATATTATAAATGCCAGAGTATGTTTGTTTGTTGGGTTGTCTTTCTAACATATAGTGCATAGGTATAAATGAGGATTTCGAGCGTGATATAATGCTTTTATCCCGGAAAAAGAGAAAAGTTTACCAAGTAGAGATTGTTCTATTATGTACTGGATGATGCCCGCGACTTCGTCCGCGTAGATTAAGGTTTTTCGATTCCCGCGGGAACTCCTAAACTTTCCGGGATAAAATCTAGCCTATGTTTTTTTACCAATTTGGCTGAAATTTGGTTCATTCGTTGTGGCGTGAAGGAGTAACAAACATACACACACACACACATACAAACTTTCGCTTTTATAATATTAGTGTGATGTAAAGGCGGCCTGCCTTTACATACGTAGTTTTAAGTTGAATAATATTTTTTTTGTGTTCCTCTACCTATCATGATTGCAATTTGTTTATTTTAAGGTTTGTAATTGGCCGGCAGCCGTGAACTGTACTATTTCAAGCACGCAGCGGCCGACAACAACAGATGGCACTCCAGGAACAACAAGTACGACAACAACAACGACACAACCTCCTCCAACCCTACCTCCGATCACGAATACCACGACGGAGAGGGTCCCAACAACAACGGAAGAAAATCCTACAACAACTACTAGTACTACTACGACAACGCTAGCACCGACCACAACTACCACGACACAGGCGCCAACGACAGTAACTACAACAACGGAAGAGGTTCCAACGACAACAACTACTAGTACTACCACAACAACGCTACCTCCTCCCACTGTACCTCCAACCACTACTACCACGACGGAGTGGGTGCCAACAACAACGGAAGAGGATACTACAACAACTACTAGTACTACTACGACAACGCTAGCACCGACCACAACTACCACGACAAAGGCGCCAACGACAGTAACCACAACAACGGAAGAGGTTCCAACGACAACAACTACTAGTACTACCACAACAACGCTACCTCCTCCGACTCTACCTCCAACCACTACTACCACGACAGAGTGGGTGCCAACAACGGAAGAGGATCCTGTAACAACCACTAGTACTACCACAACAACGCTAACTCCTCCGACCCTACCTCCAACCACAACTACCACGACACAGGCGCCAACGACAGTAACTACAACAACGGAAGAGGTTCCAACGACAACAACTACTAGTACTACAACAACAACGCTACCTCCTCCGCCTCTACCTCCAACCACTACTACCACGACAGAGTGGGTGCCAACAACGGAAGAGGATCCTGTAACAACCACTAGTACTACCACAACAACGCTAACTCCTCCGACCCTACCTCCAACCAGTACTACCACGACGGAGTGGGTGCCAACCACAACGGTAGAGGATCCTACAACAACTACTAGTACTACTACGACAACGCTAGCACCGACCACAACTACCACCACACAGGCGCCAACGACAGTAACCACAACAACGGAGGAGGATCCAACAACAACTATTAGTACTACTACGACAACGCTAGCACCGACCACAACTACCACGACACAGGCGCCAACGACAGTAACTACAACAACGGAAGAGGTTCCAACGACAACAACTACTAGTACTACCACAACAACGCTACCTCCTCCGACTCTACCTCCAACCACTACTACTACGACAGAGTGGGTGCCAACAACGGAAGAGGATCCTGTAACAACCACTAGTACTACCACAACAACGCTAACTCCTCCGACCCTACCTCCAACCACTACTACCACGACGGAGTGGGTGCCAACCACAACGGTAGAGAATCCTACAACAACTACTAGTACTACTACGACAACGCTAGCACCAACCACAACTACCACGACACAGGAGCCAACGACAGTAACTACAACAACGGAAGAGGTTCCAATGACAACAACTACTAGTACTACCACAACAACGCTACCTCCTCCGACTGTACCTCCAACTACTACTACCACGACGGAGTGGGTGCCAACAACAACGGAAGAGGATCCTACAACAACTACTAGTACTACTACGACAACGCTAGCACCGACCACAACTACCACGACACAGGCGCCAACGACAGTAACGATAACAACGGAAGAGGTTCCAACGACAACAACTACTAGTACTACCACAACAACGCTACCTCCTCCGACTCTACCTCCAACCACTACTACCACGACAGAGTGGGTGCCAACAACGGAAGAGGATACTGTAACAACCACTAGTACTACCACAACAACGCTAACTCCTCCGACCCTACCTCCAACCACTACTACCACGACGGAGTGGGTGCCAACCACAACGGTAAAGGATCCTACAACAACTACTAGTACTACTACGACAACGCTAGCACCGACCACAACTACCACGACACAGGCGCCAACGACAGTAACTACAACAACGGAAGAGGTTCCAACGACAACAACTACTAGTACTACCACAACAACGCTACCTCCTCCGACTCTACCTCCAACCACTACTACCACGACGGAGTGGGTGCCAACAACAACGGAAGAGGATACTACAACAACTACTAGTACTACTACGACAACGCTAGCACCGACCACAACTACCACGACACAGGCGCCAACGACAGTAACGATAACAACGGAAGAGGTTCCAACGACAACAACTACTAGTACTACCACAACAACGCTACCTCCTCCGACTCTACCTCCAACCACTACTACCACGACAGAGTGGGTGCCAACAACGGAAGAGGATCCTGTAACAACCACTAGTACTACCACATCAACGCTAACTCCTCCGACCCTACCTCCAACCACTACTACCACGACGGAGTGGGTGCCAACCACAACGGTAGAGGATCCTACAACAACTACTAGTACTACTACGACAACGCTAGCACCGACCACAACTACCACGACACAGGCGCCAACGACAGTAACGATAACAACGGAAGAGGTTCCAACGACAACAACTACTAGTACTACCACAACAACGCTACCTCCTCCAACTCTACCTCCAACCACTACTACCACGACAGAGTGGGTGCCAACAACGGAAGAGGATCCTGTAACAACCACTAGTACTACCACAACAACGCTAACTCCTCCGACCCTACCTCCAACCACTACTACCACGACGGAGTGGGTGGCAACCACAACGGAAGAGGATCCTACAACAACTACTAGTACTACTACGACAACGCTAGCACCGACCACAACTACCACGACACAGGCGCCAACGACAGTAACTACAACAACGGAAGAGGTTCCAACGACAACAACTACTAGTACTACCACAACAACGCTACCTCCTCCCACTGTACCTCCAACCACTACTACCACGACGGAGTGGGTGCCAACAACAACGGAAGAGGATACTACAACAACTACTAGTACTACTACGACAACGCTAGCACCGACCACAACTACCACGACAAAGGCGCCAACGACAGTAACCACAACAACGCAAGAGGTTCCAACGACAACAACTACTAGTACTACCACAACAACGCTACCTCCTCCGACTCTACCTCCAACCACTACTACCACGACAGAGTGGGTGCCAACAACGGAAGAGGATCCTGTAACAACCACTAGTACTACCACAACAACGCTAACTCCTCCGACCCTACCTCCAACCAGTACTACCACGACGGAGTGGGTGCCAACCACAACGGTAGAGGATCCTACAACAACTACTAGTACTACTACGACAACGCTAGCACCGACCACAACTACCACGACACAGGCGCCAACGACAGTAACTACAACAACGGAAGAGGTTCCAACGACAACAACTACTAGTACTACCACAACAACGCTACCTCCTCCGACTCTACCTCCAACCACTACTACCACGACAGAGTGGGTGCCAACAACGGAAGAGGATCCTGTAACAACTACTAGTACTACTACGACAACGCTAGCACCAACCACAACTACCACGACACAGGCGCCAACGACAGTAACTACAACAACGGAAGAGGTTCCAACGACAACAACTACTAGTACTACCACAACAACGCTACCTCCTCCCACTGTACCTCCAACCACTACTACCACGACGGAGTGGGTGCCAACAACTACGGAAGAGGATACTACAACAACTACTAGTACTACTACGACAACGCTAGCACCGACCACAACTACCACGACACAGGCGCCAACGACAGTAACGATAACAACGGAAGAGGTTCCAACGACAACAACTACTAGTACTACCACAACAACGCTACCTCCTCCCACTCTACCTCCAACCACTACTACCACGACAGAGTGGGTGCCAACAACGGAAGAGGATCCTGTAACAACCACTAGTACTACCACAACAACGCTAACTCCTCCGACCCTACCTCCAACCACTACTACCACGACGGAGTGGGTGCCAACCACAACGGTAGAGGATCCTACAACAACTACTAGTACTACTACGACAACGCTAGCACCGACCACAACTACCACGACACAGGCGCCAACGACAGTAACTACAACAACGGAAGAGGTTCCAACGACAACAACTACTAGTACTACCACAACAACGCTACCTCCTCCCACTCTACCTCCAACCACTACTACCACGACAGAGTGGGTGCCAACAACGGAAGAGGATCCTGTAACAACCACTAGTACTACCACAACAACGCTAACTCCTCCGACCCTACCTCCAACCACTACTACCACGACGGAGTGGGTGCCAACCACAACGGTAGAGAATCCTACAACAACTACTAGTACTACTACGACAACGCTAACACCGACCACAACTACCACGACACAGGCGCCAACGACAGTAACTACAACAACGGAAGAGGTTCCAACGACAACAACTACTAGTACTACCACAACAACGCTACCTCCTCCCACTGTACCTCCAACCACTACTACCACGACGGAGTGGGTGCCAACAACGGAAGAGGATCCTGTAACAACCACTAGTACTACCACAACAACGCTAACTCCTCCGACCCTACCTCCAACCACTACTACCACGACGGAGTGGGTGCCAACCACAACGGTAGAGGATCCTACAACAACTACTAGTACTACTACGACAACGCTAGCACCGACCACAACTACCACGACAAAGGCGCCAACGACAGTAACCACAACAACGGAAGAGGTTCCAACGACAACAACTACTAGTTCTACCACAACAACGCTACCTCCTCCCACTGTACCTCCAACGACTACTACCACGACGGAGTGGGTGCCAACCACAACGGTAGAGGATCCTACAACAACTACTAGTACTACTACGACAACGCTAACACCAACCACAACTACCACAACACAGGCGCCAACGACAGTAACTACAACAACGGAAGAGGTTCCAACGACAACAACTACTAGTACTACCACAACAACGCTACCTCCTCCGACTATACCTCCAACCACTACTACCACGACAGAGTGGGTGCCAACAACGGAAGAGGATCCTGTAACAACCACTAGTACTACCACAACAACGCTAACTCCTCCGACCCTACCTCCAACCAGTACTACCACGACGGAGTGGGTGCCAACCACAACGGTAGAGGATCCTACAACAACTACTAGTACTACTACGACAACGCTAGCACCGACCACAACTACCACGACACAGGCGCCAACGACAGTAACTACAACAACGGAGGAGGTTCCAACGACAACAACTACTAGTACTACCACAACAACGCTACCTCCTCCCACTGTACCTCCAACGACTACTACCACGACGGAGTGGGTGCCAACCACAACGGTAGAGGATCCTACAACAACTACTAGTACTACTACGACAACGCTAGCACCGACCACAACTACCACGACACAGGCGCCAACGACAGTAACGATAACAACGGAAGAGGTTCCAACGACAACAACTACTAGTACTACCACAACAACGCTACCTCCTCCGACTCTACCTCCAACCACTACTACCACGACAGAGTGGGTGCCAACAACGGAAGAGGATCCTGTAACAACCACTAGTACTACCACAACAACGCTAACTCCTCCGACCCTACCTCCAACCACTACTACCACGACGGAGTGGGTGCCAACCACAACGGAAGAGGATCCTAAAACAACTACTAGTACTACTACAACAACGCTAGCACCAACCACAACTACCACGACACAGG
Source organism: Hipparchia sbordonii (assembly GCA_038048805.1). Lineage (NCBI taxonomy): Eukaryota > Metazoa > Arthropoda > Insecta > Lepidoptera > Nymphalidae > Hipparchia > Hipparchia sbordonii. The sequence goes on along the minus strand of CM076118.1, from coordinate 1,118,830 downwards.
CGCCAACGACAGTAACTACAACAACGGAAGAGGTTCCAACGACAACAACTACTAGTACTACCACAACAACGCTACCTCCTCCCACTGTACCTCCAACCACTACTACCACGACGGAGTGGGTGCCAACAACAACGGAAGAGGATACTACAACAACTACTAGTACTACTACGACAACGCTAGCACCGACCACAACTACCACGACAAAGGCGCCAACGACAGTAACCACAATAACGGAAGAGGTTCCAACGACAACAACTACTAGTTCTACCACAACAACGCTACCTCCTCCCACTGTACCTCCAACGACTACTACCACGACGGAGTGGGTGCCAACCACAACGGTAGAGGATCCTACAACAACTACTAGTACTACTACGACAACGCTAGCACCAACCACAACTACCACGACACAGGAGCCAACGACAGTAACTACAACAACGGAAGAGGTTCCAACGACAACAACTACTAGTACTACCACAACAACGCTACCTCCTCCGACTGTACCTCCAACTACTACTACCACGACGGAGTGGGTGCCAACAACAACGGAAGAGGATCCTACAACAACTACTAGTACTACTACGACAACGCTAGCACCGACCACAACTACCACGACACAGGCACCAACGACAGTAACGATAACAACGGAAGAGGTTCCAACGACAACAACTACTAGTACTACCACAACAACGCTACCTCCTCCGACTCTACCTCCAACCACTACTACCACGACAGAGTGGGTGCCAACAACGGAAGAGGATCCTGTAACAACCACTAGTACTACCACAACAACGCTAACTCCTCCGACCCTACCTCCAACCACTACTACCACGACGGAGTGGGTGCCAACCACAACGGTAGAGGATCCTACAACAACTACTAGTACTACTACGACAACGCTAGCACCGACCACAACTACCACGACACAGGCGCCAACGACAGTAACTACAACAACGGAAGAGGTTCCAACGACAACAACTACTAGTACTACCACAACAACGCTACCTCCTCCGACTCTACCTCCAACCACTACTACCACGACAGAGTGGGTGCCAACAACGGAAGAGGATCCTGTAACAACCACTAGTACTACCACAACAACGCTAACTCCTCCGACCCTACCTCCAACCACTACTACCACGACGGAGTGGGTGCCAACCACAACGGTAGAGGATCCTACAACAACTACTAGTACTACTACGACAACGCTAGCACCGACCACAACTACCACCACACAGGCGCCAACGACAGTAACCACAACAACGGAGGAGGATCCAACAACAACTATTAGTACTACTACGACAACACTATCACCGACCACAACTACCACGACACAGGCGCCAACGACAATAACCACAACAACGGAAGGGGTTCCAACGACTACGACTACGACAACCGAACCTCCAACAACAACAACACCTGGCATATGCCCTCCAGGATTATTTGGAAATGTCGCTCATCCGTATGAATGTGACAAGTACTATCTATGCTTGGGAGGCGTTGCCACGCTGCTTACGTGCGCTGCCGGATTCGAATTTGATCCCGCCACTGCGGTAAGTTCAACCGTGATACTATTAAACGTTTTTATTACAATACATTAAATAATTGCATTTGTGGTTAGGTTAGTCTATGCATATTGCATTGACCAACCTAATCTGTAGTGGAACAGTAATTTACCTCATAATCCTAATTATTTCTGTTCGATATCGTTCGAAATTTTTATGTGTTATTCCTCGGCAAACGATCTTTCCCACGGCAAAACGATTTGCCCTTCATATTTACTTTTCTATGACAAGATAGTCATTGACTGCGGTCTAACCTGATGGTAAGTGACGATGCAGTCTAAGATGGTAGCGGGCTAACTTGGAAATGGTATCGCAGTGTAGATTCAACCCGGTATGGGTTGGAGGAACCCTAATTCGCTAGGCATACGTAGCTGTACTACTTAAATTGCGCTGACAGTGTGGAGTGTAATTCATAAATGTTCTGAGCAAATAAGATCTCAGGCGTAGTTATACAGATTACGGCATATACTGGCCTGCTCGCGTTAATTTATCAAGGTATTGCTATAGGTTCGACAATGCTGTCGAGGTCGTTTAATATAATTGTAAAGCCATTTATTTAACCTAATAAAATTTTATTTGAAAAATTGCTTGTACTATCAAGACAAGATCATTTCATTGCGGGTAAGCAACGTTTAAAAGATCAGCGTGTGACACGCCTTTCCGGTAGTAAGATAGATCATGCATTCACCAAACTACAGGTGTATTGTGATGGTAGGTACGAAATCCTAATAAAATTTAACCAGGACTGGTGCGAGGATTATATTACACGGTTTCTACAACATCTACTAGCACTGTAGTAGTGCTACTAGATGTTGTAGAAACGACGCTACTACTAACCACAACACCTGGCCCTCCAGGATTCAATACAGTAATAAACTATTAGAGCATGCACATAAATAGCATGTCAATATCAAGAAAGGATTGTTAATTTAAAAATGTTGTGGCCTCTTAAACTATCGTGAATAATATGATAGTAATTTTTATTTAGTAATAGTTTATAAATATTTCTAAATATGGTATTAATATAATAATATTATCACAACAAGCAATGGAAAAATCCTCAAGTTAGAAATTCTTTCCTCAGACCAAAAACAATATCAATATAATTTTACCCTGATTCTAGCTGAAATTGAACCAGGAACCAACATCTTATAACACCAGAACAAACATCACTGCTTCAAAGGCCTCATAAACATCAGCAAACATGTTTTTTTTGATCATTATTTTATCTTAATCTCATTTTCTTTCATTCTCTTCATTTTATTTAGTTCTCTATTGCTGCCCTTTGCAATTTTTGATGCAGAAGAAAAATCTGAATATATCTGATGAATATTTTTTTGTTTGCAGACATGTGTCACAATTTCCGAAAACGGCTGTTTCGCCAGCCAGGGAAAATGGACACCGACTATACCACCAACAACAACTGAAATATTACCCACATCAACAGTGACATCCACTGATGGCGTCGAAACAACCACCCTGGCTGATACTTCTACTACCGTCCGCCAGACAACAGAATCCTCCGTTGAAACTACAACTATAGGACTCATAACAACAACGGGGTCTTACACAACAGTTCCTAGTAATGAACCGACAACAGAATTCATAACAACACAGCAGGTTCCAACGACAACAACTACTAGTACTACTTCAACAACGCTAGCGCCGACCACAACTACCACGACACAGGCGCCAACGACAATAACCACAACAACGGAAGAGGTTCCAACGACAACAAGTACTAGTACTACCACAACAACGCTACCTCCTCCAACCCTACCTCCAACCACTACTACCACGACAGAGTGGGTGCCAACAACAACGGAAGAGGATCCTACAACAACTACTAGTACTACTACGACAACGCTAGCACCGACCACAACTACCACGACACAGGTGCCAACGACACTAACCACAACAACGGAAGAGGTTCCAACGACAACAACTACTAGTACTACCACGACAACACTGCCTCCTCCGACACTACCTCCAACCACTACGGAGAAGGTGCCAACAACGACGGAAGAGGTTCCAATGACAACAACTACTAGTACTACCACAACGTTACCTCCTCCGACTGTACCTCCAACCACTACTACCACGACAGAGGAGGTGCCAACAACAATGAAAGAGGATCCTACAACAACTACTAGTACTACTACGACAACGCTAGCACCGACCACAACTACCACGACACAGGCGCCAACGACAGTAACGATAACAACGGAAGAGGTTCCAACGATAACAACTACTAGTACTACCACAACAACGCTACCTCCTCCCACTGTACCTCCAACCACTACTACCACAACGGAGGAGGTGCCAACAACAACGGAAGAGGTTCCAATGACAACAACTACTAGTACTACCACAACAACTTTACCTCCTCCGACTGTACCTCCAACCACTACTACCACGACGGAGGAGGTGCCAACAACAACGAAAGAGGATCCTACAACAACTACTAGTACTACTACTACAACTCTAGCACCGATCACAACTACCACGACAGAGGTGCCAACAACATCAAGTACAACAACGGAAGTGGTTCCAACGACTACAACTACTAGTACTACTCCTACTACGACAACACTTCCTCCTCCAACCCTACCTCCGATCACTACTACCACAACGGAGCAGGTGCCAACAACAACGGAAGAAGTTCCAACAACAACTACTAGTACTACTACAACAACGTTAGCACCGACTACAACTACCACGACAGAGGAGCCAACAACAATGACAACGACAACGGAAGCGGTTCCGACGACAACGACTAGTAGTACGTCTACGACAACATTACCTTCTCCGACACCACCTCCGACCATTACGACCACGACGGAGGAGGAGCCAACAACCACGAATGAGGTTCCTACAACAACTACTAGTACTACTACGACAACAATACCGCCGACCACAACTACCATAACACTGGCGCCGACGACAATAACCACAACAACGGAAGAGATTCCGACTACGACTTCGACAATCGATCCACCAACAACAACAACACCTGGCATATGCCCTCCAGGATTATTCGGAAATGTCGCTCATCCGTATGAATGTGACAAGTACTATCTATGCTTGGGAGGGATTGCCACGCTGCTTACGTGCGCTGCCGGACTCGAATTTGATCCCGCCACTGCGGTAAGTTCGACCGTGATAATATAATATGTTTTTTATTGCAGTGTAGCTTTGAATGCAATTTTCATTTTATTGGTTTATTGTATAGTGACGATGCAGTCTAAGATGTAATTAATTTACAATTTAAACCATTTGACTAATAGTAGTTTATATTTGACTTCCTTCCGTACTGGATTTTTTTTCTTTGCCTGTCCTCGATGCCGAATAGGTGACTTATGCCTGTTTTGTTTTTACCAATCATACCTAAATCGTCCCCTGAGTCTCTTTACGTGGATGTCCTGTAAAAACAATACCTTACCCAATAACATTTCCACCTTTAAGTGTTTCCCAAAGGTTTGTTAAAACGAAATGAAAGAAAGAAAATACATTTATTCTTGCTTAGTGTACAAACAGTACGTCTTATACTATTATAAAATAATAATGATCTGTCTGTAACACCACTCAGAATGGGTGTACAGTTCAGCAATAGCATAATATATTGAGCATTCTAAGCACCTATTATAATATAGGATTTTCAGCGGAGACCCGAAATGTTAGAAAGTGTCACCTTTTAGCTTAAGAAGCCCGTAAAAGTTAGGGAACGTCAGCGAAAAGAGACGTGAATATATCTCATAAATATTTTATGTCTTTTCAGACATGCGTCCTTATTTCCGAAAATGGCTGCTTCGCCGGCCAGGGCAAATGGACACCGACTTTACCGCCAACAACAACAGAAATCCTACCCACATCAACAGTGACATCCACTGATGGAGTCGAAACATCAACAACTCCCACTTTAGCTCCGATCACTACTACCACACCGGAGGAGTTGCCAACAACAACTACTAGTACTACAACAACAACATTACCTCCTCCGACCTTACCTCCAACCACTACTACCACAACGGAGGTGGTACCAACAACAACGGAAGTGGATCCTACAACAACTACTAGTACGACTACGACAACGCTAGCACCGACCACATCTACCACGACACAGGCAGCAACGACAGTAACCACAACAACGGAAGAGGTTCCAACAACAACAACTACTAGTACTACCACAACAACGCTACCTCCTCCGACTGTACCTCCAACCACTACTACCACGACGGAGTGGGTACCAACAACAACGGAAGAGGATCCTACAACAACTACTAGTACTACTACGACACCGATAGCACCGACCACAACTACCACGACACAGGCAGCAACGACAGTAACCACAACAACGGAAGAGGATCCAACAACAACAACTACTAGTACTACTACAACAACGCTGTCTCCTTCGACCCTACCTCCAACCACTACTACCACGACGGAGAGGGTGCCCACAACAACAGAAGAGGTTCCAACGGTTCCAACGACAACAACTACTAGTACTACTACGACAACGCTACCAACAACCTCAACTACCACGACAGAGGTGCCAACAACATTAACTACAACAACGGAAGAGGTTCCAACGACTACCACTACTAGTACTACTACTACTACGACGACACTTCCTCCTCCGACTTTACCTCCGACCACTACTAGCACGACTGAGGAGGTGTCAACAACAACAGAAGAAGTTACAACAACAACTAGTACTACTACGACAACACTACCTCCACCGACCCTACCGCCCACAATAACAACCACAGAGGTGCCAACAACAACAGAAAAGGTCCAAACTACAACAACAAAAACAACGACTGAGGAGGCACCTACAACCGTAAACGTTTCAACAACAACTAGTACTACTACCACCGAACCTCCTACAACAACAACACCTGGCATTTGCCCTCCGGGATTATTTGGGAACATCGCTCATCCATACGAATGTGACAAGTATTACTTATGCTTGGGAGGCGTTGCCACGTTGCTAACGTGCGCTGCCGGTTACGAATTCGATCCAATTCCTGCGGTAAGTGCAAACTATATTTATATTTATTCAGCTTTGTTTTTCCGGTTTAAAAGGACTATGCTATTCTCTAAGTCCTTAACTATTCCCATGTAAAAAATCACGTCAATTAGTTACTTCATTGTTGTGTAGTTGAAGGACAAACCAACAAATAAGCACACTTTTGCATTTATAATAAGGCAAGCGGGCAAAAGCTGATACTTACATATAAACCTTTGACTACAAACCACATATAAATTGGTTGTAAGATTAGACAGTAATTCAAGTTTAATCATACAAAATCGCAGCTTGCTAAAATATCCGCACTCAATGCCTTAAAACTTTTGATCAGATTTATAAATATTGTTTCTAGTTTAGATAACAAATAGCATAGGAGTTAAAAAATAGAATAAGAGAAATAAATAAATAGATATTTTTTGTTCTCAGACTTGCGTCGCAATTTCTGAAAACGGCTGTTTCGCCGGCCAGGGCAAATGGACTCCAACTTTACCGCCAACAACAACAGAAATCTTGCCCACATCGACAGTAACATCTACAGATGGAGTTGAAACAACGACATTGAGTGACACTTCTACAACACTGGTTCAGACCACAGAATCCCCTGTCGAAACTACAACTTCACAGGATACTACAGTTGCTACGAATGAAACAACACTAGAACTCATAACAACAACGGAATCTTACACAACAGTTCCCGGTAATGATCCAACAACAGAAATCATAACGACACAGCAGGTTCCAACGACAACAACTACTAGTACTACCACGACAACACTACCGCCTCCAACCCTACCTCCGACCATCACTACCACAACGGAGGAGGTACCTACAACCACGGAAGAGGTTCCAACAACAACTACTAGTACTACTACGACAACAATACCGCCGACCACAACTACCACGACACAGGCGCCGACGACAATAACCACAACAACGGAAGAGGTTCCGACTACAACCTCGACAATCGATCCACCAACAACAACAACACCTGGCATATGCCCTCCAGGATTGTTTGGAAATGTCGCTCATCCATATGAATGTGACAAGTACTACTTATGCTTGGGAGGCGTGGCAACGTTACTAACGTGCGCTGCCGGTTCCGAATTCGATCCAGTTACTGCAGTAAGTTCAAACTTTATTATTATTTTCTTGGGGTTTTAAATATAAAAAAGAAAAAGGTGACTAACTGACTGACTAATCCATCAACGCACAACTCAAACCACTAGACGGATCGTGCTGAAATTTGGCATACAGATAGCTATTATGACGCAGGCATCCGTTAAGAAAGGATTTTTGATTTAACCCCTATAGAGGTTTGAAAATTCAAACTTAACATGAGCGAAGCCGCGGGCAAAAGCTCGTATTTAATATAAATGTCTAACAATTATTTAATCCAGTTGCAACGGTGAGTGAAATCGTATGACTTTTCTTAATTTTACTCTAAGAGTAGCGCCGCTCAGCCTACATTCAAATTATACCTCTTATACACGTTCTACGCGCCACTACACGCCATCGTGCCGGAACGCTAAATCGTCGGCGGCACGTCTTTGACGGTTGGGTAAAAACTAGCCATGGTCAAAGCCTCCTACCAGACAAAACTAGTTGAAATCCTCAATAGCGCTCGCGTTTAAGGCATGGGCTGAAAACATAAAGTTCAACAATGACGTTCTAAGCCCTACATCACTGTTGTTGTACGTACTCCTTCCAAATATTACGATTAGTTGTAGGGGAAAGCAAATGAATGTTAGCCATGTTCAGCATGCAAAGAAAATAATAATAAAATGACACATACATAGAATATGAAAAAATACACAATAATATGGTATGGGCAAATTAGTAATAAGGTTAGATTTAAAGAATTTATTCTCAAAGATTTTTTTATCAATTCATATTTTTGTTAATATTTTTGTATGTTGAATAAGAGTGAGCATCAGCTAGATATTTTTTGTTCACAGACTTGCGTCGCAATTTCTGAAAATGGCTGTTTTGCCGGCCAGGGCAAATGGACACCAACATTACCGCCAACAACAACAGAACTCTTACTCACAACAACAGTAACAGCTATTGATGGAGTTGAAACAACAACATTGAGTAACATTTCTACAACAGTGGGTCAGCCCACAGAATTTCCTATCGAAAGTACAACTTTACCCGGTACTGGTAGTGAAACAACAATTGACACTGAAACAACAATTTCTGGTGACGGAACGACGTCTGAGTATGAAATTACAGCAACATCGGACTCCGGAGTAACAGTTCCTAGCAACGAAACAACAACAGAATCCGGAACAACAGTTTTTGTTAATGGAACCACAACTGATTCTGGCATAACAATTCCCAGTAATGAAACAACAATTGACACCGCAACAACAGTTTTAAGTAACGGGACAACGACTGAATTTGAAATTACAGCAACAACGGACTCCGGAGTAACAGTGCCTAGTAACGAAACAACAACAGATTCCGGAACAACAGTTTTTGTCAATGGAACAACAACTGATTCTGGAATAACAGTTCCCAGTAATGAAACAACAATTGACACTGCAACAACAGTTTCTGTTAATGGAACAACGACTGAGTATGAAATAACAGCAACGACAGACTCCGGAGTAACAGTTCCTAGCAACGAAACAACAACAGATTCCGGAACAACAGTTTTTGTCAATGGAACAACAACTGATTCTGGTATAACAGTTCCCAGTAATGAAACAACAATTGACACTGCAACAACAGTTTCGGTTAATGGAACAACGACTGAGTATGAAATAACAGCAACTACAGACTCCGGAGTAACAGCTCCTAGCAACGAAACAACAACAGAATCCGGAACAACAGTTTTTGTTAATGGAACAACAACTGATTCTGGAATAACAGTTCCCAGTAATGAAACAACAATTGACACTGAAACAACAGTTTCTGGTAACGGAACAACGACTGAGTATGAAATAACAGCAACTACAGACTCCGGAGTAACAGCTCCTAGCAACGAAACAACAACAGAATCCGGAACAACAGTTTTTGTTAATGGAACAACAACTGATTCTGGAATAACAGTTCCCAGTAATGAAACAACAATTGACACTGCAACAACAGTTTCGGTTAATGGAACAACGACTGAGTATGAAATAACAGCAACTACAGACTCCGGAGTAACAGTTCCTAGCAACAAAACAACAACAGATTCCGGAACAACAGTTTTTGTCAATGGAACAACAACTGATTCTGGTATAACAGTTCCCAGTAATGAAACAACAATTGACACTGCAACAACAGTTTCGGTTAATGGAACAACGACTGAGTATGAAATAACAGCAACTACAGACTCCGGAGTAACAGTTACTGGCAACGAAACAACAACAGAATCCGGAACAACAGTTTTTGTCAATGGAACAACAACTGATTCTGGTATAACAGTTCCCAGTAATGAAACTACAACAGAAAATATTCAAACAACTGCAGTGCCTAATATATGCCCGCCAGGGCTCATGGGCAATATACCACATCCGTATAGATGTGACATGTATTATTTATGCTTAGGAGGAGTGGCACTTCCATTGGAATGCCCGGCCAATACAGAATTCGATCCGCTTGCTAAGGTAATTCCTTTTTTTTTTTTTGAAAATAATATGATCATCATCATCATTACCAGTAACTTATAAACGGCTCACAACTGAGCGCACATCTCCTATTATATTAGAGAAGAAGAGTAGGCCATAGTCCAACACTGGTCCAATGTGCAGACTTCACACACCTTTGAGAACATTATGAATTTAACACGTGCAGGATGATTCTCACGTGTTTTCCTTTTCAATTAAGCGTGGGATATTTCTTTATTTCAACCCTTGGGAAAGTTCATCATTATCATCACCATCAACCAAAATACAACCAGTGTTGGACATAGGCCTCTTTTACGTAACGCCAATTCTCGTCCTCGGCCTTTCACATCCAATCGATGCCTAATACTTTCTGGATGTCATCGCTCCATCTAACCGAAAAAATTACTTAATAATAATTATTTCTTTAATTATTCGGACAAATATTTTAGAACTATCCAGAAGAGTCTCCTTTATAGCCGCGCTATAGCGTGCGCTAAAGAACCCTCCAGAAAGAAGGAAATGAAAAAAACGGGAAAGGGGAAAACGAAGTTTAATTCTTCCTTGAAAATTAAGCAATCAATTATAGTGAAATTTTATAGAGACCTCCCATTATTAGACTATTTTTTATATCATACATCGATAGTCTAGGAACGGGGGTAACATACCACCGCCAACTTTGTAACTCCGGGCTAGTAACGAAACTTTCTAGACAGAAAAACTCAATTATTTGGCTTGATCAGAATCGAATCCTGGACTCCGTCTTCTGAAGTCGAACATGCTAGTTGCCTGGTCTCCCATTGGGGGCACATAGAAGGAATAATAGATCAATAGACATCACAAATGATGACTTTCTTCTCAAAGTGAAAGTTAATCGCTTGAAACGAAGACATACATACTAAATTTTTTATGCATTTCAGGAATGCGTTCTTATTTCTGAAAACGGCTGTTTTGCCAGCCAAGGTAAATGGACAACCACGGAACCACCAACAACCGATTTATACACAACCGTTCAAGACACAGAAACTACTACGAAAGACAATGACCATGGTGAACTAGATCCGACTACAGAAAGAAAAAGCACGATCAGTAATACGACTGTAGAAGACTATGAAACTACATCTGTATTAGTACAAACTACAGTAGACAATACTGCTACTACGGCATCCGTAGAAACTACAACTAATAATATATGTCCACCAGGCTATTCTGGTTACATAGCGGACCCAGTAAAGTGTAATAGGTTCTTCCACTGCGTTTATGGTAATACTATACCACTTTATTGTCCAGATGGTCAAGAATACGATCCTGTTTCCAAAGTAAGTTATGATTCTTAATAGTATAAGTATAAGCGTGAATTAAAAATATCAAGGCTACCATACTTTCTTTACCGAATTTCAAATCGATAAATAACACCTTCAGTCTATGAAATATACAAGCCTAATTATTCTACAATTCTTAATGAACTATACTGAGGAACTTGCATTCTGAGGAAGAACATGCACAATTCTTAATGAACTATACTAAGAAACTTGCATTCTGAGGAAGAACATGCACTTATTTTTTTTTTAATCAGTTTTATGATCCGGGATACATTCCAGATCATAAAACTGATTTTAAAAAGCTCTGGCAGGATTTTATATGAAGTAAATTATTATTAAATTATTTTTGTTACCGCCTTTCAATCTTATAAAACTCTTCCAGCAATGTGTACCAATTTCGGAAAACGGTTGTTTTGCCTCTCAAGGAAAGTGGCCACCAACTGAATCACAGACAACTGGTTCTGAAGCTACGACTGTTAACAATGTTAAAACAACAGCAGCCAATGAGATCACAACAAACGGAGGAACAACACCAGATGAAAACAAAATAATAACTGAAGCTACTGCTTCTGTTGATGAAGATATGACAACAATAGGATCAGAAAATTCTAAAACGACAACAGACAATATTGAAATAACAACACAGCAAAATGACAATGATGATAAAGAGTCTACAAAGGATCAAGCAACTACGATAACGATAGATACTACTACTGGCATACAAACCACAATATCAGATGAAATTAATACAGAGAAAGTTACCACTGATGCAGTATCATTAACAACTTACGGTATAGCCAACGATCCTTCAGGTAACATTTGTCAGCCAGGGTTCTCTGGCTTCATACCTGACCCGGCAGCTTGTAACAGTTTCTACCAGTGTGTAGTCGGTCATCCAATTAGGCTATTCTGCGGTTCGGGAAGTGAATTCGATCCAGTTTCCTTGGTAAGGAGTATTCTTGATAGTTTTTTTTTATTCTATGAGCCCTTGACTGCGATCTCACGTGATGGTAAGTGACGATGCAGTCTAAGATGGTAGCGGGCTAACTTGGAAAGAGTATAGCAGTGTAAATTCAACCCATACCCCTAATCGGTTTCTACACGCCATCGTGCCGGAACGCTAAATCGCTTGGCGGCACGTTTTTGACGGTAGGGTGGTAACTAGCTACGGCCAAAGCCTCCCACCAGACCAGACCAGAGACAATTTAGAAATAATAAATAACTAAATTGCCCCCGCCGGGAATCGAACCCGAGACCTCCCAGTTATAAGACCACAGCGCTCACCACTGCGCCAGGGAGGTCGTCAGGTGTTTATTATTGTAAGTTTTTGATTCCAAAATTTAAGTCAACGTTTAAAAGCAATGATTCGTTCTTGCGTCGTTAAACATGGAAGAAATAAATTAAGATTCATCATGGATACAGGCCGCGCAAAACCGAGACATATTGAGGAAGTCTATGCAGTAGTAAACGTCTATCGGTTTATAGAAGACACAAGTGCCTATACCACAGAATACCTTATAGTACCTAAAGTTACCGCAAAATGATTTAAATAAATAGCGACTCTTGTTACCACACAATAAAGTGCAAATCAGGTTGACACAACGCTACTTACCTACCGTCTTGTTCACCTAGATTTTTCTCTCTTTCTATCACGTAACTCTTATCAAATCAAATCAAATCAAATCAAAATTTATTTATTTCATGTAGGCCAACTTGTAGCTCTTATGAAACGTCAAAAATCTACCACCGGTTCGGAATGCAGATTCTGCTGAGAAGAGCCGGCAAGAAACTCAGCAGTTGCTCTTTTCAAAAAAAATTTTTTTTACAATTGTTAAAAAGAACTAGGCTATGCACACAATGTTTCCACACAGAAGTTTCAAAAATGTACGCCTACCGCAACCAAAGACATGTTAACATGGGTAGACACAAAGCAGACCCATTCCCGTTGGCGGCACCCGTTCACGAGCATGACGCATGATCCAGCCATTGCCTCGCTCAACCATATTTGAGGGAACGTAACAACCCGCACCACACGACACCACCACAGAAATGTTTAAGTGAGCATGACATACTTAGGCTACCCATGTTAAGGCAACGAATTAAATATTAATATTAAGATACTCATTTTAAGACATAACTGAGACACAAATAAAGTGGAAACACTGTAACTCTTCGCCCTCTCTGAATTTAGGCCCTTGGAAGAGGTACGCCATGTACTTATAGCTCCGCAGTTTACTGCGGAGTGCGCCAGGCCTGCCCATACCTAGGAACTAGCAAGTGTCCTCAAATCTCATATTAAACATTAAATTTCAGCAATGCGTGCCAATATCACCGCACGGCTGTTATGCATCTAAAAATACAACGCCAAAATATCTGACAACCACAACAAAAACTCAAGGTACCTGATAATTATAATATTTTTATTTGATATTCGCGTTGTTTATAGATCTGCATCCCCCGATTGATCGGGGAACATATTATATCAAAATTAAAAAAAAAAAAAACCGACGAATTGAGAACCTCCTCCTTTTTTGGAAGTCGATTAAAAATTCAATAACTCAGTTTTTGCCACTTCATTTAACAGACTGGGGAGCAGATGAGGATGACGCTGAAAATGGAAAAACAACAGATACTGCCGAAACAACAGTATCTGGCGACACAACAACAAGGGGTCTATGTCCACCGAATGTATTTGGCAACATAGCAGACCCTGAGCGGTGTGACAGGTTCTATATGTGCACCTCCGGTATCGCCATACCGCTTTACTGCAGTGCCGGGTTCGAATTCGATGAGAATATTCAAGTAAGTTTTATCTTAATGGAACGAAGTTCCTTATCGCGCGTTGTGAAAGGGGGCTAGACGGAAAAAATTCTTACGAAAAGTTGTCACGACACTTTTTGCTATAGTAAGCTATTGTAAGCTGTGCGGCGTCGCATGTTTCTCTGTCTGTCTCTCTCTCTCTTATAGAAAGCAAGCCAGATATTTTCATTTCTATTTCGCATTGAACAGTGTGGTGTCGCGACGATTATTTTTGTTGAGTGTATACAGGTTTTTTGTAAATAATAAATAATAAAAAGGAACTTCGTTCCATCCGGGTGTCCCTTGACACCTCTCAAGTTTTTTTTTCTTTATTGCACAACATAAGTACAAAAGACGGACTTAATCTATCTGTCCCAATCTACTTTTGGAAATCACGTGTAGGTGTGCAGTAAAGAAATTTTTTTTATTCGATGACAAGATAAACCTTGACTGCGATCTCACCTGATGGTAAGTGACGATGCAGTCTAAGATGGTAGCAGGCTAACTTGGAAGGGGTATGGCAGTGTACATTACCATACCCCTGATCGGTTTCTACTCGCCATCGTGCCGCTAAATCGCTTGGCGGCGCGTATTTGACGGTAGGGTGGTAATTAGCCAAGGCCAAAGCTTCCCACCAAACCAGACCAGAGATAATTCAAAAATTATAAATTCCCAAATTGCCCCCGCCGAGCCGAAACCTCCCAGTTATTTAAGACTAGTGCGCCAGGGAGGTCGTCAAACGCTACTATCTTTTTGACCTTACGTATTATTTTTTCAGCAATGCGTAAAAATATCCGAAAACGGATGTTTTGCGAGACGACAACAAACCGAAAAACCTGTGGCAGAATCAGAAACAACAATGAAACCTTCAACGACAACCGATGATGAAACAACAAAGGGTGTTGCAACAACAGAGGGCGTTGCAACAACAAAGGGCGTTGCAACAACAAAGGGGGTTGAAACAACAAAAGTGAATGAAGAAACTAAAACAGAAATTTGTCCTCCGGGTGTTTTTGGAAATGTAGCAGACCCTAATAGATGTGATATGTTCTACTTGTGTACTGGAGGAACAGCGATACCTTTGTTCTGTGGCGATGGATTTGAATTTGATCCTGTACAGAGAGTGAGTGACGCTTCATTTACAAGAATACTTTAACATCTGTTACTTGACTACGGGATATATCATCCGCATTGATTTTGTCCATATATAATTTAGTCTATGTCACCTGGACCATAATAACGAAAACGAATAGATTGACACCTCATTTATCAAGAAGCGTCGGTGAAAGAGGTTAAAGGCACTATAATTTTTTGACACCTATATCATCTTTATTAATACTTATATTTTGAAAATTTTAATCGGAGGATGCTTTATTATCGATACTGAGCCCAAAACAATTTTTTTTTATTTTGTTGTCTGTCTGCTGTCTGTCTGTGCGCGCATCACGCTAAAACTACTGAACGGATTTAAATAAAATTTGTTATAATGATAGCAGATACTCCGAGTCAATATATAGGATACTTTTTATCCTGATAAACAATAAGGTTTATCTGCGAAAGGGGATGAAAGTTTTTGTTGATTTTGCACCATAACTTCGTAAAATCTAAACCCAACTCGATAATTCTTTTTTATTACAAATTGTGTACTATTATAAATATTTTCTCCAATTTTGATGAAGACCTACTAAATTTTATCGAAGATAGAGGCCATAACTTCTCGCGGATAGTAGTAAGTCACTCTAAACTTTTTCCACGCGGACGAAGTCGCGGGAATCAACTAGCCGTAAATAAAAAACCCATGTACCTTACTCAAAATATTTATTTCATCTGATGTTTAAATTTTTTCAGCAATGTGCGGCGATCTCTGAAAATGGATGTACAGCGTCCAGAACATAAGGGAGTCAAGATCAACGACTAAGTTCTGTGGATTAACGAATTAACAAGGGACTAACGACATGTGGCTATCACAAAACGAATCATGTTAAGAAATGATTAACGTCATGCTTTAAAGTAAATTTTTAAAAGTTTTTTTTATTTTGATGATTTTTTTAAGAATCACAACAAAATTTAATAAATACTGCATTCATATTATGTTAGTCAGCGATTGAGAAATCGTTATTTTGGGGCAAGCAGTCAAAAAATATATTATGTATGTTAGTGAGAGTTTAAAAACTTATGGGGGTTTGGATAAAGCATAAAACTGATTGATATGGATCTAATCCTATTTTTATAGCCTCAATAGCCCAACGGTTAAAGGTGCGGACTGAAAACTGTAAGGTCGCAGGTTCGAATCCCACCCGTTGCACTATTGTCGTACCCACTCCTAACACAAGCTTTCCGCTTATTTGGAGGGGATAGGAGGATATTAGACAACCTCAGATTGACTAATATTCTTTCTTTTTTTTTTTAAATCCTATTTTTATACTATATCATAGGATCTAATCTCGAAGATTATTTCCAAAGAAAGAAAAAATTCACAGAACTTCAGTTAGTTTTGACTAGATTTGTTTTAGAGGGTGATTTCTCTAAAAATTGTAAAATATTAAAATAGATTCCATTGTAGCTTAGTATTTTTTTATAATATTTATTTAATTTTAATCCTTGATTAAATTTTGTATTTTCAATTCTGTTTTTTAATTTGACTCGATGTCACCGAATCCCCACAGATTAAATAAATTGAAACTAATAGGTATAAGAGGTTATTAATAAAAAGATTTTAATAGTAGTCTTGACGTTATTCATTTATATGAATATTAGTAAACATATATCACAGTATTATTGAAAACTGCAAGTATTAATTGAAAAGGCTGTGTTTTATTAATTTATTGTTTATGAATAAAATGAAAATATGTTTGTACAATTATTTATGAATAACTCAATAAATTTTAATATTAATATTGAATTGTTTATTTTTCCGATCCAGATTTACAAACACAATAATAATTATGAATAAACATAATTGAATGTTTTTAAATATTGCGAACGTCAAATTGAAATAGTTATTATAAAATTCATTTCAATATAATATTATGTATATAATATTTAATTTATTAATATATATTTTAATTAAATTAAATAATATTAACATACATCATAATTTTGTAGATAAAATACTTAAATAAATAAAATTTTATTCACATATTCCTTAAATTAAT
The DNA here is from genome assembly GCA_038048805.1 of Hipparchia sbordonii. NCBI lineage: Eukaryota > Metazoa > Arthropoda > Insecta > Lepidoptera > Nymphalidae > Hipparchia > Hipparchia sbordonii. The sequence continues at coordinate 1,101,367 of CM076118.1, read as the reverse complement.
ATGAATTGTATGAATTTGCCTAGGTAATATTTTCGTCTCCTTTGGATTTTGGAAAAATTTTAAACTAATAGAAAAATAATATAGGTACTCTATCGTATTAAATAAAAATAGAATAATTTTTATTCAAATAACCTTTCCTTGCTTTTAACAAAAAATAACTTTTTTTTTTACATAAATATTTTTGAGGAATTCTTCAGGATTTTCTTTTCAAGAAAAGAAAAAAGTGCATATTAGATAATTCGTTGTATTCAGAAGTAAACTATACTCTAAATTAAGTTTAAAATACTGTTACAAAAAGTATTCCTGTTTTATTATTTACTTTAAAAAAAATATTAATATCATTTTCACAAAACTCTGAATTCGTTTAGGCTCCCACGAAATCTTGTTCCTATTTTGCAGTATTTTCTTCCAGAATTAGTGTTTCCTTTTAAGCATGTCACTAGTTGTATTATTGTAGATCATATCGTGTATATTGTAGACGAAATTTTGCAGTATTTTCTTCCAGCATTGGTTTTTCCTTTTAAGTATGTCACTAGTTGTATTATTGTAGATCATATCGTGTATATTGTAGACGAAATTGTGTAGTATTTTCTTCCAGCATTGGTTTTTCCTTTTGAGCATGTCACTAGTTGTATTAGTGTAGATCATTATCGTGTATATTGTAGACGAAATTTTGCAATATTTTCTTCCAGCATTGGTTTTTTCTTTTAAGTAAGTCACTAGTTGTATTATTGTAGATCATATCGTGTATATTGTAGACGAAATTTTGCAGTATTTTCTTCCAGCATTGGTTTTTCCTTTTAAGTATGCCACTAGTTGTATTATTGTAGATCATATCGTGTATATTGTAGACAAAATTTTGCAGTATTTTCTTGCAGCATTGGTTTTTCCTTTTAAGTATGTCACTAGTTGTATGATTGTAGATCATATCGTGTGTATTGTAGATCATATCGTGTATATTGTAGATCACATCGTGTTTATTGTAGATCATATCCGGCGCACTAAGACGAGCGCCTCCATAATTGTAGGAAATCTTCAAGATAAGCATTTTGCATCACCGGCGACGATAATATGTGGCAATTTGCTTCTATTCTGGGCATGCATTTCTGAAAAACAAAACCTATTAATAATATGTCCTCCCGACCGAATCTGGCCACGGCGGCTAATCTCCACAGAGATTATACTCGGGCGATGTTATAGTGCACAAGTGTGTGCGCAAACACAGGTGCACGCTCTATTCCCTCACTCTCATTGCCCGATGGGACGGAAATCCGACACGACCGGAGCGAGATCAGGCGCAGGACCGACGGCTTTACGTGCTCTCCGAGGCACGGGGGTGACTCACCGCCAACTTCCGTCTGTCTGTCTGTGCGCGCATCACGCGAAAACTACAAAACGGATTTGAATGAAATTTAGTAGGTATAGTGGTAGCTGATACTCCGGGTCAATATATAGGATACTTTTTATCCGGATAAACGATAAGGTTTATCCAGGATAGGGGATGAAAGTTTTTGTTGGTTTTGCACCATAACTTCGTCAAATCTAAATCGTGTCTAATTTTGGTGAAGATCTACTGAATATTATCGGAGATAGAGGACATAACTTCTCGCGGATATTAGCAAGTCACTCTAAACTTTTGCCACGCGGACGAAGTCACGGGAATCAACTAGTATGTAAATAATTGAGTTAGAAATCTTACCAACGCTCGAAAATTGAATTGGTATCCATACTTGCATTTCATTCTCCTCATGATGCCATTAACGCATTCAAAGTAGCAGCTACAATTACTAAAATCAGGGTACAGGAATTCATCATCAGGTCTACATACGGGAATAGGTTCATTGACAGGAGATGAAGAAGGTTTTGGAGTTGTGAAACAAGGAGGTATGTAAGCTGTTGTAGATGCTGGAGGCAATGTCGGCAAGGAACGTAAAGATGTCAACTTTGTTGTTTCATGTGCTTCCAATGTTGATTGTGAGGGTGGTAGTGAAGATAATGTTGAACTAGGTGAAGTTTGTGGTGAAGATTGTGAGAGTGAATTTGTTGAATGTTGTGTTGTTGAAATTATTTCTGTTGGTTGTGATGTGGGTGTCATTGTTGATGGAGATAAAGTTGAGGTTATGTTTGAGGGAAATTTACTAGTAATTATAATTGTAGAAACAGGTATATGGGATGGATCTGCCGTTAAAGTTGAAAGAGTGGCCGTATTAGATAATGTCTCAGTGCTAGGTTCTATAGTTGTTGTCATTTCAGGTTTATTTGAAGGACTAAGGTATATTGTAGTTGTTTGTGGTATGGTCGATTCAGATGTGCTTGGGTTAGTATTTTTAGCGGGACTATTAGGTCCTATGGTTGCTGTATTATCTATGGTCGATTGTGGTGGTGTATTTGTAGTTAAGTTAGATATTTTTGGTGGTAAAGCCGTAGTTATTACGTCAGGTAAAATAGAACTAAGGGTAGAAGTTACTGCTGAAGTTGGTTTATTTGTTTTTTGAGTTAATATTATTGTTGTATCATCCTCAGTATTCAATGTAGAAGACTCAACTGTTGTATTAGTTGAATCCATAGATGATATCGAAGTTGGTAAAGTTGTATCTTGCTCTGTAGTTAGTGTAGAAGGTATACCTATTATCTTGGTAAAACCATTTAAAGGAGACCTTAAAGTTGATGTTTGAATTGGAGTTTTAGTGCTTAATGTCGTCAATTGCACATCAGTTTCGAGTGTAGTTGGTGGAGAAGTAGATGTGATAGTTGACTGATGAAGAAAATTAGTGGTTGATGTACTTGATTCTATAGTATTATCAGGCAATGTTTGAGTACTAGATGATTGTGTAGGGATAAAAGTTATTGGAGAAAAATGTATTGCAGATTTATCAGTTGCTATAGTAGTTGATGTTACAGTTGAATCAAATGAAGTTTGATTATTTCTCAGTGCAAATGGCTTAGAAGTCACTGTTGGTGTATTTGGAGATAAAGTTGATTTATGAACCGGTACTGTAATGGTATTAAGATGTAATGTAGTATCAGGTACCTCTGTGTCAGGTGCTGTGTGAGTAATGATTGGTTCAATCGGCTGAGCTGATATTGTAGTTTCTTGACTTGTAACTGTAAACGGTATAGTTGAAGTTAATAATTCAGATTTATTTGTAGTTATATAATTAATATGACTTTTAGATGTTGAAGTGGATTCGTTAGTATTTGTCTTATCATCTGCTATTGTGTTTGAATTAATAGTTGTTGTAATTGGCTCCATAGCTGTGATTGAGATTGGCGTAAGAGGAAATTCTGTGGTAGTTACCGTAAATGGTGGTAAGAAAGGTTTCATTGAACTATGTGGATTAGTAGTATCAATAACTGTTGACATTTCAGAGGTTGAAATAGATTCTAATGTTGTTGATAACGCATTTGCAGTTGGTTCAAATGAAGTTTGAATATGTCCTGTTGGTATTATGGGTTCAAATATTGTCGACATAGTTTCTGAAGTTATTGTAATAGGTTCCAATGTTGTAAATATTGATGTTTTAGCAGGTCTAGATGTTGCCAAAGGTTCAGAAGTTGTGAAAGGTTCAAAATTTGTTGAGATTGGTTCCATATTGGTTGTGCTATATTCTGTTGTTATTACTTCAGATATCGCTGAAGTAGGTTTCAGAGATGTTGAATTAATGGGTGGAAGGGGCACTTTTGTTGTTAAAAAAGATATTGTAACTGGTTCCGCCTTTATAAGAGGTTCGTTTGTAGTTGAAATGAAGTCTTCAGTTTCTATTATATGTGATTCGGGTACTTTTGTTAATATACGTGGTGTTGTAGTAATTTCGGTGTTTGTTACTCTTGATGTAATGGATTCAAGTGTAGTTGAAATGGGTTCGCTAGGTTTTGTCTTATCATCCGTTATTGTGTTAGGCTTGACAGTTGTTGAAATTGGTGAAAGAGTAAATTTTGGGGTACTTGCAGGCTCCATTGTTGTCTTTTCAAATATTGTAAAAGGTCTTGATGTGAATTCTGGTTTAGATGATACAACCGTAGCAGTAAACGGTTCGTTGGTAGTGGACAGTGTTGTACTAGTTACTGATTCAGATGTTATAGACTTAGTTGCTGGTGGTGATTCAGTTGTAATAACTTCAGTATTACTTGCAGTTATAGGCGGTAAAGATGGTATTTTTGATGTATCAATCGGTATTTCTGTTGTTTTTGATACAGAGTTAGTAATGGTTGACAAACTTGATCGAGTGGACGTAGTTTTGCCGGTTGTTATTTGTACTGGTATGGTTGTTTCTGTAATAGGTTGAGTTAGAGTCGTTGCTTCAGTTACAAGTGGCGTATTCTCACTAGAACTTATAGTCACTGGTGGTAATGGTTCTGAAGTTGCAGCTGTTGAAATAATTGCTGCACCACTATTGGCTGGCTGTGTAGTTATAGAAGGAGAAAAGTCTTCTGTTATAGTAGTTATTTCAGGTTTAAGAACTGATATCGATTCAGTTATTGGTGTGAGTATTGATGGTTCAGAAGTGATCACTGTTGATGTATGTAAAACTGCATAAATGAGAGAAGAATCGGTTGAAGGTTTAAGAGTTAAAGTAGAAGATGGTAGATTCGTTGTTGATTCAGCTATTACAGTCATTTCTTCAGTCGTATTTGGAACTGTAATAGTTGATCCGGTTGATGAAGTTGATGGTTTGTTGTTATTACTAACAGTTGCTTCTTGCGTTGCTTGTGTAGATTGTTTAATAGTAGTATGACACGGTAGAGCAGGATAAAATGTGGTAGGTATTTCTGTGTTTGCTGAATCTGTTACTTTACTAGGTAATTCTGATATTACAGATTGTTTATCTGTATTTTCTGCTGCTGCTTCTGTGATTTGACTGGATATAGTAGGAGATATTACAGTACCAACCGCAGTAGATTGTCCTGTTCTATCTGAATCTGTTATTTCAGAAGGTAACTCAGTTGTTACTGTCCTTATTACTGTATACGGTGTAATAGGTGTTGCGGTAGTTACTGACTCTGTTACTGTAATGGGTTGAATAGAAGCGACTGTCGTTACTGTCTCTGGTACTGTACTAGGTTTAATAGGAGGGACGGTGGTGGATTCTGTTGTTGTAAGAGATGTGGTAGATGTTACTGTACTTAGTTTAATAGAAGTCTCTTCACTTGGGATACTTGATGTATCAGGTTTAATTGAAGTCATGATAGGGGGCAAAGAAGGTTTTGTAGTAGGAGAAGGTGATAGGATACCCTTAGTAGTTGGGATTGGGCGACTAAAAGAAATAGAAGGGGAATCAGAAGGTTCAGGAGGCAGTGTGCGTTGGGCGTCAGTTGCGAAGGTTATGTTGCAGCATATCGATAGATGTGAGGGTTGACAACTCTGGAAAATAAAAAAATAAATGGAATTTTTATTTCTTTTCTTCGAATACCGAAGATTTTTGTTTTGTGTTCGAAGAAAAAATAACAGTATACACTCAGTCTCACTTATTTAATTTATAATTTAGATTTCAAAAATCTCGCAAGGAACTTTTTGATTTCCCGGCATAAAAAGGTTTTTCAGGTCCTCAACAATACTAATTAGTACTCTGCTGTGGCGTACAAACGTATGTCTCATTTATTTTATATATTATTCTGTGGCAGAATACAATACATTTTATTAATTTGTAACACCTACACCTAATTTTTAAATACCTACTGTAATCACAAATATGAATAGTGAATTTAAAAAAAACCTTACACGCGAACGAAGTCGCGGGGATCAACTATTTTTCTAAATATATTTTTAGCGAGCAAACGAGCAGGCGGGTCACCTGGTGTAAAGTGATTGCCGCCGCCCATGAACACTTGTAGCACCAGAGGCACCACCAATGCGTTGCCGGCTTTTCAGGAATTTGTCGGTCCGCTCCTTGAATAACCCCATGTTGTAATTCAGTGGAAACACCGTCGCAGGAAGTTGGTTCCACAGTTTCAAAGTACGTGGAAAAAAGGATCTGGCACATCGGATGGTCGAAGTGCTCCAGACACCCAGGTGGTGAGGGTGAAATTGTGTTGTACGAGCGGTGCGGTTGTAGAAAAAAGACGGTGGAATAAGGTCAAATAGCTCTTCAGAACACTCCCCGTTATAAAGCCGATATAATACGCAAAGAGAGCTTCCATCTTGTAAAAAAAAACAATTCTATTCTATTCTACGTCACACTTACACTGGTCCGAACATCGTATAGCTGTTGATCGGGGCAGATGTTGAGATAAGGAACTGACAGCCAGCAGACGATGTACGCGCGGCAGTCGTGAGGGTCTGGCTTCGAACCCAGCACCTGGTTGCTGCAGAGGTTCCCTGCTGCCAGGGTAAGGTGCAGCAGCAGCAAACACACTCTGTAGTCTGCAATAGAGGTGGTCAAAACCAGGGATGGACTCCGTAACCGTAACCGAAACTATCGGATATCCGAAATAAAAATATACCCGTAACTAGGGTTGCCAGGTCTTCAAACCGAAAAGTCGGACAGGCCAGCCAGTTTAGCCGGACATTCGGGTACAGAGGCCGGACACCCTTATTTTTTAGACCTAGCGCAAAATGCCAATTTTTTTAAAAGCTCGTTTGCGCAAGCGTAGCGATACAAGATAAGACGAGCGGAGCGGAAACCAACACATGACAAATATGTAAAAAAATGGTTAAACTTAAAAAGCTTAGCAAAAGTCGGATAGGCCGGACACCGTCTAATTTGGCCGGACACTCAACCAAAAAGCCTGACTGTGTCCGGCTTTATCAGGACGCCTGGCAACGCTACCCGTAACCGTAACCGAAACTATCGGATATCCGAAACAAAAATATATCAATAACCGTAACCGAAACTATCGGATATCCGAAATAAAAATATATCCGTAACCGTTACCGAAACTATCGGATATCCGAAACAAAAATATATCCGTAACCGTAACCGAAACTATCGGATATCCGAAATAAAAATATTACCGTATCCGTTACCGAAACTATCGGATATCCGAAATAAAAATATATCCGTAACCGTAACCGTATCCGTTTCACAGGTTTCGGATGTAAATTGAGTAGATATATAATAGTTACCTATATGATTGGATTATGACCTAGACTAAATAAACCTATAACTAAAACCAAATGATACATACTAGCGGCCCGCTCCGGCTTCGCACGGGTATAAAATATATAGCTTATGTCATTCAGTGTTAATGGATGTTATTATACATACTAGCTGTGCTCGCGACTTCGTTCGCGTGGAATAGTGACTTTTCGGGGCGCGGCTCTCAGCGCGCTTTATATAGCCACGGACGCTCAGGCGCGAGGCGTGTAGTACGTACCTACTCTGTACGTAAAAATGTTCGCCGTGATTCTTTAAATTGACATAACTTTTTTATTTATGAACCGATTGACATGAAATAAACACTAAATGTTAAGTGAAGCTTACTACAATATATTAGTGAAAACCGTATCTAAATCGAATAAGCCGTTTCTGATATTAGCGTGCACAAACACACAGACAAACAGACAAACATACAAACAGACAAAAAAAATTAATTACAATTTCGGGTTCGGCATCGATATAATAACAACCCCTGCTACTTTTTTTTTATATATTTCCATTGTACAAACACCACTTTTCTACAATTTTATTATATGTATAGATAAACCTTCCTCTTCAATCACTCTATCTATTAAAAAAAACCGCATCAAAATCCGTTGCGTAGTTTTAAAGATTTAAGCGTACATAGGGACAGAGAAAGCGACTTTGTTTTATACTATGTAGTGATAGTGACTATTTGTGTTTATGTTTTATTTGCGGAAACCTGCGCTCTGTGAGCCTTTACCATGTACCATGTACCAAGTGTACATGAACCCTGAAAACAATATACTCCTTTTTTCAGGTAGTCTTATAAAAATAACTAATAATTACGTACCCATAATAGTCACAGACTATCACCCTCTCCCACTAACGTAAAACAAAAGAAAACTTATTGCATTAAGTATAATAAATAATAGCCGAAAAATCGATTTTAAACACTATTAATAATAAATACCTACTCTTTAATATAGTATAATTTATAGTAATATGTATTATAAAGAACGTGATTAAGTATTTATGTTTGTATGTCCATAAATAACTAAAAGAAGAATAAATGTGTCTACTTTGTGTCTGCCCATTTTAACATGTGTTAGGTTGTGGTAGGTGTGCATTTTTGAAACTTCTTTGTGGAAACACTGTGTGCATAGCATAGTTTTGTTAACCATTGTAAAAAAAAATTTTTTTGAAAAGAGCAACTGCTGAATTTCTTGCCGGCTCTTCTCAGCAGAATCTGCATTCCGAACCGGTGTGGTAGATTTATGACGCGTCATAAGAGCTACAAGTTGGCTTACATGAAATAAATAAATTTAGTTTTATATTTTTTAAATTCAATTATTTATAAAAAAAATAAATTTTGAATTTTGAATTTTGAGATTTTACAAAATATAAATAGAAATTTTTTTTTTTTTTTTTATTATTATTATATTTTTTCTCTGCTTCTTTCTTTTTATTCAATCGGATAAAAATATCCCATGATAATAACATAAAAAAATCTTTAAAAAAACCGACTTCAAACTGTACTACAAAGTATAAAATTATTTTACTTTGAACACGAATATTGTTAAAGTCGGGCGGGCCTTAATAGAAACGATGTAACCGATGCGCAACGCTAGCCCGACTTCAACAAACGCGTACAAACTAAAATTTACTTATTTTATTTATTTAATTTAAAATACTTTGTAGTGGCGTTTGAAGTCGGTTTTTCGAAAAGCATTTTATTTCATACAAAGTAAAATCGCGAGGAAAAGTTTTAGCATTTTACTATTTTTTTCATGTAGGTATCTAACTGAAACAACATTAAGTATACTAATTAATAAAATAAGCAATTAGGTAGAAAATATGAAATATCTGGTAATTTCATGCAATTTTTCGGTAAATAATAGATTTATGTAATTCATAAAGGAAAATTCACACCTGACGGAAAGAGTCGATCCGGATAAAGCGTCGATAAGGATCCAGTCAAAGATGAAATCTTTTGACTGCAATTAGTCTAAATTAGGTCGCCATGATAATTTTGAATCCAAAAATAGGCCAAGATATTTTTCTGTATCTGATTGTTTATAGTTAAGCAATCAAAACTTGGAATTTTTTTGTTTTTTTTGCAGTAAAAGTCATGTAAGAAGTTTAAGCAACATTTATAGTAAGTAAGTTGTATTTCAACCATTCATTTAGTTTATGTAAGTCTGCTTGTGCATCCGACATAATATCATTGATTGAATCAGCAAAATAAACTAGGCACGTATTTGAATAAAAAATATTTCTATTTCTATTTCTATCATCAGCATATAAAGATACTTCTCCGGTTAGTCCCAAGTTGCCAATATGTAGATCAAGAATAGCAGGGGGCCTTGTGGTATTCCACAAACAATATTTGTGTCATGTTTTAACCTTCTTTTATTACCTATTGTATTTTTTTTTTTTTAAAGAGCAACCGCTGAGTTTATTGCTGGCTCTTCTCGGAAGGAAGGGCATTCCGAACCAGTGGTAGATTCATCGACGATTTAAAAGCACTTGTAAAAGTTTATTTGAATAAAAAATATTTCTATTGCTTATTTATTGGACAATAATTAAAGACATCGATCGCGCCGCCGCACAATCCGATGCGCTACGTCAGGTGTGAATCTTACTTAATATTTCATACTTATTTTATTACGCAAATATAAAATATGATGTTGAGTTTATTTCCAGTATATTTATTTTTTAATGAGGAATACGACGTCAAGAGACATTGCATCATATAAAATCGCAGAAGCTTGAAGCAGTATCATCAAATTAAATTGACAACCTCCCTAGCGCAGTGGTTTTACATCTGGGAGGTCTCGGGTTCAATTCCCGGCGGGGGCAATTTGGGAATTTAAAATTTCTGAATTGTCTCTGGTCTGGTCTGGTGGGAGGCTTTGGCCGTGGCTAGTTACCACCCTAGCGTTAAAGACGTGCCACCAAGCGATTTAGCGTTCCGGCACGATGGCGTGTAGAAACAGGTTAGGGGTATGGATTGCTATACCCTTCCAAGTTAGCCCGCTACCGCTTAGACCGCATCGTCACTTACCATCAGGTGAGATCGCATTCAAGGGCTATCGTGTCATCGAGTAATAAAAAAAACCTATAGGTACACGTGTCAATTAAGTCAATGGCGAATCGAAATACTGTGACGTTATTCGTGAAACTCTTCCATTGTTCATTCAATAATTAGTCACAATTACTCACTCTTTAATATTAGCGGTGACAGGTTGGGAGAAAAACTATGAAATGATAATAAAATAAAATAGCCATTTATTATACTCAAATTCAAATTCAAATTTTATTTATTTCATATAGGCTAACTTGTAGCTCTTATGACACGTCATAAATCTACCACCGGTTCGGAATGCAGATTCTGCTGAGAAGAGCCGGCAAGAAACTCAGCAGTTGCTCTTTTCAAAAAAAAAATTTTTTTTTACAAAGCTATGCTATGTATACAGTGCTTCCACAATAAAGCTTCAAAAATGCAAAAATGCATACGTAGGTACACCAATCCAACGCATGTCAAGATGGGCAGTCAAAGTAGACCCATTCCCGTTGGTGGCACCCGTTCACGAGCATGACGCATGATCCAGCCATTGCTTCGCTCAACCATATTTGAGGGAACGTAACAACCCGCACCACACGACACCACCACAGAAATGTTTAAAGCGAGCATGACTACTCATACTGCCTATCAAACATTTTACAAATTGCTTACAATAATAATTACACATAATCTATTATACTTATAATAAAACTGTAACGGGACGAATTCTGTACATTAAATATATTTTGAAAATTTTAATCAGAGGATGCTTTATTATCGATACTGAGCCCATAACAAATTCTTTTTCTGTCTGTCTGTGCGCGCATCATGCGAAAACTACTGAACGGATTTGAATGAAATTTGGAATAGTGTTAGCTGATACTCCGGGTCAACATATAGGATAGTTCTTATCCTGATAAACAATAAGGTTTATCCGGGATAGGGCATCCCCTAGTTTTTGTTAATTTTGCTCCATAACTGCGTTAAATCTAAACCGATTTTGATAATTTTTTTATTATAAATTGTATAGTAGGTACGATTACAAATATTTTGTCCACTTTTGGAGAAGATCTACTAGATACAAGATAACAGACCTTAAACGTATCACTGTACGGCTCAAAATCCTCCGAATAACTACTGTTAACTCAACCGCAAGCGAAGCGAGCGCCTTATTCTAACTTTTTGGTGAATTAGGACTGAGTAGAAAACAAAGCTTCTTCTTCATTAAAATAATTTAATCATAACCGTCATCAGCCCCAGCAATCAGTTCGGTGGCGGGTTATAATACACTAAAATGACAGATGAAGGAAAGAAATCTTCCGGATAAATACCGATAACTTTGCCGCAAGCAAAGCGAGCGCCGTATCTCTTTGGTGAATTAGGACTGTGAGTACAAAAACAAAGCTTTTTTCTTTATAAAAACAGTTTAATCATCATCATCATCATCGTCATCATCAGCCCTGGCCTGCAGCTCGGTGGCCGGGTTGAACACGCCGCTAGTCTGAGCATTGCAGATGAAACACCGCGTTGATTTCTTATAGTTTTGCCAACTATTACTTGCTTTTTTCATAAAAATAATAAAAACTACCTACCTATCATCATCATCAAACCCAGCAATCACTTCGGTATATTACCCGTTTGTTATAATACACTAAAATGTTACCGGATAAATACCGGTAACTTTGTCGCGAGCGAAGCGAGCGCCTTATCTTTTCGGTGAATTAGGACTGTGAGTAGAAAACAAAAGCTTATTTTAATAGATTTATAAATACATATCAAAAATTCCGAGGCCGGTGGGGTGGAAAAAAGTAGATCGACAACTGTAATGTGTCGCTACTAGATGTCGCTAACAGTTGCTATAAAACTGATTCAAAAAGTAGATACATGTCACTAATTTCGTGGCTGACGTGTGATTCGGCCGTGGTGTAACGGTTAACACACTCGGGCGCAATTCCCAGAGAGATGTGGGTTCGAATCCCGCCGGCCTCGGAATTTTTGATATGTATTTATAAATCTATTAGGATATTTCCTTTAAGTGTAGGTTAATACTTCAATACAAAAAAAAAGCTTATTTCTTCATAAAAACAGTTTAATCATCATCATCATCACCATCATCGTCATCATCATCATCAGCCCTGGCCTTCAGCCTGGCCTGCAGCTCGGTGGCCGGGTTGAACACGCCACTGGTCTGAGCATTGCAGATGAAACACCGCGTTGATTTCTTATAGTTTTGCCAACTATTACTTGCTTTTTTCATAAAAATAATAAAAACTACCTACCTATCATCATCATCAGCCCCAGCAATCAGTTCGGTATATTACCCGTCGGTTATAATACATTAAAATGTTACCGGATAAATACCGGTAACTTTGTCGCGAGCGAAGCGAGCGCCGTATCTCTTTGGTGAATTAGGACTGTAAGTACAAAAAAAAGCTTTTTTCTTTATAAAAACAGTTTAATCATCATCATCATCGTCATCATCATCAGCCCTGGCCTTCAGCCTGGCCTGCAGCTCGGTGGCCGGGTTGAACACGCCACTAGTCTGAGCATTGCAAATGAAACACCGCGTTGATTTCTTATAGTTGGCTAGAGCGCACTTTTCACAAAAGTAGTGTTTACATCTGCAATATAAAGAGGAGGTGTTATTTATCGGCATTTTTAAGCTATCGCATAGCTTCTATCGCGGGCCTTGAGCGTGGAGACCGAATCCAGAAATTCCGTAACGAGAATAACCTGACACGGGACTCCTCTACGGCGAGCCGCTAGATGGCGCATTTTTTATCAACGCCATTTTGCGGCTCACCGCTAGATGGCGTTGATAAAAATGCTATGCATTAGCTTTACCGCGGCAGTCCCCGAGTGCCACACGTCTTTTTTTATTGTATGTAAGTATGTAATATTCTTTTCATCATACCTATTCGAAAAACGAATATTGGCTTCAGAGGATAGCGCGAGCAAAATTTAATTTTTAGTCCCATGGGAGTTATCATTTCTCTCTTCTGATTGGTCCGCGTTCGTGCTTTAGTATGTATTTTTTACTACTGCGATCGTTACAGAAATTCAAAAAACTCGAAATTCAAAAATGTTTGAGCAGCTGTTGTCTTCGATAAGTCACGTGATCATAGAAGGTTGATACTCCTAGCTTTTTCTCATAGGTGATGATGAAAAATAGTGTGTGTCACTCGGGGCCAAACTTTTTGTTCTCGGGCGGCGTATATTGAATTCCTCGCTACGCTCAGGATTCTACTTTAGAAACCTTCACTTCGCTCTGAATTCAAAATAGCGCCCTCGGGGAACAAAAATTTTCTTTGGCCCCATATAACACAATTTTTTTTTTTTTATTTTTTTTATTTTTTTTTTTAAATATTAGCCAACATTAAGTTGACTAATATCCTCCTATCCCCTCCAAATAACTTTTTTTTTTTTTTTATTCTATGACAAGATAGCCCTTGACTGCGATCTCACCTGATGGTAAGTGACGATGCAGTCTAAGATGGTAGCGGGCTAACTTGGAAGGGGTATAGCAGTGTAAATTCAACCCATACCCATAATCGGTTTCTACACGCCATCGTGCCGGAACGCTAAATCGCTTGGCGGCACGTTTTTGATGGTAGGGTGGTAACTAGCCACGGCCAAAGCCTCCCACCAGACCAGACCAGAGACAATTTAGAAATAATAAATTACCAAATTGCCCCCGCCGGGAATCGAACCCGAGACCTCCCAGTTATAAGACCACAGCGCTCACCACTGCGCCAGGGAGGTCGTCAAAATACTATTTTAATTAATGCAATATTGCGTGGAGTCGGGGTGTGCAGGTTTCTCACCTAGTAACGACGGGATCCTGGAAGCTGTTCCGGCACACGAAGCACTTGAAGGGCAGCTCCTCATCGCTGTGGATCTCGTAGTCGGAGTCCCCCCCACCCCCCTCCTTGGGCTGCCCCTCTTCCCTCTCCAGCTGCCAGCCGTGCTTGTAGTCCGATCGGTCGTGGAGGAATTTACAGGAATCTGCATATAGACAAGAAAAAAGTGTTTTTTTTTAGCTATTGCATAGCTTGTTGTATTTGTCTCAGTCATGTCTTAAAATGAGTAGTTTAATATTAGTATTCAATTCGATGCCTTAACATGGGTAGCCTAAGTATGTCATGCTCTCTTTAAAGTTTCTGTGGTGGTGTCGTGTGGTGCGGGTTGTTACGTTCCCTCAAATATGGTTGAGCGAAGCAACGGCTGGATCATGCGTCATGCTCGTGAACGGGTGCCACCAACGGGAATGGGTCTGCTTTTGCCTGCCTGTGTTAACATGTATTGGATTGTATTTATTTGTATTTGTATTGTATTTATTTTTACTTGTATTGTACTCAGGAAAATTCATCGTGGAAGCACTGAATACATAGCATAGTTTCAATAACAATTGTAAAATTTTTATTTTTTTGAAAAGAGCAACCGCCGAGTTTCTTGCTGGCTCTTCTCGGCAGGAAAGGCATTCCGAACCAGTGGTAGATTCATTGACGATTCAAAAGTGCTTGTAAAAGTTTATTTGAATAAAAAATATTTCTATTCTATTCTATTCTATATAGACCGAATCCAGAAATTCAGTAACGAAAATAACCTGACACGGGACTCCTCTCGCCGCTAGATGGCGTTGATAAAAAATGCTATGCAATAGCTTTACCGCGGCAGTCCCCGAGTGCCACACGTCTTATTTTTTCTTTTTTTTTTTATAAAGAACTAGACGATGCCCGCGGCTTCGTCCGCGTGGATCAAGGTTTTTCAATTCATATGGGAACTCTGTAATTTTCCGGGATAGAATGTACTAACCTATGTTTTAATCCTGGGTATGAGCTATCTCCATTTCAAATTTCAGACAAATCGGTTGATTCGTTGTGGCGTGAAGGAGTAACAAACATACACACACACATACAAACTTTCGGCTTTATAATATTAGTGTGATATTACCCAAGCTGTAGTTGAATAATATCCTCCTCTCCCCTCCAAATAAGCGGAAAGCTTGTGCTAGGAGTGGGTACGACAATAGTGCAACGGATGGGGCTCGAACCTGCGACCTTTCAGTTTTCAGTCCGCACCTTTAACCATTGGGCTATTGAGGCTTGATGACAAGATAATCCTTGACTGGGATCCCACCTGATGGTAAGTGACGATGCAGTCTAAGATGGTAGCGGGCTAACTTGGAAGGGGTATGGCAGTGTACATTCAACCTATCGGTTTCTAAACACATTAAATCGCTTGGCGGCATGTCGGGTGGTAACTAGCCACGGCCAAAGCCTCCCACCAGACCAGACCAGAGACAATTTAGAAATTATAAATTCCTAAATTGCCCCCGCCGGGAATCGAACCCGAGACCTCCCAGTTATAAGACCACAGCGCTCACCACTGCGCCAGGGAGGTCGTCAAACAATACTAATTTTTACTATGACTTACCTCCAAATCCACAAAAGCCAGTTTCCTTGTAATCCTTGCAAATATCTGGTTGGTAGTCCCATCTGGAGATAGAAAAGAAAAAATTAATAATAAATAATTTTTTAAAATTCAAAAAAAATTCAAAATTTATTTATTTCATGAACATAGGCCGCCTTGTAGCTCTTATGACACGTTATAAATCTACCACCGGTTCGGAATGCAGATTCTGCTGAGAAGAGCCGGCAACAAACTCAGCAGTTGCTCTTTTCAAAAAATAAAATAATTTTTCAACAGGTACCAACCAAACTATAGCATAGTTTGGTTACCTGTTGTAAAATTATTTTATTTTATTATTGTATTACTAGCTTTTGCCCCCGCGACTTCGTCCGCGTGGAATTAGGTATTGGGGTGGAATTTTCAAAAACTGTGACACACGTACTTCTTTATTTTTAACTGAAAGCTCAAATACCAACTTTGATGGAAACAGCTTGAAAAATGACGGAGTTTCATATAAACTTCCATCCCCTATTTAAACCCCTTAGGGGTGGAATTTCCAATAATCCTCTCTTAGTGTGCGCCTACGTCATAAAAGGAACCAACTGTAAAAATTTCAAGTTTCTAACTTCAGTAGTTTAGGCTGTGCGTTGATATCTCAGTCAGTCAGTCAGTCAGGACTTTGAATTTTATATATATGGGTGATTCTACGATAAGAGGTTTCAAGTCCATAGAGAATACGGCCACGGAGAAAAGTAGCTGTTTATTCATTAAACACTTATATTACGATTTTTGTCCTATTTATTTATCTTTTCACGTAAGGGCAAGTCACTTTATGCATATTTTATTAAAAATTCAAAAAAGTCAAAAAAGTCAAAAAAGTCAAAAAATTCAAAAAATTCAAAAAAAGTCAAAAAAGACTTTTTTGACATTTTTGACGGTTTTTGACTTTTTGACTTCTTTTTACTTTTTTTGACTTTTTTGACTTTTTTTGACTTTTTTGACTTTGTTGACTTTGTTGACTTTTTTGACTTTGTTTGTTTGCACTAACCTTATCTCCCCTGGTCAACAAGTTTCTCTCCTGACATTTATCTTGCCAGGTGAAATATGGCAGGTGAGAGACGTTTTCATGATAAATTGTATTGTTTTAATTGACATAAGAAGTTTTTCGGTACATTATGTATCACACTTTCACTAGTCCATCATTATTAAATTAGACCAGTAAATGCAAATAAATTGAATGAATAATATAACTTTTATGACTTGCCAGGTGAGAGACACAATGACCTCGCGAAACGACTACTTCGAATCAACGGTCGCAACAACTAACAAATGACGGCGCTCTTAACGGCTCACGTGTTTTGCATTACTAACTTCACGTCAGTAGATGACTTTGAGCACTTTTTGGAATATGGCCGTTTTGTATTTGTGTTTGTAGTAGCGGAACGAAATTTTCTAGAGTAGATACCCAAAAACAGTGGGACAAAAGTAAAGTTTAAAATATATTGCAAATAAATAAATATTTTTCTATTTTTCCTTAACAATACTTAAATACATTTATTGAAGTTTGTGTTTAACATACTTTAGTTTAATAACTGATACAAAAAAAGTATATATCGTTTCAAATTAAACTGAAACCGTCAGAGGGACAGGCCAGGTTAGAGACTTTTTTAGACTTTATAAGGAATTTCAGAAAAATATACTTTAATTAGGCATTGAATCGTGATGTTATTTAATAAAGTACATTTAGGTGATGTGTTTCATTGCAAAAAGTAACAACATATAGAGTAAAATTTTTATTTTAAACTGATTGCCGCACAAGTTACCTCTTATCGTAGAACTACCCATATAGATTACTATTGTAATTTTTTTTTTGAAAAGAGCAACTGCTGAGTTTCTTGCCGGCTCTTCTCAGCAGAATCTGCATTCCGAACCGGTGGTAGATTTATGACGTGTCATAAGAGCTACAAGTTGGCCTATGTAGCGTGGTAAAATTTCATTTATCATAATTATTAATAATAATAATAATAATAATAATAATAATAACCTGGCAACCCTGAATGTCAGCATACGTCGTATTTTTTCTCCGTTACATTTTTTCCGAAATAAATATCAGTAAACCCGAATTCAACAGAATTTCCGTTTTAATTCAATAAATTTAATACAATAGAAACAATATAAAAGAATAAACCATGAAGAAAATCAAAATTATCAGAAATCTAAGAGGCCGAAATATAACTGACACACGCTGTCACTAGATGCCTGAAGATGAAATACAAACGAAATTCGACATAGAATGCTGACACGATCCAGAGCACGGAACGCACAACTAACACCTCCGGACCCGTCGCTCAGCCCCGCCTCGCAACCACCCGGGATCACGCCCATTGTTGCAGCTGCGTCGAGCTCGAGCGATGAGTTTTTCTCCCCGCCGACGTCGCCACCACCAGTATGTCGGCGTGGGAGAGGCCGGCCGCCGACTTGCTTGGGATCCCGAGGCCCACCGGCTTCTGATAGGGTCCCCGCTCCCGGCGGTAGTGTGTCGCGCATGAGATGGACAACATCCATTAATGAAAATGTCATGCGCGCATACTTAGGGGCTACGGAGGGTGGAACCAACATGACCGCGTACCGTGCTAGGATGCATGCTTTGTTTCAGGTCCTTGAACCAGCTCTCAATGTGTCGGCTCAGCGACTGTCGGACCAGGTGCGGGTTATTCAGCGTAATCACATGCTGGACGACGCTGTGCTTGATCGGCTCCGCTTTGAACTGCAATGTAACCGCGCTACCGCCTCCTCGCCGCAAGCTCCAGCCCAATCGCAAACTGCTCATGCGATTTCGCTGCAGCCCACTCAGGCTGGTGAAGGAGGGGATGGCGGGGATACACATGTAAGTACCCAGTGTAGTGAACAATTGAGGAGCGCTTTGGAGAGTGCTATTCGGGATTATAGATCGTCACCACGCGAGCTTAGACCGCGGTTACCTCGGTTACCCATGAAAAATAAGAACAAAGCGATAATGGGTGCCCTGGATTCTTTGCTGCCGAGTTATTTTGACAGCAGCGAAGACCTTTCCGACACACATTCGATTCTGTACTGTGCGGCTGTTGCGGCATGTCGTGTTGCTAATGTAAAGTTTATTAATAATGATACAGCAACACGACCGAAACCTGTCGCACCAGCCTGGCAGTGTAGGATCGAACGTCGTGTTGATGGGGCTAGGGCACTCATTGGCAAACTACTCTGCTTCAGGGAGGGCAACACTCGCCCTAGAGTTATGCGCTTTGTGAGGCGCGCTTTCTTGGGGACTGATATCAGGCCTCAAGATTATATGGCGCGCGTCACTGAACGCATTGACTTCCTGAAGCAAAAAGTCTCTGCATGGGCTAGCCGTATTCGCAGATACAAGTGCCGGGTCGAGAGATATACCCTGAATCGCACTTTTCAAAACGATCAGAGGCGGGTATATCGAGATTGGGAACACCCTGACCAAGGTGTCACCGATACGTGCCTGCCGGATGATGAAGCCATGACCTCATTCTGGCGCAACATCTGGTCGGTACCTGTCGCTCACACTGAGGGTGGTTGGACGTGGGATGTAGAAAGAGCGTGCGATCAAATTCCAGAAATGGGACCTATTACTATCACCCCTGAAGACGTGGCCACTGCAGCCCGTCCCCTGCCTAATTGGAAATCCCCTGGGCCGGATGGGCTGCACAACTTTTGGATAAAGTGGCTACGCAGCTCGCACGCTCGTTTGGCATCCCAATTCCAATCATCTCTAGAGTCAGAGTCGTTACCCCAGTTTCTCACAACAGGTATTACCCACCTGCTCCATAAGTCAGGCAGTACCACGGAGCCCAAAAATTATAGGCCGATTACGTGCCTACCAACACTATATAAACTTCTTACATCCATTCTGAGAACAAAAATTAACGATCATATTGATTCAAACTCCATCATGTCTATTTCTCAGAATGGATGTAGGAATGGCTCTCGTGGTACTAAGGAGCTGCTCCTCATTGATATGGCCATTTGTCAACAGGTTCGGCGCTCCCGAAAGGATCTATCGACATGCTGGATAGACTATAAGAAGGCCTACGACTCTGTGCCCCATACATGGCTCATGAAGGTGCTGGAACTATACAAAGTAAACACAATACTACGCGCCTTCCTACAGACGTGTATGGGGCAGTGGAGGACGGTCCTTCACTATCCAGGATGTCGCCGGAACCTGGGGAGCGCGGAGCCTATAAGGATTGAGCGAGGCATATTCCAGGGCGATAGCCTGAGTCCTTTGTGGTTTTGCCTAGCCTTGAATCCTCTGAGTACTCTCTTGGAGAATTCAGGGTTAGGTTACCGGTTGAGGAGAGGTGGTCAGGTTATATCACACCTCCTTTACATGGATGACCTAAAACTCATTGCCTCCAACAAATCACATCTACTAGAGTTACTAAAGGTAACTAAAGCCTTTAGTGATTCCATTAGGATGGAATTTGGTGTGGACAAATGTGCGGTCATGCATGTAAAGCGAGGGAAGATTGTGGAATCTGAGGGACTTGAGCTCTCAGATTCCATATACCTCAGATCGCTCTCCCCAACTGAAACCTACAAATACCTGGGCATGACGGAGGCGTTAGGTATCAGAGAGGCTGACATGAAACAGTCGGTGAGGGAGCGTTTCCTTGGCCGCCTGAAGAAAGTGCTAAAAAGCCTTTTGTCGGGCGGCAATAAGTCACGCGCCTTCAACGGCTGGGTCATGCCGGTCATGATGTACTCCTTCGGCATGCTCAGGTGGACTCAGACTGAGCTTGACGCCCTGGACAGACAAGTTCGTGCGCTGCTGACCGCATATCGGATGCATCACCCACGCTCCTCGGTGATGAGGCTGTACATCCCGCGGAAGTGTGGGGGAAGAGGCCTTTTGAATGCCAAAACCCTCCACAACCGCGAGGTGTGCAGTCTCAGGGAGTACTTTCTCCACGCCGAGGCGGAGATGCACCGCGATGTGGTCGCAGTGGACAGGGGTCTGACGCCGCTCTCCTTGGCTAACGAGAACTGGCGCATACCTGTAGTGCTCAGTACCAATGACCGCAGGGTTGTATGGCAAGGTAAGGAGCTTCACGGACGCTTTTATCGGGCCCTCCACGGACCTGATGTTGACTTTGAAGCGTCCGTGGCCTGGCTGCGCTTCGGAGACCTCTTTGGGGAAACCGAAGGGTTTGTATGTGCAATTATGGACGAGGTCATGATGACGAACAATTACAGAAAATACATAGTGAAGGATGGAACGGTAGACATATGTCGGGCGTGTCGCCGTCCTGGAGAAACTATTCGTCACATTGTTTCTGGTTGTTCTCATCTGGCTAACGGCGAATACTTGCACAGACATAATCAAGTAGCCAGGATCATACACCAGCAACTTGCCTTGAAATACAATCTTGTGGAATCGGAGGTACCGTACTACAGGTATGTGCCCGACCCAGTTCTCGAAAATGGTCATATCACACTATACTGGGATCGGTCTATCATTACAGACAGGAATATTGTTGCCAATAAGCCTGATATAGTGGTGATAGACCGATCAGAGCGCCGTGCAATGATTGTTGATATTACTGTTCCGCATGACGAGAACCTCGTGAAAGCCGAGAAAGAGAAACTAACCAAGTATCTCGATTTGGCCCACGAGGTTGTCGCCATGTGGAATGTAGACTCAGCAATCATTGTACCGATAGTCGTGACCGCTAACGGTCTTATAGCCAAGAGCCTCGACCAACATCTTTCGAGGCTCTCATTGGGTAGCTGGGTCAAGAGCCAGATCCAGAAGGCTGTACTCCTGGACACGGCCCGCATCGTCAGGAGGTTCCTCTCTCTGGGGCCCTGACCGCCGGTTTCTTGGACCCTGTTCCCGAGACCGGTGGACCGCTATTTTTTATATTTTTAAATGTTTTTTTTTATTTCTATATTTAAATATTTAAAAATTTAAAAAATATGAAAATAATGAAATAAATGAATAATAATAATAATAATGCATTTGTTTTTGTTATTGTACATTGTAAAGGTAAAATCAATACCACCAATGCCATCTAGTGGGTCGTCTGGAGTTTAAAGTTCTAGTTGTCAAAACATAAACTGTATTACCATTAAATGAACATTTAACGTAAAAATTTATATTTTTCTTCGCAGATAAGTAAAACAAGATATAACTAATTATTTAAAAGCATAATTATAAAAGTTTGGGTTTTAATATTGTGAAAGGTTGGTAATAAAAAACATTTCAGAACGATTTCTAGGAAGTTCTCTTAGTAAATCCAGTGTTGTCGTATTTAGGTGTTTTGCGTTAAATTGGGGGAAAAATTCATTTTGGGACATAAAATTTAATATATAAGTCATTTAAACCGGCGTGACTTTCACGTTCGGCTCGAGGAAATAACCTCCTGTATTTGGGTGTTTAGAGATTTTGGGTAATTATTCATTATTTGGGATTTTTATGTGTGTAAAAGCGGTTTAGGCCTAAGGTCGTGAAATAGGGAGTTATTGACACAGAAGTGGTAACTGGATTTTATGTCAAGATTGGCACTAGGGTTTGGTTGGTAGGAGATCCGGTTTGGGAAATCAGCCTTTTCGTTGTGTGATCTAGTGGATTGCAATGAAGCTCTCCAAGAGAGAAAAAGGAGGTGGGTTGATAAGGCAACAAAATCCGCCCCTCAGACACTCGAAAAAAAAGTTCCAGATTTCGACAAATTGTAAATGTATTTATATACTTGAAGATATAAACTTTATTTTAATATAAAGTTTAGGTGATAAAAAAAATAGTAAGTTACAGAAAATATTACCCAAAAAGAGAGTGTTTCTTTTACTTTTCTTACATTTTCATACATTTTAGTCGTTTTTTAAGCTTTGATTTAATATTTTAGAATGAGGCGCTCCATGAACCAAAATAAATTAATACTCATATAAAAGCTTATAAAAAGGAGCATCATTATCAGTTACGTTTACCATGGTTCAAGGAGCGCCTCATTCTAAAATATTAAATCAAAGCTTAAAAAACGACTAAAATGTATGAAAATGTAAGAAAAGTAAAAGAAACACTCTCTTTTTGGGTAATATTTTCTGTAACTTACTATTTTTTTTATCACCTAAACTTTATATTAGTATAAAGTTTATATCTTCAAGTATATAAATACATTTACAATTTGTCGGAATCTGAAACTTTTTTTTTCGAGTGTATGAGGGGCGGATTTTGGGCCTTATCAACCCACCTCCTTTTGAAATGGGTTTTCACCCCTAGATTTGTAATGTAAATATTTTATAGTAAAAAAAATAGGAAGGTGTGAAATGAGTAAGTGTTTTGACGAATTTGGTTCGAATCATATTGTTTTGTTTTGTTGGATACTACTT
The DNA here is from genome assembly GCA_038048805.1 of Hipparchia sbordonii. Lineage (NCBI taxonomy): Eukaryota > Metazoa > Arthropoda > Insecta > Lepidoptera > Nymphalidae > Hipparchia > Hipparchia sbordonii. The sequence continues at coordinate 1,078,432 of CM076118.1, read as the reverse complement.
AGTTGACCGCCATTTTGTTGTCTCGTTTTAGCCGGTGCCGTACCGAAATGAAATAAGATACTTAAGGCCCAAGAGACGGGTCTGCCCGCGAAATTCAAATTTAATTTGGTTTTTCGCAATTTGTAAAGTAATACGACGAAGTAGGCTTATGGTATTCAAATTGCGCCAATGGCAGTATCATCTTCACAGGTTTATATACTAATCTTAACGTGAAAGTATCCAGTATAAGAAATTAGTCAAAATAATGAGTTTGACGTGAGCTACTCATAAATTAGTCATTATTTTGATTAATTTCTTAAACTAGATACTTTTACGTAAAGATTAGTATATAAACCTGTGAAAATGATACTGCCATTATCGCAATTTGAATACCATAAGCCTACTTTGTCGTATTCGTTTATAAATGGTGAAAAACCAAATTAAATTTGAATTTCGCGGGCAGCTCCGTGTCTTGGGCCTTAACCTTTTGTAAAATGGGAGCAGGCGGGAATTGACTAGTTAAAATATTTGCTGGTAAGTTCGTATTTTTTAAATTTTAGGCGTCTTATCTAAATTTATGATAACCATTTATGCGTGGGAGCACGCGGTCTTTGATCGGGTGTTGAAATCGATTATGTTCTCAAATTCCAGGTCAATGTGGGAATAAGAACAATGTTTACAATATTAAAAATGTTTACAAGATTTAAGATTTAAAAGATTTTCAAGATTTACAAGTTTTCACAAGTTCTCCCAGGTGTTATAGAAGCTTTCCAACAAAATATCATGAATCTCAAGATTATTTAATTTAACCAAAATGTGGTGAGAATTTAATCGCTGCGTATCCACTGAATTGTTATGTGAAACGAACAGTCAGCAGTGTGGACAGCAAAATTTAATCAGGTGAACTCTTTAAATTTTATTTAATAGGAAGTTTAAGTGAAGTGAATTCACCGCAGAACATTTGTGCGTACAGGACTTACCTTATGCCGATCTACTTAGGTATAGTAATTAAAGATTAGCTATACTGAATATAATTTAACCTAACCAGATTGGAGGTATCTGTGTATACTCACCAATCTTGTTATAAAAGCTGGAAAAAAAGCATGAAAATTTTCTTGTAAGTCTGTGTCATTTTTTTTTGGTTATGTTATTAACATTTGTTTTTTTTTTTGAATACATTGAATATTGAATACATTGAATACATGAGCAACCAACTTTATAAAATTTTTATTTTTATTTACAACTCCACATCAAAGTTTTGTGGCTTGTTTCCTTACCCGACGTGGTATATGTTTCTGAACCCACGGTTTGTACCCGTCTCATGCTAATGAACCAATTTAACAGCCAGCCGTCGTATCAGGTAAGAAACAAGGTTACAAATGGCGCCCTTGGGAATTAATTTAACAGTTTTTTGAGACAAATAGTTTTCTTGAATAGTTTTTTTTCTTTTAGTTTGCAAATATAACCCTGAGAGTAATTGAACTCATACTTATTAAGTATTAAAGTAAATAATTGGTACATACAGGTTGATTCTTATTTGTATGTTTGAAATATTGCATTTTATGTACCGTTGTTATAATTTAGGAACAAATATAGAAACATTTTGGTAACAAATACACAATATTGAGTAATATAGTAATAATGCATGTTGTTCTTTACTGTACTGTACTATTTTGATGTGGAGTTGAATTTAAATTAAAAATATTTTGGAATTTTCTTATTAACCTTTATAAATAAATAAAATTGAAATAAATTCATATTTAATATAGTTGGTTGTTATGAACACTTATACTAAGTGTAAGTGTCAGTGAATAATAATTGAAATATAAGATTAATTAAGTAATTAGTAGGGAAATTGTATTATAACTATAGACTACTTACTATATAAGGTAGAATTTGGCTTGTGAGTATTATACTAATAGTTTTGTTAAACAACATGGAAAGAGTTATACAGTTTCACTCCTTGAGGAAGGATGAACTGACTTATGAAGTTAGCATTAGGTCGGAAACACCAGCTTCCACAACCGATGGTCTTAGACGTCAACTTCGAAAACTTATGTTAGAATGTCCCTCAGACGCAATATTTGAAACGGATTTTAATACAGAAACGGAACTTGAAATTATTTCAGAAAAATTAACCGACTTAACCACAATTTTAGAAAGATGGGAGAAAAATAAAGAAAAAACTTCACTGTCTCGAGCTAAAGCTTTAGGTTATCACCTGTTCTTTAGATTGTCACGCGTTCAAACTTTAGGAAAAGATAGTATCACAAAGAAAGCGGAACTTAGTAAAAATTTGGAAAGATTGTTAGGAAAATTTGAAAGTTTGTCGTCTCCGTCAAGTGTTAAGCAGTCAACAGAGGTGATTTCAGATACTGACCCGGTGCAACCCTTGAGTATAGAATGCTTAGGGGATAAAAACATTTCTAAGTGGAATGTAAAGTTTAATGGAACTTCTGATGTTAGATCCTTTATCGAGCGTGTCGAGGAGTTGAAATGTTGTTATGGTATTTCAGAATCAAAATTGTTTAACTCTGCAGCTCAATTGTTTTCTGAGCAGGCTCTCTTATGGTTTAGAGGTATTAGAGATCAAGTGTCATCCTGGCAGGAGCTAAAATCTTTAATTTTGACAGAATTTGACCCCGTTGATTATGACTATAGATTGAAAGGTGAAATTCGATCGAGAACTCAAGGTATTGATGAGCCAGTGCACATTTATTTTTCCATAATGTCTTGCTTGTTCGGTAGATTGAAGGAGGCATTACCTGAGGAAGAAAAGTTAAAAATTCTATTACACAACATTAGGCCGTCGTTTTCACAACAGTTAGCCCTAGTAGATATTAAAACAGTGTCAGAATTAAAAGAAAAGTGCAAGTTGTTAGAGTCCGCAGCTCAAAGAGCAAATTTATTTTCAGAGCCAATGAAACCTAACGCTAGTATACTTAGTGCAGAATTTAGTTATAAACAGAAAAGTAAACAGATTGCCGGAATAGAAAACAAAAGTAAAGACAATAACTCAGAAAATACATTGATTAGTAAAAACAAAATTGCAGAAATTAAAACAAGTAAGAAACCACAATATTCAGGGAAAAATAATTACCATTCAAATATTAAACCTCAATATTCAAGGAATAATTATTATTCAAACAATAAACCACAGTATTCAGGGAATACTTATTATTCAAATAATAGACAAAAATTCTTTCCAAATTATCAAAATCAAACATTTAACAGAAATTATAATCCAAATTATTCGAATAATCATCAATACAATAAATTTAATAGAGGACAGGGAAATTTTTATGGGAAAAATAATTTTAATCAAAGACAAATTTATTGCTTCACTTGTCAAAATCCCGGATTTACAAAACTAACATGCCCAAAATGTAATAATGTAAAACAAAAGGAAAGTCAGCAAATAGTTGAGCCAAAAAACTAATAGAGCCGAATTGTAGCAAAAATCCAGAAGAATATGAAAAATTAAAACAAAAATTTTATAAATTAGAGTCTATAGCTACAATTCGATTTACCCCTAAAAAGGATGATATTAGGCCATATTTAAAATTTTTTATAAATAATCTGGAAATGGTAGGATTGTTAGATTCTGGTGCATGCATTTCAATTTTAGGCAACAACTGTCATAAACATTTCATAGATTGGGGTTATCAATTTAATAGTTTTGTAGATAATTCATGTAGTGTTGCAAACGGAGTAAAGTTAGAATCAATAGGCCACATGTTTATACCGGTAACATTTAATAACAAAACATGTGTTATAAAGTTTTATATCATGCCAACTATTGTGTCAGATATAATATTAGGGTGTGACTTTTGGAAATCATTTAATTTGGCTCCTGAGATATTCGAAAGCATCGATTATATAAATCCACCTGTCAGTTTTTGCGATTCAATTTCTAAAAATAAAATAAATAGTATTCAACCATTTCATTCCTTAAGTTTAGATCAGCAAGGAATAGCTCAAGCGATAATTGAAAAATTCCAGGATATTTCTTTTGAAAAAAAGGGTTTAGGCAGGACACATCTCGTAGAACATGTCATCGACACTGGTAATTCTCCTCCAATACGGGTGAAACAATATCCTCTTTCACCTGAGAAAAAATCTGCTTTACAGAGTGAATTAGATAGAATGTTGAAATTAGACGTTGTAGCTCCTAGCGAAAGCCCATGGAATAATCCTGCTATATTAGTAAAGAAATCAAACGGCGATTGGCGATTTTGTCTAGACTGTAGAAAATTAAATGCTATTACTAAGGGAGATTCGTATTCTATTCCATATATTCCTCAGATATTGGATAGTCTTAAAGAAGCTAAATTTCTCTCAACAATAGATTTGTCCTCGTCTTTTTGGCAAATTCCTTTGTCAGAAACCTCACAAGAAAAAACTAGTTTTACTGTTCCAGGTCGTGGTTTATATAAATTCAAAGTTATGCCGTTTGGATTATGTAGTGCTCCAGCCAGACAGCAACGTTTGATGGATTTGTTAATAAATCAGAATTTTTGTAATGATATAGAAAATGGAAAGGTGTTTTGCTATATAGATGATATAGTCATTTGTTCGTCAGATTTTTCCACGCATTTGCTATTGTTGAATCGTGTGCTTGAAAAACTTAGAATGGCCAACCTTACAGTATCATTTGAGAAATGTAATTTTTTTAGAAACTCTATTAAATATTTAGGCTACGTAGTTGATGAACACGGATTAAGAACAGACCCCGAAAAGATTTCAGCCATTTTAAATTTTCCAACACCTGCGTCTGCGCATGAAGTTAAAGTATTTTTAGGAACATGCTCATGGTATCGTAGGTTCATTAGGAATTTTTCCACGATAGCGGCACCCTTAAATAAATTAACGAGTCGTGGAAAAAATGCACCTAAGTTTGAATGGAGTGAGGCAGCAGAGCAAGCATTCACCACACTCAAAAATGCATTGGTTTCTGCACCCATTTTAGCTGTTCCTGATTTTGATAAACCGTTTGTTGTTCATTGTGACGCGTCAGCGTATGGTATTGGAGGTATGCTGTCACAGGAATTCGAAGGTCATGATCATCCAGTAGCGTACGTCAGTAGATCTCTAAATAAAGCAGAAAGAAATTATAGTGCGACAGAAAGGGAGGCCTTAGCAGTCATTTTTGCCGTAGAAAAGTTTCAAGCATATTTAGGCTCGCGTAAATTTAAAATTATAACAGATCATTCATCTCTTAAATGGTTTTTAAATTTAGAAAATCCATCTGGCAGATTAGCACGCTGGGGATGTAGATTGTCTCAATATAATTTCGAGATCGAGCATCGAAAAGGTTCCGAAAATGTGGTGCCGGACGCGTTATCGCGATTAATGAAAGTAGATGCAATACATGCATCTCCATTACCGACATCGAATGAGAGAGATGAATGGTATGAAAGGATATATAACGGGTGTAAGCAAAATCCAACACATTTTCCAAATTTTATGGTAAAAAACGATAAATTATATAGATATAGCAAAGGTAAATATAAACTGTTGAGTGAATTTGATTGGAAGGAAGTAGTGAAAAAAGATATGAGAGAAAATATTATTAAAGAAAATCATTGTGAACCCACAGCGGGACACTTTGGTGTATTTAAAACACATAGACGTACTTGTTTACGATATTATTGGCCAGGCATGTACAAAGATATAATGGAATTTATAAAAAATTGTGATATTTGTAAAGCGTATAAGCACTCAACGCAGGCGACTTCAGGTTTAATGGGTAAACCAAAAGTATGTTCTAGACCCTTCCAGGTAGTGTCATTGGATATAGTTGGTCCATTGCCACGATCCCGGTCAGGCTATTCTTATCTATTAGTAGTTACATGTTGTTTTTCGAAATACACTCTTATGTTCCCATTGCGTCGTGCTACAGCCGCTCTTATAGCGAAACACTTTGAGAACCATGTGATCCTAGCACACGGTGTGCCCGAGACAGTAATTCTCGATAATGCAAGTCACATGACAGGTTCAGAACTAAAGAATCTATTCTCTCGCTATAATATTCCTAAATTGCACTATTGTCCGAGGTACGCTCCTCAAATTAATTTAGTAGAGCGTTATAATAAAACAATAATGACAGCCGTCGCCTCGTATGTTCACGAAAATCATCGTTCATGGGATGAAAACCTATCAAAAATTCAGTTTGCAATTAATAGCGCTATAAATGAGTCAACAGGATTTTCCCCATTTTTCTTAGTACACGCTAGAGAACCAATCATAAATGGAAATTTTTATAAAGATACAGAGCGCGAATACGAGGTTGGAATGCCCCGCGATAATTACGCAGGAGAATTTGGGAATTTAGGTCAGATTTTTAATAAAGTCAGGGAACATTTATTGCAAGCACATGCTAAAAATGCGTCACATTATAATATGAGACGTAGAGATGCAAGATATAAGGTGGGAGATATAGTTTGGAAAACTACGCATATTCAAAGCGATGCCCAAAAGTTTAAAATGGCTAAATTAGCCCCAAAATTTGAAAAATGTAAAGTTAGCAAAGTATTGTCTCCATTAGTTTATGAATTAGAAGCGATGGACGGACATCCTTTAGGGTCCTGGCATATTAAAGATTTAAAAGCTTAAAAGACTACTCATGAAGTATCAACTCGAATAAGTGTATAATTAAAATGTAAATAATTAATTAAACACATAAGTGTAAAGTCCGTGGTTAACATTGATATAAATGTTTACTACTCGTTTAGTTGTGGAAGAATGAATGGCATGAGTGAAAGAAGATGTCGGTATGAATTTGCATGGGTTGATCGATCTGGATTATAGTGAGATAGTTACATAAATAAGCTAAATTATATAAATGTACTTTTATAAACTTTAAAAACAATCTCATATCAAATGAAACGTTAAATATATGTATATTTTTTTTTGCCTTTTCACAGTCTAATGAGAGCTATTAGACTTAGCAATTTTGGTATGTTGTCACATACAGGAAGTTATGTGATAGGATAATGCGATAGTAGGCATTTCTGTCGTTATCATTTGCGATGTTGTCTTAGTGCTATAAAGTGCACTTATTGTTTTTTTACATTCCGTAGGCCTAGACGCATTGTAACCAGTAATTTCTGATTATAATGATGCCAAGGAACTGGGTTAAAGTATTATTTTAGTATTTCATTGCATGCTGTATATTATTAGTAGTTAAGTATAGAAAATAGGTACGGGTCATTTCACACATAGATTCCTAAGATAGAATAGTTTTGTTTTGATTATTAGGTTAGGGGTTGCTCATGTAGGTTAATTAGTAATATCATCTATCAGTTTGTTGTATCTGCAAGAGTAGTATTATACATATCCCTCCACATTTCTAGTTATTGTTTGGTAGTGTTGAAATTTTTTTTTGTCTTTTGGTTCGCTGAGGGCAGCGAGCGGTTCAACCTGGTTGAACCTTTTTCCGTAAAGGGAGGGTATTGTAGCGTGGTAAAATTTCATTTATCATAATTATTGTTTTTGTTATTGTACATTGTAAAGGTAAAATCAATACCACCAATGCCATCTAGTGGGTCGTCTGGAGTTTAAAGTTCTAGTTGTCAAAACATAAACTGTATTACCATTAAATGAACATTTAACGTAAAAATTTATATTTTTCTTCGCAGATAAGTAAAACAAGATATAACTAATTATTTAAAAGCATAATTATAAAAGTTTGGGTTTTAATATTGTGAAAGGTTGGTAATAAAAAACATTTCAGAACGATTTCTAGGAAGTTCTCTTAGTAAATCCAGTGTTGTCGTATTTAGGTGTTTTGCGTTAAATTGGGGGAAAAATTCATTTTGGGACATAAAATTTAATATATAAGTCATTTAAACCGGCGTGACTTTCACGTTCGGCTCGAGGAAATAACCTCCTGTATTTGGGTGTTTAGAGATTTTGGGTAATTATTCATTATTTGGGATTTTTATGTGTGTAAAAGCGGTTTAGGCCTAAGGTCGTGAAATAGGGAGTTATTGACACAGAAGTGGTAACTGGATTTTATGTCAAGATTGGCACTAGGGTTTGGTTGGTAGGAGATCCGGTTTGGGAAATCAGCCTTTTCGTTGTGTGATCTAGTGGATTGCAATGAAGCTCTCCAAGAGAGAAAAATTTTGAAATGGGTTTTCACCCCTAGATTTGTAATGTAAATATTTTATAGTAAAAAAAATAGGAAGGTGTGAAATGAGTAAGTGTTTTGACGAATTTGGTTCGAATCATATTGTTTTGTTTTGTTGGATACTACTTAGTTGACCGCCATTTTGTTGTCTCGTTTTAGCCGGTGCCGTACCGAAATGAAATAAGATACTTAACCTTTTGTAAAATGGGAGCAGGCGGGAATTGACTAGTTAAAATATTTGCTGGTAAGTTCGTATTTTTTAAATTTTAGGCGTCTTATCTAAATTTATGATAACCATTTATGCGTGGGAGCACGCGGTCTTTGATCGGGTGTTGAAATCGATTATGTTCTCAAATTCCAGGTCAATGTGGGAATAAGAACAATGTTTACAATATTAAAAATGTTTACAAGATTTAAGATTTAAAAGATTTTCAAGATTTACAAGTTTTCACAAGTTCTCCCAGGTGTTATAGAAGCTTTCCAACAAAATATCATGAATCTCAAGATTATTTAATTTAACCAAAATGTGGTGAGAATTTAATCGCTGCGTATCCACTGAATTGTTATGTGAAACGAACAGTCAGCAGTGTGGACAGCAAAATTTAATCAGGTGAACTCTTTAAATTTTATTTAATAGGAAGTTTAAGTGAAGTGAATTCACCGCAGAACATTTGTGCGTACAGGACTTACCTTATGCCGATCTACTTAGGTATAGTAATTAAAGATTAGCTATACTGAATATAATTTAACCTAACCAGATTGGAGGTATCTGTGTATACTCACCAATCTTGTTATAAAAGCTGGAAAAAAAGCATGAAAATTTTCTTGTAAGTCTGTGTCATTTTTTTTTGGTTATGTTATTAACATTTGTTTTTTTTTTTGAATACATTGAATATTGAATACATTGAATACATGAGCAACCAACTTTATAAAATTTTTATTTTTATTTACAACTCCACATCAAAGTTTTGTGGCTTGTTTCCTTACCCGACGTGGTATATGTTTCTGAACCCACGGTTTGTACCCGTCTCATGCTAATGAACCAATTTAACAGCCAGCCGTCGTATCAGGTAAGAAACAAGGTTACACCTACATGAAATAAATAAATTTTGAATTTGTGTGGTGTACAATAAAAGTATAATCATTCATTCATTCATTCATTCATTTATTCATTCATTCATTCACCTGACAGTGGCTCTGAGGTTAGCCGGCGCCCTGATTGGACCCTTCCTCACTAGTCCTGAACTAGCATTTCCCGCGGCTGTGTCTTTCTTCTTGTAATACTGGGCGTAGTTATTTATACCTCTGTATACCTGAAACAAGGGTACAATTTTAAAAGGGATATTCTATATATATAATAAAATTGTAGAAAAGTGGTGTCTGTACAATGGAAATATATAAAAAAAAAGTAGCAGGGGTTGTTATTATATCGATGCCGAACCCGAAATTGTAATTAATTTTTTTTTGTCTGTTTGTCTGTGTGTTTGTGCACGCATATCAGAAACGGCTTATTCGATTTAGATACGGTTTTCACAAATATATTGTAGTAAGCTTCACTTAACATTTAGCGTTTATTTCATGTCAATCGGTTCATAAATAAAAAAGTTATGTCAATGTAAAGAATCACGGCGAACATGTTTAACGTACAGAGTACGTACTACACGCCTCGCGCCTGAGCGTCGACGGTATATGTAATTCAAAATATGCTGCCCGAAAAGTCACTATTCCACGCGAAGTCGCGGGCACAGCTAGTACCTAATAAGTCGAGCCGCAGAATTTTTTTTTGGCCACAAAACCTAGCTTCTAATTTAATAACTTAGCCACGGGAAAATGATTAAGCTTCTAATAAACTAACTCGCCTTCTTCACAATGGCCACAAAACATTCCAAAGAAAGCATCAAATAAAGAGCCACAATTTTTATAACTTGGCCAACAGATTAATACATCACCAATTCGCCATCTAATTTACTAACTCAGCTATGGATACAAGTTAGGTTAGGTTGGGGTTGTACATAAATATTCATGTACTTAGGTTCTATTGGGATCGTAAACCTACCTAAGTCAAAAAATTATCATTTTTTTAATTTTATTTTCCTCAAAAAAAAAAATCTATCTATCCCCGACGACATTACCCTCCTTTGCGTGCCGCAGTCGGGTAATTTTTTTTTTTTTCTCTCTTTATTGGAATACATACAGCATATATAAAAACATAACATGGCTACTTAAATCTAGATATTACACTAGCCTATGAAGTATTCACTGTTGAACGTTTAATTTAATAGTTAATGGTGCAGGAGTTATTTTGTGAAATATTACACATAAAATAAATTTAGAAAAGAAACAATAATAAATAAGAGTTACAATTAATACCTTATGAATAGAATTAAATATAGTTACTTATATAAAAATTATATCTATAATAGAAAATATGAAAATATGCACTTTATGCAGTTTTTTTTATACACTTATACATCTATATATATAAAAATGAATCCCTATTTCCTTGGTCATCGCATCACGCGTGAACGGCTGGACCGATTTCGCTAATTCTTTTTTTATTGTGTTTGTTATTGTTAGGAGAAGGTTCTTATGAAAGAAAAAATTAAGAAAATTGCGCGGAAAATTAGAAAATTTAAGAAATATTAACCACCATATTAAATTATTTCTAATGTAACCGCTTTTACAATTTGAAATAGAAATAGAAATAGAAATATTTTTTATTCAAATAAACTTTTACAAGCACTTCAAATAAACTTTTACAACAATTCAAACTTTTTTCATGTGACCTTATGGCGTTTGACATAACATTGACAGAATGCGTGCTGCCAATTTCGTCAAAGAGAATGTAAAAAACCTTAAGACAGGACAACGTCTGTCGGGTCCGCTAGTACAAAATATAACTCCATAAAGGATTTACCTTATCATCAGCTTGTCCTAACAGTTCTTCGTTAATCTTCTGTGCCTTCTCGAATATGGCCTGCGCATCTCTATCTACTTCTGTATCCAGATCATATGTAGCTGTGGCATTCTCTCTCTGTTGTTGTACTGATAGTGTTGTGTTTGGTTTTTTCTGCAAGAAAACGAGTAATTAATGTTTTTTTATTCGATGACTAGATAGTCCTCGACTGCGATTTCACCTGATGGTAACTGACGAAAGTCTAAAGGTAAGAACATGCCAAAGATGCCTCACTGCGATACCTCGCGGTCGCGGTTTAGCTCGCTGCCTCGGTGTCACCTCCATGTAAAACAAATGTATGCAAACAGACGAGCGCGAACATGTCGAAGATACCTCGCTGTACCGCGATGTATCGCAGTGAGGTATCCTTCGACATGTTCGCGCTCGTCTGTTTGCATACATTTGTTTTAAATGGAGGTGGCATCGAGGTAGCGAGCTAAACCACGACCGCGAGGTATCGCAGTGAGGTATCTTTGGCATGTTCTTACCCTAAGATGGTAGCGGGCTATCTTGGAACTATGGCAGTGTACTCACACCCCAAATCAGTTTGTACATGCCATCGTACCAGAACGCTAAATCCCTTGGTGGCATGTCTTTGACGGTAGAATGGTAACTAGCCACGGTCAAAGCCTCCCACCAGACCAGACCAGAGACAATTCAGAAATTATAAATTCCCAAATTGCCACCACCGTGAATTGAACCTGAGACCTCCCATTTATAAAACCACAGTGCTCACCACTGACCAGAGAGGTCGTCGAAATCTGCTAGATGCTGTAGTTTTGTTTATAATCTATACTTATAATAAGACTTGTTCTAACTGACTAACTGACTGACATCTATCAATGCATAGCTCAAACCACTAAAGTTAGAAATAGGTATTGAATGATACAGAAATGAGGCTCATTGAAGAAATAAATTACAACTTTGGTGTGTATGGTCGTACCATCTCCTCATCGTTGTCGCTATCACCGCTGTCGTTAATTTCAACTCTTTGCCTTTTCTGTCCCGTTGACTGTATGTTAGGGTTGGATTTCTGTTGTCGTTTCGTTGGCAACACGACTGTTGGTTCATCTGAGTCGGAGCTGTTTTTTTCTAAAAGAAACAAAGCGGGAACAGAAAAACATCAATGCACGCGAACGAAGTCACGGGTATCAGCTAGTATAAAAATAAATCTGATTTTAATAATTAAAAATAAATTAAGCACAAAACTCTTGACTCTCAAAACATATGATGAGACTTTAATGATTTGTAACTTTTGCAAACCTATCTTATGGATACAAATGATACAAATGATATTTTTTTTTTTTTTAAAGAATATTAGCCAACCTGAAGTTGACTTATATTCTCCTATACCCTCCAAATAAGCAGAAATCTTGTGCTAGGAGTGGGTACGACAATAGTGCAACGGGTGGGGCTCGAACCTGCGACCTTGCAGTTTTCAGTCCGCACCTTAACCGTTGGGCTATTGAGGATATTATTGTAATATTAACACTTCATCAATATAAACATTAAAGTTATACAATTAAGTAAAAAGTTTCATGCAGATTCTGAAAATATCTAGTTTTAAACAGATCGCTAAAGAAAATAATATGTACCTACAAATATTTATGTACTAACGCGAATGTAACAAGGATTCCACAATACAGGTTGGTTAAACTGACGTATCCCAACTAACAAAATGGTCATAAGATTTTAAGCTTTTATGATTATTTCGTCACATAGGTGTCGTATATTAGCAAGTTTTAAAATGTGACGTTGTACAGGCATCATGTATATTGCATTTAAGTTTCAATGCAATTAGGTAATAAAAGTCGTTGTACAAACGTCTGTATGAAATAGCTATAAAGCAATTTAATCGTAGAAAATACACAATCATACAAACGTTTTAGGCGGGACATTTTGGCTGGTATTACAACCTTAATAACGCTGCTATAAGACTATGCATGAGAACATGACATTTTAAATATATTCGCAGTAATGTAAACCAGCCAAGCCCAATAAACGCGACAGAGAGTGATGGTTCCGTACCTATTTTTTAACTGACTTCCAAAAAGGAGGAGGTTATCAATTCGGCCGGTATCTTTTTTTTTCTGTTGAAAATCGATGTCAACACGAATGAACCGATTTGGCTGAAATTTGGAATGGAGATAGCTCATACCCAGGATTAGCACATAGGCTACATTTTATCCCTGATAATTAAAGAAACCTTAATCATGTCAATCAAGTCATTATGGCCATACCTCCCATGGTTAACGACACAACACAACGGCCGCTAGTCCCCGGATAAATTTGGGAACCGACAATTATGTCATTTTTCCACGTTGACAAAATATGTTTTTTGCCGCATTCCCAAAAAACTTATGGTCTCTAAAATGTTCTTTTAATGTAAAAAACTATTTTTTGGAATGACAAATAACGGTTTACTAAAATGTTTTAGGGAACTCTGATAGGTTCGTAATGAAAGAACGCCATGTTCTTTAAGAGTTTATAACTCTTAACACAGCAGTATTCATTGTATACAAGTATTTTGTAACTTATAATGGCACGATGAAGGGAGTTTTAACTCTTAACACAGCAGTATTCATGGTATATAAGTATTTCGTAAGTCATAATGGCATTATGACATATAATAATTTATTTTTTATTTAAAAAATAATAATTAAATACACAATAAATGAAGGGGGCATTTAAAATTTATTAATAAACCTAAAAAGTTGGTCCCTAAAGTAATATTCGCATTAAGTTTTCCAAACTTAAACATAAACACATCCCATTTCAAACTTGTAAATAATTTGATTACACTTATAGTATAAAAGTATAAAAATATAGTCTGCACACATGCAGAATTTATTAATAGTTAAATTCTATTACTTATAATTGAAAGCGCTTCAATACTGCATCAAATAGATTCATTGGTCCGAAAAACGTCTGCACTATGAATGCTATGGTAACTATACGACTAAATACTCATACCAATGATAATATTACAACACTACTACGTTCTCGCTTATGACTTTTGAATGACAGCTATACGACTTTATAGAAATAGTAACTGCGCCAAAATCGCGTTGTATAAGCGTTTGTAAGCCTTATTTTCATGCCATTCAGTTTTTCGAAAACGTTTACACAATTCTTATATGACTTATATTAAGACCATTTTGTTAGTTGGGGTACGCTTCTAGGGTCTTCTACTAGAAGATTTTAGACTCTTAAATCTTCTTTCAGAAGACCCTAGAAACATAATAAATTGCTAGAAGGTTAGGGACTACAGAAGAAAAATACGTTTGAACTAATTTTACCACAATTTTACCTTCTGAGCTGGATTGCTTTCTTTGTCTGCCCCCTCTGTTCTTAAGATTTCGTTTTTTAAACGTGGAAGGCACTTCTACTTCTATATCCGACATTATTAGCACTTTATAATGTAATTTAACAACTTAAAGCTAAGATAAAAATGTTATAAGTATTTTTGTTTACAAGTTTTATTTATAATTTATATTTTAAGGTTATGTTCGGAAACTTGTATATAGTGTTCTGGTGTAGTATCATAGTAATCTGTGGTTCTGGTATATAGTGTATTATCTATGGTGTTCTGTGTTGTAAGTTGTAACATCTTCTTGTAGGGATACTCGATATACATCGATGCATCGAATTCACTCGATGTTTGTACTATAAATGCATCGAATCGATCCGATGCTTTGAAAAATTGTTGATTTACTCATTTAGTCGATGTATCGATGTATTTTCATAAAACATCGAATCAATGGTAACTTAATGATTACATATACCTACCTCTGTTTCTGAGAAATACTGAGAATAGGTATGGAAGAGGTTTCTTAGCAGAGGCGTAACTATAGGGTGGCATTTCGGCAAAATGCCACGGGCCCCAGCAGGAAGGGGCCCCGGTCAGAGAGAGCCAGAACCACAAGATGATCCTAACATTTATAGCCATTCATCCATAAGGCTAGCCGTAGTCGGCACTAGTGCCGAGCGATCATTTTCAAAATGAAAATTGTTATAAACTAAATTCTTTGGGACAAGACAGGTTACGCACAGTAGGGGATTTACCAAAAGGCTGAGTTGACTGGAGCCTAGGGCAGTAGATTTTAGGGGCGGTAGATTTGGGGCCAAAATTTTTATTTATGTCTTACAGAAATTAAAAAGATACATATTTGTATAGGTACCTAAATGTCATTAGGTCCATAAACACATATTTTAAAAATTTATAAAATATCTAATTAATTACCGAATATAGGTACCCCAATAACAATAGCTAAATAGTTTGAAGGGCGGACTTTACCTACGATGCCGGGTGTACGATGCATACAAGCGCAGGGTCTCAAGCGCCAAAAGTACAGGACTATGTAGTAGATATGGCGTACCTAGTGCAAAATAAAAAACGTTGCTATTGTAGGTGCCAAGTATGGACTACTAAGTGCCGTAATGCAATCATAAAAAATTTCAAGCTCGCTTCGCTCTCGAAAATGTCGCTTTTACGTTTCGATTGTACTCGTAGGTGCCAAGTATGGACTACTAAGTGCCGTAATGTAATCATAA
The DNA here is from genome assembly GCA_038048805.1 of Hipparchia sbordonii. Lineage (NCBI taxonomy): Eukaryota > Metazoa > Arthropoda > Insecta > Lepidoptera > Nymphalidae > Hipparchia > Hipparchia sbordonii. Next base: position 1,062,809 of record CM076118.1, on the reverse strand, counting down.
AAATTTTAGAGGTCGCTTCGCTCGCGAAAATGTCGCTTTTATGTTGCTATTGTAGATGCCAATAATGGACTACTAAGTACCGTAATGCAATTATAAAAAATTTTGCGCTCGCTTCGCACGCGAAAATGTCACTTTTACTTTTCTATTGTAGGTGCCAAGTATGGACTACTAAGTGCCGTAAAGCAATCATAAAAAATTTCACGCTCGCTTCGCTCGCGAAAATGTCGCTTTTACGTTGCTATTGTAGATGCCAAGAATAGACTACTAAGTGCCGTTATGCAATTATAAGAAATTTCGCGCTCGCTTCGCTCGCGAAAATGTCACTTTTGCATTTCTATTATAGGTGCCAAGTATAGACTACCAAGTGCCGTAATGCAATCATAAAAAATTTATTGTATTCTGTTCCACGGTGTTTCCACTTTATTTGTCTCAGTCATGTCTTAAAATGAGTAGTTTAATATTAGTATTCAATTCGATGCCTTAACATGGGTAGCCTAAGTATGTCATGCTCTCTTTAAAGTTTCTGTGGTGGTGTCGTGTGGTGCGGGTTGTTACGTTCCCTCAAATATGGTTGAGCGTAGCAATGGCTGGATCATGCGTCATGCTCGTGAACGGGTGCCACCAACGGAAATGGGTCTGCTTTTGCCTGCCTGTGTTAACATGTATTGGATTGTATTTATTTGTATTTGTATTGTATTTATTTTTACCTGTATTGTACTCAGGAAAATTCATCGTGGAAGCACTGAATACATAGCATAGTTTCAATAACAATTGTAAAATTTTTATTTTTTTGAAAAGAGCAACCGCCGAGTTTCTTGCTGGCTCTTCTCGGCAGGAAAGGCATTCCGAACCAGTGGTAGATTCATTGACGATTCAAAAGTGCTTGTAAAAGTTTATTTGAATAAAAAAAAATATTTCTATTTCTATTCTATCTATTTCTATAAAAAATTTCAAGCTTGCTTCGCTCGCGAAAATGTCACTTTTACTTTTCTATTGTAGGTGCCAAGTATGGACTACTAAGTGCCGTAATGCAATCATAAAAAATTTCACGCTCTCTTCGCTCGCGAAAATGTCACTTTTACGTTGCTATTGTAGATGCCAAGAATGGACTACTAAGTGCCGTGATGCAATTATAAAAATTTCGCGCTCGCTTCGCTCGCGAAAATGTCACTTTTACATTTCTATTGTAGGTGCCAAGTATGGACTACTAAGTGCCGTAATGCAATCATAAAAAATTTCGCGCTCGCTTCGCTCGCGAAAATGTCACTTTTACATTTTTATTGTATGTACCAAGTATGGACTACTAAGTGCCGTAATGCAATCATAAAAAATTTCGCGCTCGCTTCGCTCGGGAAAATGTCGTTTTTACGTTGCAATTGTATGTACCTACTTCACGTAGTGATTTATTATAAAATAAAAAAATGCTATCTCATTGGTTGAGCTTCTTTATATTGGGGGAGGGAGGGCCCCATCCGATGAATTTGCCACGGGCCTCAAACGGTATAGTTACGCCTCTGTTTCTTAGCCAAAATGCATTGCAGTCGGGCATGCTACCTGTTGGTATCCGTGAGGATTTTTCCTCCTCCAAGGTAAAAAACATGTAAATGTACCCACGAACGTATATAAGGGGGGGGGGGGGTTGGGGGGTCCGGACCCCCCCCCCCCATTGATACTCATCTTACTTGTCCAACAGAAAAAAATTACATGCACCGCGCCGATTGTACAAAACGATAAATATTATAGATTACCCGACTATACACCAGGGGCCCAAGTCTGCTATTGCAATTGTAGTTACATTGCCTATCAATGACATCCCAATTGCTACTTTTAGCAATTTTGGTAGTCTACTAATTCAATGGCGTCACAATTGTTTTCCGATGGTTTGCCACTGACACATCTAGCTTTGAATCTAGCTTGAATAAACGTTTTTAATATGTAGTTTTTTTTGAAACTCATTTCGGCACACGCTTTTTAAGCTAATGGCAATACCGAGGTATGATTGAATTACAATCCAATTATAAGAAATCAAACGACCATTGTGAATTTAGTAGACTACGAAATTTTGGACCAATGATAATTGTATTGTAATTGTATTGCGGATCCATGACAATGACATGTAAAATAGCTGACTTGGGGCCCTGTTATAGTCGCAGGCAATATTTAATTTGTAAATGATAGATTTAATTGGCGTTAGAATTCTGTTTTTTTTACTTTGAGGACCCCCCCTTGTCAAGCTATAACTACGTCCGTGAATGTACCTACCTATTTTTAGTTTTAAAAGTGTAGCGATTTAGAGGTTTGCACCGGAGCGGAATTTCTAATACAATGCAATGGAATTTTAAGCGCATTCGATATTGTGTGAACTACGAAATATGATATTAGATGTAGGTATTATAAAGGTTTTAAATAAAACAAGGTTTTAAAAAACAATCATTCAGATTTATTAAAAAAAATAAAAAACTTATCTTTAATCGTAGGTAATTGTATTTAAATAAATTTTATTAAATAATGAACAATGTTGACCAACAAACTTCTTTTTATTTCAATAAAATAAAATTACTTGAGTTGTGATTCAATAATAACCGGTGAAACACCGGGTTTCCTCTGGTGTTTTCACCGATTACTTTGGTGAACGAATGAATGAACCGATTTGGCTGAAATTTGTAATGGAGATACTTAGCTCATAGCCAGGATTAAAACATAGGCTACTTTTTATCCCGCAAAATTAAAGAGTTCCCGCGGGAATCAAGAAACCTTTATCCAAGCGGACGAAGTCGCGGGCATATCTAGTATTAAAAAAAAAAAAAAAATGCGGTTCCTCTCCAGTCTAAATCCTAATGTGTCTCATTAATGTACTTTTTTTTTTTAATGTTTATTGCTATTAATTTCTATTGTTATTTTATAATACAACATCTTTTTTACTATTTGGTTAACATCTATTTGCTATTTTATTTCTATTTTTATGTCTATAGGTATATTATCCTACTATTAGTATGTTTTATGATGCGATGGTGGGTTTTTTTTTTCCTTCTCTGCTTTTTATATTCTTATGTATGTACTGTTTCTTGCGTATGGTCTTTTTTTTTTTTCTCTTATGTATGCTCTTTTCTTTTAAAGGGGGTTTTTTTTTCCTCTCATCGTCTTTCTTATTAATTATACTATGTTACTTATTTATATATGTTACTCCTTATTATTTTTACTATTTTCTTTGGCACTACATTCATATCGCTGTAGTTGCACCAAACCCATTCCGGCTCAAACTACTTATAACTTATTAATACTTTATTTACATATTTACACTTAACTCAATCCTAATGCTATGTGTCCCTAATTGTTATTTTACTATTATTAATCCTATTGATACTATTTACAATTTTTAAGCCATATTCTAGTAATAGGTTTCTCTTATCATCTTCCTCCATAAATTTGTGCAAATTTTCGGGTGTCATGGAGATTCCCGTTTTTAACTCTAGGTCCATTCTGCTAGCCGTAAATTTCGCGCATGAACATAGCAGATGCAGAATGGATTCCTGTGAGTCTCCATCACACTCGCACGCGGGGCTATCCTTCAATTTGAATCGGTGTAGGTATTCGCCGAAGCCACCATGTCCGGTGAGTAGCCGACACATTTTATTATCTATTTTAATATTCATAACTATTTTATGTGCCATGCGTACTTCAGGTAGAAAGTGCTTTGTGACGCCAGCTGTTCGTTCCTGTATGTAGGTTTCTTGTCTCGCCGCTATGGATTTGTTCCTGATGTGCCACTTTACGGAGGCCACCGGGACTGCATCGTAAACTGGTTTAGCCTTTTTCTTCGTTGCATTTTTGGCGAGCTGGTCTGCGCGTTCATTGCCTGCCAGCCCTTCGTGTGCTTTTATCCAAAAGAAGCGGACCTCGCCCCCAACATCACGCAGTTCTTTCACCTTCTTGCGTATTTGCACCGCGATTGGATGGAGGCTGTCTTCCACTGATCGTAAAGCGGACCTCGAGTCGGAGAGGAGATTAATCTCTGCTTTTTTGTTGGTGGCCATTTTTTTTTTTTTTTATTCGATGCCAAGATAGCCCTTGACTGCGATCTCACCTGATGGTAAGTGACGATGCAATCTAAGATGGTAGCGGGCTAACTTGGAAGGGGTATAGCAGTGTAAATTCAACCCATACCCCTAATCGGTTTCTACACGCCATCGTGCCGGAACGCTAAATCGCTTGGCGGCACGTCTTTGACGGTAGGGTGGTAACTAGCCACGGCCAAAGCCTCCCACCAGACCAGACCAGAGACAATTTAGAAATTATAAATTCCTAAATTGCCCTCGCCGGGAATCGAACCCGAGACCTCCCAGTTATAAGACCACAGCGCTCACCACTGCGCCAGGGAGGTCGTCAAAAATCGCCATCTCTATCGCCGTTCGGATTGCAACCATCTCAGCTTGGAATACGGAGCAGTAGTTGTCCAACTTCAGGGTGCGGTACGTCTTTTCTTCGTCGTACTCCCACCACGTGACTGCTGCTCCAACCTTTCCTTCGATTTTGCTGCCGTCGGTATACAAGTGTGGCCATTCACTCCTTACTAGCACCAAATCTTCCCTGCTGCCTATTAGTTCATGCTGAATGGGGATTCTTTTTGAAGGGTGAGGTAACTCGAAGGGGCTAGCTCTTTTCTCCAAACTTCTACCTGGAAAGTCTGGGATAGGTTCACCTCTCTTATAATCCAGTGGTAGGATGTTTGCTATCACCGTGCTAGCATTCAGCGAGACCGTTCTATGCGCTTTGCTGATCTTGATGGCAAACAACCTTGTAATTTTATCCAGCTTTTTCTTAGCGTATTTTCTATCTATGACCAAACCCCAGGCACTCGCCGCGTACAGAACTGTAGGTTCTATTATCACCGTATATAGTGTTCGAATAATGTCTGGATTTAGACCCCAGGTTGCCCTAGCTGCTCTTGCAACCATTTTGTATATGTTTAAGGCCTTTTTCTCGACTTTCCCAAGATGTTCTCTGAAGTTGAGTCTCGAATCTATCGTCACCCCCAGAAGAGTTAGTGAAGGTGAGAGCGCTAGGGCGGTGTTCTCCAATCTGAATGTTGGTATGTCGTATTTCAATTTCTTGGTGATTATGACTACTTGCGTTTTGTGGGCCGCGAAGCGCATTTTATTTTGTGCACCCCACTTAGATACTAAATCTAGGGCCTCGTTCATTTGACTATTTAGATCGTCAGTGCTATGAGATGTCGCTATGATGAGGATGTCATCAGCGAATGCCTGGATGTGGGCCTTGGTACTATTTGCCTTTTCTTGAAGAGGGTCCATCTGAAGGTTCCACATCAGGGGACCTCCGGTCGACCCTTGTATACAACCCCTATTGGTTTGTTTTCCACTTCAGAGCCTGCATATTTCAGGAGAATGGTCCTTTCGCTAAGGTAGCTTCTCATCAACCTTACTATGTTCATATCTGGAGCTTTATTTATTAGCTGCTCTAGTATCTTCGGCCACCAGGCGTTATCAAAGGCGCCCTCAATGTCAAGTGACGCCACTGCCACGATTTTCTTGTTATCTAGTCCTTTCTTAATTCTCGCAACAGCATCGTAGAGGGCGTCCTCTGTGCTCCTTTGTGGCATAAAACCATACTGCCTGTCGTTAAGTTGGTTGTTCTTTCCCAGTGACCATAGCAATCTGTTTATTGGTAGGAGACCTATTGGTCTATATGCTTTGGGTACCGTGTAGTCTTCCTTGTTATGATTTTAGCCCTTTACCAGGATTTGGGGAAGTATCCCGCTCCGAGACAGCTGTTCAAGATAGACTGGTAAACTTTCGGGGCCGTCAGAAACGCCTGCAGACAAATATCTGCAGTTAGTCCATCCTCCCCCGGGGCTTTAGATGGGTTGATAGTCTTCATCACCTGGTGTATCTCTTCCATTTGTATAATTAATGTACTACTAGTTGCAAACTTATAATTGCGAACATTGTACTTAAGTGAAAGGTTTCTCTCCAGTGTGAGTTCTCATGTGGACTTTAAGATTACCTGATAGTGCAGATTTATAGTCACAATGCTTGCAAGTGAAAGGTTTCTCTCCAGTGTGAGTTCTTAAGTGTCCCATTAATGAACCTTTAGTTGTAAACTTATAATTGCAAACATCACAAGTGAAAGGTTTCTCTCCAGTGTGAGTCCTCATATGACAAACTAAAGAACTTTTAGTTGTAGACTTATAATCACAAACATCACAAGTGAAAGGTTTCTCTCCAGTATGAATTCTCATGTGGGCTTTAAGATGAGCTGATCGCCTAAATTTACTGTCACAATGCTTGCAAATGAAAGGTTTCTCTCCAGTGTGAGTCCTCATGTGTAAAAATAAAGGACGTTTAAATGCACACTTATAATTGCAAACATTGCAAGTGAAAGGTTTCTCTCCAGTGTGAGTTCTCATGTGGATTTTAAGATTACCTGATAGTGCAGATTTATAGTCACAATGCTTGCAAGTGAAAGGTTTCTCTCCAGTGTGAGTTCTTAAGTGTCTCATTAATGTACCTTTAGTTACACACTTATAATTGCAAACATCGCAAGTGAAAGGTTTCTCTCCAGTGTGAGTCCTCATGTGTAAAACTAAAGAACCTTTAGTTGTAAACTTATAATTGCAAACATCACAAGTGAAAAGTTTGTCTCCAGTATGAATTCTCATGTGGACTTTAAGATGAGCTGATTGCCTAAATTTACGGTCACAATGCTTGCAAGTGAAACGTTTCTCTCCAGTGTGAGTTTCCATGTGCACTTTAAGATTACCTGATAGTGCAGATTTATAGTCACAATGCTTGCAAGTGAAAGGTTTCTCTCCAGTGTGAGTCCTCATGTGTAAAACTAAAGAATGTTTAAGTGTACACTTATAATTGCAAACATCACAAGTGAAACGTTTCCCTCCAGTGTGAGTCTTCACATGGTTTAAAAAGTCTCCCTTATTAACACTTTTATTTGAACAAGTGAAGAGTTTCTTGCGGGGGCGAGGTACCCCAGACATCACTAAACCACAGCTTAGTCCACAGTTATCAGTGTCTTCAGCTTTTTTTAATGATTCTAGTGTTTTTGACTCAACACAGATTTCTTCCATTGAAGAGGTTTCATCCATCCACATCACTGCCAAAGGTTTTTCTGAAACATACAATAAGTAGGTAGTTCACATGCATCTTTAACAAATGTTGGTCACCAAAGAACAGTTTACAGCCTTTTTCAAAATTGCCAAGTTAACTTCAACTGATGGATTTTAAAGTGTTGACAGATTTTCAATACAAAAAACTGTCATATTGTCAAACTTATTTCATGATTAAATGGTACTTGGTGATGATGGAAACTAATATATTTAAAAAAAAAATTTCTTAAGAGACAATTCAATACACTGTAAAATGTTAACTTCAGTATGTATCGGATCTCTAATCTGTATAATAATTCCTCAGTAACTCTCAATCATGGAGCAATAATGAGACGTGTAGGGTCCCCTCATAGGTATGGGATCTATTATTTCTTGCAAAAACATTTTAGGAATTTATTGTTTGTAAACTTGTCTATGGTCTGGTGGGAGGTCCAGACTACAGGCCATGGCTAAGTACTACATTCACTATGGAAAAAATGTTGTTCTAGATGTGGCAATATGCTTCACACTTACCAAGTGTAAGAGCACTGTCTGTCGGGAAACTTACTGCAGCTTGTGGATGCTCCTGCTGAAAACAAAAAGCATTAAGTACTGTATTTAGCTGCTCCTCACCACACCTGCATCTAGTGTTGTAAAGGATTGTTAAGTTTTGACAACATCCCTGGCGCAGTGGTGAGGACTGTGGTCTTATAACTGGGAGGTCCAGGATTCGATTCCAGGCGGAGCAATTTGGAAATTTCTAATTTCTAAATTGCCTCTGGTCTGGTCTGGTGGGAGGCTTTAGCCGTGGCTGGTTACCACCTTACCGTCAAAGGCGTACCGCAGAGCAATTCAGCGTTCTTGCACAATAGTGTGTAGAAACCAATTAGGGGGTATGGGTTGAATCTACACTGCCATACCCTTTCCAAGTTAGCCTGTTACCATCTTAGACTGCATCATCACTTACCATCAGGTGAGATCGCAGTCAAGGACTACCTCGTCAACAAATAAAAAAGAGGCGGCCTAAGAAAGAGACAATTTGCTCAAAGACATACTTACTGTACTGTTTGTAGATAAATTTGCACTGTAATCTTTAATTGTAACTAGATCTTCATGATTTTCACTCAATTTTTTTATTTCTGAACTGTTATCGCAGAAGTCATGCTTCAACACTTCAAAGTACGAGTCGTAGACATTATAGCAGGTCTCCAGACCGTCTTGGTTCAATGGTTCCTGCTTTAATGATGTTTCTTGTTCCACAACTTGCATAGACTCATCTGTTTGTTCGTTTTTCATAACATTTTGAGCCGCTCCTTGCAGATCTGTTTCAGTCTCAGTTTCTATTTCAGTCTGCTTGGCCATGTTTGATGGTTGTTACTTGCTGATAAGTAGAGTAGTATGCTAAGAGAATATAATCACTCCGTTTTAGTAGTATGTTCCTTGCTGCTGATGTTATCAGACAAAGCGATTCTCATTTCTCCAAGAAAATCATAACTAGAAAGAAAATGTTGGTAAGAATTTGCAGTTCTAGTGACATTTCGATTTGACATGTACCTATTAGTGGTTAGCAGCAGTATAACACCGGAGAATCACCGGCTCAAGTATCAGTGTTCTGTGATCACCGGTGTTTCACCGGTTATTATTGAATCATAACTCAAGTAATTTTATTTAAATAAAAAGAAGTTTTCTTGATCAACATTGTTCATTTTTAATAACATTTATTCAAATACAATTATCATTATTTCATCCCTCCTTAAATAGTATACTCATCATAATAAAGTAAAATATATTTTCTTAATATTTTTAAGCTATTGCATAGCTTCTATCGCGGGCCAAGGACGCCAAGCGTGGAGACCGAATCCAGAAATTCCGTAACGAAAATAACCTGACAAAGGAACACGGACTCCTCTCACCGCTAGATGGCGCTGTAAAATATGTTTGATAAAATAAGATAATTAATTGCATAAGTTAATAAAAAATGCTATGCAATAGCTTTACCGCGGCAGTCCCCGAGTGCCACACGTCTTTTTTTTTATTCGATGACCAGATAGTCCTTGACTGCGATCTCACCTGATGGTAGTTAAGTGACGATGCAGTCTAAGATATTAGCGGACTAACTTTTGAAGGGGTATGGCAGGGTACATTTATCCCATACCCCTAATCGGTTTCTACACGCCATCATGCTGGAATGCTAAATCGCTTGGCGGCACTTATTTAAAACCTTTACAATACATCTGATATCATTTCTAGTTCACACTATATCGAATGCGCTTAAAATTTCATTGCATTATTATACTAGAACAGTAACAGTTAAAAACACTTTAATTGATGCTAAATCTATGTTCGAATTCACCGGAGATCTCTGGAGAATGGTAAACCACCGGTGATTTTCACCGGTGCTCGAAATTCCGCTCCGGTGCAAACCTCTAGTACCTACCTATTGTCTATTGATCACTTGACAGTGTTGCCAACTCGGATTTAAAAAAAGGCGTAGACCACATTAGAATTTCGCAATCAAAAAGCAATTTAAAAATTAATATTTCCATATTTTCCTATTGTTTTAGAAGTCACCTAAATAATAAAAATGATTAACATTTTGCTCTCATGTCTGTATAAGTATCCGATATAAGAATTAAAATCTTTTGTAATAATTGTAAAGCTTGGCGTCCACTGAACTCTTCATTAGGTACCTAGGTACATACAATTCGAAAAATTCTGTCAAATAACCTAAGTATAAAATCGCAGTTGCTATTGCAACTTTAAGTGTAGTCGGGCATGCTACCTGTTGGTATCCATGATTTTTCTTTCAAGGAAAAAAAATGACGAGTGACACTCGGGGACTGCCGCGATAAAGCTATTGCATAGCATTTTTTATCAACGCCATCTAGCGGTGAGATGAGTCCCGTGTCAGGTTAATTTCGTTACGGAATTTCTGGATTCGGACTCCACGCTCAAGGCCCGCGATAAAAGCTATGCAATAGTTTAACATGTAAATGTATTTTTAGTTTTAAAAATGTAGCGATTTAGAGGTTTGCACCAGAGCGGAATTCGAGCACTGGTGAAATTCACCGGTGATTTGCAGTTTTCCAGAGATCTCCGGTGAATTCGAACATAGATTTAGCATCAATTAAAATGTTTTTAACTGTAATACAATGGAATTTTAAACGCATTCGATATTGTGTGAACTACAAATAATGATATTAGATGTATTATAAAGGTTTTAAATAAAACAACGTTTTAAAAAACAATCATTCAGATTTATTGAAAAATTAAAATCTTATCTTTAATCGTAATTGTATTTGGATAAATTTTATTAAATAATGAACAATGTTGATCAACAAACTTCTTTTTATTTAAATAAAATTACTTGAGTTGTGATTCAATAATAACCGGTGAAATACCGGGGTTTCTCTGGTGTTTTCACCGATTACTTTCACCGGAGAATCACCGGTGATAACTGCTCCGGTGCAAACCACTATAGCGATTCTAATTTCTATAGGGCACACAAAATGAAAGACGTGGACTCCGATTAACTTATATTAGGTAGTACTTTTAGAGTTCTGATAAAAGGAAAATTGGACGATGTTTAAAACATGCGGGACAGACGACTGCTCTGCCCCCTGATTCTGTAACTCAGTGCCTATCAACGACGATAGGCATTTTTATCCATTGAAGGTTTGAAGAGAAATGTCATTTACTATTTCATAGTAAACCTTTAATGGATAAAAATCATATGTCAGTGGCTTATATAGTAGAGTGCCAAGAGAATTTAATATATTATTATTATCAATATAATCACTTCGTTTAGAGTGAACTGCAGCGCATGTCCCAAACGATAATTCTTAAAATTATATTCGAAATTTAAATAATGTCGAACACAGGGAAATATTATAATAGCCAGTCGTCTCGAAGAAACCGCCAGCCGTAAAACCTCCGTAGACGACAGATTCCATATTAAAAAAAATAATGAGGTTTCTCTCCAGTGTGAATCCTAATGTCTCATTAATATACTATTAGTCGCAAACTTATAATAGCGAACATTGTAAGTGAAAGGTTTCTCTCCAGTGTGAGGCCTCTTCTTCTTCTTCTTCTTCAAACTCCTGGGATTCTTCTCCGCAAGTAGGCTCCTATCGCCCGTTTTGCGTGGTCCCGCTGGTACGGCTCCCCGCCGGTTCACTTCAGCCAACCAAGCTCCTTTCAAAATCCGAGCAGGCCATCCAGGTCAGCGAGGACTTCAGGAAGTGTAGTTGAAGAGCCAGTGTTTGGCCTCATGTGTGTCACTAAAGAATAATTAGTTGTACACTAATTGAAAACTAACTAAACTAATGTGGACTTTAAGATTAGCTCATTGTGAACATTTAAAGTCACGATGCTTGCAAGTGAACAATTTCTCTCAAGTGTGAGTCCTCATGTGTCTCACTTAAAAAGAACTTATAGTAGCACACTTAAAATTGCAAACATTGAATAGTGAAATTGTTAATTCCTTTTTAATGTATAAAATATTCATTTAAGTATGTATGTATTCTTATTTTGCATCGTTGTACTTTTAGCAATTGTAAGTGGCGTGTCACATAGAATAAGAATTTATATAAACTTTCTTTAGCATAGTTTTGTGAACTCGCTGTTGACGTACCTAATAAATAAATAAAATAAATGTTTTTCTTCAGTGTGAGTCTTAATGCGGACTTTAAGATTAGCTCATTGCGATTATTTAAAGTCACAATGCTTGCAAGTGAAAGACTTCTCTCCAGTGTGAGTCCTCATGTGTGTCATTAATGCTATTTTAGTAGCATACTTTTAATTGCAAACACCGCAAGTGAAAGGTTTCTCTCCACTGTGATTCTTTAAATGGACTTTTAGAGAAGTCTTCTCCGAAAATTGAACATCACAATGTGTACAACAATAACGTTTCTCTCCAGTGTGAGTTCTCATGTGCACTTTAAGATTACCTGATCGTGCAGATTTATAGTCACAATGCTTGCAAGTGAAAGGTTTTTCTCCAGTGTGAGTTCTCATGTGCACTTTAAGATTACCTGATCGTGCAGATTTATAGTCACAATGCTTGCAAGTGAAAGGTTTCTCTCTAGTGTGAGTCCTCATGTGGGTCATTAATGCTATTTTAGTAGCATACTTTAAATTGCAAACACCACAAGTGAAAGGTTTCTCTCCACTGTGATTCTTTAAAATATGGACTTTTAGAGAAGTCTTCTCCGAAAATTGAACATCACAATGTGTACAACAATAACGTTTCTCTCCAGTGTGAGTTCTCATGTGCACTTTAAGATTAACTGATTGTGCAGATTTATAGTCACAATGCTTGCAAGTGAAAGGTTTCTCTCCAGTGTGAGTTCTCATGTGGACTTTAAGATGAGCTGATTGAGCACATTTATAGTCACAATGCTTGCAAGTAAAAGGTTTCTCTCCAGTGTGAGTTCTCAAGTGTCTCATTAAAGAACCATTAGTTTTACACTTAAAATTGCAAACATCGCAAGTGAAAGGTTTCTCTCCAGTATGAATTCTCATGTGAACCTTAAGATTACCTGATAGTGCCGATTTAAAGTCACAATGCTTGCAAGTAAAAGGTTTCTCTCCAGTGTGAGTTCTCAAGTGTCTCATTAAAGAACCATTAGTTTTACACTTAAAATTGCAAACATCGCAAGTGAAAGGTTTCTCTCCAGTATGAATTCTCATGTGAACTTTAAGATTACCTGATAGTGCAGATTTAAAGTCACAATGCTTGCAAGTAAAAGGTTTCTCTCCAGTGTGAGTTCTCAAGTGTCTCATTAAAGAAGCATTAGTTTTACACTTAAAATTGCAAACATCGCAAGTGAAAGGTTTCTCTCCAGTATGAATTCTCATGTGAACCTTAAGATTACCTGATAGTGCAGATTTAAAGTCACAATGCTTGCAAGTAAAAGGTTTCTCTCCAGTGTGAGTTCTCAAGTGTCTCATTAAAGAACCATTAGTTTTACACTTAAAATTGCAAACATCGCAAGTGAAAGGATTCTCTCCAGTATGAATTCTCATGTGAACCTTAAGATTACCTGATAGTGCAAATTTAAAATCACAATGCTTGCAAGTAAAAGGTTTCTCTCCAGTGTGAGTTCTCAAGTGTCTTTTTAAAGAACCATTAGTTTTACACTTAAAATTGCAAACATCGCAAGTGAAAGGTTTCTCTCCAGTATGAATTCTCATGTGAACCTTAAGATTACCTGATAGTGCAGATTTAAAGTCACAATGCTTGCAAGTAAAAGGTTTCTCTCCAGTGTGAGTTCTCAAGTGTCTCATTAAAGAACCATTAGTTTTACACTTAAAATTGCAAACATCGCAAGTGAAAGGATTCTCTCCAGTATGAATTCTCATGTGAACCTTAAGATTACCTGATAGTGCAGATTTAAAGTCACAATGCTTGCAAGTAAAAGGTTTCTCTCCAGTGTGAGTTCTCAAGTGTCTTTTTAAAGAACCATTAGTTTTACACTTAAAATTGCAAACATCGCAAGTGAAAGGTTTCTCTCCAGTATGAATTCTCATGTGAACTTTAAGATTACCTGATAGTGCAGATTTAAAGTCACAATGCTTGCAAGCAAAAGGTTTATCTCCAGTGTGAGTTCTCAAGTGTCTTTTTAAAGAACCATTAGTTTTACACTTAAATTTGCAAACATCGCAAGTGAAAGGTTTCTCTCCAGTATGAATTCTCATGTGAACTTTAAGATTAGCTGATCGTGCACATTTATAGTCACAATGCTTGCAAGTGATAGGTTTCTCTCCAGTGTGAGTCCTCATGTGTGAAACTAAAGAACGTTTAAATGTACACCTATAATTGCAAACATCACAAGTGAAAGGTTTCTCTCCAGTGTGAGTTCTCATATGGATTTTAAGATTAGCTGATCGTGCACATTTATAGTCACAATGCTTGCAAGTGAAAGGTTTCTCTCCAGTGTGAGTCCTCATGTGACAAACTAAAGAACTTTTAGTTGTAGACTTATAATCACAAACATCACAAGTGAATGGTTTCTCTCCAGTATGAATTCTCATGTGGACTTTAAGATGAGCTGATCGCCTAAATTTACTGTCACAATGCTTGCAAATGAAAGGTTTCTCTCCAGCGTGAGTCCTCATGTGTAAAAATAAAGGACGTTTAAATGTACACTTATAATTGCAAACACTGCAAGTGAAAGGTTTCTCTCCAGTGTGAGTTCTCATGTGGACTTTAAGATTACCTGATAGTGCAGATTTATAGTCACAATGCTTGCAAGTGAAAGGTTTCTCTCCAGTGTGAGTTCTTAAGTGTCTCATTAATGTACCTTTAGTTACACACTTATAATTGCAAACATCGCAAGTGACAGGTTTCTCTCCAGTGTGAGTCCTCATGTGTAAAACTAAAGAACCTTTAGTTGTAAATTTATAATTGCAAACATCACAAGTGAAAGGTTTCTCTCCAGTGTGAGTTCTCATGTGCACTTTAAGATTACCTGATAGTGCAGATTTATAGTCACAATGCTTGCAAGTGAAAGGTTTCTCTCCAGTGTGAGTCCTCATGTGTAAAAGTAAAGAACGTTTCAATGTATACTTATAATTGCAAACACTGCAAGTGAAAGGTTTCTCTCCAGTGTGAGTTCTCATGTGGACTTTAAGATTACCTGATAGTGCAGATTTATAGTCACAATGCTTGCAAGTGAAAGGTTTCTCTCCAGTGTGAGTTCTTAAGTGTCTCATTAATGTACCTTTAGTTACACACTTATAATTGCAAACATCGCAAGTGACAGGTTTCTCTCCAGTGTGAGTCCTCATGTGTAAAACTAAAGAACCTTTAGTTGTAAATTTATAATTGCAAACATCACAAGTGAAAGGTTTGTCTCCAGTATGAATTCTCATGTGGACTTTAAGATGAGCTGATCGCCTAAATTTACGGTCACAATGCTTGCAAGTGAAACGTTTCTCTCCAGTGTGAGTTTCCATGTGCACTTTAAGATTACCTGATAGTGCAGATTTATAGTCACAATGCTTGCAAGTGAAAGGTTTCTCTCCAGTGTGAGTCCTCATGTGTTTAACTAAAGAACGTTTAAATGTACACTTATAATTGCAAACATCACAAGTGAAACGTTTCCCTCCAGTGCGAGTCTTCACATGGTTTAAAAAGTCTCTATTAACACTTTTATTTGAATATGTGAAGAGTTTCTTGCGGGGGCGAGGTACCCCAGACATCACTAAACCACAGCTTAGTCCACAGTTATCAGTGTCTTCAACTTTTTTTAATGATTGCAGTGTTTTTGACTCAACACAGATTTCTTCCATTGAAGAGGTTTCATCCATCCATATCACTGCCAAAGGTTTTTCTGAAACATACAATAAGTAGGTAGTTCACATGCATCTTTAACAAATGTTGGTCACCAAAGAACAGTTTACAGCCTTTTTCAAAATTGCCAAGTTAACTTCAACTGATGGATTTTAAAGTGTTGACAGATTTTCAATACAAAAAACTGTCAAATTGTCAAACTTATTGCATGATTAAGTGGTACTTGGTTATGATGGAAACTAATATATCAAAAAAAAAATTACAGTTCAATATACCGTAAAATGTTAAATTCAGTATGTATCGGATCTCTAATCTATATAACAATTCCTCAGTAACTCTCAATCATGGAGCAATAATGAGACTTGTAGGGTCCCCTCATATTGTATGGGATCTAGAAATTATTTCTCGCAAAAACATTTTAGGAATTTATTGTTTGTAAACTTGTCTATGGTCTAGTGGAAGGTCCAGACTACAGGCCATGGCCTTAGCCACTTATACTACATTCACTATGGAAAAAATGTTGTTCTAGATGTGGCAATATGCTTCACACTTACCAAGTGTAAGAGCACTGTCTGTCGGGAAACTTACTGCAGCTTGTGGATGCTCCTGCTGAAAACAAAAAGCATTAAGTACTATGTTTAGCTGCTCCTCACCACACCTGCATCTAGTGTTGTAAAGGATTGTTAAGTTTTGACGACCTCCCTGGCGCAGTGGTGAGCACTGTGGTCTTATAACTGGGAGGTCCAGGATTCGATTCCCGGCGGGGCAATTTGGAAATTTCTAATTTCTAAATTGTCTCTGGTCTGGTCTGGTGGGAGGCTTTAGCCGAAGCTGGTTACCACCTTACCGTCAAAGGCGTACCGCAGAGCAATTCAGCGTTCTTGCACAATAGTGTGTAGAAACTAATTAGGGGGTATGGGTTGAATCTACACTGCCATACCCGTTCCAAGTTAGCCTGTTACCATCTTAGACTGCATCGTCACTTACCATCAGGTGAGATCGCAGTCAAGGACTACCTCGTAAACAAATAAAAAAGAGGCGGCCTAAGAAAGAGAAAACTTGCTCAAAGACACACTTACTCTACTGTTTGTAAATAAATCTGCACTGTAATCTTTAATTGTAACTAGATCCACATGATTTTCACTCAAATTTTTAATTTCTGAACTGTTATCGCAGAAGTCATGCTTCAATACTTCAAAGTACGAGTCGTAGACATTATAGCAGGTCTCCAGACTGTCTTGGTTTAATGGTTCCTGCTTTAATGTTTGTTGTTCCACAAATTGCATAGACTCATCTGCTTGTTCATTTTTCATAACATTTTGAGCCGCTCCTTGCAGATCTGTTTCAGCCTCAGTTTCTATTTCAGTCTGCTTGGCCATGTTTGATGGTTGTTACTTGCTGATAAGTAGAGTAGTATGCTAAGAGAATATAATCACTCCGTTTTAGTAGTATGTTCCTTGCTGCTGATGTTTATCAGCACTTTACCAGACAAAGCGATTCTCATTTCTCCAAGAAAATGTTGGTAAGAAATTTGCACTATTTGCAGTTCTAGTGACATTTCCGTTTGACATGTACCTATTAGTGGTTAGCAGCAGTATAACACCGGAGAATCACCGACTCAAGTATTAGGGCGCGAACAAGCCAAGGATGCCTCACTGCGATACCTCGCGGTCGCGGTTTAGCTCGCTACCTCGATGCCACCTCCATTTAAAACAAATGTATGCAAACAGACGAGCGCGAACATGCCGAAGGATACCTCACTGCGATACATCGCGGTTCACATCGATGTTTACCGTAGAGAGAGAAGACATAGAGCCAGTGACGATTTCTTTCTCACTCACACTAAAAAGAGAGCAGAAATAAAGTTATTAATGTGATAAACAGAGACGCAGCTACCCAATTTTTTGTCCCTCATCGTGTAACCAGTTTTTTTCAAGGTCGACACACTTTTGTGCGAAACAAACTAACAGTTAATAAGAAAATTTAGTATCTATGTGTGTTGCCAGCTTTAGGTACCTATACAATGTCCCGATTTTCCCTATCCTACTTATATTATAAATGTGAAAGTTTGAATGTATGTAGGGCCATCCATACATACATCCAAATTTCAGCCATATCGGTTTAGTGTGGCGTGATTGAGTAACAAACATATGGATGTTTGTTACTCAATACACCACACTAAACCGATATGGCTGAAATTTGGCACGGAGATAGGTTTTTTTTAGTAATGTCCTCTGACATACCGTAACGGCGGGTTACTTTGGCTACTTTTTCAATTTTTTTTTTAATTTTTGTTGAAACAAAATAAAGTCGTGATGGAAGAAATGAATATTATGAGAAAAGAAAAGAAAGATGATGGATACTAGAATATAATATATGTCGGCGATGATTAAAGTGTATTCAGTTAGATAGTGTCGGTTACTGTTCTGAATCATCCTGAAGTTTCGTTCGAATGTCCAACAACCAGTCGAGAACTGTTGGCGATCTTAAGAATTATTTTATTTACAAAGTTCTTAATTTTTAAAGCCATTTTTAAATAGCTAGAGGCAGACTTTTAATGTTTTTTTTAAATAATTATTAACTTAAACTATGAAGAGTTGCAGTTTTATACGACTGCCTGAAAAAAGGAATATACTGTTAATTTCATTAATGATGATTTTGATGACTAAATATACAATTTTTGTTGCTTTTAATTCAATAGCATTACTCGATCAAAGGAAAATTTTAACTGTTCATTACAAATTATTTTGTGTAACATTCTTACTAGTAACGAAAAAAAATTTTCCTTTGTGTTACAGACATCTTTTTTCAAAGTGACTCACATATGCTAAATTTCTATTCGGCATTTCAATATTTTTTTTAAGGAGCAAATAATTATCTAGTGAATTGGTCCTATGAAAGTGCATTAAAAAACTTTAGTATAAAAAAAAATATTTTTAAAAAACCGACTTACGTGTACAAACTAAAATTATTTTATACTTTTAAGTGGTGGTTGAAGTTAATATTGTGTGCAATAAAGAATAATAAATTCTTTATTGCACACAATATTAAGATATATGTAAAAAATAGAAGCTTACCCTAATAGGTATGTCTCTCCCAGACAACCTTATATGTGTAGGTATGTTATTTAAAAAATAAAACAGTTCAACATCTGTTTTGTCATTTTATTTAAAAATCCTGGGAAGAATTTTCCATCTAATTTGGGGTACTAGGGGAGTGCAGTTATTGTGGCAACATTAAACTCGAACTTGTCATGTGACGTCATCGTTACGTCATGTTATCTCTATTTCAGTCGCGGTTACACAGTACCTTGGTCTATTGCCTTCTCTGTCTACGATGTTTACCTCGATGCCTACGCGAAAACAAAATATTTTGTTTTTACATCGCGGTCGACTGCAAGCATCGATGTGCTCTGGCTTGTGATTGGTCTAATCTCAAGGACTCCCACCGTCGTTTACTTTAGGCCTCGAATACATTTTAATTTAATAAAATAAAGACAATGTTGGTATAGCGTTTCAAATATTAATTATATGATGTATTATTTTATGAATTTTTTATAAATTATGGTTTTCAAAGCTCTATAAGATTTGTACCAATATACTTAGAATAAAAATTATTATAATAGACTTAGGTACTTGTTTAGAAAATTATTCATTAAAATAAATATTATATTATATTTGCACAACTCTTTTATAACTAAACTACTCGTAAAATTGGTACATATTATTATAATATTATTATTCATTATGGTTCATTTATTATTTTAATTAAATAATGGAAAAGGAGGCGCTATGTAATAGATTTAATTTTTAATATTCCTGCCCTGTGGGATAAGTGGCACAAAAACCACCACAACAGATTTACGATCTCCCTGGCGCAGTGGTGAGCGCTGTGGTCTTATAACTGGGAGGACTCGGGTTCGATTCCCGGCGGGGGCAATTTAGGAATTTATAATTTCTAATTTGTCTCTGATCCAGACCAGGCCGGCCTGGTGGGAGGCTTTGGCCGTGGCTAGTTACCACCCTAACGTCAAAGACGTGCCGCCAAGCGATTTAGCGTTCCGGCACGATGGCGTATAGAAACCGATTAGGGTTGAATTTACACTACTATACCCCTTCCAAGTTAGCCCGCTACCATCTTAGACTGCATCGTCACTTACCATCAGGTGAGATGGTAGTCAAGGGCTATCTTGTCATCGAATAAAAAAATATATATTTTAGCCAAGGAATGGAAGAATATTACTTTAGCGTTTAGTGAGCATTTGAACTAAGCATCCAGGTGCGACTGAACCGGCATGTTCGCACCGACATCTATGTAAAACATCCAGATATCGACATCGAGATATCGAGCAGCGACCGCGACCGCGAGGCATCTCTGGCGTGTTCCCGCCCTAAAACATCCAGATATCGACATCGATGTATCGAGCAGCGACCGCGACCGCGAGGCATCTTTGAAGTGTTCGCGCCCTTAGTGTTCTGTGATCACCGGTGTTTCACCGGTTATTATTGAATCATAACTCAAGTAATTTCATTTAAATAAAAAGAAGTTTTCTTGATCAACATTGTTCATTTTTTAATAACATTTAATCAAATACAGTTATCATTATTTCATCCCTCCTTAAATAATATACTCATCATAATAAAGTAAAATTTCTTTTATTAATTTCTTAATATTTAATTTTTATTTAATAATTTTTCTTAATATTTTTTTTATTCGATGACCAGATAGTCCTTGACTGCGATCTCACCTGATGGTAAGTGACGATGCAGTCTAAGATATTAGCGGACTAACTTTTGAAGGGGTATGGCAGGGTACATTCATCCCATACCCCTAATCGGTTTCTACACGCCATCATGTTGGAATGCTAAATCGCTTGGCGGCACTTATTTAAAACCTTTACAATACATCTGATATCATTTGTAGTTCACACTATATCGAATGCGCTTAAAATTCCATTGCATTGTACTAGAACAGTAACAGTTAAAAACACTTTAATTGATGCTAAATCTATGTTCGAATTCACCGGAGATCTCTGGAGAATGGCAAACCACCGGTGATTTTCACCGGTGCTCGAAATTCCGCTCCGGTGCAAACCTCTAGTACCTACCTATTGATCACTTGACAGTGTTGCCAACTCGGATTTTGAATAAGGCGTAGTCCACATTAGAAAAAGACGCAGATTTGTCAAAATCGCAATCAAAAAGCAATTTAAAAATTAATAATAAATTAATATTTCCATACTTTCCTATTATTTTAGAAGTCACCTAAATAATAAAAATGATCAACATTTTGCTCTCATGTCTGTATAAGTATCCGATCATAAGAATTAAAAACTTTTGTAATAATTGTAAAGCTTGGCGTCCACTGAACTCTTCATTAGGTAGCTAGGTACATACAATTCGAAAAATTCTGTCAAATAACCTAAGAATAAAATCGCAGTTGCTATTGCAACTTTAAGTGCAGTCGGGCATGCTACCTGTTGGTATCCATGATTTTTCTTTCAAGGAAAAAAAATGACGAGTGACACTCGGGGACTGCCGCGGTAAAGCTATTGCATAGCATTTTTTATCAACGCCATCTAGCGGTGAGATGAGTCCCGTGTCAGGTTAATTTCGTTACGGAATTTCTGGATTCGGACTCCACGCTCAAGGCCCGCGATAGAAGATATGCAATAGCTTAACATGTAAATGTATTTTTAGTTTTAAAAATGTAGCTATTTAGAGGTTTGCACCAGAGCGGAATTCGAGCACTGGTGAAATTCACCGGTGATTTGCAATTTTCCAGAGATCTCCGGTGAATTTGAACATAGATTTAGCATCAATTAAAATGTTTTTACATTTTAATTGATGCTAAATAAAATAAACTGTAATACAATGGGAATTTTAAACGCATTCGATATTGTGTGAACTACAAATGATATTAGCTGATGTATTATAAAGGTTTTAAATAAAACAAGGTTTTAAAACACAATCATTCAGATTTATTGAAAAATTAAAAACTTATCTTTAATCGTAATTGTATTTGAATAAATTTTATTAAAAAATGAACAATGTTGATCAACAAACTTCTTTTTATTTAAATAAAATTACTTGAGTTGTGGTTCAATAATAACCGGTGAAACACCGGGTTTTCTCTGGTGTTTTCACCGGAGATTCTCCGGTGATCACAGCTCCGGTGCAAACTACTATAGCGATTCTATAGGGCACTCAAAATGAAAGACGTGGACTCCGGTTAACTTATATTAGGTAGTCCTTTTAGAGTTCTGATAAAAGGAAAATTGGACGATGTTTAAAACATGCGGGACAGACGACTGCTCTGCTCCCTGATTCTGTAACTGTGCCTATCAACGACGATAGGTATTTTTTATCCATTGAAGGTTTGAAGAGAAATGTCATTTATTATTTCATAGTAAATCTTCAATGAATAAAAAATATATGTCAGTGGCTTATATAGTAGAGTGCCAAGAGAATATAATATATTATCAATATAATCACTTCGTTTAGAGTGAGCTGCAGCGCATGTCCCAAACAATAATTCTTGAAATTATATTCGAAATTTAAATAATGTCGAACACAGGGAAATATTATAATAGTCAGTCCTCTCGAAGAAACCGCCAGCCGTAAAACCTCCGTAGACGACAGACTCCAGAGATCCATATTAAAAAAAAATGAGGTTTCTCTCCAGTGTGAATCCTAATGTCTCATTAATGTACTATTAGTCGCAAACTTATTATAGCGAACATTGTAAGTGAAAGGTTTCTCTCCAGTGTGAGGCCTCTTCTTCTTCTTCTTCTTCAAACTCCTGGAATTCTTCTCCGCAAGTAGGCTCCTATCGCCCGTTTTGCGTGGTCCCGCTGGTACGGCTCCCCGCCGGTTCACTCCAGCCAACCGAGCTCCTTTCAAAATCCGAGCAGGCCATCCAGGTCGGCGAGGACTTCAGGAAGTGTAGTTGAAGAGCCAGTGTTTGGCCTCATGTGTGTCACTAAAGAATAATTAGTTGTACACTAATTGAAAACAAAATAAACTAATGTAGACTAAGGTCTACATTATTAGCTCATTGCGCACATTTAAAGTCACGATGCTTGCAAGTGAACAATTTCTCTCTAGTGTGAGTCCTCATGTGTCTCACTTAAAAAGAACTTATAGTAGCACACTTAAAATTGCAAACATTGCAAGTGAAATTGTTAATTCCTTTTTAATGTATAAAATATTCATTTAAGTATGTATGTATTCTTATTTTGCATCGTTGTACTTTTAGCAATTGTAAGTGGCGTGTCACATAGAATAAGAATTTATATAAAGTTTCTTTAGCATAGTTTTGTGAACTCTCTGTTGACGTGCCTAATAAATAAAAGAAATGTTTTTCTTCAGTGTGAGTCTTAATGTGGACTTTAAGATTAGCTCATTGCAATTATTTAAAGTCACAATGCTTGCAAGTGAAAGACTTCTCTCCAGTGTGAGTCCTCATACTAGTCTCCAGTGTGAGTGCTATTTTAGTAGCATACTTTTAATTGCAAACACCGCAAGTGAAAGGTTTCTCTCCACTGTGATTCTTTAAATGGACTTTTAGAGAAGTTTTCTCCGAAAATTGAACATCACAATATGTACAACAATAACGTTTCTCTCCAGAGTGAGTTCTCATGTGCACTTTAAGATTACCTGATCGTGCAGATTTATAGTCACAATGCTTGCAAGTGAAAGGTTTCTCTCCAGTGTGAGTTCTCATGTGCACTTTAAGATTACCTGATCGTGCAGATTTATAGTCACAATGCTTGCAAGTGAAAGGTTTCTCTCTAGTGTGAGTCCTCATGTGGGTCATTAATGCTATTTTAGTAGCATACTTTAAATTGCAAACACCACAAGTGAAAGGTTTCTCTCCAGTATGAATTCTCATGTGAACTTTAAGATTACCTGATAGTGCAGATTTAAAGTCACAATGCTTGCAAGTAAAAGGTTTCTCTCCAGTGTGAGTTCTCAAGTGGACTTTAAGATGAGCTGATTGAGCACATTTATAGTTACAATGCTTGCAAGTAAAAGGTTTCTCTCCAGTGTGAGTTCTCAAGTGTCTCATTAAAGAACCATTAGATTTACACTTAAAATTGCAAACATCGCAAGTGAAAGGTTTCTCTCCAGTATGAATTCTCAAGTGAACTTTAAGATTACCTGATAGTGCAGATTTAAAGTCACAATGCTTGCAAGTGAAAGGTTTCTCTCCAGTGTGAGTTCTCATATGGACTTTAAGATTACCTGATAGTGCAGATTTATAGTCACAATGCTTGCAAGTGATAGGTTTCTCTCCAGTGTGAGTTCTCATGTGTAAAACTAAAGAACGTTTAAATGTACTCTTATAATTGCAAATATCACAAGTGAAAGGTTTCTCTCCAGTGTGAGTTCTCATGTGTAAAACTAAAGAACGTTTAAATGTACTCTTATAATTGCAAATATCACAAGTGAAAGGTTTCTCTCCAGTGTGAGTTTCCATGTGCACTTTAAGATTACCTGATTGAGCACATTTATAGTCACAATGCTTGCAAGTGAAAGGTTTCTCTCCAGTGTGAGTTCTCATGTGTAAAACTAAAGAACGTTTAAATGTACACTTATAATTGCAAACACTGCAACTGAAAGG
This sequence comes from Hipparchia sbordonii, assembly GCA_038048805.1. Taxonomy (NCBI): domain Eukaryota; kingdom Metazoa; phylum Arthropoda; class Insecta; order Lepidoptera; family Nymphalidae; genus Hipparchia; species Hipparchia sbordonii. The sequence goes on along the minus strand of CM076118.1, from coordinate 1,038,768 downwards.
TTTCTCTCCAGTGTGAGTTTCCATGTGCCTTTTAAGATTACTTGATTGAGCACATTTATACTCACAATGCTTGCAAGTGAAAGGTTTCTCTCCAGTGTGAGTCCTCATGTGTAAAACTAAAGAACGTTTAAATGTACACTTATAATTGCAAACATCACAAGTGAAACGTTTCCCTCCAGTGTGAGTCTTCACATGGTTTAAAAAGTCTCCCTTATTAACACTTTTATTTGAACAAGTGAAGAGTTTCTTGCGGGGATGAGGTACCCCAGACATCACTAAACCACAGCTTAGTCCACAGTTATCAGTGTCTTCAACTTTTTTTAATGATTCTAGTGTTTTTGACTCAACACAGATTTCTTTCATTGAAGAGGATTCATCCATCCACATCACTGCCAAAGGTTTTTCTGAAACATACAATAAGTAGGTAGTTCACATGCATCTTTAACAAATGTTGGTCACCAAAGAACAGTTTACAGCCTTTTTCAAAATTGCCAAGTTAACTTCAACTGATGGATTTTAAAGTGTTGACAGATTTTCAATACAAAAAACTGTTATGTTGCCGAACTTATTGCATGATTAAGTGGTACTCGGTGATGATGGAAACTAATATATTAAAAAAAAATTTACTTAAGAGACAATTCTAGAGGATCTCTAATCTGTATAATTCCTCAGTAACTCTCAATCATGGAGCAATAATGAGACGGGTAGGGTCCCCTCATAGGTATGGGATCTAGAAATTATTTCTTGCAAAAACATTTTAGGAATTTATTGTTTGTAAACTTGTCTATGGTCTGGTGGGAGGTCCAGACTACAGGCCATGGCTAAGTACTACATTCACTATGGAAAAAATGTTGGTCTAGATGTGGCAATATGCTTCGCACTTACCAAGTGTAAGAGCACTGTCTGTCGGGAAACTTACTGCAGCTTGTGGATGCTCCTGCTGAAAACAAAAAACATTAAGTACTATGTTTAGCTGCTCCTCACCACAACTGCATCTAGTGTTGTAAAGGATTGTTAAGTTTTGACAACCTCCCTGGCACAGTGGTGAGCACTGTGGTCTTATAACTGGGAGGTCCAGGATTCGATTCCAGGCGGGGCAATTTGGAAATTTCTAATTTCTAAATTGTCTCTGGTCTGGTCTGGTGGAAGGCTTTAGCCGAAGCTGGTTACCACCTTACCGTCAAAGGCGTACCGCAGAGCAATTCAGCGTTCTTGCACAATAGTGTGTAGAAACCAATTAGGGGGTATGGGTTGAATCTACACTGCCATACCCGTTCCAAGTTAGCTTGTTACCATCTTAGACTGCATCGTCACTTACCATCAGGTGAGATCGCAGTCAAGGACTACCTCATAAACAAATAAAAAAGAGGCGGCCTAAGAAAGAGAAAACTTGCTCAAAGACATACTTACTGTACTGTTTGTAGATAAATTTGCACTGTAATCTTTAATTGTAACTAGATCTTCATGATTTTCACTCAAATTTTTAATTTCTGATCGCAGAAGTCATGCTTCAACACTTCAAAGTACGAGTCGTAGACATTATAGCAGGTCTCCAGACAGTCTTGATTCAATGGTTCCTGCTTTAATGATGGTTCTTGTTCCACAACTTGCATAGACTCATCTGTTTGTTCGTTTTTCATAACAACATTTTGAGCCACTCCTTGTTGGCAGGTCTGCAGACCGTCTTGGTTTAATGGTTCCTGCTTTAATGTTTGTTGTTCCACAAATTGCGTAGAGTCATCTGCTTGTTCATTTTTCATAACATTTTGAGCCGCTCCTTGCAGATCTGTTTCAGTCTCAGTTTCTATTTCAGTCTGCTTGGCCATGTTTGATGGTTGTTACTTGCTGATAAGTAGAGTAGTATGCTAAGAGAATATAATCACTCCGTTTTAGTAGTATGTTCCTTGCTGCTGATGTTATCAGACAAAGCGATTCTCATTTCTCCAAGAAAATCATAACTAGAAAGAAAATGTTGGTAAGTAATTTGCAGTTCAAGTGACATTTCCATTTGACATGTACCTATTAGTGGTTAGCAGCAGTATAACACCGAAGAATCACCGGCTCAAGTATTAGTGTTCTGTGATCACCGGTTATTATTGAATCATAACTCAAGTAATTTTATTTAAATAATAAGAAGTTTTCTTGATCGGTTTCTACACGCCATCATGCTGGAATGCTAAATCGCTTGGCGGCACTTATTTAAAACCTTTACAATACATCTGATATCATTTGTAGTTCCCACTATATCGAATGCGCTTAAAATTCCATTGCATTGTACTAGAACAGTAACAGTTAAAAACACTTTAATTGATGCTAAATCTATGTTCGAATTCACCGGAGATCTCTGGAGAATGGCAAACCACCGGTGATTTTCACCGGTGCTCGAAATTCCGCTCCGATGCAAATCTCTCTAGTACCTACCTATTGATCACTTGACAGTGTTGCCAACTCGGATTTTGAATAAGGCGTAGTCCACATTAGAAAAAGACGCAGATTTGTCAAAATCGCAATCAAAAAGCAATTTAAAAATTAATAATAAATTAATATTTCCATACTTTCCTATTACTTTAGAAGTCACCTAAATAATAAAAATGATTAACATTTTGCTCTCATGTCTGTATAAGTATCCGATCATAAGAATTAAAAACTTTTGTAATAATTGTAAAGCTTGGCGTCCACTGAACTCTTCATTAGGTACCTAGGTACATTTCGAACAATTCTGTCAAATAACCTAAGAATAAAATCACAGTTGCTATTGCAACTTTAAGTGCAGTCGGGCATGCTACCTAATGGTATCCACGATTTTTCTTTCAAGGAAAAAAAAAATGACGAGTGACACTCGGGGACTGCCGCGGTAAAGCTATTGCATAACATTTTTTATCAACGCCATCTAGCGGTGAGATGAGTCCCGTGTCAGGTTAATTTCGTTACGGAATTTTTGGATTCGGACTCCACGCTTAAGGCCCGCGATAAAAGCTATGCAATAGTTTAACATGTAAATGTATTTTTAGTTTTAAAAATGTAGCGATTTAGAGGTTTGCACCAGAGCGGAATTCGAGCACTGGTGAAATTCACCGGTGATTTGCAGTTTTCCAGAGATCTCCGGTGAATTCGAACATAGATTTAGCATCAATTAAAATGTTTTTAACTGTTATACAATGGAATTTTAATAGCATTCGATATTGTGTGAACTACAAATGATATTAGATGTGTTATAAAGGTTTTAAATAAAACAACGTTTTAAAAAACAATCATTCAGATTTATTGAAAAATTAAAATCTTATCTTTAATCGTAATTGAATTTGAATAAATTTTATTAAATAATGAACAATGTTGATTAACAAACTTCTTTTTATTTAAATAAAATTACTTGAGTTGTGATTCAATAATAACCGGTGAAATACCGGGGTTTCTCTGGTGTTTTCACCGGAGAATCACCGGTGATAACTGCTCCGGTGCAAACCACTATAGCGATTCTTCATTCTATAGGGCACACAAAATGAAAGACGTAGACTCCGACAAACTTATATTAGGTAGTACTTTTAGACTGTTCTGATAAAAGGAAAATTGGACGATGTTTAAAACATGCGGGACAGACGACTGCTCTGCCCCCTGATTCTGTAACTCAGTGCCTATCAACGACGATAGGCATTTTTTATCCATTGAAGGTTTGAAGAGAAATGTCATTTATTATTTCATAGTAAACCTTCAATGGATAAAAAATATATGTCAGTGGCTTATATAGTAGAGTGCCAAGAGAATATAATATATTATCAATATAATCACTTCGTTTAGAGTGAACTGCAGCGGATATCCCAAACGATAATTCTTAAAATTATATTCGAAATTTAAATAATGTCGAACACAGGGAAATATTATAATAGCCAGTCGTCTCGAAGAAACCGCCAGCCGTAAAACCTCCGTAGACGACAGATTCCAAGAGATCCATATTAAAAAAAAAATGAGGTTTCTCTCCAGTGTGAATCCTAATGTCTCATTAATGTACTATTAGTCGCAAACTTATAATAGCGAACATTGTAAGTGAAAGGTTTCTCTCCAGTGTGAGGCCTCTTCTTCTTCTTCAAACTCCTGGGATTCTTCTCCGCAAGTAGGCTCCTATCGCCCGTTTTGCGTGGTCCCGCTGGTACGGCTCCCCGCCGGTTCACTCCAGCCAACCAAGCTCCTTTCAAAATCCGAGCAGGCCATCCAGGTCGGCGAGGACTTCAGGAAGTGTAGTTGAAGAGCCAGTGTTTGGCCTCATGTGTGTCACTAAAGAATAATTAGTTGTACACTAATTGAAAACTAACTAAACTAGTGCAGACTTTAAGATTAGCTCATTGTGAACATTTAAAGTCACGATGCTTGCAAGTGAACGATTTCTCTCTAGTGTGAGTCCTCATGTGTCTCACTTAAAAAGAACTTATAGTAGCTCACTTAAAATTGCAAACATTGAATAGTGAAATTGTTAATTCCTTTTTAATGTATAAAATATTCATTTAAGTATGTACGTATTCTTATTTTGCATCGTTGTACTTTTAGCAATTGTAAGTGGCGTGTCACGTAGAATAAGAATTTATATAAACTTTCTTTAGCATAGTTTTGTGAACTCGCTCTTGACGTACCTAATAAATAAATAAAATAAATGTTTTTCTTCAGTGTGAGTCTTAATGCGGACTTTAAGATTAGCTCATTGCGATTATTTAAAGTCACAATGCTTGCAAGTGAAAGACTTCTCTCCTGTGTGAGTCCTCATGTGTGTCATTAATGCTATTTTAGTAGCATACTTTTAATTGCAAACACCGCAAGTGAAAGGTTTCTCTCCACTGTGATTCTTTAAATGGACTTTTAGAGAAGTCTTCTCCGAAAATTGAACATCACAATATGTACAACACTAATGTTTCTCTCCAGTGTGAGTTCTCATGTGCACTTTAAGATTACCTGATCGTGCAGATTTATAGTCACAATGCTTGCAAGTGAAAGGTTTCTCTCCAGTGTGAGTTCTCATGTGCACTTTAAGATTACCTGATCGTGCAGATTTATAGTCACAATGCTTGCAAGTGAAAGGTTTCTCTCTAGTGTGAGTCCTCATGTGGGTCATTAATGCTATTTTAGTAGCATACTTTAAATTGCAAACACCACAAGTGAAAGGTTTCTCTCCACTGTGATTCTTTAAAATATGGACTTTTAGAGAAGTCTTCTCCGAAACTTGAACATCACAATGTGTACAACAATAACGTTTCTCTCCAGTGTGAGTTCCCATGTGCACTTTAAGATTACATGATCGTGCAGATTTATAGTCACAATGCTTGCAAGTGAAAGGTTTCTCTCCAGTGTGAGTTCTCATGTGGACTTTAAGATGAGCTGATTGAGCACATTTATAGTTACAATGCTTGCAAGTAAAAGGTTTCTCTCCAGTGTGAGTTCTCAAGTGTCTCATTAAAGAACCATTAGATTTACACTTAAAATTGCAAACATCGCAAGTGAAAGGTTTCTCTCCAGTATGAATTCTCATGTGAACTTTAAGATTACCTGATAGTGCAGATTTAAAGTCACAATGCTTGCAAGTGAAAGGTTTCTCTCCAGTGTGAGTTCTCATATGGACTTTAAGATTACCTGATAGTGCAGATTTATAGTCACAATGCTTGCAAGTGATAGGTTTCTCTCCAGTGTGAGTCCTCATGTGTGAAACTAAAGAACCTTTAGTTGTATACTTATAATCGCAAACATTACAAGTGAAAGGTTTGTCTCCAGTATGAATTCTCATGTGGACTTTAAGATGAGCTGATTGCCTAAATTTACGGTCACAATGCTTGCAAGTGAAAGGTTTCTCTCCAGTGTGAGTGTCCATGTGCACTTTAAGAGTACCTGATTGAGCACATTTATAGTCACAATGCTTGCAAGTGAAAGGTTTCTCTCCAGTGTGAGTCCTCATGTGTAAAACTAAAGAACGTTTAAATGTACACTTATAATTGCAAACACTGCAAGTGAAAGGTTTCTCTCCAGTGTGAGTTTCCATGTGCACTTTAAGATTACCTGATTGAGCACATTTATAGTCACAATGCTTGCAAGTGAAAGGTTTCTCTCCCGTGTGAGTCCTCATGTGTAAAACTAAAGAACGTTTAAATGTACACTTATAATTGCAAACATCACAAGTGAAACGTTTCCCTCCAGTGTGAGTCTTCACATGGTTTAAAAAGTCTCCCTTATTAACACTTTTATTTGAACAAGTGAAGAGTTTCTTGCGGGGGCGAGGTACCCCAGACATCACTAAACCACAGCTTAGTCCACAGTTATCAGTGTCTTCAGCTTTTTTTAATGATTCTAGTGTTTTTGACTCAACACAGATTTCTTCCATTGAAGAGGTTTTATCCATCCACATCACTGCCAAAGGTTTTTCTGAAACATACAATAAGTAGGTAGTTCACATGCATCTTTAACAAATGTTGGTCACCAAAGAACAGTTTACAGCCTTTTTCAAAATTGCCAAGTTAACTTCAACTGATGGATTTGAAAGTGTTGACAGATTTTCAATACAAAAAACTGTCATATTGTCAAACTTATTGCCTGATTAAATGGTACTTGGTGATGATGGAAACTAATATATTTAAAAAAAAATTTACTTAAGAGACAATTCAATACACTGTAAAATGTTAACTTCAGTATGTATCGGATCTCTAATCTGTATAATAATTCCTCAGTAACTCTCAATCATGGAGCAATAATGAGACGTGTAGGGTCCCCTCATAGGTATGGGATCTATTATTTCTTGCAAAAACATTTTAGGAATTTATTGTTTGTAAACTTGTCTATGGTCTGGTGGGAGGTCCAGACTACAGGCCATGGCTAAGTACTACATTCACTATGGAAAAAATGTTGGTCTAAATGTGGCAATATGCTTCACACTTACCAAGTGTAAGAGCACTGTCTGTCGGGAAACTTACTGCAGCTTGTGGATGCTCCTGCTGAAAACAAAAAGCATTAAGTACTGTATTTAGCTGCTCCTCACCACACCTGCATCTAGTGTTGTAAAGGATTGTTAAGTTTTGACAACCTCCCTGGCGCAGTGGTGAGGACTGTGGTCTTATAACTGGGAGGTCCAGGATTCGATTCCAGGCGGGGCAATTTGGAAATTTCTAATTTCTAAATTGTCTCTGGTCTGGTCTGGTGGGAGGCTTTAGCCGAAGCTGGTTACCACCTTACCGTCAAAGGCGTACCGCGGAGCAATTCAGCGTTCTTGCACAATAGTGTGTAGAAACCAATTAGGGGGTATGGGTTGAATCTACACTGCCATACCCGTTCCAAGTTAGCCTGTTACCATCTTAGACTGCATCATCACTTACCATCAGGTGAGATCGCAGTCAAGGACTACCTCGTCAACAAATAAAAAAGAGGCGGCCTAAGAAAGAGACAACTTGCTCAAAGACATACTTACTGTACTGTTTGTAGATAAATCTGCACTGCAATCTTTAATTGTAACTAGATCTACATGATTTTCACTCAAATTTTTAATTTCTGAACTGTTATCGCAGAAGTCATGCTTCAACACTTCAAAGTACGAGTCGTAGACATTATAGCAGGTCTCCAGACCGTCTTGGTTCAATGGTTCCTGCTTTAATGATGTTTCTTGTTCCACAACTTGCATAGACTCATCTGTTTGTTCGTTTTTCATAACAACATTTTGAGCCACTCCTTGTTGGCAGGTCTGCAGACCGTCTTGGTTTAATGGTTCCTGCTTTAATGTTTGTTGTTCCACAAATTGCGTAGAGTCATCTGCTTGTTCATTTTTCATAACATTTTGAGCCGCTCCTTGCAGATCTGTTTCAGTCTCAGTTTCTATTTCAGTCTGCTTGGCCATGTTTGATGGTTGTTACTTGCTGATAAGTAGAGTAGTATGCTAAGAGAATATAATCACTCCGTTTTAGTAGTATGTTCCTTGCTGCTGATGTTATCAGACAAAGCGATTCTCATTTCTCCAAGAAAATCATAACTAGAAAGAAAATGTTGGTAAGAATTTGCAGTTCTAGTGACATTTCGATTTGACATGTACCTATTAGTGGTTAGCAGCAGTATAACACCGGAGAATCACCGGCTCAAGTATCAGTGTTCTGTGATCACCGGTGTTTCACCGGTTATTATTGAATCATAACTCAAGTAATTTTATTTAAATAAAAAGAAGTTTTCTTGATCAACATTGTTCATTTTTAATAACATTTATTCAAATACAATTATCATTATTTCATCCCTCCTTAAATAGTATACTCATCATAATAAAGTAAAATATATTTTCTTAATATTTTTAAGCTATTGCATAGCTTCTATCGCGGGCCAAGGACGCCAAGCGTGGAGACCGAATCCCGTAGACAGAGAAGGCAATAGACCAAGGTACTATGTAACCGCGACTGAAATAGAGATAACATGACGTAACGATGACGTCACATGACAAGTTCGAGTTTAATGTTGCCACAATAACTGCACTCCCCTAGTACCCCAAATTAGATGGAAAATTCTTCCCAGGATTTTTAAATAAAACGACAAAACAGATGCTGAACTGTTTTATTTTTTAAATAACATACCTACACATATAAGGTTGTCTGGGAGAGACATACCTATTAGGGTAAGCTCCTATTTTTTTACATATATCTTAATATTGTGTGCAATAAAGAATTTATTATTCTTTATTGCACACAATATTAACTTCAACCACCACTTAAAAGTATAAAATAATTTTAGTTTGTACACGTAAGTCGGTTTTTTAAAAATATTTTTTTTTATACTAAAGTTTTTTAATGTACTTTCATACTAGGAGGATTAAGCTCTGGAGTGGCCATAGGATGCGTACCCCTCTGTAAGTTTTTATTTGACGGGTATGCCCAGCGGTCATACCCGTTATATAAAACTGTTTGACTCGCGTCACGCGCCTGTCAACAACGTATGGTTAGCGGAGGATGAGCTCCGGTATAATATGCCGACTATGAGTGATTTTCCTTCTAAAAAAAATACCAAAAATATCCAGTTTATGAAAGGATAACATTACTTTTCTCCTGATATATTCTTTTATCCAATTAATGCACTATTTAAGGAGAAAACTTAAAAATACTGTTGATCCGAAAATGTTGCTACGGAATCGTACAAGAAATAATTTCGGGAAATTTTAAAAAATTAACCAATCTACTTATTACTCGATTGGAGCCCTTTATCATGAACTGCATAATGATTTGATTACATACAATTAAAATTACGATCGAATAGGAAAGGTTGGGGGTTTATGTTTATATTAATTTATAAACTTTAACTAATGGCTGTCTGTGACTGGAGTAAAACTCACGGGCTGCTGGTTAATGCGAATAAGTCACAGATTATTATAATAGGCAACTCCAGGCAAATTGCAAAGCTTGACTACTCTTCTTTGCCCCCCGTAATCTTTGATGGTACTGCGCTACCGTACAGTCATACTGTAAAAAATCTTGGGGTTATTATGGACTGCAATCTATCTTGGAAACCGCAGGTAGCAGCAGTAAGCAAGAAAGTCTTTGGTGCTTATGGATCACTAAAGAGGTGGAAAAATCTGTTGCCGATTAAAACTAAAATCATCCTAGCCAACTCCCTTCTTCTTCCCATTCTAGATTACGCCGATGCTTGTTATTTAGACTTGACCGAAGAATTGCTTAATAAATTGGAGCGATTGCAGAACTTGTGCATCCGTTTCATTTATGGCCTCAGGAAGTATGATCATATCTCCGAGTATCGTAAAAAACTGAATTGGCTCCCTATAAGGTACCGGCGAAATCTTCACGTTCTTTCTCTTCTCTATGCTGTCCTATATCATCCTTGGTCTCCACCCTACCTCAAAGAACGTTTTAAATTCCTTAACTCCTTTCGTTATGACTTCACCCTGCGCTCCTCTTTCGATAACCGACTGAAAATGTTCAGACATAACACGCATTGTTTCTCAGAGTCGTTCACAATAAAAGCAGCTGTGCTGTGGAATGAACTCCCGGCTGCAATAAGGCATGCCAAATCCATAGCAGCTTTTAAAAGCCGTCTTAAGAAACACTATCTTTCACTCTAAACATTCACTTGCTACTGTAATCTATCTATATTATGCTTATGTATCATACTTATTTACATTATATATTTATTTATTATATTATATATGTATATATGTGTATATATATTTTTATATGTGTATATTATGTTTTAGTATATTTTGTATTTATTATAGTATATTTATAATTATGTAATAATATAATATTATTATCCTACGTATTTATTGCGATCCCCGTCTCTCACTTACATTAAGTTCTCTCGTACAGGTTGCCTGGAAGAGATCACTATTAGTGATAAGGTCACCTTTTGTGTTACACTGTTTATTTACTTCTGTATTTTGTTCTTTTTTACATGCAATAAAGCTGTATAAATAAAACTTTAGGCAAACAATTTAATCGGTTATTTTGAAAAGGACGAGTCACACATTTCGTCAAAACTGAGTTAAGTAGAATATTCGTTAACATTTTATAATATTTTTTTGTCGTGTGACTGAGATTTTGTTGGTCTTGCATAGTAAAAATATATCATTATCTGTAGTAAACTCTTACTAGTAAACTGAGCTACTATTGTAGCTATGTCACTATAACTACTTTTTAACATTTTAAAATTTAATAGAAATCCGACCAAAATCAGACCAAGTTATTTATACCTTTGCCTTAATCCTTACCAAAATAAATGTTTTTTCAAGCAAGGCTGTTTAAATACCTGCAAATTACTTTTTAGTTTATTAAAATCGAAAGATATTACGAGTTCATTGATGTAATTTATTCTGTTATCATTTTGTTTTCAATCATCAAGTCCCATACCCAAAGGGAGCCAGCGATACACTATTGCTAAATATATTATTATTTAGGTAAGTATGTCCTGCATTTACTGTGCGTTTATGCCAAAATGTTTAAAAAATAAATATCCACCCTTGCGAAGCCGGGACGGGCCGCTAGTATAATATAAGTAACCGATATAATTGCATGCGCAAAAATCATTACAAACATACACAGATTTGTGATTAAAAAGCCTTATTAATATTCAATCGCCACAATTAAATGCCCTCGTGCCACCTCGGTTTATGAAAAATTAAATTGTAATAGGTATTGTCCCCATTCATAAAGTTGGATAAGCTTATCATTAACAGTATTTTTAAGGTAGTTTTTTGTTCAAAAATGAGGATTTTATTTTAAAGAAGTTGGTCACACTGCAAGAAAATTAGGGCTGGAAGCAGAAATTATATCGATATTGATATTTTCGGTGTGTATGGTATAGGTACATCATGTATTTTTTAATTTTCTTATAGAACCAGTTAGTGTTCCAACAAATGTCTACTATCCATTGATAAAACATGGATAAAAGTTTAAAAACTATAAACTCGACTACAAAATTGTATGTGGCATTTCTTAAATTTATTTATTTACTAGCTGATTTCCGTGACTTCGTCCGCGTGGCGTAGTTTAAAGTAACTTGCTACTATCCGCGAGAAGGTATGTCCTCTATCTCCGATAATATTTATTAGATCTTCACCAAAATTGAATAAAATAGTATTTTTCAAAAACTTTCATCCCCTATCGCGGATGAACCTTATTGTTTATTAGGATAAAAAGTATCCTATATATTAGATTCAGAACATTCGATTTAGATTTATATTCTCATTTTATACAATTCATTAAAAACTTTTTAAGTCTTAGCCAGACCAACGAACAGTAATTGATTGCTAAATTGATTTAACAATATTTTAATTTATACTATTAGTTGAACTTCATTCATTCATTAATTCATTTAGAACTTATCGAAAGTCGATAATCGATAGTGTCGCAGCCCAAAATTGCTTACATAAATGACATGATTGTTTCGTGTAAGAATAGAACGTCCCTGTGTGTGAATTTGGTTGTGTGCGTATACTTTAAGGTTGTGTTTGGTAGTTTTGTCGTGTGCGTGCATAGCGACGTGATTGAAAAATGCACCTGTAGTAAGAAATTGTTTATGTGTGCTACCTCGCCCCGCACCGTAATTGACAGATTTTTTTGCAAAGAAATTAGACGTCAAGGCGTCTCCATCAAAATTTTTTTTCCTCCGAGACTTTCATAGGACCAATTCACTAGATAATTATTTGCTCCTTAAAAAAAATATTGAAATGCCGAATAGAAATTTAGCATATGTGAGTCACTTTGAAAAAAGATGTATGTAACACAAAGAAAAATTTTTTTTCGTTACTAGTAAGAATGTTACACAAAATAATTTGTAATGAACAGTTAAAATTTTCCTTCGATCGAGTAATGCTATTGAATTAAAAGCAACAAAAATTGTATATTTAGTCATCAAAATCATCATTAATGAAATTAACAGTATATTCCTTTTTTCAGGCAGTCGTATAAAACTGCAACTCTTCATAGTTTAAGTTAATAATTATTTAAAAAAAACATTAAAAGTCTGCCTCTAGCTATTTAAAAATGGCTTTAAAAATTAAGAACTTTGTAAATAAAATAATTCTTAAGATCGCCAACAGTTCTCGACTGGTTGTTGGACATTCGAACGAAACTTCAGGATGATTCAGAACAGTAACCGACACTATCTAACTGAATACACTTTAATCATCGCCGACATATATTATATTCTAGTATCCATCATCTTTCTTTTCTTTTCTCATAATATTCATTTCTTCCATCACGACTTTATTTTGTTTCAACAAAAATTAAAAAAAAAATTGAAAAAGTAGCCAAAGTAACCCGCCGTTACGGTATGTCAGAGGACATTACTAAAAAAAACCTATCTCCGTGCCAAATTTCAGCCATATCGGTTTAGTGTGGCGTATTGAGTAACAAACATCCATATGTTTGTTACTCAATCACGCCACACTAAACCGATATGGCTGAAATTTGGATGTATGTATGGATGGCCCTACATACATTCAAACTTTCACATTTATAATATAAGTAGGATAGGGAAAATCGGGACATTGTATAGGTACCTAAAGCTGGCAACACACATAGATACTAAATTTTCTTATTAACTGTCAGTTTGTTTCGCACAAAAGTGTGTCGACCTTGAAAAAAACTGGTTACACGATGAGGGACAAAAAATTGGGTAGCTGCGTCTCTGTTTATCACATTAATAACTTTATTTCTGCTCTCTTTTTAGTGTGAGTGAGAAAGAAATCGTCACTGGCTCTATGTCTTCTCTCTCTACGCCGAATCCAGAAATTCCGTAACGAAAATAACCTGACAAAGGAACACGAACTCCTCTCACCGCTAGATGGCGCTGTAAAATATGTTTGATAAAATAAGATAATTAATTGCATAAGTTAATAAAAAATGCTATGCAATAGCTTTACCGCGGCAGTCCCCGAGTGCCACACGTCTTTTTTTTTATTCGATGACCAGATAGTCCTTGACTGCGATCTCACCTGATGGTAGTTAAGTGACGATGCAGTCTAAGATATTAGCGGACTAACTTTTGAAGGGGTATGGCAGGGTACATTTATCCCATACCCCTAATCGGTTTCTACACGCCATCATGCTGGAATGCTAAATCGCTTGGCGGCACTTATTTAAAACCTTTACAATACATCTGATATCATTTCTAGTTCACACTATATCGAATGCGCTTAAAATTTCATTGCATTATTATACTAGAACAGTAACAGTTAAAAACACTTTAATTGATGCTAAATCTATGTTCGAATTCACCGGAGATCTCTGGAGAATGGTAAACCACCGGTGATTTTCACCGGTGCTCGAAATTCCGCTCCGGTGCAAACCTCTAGTACCTACCTATTGTCTATTGATCACTTGACAGTGTTGCCAACTCGGATTTAAAAAAAGGCGTAGACCACATTAGAATTTCGCAATCAAAAAGCAATTTAAAAATTAATATTTCCATATTTTCCTATTGTTTTAGAAGTCACCTAAATAATAAAAATGATTAACATTTTGCTCTCATGTCTGTATAAGTATCCGATATAAGAATTAAAATCTTTTGTAATAATTGTAAAGCTTGGCGTCCACTGAACTCTTCATTAGGTACCTAGGTACATACAATTCGAAAAATTCTGTCAAATAACCTAAGTATAAAATCGCAGTTGCTATTGCAACTTTAAGTGTAGTCGGGCATGCTACCTGTTGGTATCCATGAATTTTCTTTCAAGGAAAAAAAATGACGAGTGACACTCGGGGACTGCCGCGATAAAGCTATTGCATAGCATTTTTTATCAACGCCATCTAGCGGTGAGATGAGTCCCGTGTCAGGTTAATTTCGTTACGGAATTTCTGGATTCGGACTCCACGCTCAAGGCCCGCGATAAAAGCTATGCAATAGTTTAACATGTAAATGTATTTTTAGTTTTAAAAATGTAGCGATTTAGAGGTTTGCACCAGAGCGGAATTCGAGCACTGGTGAAATTCACCGGTGATTTGCAGTTTTCCAGAGATCTCCGGTGAATTCGAACATAGATTTAGCATCAATTAAAATGTTTTTAACTGTAATACAATGGAATTTTAAACGCATTCGATATTGTGTGAACTACAAATAATGATATTAGATGTATTATAAAGGTTTTAAATAAAACAACGTTTTAAAAAACAATCATTCAGATTTATTGAAAAATTAAAATCTTATCTTTAATCGTAATTGTATTTGGATAAATTTTATTAAATAATGAACAATGTTGATCAACAAACTTCTTTTTATTTAAATAAAATTACTTGAGTTGTGATTCAATAATAACCGGTGAAATACCGGGGTTTCTCTGGTGTTTTCACCGATTACTTTCACCGGAGAATCACCGGTGATAACTGCTCCGGTGCAAACCACTATAGCGATTCTAATTTCTATAGGGCACACAAAATGAAAGACGTGGACTCCGATTAACTTATATTAGGTAGTACTTTTAGAGTTCTGATAAAAGGAAAATTGGACGATGTTTAAAACATGCGGGACAGACGACTGCTCTGCCCCCTGATTCTGTAACTCAGTGCCTATCAACGACGATAGGCATTTTTATCCATTGAAGGTTTGAAGAGAAATGTCATTTACTATTTCATAGTAAACCTTCAATGGATAAAAATCATATGTCAGTGGCTTATATAGTAGAGTGCCAAGAGAATTTAATATATTATTATTATCAATATAATCACTTCGTTTAGAGTGAACTGCAGCGCATGTCCCAAACGATAATTCTTAAAATTATATTCGAAATTTAAATAATGTCGAACACAGGGAAATATTATAATAGCCAGTCGTCTCGAAGAAACCGCCAGCCGTAAAACCTCCGTAGACGACAGATTCCAAGAGATCCATATTAAAAAAAAATGAGGTTTCTCTCCAGTGTGAATCCTAATGTCTCATTAATGTACTATTAGTCGCAAACTTATAATAGCGAACATTGTAAGTGAAAGGTTTCTCTACAGTGTGAGGCCTCTTCTTCTTCAAACTCCTGGGATTCTTCTCCGCAAGTAGGCTCCTACCGCCCGTTTTGCGTGGTCCCGCTGGTACGGCTCCCCGTCGGTTCACTTCAGCCAACCGAGCTCCTTTCAATATCCGAGCAGGCCATCCAGGTCGGCGAGGACTTCAGGAAGTGTAGCTGAAGAACTAGTGTGAGGCTTATGTGTGTCACTAAAGAATAATTAGTTGTATACTAATTGAAAACAAAATAAACTAATGTAGACTAAGGTCTACATTATTAGCGCACATTTAAAGTCACGATGCTTGCAAGTGAACGATTTCTCTCTAGTGTGAGTCCTCATGTGCCTCACTTAAAAAAAACTTATAGTAGCACACTTAAAATTGCAAACATTGCAAGTGAAAATGTTAATTCCTTTTTAATGTATAAAATATTCATTTAAGTATGTACGTATGTATTCTTATTTTGCATCGTTGTACTTTTAGCAATTGTAAGTGGCGTGTCACATAGAATAAGAATTTATATAAACTTTCTTTAGCATAGTTTTGTGAACTCGCTGTTGACGTACCTAATAAATAAATAAAATAAATGTTTTTCTTCAGTGTGAGTCTTAATGCGAACTTTAAGATTAGCTCATTGCGATTATTTAAAGTCACAATGCTTGCAAGTGAAAGACTTCTCTCCAGTGTGAGTCCTCATGTGTGTCATTAATGCTATTTTAGTAGCATACTTTTAATTGCAAACACCGCAAGTGAAAGGTTTCTCTCCACTGTGATTCTTTAAATGGACTTTTAGAGAAGTCTTCTCCGAAAATTGAACATCACAATGTGTACAACAATAACGTTTCTCTCCAGTGTGAGTTCTCATGTGCACTTTAAGATTACCTGATCGTGCAGATTTATAGTCACAATGCTTGCAAGTGAAAGGTTTCTCTCCAGTGTGAGTTCTCATGTGCACTTTAAGATTACCTGATCGTGCAGATTTATAGTCACAATGCTTGCAAGTGAAAGGTTTCTCTCTAGTGTGAGTCCTCATGTGGGTCATTAATGCTATTTTAGTAGCATACTTTAAATTGCAAACACCGCAAGTGAAAGGTTTCTCTCCACTGTGATTCTTTAAATGGACTTTTAGAGAAGTCTTCTCCGAAAATTGAACATCACAATGTGTACAACAATAAGGTTTCTCTCCAGTGTGAATTCTCATGTGCACTTTAAGATTACATGATCGTGCAGATTTATAGTCACAATGCTTGCAAGTGAAAGGTTTCTCTCCAGTGTGAGTTCTCATATGGACTTTAAGATGAGCTGATTGAGCACATATTTTATAGTCACAATGCTTGCAAGTAAAAGGTTTCTCTCCAGTGTGAGTTCTCAAGTGTCTCATTAAAGAACCATTAGTTTTACACTTAAAATTGCAAACATCGCAAGTGAAAGGTTTCTCTCCAGTATGAATTCTCATGTGAACCTTAAGATTACCTGATAGTGCCGATTTAAAGTCACAATGCTTGCAAGTAAAAGGTTTCTCTCCAGTGTGAGTTCTCAAGTGTCTCATTAAAGAACCATTAGTTTTACACTTAAAATTGCAAACATCGCAAGTGAAAGGTTTCTCTCCAGTATGAATTCTCATGTGAACTTTAAGATTACCTGATAGTGCAGATTTAAAGTCACAATGCTTGCAAGTAAAAGGTTTCTCTCCAGTGTGAGTTCTCAAGTGTCTCATTAAAGAAGCATTAGTTTTACACTTAAAATTGCAAACATCGCAAGTGAAAGGTTTCTCTCCAGTGTGAATTCTCATGTGAACCTTAAGATTACCTGATAGTGCAGATTTAAAGTCACAATGCTTGCAAGTAAAAGGTTTCTCTCCAGTGTGAGTTCTCAAGTGTCTCATTAAAGAACCATTAGTTTTACACTTAAAATTGCAAACATCGCAAGTGAAAGGTTTCTCTCCAGTATGAATTCTCATGTGAACCTTAAGATTACCTGATAGTGCAGATTTAAAGTCACAATGCTTGCAAGTAAAAGGTTTCTCTCCAGTGTGAGTTCTCAAGTGTCTTTTTAAAGAACCATTAGTTTTACACTTAAAATTGCAAACATCGCAAGTGAAAGGTTTCTCTCCAGTATGAATTCTCATGTGAACTTTAAGATTACCTGATAGTGCAGATTTAAAGTCACAATGCTTGCAAGCAAAAGGTTTATCTCCAGTGTGAGTTCTCAAGTGTCTTTTTAAAGAACCATTAGTTTTACACTTAAATTTGCAAACATCGCAAGTGAAAGGTTTCTCTCCAGTATGAATTCTCATGTGAACTTTAAGATTAGCTGATCGTGCACATTTATAGTCACAATGCTTGCAAGTGATAGGTTTCTCTCCAGTGTGAGTCCTCATGTGTGAAACTAAAGAACGTTTAAATGTACACCTATAATTGCAAACATCACAAGTGAAAGGTTTCTCTCCAGTGTGAGTTCTCATATGGATTTTAAGATTAGCTGATTGTGCACATTTATAGTCACAATGCTTGCAAGCAAAAGGTTTATCTCCAGTGTGAGTTCTCAAGTGTCTTTTTAAAGAACCATTAGTTTTACACTTAAATTTGCAAACATCGCAAGTGAAAGGTTTCTCTCCAGTATGAATTCTCATGTGAACTTTAAGATTAGCTGATCGTGCACATTTATAGTCACAATGCTTGCAAGTGATAGGTTTCTCTCCAGTGTGAGTCCTCATGTGTGAAACTAAAGAACGTTTAAATGTACACCTATAATTGCAAACATCACAAGTGAAAGGTTTCTCTCCAGTGTGAGTTCTCATATGGATTTTAAGATTAGCTGATCGTGCACATTTATAGTCACAATGCTTGCAAGTGAAAGGTTTCTCTCCAGTGTGAGTCCTCATGTGACAAACTAAAGAACTTTTAGTTGTAGACTTATAATCACAAACATCACAAGTGAATGGTTTCTCTCCAGTATGAATTCTCATGTGGACTTTAAGATGAGCTGATCGCCTAAATTTACTGTCACAATGCTTGCAAATGAAAGGTTTCTCTCCAGCGTGAGTCCTCATGTGTAAAAATAAAGGACGTTTAAATGTACACTTATAATTGCAAACATTGCAAGTGAAAGGTTTCTCTCCAGTGTGAGTTCTCATGTGCACTTTAAGATTACCTGATAGTGCAGATTTATAGTCACAATGCTTGCAAGTGAAAGGTTTCTCTCCAGTGTGAGTCCTCATGTGTAAAAGTAAAGAACGTTTCAATGTACACTTATAATTGCAAACACTGCAAGTGAAAGGTTTCTCTCCAGTGTGAGTTCTCATGTGGACTTTAAGATTACCTGATAGTGCAGATTTATAGTCACAATGCTTGCAAGTGAAAGGTTTCTCTCCAGTATGAGTTCTTAAGTGTCTCATTAATGTACCTTTAGTTACACACTTATAATTGCAAACATCGCAAGTGAAAGGTTTCTCTCCAGTGTGAGTCCTCATGTGTAAAACTAAAGAACCTTTAGTTGTAAACTTATAATTGCAAACATCACAAGTGAAAGGTTTGTCTCCAGTATGAATTCTCATGTGGACTTTAAGATGAGCTGATCGCCTAAATTTACGGTCACAATGCTTGCAAGTGAAACGTTTCTCTCCAGTGTGAGTTTCCATGTGCACTTTAAGATTACCTGATAGTGCAGATTTATAGTCACAATGCTTGCAAGTGAAAGGTTTCTCTCCAGTGTGAGTCCTCATGTGTTTAACTAAAGAACGTTTAAATGTACTCTTATAATTGCAAATATCACAAGAGAAACATTTCCCTCCAGTGTGAGTCTTCACATGGTTTAAAAAGTCTCTCTTATTAACAGTTTTATTTGAATACGTGAAGAGTTTCTTGCGGGGGCGAGGTACCCCAGACATCACTAAGCCACAGCTTAGTCCACAGTTATCAGTGTCTTCAGCTTTTTTTAATGATTGTGGTGTTTTTGACTCGACACAGATTTCTTCTATTGAAGAGGTTTCATCCATGCACATCACTGCCAAAGGTTTTTCTGAAACATACAATAAGTAGGTAGTTCACATGCATCTTTAACAAATGTTGGTCACCAAAGAACAGTTTACAGCCTTTTTCAAAATTGCCAAGTTAACTTCAACTCATGGATTTTAAAGTGTTGACAGATTTTCAATACAAAAAACTGTCATATTGTCAAACTTATTGCATGATTAAATGGTACTTGGTGATGATGGAAACTAATATATTTTAAAAAAAATTTACTTAAGAGACAATTCAATACACTGTAAAATGTTAACTTCAGTATGTATCGGATCTCTAATCTGTATAATAATTCGTCAGTAACTCTCAATCATGGAGCAATAATGAGACTTGTAGGGTCCCCTCATATTGTATGGGATCTAGAAATTATTTCTCGCAAAAACATTTTGGGAATTTATTGTTTGTAAACTTGTCTATGGTCTGGTGGGAGGTCCAGACTACAGGCCATGGCTAAGTACTACATTCACTATGGAAAAAATGTTGTTCTAGATGTGGCAATATGCTTCACACTTACCAAGTGTAAGAGCACTGTCTGTCGAGAAACTTACTGCAGCTTGTGGATGCTCCTGCTGAAAACAAAAAGCATTAAGTACTATGTTTAGCTGCTCCTCACCACACCTGCATCTAGTGTTGTAAAAGATTGTTAAGTTTTGACGAACTCCCTGGCGCAGTGGTGAGCACTGTCTTCTAACTGGGAGTCCCGGATTTGTTTCCTGGCGGGGGCAATTTGTAAATTTATAATTTGTAAATAGTCTCTGGTCTGGTCTGGTGGGAGGCTTTAGCCGTGGCTAGTTACCACCTTACCGTCAAAGGCGTACCGCAGAGCAATTCAGCGTTCTTGCACAATGGTGTGTAGAAACCAATTAGGGGGTATGGGTTGAATCTACACTGCCATACCCGTTCCAAGTTAGCTTGTTACCATCTTAGACTGCATCGTCACTTACCATCAGGTGAGATCGCAGTCAAGGACTACCTCGTAAACAAATAAAAAAGAGGCGGCCTAAGAAAGAGAAAGCTTGCTCAAAGACATACTTACTCTACTGTTTGTAAATAAATCTGCACTGTAATCTTTAATTGTAACTAGATCTACATGATTTTCACTCAAATTTTTAATTTCTGAACTGTTATCGCAGAAGTCATGCTTCAACACTTCAAAGTACGAGTCGTAGACATTATAGCAGGTCTCCAGACCGTCTTGGTTCAATGGTTCCTGCTTTAATGATGTTTCTTGTTCCACAACTTGCATAGACTCATCTGTTTCTTCGTTTTTCATAACAACATTTTGAGCCACTCCTTGTTGGCAGGTCTGCAGACCGTCTTGGTTCAATGGTTCCTGCTTTAATGATGTTTCTTGTTCCACAACTTGTATAGACTCATCTGCTTGTTCATTTTTCATAACATTTTGAGCCGCTCCTTGCAGATCTGTTTCAGTCTCAGTTTCTATTTCAGTCTGCTTGGCCATGTTTGATGGTTGTTACTTGCTGATAAGTAGAGTAGTATGCTAAGAGAATATAATCACTCCGTTTTAGTAGTATGTTCCTTGCTGCTGATGTTTATCAGACAAAGCGATTCTCATTTCTCCAAGAAAATTATAATCACCAGAGACCACGAACACTTCATACCACAGATCACTATATACTAGTCGGAGACTTAATACCAGTTCTAGTGACATTTCCACAGATTACTATGGACATTTCCATTTGGATTTGACATTTTACCTATTAGTACCTATTAGTGGTGAGCAGCAGTATAACACCGGAGAATCACCGGCTCAAGTATTAGTGTTCTGTGATCACCGGTGTTTCACCGGTTATTATTGAATCATAACTCAAGTAATTTTATTTAAATAAAAAGAAGTTTTCTTGATCAACATTGTTCATTTTTTAATAACATTTAATCAAATACAGTTATCATTATTTCATCCCTCCTTAAATAATATACTCATCATAATAAAGTAAAATATATTTTCTTAATATTTTTTTTTATTCGATGACCAGATAGTCCTTGACTGCGATCTCACCTGATGGTAAGTGACGATGCAGTCTAAGATATTAGCGAACTAACTTTTGAAGGGGTATTGCAGGGTACATTCATCCAATACCTCCCTAATCCGTTTCTACACGCCATCATGCTGGAATGCTAAATCGCTTGGCGGCACTTATTTAAAACCTTTACAATACATCTGATATCATTTGTAGTTCCCACTATATCGAATGCGCTTAAAATTCCATTGCATTGTACTAGAACAGTAACAGTTAAAAACACTTTAATTGATGCTAAATCTATGTTCGAATTCACCGGAGATCTCTGGTGAATCTCCGGGGAATGGCAAATCACCGGTGATTTTCACCGGTGCTCGAAATCCGCTCCGTTGCAAACCTCTAGGTACCTATTGATCACTGAGCAGTGTTGCCAACTCGGATTTTGAAAAAGACGTAGACCCACAAACATATAAGAGTAAGCAGACCTAACATAATTTTCACAACTACATCTAAACGAATAAATAATATCTTCGCTTGCTTCTCTCCAACAAAAAATATATGATTCTATCTCTTTTACTTCTTTTGTTGCAACACTTACGCACTCATAGACATAATTGAGCTTGAGGCAATTCGTAAGCTACAAATAAGAGCAGTATGGTGCAATATGTCAATTTGTCAAAAACAACAACATAACCTGCGAGTTGTTTATTCTTTTAAATTTGCTTTAAAATCGAGTCTAAAGAATCAAAAATTCTGAAATAAAATGGTGAAGTGTTGTGCACCTCTGTGTGGCAATTCTCCGTATAGGAAAACACCTGCAATTACTTTTCATCGGTATGTTTTGATGTGCTATAGACTCGTAATTTGGTTATATGCTTACTGTGTGATTATTAATAATCGTTCGGCATTTTAGAAGCAGTCCGTAATTATTATATACGCAAAACTCGTAGACAGTTATAGTAATTTTGGTTCTAGTATATTCCTGTTGCAATATTTATCAATTAATTAATATCAGGATCTTGTTTGTCGTTTCATATACTTGTACAATTTGACAGGGCCGTATTCAGGCGCAAGTTTTGTTTAGTGGGTATATTTTGATTAAATAATTAGTCTGTTTTTGCCTGCCTGTTTTAAGATGCATTGGATTGTATTAATTTTTATTTGTATTGTATTGGACTTAGGAAAATTAATCGTGGAAGCAATACATAGCATAGTTTCATTAAATATTGTAAAATTTTTACTTTTTTTTGAAAAGAGCGACCGCCGAGTTTCTTGCTGGCTCTTCTCGGCGGGAAAGGCATTCCGAACCAGTGGTAGATTCATTGACGATTCAAAAGTGCTTGTGAAAGTTTATTTGAAATAAAATATTTCTATTTCTATTTCTATAAAAGTAAGGATAAATTATAAAATTAAATCATTTTTCAGCTTTCCAAAGGATGAAAATATAAAAAATGCCTGGTTGATGCAGACGAATAAAAAAAATTGGCAGCACAAAACATCGAGTGTGCTATGTTCTGAACATTTTGAAGCACATTTAGTGGATTGCAGTGGTTTTCGTACCGTCCTTACTTCTAATGCAATCCCAATGATTTTTGATTCATCATTACAAGTAAGTTTCTAGTTGTTCTTATATTTAGGTACCAACCCAAAACATCTTGCCATTTAAACGTAAATATTGACAGCTATACCCATACATATATAGCTGTGTACCTATTTGTATTACCTATTAAATTGTTAATACTAGACAACTGATAATTTATTACTCTTGTTTTCAGCATATGTCTACATCATCAGTAAAAGGTCCAGTAGAAAGAAAAGCTGCTGGAGATCAAGTTTTGATGGACTTGCAAAATTTACAGCCTAGTAATACTATTAATAAAGAGTATAGAGTAATACTATTCCTTATTACGTTATTGAAAAGACTGAGACATATGGTTTATTTTGTTATTTTTATAAGTTTAAAATGTGTAATACTATTCTAATAAGGTTATTGAAATGAGTGATACAGGCTGAATAGAATGTAAGAGTTAATTAAACTACTGTTGATGTTATCGTATTGTCAATGTTTGTATTTCTAAAAGATATTAGAGAAAAAGTTGCTTTTTGATTTTGTTTTATTTATCTAATAGATATATCTTTTGGGTAGATTTTGTAAATCATGTTTTGTTTTGATTTTATTAAATATTATTTTGTAACATTATTACTTGTTTGATTACAAAACCGCGAAACTTAGCACATTAGAATCCATTTTCATAATTAAGAATTAATTTATAGAATTAAGTTTACAGAATGTAAAATAAGGGTTTAACCTACAATTTGATGGCAACTTTCCGTAGTTTCCATATTATTTCAAATTACAGATATTAAATACTCTCCAGTCCCTTCAACCTCGCTGAACCTCGCTTTTCGAAGTCCGGCTCTGTTTACTGTCAATGTGTGCGTGAGATTTGTATGTAGGCGTAATTGGAACGCCAATTTTTTCTTATGTTAGGTCTGCTTACTCTTATATGTTTGTGCGTAGACCACATTAGAAAAAGACGTAGATTTGTCAAAATCGCAATAAAAAGCAATTAATTTCAAAATTAATAATAAATTAATATTTCCAAACTTTGCTATTATTTTAGAAGTCACCTAAATAATAAAAATGATTGACACGAAATTTAATTGAATGATTGCTCTCATGTCTGTATAAGTATTATCATCACAAGAATTAAAAACTTTTGTAAAGCTTGGCGTCCACTGCACTTTATTAGGTACAATCCGAAAAATTCTGTCAACTGAAATACCTACCTAACTACCTAAGTATAAAATCGCAGTTGCTATTGTAACTTTCATATGAAATAACAGTTATTTAAGGTTGGATTAAGGAAATTATCGCGTGGGTACCTAACTAACTACGAACTTACTGTATATAAACTCAAAAAAACGCTAAAACCCTACCTAAAGCCGTCTCCAACCACCCCTATAACGGCCCCTGTCCTCACATCTAACCTATTTAACCACAACACGTCAGATAAACCACCATCTGAACATGAGGGTAACTATCAAACATATCCAAATATTATTTAATCAATTACACTCAACTAAACAAACAGTATTTATTCGATTAGGGTGCGATTGCTATCACAATCCCTTAATCAAATAAAACGACCTAGACGCGGGACTCACGGCGCGGCACCAGACCGGCCGGCGCCTACAATACGTCGTCAACAAAGTCAAACTACCCACTACTAGTTTTATCAAACTACCTTCAATACCTACATTAAAGTTATATATCTTTACTATTTCAATAACATGTACTGTGGGCAATAATGCTAAAGTAATATTATGTAAAGTTATTCAACATACAGACAAGCCCACCTATATTCGAGTAGCAAATGATGATTACGTGTTGGTTTTACTAAGAATCAGCTATCAATAAGTACAACATACAGACCTACTCATATAAAATAGAAGGTAGAGTTTACGTTTGTTTATAATTTTGGTACAAAGTAGGTAGGTACTATATATTGTTCAATGGTTAACTAACCGTAGGTATCCAATATTTGAGGAGCGTCGGAACAAAAAACCGATAAAGCACATTTTGACTTTTAAGCTATTGCATAGCTTCTATCGCGGGCCTTGAGCGTGGAGACCGAATCCAGAAATTCCGTAACGAAAATAACCTGACACGGGACTCCTCTCACCGCTAGATGGCGTTGATAAAAAATGCTATGCAATAGCTTTACCGCGGCAGTCCCCGAGTGCCACACATCTTTTTTTTTTTTCGTTTTTTTTTATCTCAACAGATACCTACCGAACTCACTACTGTGACATTTAGGTTTCGAAACAGTGCTGCCAACACCAATATATTAATCAGTATTGTTCATCTTTAAATTAAAAAGCCATAGACTTAGACACATTTTTTCAATTTGCCAAAAAGAAAATTCTGAAGTGATTTACCGGTTTTTGTTCCGACGCTTCTCATTTAAACTATATATACAGGATACAGTAGTACCTTATACCTTATATATACCTTATATGTACCGTATACCTAGGTACCTATTTAAAAAGCAACTCCACTTGTTGCCGAGTCTTCTCAGCAGAATCAGCATTAGGTAGGTAGTTACTCCTTCACTTGTCATAAAAGCCGTTGGCCTACATGAAATAACTTGTGTTTTAGAATTTCTCGTGTTTATAAACACTATTGTAAGTATATTTATTTAAGAAGTGTACTAAATTGAAAATTTAAAACACCCCCGACATGTGAAATGAAAACAAAATATGTAATTTGCCATTTTGTGGTGGCGGCCATCTTGGATTTGAAATTTATCATAGTGTACTAGTATTATATTATTAGTATCATATTGAGGGGGTTGTGAAAAAATTTATGTAATCCGCCATCTTGTGGCGGCGGCCATTTTGAACCGATTTTCATCAAACATAGCTTCCGACTTGCAAACAAAAAAAAAACAAAATCAAAATCGGTCCATCCGTTCGGCTGCTACGATGCCACAGACAGATACACAAACATACCGCTATAGGTACCTAATTATAAATTATTAAAATGCCATAAGTGCATTTATGCTATAGATAGAGCAAAGCAGTGTGCAAGAGTAGGGTTTTTTAAACGAAGCACTTACGACGTTTCGCAAATTCCAAGCGAAAAATAGTATACTACTTTTACAAAAACACCCGTTTACCTCCGAAACGTCGTATGTGCCATACGATTTGACATAAGGATACGCCATTTCGGATCTGCTGCCATTTTGTTCTGGTTTAAAAATGGTATACCACTTATTTTACCTTAGAAGAAAAACGTCTTATGTTTTTCGCTAATGTACCGTCAATTTGACTTTTTGCAATTTTGCACTTTGAATCGAAAGTCTTAGAAAACTGACTTTCTTTGGACGAAGCTCCAATATTTAATTGAGTTTTTTGGGTTTGTTTTTTTGGGATAGATATATTTATTGGATGCATAGGTATATCACTTCTATCTTTTATCAACCGAAAGACATCCACTTTTGAACAAAGGTCTCTTGCATGGGCTTCCACAGGTCTCAGTCTTGCGCCGCATACAACCAGCGGCTCCCTGCGACTCGTTCGATGTCGTCGGTCCAGCTAGTGCGGGGTCTGCCAACGCTGCGCTTCCCGGTGCGGGGTCGCCACTCCAGCACCTTGGGACCCCATCGACCATCAGCTCTTCGAACTATAGGTACCTACTATAACTATTCGAACAGTGATGACTTATGAATTCGATGACCTCCCTGGCGCAGTGGTGAGCGCTGTGGTCTTATAATTGGGAGGTCTCGGGTTCGATTCCCGGCGGGGTAAATTTGGGAATTTATAAATTAATCTCTGAATTGTCTCTGGTCTGGTCTGGTGGAAGGCTTTGGCCGTGGCTAGTTACCACCCTACCCTCAAAGACGTGCCGCTAAGCGATTTAGAGAGTGCTGTCTATAGGCCTTAGGTACCATCAGGTGAGTCAAGGACTAACTATCTTGTCGTCCAATCTATACTTAATATATAAAGCTGAAGAGTTTGTTTGTTTGAACGCGCTAATCTCAGGAACTACTGGTTCGAATTGAAAAATTATTTTTGTGTTGGATAGACCATTTATCGAGGAAGGCTTTAGGCTATATAACATCACGCTGCGACCAATAGGAGCGAAGCATCAGTGAAAAATGTTGCAAAAACGGGGAAAATTATCCATATTTAAAATATATTCTTTTAAAAACTTCTTAATCGCGATCATAATAACAGGGAATGACGCGGATGAAGTCGCGCGCAACAGCTAGTAAAATAATAAAATACGAGGCAGTTTTGAGATAAACTATGACGTCACAACACAATCACGGCCATCTTGGATCATCGTCATAGTTTTTAATTTTCCTCATCATAATTCCTTCCTCCTTATGATAAGGAATCATAATATTTTGATAGAAAAGTTAACTAATAACGTATGTAGGTATTCCCAACGTCCGATTAGGAAACGGCCAAAACAAATCAATTTCATTAGAATTTAATAAGAGAAAAATTAAAAACTAATCTTAAAATAGGTCTTAGTGTTAGGACTTTAAAATAAAATTCAATGACAGAGTTCGGAAGCTTGTTTTAATTATTCCGCTCTAAGTATAGTTTTTCAATTCACGAGGGCGCGTGAGCTTTACTTGTGGTTACATCGTGTACATGCACATTGCTTAAACGTGCGTGCCTGTCCGGAGCCAAAAAAAACTATACATCGCATTAACACACACCATTATACAATAAATTAATCCATAATTATGCTGTCATTTGTATAGAGACAGTGAGCCCAGTGTTAATCCTAGATTAAAGATAGAGGTCAGGGGGTACCTTTGAGTAAATACGGAAATGATATGAATGTGATAATAATAGAGGAAGGTTGGAGCACAAGTAACTTCGCTGTGGATCCTTAGTAATCCTATTATCCTGTTATCTACACTTCACTACATAGTATAAAACAAAGTCACTTTCTCTGTTCCTATGTACGCTTAAATCTTTAAAACTACGCAACGGATTTTGATGTGGTTTCTTTTAATAGATAGAGTGGTTGAAGAGGAAGGTTTATATGTATAATAACATCCATTAAATAGTGGAGAAATACTGTTATTTTTGAGGTTTCTAATGTGATGTCGTAAATAATTACATTTTTTCCGCTTACATTGCAAACGCAGGTTGAACCCTATGAGATTTATCAAAATAATGTACTAAGTATTGTACACATTGAAAAGGTCTACAGAAAACTCCGCGATGGTATATGTCTATCTCTTATGGATATCCCACAATAACATTTTTTTGTCATTTACTTTTTACGACAAATAATGGCTAATTTTCGAAGCGATTTTAACCAATACAGCATTAATCCTTATCTAATTAAATACCTTAAATACATTTTTGATTTAATATAGATCTATATGGCCCTTTACAGCATATGATTTAAATAAATATTTTCGAAGATATTACAGATTTAAAAATTTCGAGACATAGCGTTTGCGGCGGTTCCGGCCGGCCGGGGCGGCGGGAGCGTGCCTATAAATTGTTTTACTCTAAAAACGCGTGCGGGCCAAGGGCAGTAGGTAATGAATAAATCTGGATAAATTTTAATAATTTTTTTGGTGGATAAATAATAATTTTTTCAGTGAATGACAGGCTATATATTTTATACCCGTGCGAAGCCGGAGCGCTAGTAATATAATAAAGTGCAAGAGTCTGTTTGTTTGAACGCGCTAATCTCTGGAACTATCAGTCGGATTTAAAAAATTCTTTTTGTATCTGATAGCTCAATTCTTGAGGAAGGTTGTAGGCTATTCAATATCTCGGTACGACTCTTAGAAGCCGAGCAAAAAGAAAAAATAGCGCGGGTGAACAATGCGATGCGGTAAGTCGGTGGTCGAGGGCGGTCACCTGAAGAGAACCGAACCGAATTAATCCGGCAAAGCGGTCCCACGGGATTATTAAAAACTAAATCCACGCGGACGAAGTCGCGCGCAACAGCTAGTATATTTATAAATACATATCAAAAATTCCGAGGCCGGCGGGATTCGAACCCGCGTCTTTCGGGAATCGAAACGGACCAACGGATCGACGTGATTTTACACATTTTTTTATACATTGTATGTAGGTACAAAACAAAGTGTAAAACTTAGAAAACTACATAATTTTAAGTAGAAGTGTTTATTTTTGTTTCATCCCTATTATCCTTCTTCTTCTTCTTCAACTTATGGACGTCCACTGCTGGACATAAGTCTCTTGCATGGACCTCCACAGACCTCGGTCTTGCGCCGCCTGAATCCAGCGACTCCCTGCGACTCGTTTGATGTCGTCGGTCCACCTAGTGGGGGGTCTGCCAACACTGCGCTTCCCAGTGCGGGGTCGCCACTCCAGCACCTTGGGACCCCATCGACCATCAGCTCTTCGAACTATGTGCCCCGCGCATTTCCACTTCAGTTTGCGACTCGCTGAGCTATGTCGGTGACTTTGGTTCTCCTACGGATCTCCTCATTTCTGATTTGATCTCGCAGGGATACTCCGAGCATAGCTCTCTCCATCGCCCGCTGAGTGATCCTGAGCCTTCTTATGAGGCCCATAGTTAGCGACCATGTTTCGGATCCATAAGTCATCACTGGCAACACGCACTGTTCGAAGACTTTAGTTTATTATCCTTATTTCCTTACTAATATATATATTATTTAACAGAAACAATATGTACATTGAACTTAATGACAAAGTTGCTTGGAAACAATCTGCTTCGCTTCAGCTGTCCACAAGATAGATAAGCTACATATTGCAACATTTTTTGTTTTGAAAACAGCAACTGCTAAGTTTCTTGCCGGCTCTTCTCAGCGGAATCAGCATTCTGAACCGGTGGTAGATTCTCGACTTGTCACAAGAGCCACAAGTTGGCCTACATGAAATAGATAATTTTGAATTTTGAACTGTAAACTTGGAACTCCGAACTCTAGAGTTCTAAACCTCTGACAGTGGTATTGAGACCGGATATATCGATTTTTACTAAAACTACGGGCCGCCATTGTTCCCAGGCCTTGTCAATAAGTAAACAAATACATAATATACATACATACTCAGAATACATGTACAATAATAAGTAAATACGAAAATAGTTACGTATAATAGTTTCGGAGCGGGTGGGAAACTTACTGGTGCTTGCGTGGAGAGATTTTATTGCGGTTTCCTGCGATTTATTTTATAATAGAATATATTTTTCATCATACCTATCGAAAAACGAATATTGGCTTCAGAGGATAGCGGGAGCAAAATTTAATTTTTAGTCCCATGGGAGTTTTCATTTCTTTCTTCTGATTGGTCCGCGTTCGTACTTTAGTATGTGTTAATTACTACTGCGATCGTTGCAGAAATTCAAAAAGCTCGAAATTCAAAAATGTTTGAGCAGCTGTTGTCTTCGATAAGTCACGTGATCATAGAAGGTTGATACTCCTAGCTTTTTCTCATAGGTAATGATGAAAAATAGTGTGTGTCACTCGGGGCCAAATTTTTTGTTCTCGGGCGGGGTATATTGAATTCCTCGCTTCGCTCAGGATTCTACTTTAGAATCCTTCACTTCGCTCTGAATTCAAAATAGCGCCCTCGGGGAACAAAAATTTTCTTTTGCCCCATATAAAATAAATAACTATTTTTTTATTCAAATAAACTTTTACAAAGCATGTAATTTCGAATCGTCAAATGAATCTACCACTGGTTAAGAATGCCGTTCCAACCGAAAAGAACCAGCAAGAAACTCGGCGGTTGCTCTTTTAAAAATAAAATAATATGTAATAACAATATTACATTGTGTACAATAATTTACGGGTTAATTATGCTCATGTATTGCTGGAGCGAGTTATATTCACGCTTTTTTATCATTTATATAATCTTCAATTGTATAATATGCCTTCTTTATAGATTACAATGCATAATAACTTTTATGAAGCACCTCCTCAATTTTCCTACGGTCTCTCGGCCTAGGTAATAACAAGAGATAAAACTTTCGACAAGACGTCAAATAAGGGTAAAGACGCGGAAAATCTCGACTCATTTGACATTTAACAGCGCGCTAACGTAGACCTTTCACTTGTGTTTTTTAAAAAAAAAGTTGCCTTCGATTTGTTTATTGTGTATCTGTGAAAAGAGCTTTATATATATTTTTTTAATTTTTGCTAGTGTGGGTGTTTATTTTGTTCGAGAGTTCAAAGAGGTTTTTTTAATGTAAGTTTCTTTATATCTAGTAAGCATTCATTGTTTTTTTTTAAGTACTTTTTATGTAAGTTTCTTTGTATTAAAATTTCATTTTTTAAACAAAAAGACTGGTCAAATAATCCGTGCGTTTAGTGTCTTCAAACTATCCTTACACGTTCGTAAAAAAAAAAGATTTTCTACATTTTTTTACTTCTTTTTTAAATTCCTGTTCGTGATTGTAAGAAATCCAGAAGGTTCTTTAGTAAGTAAAGGTTTTATAAGGAAGCAATGGGAACAGGTTTTTTAAAAGAACGCCAGTCAAGTTCATTAGGCGATTTTATAAAGCGCATACCAAAGAAGGTTTTACAAAGTTTACACATACATTATTCTCTTTATTAAACAAGAAAAATACGGAAAAATAAAGCTATATCTAATAACATATACTATGTTTCCTGAGAGTTCTATAATTAAATGGACTATAAGGCCTAAGCCGATTACTTTTTTTTTTATTTATTTATTTTATTCGATGACAAGATAGCCCTTGACTGCGATCTCACCTGATGGTAACCCAACAAACAAAAACGTCATATAAGACAAGGCTTGTACGACTTTAAGTTGTATTGCAGTCTTACAATAGTAAAAAGATGACTACTAGGTCCTATAGACGTCTTCCATTTAACTTCTTAGTCGTGCGACTATATGTCATAATAAACTGGTCATAGCAACGTCAGCAAGACTAAACTACACGACGTTATATTACAGTTTTAACTATAACGTTAGTACGATAATGCAATAGTCATACTAACGTTACAGTCCAATAAACGGTTTCAACTAACCAAATTAGGTGATAGAAAAACCTGTATGTGACATTTATATAATGAAGCAGTTGTACACACGTTTTGAAAATGACGTTTGTAAAACAATCCCCCATTTTGTCTTACAACAGTTAACTTGAGACACTTGAATGACTTGGTTGTTCATTTTGACTTAAATATGATCTCTATATTACAAGATGTCGATTAAAGGTCATGTCCTGACTTTAACCAGCCTTGTTGTCGCATTTGAGACAAGTTTTTACTTTTAAGCGACTTGGCCGCCATACTAACGAAAAGTGTGTAACTTTTCGTTAGTATGGCGGCCATATTTCAAGACCATACAAGGTCTTGAAATAACCTTAATATGACTTACTGTCTTTACAACGTCACATAGAGATAAGTGTACGACAAAAGCAATATGTCTTGCATTTTTAGAAACAAACACTATTGTTATTCATAATAATATAATGTTTCAAACACAAAACTATGAAGGGGCATGAAAATATGAATAGTATTTACATAGGTATATTATCATAAAACTTAAATTCCCAGTCGAACTAAACGGAATTAGAAACAGTTACAGTTAGCAAGATATGAAAATTAAATAACACTCAGCTTTTATTTCCTTGTAATTATTTATTTTGCACATTCAAAGCCACGAACACGCAAGACACTATCAAGAAATATAAATCAGTCATATAGGTGTTGTTACTTGATTCTAATAAACCGTTTTAGTCATTCAAATCACCTGTATGACCACTATGTGACGAACTAGTCGTTGTAAAGTTATAATGAAACTACTGTGCGACGAAAATGGTAATTTCTTAACGTTTTTACGACTTCTAAATGACTTCAACGAAGTCATCTTATGACTATTGTATGACGATAATACAACAACGTACGTCGTATAAATGGGGCCCTTTTCGCGTTTAGCAAACGTTATTAAAACGTTAGTGTGACTTAGCTGTGGTAATAAGATAACGTTTACTAAACTATTGTACGACGATAATTTGTTAGTTGGGAAGTGACGATGCAGTCTAAGATGGTAGCGGGCTAACTTGGAAGGGGTATAGCAGGGGTATAGGGGTATTACGATTATAAAATGAGTGATAACTAAGTACTTTCATAGTTAAACCGATTTTGATAGGACTTTCACAGACATGTAGAGGTCTAGAAGCTTAAACAAGTGATTTACGATCAATCAGAACATTTAGGTGCCTGATCGAACCATGGACTTCCTAGAAAGCAGGCCAAGTATTAACCACTAAACTATAACGGCTATAATGTGCTAACACCACATTTTTACCGCATAGTATGGATAGTATGTGTTACAGTCTCTAAATAAGGTTAAAGTAAAAAATACTTGAAGTTAGTTAACCCCTACTTATACCTAGTATCGGTCGCTGAGACCGCAAGGGTTTGTTTTATAAATTACAAGACGATGTCCGCGACTTCGTAGCGTGGATTAAGTTTTTTTTAATTCCCTCGGGAACTCCTCCATTTTCCGGAATAAAATGTAGCCCATGTGTTAACGCTGGGTATGGTATGTATTTTATATTTTACTAGCGGCCCGCTCCGGCTTCGCACGGGTATAAAATATATAGCCTATGTCATTCACTGTTAATGGATGTTATTATACATATCGACCGTAGCAATTAACAGTGTCGGATCTACATTTTGGCGATTTTCGTTTTGTTGCATTAAGGGTCTTAGAATGGGGATAGCAATGCCCCCACCAATTGTGAAACTTTTGGAATCAACCAACCATCTTTGGTTTTTGCAAGTGCAAGGGTTGGATATGTTGACTGTTTTTCACTTTTCACATATTTGAAGCTTTGAGCGGCCGTGCCCTGGAGTAGTGGTTTTTCACATGCGACTATGTTAATTGCTACGGTCGATATAAACCTTCCTCTTCAATCACTCTATCTATTAAAAAAAACCGCGTCAAAATCCGTTGCGTAGTTTTAAAGAATTAAGCGTACATAGGGATATGGGGACAGAAAAAGCGACTTTGTTTTATACAATGTAGTGATAGTATTTGTTGATTGAGATATGTAATAATAATACTTAATATAACACAAAACTAAATTCCAAATTAAAACTAAAACGTAAATATCAAAAATAAAAGATAAATATAAAAAATATCATTCACTGGAACGAGGAAAAGTGCCCAGAACGCTGGCTGCGTTATCCCGCTGGATGGCCAAACTGATATGCTGGCCGAGGTAACTTCCAGCCCCCCGGTCACCAGTGGACTCTATGAGACGGGATGACAGATCCTTAAAAAAGGATCTAGCATCCTCGCCCCATCTTCTTTATCAACTAATGGACGTCCACTGCTGGACATAAGTCTCCTGCATGTCTCCTGACCTCCACAAGTCTCGGTCTTGCGCCGCCTGAATCCAGCGGCTCCCTGCGACTCGTTTGATGTCGTCTGTCCACCTAGTGTCCGTGTAGCCCCAGGGTTTCAACACCAAACGGCCACCAAAAATGAAACTGTATGGTATGTTCATTTCAAAAGCCAAATCGGTTCATTTGTTGTGACGCGAAGGAGTAACAAACATACATCCATCCACACATCCATCCTCGCAAACTTTCGTATTGCTTGTTACTGCGTGATTGACGGACAAACAAACACCGTATTTTAACATCGAATTGAATTTCTTTAATGCGATGACAAGTTAGTCCTTGACTGCGATCTCACCTGATGGTAAGGGACGATGCAGTCTGAGATAGTAGCGGGCTAACTTGGAAGGGGTACGCTATTAAGCCCATTCCCCTTTCTACACGCCATCGTGCCGGAACGCTAAATCGCTTGGCGGCACGTCTTTGACGGTAGGATGGTAAATAGCCACGGCCAAAGCCTCCCACCAGAAGAAAAATGCGGTCTTATTGACCATATTTAGGTGGTTATTAACAAAAAAATCGTTTGGGCGTCTAAGGGTTAAACACCAAGTTAGCGTTAAAGGATACAACTACATTTTTATACCATACATAGAAGTAGGAGGCCCTTCTAATATTAATCATTCAACTTCTGAGCTCGGGTCCCCTCTCAGAGAAGGGTTAGATATCTATCTATACTTATAATAAAACTGTAACGGGACGAATTCTGTACATTAAATATATTTTGAAAATTTTAATCGGTGGATGCTTTATTATCGATACTGAGCCGAAATCAATTTTTTTTTGAATTTTTTGTCTGTCTGTCTGTCTGTCTGTGCGCGCATCACGCGAAAACGACTGAACGGATTTCAATGAAAGGTATAGTGGTAGCTGATACTCCGGGTCAATACATAGAATACTGTTTATCCTGATAAACAATAAGGTTTATCCGGGATAGGGGATGAAAGTTTATGTTGATTTTGCTCCATAACTTCGTCAAATCTAAACCGAATTTGAAAATTATTTCTTTAATATTTTGTCCAATTTTGGTGAAGATCTACTAAATATTATCGGAGATAGAGGACATTACTTCCCGCGGATAGTAGCAAGTCACTCTATTCTTTTTCCACGCGGACGAAGTCGCGGGAATCAGCTAGTAAATAATAAACTACACATGAAGATACATAAATACATACAAATACATAATCTATATATATATAAAAATGAATCCCTATTTCCTTGGTCATCGCATCACGCGTGAACGGCTGGACCGATTTCGCTAATTCTTTTTTTATTGTGTTTGTTAATAATTGTTAAGAGAAGGTTCTTATGAAAGAAAAAATTAAGAAAATTGCGCGGAAAATTAGAAAATTTAAGAAAACTTAACCACCATATTAAATTATTTCTAATGTAACCGCTTTTACAATTCAAACTTTTTGATGTAACCTTATGGCGTTTGACATAACATTGACAGAATGCGTGCTGCCAATTTCGTCAAAGAGTTTCAATATTCATAGTTAAGACAGGACAACGTCTGTCGGGTCCGCTAGTTAATATAAAAAAAATATATTTTCACGTCCTTTCGGCTGTTCACTTTATGAATTAACGCATTATTTAGAAGCCCCATTCCAGCTTTTCTTTTTTATATGAATAGCGGGCAAACGAGCTGGCGGGTCACCAGATGTAAAGTGATTACCGCCGCCCATGAACACTTGTAGTACCAGAGGCACCACCGATGTGTTGCCGGCTTTTCAGGAACTTATTGGTCCGCCCCTTGAATAACCCCATATTGTAATTAAGTGGGAACACTGTCGAAGGGAGATGATTCCACAATTTGGTGGTACGTGGAAAAAAAGATCTGGAGCAACGGATGGTCGAAGTGCTCCAGGCACCCAGGCTTAATTTTTTTTTTAAAGAACATTAGCCAAGCTGAACTTGACTTATCCCCTCTCCCCTCCAAATAAGCGAAGAGCTTGTGCTAGGAGTGGGTACGACAATAGTGCAACGGGTGGGGTTCAAACCTGCGACCTTTCAGTTTTCAGTCCGCACCTTTAACCGTTGGGCTATTGAGGCTGTAATTGTTTGATTAGCACCAATTTTCAGTCGCTATGCCATATTGTCTAGCTGAAAACAACTTAATTTATAGCCGTATGGAAAAATTGGCGCTGTGATACTTAAATCGTCAAGTGCTTGTCTGACCACTCGTAAAGTAGGGTTCCGCAGTTATCTATACATATAAAATTCAAAGTCCTGACTGACTGACTGACTGACTGAGATATCAACGCACAGCCTAAACTACTGAAGTTAGAAACTTGAATTTTTTACAGTTGGTTCCTTTTATGACGTAGGCGCACACTAAGAGAGGATTATTGGAAATTCCACCCCTAAGGGGTTTAAATAGGGGATGGAAGTTTATATGAAAGTCCGTCATTTTTCAAGCTGTTTCCATCAAAGTTGGTATTTGAGCTTTCAGTTAAAAATAAAGAAGTACGTGTGTCACAGTTTTTGAAAATTCCACCCCAAAATCTAATTCCACGCGGACGAAGTCGCGGGGGCTAAAGTTAGTGTTGAATAATAATTTGAATAAAAATTTATTTATCATCACTACATAGTATAAAACAAAGTCGCTTTCTCTGTCCCTATGTACGCTTAAGTCTTTAAAACTACGCAACGGATTTTGATGCGGTTTTTTTAATAGATAGAGTGAATGAAGAGGAAGGTTTATATGTATGATAACATCCATTAACAGTGAATGACATGGGCTATATATTGTATAACCGTGCGAAGCCGGAGCGGGCCGCTAGTTGACATATAAAATGCTTTTAGCTTTTACGAAACGTCAAGAGTCTACCACCGATTCGGTGTTAGTTTCTAAACTACTGGGGCCCAAGTCTGCTATTGCAATTGTAGTTCAATTGTCCATTAATGACATCCCAATTGCTAATTTTAGCAATTGTGGTAGTCTACTAATTCAATGGCGTCACAACTGTTTTCCGATGGTTTGCCACTGACACTTTTAAGTCGGTTAAAAACATAAATAGCGTATAACGTTTTTGATAACGATAAACTCGTTTCGGCGAACGCTTTTTTAGCTAATGGCAATACCGAGGATCATTGAATTTCAATCCAATTACAAGAACATCGAACGACCATTGTAAATTTAGTAGAATACGAAATTTTGGACCAATGATAATTGAATTGTAATGGCATTGCGGTACACTGACAATGACATGTAAAATAGCTCGGGGCCCTGGCTGTTATCTACATACTAACATGCTAGATGAAACTATAAGGTTTACTAGTTTTACTACGGAACCCTAATAGTGGAAAAATACATGAGATTGATATAATTTAGTGTCGGCTTGCGAATTGTTTGAATTGTTTGATCAATTTTTATTTAACGCATCCTAACGTGTCGTCTGAGACTGTAATTTAACATATTAAATGAGTAAATCTAAATATATAAAAGGCAAACGTGACTGACTGACTGACTGACTGATCTATCAACGCACAGCTCTAACTACTGGACCGATCGAGCTGAAATTTGGTATACAGGTAGCTGTTAGGACGTAGACATCCGCTAAGAAAGGATTTTGGAAAATTTCAACCCCAAGAGGATTAAATAGGGGGTTAAAAAAAAAGTGAAAATCACGATAAAATCTATGAAAAATTCCAACGCGAGAGATTCAGAATCGTGTACTAAATTCCTGTAGGGCTAAGATGTAATCTCTATGTGGTTATAATATATTAATATTATCATGATATTATATATAAATTAGTACAATAACATTTCCGTCCGATGCTACTTATCAATGTTAATTGTTTTTTGACCTCCAACCTATCCTGATGAAAGCATTCGCGTTGTTTCTAGATAATAATTTGTTTAGTAATGAACTTTTCCATTGAAAGTTGAATTATTTCTTTATCTCTCTAAATCTAAATATATAAAAGACAAAGGGGACTGACTGACTGACTGATCTATCAACGCTCAAACAAACAAGTGACGAGTCTAAGATGGTAGCGGGCTAACTTGGAAGGGGTATAGTAGTGTATATTCAACCCATACCCCTAATCGGTTACTAGTTACTACACGCTTGGCGGCACGTCTTTGACGGTAGGGTGGTAACTAGCCACGGCCAAAGCCTCCCACCAGACCAGACCAGAGACAATTTAGAAATTATAAATTCCCAAACTGCCCCCGTCGGGAATCGAACCCGAGACCTCCCAGTTAGAATACCACAGCGCTCACCACTGCGCCAGGGAGGTCGTCAACGATGATGATGATGATGATGTGGTGATGATGATGATGTGGTGATGATGATGATGTGGTG
Organism: Hipparchia sbordonii; assembly: GCA_038048805.1. Classification (NCBI taxonomy): domain Eukaryota; kingdom Metazoa; phylum Arthropoda; class Insecta; order Lepidoptera; family Nymphalidae; genus Hipparchia; species Hipparchia sbordonii. Next base: position 1,000,105 of record CM076118.1, on the reverse strand, counting down.
ATGATGATGATGTGGTGATGATGATGATGTGGTGATGATGATGATGTGGTGATGATTGTTTCAGATAAAACATGGAGATCGAGTCTGCCAATTGCAAGTACCGCGTCTCCGAATGCCAAGACATCCAACAGCTTTCCGTTGATTATCCTGTAAAGTGTGACAAGTAAGTGTATATCCTATCCTAATCTATGCAAATAAATAAAATTGAAGTGTCTGTACAAATTCATCTAAATATATAAAAGGCAAAGGTGACTGACTGACTGACTGATCTATCAACGCACAGCTGAAACCACTGGATGGATCAGGCTGAAATTTTGCATGTAGATAGCTATTATAACGGAGGTGTCCGCTAAGAAAGGATTTTTGAAAATTCAACCCCTAAAGGGATAAAATAGGGGTTGGAATAATCGAACTTAACGTGAGCGAAGCCGCAGGGTAAAGCTAGTAATTTATAACAGCGTATACTTACGATACATATAACAAAAAAATATATATAAAAAAAAAGACGTGTGGCACTCGGGGACTGCCGCGGTAAAGCTATTGCATAGCATTTTTTATCAACGCCATCTAGCGGTGAGAGGAGTCCCGTGTCAGGTTATTTTCGTTACGGAATTTCTGGATTCGGTCTCCACGCTCAAGGCCCGCGATAGAAGCTATGCAATAGCTTAAAAAAAAAATGTGATTAGTCTGTAATGTTCATGAAATTGTCTGGTGGGAGGCTGGCCGTGGCTAGTTACCACCCTACCGTCAAATACGTGCCGCCAAGCGATTAAGCGTTCCGGCACGATGGCGTGTAGAAACCGATTAGGGGTATGAGTTGAATTTACACTACCATACCCCTTCCAAGTTAGCCCGCTACTATCTTAGACTGCATAGTCACTTACCATCAGGTGAGATCGCAGTCAAGGACTATCTTGTCATCGAATAAAAAAAAAGAGTGAGAGTGCGGTCTATATATGGCATTCCGAACCAGCATAGCTAGCATGGACAGAAGATAGAAATTTTATCCCCCGATTTTATCCACTGACAAGGGATAAAAGTATCTTTTCCCTATGCTAAAGCATGGCGACAGAGGAGAGGATGTATATTTCTATAAGTATATCCACTGAGTGTTATTTCCACCGCTGTGCCCATGCTCGACGGGTGGATAAAGCTAAGCGGATAAACGTTTTATCCTTTTCCCGGGGATAAAATTTCTCCCGCCCATGCTAGCCCTGCAGTGGTAGATTCATTTGACGATTCGAAAGCGTTTTGCAAAAGTTTATTTGAATAAAAAACTATTCTATTCTATTCTATAGATTTCAGCCTTAATTATAGAATCTATCGAAGATACTCAGTCTCTTAGCACATCCAATTTCATTTCCAGAGAAATCGATGGCTTGGAAACGCTCGTCCAAGAACTGCACAGGGTGTTCTCAAAGAATCACGTCAATATACAGGAGGTGCAGAGTTTGATGTCCGCGTACAAATCCGACCCGAAGCAGTGGCGCAAGTTTGCAAAGTTTGATCGTTTTCGGTAAGTTATTTTGAGTGTATTGAAATTATTCGTATTATTATGTTAGGAATGTACAAAGTATGGTAAGTATGTTACTGAAAACTAAATATTAGGTCCAATATTCACAGAAATTAGAATAAGTATTATTATTAGACTATTTGGAGAGGATAGGAGAATATTAGTCAACTTCAGCGTGGCTAATATTCCTTTAAAAAAAAGTGATTAATTTAGTCGCTACGACACTTACGCGGTTTTGATTTGACTACAAACGTATGAAAATGGATTTTAATGTACTAATGCTAGTTACGCGGTTTTGCACTATCCCCGACGTTGCCGCGCCTATTGTTACGAGTATTTCAGCTAGTCGATTCGATCGCTGTCAATTGAGATAACTACATAGTAGTTATCTCAATTGACTTATAATATATTTAATTGATAAGAGAAGATGTTTTGCTACTGTTTGGTACTTACCTATTTAGGCCTAAAATCTCGAAAATACAGAGTAACATTGATAAAGTTCCGTTGGCACCAATTTCATAATTACGACTTCCCTGGCAAGAATTCCTTCGCGAGAAGTTTAAAGATATGTATTGTTATACTTACGGTGGCTTCACAGTATATTATACCAATGTAGTCTTTGTGAAACTATTAAAAAGACGTGTGGCACTCGGGGACTGCCGCGGTAAAGCTATTGCATAGCATTTTTTATCAACGCCATCTAGCGGCTCACCGTAGAGGAGTCCCGTGTCAAGTTATTTTCGTTACGGAATTTCTGGATTCAGTCTCCGCGCTGGCCCGCGATAGAAGCTATGCAATAGCTTAACAAAGAGGTGATACACATGATCTATTAACTAGACACCGTCATAAACTAGTAACACCATACTATCGTCTGCGTAAAGTGCAGAAGTCCTTTGTGGGGTCGAGTATACGCTTTTATAACTTGATTCCGAAAGAATTGGTAGATTTACCATTACATAAAAAACAGTGTGTAAAAACACAATCAATAAATAGAGGTTATAGTTAAAGAATTTCTTAATGACAAAGTTGCTTGGAAGCAATCTGCTTTGCTTCAGCTGTCCACAAGATAGATAAGCTACATATTGTAACATTTTTGGTTTTGAAAAGAGCAACTGCTGAGTTTCTTGCCGGCTCTTCTCAGCAGACTCTATCAGCATTCCGAATCGGTGGTAGATTCTCGACTTGTCATAAGAGCCACAAGTTGGCCTACATGAAATAAATAATTTTGAATTTGATTTGAAGTGGTGAGCGCTATAGACTTACAACAATTTTTTTTATTCCTTGACTGCGATTTTACCTGATGGTAAGTGACGATGCAGTCTCAGATGGAAGCGGGCTAACTTGGAAGGGGTATGGCAGTGTAGATTCAATCCATACCCCTAGTGGGCTAACTTGGGAGGGTTATGCCAGTGTACATTCAACCTATACCCCTAATCGGTTTCGGTAGTGCCGGAACGCTAAATCGCTTGGTGGCACGTCTTTGACGGTAGGGTGGTAACTAGCCACGGCCACAGCCTCCCACCAGACTAGACTAGAGACAATTTAGAAATTATAAATTCCCAAATTGCCCCGCCGGGAATCGAACCCGAGACCTCCCAGTTATAATAATTCTCAATTATAATATAACAATAATACCACGGTAATGCCCCCTTATTTTATAAACAAACCCGTATCAATGTTACCTCCATATGTTTTTGAACCTTTATCTTATTTTCTTGTAGTAGTTTCCAGAGAATATTTCGCTGTTACCAAGTAAATAAGGTTTATGGAAGTTTCTGCTTTATCTCACTTGCAATAAAGGTCAGATTTGTTTGTATAATTAATATGTGTCAACTCGCGACCTCAGGAAATGTGGTTCAAAATATAGCCACAGATAAGACTGTTGCTATACTTATATCTTGTTTTTGGGAGGATTTATTATGAAAGTTATTATCAATCATTTTCGTGTATGACGAAAAGTTGGAGAGCTGGTGGGTTATTTTAGGAAAGTGCTTGATTTTCACTGTCGAAGTTTTATTGTCCATATTAATACAATAAATCACATAAAAGCTCTAAATAGCTAAAGATTTCTTTCTCATTTGTCCGGCCAGTAAAATTGCATATTTTTCAGGAATTGCCTTTCTACTGTTTTGCCTAAGTGTTTTTAAGCTATTGCATAGCTTCTATCGCGGGCCAGCGTGTAGACTGAATCCAGAAATTCCGTAACGAAAATAGCCTGACACGGGACTCCTCTACGGTGAGCCGCTAGATGGCGTTGATAAAAAATGCTATGCAATAGCTTTACCGCGGCAGTCCCCGAGTGCCACACGTCTTTTTTTTAAATTATAATACAATCGTAAAAAAAAGCTTTTATTTTGGATATTGGATAGAAGCGGGCGTTACTAAGTGGAAGTTCAAGGAACAAAAATCAAAAAATTACGAAGTAGATTTCCAAGTCGACTTGGGTGAATTTGTATTTGTTCATCTATTTAACAGACAGACACTCAGATAAATCTGTGTCTGTCAGGTTTGTAACTTCTGACATCATCAAATAGTATCAGTCAATTGCTACTACTATCTACTAGCGCCCACTGTAGCACACTTGTCTGCTCTCTAAATGAAGAAGGTGTAGGTCACAGTTTGAGACTGACCAAGCGCATATTGGCACATTTCAAACACATTTGAGAACATTATTGCTAATCCACAGGTGTGCAGGTTCTCTAAAAATGTGTTAATATGTCAAATGAGTCTAAAATTCGAACTTCAGAGCCCCCTAAAAAAAGGTCAAAGTATTAACCACTAGGCTACTACAACTGCAGATGTGTGGGTATAAAATATTTTCGTTGCAACACTTTGAGTATCAATGACTGGAAACAGTTTTTTTTAGCGAGCAAACGAACCCATGAACATTTCGTCGGCTTAACGCCATCTAGTGTAAAATTCGGTAACGAACACGATGGAATCGCTCGTATCTCCCACTTGTTTTTAGTTTCTTGCTATTTACAAAAAATAAAAATACCACGGCATAAGCCGACGCCATTTTGACCTAATACCTAAGTCCATTTATTGAATCATGATAACAGATAATAAATTATAATTATAACAAACATATGCACAATTAATATTCAAATGTAAATAAAGCTGTTTGTCTATGTTTTTATTGTTAGTTAGGTACCTATATAGTAAAAAAGTTTTTCTTTCTCCTGTAAAGTTTGACCAAATGGAGATACGAAGTTTTTGTAGCGCCTGAGGCACCACCAATGCGTTGCCGGCTTTTCAGGAATTTGTTGGTCCGCCCCTTGAATAACCCCATGTTGTAATTACAGAGTTAGAATTTTATCAAGCACGTCCTCAAAAATTCCCAACACCTCTCCATCATGAACAACATCAATGCACTACGTCACTAAACAACACCCAGAATCTGTTGTGTTATCATTAGTACATAATTATTATTAGTTATGATGTTGTTGAAAATAACACGAGATACTGTGACGTATTTTATCTATATTGCGAATGTTTGTGAAACTCAAGCGTATCTCAATAATAATCCTATCTATATATATAAAATTCAAAGTCCTGACTGACTGACTGACTGACTGAGATATCAACGCACAGCCTAAACTACTGAAGTTAGAAACTTGAAATTTTTACAGTTGGTTCCTTTTATGACGTAGGCGTACACTAAGAAAGGATTATTGGAAATTCCACCCCTAAGGGGTTTAAATAGGGGATGGAAGTTTATATGAAACTCCGTCATTTTTCAAGCTGTTTCCATTAAAGTTGGTATTTGAGCTCTCAGTTAAAAATAAAGAAGTACGTGTGTCACAGTTTTTGAAAATTCCACCCCAGTACCTAATTCCACGTGGACGAAGTCGCGGGGGCAAAAGCTAGTTAATATTATAAATGCGAAAGTTTGTATGTTTGTTACTCAATCACGTCGCAACGACTGAGCCGATTTGGCTGAAATTTGGCACAGAGATAGATCATAGTCTGGACTAGAACTTTTTATACCGGAATATAAGAGAGTTCCCGCGGGAATGAGTGGGTTAAGATGTGCGCGATATATTACATTACTAGCTGATACCCGCGACTCCGTTCGCGTGGATTTAGTTATTAACCTCGATATAAATGACGACCTCCCTGGCGCAGTGGTGAGCGCTGTGGTCTTATAACTGGGAGGTCTATCTTGATTCCCGGCGGGGGCAATTTGGGAATTTCTAATGTCTAAATTGTCTCTGGCCTGTCTGGTGGGAGGCTTTGGCCGCGGCTAGTTACCAACCTACCGTCAAAGACGTGCCGCCAAGCGATTTAGCGTTCCGGCACGATGGCGTGCAGAAACCGATTAGGGGTATGCGTACACTGCTATACCCCTTCCAAGTTAGCCCGCTACCATCTTAGACTGCAACGTCACTTACGATCAAGTGAGATTGCAGACAAGGACTATCTTGTCATCGAATAAAAAAAATGTATTACTAGATGTGGCGTTCCGAACACTCAACCTTGTTCAACCGACATGCACAGTCGACCGTGCATTAGTTGTTAGTGGTGAGGGCATTGACGACGTCCGAACGGGGTTCTATCTTGGCGATAAAACTTTTTAAGCTCCATAAATGAATTAAAAACAAAACATTAAATCACTGCATTAAGAGACTATTGGCCTTATTATCACACTACTAGCTTTTGCCCCCGCGACTTCGTCCGCGTGGAATTAGATTTTGGGGTGGAATTTTCAAAAACTGTGACACACGTATTTTTTTATTTTTAACTGAAAGCTCAAATACCAACTTTGATGGAAACAGCCTGAAAAATGACGGAGTTTCATATAAACTTCCATCCCCTATTTAAACCCCTTAGGGGTGGAATTTCCAATAATCCTTTCTTAGTGTGCGCCTACGTCATAAAAGGAACCAGCTGTAAACATTTCAAGTTTCTTCAAGACTGTGTATGTTTGTTGCTCTTTTCCGCCACAACGACTGAACCGATTTGGCTGTGGAATGGAGATAGCTGATACCCAGGATTAACAAATAGGCTACATTTTGTCCCGAAAAATTAAAGATTTCCTTCGGGAGTAAAGAAAACCAAAATCCACGCAAACGAAGTCGCGGCCATCGTATAGGATAAAAAAACTATTTAATTACCTCCTTGAAAATGTTTTTTATTTAGTGAAAGATTTCCATAATGCTTAAGGAAGTCTTTCACTGAATATTAAATCTTAGATAGGTTTAAAGAAATTTATTCTCCAAAAGAACATTTTGCTCACTTATAGAGAACTTAAAACTAAAAATATAAAATTACAAACATATGAAAAAACAAAAAATGGTGACTCCTAACAATAAAAATACTAAACACAATTTTTTTGAATATGCATTCTAAGTTTTTTTTTTTAAAGTTACAAAAGACTTTTGAGCTACAACCTCTTGAGGCAGACTATTATATAGTAGTGCTCCCTCAAATTGTATAGTTTTCGCACTATATGTTTTTGTTCTAGCTTTAGGTACTTCAGTCAGTCAGTAGATATTTCAGTTTATTAGTGTTTAGCCAGTAGGCACTGTAATTTAATTAATATTTGGACGTCAGTAACGACAAAATATGCGTGTTTTATATAACATTTTACCAACTTTTTTGTACTATATTTTACCGAATAAATACTTTTTTCTAATAAAAAAAAATATTAGCCACGATGAACTTGACTAATATTCTCCTCTCCCCTCCAAATACGCAGAAAGCTTGTGCTAGGAGTGGGTACGACAATAGTGCAACTGGTGGGGATCGAACCTGCGACCTTTCAGTTTTCAGTCCATACCTTTAACCGTTGGGCTATTGAGGCTTCTAAATTACTTTACTATACTTTAGTATGGTATTAATTTCAACTTAGTGCTTTAAGCCGTTTCTGAGAAAAAGGAGCTTGACAAACGGATAGACAGACAACGAGGCGAGCCTAAAAGGGTTCCCTTTTTCGAAACCCTAAACAGTTTATCCTTTTTTTCCCAGATACACCCGTAACCTTGTAGACGCCGGTAACGGCCTGTTCAACGTCATGATACTATGCTGGGGGCCCGGGCATGCCTCGGCCATCCACGACCACGCCGATTCGCATTGCTTCATGAAGTTACTGAGCGGAAGCTTGGATGAAGTCAGGTTGGTTTGTTACTTTGTTACCACTGTATACTAGCAGTGACACTAATAAGAAATAGGAATCCCATTGGTTTGTTACTTTGTTACCACTGTATACTAGCAGTGACAAGAATAAGAAATAGGAATCCCATTGGTTTGTTACTTTGTTACCACTGTATACTAGCAGTGATACTAATAAGAAATAGGAATCCCATTGGTTTGTTACTTTGTTACCACTGTATACTAGCAGTGATACTAATAAGAAATAGGAATCCCATTGGTTTTTTACTTTGTTACCACTGTATACTAGCAGTGATAAGAATAAGAAATAGGAATCCCATTGGTTTGTTACTTTGTTACCACTGTATACTAGCAGTGATAAGAATAAGAAATAGGAATCCCATTGGTTTGTTACTTTGTTACCACTGGATACTAGCAGTGATACTAATAAGAAATAGGAATCCCATTGGTTTGTTACTTTGTTACCACTGTATACTAGCAGTGATACTAATAAGATATAGGAATCCCATTGGTTTTTTACTTTGTTACCACTGTATACTAGCTAGCTACTAGCTACTAATAAGAAATAATATAGGAATCCTATTAATATTATAAACGCGCGTATAAGCGCTTATTCCGGCGGGTCAGTCAGTGGTCAGTCAGTAGCAATAAGGATTCTAAAAGGATTAAAAAAACGCGCTCAAAAAAACAATAGAATCTTAGAGAATACCACTAGGAACACAATATACCGAGGTTTAATAGTGAACAGCGCCATCTAGGCGTCGGTCTTGAACAACAGGTTTATCTTTTGAATGAAAGAAAAGTCAATATCCTAATTACGAAAACGTTTTCTTTTTTACTTTTAGATACGAATGGCCTAACAACGTAGAACCAGAAGTTGTAAAAAAGCTCAAAACGAAATCTAACGGAAATGGAACAGAAGAGATCACCGAAAACCTGAATAATTTAGATATTAACAAAAATGACAGCTGTCAAAATGAACACGACGATTACGAAGCGCAGGGTATGAAAGAAATTGGTAGAACGAGATTAGAAGTGGACGATGTATGTTATATAAATGGTAAGTGAGGGTATTTTGATATTTATTCTTACTAAAATTATAAATGGTAAAGTGCGTTCGTTGGTTGGTTTGTCTTTCAATCATGCAGCAACAGAGCAACGGATTGACGTGATTTTTCAAATTCAAATTCAAAATTATTTATTTCATGCCAACTTGACGTTCTTATGACAAGTCGAGAATCTACCACCGGTTCGGAATGCTGAATCCGCTGAGAAGAGCCGGCAAGAAACTCAGCAGTTGCTCTTTTCAAAAAAAATGTTACAATATGTAGCTTATCTATCTCGTGGACGGCTGAAGCAAAGCAGATTGCTTCCAAGCAACTTTTATTATTCTTATTAAACTAGCGGACGCCCGCGACTTCTTCCGCGTTCCTAAATCCTCAGTTTAGGTGGGCAGTACCCCTGCAGCATCAGGATTGAAGAGTTGGAACCCGAAATTTTTATGGGTGCATCTTGCAAAGTTTTTGTTTCAATTAAAAAAAGATTCACGCAAATCGGTTAAGAAAACACGGAGATATCTATATACAGAGGTAGAAAAACACAACTCCTCCGTCTTTTTCGAAAGTCGGTTAAAAAAGTAGGCGATAATATCAGCTATCTACCAGTGAAAGTCCCGTCAAAATCGGTCCAGCCGTTTCCGAAATTAGCGGCAACAAACAGACAGACAGAGAGACAAAAATTTTAAAAATTGTTTTCTTGTCATAAGTACCGTATTCACTTTCGTATGCAGTTAGTAAAAAGCTGTTCTTTTGATATTACAAACAGATACTTCAATTTTATTTATTTGTATAGATGTATAGTCGTGAGTCGCGAAGTGGAAATCGAATCGAATCGAATCGAATTGAAGTGGAAATGGGCGGGGCACATAGTTCGAAGAGCTGATGGTCGATGGGGTCCCAAGGTGCTGGAGTGGCGACCCCGCACCGGGAAGCGCAGTACAGACCCCCCACTAGGTGGACCGACGACATCAAACGAGTCGCAGGGAGTCGCTGGATTCAGGCGGCGCAAGACCGAAGTCTGTGGAGGTCCATGCAGGAGACTTATGTCCAGCAGTGGACGTCCATAAGTTGAAGAAGAAGAAGATAAATGTATAGATGCTATGACAATGTTTTTGTTTCTCTTCTCCAGATGCCCAAGGTCTGCACAGGATGGAGAACCCTTCCCACGTGGATGGGGCAGTCTCCCTCCATCTCTACTGCCCCCCCTTCGACAGCTGTAGGGTGTTCGATTCCCGAACTGGCAAATCCTCTGAAGTCAAAGTTACCTTTTGGTCCATGTATGGGAAGAAGATTAAAAGGGTAAGTTCATGCATTATTTATAAGACTAGCTTTTGCCCCCGCGACTTCGTCCGCGTGGAATTAGATTTTGGGGTGGAATTTTCAAAAACTGTGACACACGTACTTTTTTATTTTTAACTGAAAGCTCAATTACCAACTTTGATGGAAACAGCTTGAAAAATGACGGAGTTTCATATAAACTTCCATCCTCTATTTAAACCCCTTAGGGGTGAAATTTCCAATAATCCTTTCTTAGTGTGCGCCTACGTCATAATAGGAACCAACTGTAAAAATTTCAAGTTTCTAACTTCAGTAGTTTAGGCTGTGCGTTGATATCTCAGTCAGTCAGTCAGGACTTGGAATTTTATATATATAGATTACAAGTTGCTAACCGCGACTTCCTTTTTTGAGGTTTTTATTCCCGCGGGAACTCTCTTATTTCCCGGGATAAGCCTATGTGCTATTCCAGACTATGGTCTATCTCTGTGCCAAATTTCAACCAAATCGGTTCAGTCGTTGCTACGTAATTGAGTAACTAACATACAAACTTTCGGATTTATAATATTATAATAGGATTTTAAAGTTGGTTTATTTAAGGTGCAAATGTCCCACTTCTGACATAATGTTTTCGATCCGCCCAGTGGTTGGAGCTGTGTGTTGTTAGATCAGTCAGTCAGTCAGTCAATCAGTCAGTCAGTCATCTTTTCCTTTTATATATTTAGAAGATAAGACTTAAACACAACCATAAGACACGTGCACTCGTAAATTGCAAGAATTATACCAGTAACTTGCAAGAACTTAAATTCTTGCAATTCACGAGGGCGCGTGGCTCATGGTCGTGTGCGTGTCGTATCTGTATAAGTGTGAGCGAGAGCTTGCTCGCGCCTGACCGCTCCCACCTAGGCTCCTGACAGGCACGCACACTTACGCAATGTGCATGTACACGACGTAACCACAAGTAAAGCTCACGCGCCCTCGTGAATTGCAAGAACTATACCAGCGCTAACCTTTACTATCTGTTTTTTTTTTTACAGGTTATAGAAGCAAATCCCTCTGATGATCAAGAGTAGCTTAGATTGTGGACTTCGTCATAGACTTTGTGTCTGGGTATATATTTCCAGTTAAGTTAACATTCCGTTATAATAAGACTGTAATATTTTATGATAAGTAAATTACTTTATTAAGCTATATAGTTTACGATAAATCTATACATATAATAAAATTGTAGAAAAGTGGTGTCTGTACAATGGAAATATATAAAAAAAAAGTAGCAGGGTTTGTTATTATATCGATGCCGAACCCGAAATTGTAATTAATTTTTTTTTGTCTGTTTGTCTATTTGTCTGTGTGTTTGTGCACGCTAATATCAGAAACGGCTTATTCGATTTAGATACGGTTTTCACTAATATATTGTAGTAAGCTTCACTTAACATTTAGTGTTTATTTCATGTCAATCGGTTCATAAATAAAAAAGTTATGTCAAGTTAAAGAATCACGGCGAACATTTTTAACGTACAGATTACGTACTACACGCCTCGCGCCTGAGCGTCGACGGTATATGTAATTCAAAATATGCTGCCCGAAAAGTCACTATTCCACGCGAACGAAGTCGTGGGCACAGCTAGTTTTTAATATGTTTATTAGTTTATTTGTAGCTATGTATAATATACATATATGCCAGCAAGCTGTGCATCACTACATAGTATAAAACAAAGTCGCTTTCTCTGTCCCTATGTACGCTTAAATCTTTAAAACTACGCAACGGATTTTGATGCGGTTTTTTTAATAGATAGAGTGATTGAAGAGGAAGGTTTACATGTATAATAACATCCATTAACAGTGAATGACATAGGCTATATATTTTATACCCGTGCGAAGCCGGAAAAACAATCATAAAACGCGCTGACTAATTGGACATGAGATTTAAGTTTTAAAAAAAGCTTGGACCAAGTTTAATAAAAATTGTAAAACCTCTGTATTGGTATTGTAAAACCTGAGATACAGCTTTGCTAGAATGTATTATGCAGACTTTTGCGTGTTACATTTTTATTAAAGTTTATTAAATTTTTTATGCAGATATTTTAATATTTATTTTGCTGCGATGTATTTCTTTTGCACTGCTGTACTGTCTTACATAATGCGGTACGACAAAGACCCATTTTTGCGAATAATACGAATAATAATCAAAAGAAAAATTATCGCAAAATCGATAGATTAGTATTTAAAGATAATTCCTGATTTCTTACCTGGACGAATTTGTAAGTATTTTAAATAAGAAAAAAAAAAATAACTTGTAGTAAGTATAAAAGAATATACTTAAGGCATTAATATTGTTATCAGGTAGTTAAGCAAGAAAATAATCATTTTGGCTTCCAAAAAATATAAAATTATACAATTATTATTCAGATAAAATTTCTGTTTCTTATTTATCTTTTTGTATTTTAATGTTATTTTATTATTTAAGAGTTTTATTTTAAGTTATTCATAATAAGATTATAAAACATATTTGTAAAAGAAAAACTTCGAAATAAAGTATTTATATTTTTGTAATTATTTGTTTTCTTTCGAACATCTTTTTTTTTGATTAAAAGAATAAATTTTAAAACTATAATTTGATAAATCAGAGGAAAGTAAGATGCAAAGTTGTTTTAAAAACAAAATAATTTATTTACATTATTATCAACGAATATTTACAATTAAATATGTATAGGTACTAAATTTTTTTTAACAATTTAAAAATACCTAAATCGTCATGAAATTTTGAAATGATTTTAATACAACTTGTTTACTATCTATAAAATAATAATGATGAAATGAAATTCCTTAATACAAAAAATTCAAGCTAAGAAATTTTTTTTTTTTAACCAAGGACTTTTAATATCATTTCTAGCAATGAATCCTTTAAACATTGGATATAATCAGGCGTTATTTTGCGGTAAGTTCATGATAAGCAAGAAAAGGTTATAATTATTTTGCTATAATCTGCCAACAGAAAAAATCTGTATGGCCAAACATGCAGTGGCTTTCTTGCTTGGTTGGGAAGGTAAGCGGTGCTTCGCTTGTAACTGCATGTTTGACCATACAGATTTTTTCTGTTGGCGGTTTATAGCAAAAAAATTATAACCTTTTCTGTCTAATGAATCCTTTTTTTTAAATCAGAAATCGAAACTGAACTTTGGAATAAAGTCAAAGAAATTTGAACGTGCCGAATAAAATTCTTAGCTTCTCAACACCTTACTTTTTCTTTAATGTCTTACTGATATTGGCGAAGAAGCTTTTGAAGTCTTCAACCTTTCCCCAAGGGAGGAACACTTTCACACCGTCCGCTACTACAGAAGACTGTATATTTAACCGTTCGCATTCAACGTTGCAAGCGAAGTCGCACGTCTGAGCGTTTGCGTTGAAGTAGAGACCTTCGGAGCAGACCCCGAGGACTGGTGTGAAGTTCTCGCAACGCCAAAACTTGTCGCAATCTGTTTCGTGTCTCCAATGAGGTACGTGGCATTCCGTTGCACATCTGTCTAATACGACTCCGCCTTCACCATCTCCGCCACCTCCTCCTCCACCCCCACCGCCACCTCCTCCTCCACCACCTCCGCCTTCACCGCCATCGCCATTGCCTCCATCTCCACCACCTTCTCCCCCTCCACCTCCTCCTCCACCTCCACCTCCGCCGCCTCCTCCACCTCCTCCGCCCCCTCCATCTCCACCACCGCCTCCATCTCCACCGCCGCCTCCACCTCCACCGCCGCCTCCATCACCACCGCCGCCTCCATCACCACCGCCGCCTCCATCTCCACTGCCGCCTCCATCTCCACCGCCGCCTCCATCACCACCGCCTTCTCCTCCCCCACCTCCTCCACCTCCGCCGCCTCCACCACCGCCTTCACAACCAGCGTTCCAAGGCCAGTCACATATCTTTAATAAAGAAAACGATAATGTTAAACCGAGGTTCTCTACAATAAATCTATAATTCAAAATTTTATGCAGTCATGGATTATATTATTTATTTTATTTTAAATTGATATAGTTATTATTATTGCTCATTCCTGCTGTTAACCAGGCAAAGTAATTTAAATTGGTATATTATAATTTTTTAGATAGGCATTTTAAAAGAATTAGTAACATCATTTCTTTACCTGAAGGACAGGGTTGAAGTGCAATCCAGGATGACACATTGCTCCATGTTTCTCGCCATCTATGCATTGGAAAAATCTGGAGCAGTTCGCCGGATCAGGTAGCAGCCAGTGTACGTCGAAGTCAGCAGGGCAGCCATTGGGGAGCCATCCTCCACCGCCGCCACCACCTCCTCCACCTCCTCCGCCTCCTCCACCTCCTCCGCCTGCTCCGCCTCCGCCTCCACCGCCATTGCCTCCATCTCCACCACCTCCGCCGTTGCCCCCATCTCCACCGCCTCCACCATTGCCCCCATCTCCACCGTCAACGCCATTGCCTCCATCTCCACCGCCACCGCCGTTGTCTCCATCTCCACCACCAACTCCGCTGCCTCCATCTCCACTGCCACCGCCATTGCCTCCATCTCCACCGCCGCCACCATTGCCTCCATCTCCACCTCCACCTCCACCGCCGCCGCCTCCGCCACCACCGCCGCCTCCTCCTCCACCTCCATCGCCACTACCACTGCCACTATCTCCACCATCCCCGCCTCCGCCACCACCACCACCTCCTCCTCCTCCACCTCCACCGCCTCCTCCTGCACCACCGCCACCTCCTCCTCCACCATTTCCTCCTTCACAGCCAGCATTAGAAGGCCAGTCACACACCTATAAAAATAAAATTGGTAAATTAGCTTCATGAAATAAAAAATTTTTTCAATGAAAAGTACAAGCCGTGAAAAATCCTTACTAATATTATAAATGCGAAAGTGTTATCAATGCCAAATAAGCATGAATATCAATTCTGCTTTGTGCAAATGCAAGTAGAGTTCGAAGCAGAATTGCTATCTTTCTAAAAAATTCAAAATAAAATTGACAATTGAAAATTATTCTTGCCCAATAAGTTTTCCCTTTTAAATAAACTGTTCAAGCTTTACCTGAAGAATGGGGTTAAAGTGCAAGCCGGGTTGGCATTCCTGTTCACGTAATTGCCCATCTATGCAGTAGTAGAACTTAGAGCAGTTGGCATGTGGCAGTAACCAGTGTACGCTGCTGTTGGCCGGGCAGCCATTGGGGAGCCATCCTCCACCACCACCGCCTCCTCCTCCACCTCCTCCACCTCCTCCTCCACCTCCTCCACCTCCTCCGCCTCCTCCACCTCCTCCACCTCCACTAACACCATCGCCATTGCCTCCATCTCCACCACCAATACCATTGCCTCCGTCTCCACCACCACCTCCTCCTCCTCCTTCTCCTCCTCCACCTCCATCTCCACCACCACCACCACCGTTCCCTCCATCTCCACCTCCATCACCATTGCCTCCATCTCCACCACCTCCTCCTCCTCCTCCACCACCTCCTCCTCCTCCTCCACCACCACCGCCACCGTCACCACCTCCACCTCCACCACTTCCGCCTTCACAACCAGCATTTGAAGGCCAGTCACAGACCTATAAAAAATAAAATTGGAAAATAAGTTTCAGGAAATTAACAAATTTTTTCAATCAAAAGTACACGCCGTGAGAAATCCTTACTAATATTATAAACACGAAAGTGTTTGTTCGTTGTTTTGTTGGTCTGTCCGTCAATCACGCCACAACAATTGCTTTGTTCGGATCGACGAGATTTTTTGCATGTGTATAGTTGAAGACCGGGAGAGTGATATAAGCGGGATTTACCTGAAGAATGGGGTTGAAGTGCAAGCCGGGTTGGCATTCCTGTTCACGTAATTGCCCATCTATGCAGTAGTAGAACTTAGAGCAGTTGGCATGCGGCAGTAACCAGTGTACGCTGCTGTTGGCCGGGCAGCCATTGGGGAGCCATCCTCCACCACCACCGCCACCTCCACCGCCTCCTCCACCTTCGCCTCCGCCACCTCCTTCGCCATTGCCTCCATCTCCACCACCACCACCTCCTCCACCTCCGCCTCCTCCTCCTCCTCCACCGCCACCATCTCCATTGCCTCCATCTCCACCACCACCACCATCACCTCCTCCACCGCCATCATCGCCATTGCCTCCATCTCCACCACCATCACCACCGCCGCCTCCATCACCACCACCGCCTCCTCCTCCCCCGCCTCCATCTCCACCACCGCCGCCGCCACCACCTCCACCTCCACCACTTCCGCCTTCACAACCAGCATTTGAAGGCCAGTCACACACCTATAAAAATAAAATTGGTAAATAAGCTTCAGGAAATAAACAAATTTTTTCAATCAAAAGTGCAAGCCGTGAGAAATCCTTACTAATACTATAAATCCGAAAATGTTATCAATGCCAAATAAGCATGAATATCAATTCTGCTTTATGCAAATGCAATAGGTCGAAGCAGAATTGCCATCTTTCTACAAAATTCAAAATAAAATTGATAATTGCAAATTATTGTTGCACAATAAGTTTACCCTTGTAAATAAACCGTTCATGATTTACCTGAAGAATGGGGTTGAAGTGCAAGCCGGGTTGGCATTCCTGTTCACGTAATTGCCCATTTATGCAGTAGTAGAACTTAGAGCAGTTGGCATGTGGCAGTAACCAGTGTACGCTGCTGTTGGCCGGGCAGCCATTGGGGAGCCATCCTCCACCACCACCGCCTCCTCCTCCGCCTCCTCCACCTCCTCCGCCTCCTCCACCTTCGCCTCCGCCACCTCCTTCGCCATTGCCTCCATCTCCACCACCACCTCCATCACCTCCTCCGCCTCCACCTCCTCCTCCTCCTCCACCGCCACCATCTCCATTGCCTCCATCTCCACCGCCGCCTCCATCACCACCGCCGCCTCCACCTCCACCGCCGCCTCCATCACCACCGCCACCTCCATCACCACCACCGCCTCCTTCTCCTCCACCGCCTCCATCTCCACCACCGCCACCGCCACCACCTCCGCCACTTCCGCCTTCACAACCAGCATTAGAAGGCCAGTCACACACCTATAAAAATAAAATTGGTAAATAAGCTTCAGGAAATAAACAAATTTTTTCAGTCAAAAGTGCAAGCCGTGAGAAATCCTTACTAATACTATAAATCCGAAAATGTTATCAATGCCAAATAAGCATGAATATCAATTCTGCTTTGTGCAAATGCAAATAGAGGTCGAAGCAAAATTGCCATCTTTCTAAAAAATTCAAAATAAAATTGATAATTGCAAATTATTCTTGCACAATAAGTTTTCCCTTGTAAATAAACCATTCAAGATTTACCTGAAGAATGGGGTTGAAGTGCAAGCCGGGTTGGCATTCCTGTTCACGTAATTGCCCATCTATGCAGTAGTAGAACTTAGAGCAGTTGGCATGTGGCAGTAACCAGTGTACGCTGCTGTTGGCCGGGCAGCCATTGGGAAGCCATCCTCCACCACCACCGCCTCCTCCTCCGCCTCCTCCACCTCCTCCACCTCCTCCGCCTCCTCCACCTTCGCCTCCGCCACCTCCTTCACCATTGCCTCCATCTCCACCACCACCACCTCCTCCGCCTCCACCTCCTCCTCCTCCTCCACCGCCACCATCTCCATTGCCTCCATCTCCCCCACCACCACCATCAACTCCTCCACCGCCATCATCGCCATTGCCTCCATCTCCACCACCATCACCACCACCGCCTCCACCACCTCCTCCTCCTCCTCCTCCACCTCCACCACCTCCACCACCTCCGCCACCTCCACCACCTCCACCATTTCCGCCTTCACAGCCAGCAGCCGAAGGCCAGTCACAGACCTATAAAAAAAAGCAAAAATACAGTATTGTAGGAATAATCAAAATTTGTGCTTAAGTATAAAAGCCAGTAAACAAATAAAGAAAAACATAATAAGCAGTTACAATGGGGAATGTTCGCTTATTTTGACGTTCAGCTCTTCGTATTCTATTCAAAATAAAAAATACACGTGAAAGAATCACTTCGATACGTCAAGTAGTTTCCCAAATAATAAATAATTTTAAAATGATCACTGGCGAGTGTCGTCTCTACGTTGATAGTGAAATGATCGGAGCGTTGTCAAGTGACGTCACATCGCAACCGTCACAACGGGGCTATTAGCGGGAGCGGGACTCGATATTTATGTCTGTAAAATCACAACTACTTGGTTTTTGAATGAAACAAAAACTAGTGTATTTGTGTACATATCGACGATGGAAAACAATAAGGGCGTATCCCCTTAAAAGGTCGTAACTAGACTACGTATAAGGTAATAATCAGCTTTTTTTTCTGCGTCGATTGGTGTAGGTCTGGTTGCTCTACGATGACATGAAATTCAAAATTTAGACAGTAATTTGAAAATTATGTTTAATTTTTTGGGTGTAACTGCCCATAAAACAGCGTATTTATACTGTTTGGAAATACGGCTAGCAGCAGTTTGTGTTTTAAATTAAAAGAAATATACGCCGTTCCTGTTTATATGCACCACAGCCGTTAAGACCTTTTTGCGGGATGCATTTTTTATAACTCCTTGCTTACGACATTTTAGCGGTTTATATTTTTCTACAGCGAAAGAATAACTTCTGAGATACTACAATTTTATGGGTGATTGAAATCAATCCAAACCATTATAAAACCATATTACCAGCATAAATATTTTATATTATTTAGTTAATACGAATCATAGGTCCCGCCATTTCTGGAATATACCGGTTTTTCCTAAGATACGCCCTAGGCAAATTACCTTAGTCGCTGCGCGGACGCCGTAACGAAAGGTTGTGTATGTTTTATCTTAGTGAAATCGTGTTGCGAAAACTTTGGAGTGTATAATTTCTCTAAATCACGGTATGTATCTATAGTTTTATTTACCTAGTGATAAGTTCCGTGATACTTATGTGTTTTTTAGACAAAATCGAAGGATAATGTTTGTAAACAAACCTTAAAAATCAGTGTTCTATTCCTATTTAAAATCGCTTTGCGTTGTAAGATTTTGGAATGTAATGTTTTGTCATGAACTTTTACTACATTTGTAATACAAATCACAAACATAAGAGGTTTTATTGTTTACAAACATTCTCTTTGATTTTGGCTTAGTATAGTAGGATGGGTGAGAAAGGCGGAGGACCGGGTTTGGTGGCGTTGTCTCAAAAAGGCCTATGTCCAGCTGTGGACGGATACGGGCTGATGGATGGATGGATGGATAGTAGGTACCTAGTTATAATAAAAAGTAATCAGTGAATAGTTGGTAGCTGATTAGATAAAACTACAAAAATAGGTGTACCCTACTTAGGGGCAACCATTCTTTTTGAAGTTTACGCAGGCTTGACTTACCGTAATGCCAGCCAAAGACGCTCAAGTAGACTTGCGCAAGTCTGACTTTGTGCAAACTACCAAGTATAGAATATTGCGCAATATTTTATCTAGATACGCTCAAATAGACTTGTACAAGTCTGAGTTTGCGTAAGTTTACTTGAGCGTGTGTTGCTGGCGTTACGTTTCGTATGTTACTGTAGCAGCAAGAGAGAGCAGAAGTTTTATTTCAGTCGTGTGGTCTAAAGCACACTCGTTTAATTTTTTTTAGATGGCCAACCGACGAAAATGGAAAGATGATCTGAAACCCACAAAAAATGTCGAACAAATTTACATAGACGGAAAACTGGTTAAGGAATCTAAGAATAAAGAAAGAAAACACGATTGTATTGAATACGATTCGAAGTTCCAATATTCTGGTTCCAAGGATAGCGATTGTTGATGGTTAACTATCACCTGAAGATAACCTTTACCCAAATAAACTGCCAATATCGGCACAGAAGTATGCAGACCTCAAGAAACTTACAAAAAAAGTTATACCGCCAGCATATGCTAATGAGTATTTAGGTCTGAAGTATAATAGTAAGATAGTCAACTGCCTACCAGATACAGATGAAGAGGATAATGTTTAAAATTTTACAATAGGTTAAGAATAATTGATATTTCTCATAAAGATTTTGTAAACTACAAAACAACCACCGCAATCAAACAAAGTCAAATATTTATTTTAATTGGATTACAGGTAATAAACCACATATTTCTTTTATTAGTTTTATTATAGTGGGTTTGATTTTATGATTAATGTTTTTTATAAGTGTTTAATCTTGTTGTCTATGTTACACTAGACTTATCTTTGGTTTTATATATTTTTGCTTTATAGTTTTACCTACTTAATCCAATTTAATAATGTTATTTAACTTTAAATGCCTTTTTAGTGTTAAAGTTGTTGTTGACTTTGAATGTTGTTTTTGCTATTGTTTTTTTATGTTTTTCAATGTCTTTTAGGTACATATTGAAGTCCATTTTCAACAAATTATATGAATTTAAAATACCCTTTATCACATGTAACTTTTTAAAACTTCAATAAATTTACGTTCAATCAAGCTTACGACATTTTATTGAGATCATTGCGTTTCTAGAGGTTTCACATACGACCAATTTTCTAACCATTGTATGAATTATGAATGTGTTTACACCCCGTTTCTAAAAGTAAATCAAAACAATCCCTACGTACGACCTTTTTGAGGTCGGTGAATTACTTAACATTTTCTGATTCAGTACAAACATCATGTCGAGATACTACGTTTTTGACGTCTGCAATTTCTGTTTATAATGGCTGTAACTTGAATAACTTTATTCCTAGCAATAGGAAGTTATAAGTTTGTAGTGCACTCAATACAGGTTTTTATTTTATAGTAATGGTGTAAAAATCATGTTCACACGATTTACCGTTAAAAAGATATGAATTAATTTCCATATTTTTATCTGTTTTTTGGCTCTGGTGTAAAGTTGGGATTTCGCGGGTTACGCCCTTATTGTTTTCCGTCGTCGATATGAGCTCAACTGTCACAACTTTTTTATTGCTATTTTGAATACCTAGTGTCATTCTCTATTATTAAATATAAAAGAATTAGTTACACTGCATGTGATATAGATCGTCCACTCAGCATCATGATGCTGATTTGATCATATATTTATTATGCAATTATTTTATTTAAGTTAGATTTAATTTTGTTTTCTTTGTTGTTGATACTATGCAACTTAAAATAAAAGCAATTCTGTGATAGACACGGATGGAGGCGATTACTTAATAATTATTTTTTTTTCATTTTGAGCATGTAATTGCTCAAAAATGACCAAATAAGAAAAATAATCATGTAAGCTATTTCTAAAGATCTTTCTCGAAAGTAGACAAAGGTATTCAATTTAAGAGCTTTACCTGAAGGACGGGGTTAAAGTGTAGGCCGGGTTGGCATTCCTGTTCACTCGTCTGGCCATTTACGCAGTAGTAGAACTTAGAGCAGTTGGCATGTGGCAGCAACCAGTGCACGTTGCTGTCGACAGGACAGCCATTGGGGAACCATCCTCCACCACCTCCACCACCTCCGCCGCCTCCGCCACCTCCACCGCCTCCACCACCTCCACCGCCTCCATCTCCACCGCCGCCTCCATCACCACCACCGCCTCCACCTCCACCGCCATCTCCGTCTCCACCACCGCCTCCGTCACCACCGCCATCTCCATCTCCACCACCGCCTCCATCACCACCGCCACCTCCACCGCCTCCGCCACCTCCATCTCCACCACCGCCTCCATCACCACCACCGCCTCCACCTCCACCGCCACCTCCGTCTCCACCGCCGCCTCCATCACCACCGCCATCTCCATCACCACCACCGCCTCCACCTTCACCGCCACCTCCATCTCCACCACCGCCTCCATCACCACCACCGCCGCCGCCTCCATCTCCACCGCCACCTCCATCACCACCGCCGCCTCCACCTCCACCGCCGCCTCCATCTCCACCGCCGCCTCCATCTCCACCGCCGCCTCCATCTCCACCGCCGCCTCCATCTCCACCGCCGCCTCCATCTCCACCGCCACCTCCATCTCCACCACCGCCTCCACCACCTCCTCCGCCACCGTTTCCGCCTTCACAACCAGCATTCCAGGGCCAATCGCAAATCTGTAATAAAATTGAACGTCTACAGTTGATAAGTTTGACAGTTTTCACTCTGTAACAAATATACCTATGAAATATTGTGACTTACTGATAAACTTTGAGATATTTTTGTTTTTTATTCGAGAACCTAGAGTTTCTAATCTAAGGATTTTTTGATATTTCATTCCCAAAAAAATCAAAACGGCGTCAAATAGTACATTGTTACCTTAGGGATGAAAGTAACTTATTTAGTCCCGAGACGGGGTTTGGCGCCCGAGCGTAGCGAGGGGGCCTATAGTTCGAGGGACTAAATAAGTCTTTATCCCGAGGTAAACACTGTGCTTTTCATTACGAATATAAGGAAAGTCAAAATAAAAATAGAAATTAGCTAAAGAAAATTGAGTGAACTTTATTTTACATAAATCAACAACTTTGGTGAGATATTTATTTAAAGTTTATGTTAAAATTAGAACAATTAGTAATAGTTAGTGAAAGGTTTTTGCCGGGTATATTGATATTTGATATTTTCTGGGAAAATTGAGTTTCTACAGTATCCAGGGATTCACTGTTAAACAGAAGCCTAAACAAAACTCTACAACTCGAAAAACAAATGAAGATCGGATTGCCGCTTGCCACTTTCCCGCCTTTTTTTTTCTTTGGCCTAGCCGGCGGGCTATGCATTTAGCTTTTTAATAGTCAAGTATTGTCTATGATTGTCTATGAATGTCAATGAATCAGTTGTCTTTACTTTATGAATAAAGTCTATCTTTCTTCTTGTCTATGGATGCACTCGGGTATGTCGTGTTTCATTTGAATTCCAATAAAAATGTGACAACTAGTTTTTTTTAATTATTTGACAGCTGTCAGTTGAAAACGATTCTCCCTAGGGCTGAAAAGTATTACTTTCAACCCGCTTCTCAGGCAACTTCAGACCTACTTTCCGTGTATGAGTAATGAAAATTAGTTTTTCATCTCCTGATTTGCAGACAAAATATAGTCTTTAAAAATATGTTATAACTTATACATACTTGTAAAGTACACTGAGTAATCATTACTTGGGGTATTTTATAAGTCTTATGGTTAAAGACCTCGGCCTCCCTTCCAGGGGACCTGTGGTCCGATCCCAGATCGCATCTCTGACGTTTTAAGCACTCGAATTTGCACTTGGTCAGCCTTTGGCCTTTTTTATTCGACAAGGGTCCTGTGACCTTAACCAACATAGATCGTACTAACTTCATGAGCTGCCTTGTTCTTTATACTAGTGCCTCAATCGAGGTCTGTCCATCTTGTAAGCCAAAATTCATGGTGTGCAAAATACAAATAAAATAGGCTATAAATTCTGTACCTGAAGCACGGGGTTAAAGTGCAGTCCATGATGACACATCTGCTCGTGTTTTGCGCCGTCTATGCAATAGTAGAACCTTGAGCAGTTCGTCGGGTCGGGTAGGAGCCAGTGCACATCGAAGTCAGCAGGACAGCCATTGGGGAGCCACGTGCCACCACCACCTCCTCCTCCTCCACCTCCTCCACCGCCTCCACCACCGCCTCCATCTCCACCGCCGCCTGCATCGCCACCGCCGCCTCCACCACCTCCGCCGCCTCCACCATCTCCACCGCCGCCTCCACCACCTCCATCACCACCACCGTCTCCATCTCCACCGCCACCTCCATCTCCACCGCCGCCTCCATCTCCACCGCCGCCTCCATCACCACCGCCGCCTCCACCTCCACCGCCACCTCCACCCCCTCCACCACCTCCATCACCACCACCCTCTCCATCACCACCACCCTCTCCATCACCACCACCATCTCCATCTCCACCGCCTCCTCCACCACCTCCACCACCACCGCCTCCACCACCTCCACCACCGCCATCGCCACCGCCTCCTCCATCTCCACCACCACCTCCATCTCCACCGCCACCGCCACCACCTCCTCCTCCATCACCACCGCCTCCTCCACCACCGTTTCCGCCTTCACAACCAGCATTCCATGGCCAATCGCATATCTATAACAAAATAAAACTTCTATAGTTGATTCGTTTTGAGATGGTTCACATATTTTTCACTCTGTGGCAATCACACCTATAGAATACCGTTACTGACTCACAAACAATGAGCAAAATGTTTAAAGAAAATAGTTTAGTTTTTGGAAAAATATTTTTTGAAAAACCTAGAGTTTCATCCCCAAAAGAAGGTTAAACTGATATGAACTTTTTATTACTAGTTACCAGGAATAAAATAGTCACATAAAAACAAAAAGAACACAGTAATAACTTACAAAATAAATAATCTATAAGGGTGGATACCCACGGCTAAAATTGTACAGACAGTTCTATTGATTATGGAACCCAATCCAATACTGTTATTTTATTTCTTCTCCTTCCTTTTCAGCCAAGAAGAGCACACTGCGCAATTGTCAACTCTGTTATAGTTCCTTACTACTAAATATTTAACGCCATTAATTCTGTACCTGAAGCAAGGGGTTGAAGTGCAGTCCATGATGACACATCTGCTCGTGTTTTGCGCCGTCTATGCAGTAGAAGAATCTTGAGCAATTCGTCGGGTCGGGTAGGAGCCAGTGCACATTAAAGTCGGCAGGACAGCCATTGGGGAGCCATGTGCCACCACCTCCACCTCCTCCTCCACCTCCTCCACCACCTCCACCGCCTCCACCGCCACCACCGCCATCTCCACCGCCGCCTCCATCTCCAACACCGCCTCCATCGCCACCGCCACCACCATCTCCACCGCCACCTCCTTCGCCACCACCACCTCCATCGCCACCACCGCCTCCATCTCCACCACCGCCTCCATCTCCACCGCCACCTCCATCTTCACCGCCACCTCCATCTCCACCACCGCCTCCATCGCCATCGCCGCCTCCATCGCCTCCGCCGCCTCCATCACCACCACCGCCGCCACCTCCATCTCCACCACCACCTCCACCTCCGTCGCCACCTCCGTCGCCACCACCGTCGCCCCCACCGCCTCCTCCACCGCCATCTCCTCCACCTCCTCCTCCCCCACCGCCTCCACCACCGCTTCCATCTTCACAACCAGCATTCCAGGGCCAATCGCATATCTATAATAAAATAAAACTTCTATAGTTTATTAGTTTTGAAATGATTGACATAGTTTCACTCAGTGACAATAATTACACCTATAAAATACCGTGGCTGACTGATATACTTTGAGCAAAATAGTTTATGAAAAAATTTTTTTTGAGAACCTCTAACTTAAGAGATTTTTTTATATTTCATCTCCAGAAAAGGTCCAAAGGGACTTTAAACTTATATGAACTTGATTTTTTAGCACCTCCAAGAAAGTGAAATTTTTTAATAAAACTTTAAACGCCATTAATTCTGTACCTGAAGCACGGGGTTGAAGTGCAGTCCATGATGACACATCTGCTCATGTTTTGCGCCGTCTATGCAGTAGTAGAATCTTGAGCAATTCGTCGGGTCGGGTAGGAGCCAGTGCACATTGAAGTCGGCAGGACAGCCATTGGGAAGCCATGTGCCACCACCTCCACCTCCACCGCCTCCACCGCCTCCACCCCCTCCACCGCCTCCACCCCCGTCTCCATCTCCACCACCGTCTCCATCACCACCGCCGCCTCCATCTCCACCGCCGCCTCCATCTCCACCACCGCCTCCATCTCCACCGCCGCCTCCACCACCTCCACCACCACCTCCACCACCTCCACCGCCGCCTCCACCACCGTCTCCATCACCACCACCGTCTCCATCTCCACCGCCAACTCCATCTCCACCGCCGCCTCCATCTCCACCGCCGCCTCCACCACCACCTCCACCACCACCACCGCCTCCACCACCTCCACCACCACCACCGCCACCTTCTCCATCACCACTTCCTCCTTCACAACCAGCATCCCAAGGCCAGTCGCATATCTGTAACAAAATGAATTTATTAATTTAAAACCAATTTTACATACGTATTTATAAATTCAAACATTGAAAACTTTAATATTTACAGCGTATTTGCCTGCCTAAGCGTACCTACTTGAGGTGATCGAAAGCTTTTTTAGATTTATCTTAACGCATAAAAAAGTTCAGACAGACTAATAAACAACCTGTACTAGTTCGAAGCAGAGAATTCCGAGGACAATAATAATTGAGTAACTTAAACCATTTAGAGGAAGATGGATGGTAAAGTAGTAAAAAACTCTGAAACATTTTCTTTGGAACCAAAATCCTGGTGGTTGAATTAACTAATGAGCACTATCACTAGTCTAGTGCTAATTCAAAATAACGTTTTTTTCCTTACCTGAAGGACGGGGTTGAAGTGCAAGCCGTGGTGACATTCCTGTTCGCGTTTTTGACCATCTATGCAGTAGTAGAACCTGGAGCAATCCGACGGATGTGGCAGTAGCCGGTGTTCATCGAAGTCCGCCGGGCAGCCGTTAGGAAGCAATTCCGGATTACCGCCCCCGCTGCCGCTATCTCCACTGCCATCATTTCCACCATCATTATCGCTATCTACGTTTGTTCCACCTCCATCGCTACCACCGCCGCCTCCACCACCTCCGCCACCTCCTCCACCTCCTCCTCCACCACCGCCTCCACCTCCTCCTCCACCACCTCCTCCTCCCCCACCACCACCACCTCCTCCTCCTTCACCACCGCCTCCTCCTCCTCCTCCACCACCGCCTCCTTCATCTCCACCACCACCACCTCCACCTCCTCCTCCGCCTCCTCCAACACCATCGCTTCCTTCATCGCCTCCTTCATCTCCACCGCCTCCACCTCCTACTCCCCCACCTCCACCGCCACCTCCACCTCCACCCCCTCCACCGCCTCCTCCACCGCCTCCTCCTCCGCCTCCTCCTCCGCCTCCACCTCCACCACCTCCTCCTCCGCCTACTCCTCCACCACCGCCTACTTCATCTCCACCGCCACTCTCGCCACCATCGCTATCACCATCAGCGCTCCCACCTCCATTATTGTTGTTGTCAGTGTCAATGTCATCAATTCCACCGTATCGACATTGCACTCTATGTGGTAAGTCGCAAACCTGTAATAAAAAAAATTGAATGAATAAATAAACTCAATTTTTAATCCGCAGACTAAAAAAACACATTTTTTATTTGAAAACTAAGGTTCCTTTCAGATGAAATTATTACAAAATATTTTTTTATAAAATATTATTACTTCGCTTGAATTGTAGACAAGCGCGCTTCAACAAAGTCAATTTCAAAATTATTTATTTCATGTAGGCCAACTTGTAGCTCTTATGACACGTCAAGACTCTATCACCGGTTCTTGATGCAGATTCTGCTGAGAAGAGCCGGCAAGAAACTCGGCAGTTTCTAATAAGTCGATCGCCCGCTGAGTGATCCTGAGCCTTCTTATGAGGCCCATAGTAGACAGCAACGCACACCACACCCTATGGGGGAGCCCAACCAATAACAACAGAGGTGAGACATTCGTTTCTTACTTACTAACAACTAACCTGACTATCATAAACAGAGGAAACGAACCTACCTTCGTTTCAAGCAGGTATCAAACCATTATCGACCTAACACTAGCAACATCCAAAATCGCAGACCAGGTAAAAAACTGGCATGTGAGTGACGAGCCTTCGCTCTCCGACCACAGACGGATTTGCTACAAGCTAGACCTTACAAAAACCCCACACATACCAAAGAGAAATCCTAGAAAAACCGACAAAACGAAATACAAAACTCTGCTGAGCAAAGAAATCGGCACAATAAAACCATATGATGTCATCGACACCGACACAATAGAACACAAAGTTACAGTTTTAACAAAGCAAATGAACAAATGTTGCGAACAAGCTTGTCCTATAACAAAATTCAACACCAAGCAAACACCGAAAAACAGCTGGTGGGGCCCAGATCTGGAAAGAATGAGGAAAAACCTCAGGAAGCTTTTCAATAGAGCCAGAAACACCAGACAAGAACTTGATTGGGATAGGTTTAAAGAAGCCCAACACAAATACAATAAACGCGTCAGACAGAAGAGCAGAAACTCCTGGCAAAGGTTTTGTACAAGCATAGAATCGAACGACAATGCTGCTCGCATTCGTAAGATTCTAGCAAACGACAATACACACTCACTCGGCTCGCTGAAGAAAGCTGATGGAACCTACACAAAAGATGACAAAGAAGTCTGCGAAACATTAATCGAAACACACTTCCAAGGCTGTAGAATAGTCAGTTCACCAGACTGGATTAACAACTACAACACCCACCCATCGGAAGATGACTGGGATCTAGCGAACAAAATAATCACATTAGATAGAATAACATGGGCAATTGATACCTTCCACCCATTTAAATCAAGTGGGATAGATGGTATCTTCCCCGCGCTTCTACAATGGGGAATAACCCAACTAACACCATGGCTAGAACCGATATACAAGGCCTGTATTGCACATAAGTATATCCCAAAAGCCTGGAGGGAAGTCAAAGTTGTTTTCCTACCGAAACCAGGCAAAAGTGACTACACTTCACCGAAATCCTTTAGACCAATTAGCCTCACATCCTTCCTTCTGAAGTCGCTCGAAAGATTGGCCGACCGATTTCTAAGGGACGGATGTCTAAAACACATACCTCTACACCCAAACCAACATGCTTACAACACAGGAAAATCAACGGAAACAGCTTTGCACTCTGTTGTAACAAAGATCGAACATGGTCTTGAAAACAGCACATCAACTTTTGCAGGCGCCTTTGATAAAACAACATTTGATAGCATAGACAAAGCCCTAGATCGATACAACGTACCGGGTACACTACGCAGCTGGATAAGAGCACTTCTAGAGCATAGAATAATACACATTGATTTAAATGGAACTACAAAAGGTATAGTGGCAAGAGGATGTCCACAGGGAGGTGTGCTATCACCGATCCTGTGGAATCTCGTAGTCGATGACCTAATAAAGAAACTAAACAAAGCCGGATTTTACACAATTGGCTATGCTGATGATATCACAATTCTCATCAGTGGCAAACTAGAACGGACACTTTATGAAATTGTACAACGAGCTTTGCAACTAATCGAGAGATGGTGCAAAGAAAATGAACTAACGGTCAATCCAAAGAAAACAGAGATGGTCCTTTTTACAAACCAAAGGAAAACCGATCTTGGCAAACCACCAATTTTAGCTAACACAAAACTTACACTGTCTACCGAAGTAAAGTACCTCGGTGTAATCCTAGACAGTAAGCTCAACTGGAAAAGACACCTAGAAGACAAGATAAAAAAGTCGACCATTATTCTAAACCAATGCAAACGCATGCTGGGGAAAACCTGGGGTATAAAACCAAAGATCATGAAATGGTTATACCTAGCAGTAGTAAGAAGCTCACTTACGTATGCCGCTTTGGTCTGGTGGCCGAGAACGCTTCTTATAACTGCCCAGCAAGAACTACAGAAATTTCAGAGACAAGCATGTCTAGCCATTACTGGTTGCATGAATACAACACCTACGCAAGCCCTAGAAGTAATACTAGGAATTCCGCCCCTACACTTATACATTAAAGAAGAAGCAACACTTTCTGCCCTGAGGCTAAAAACCTCGGGCGTGTGGAAAGGGCACAACACATCACATACCAAAATACTAGTACAAGGGTTCAAAAAAGAACCACGACTGGAATGGAACTGCGACAAATCCAGCAAACAATATACACTAGAGAGAAACTACAAAATAAACGCAAAAGGAGGCAAGAATCCGAAGGCAGACCAGAACACAATAGAAGTATACACGGATGGATCGAAAACTAAATCTGGCACAGGCGCTGGAGCCTACTGCCAAGAACTCAACATGAGGATAAGTTACACACTTGGTAAGGATAACTCTGTTTTCCAAGCAGAGTGTGTCGGCATCACAACTGCAGCGATAGCTATAATCAACAGAAAGGTAACAAACTTTAAAATAAACATTAACTCAGACAGCCAAGCCGTCCTCAAAGCTTTGGCCAGTCCCTCGACAACTTCCAAACTCATACTAGACTGTCACAAGGCGCTGGAGACACTCTCTACCTTCAATGATATCACCTTAAGGTGGATCAGGGGGCATGAGGGTGACCCAGGAAACGAGGCAGCGGATGAACTAGCACGTAAGGCTACAACACTGAAGGTAGCAGGGCCGGAACCTATTGTTCCAATCCCCTTCAGTGAGTATAAAACCTGGGTGCATGAACTAACATTCAAAGAACAATCCCTATTATGGTCGACTGCGACAGACTGCAGACAGACCAGGGAGGCCTTTCCGAATTTAGATAAACACCTAACTAACAAACTACTCCGCCTGGATAGAGGTAAACTCAGGAAGGTGGTGGGAATTATAACAGGGCACAGCCCACTAAACAAACACCTCTTCATTATAGGTGTCACCGACAGTCCTCTATGCAGGGCCTGCATGGAGGCAGATGAAACACCGGCGCACGTGCTCCTAGGATGCACGGGCGTAGCAGAGCAACGCAAAAACCATCTCGGATCCCCAGCATCACTTCGAGAAGTCCTTGGCAACCTGTTCGGCCTGCTAGACTTCTGGAGAGAGCTAGGATGGTTGGAGTAAAAACATCGGAAGGATTGGTGCATCACACACAACAAACCAATGACTGGTCTAAGTGTGGAAACCAGCCCAGTACGAAGAAGAAGAAGAAGAGGCCCATAGTTAGCGACCATGTTTCGGATCCATAAGTCATCACTGGCAACACGCACTGTTCGAAGACAATCTTAAAACACCAAGGTATTTTGGTCGAGAAGTCATCTCGAAGCTTTCCGAAATCTAACCACAGACACGGAATAACCTAAAGGTACAGAAGATTCACTCCGCAAAATGATTTAAATAAATAGCGACTCTTGGTACCACACAATAAAGTGCAATTCAGGTTGGCACAGCGCTACTTATCTACAGTCATACACGCGACCAATGCGTTGCCGGATTTTCAGGAATTTGTTGGTCCGCCCCTTGAATAACCCCATGTTGTAAACTATCTTAAGTTAACTTTATTTTCTTGTTTTTGTGGTGCAATAAATTATAAATATTCAAAAATTCTAAATTCTGAATTTATTTATTTCATGTAGGCCAATTTGTAGCTCTTATGACACGTCATAAATCTGCCACCGGTTCGGAATGCTGATTCTGCTGAAAAGAGCCGGCAAGAAACTCAGCAGTTGCTCTTTTCAAAAAAAAAAAAATTTTGTACAATAGGTAACAAAACTATTATATGTATACACATACAGTGCTTCCACAATGAAGCTTCAAAAATGCATACGTAGGTACATCCAATCCAATGCATGTCAAGATGGGCAGACAAAGCAGAATAGCAAAATAGCAGAAATAAATAAAAATAATACCAAATAATTTTCCGTAACATGCGAATAAATAGGTATTCATTTAACTAACCATAAATAGAGT
This sequence comes from Hipparchia sbordonii, assembly GCA_038048805.1. NCBI lineage: Eukaryota > Metazoa > Arthropoda > Insecta > Lepidoptera > Nymphalidae > Hipparchia > Hipparchia sbordonii. The sequence goes on along the minus strand of CM076118.1, from coordinate 968,738 downwards.
GGTAATTTAGATTATCTTTACAGATATTGAAGCTGTAGATATAACCACGTCACATTGATACAATCTTTCGAATTATTTAACGAATTGCATGATTACTCGATGATGACTCGATGGAATTAGTGGAATCTGTTATCATCATCACTAACTCATCACCAGTTCGCAAGCTTTTATTTAAATGGGCTAAAAAGAATAAAATAAACTTTTCTTTTAAAACTTTTACTATCAACTTGTAACGTCTTTACACAATTTACAGTATATAAAAGCTTATCGCGAAAGGTTGTGGTAGGTGTGCATTTTTGAAACTTCATTGCGGAAAAACTGTATACAGTAAATGCTCCTTATTCGCGCTTCCTTCATTCGCGTTTTCACTATTCGCGGATTAAAAAAGTGTGACCCAATTCCTATATTCGCGGCTAGATTTCTCTATTCGCGGATCTAATCGGTACATCGGGACATACATAAAAAGGATTCCAATAGGTATCAAGCCCAAATCCTTTGTAAATGCGTCGTTAAATGGACTAATATTTGAAAAATCTCAGTGAAGGTTTAAGAATGGCAAATGAGCTCTGTGATTTTTTTATGAAAACTGATCCGTCTATAGAACAAAGTCTAATTTTTAAGAGGCAAATTGCTAATGCCACTGCTGAATATCAGTCTGAATTGAAGGAGCTTTTAAAAAGCGTCAAGCAAGAAAAAATTACAAAATTCTTTAAACCATTGCCTAAACCTGAAAATAATAATTAATCAAATATGGTCAAAAACTTAAATTAAATTGTTTTTTTTTTTATATTTGTTTTTATTTTGTCACCTAGGAACGTATCCCCTATAATCCCATATAAATTACCATTCCATATTCACGGTTTCTGTATTCGCGGCATATTTACGGAACGTATCCCCCGCGAATAAAGAGCTTTTACTGTACATAGTATAGTTTTGTTGCCTATTGTAAAAAAAAAAAAATTTTTTTTTTTAAAAGAGCAACTGCTGAGTTTCTTGCCGGCTCTTCTCAGCAGAATCTGCATTCCGAACCGGTGGTAGATTTATGACGTGTCATAAGAGCTACAAGTCGGCCTACATGAAATAAATAAATTTTGATTTTGATTTTGATTTTTTGAAACTTATAACACGCCCCTTTTTGCGTCAGTGGTTAATAAAATACACTTCCGATGTAGATTCCGGTGTAAATAACTCAATAAAAATAACAATTTTACGTGATCAGATAAATTGTGTACTTTATCGACAAGAACCTTTGGAACGGGTAGTATAAATGTTGGTTTTTAACCGACTTCCAAAAAAGGAGGAGGTTCCCAATTCATCGGAATCTTTTTTTTATGTATGTTCCCCGATTACTCGAAGACGCCTGGACTGATTTGGAAAACTATTTTTTTTGTTTAAAGGGTATACTTCCCAGGTGGTCCCATTGTCATCAGGTCAGGATCTGATGATGGGATCCTGGAGAAATCGAGGGAACTCTTCATATTTTATAGGCACAATTTTAAGCTATTGCATAGCTTCTATCGCGGGCTTTGAGCGTGGAGACCGAATCCAGAAATTCCATAACCTGACACGGGACTCCTCTCACCGCTAGATGGCGTTGATAAAAAATGCTATGCAATAGCTTTACCGCGGCAGTCCCCGAGTGCCACACGTCTTTTTTTATTTATTTATTTACTTTGTAGTGGCGTTGGAAGTCGGTTTTGTAAAAACAATTTTTACGTTTATATTAATTTCCTCCCGCTCATTCCGAGCCGATGACCGATTAAGCATACAAAATAGTTCGTTCTCGGTCAGTGTCAGGAATTCATTCCTAATAGGTAGTACCACAGAATACCTAGTAATAACTAAAGGTACAGAAGATTCACTCCGCAAATTGATTTAAATAAATAGCGCCTCTTGTTACCACACAATAAAGTGCAATTCAGGTGGACACAGCGCTCCTTACCTACCGTCTTATTCACCTAGACTTATTTCTCTTTCTATCGCGTAACTCATATCCCTTCGCACTCTCTGAATTTAGGCCCTTCGAAGAGGTTATTCATTTATTTAACTCTTTATTTTCATCAAAACAACAACAAAAAATATATACCGGTTGAAATTTTAATGGTTGTACTCCCTGAAAGAGGTGAATGTGCTCATGAAACTGAACAACTTTCCCCAGGGAACATAGGTCAAAATATGAAAAAAAAAATTGGACCCTCCATACAAACTCGACGATCAGTTGATTGATTTACTATGGGAGGTCCAAATTTTTTTTTTCATATTTCGACCTATGTTCCTTGGGGAAAGTTGTTCAGTTTCATGAGCACATTCACCTCTTTCAGGGAGTACAACCAATGAAATTTCACCGTGTATATTAGAAGAGATAAAAGGTATGAAACAAAAGGCGGCCTTATCGCTTAGTAGCGATCTCTACCAGGCAACCTTAGGAACCTTAGCATGTTATACCAGTAAGTTATGTTGACATGCGTTGGATTGGTGTACCTACGTAGGCATTTTTGCATTTTTTTGAAGCTTTATTGTGGAAGCACTGTATACATAGCATAGCTTTGTAAAAAAAAATTTTTTTTTAAAAGAGCAACTGCTGAGTTTCTTACCGGCTCTTCTCAGCAGAGTCTGCATTCCGAACCAGTGGTAGATTTATGACGTGTCATAAGAGCTACAAGTTAGCCTATATGAAATAAATTAATTTTGAATTTGAATTTGAGGGCAGCCAGGGGATGCAAAGAATTGAGATTCTTAAACTTAATTTATTAATTTAAAATAATTACAACTAATTACAACTACATGATAAGTGACTACCGATCGATGTTGGATCCAATAGTACTCGTAGCTCGTCCCAATACCTCGAAGGCGGCCTTCGATTGACGTCACTTTTTTTTTTTTTTTAAAGAATATCAGCCAAGCTGAACTTGACTGATGTTCTCCTCTCCCCTCCAAATAAGTGAAAACTTGTGCTAGGAGTGGGTACGACAATAGTGCAACGGGTGGGATTCGAACCTGCGACCTTTCAGTTTTCAGTACGCACCTTTAACCGTTGGGCTATTGACGTCAATGCATGTAGGTCGTTGGTGCACTTGCGTTTTCCCGCTTTCGACGTTACATTAGGGCTGCACCCGCATGACTTTAGGCTATGGATTGCACTAGCGTAACAAATAGTTACCTATTTAATTGACATTATAACGCATGTTATTGTTTTTATTCATTTTTTTATTGCTATCATAAAGTGCAGTGATAGTAATCTCACTTTATGGACGTCACAGTAAATCAATTTAATGTTGATAACTTTATATAGGTGATAAAATCTTATTTTTTTTAATCGTCAGTATTTTCCCCTTTAATGTATTACCGTTAGAGATAAAGCGATCCTTCCGGAAATGATTTTAGTAGCCTTTCAGCATGAAATAAATAAATTTTGAATTTTGAATTTTTGAATTTTTCCTTTGCCTTTTTTAACCGATGAAAAAAAAGAGGTTCTAAAATCGTCGCGTATATATTTTACTAGATGTTGCGCGCGACTTCGTCTGCGTCAATTTCTGTTATTATGATCGCGATTAAGAAGTTTTTAAAAGAATATATTTTAAATATGGATAATTTCCCCAGTTTTTGCAACATTTTTCACTGATGCTTCGCTCCTATTGGTCGCAGCGTGATGTTATATAGCCTAAAGCCTTCCTCGATAAATGGACTATCCAACACAAAAAGAATTTTTCAATTCGAACCAGTAGTTCCTGAGATTAGTGCGTTCAAACAAACAAACTCCTCAGCTTTTTATCTCTTTAGATTTATAAGAGCAAGCAAGAGCCGCTATTAATTTAAATCATTTTGTGGAGTGAATCATCTGTACTTTTAGGTACTAATTAGTTATTCTGTGCCTATTAGTTGTTCTGTGACTATGGTTAGATTTCGGGAAGCTTCGAGATTCCAAAATACCTTAGTGCTTTAAGACTGTCTTCGAACAGTGCGTGTTGCCAGTGATGACTTATGGATCCGAAACATGGTCGTTAACGTCATTCTCGTGTCGTCATGCGTCATGCTCGTGAACGGGTGCCACCAACGGGAATGGGTCTGCTTTGACTGCCCGTATTAACATGTGTAGGATTATATGTACCTACGTATGAATTTTTGAAACTTCATTCTATAGTTCATAGCATCAACTTCATAGCATAGTTTTGTTACCTTTTGTAAAAAAAAATGTTTTTTTTTTTTAAAAGAGCAGTTGCTGAGTTTCTTGCCGGCTCTTCTCAGCAGAATCTGCATTCCGAACCGGTGGTGGTAGATTTATGACGTGTCATAAGAGCTACAAGTTGGCCTATATGAAATAAATAAATTTTGAATTTGAATTTGAAGTGTTCATGGGCGGTGGTAACCACTTAACACCCAGGTGTTACCCGCCTGCCCTTTTCCTCGCTATTCAAAAAAAAAGTATATAAACTCACCTGGTTATCATACGAAAACGCAGTCCCCGGAGCGCAGTCCCTTGGCTCTATGTACCTGCGCCCATATTCGCAGTAGTAGAACTTTGTGCAATCTGTCTCGTGGGGTAGCAGGTGGTGCGCGAAGGCAGGACACCTGGCGTCTGTCGTGGACTGAGGGTCCTGATTCTGGGGTCTACCGTAGACTAACGCTACGGCGCCCAGAACAAGTAGGCTTTCTGTGAGAGACAAACAATTCATCATATAGTATGCACGGTTAAAATCCTACACACACACTGATCACGAGAGATTTGCTCTATTCTATTCGATTCTAAGCCTAAGTATGTCATGCTCTCCTTTAACATTTCTGTGGTGGTGTCGTGTGGTGCGGGTTGTTACGTTCCCTCAAATATGGTTGAGCGAAGCAACGGCTGGATCATGCGTCGTGCTCGTGAACGGGTGCCACCAACGGGAATGGGTCTGCTTTCTGTCTGCCCGTCTTAATATGCATTGGATTGTATGCAGGACTTAGGAAACTTCATTGTGGAAGCACTGTATGCATAGCAGAGTTTTGTTACCATTGTAAAAAACTAAATTTTTTTTGTAAAGAGCAACTGCTGAGTTCCTTGCCGGCTCTTCTCAGCAGAATCTGCGTTCCGAATCGGTGGTAGATTTATGACGTGTCATCAGAGCTACAAGTTGGCCTACATGAAATAAATTTTTGATTTTGATTTTGAAATAATTCATTTATCCCTCATTAATTAATTAATTTATTTATCTTCTCTTCCACATGACACATAATATTTTAAAATTTCCATTTGAGTATCATTACTTCATTTTTTCAGTTAACTAGCTTTTGCCTACGACTTCGTCCGCGTGACTTAGGTAAGGTACTGTATTTCCGTGGTAAAAGTCACTTTCCTTGCCATCGAAAACCCGTTCAATACAAAATGTATGAGAAAATGAAATTTTTTCGTATTTTTTTTTTGGGATTTATTCCGATATTCTATTTTTCAGGCTAATCTCTACAGAGATTAGATTATCGCGCCTGACCGCTCCCACCTAGGCTCCTGACAGGCACGCACACTTACGCAATGTGCATGTACACGACGTAACCACAAGTAAAGCTCACGCGCCCTCGTGAATTGCAAGTACTATATAAGTACCTATTACTTTACAATAATAATTATAAATATATATATTGATTTCATGGAAAAATTATTCGAGTATGCTATAAAATAATAATATAGGTAATTGCGGCCTATATCACAAATCATATAAAACTTTTATTGGTCATTGTGATAACGTAAATGTCAAGATAAAATAATTACAAAGAACTTGTCATATTAGCTACTTACTATAGAATTCTACTAACGTCTAATCGCTGTTATAGCTACTGCGTAAAAGTATTATGATTGTAATACATGAATCCTTTGTAAAAATATTTTTGTATGACGCATTGCGTACACTTAATTTATGATTTACTAGCGGACGCCCGCGACTTCGTCCGCGTTCCTAAATCCCCACAGTTTAGGTGGGCAGAAACCTGCAGTATCAGGATTGAGGAGTTAGGTCCTGGAGTTCAACGATGTAGTCTTTACTTAGTACATAAAATAACTATTCATAATCGACAGTTCCTAAATCCCCAGAGTTTAGGAGGGCAGCACCCGTGCAGCATCAGGATTGAAGAGTTGGAAACCAAAATTTTTATAGGAGCATCTTGCAAAGTTTTTGTTTCAATTAAAAAAAGATTCACGCAAATCGGTTAAGAAATCATGGAGATATTGATATGCAGAGGTAGAAAAACATTACTCCTCCTCCTCCTTTTTCGAAAGTCGGTTAAAAAATACTATGCCCGATAATATCAGCTATCTACCAGTGAAAGTCCCGTCAAAATCTGTCCAGCCATTCCCGAGATTAGCGGCAACAAACAGACAGACAGACAGACAAAAATTTTAAAAATTGATTTCTTGTTATAAGTACCGTATTTACTTTCATTTGCAGTTAGTAAAAAGCTGTTCTTTTGATATTACAAACAGACAATTCAATTTTATTTATTTGTATGTATTTGTATAGATGAAGTGAGTTCCATAGCCGAGTAGCTTCGGACGAAAAAGAATATTTATATAGAAAATAGTGTTACAAGGGGCATAATCAAGAGCTTTTCTGGTAGCGCACGCCCGCAAAGGTCTTGCAGACGGGAGCGATACCTTAAAACGCTCTCGTAAGTAATCAGGGGAAGAACTGTTATGAAGGATATTATAGAGGACAGTAACAATATGCAAGTTCCGGCGAAAACGAATTGGGAGCCACTTTAATTGATGACGAAAATTGGAAAAGTACATTCAGTTTGAAATCTGCAGATCGCACTCTCAGAGTTAAAACGAGACAGAGATATGTCAGAGCATATTTGTGTCTCGTTTTAACCTCTATCTTGAGTCTGAGCTGAATCAGGGCACACTCTATAGATTTCAGCAAATTCAAATTCGAATTCAAAATTTATTTATTTCATGTAGGCCAACTTGTAGCTCTTATGACACGTCATAAATCTACCACCGGTTCGGAATGCAGATTCTGCTGAGAAGAGCCGGTAAGAAACTCAGCAGTTGCTCTTTTCATAAGAAACTAGCAGGAAATCTTATGTAAATACCTGAGAGTACCTGTGTACCTAAATGTATGTTTTTTCTGGTTTTAAATTATTGTAGATATTATAATAATTAATTATTTACTTAATGTATGAGTTTCTCGTAAGGCAAAGTTTCCATTAAATGTAATTTTACTTTAATTTGTAAATTGTTAAGAATTATTTTTTTGATTACAAACCGCATTTGTTCTTATCGTACGAATATGCTTCATGAACAACTGCAGAGCGACAGCGATAGTTTTTCCAAATACTTTTTTTTATTCGATGACAAGATAGCCCTTGACTGCGATCACACCTGATGGTAAGTGACGATGCAGTCTAAGATGGTAACGGGCTAACTTGGAAGGGATATAGCAGTGTAAATTCAACCCATACCCTAAACTTACTTAATTTTCAAAAGTCTTTACGACTGCATTTCCTCACCCTCTATTGCATGAATTATGAAGGAGATGAAATATATTTTTTTAATAGGTAAACCTCTTATATTCGGCCTAGTAAACAGTCTTAATAAAAAAAAAAAAGTTTTTCATTCTAGAAATTTCTAAACAAAGCTATATTATATGGCTTTATATGCATTTTAGTAAAATAATGTAAGATCCATATTTGGCTTCGTATACTTTTAGTGAAAAATCCCCATCCATCATCCATGAAATGATGATAAGGTCCCTAACCATCTTAACATGTGTTAGGTTATGGTGTTAGGGTATGGTAGGTGTGCATTTTTGAAACTTCATTGTGGAAACACTGTGTGCATAGCATAGTTTTGTTACCTATTGTAATTTTTTTTTTGAAAAGAGCAACCGCCGAGTTTATTGCTGGCTCTTCTCGGCAGGAAGGGCATTCCGAACCAGTGGTAGATTCATCGACGATTCAAAAGCACTTGCAAAAGTTTATTTGAATAAAAAATATTTCTATTCTATTCTATTCTTAAGTAAAAACTTACTTATCATAGCGTCCTCACAGACACGTAAATTTTTCAGCGACTTCTTCCGCCAAAAAAATAATCCTTTTTTCTAACCACTTGAGAACTTAACTGATAATTCGCCCACTAGTATCTATTATATATAATTGCAGGCTCCCAAACAATAAATCGATATGAAATGATAACTATATGCAATCTAGAAGTCAATTATCATGATTCCTTCCATACCAATCATCGATAGATATATAGTAACAGTCTGTCATGTTCGTCTGTGTGATATCGCCAGGAAGCGGTCTGTCTCAAAAGGGTTTTTTTTTATATTCGATGACAAGATAACCATTGACTGCGATCTCACCTGATGGTAAGTGACGATGCAGTCTAAGATGGTAGCGGGCTAACTTGGAAGGGGTATAGCAGTGTAAATTCAACCCATACCCCTAGCCGGTTTCTACACGCCATCGTGCCGGAACGCTAAATCGCTTGGCGGCACGTCTTTGACTGTAGGGTGGTAACTAGCCACGGCCAAAGCCTCCTACCAGACAAAAAAATAGAATAGAATAGAAATATTTTTTATTCAAATAAACTTTTACAAGTGCTTTTGAATCGTCGATGAATCTACCACTGGTTCGGAATGCCCTTCCTGCCAAGAGCCAGCAATAAACTCGGCGGTTGCTCTTTTCAAAAAAAAAATTTTTTACAATAGGTAACAAAACTATGCTATGTACACAAAGCTTCCACAATGAAATTCCTAAAAATGCATAAGACATACATTTGTATGTTACAATCCATGTTAAGACAGGCAGACAGAAAGTAGACCCATTCCCGTTGGTGGCACCCGTTCACGAGCATGACGCATGATCCAGCCGTTGCTTCACTCAACCATATTTGAGCAAAATTGTAATATATTAACAAAGTCGGGTTTGTTCGAACACTTATAACTCTAGAACGGCTGGACCGATTTTCGTGGTTTTTGATTTGTTGTATTTGTCTCCGTCTCGAATATCAGAATAACTATTAAAAACATTGGAAAATTGACGAAAAAAAAAAATTATGAAAAAATTTCATTTTCTCATACATTTTGTATTAAACGGGGTTTTTAAAGAAATGGTGACTGACTAACTGACTGACTGGATCTATCAAAGCACAGCTCAAACCACTGGACGGATCGGGCTGAAAGACAAAGATAGCTTCTATGACGTAGGCATCCGCTGAGAAAGGATTTTGAAAATTCAGTCCCTAAGGGGGTAATATAGGGGTTTGAAAAATCGAACTTAACGTGAGCGAAGCCACGGACAAAAGCTTGTAAAATATAATCGATGAGTAGGTGGCAGCAAAATTGTGTTTTATCACATTTATCAATTCTTTTGATCAAAGATTAGAATATTTCTGTGTATTGGTCGAATGATTTAATGTTTCAATGAAGAATTTATAATTTATCAAAATATGTCTAGTTGGGCACCTATTTTGTTTGTATTTTTTATCTATTAATGCGTTGTTTTGAGTTTACCGGAAGCTAGCGAAGTTAGAATAGATAAGCTTTCGCTTTCTTTTGTAGAGTTGAATATGTTACCAGATCGACGCTAATATTACCAGATCTAGGACTAGCCACGGCCAAAGCCTCCCACCAGACGAATATGTCCTGCTACGAACAAATAATAAGTAAGGAAGTCTAATTCAGAACAAAATTCACTCAGAAAATGGCGCTACTACAAACCAAAACGACGTATGATTCAAAATACGAATCATATGAATCACTTCCGAGGTTACAGGTAGACATGCTTGGTGAATGGTTCAAATTCAGAACGAAAGCAGGGATTGGTTCGCGCGCGTGCTGCTATGTTTGCTATGACAGCTGAGTCATTGGACGATGTTATGAAAATTTGACGTGCAAGAAAAATGTCCAACTGTTGACGTGCTATTTTTGTTTTTAATCCCCGCCTCTAACGGCTCTATTTTAATCTCCACCCACTTTGACACAATTTTTGTTGGGGTCATTTTTCAACGTAGTTAGACTTCCTTACTTATTATTTATTCGTAGATTTCCTGTCATCGATTTGCTTTTTAGGATTCCGTAGTGAAATAATAAATTCGTAAAGCCAATAATGTGTTTATGTTCCCCTGAAGAGGTAGAGGTGTTTACAATATTGCATTATTTAGAGCGGTTTTTAGAAACAAAAACTCCTATTTTCCAGGGTAAAAAGTAGCCTATATGTGTTATTCCAGAATATAATTTATCTTTGTGCCCAATTTTAGCCTTTGTTCAGTTGTTAAGGCGTGACTTACTAACAAACATTTAAATCCATACCTACCATCAAAGACGTGCCGCCGAGCGATTTAGTGTTCCGGTACGATGGCGTGTAGAAACCGATAAGGGGTATGAGTTGAATCTACACTACCATACCCCTTCCAAGTTAGCCCGCTACCATCTTAGACTGCATCGTCACTTACCATTAGGTGAGATCGCAGTCAACAACTATCTTGTTATTAAAAAAAATAATGCAATAATGCAAGAAATGCACCAAACAAAAGGTCAAGTAGGTACGTCATTGGAAGCCGTCAATTTCTATGAATTAATTATATAAATGTGATTAATATCTAAAGATTTTGGCACAGATAATGCTAAAGAATTTCAAGTGCCATTAATGACGTTTTCTAATAGGTTCTCCAACTGTAAAAAATCATTTTCAGGATAAAATATTCAGCAAATATTATATTAATAACAAGAGTAAATTGAAAATTTAAAACATTCCAACATGTGAAATTAACAAAAAAATATATAATTCGCTATTTTGTGGCGGCGGCCATCTTGGACCGATACACACACACACACACACACACACACACACACACACACACACACACACACACCCACACACACACACACACACATACACACACGAGTTAAAACGAGACACAAATATGCTCTGACATAAATCTGTCTCGTTTTAACTCTGTCTTGAGTCTGAGCTGAGCGCGAGTACCGTCTATAGATTTTAGCCTTAGACTGCATCGTCACTTACCATCGGGTGAGATCGCAGTCAAGGACTATCTTGTCTTCGAATAAAATAAAAAAAAAGACGTGTGGCACTCGGGGACTGCCGCGGTAAAGCTATTGCATAGCATTTTTTATCAACGCCATCTAGCGGCTCACCGCTAGATGGCGTTGATAAAAAATGCGCCATGTAGCGGCTCACCGTAGAGGAGTCCCGTGTCAGGTTATTTTCGTTACGGAATTTCTGGATTCGGTCTCCACGCTGGCCCGCGATAGAAGCTATGCAATAGCTTAAAAAGTCCCATGTGGTCACTCTAATGTCGATACAGACATAATATAAAAAAATCAACAAGTTGGTATAAATTTAACAACAATTAGAACTAATTGAAAAGATTTTTTTATGATAAACTATAAAAAACATCGCCAACCGTGGAAATTTTGTTTATCTAATATCGATGTTTAGATAAACTTATAGATAAAATAGTTTTTATCTATTACGCTACGGTAATGAACTTTGGGGACGATAACTTCTTTTGTATTAGAATAGACCAGAATAGTTATTTAAATCAAGAGTGAAGAGGCTTCTTCTAGGCAAGCGCGCACCATCTTGGCTGCGCCTTCACTTACCATCAAGTGAGATCGCAGTCAAGCGCTAGTCTATATATAAAAAAAAAATATTTAAAAAAACTTTTATAAGGTGCTTCTGAATGGCGGTTACGACTTTTTTTGCTTGGTTTTTCACTTGTAGCACGCTATGCTCTGTGCTTAGCACGTCGTTTACGCTTTTCTGCAAAAAAATAGGCTGCGTCCTTTCACTTACCATCAGGTGAGATCGCAGTCAAGCTAGCTAGTCTATATATTAAGAAAAAAAAATAATTTGATTGTCGTCAGTCAAGGACCATCTTGTCATCATAAAAAAAATCTTTACATATACAACATAAATAATATAAAAAAAATCAAAAGTTTAAAAGAATTAAGATATAGGTAATATACGAAATTCGTATAATATTAATTTACGTAGTTAATTACATTAATTTGCTAAAAATAATCTTTCGATAACGATAAGGCTATTTATCTATGTAGAGTTCCGAAACGAAATTAAATATCGAAATTCATAGAATTAAGGAAGTCGGTTGTTACGTTCCCTCAAATATGGTTGAGCGAAGCAATGGCTGGATCATGCGTCATGCTCGTGAACGGGTGCCACCAACGGGAATGGGTCTGCTTTGTCTGCCCGTCTTGACATGCGTTGGATTGGTGTACCCACGTATGCATTTTTGCATTTTTGAAGCTTTATTGTGGAGGCACTGTATACATAGCATAGCTTTGTAAAAAAAAAAATTTTTTTTTGAAAAGAGCAACTGCTGAGTTTCTTGCCGGCTCTTCTCAGCAGAATCTGCATTCCGAACCTGTGGTAGATTTATGACGTGTCATAAGTGCTACAAGTTTGCCTACATGAAATAAATAAATTTTGAATTTTTTTTGAATTTTGGTTAATTACTAAGGCTGAGATCTCTAGACCGCACTTTTTTTATTCAATGACAAGATAGCCCTTGACTGCGATCTCACCTGATGGTAAGTGATGATGCAGTCTAAGATGGTAGCGGGCTAACTTGGAAGAGGTATAGCAGTGTAAATTCAACCCATACCCCTAATCGGTTTCTACACTCCATCGTGGCGGAACGTTTAATCGCTTGGCGGCACTCTTTGACGGTAGGGTGGTAACTAGCCACGGCCAAAGCCTCCCACCAACTGCGCGGGAGATATTATAGTGCACAAGTATTTGCGCAGACAAAGGTGCACTCTCTATTCCCTCACTCTCATACTCCGATGGGACGGAAAATCCGACACGAAATTTTGAGTCGTTTTTTTTTGTAGAAATATTTTTTTATTTGTGGAAGAAGAGAAGAAGTAGAATCACAAATGACCTTCAAAAAGCTACGGAATCCTTTATCTTAAGGCACCAAACTCTGCTTATGTGTTTTATTAATCAAAAAAGCAATGCGCTTTGTTTTGATTAAATTTATATCACATCCAAAAGATAAATTATCGATTGTAGTACCTATGTATGCACTGGGTATACCTATAAATATGTAATACCTAGCTAGCTGTCGACCTACCTTGGGGTATGCAATATCTTCTTCTAAATATTTAAAGGTGACTTACTGACTGACTGATCTATCAACGCACAGCTCAAACCACTGGACGGATCGGGCTGAAAGGCATACATTTTTTTTTTTTTTTAATTCGATGACAAGATAGCCCTTGACTGCGGTCTCACCTGATGTTAAGTGACGATGCAGTCTAAGATGGTAGCGGCCTAACTTGGAAGGGGTATAGCAGTCTAAATTCAACCCATACCCCTAATCGGTTTCTACACGCCATCGTGCCGGAACGCTAAATCGCTTGGCGGCACGTCTTTGACGCTAGGGTGGTAACTAGCCACGGCCAAAGCCTCCCACCAGACCAGACAATTTAGAAATTATAAATTCCTAAATTGCCTCCGCCGGGAATCGAACCCGAGATCTCCCAGTTATAAGACCACAGCGCTCACCACTGCGCCAGGGAGGTCGTCAAACATAATACTTATTGTTACCTGAGCAGCCGCTAAAAATTTTTGAAAATTCATCTCTTGAGGGGGTGAATAGGGGTTTAAAAATTGAACTTAACGTGAGCTAGTATTATAGTTAGGTTTGGTTAAGTTTATAGCTAAATTAATCTAATTACTGTACAAATTATGCCCGCGTGGAATGGCGCCAAACTGCCACGAATACTGGCTGCATTTCTAGCCAGGCTGATCCTTTGCCCAAAAAAAAAAGACGTGTGGCACTCGGGGACTGCCGCGGTAAAGCTATTGCATAGCATTTTTTATCAACGCCATCTAGCGGTGAGAGGAGTCCCGTGTCAGGTTATTTTCGTTACGGAATTTCTGGATTCGGTCTCCACGCCGGCCCGCGATAAAAGCTATGCAATAGCTTAATAAGCCAGCCCTTCTGTCACCAGATAATGGATGGATGGATGGATGTTTTAATCACACTGCAACGACTGAACAGATTTGGCTGAAAAGCGCAGAGATAGATTATAGTTTGGAATAACACGTAGAATACTTTTTATCCACACAATAACACATATAGGATATTTGAGTTTCCGCAGAAATTAAAAAATCTTATCAATCCGCGCGAGCGAATGAAGTCACGGGCATCAGCTAGTTGAATATAACTTGCTGAAGGAAAACAGCCGAGTTCCTCGCCTGGTTTGTCCTTCAATAACGCTGCAACGGAGCTACGGATTGACGTGACCTAGAGAGTGACATAGGGGTACTTTTTATCCCGGAAAATCTTACTTGCGCCCGAGCACAGGCTCCTACTCTATAAAGCGCAAATCCGCCCTCACATGGAGTATTGCTCTCACCTTTGGGCCGGAGCACCCCAATACCAACTCCTTCCATTTGACCAGATTCAAAAGAGGGCAGTTCGGCTTGTGGACAATCCCAAATTAACCCGCTCGCTGGAAAGCTTGGAGCACCGCAGAGACGTAAGCTCTCTTTGCGTGTTCTATCGGCTATATAACGGGGAGTGTTCTGAAGAGCTGTTTGATCTTATTCCGCCCTCTAACTTCTACAACCGCACCGCTCGCCACCGAACGCAATTTCACCCTCACCACCTGGGTGCCTGGAGTACTTCCACCATCCGTTGCTCCAGATCTTTCTTTCCACGCACTACCATATTGTGGAATCATCTCCCTTCGACGGTGTTCCCATTAATTACAACATGAGGTTATTCAAGGGGCGGACTAATAAATTCCTGAAAAGCCGGCAACGCATTGGTGGTACCTCTGGTACTACAAGTGGTCATGGGCGGCGGTAATCACTTAACATCAGATGACCCGCCAGCTCGTTTGTCATATAAACAAAAAATTGGAAAAAAATCTATTCTTTTCTATACTAGTACGTACTTCTTTCTGTACGTCACTCCACAAAATGTTATTAAAACCTCAATTTCATTCATCAAAACAAAAAACAATATGGATTAATATAAATGATGATTAGTAGTATACATATAGTATAATTAATTTTTAGTAAAGTAAATAGTTTTCGCAAAATTAATCTTTTTAATCCAAACGTTTTATGTTTTAGTTGATAACGTCGATAATTGAGGGAGTTTGGGGGAGATTGGAGTGGGATCGGAACATAATAATTATTGTGTGAGTATCAATTAATCAAATTAAAGCAAAAGACAGGACTATGATTTTAGCAGTCTATGTATGTATATGTCTGAATGTGTCTGTTTGCATATGCTCCACCATAGCGCTTGAACTACTGTCAATGTAAGTCAATTTTAATGAAAGAGCCTTAAATCGATTCATTATTATGGTCTGGAAAAATCAATATAACCGATGTTATATCCAATTTTTCGCAATCGTGTTACAGTTTTAAACTTTTTCTTGTTCATTGACATTTTTAAAACGCTGTATTCAGTATTTACGGCGTGCCACTCTGGGCAGATGACATGGCGGTTTGTTGGTTTGTCCTTCAATCCCGCTGCAACAGAGCTACGGATCGACGTGATTTTTTTCAAGAGTATACATGAAAATCTGGAGAGTGACATAGCCTACTTTTTATCCCGGAAAATCAAATCCAGCGGGATTTTAAAAACTAAACCCACGCGATCGAAGTCGCGAGGATCAGCTAGTTACTAAATAAGTTATGACCGGTGAAGTAAATCATTGTTTGTTTCAACATTCCTTTTTGTTTATAAACATTTCTCACAGATACTATATTATTGTCAATGTCCTGTGAAGACACTGTAAGTGTGTCCTTTAAACTTATTATGACGTGATTAACGCAATCTGAGTCTTTAAACTTCTTTCTTCTTTCCTTTGGTGTCTTTAAACTTATCAGATGGCAATATAAAATACTTAGTTTCTATATAATAAAAATAGTCAAAATAAATTAAACGAATAAAATATACTTGGTTAACGCTAATCTAAGAAGCTAGTTTCGATATCGGTTAAATAATAATAATTTTCCTGAGAGCAAAGGATGAGAAAACTTAAATTATCTATTTATTATGAGAACCCAATTGAAGCTCGATCGATGAATCGAAAGGAGTTCCAGCTAACCCCAACCTCCCCAGCGCATATCACTCGCAGATTTCATGGATTAATATAGAATCGAATTATATAGATATCATATAATGTCAATTATTATCTACACTTGTAATAATATAAGGCTGGATTTGCAAAGAGACCGATGTTAGTTAATTTTAGAGTGCATTGACAAGGACATTGTTTTCGCTGGGGAAGGAAACGTGGAATTTTTCCGTGTCTTATACGACACGATGCTAGGTAAATTTTTTTTTGATCATTTTTGCCCGGAACTCCCCCGCGCGTACGTGGTTGCGTCCTCCCGACCGAATCCGGTCACGGCGGACAATCTCCATAGAGATTAGCCATCAGGGGATATTATAGTGCACAAGTGTGTGCGCAGACACGGGTGCACTCTCCATTCCCTCACTCTCATAGTCCGATGGGACGGAAATCAACGAACGGAGCGAGATCACGGAGATTAGCTATCTGCGCGGGAGAAAAAAAGATCTGGAGGAACGGATGGCCGAAGTGCTCCAGGTACCCAGGTGGTGAGGGTGAAATTGCGTTCGGTGGCGAGCGGTGCGGTTGTAGAAGTTAGAGGGTGGAATAAGATCAAATAGCTCTTCAGAACACTCCCCGTTATTTATAGCCGATAGAACACGTAAAGAGAGCTTACATCTCTGCGGTGTTCCAAGCTTTCCAGCGAGCTGGTTAATTTGGGATTGTCCACAAGCCGAACTGACCTCTTTTGAATTTAGTCAAATGAAAGGAGTTGATACTGAGGTGCTCCAGCCCAAATCTTTTTTTTTCTTATATTTTTAGCGAGCAAACGAGCAGGCGGGTCACCTGATGTTAAGTGATTACCGCCGCCCATGAACATTTGTAGCACCTGAGGCACCACCAATGCGTTGCCGGCTTTATAATTCAGTGGAAACACCGTCGCAAGAAGTTGGTTCCACAGTTTCAAAGTACGTGGAAAAAATGATTTGGCACATCGGATGGTCGAAGTGCTCCAGGCACCCAGGTGGTGAGGGTGGAATTGTCTCTATCTATCTGTAATCTGTATCTATTTTTCTAATTCCAGTTAAATTACTCCTGTTCGGGGTCCTTGCCTGCATCTGGGGGCGGCCCCAGGATGAGAACCAAGTGATCGACACCAGGTGCGACCCCGCGCGGGTCTACCTGATCCCGCACAGGCACGACCCCACCAAGTACTACTACTGCCAGCGAGGGTACAGAGCCGAGGATCCCATCAGATGCCCACGTGGCTTGGAGTTCTCCTATAAAGCGCAAGTAAGACTGACCTGTCTTCTTCTAGATAAGAAATGATCTATACTAATATAATAAAGTGCAAGAGTTTGTTAGTTTGATAACTATAGTTTGTTAGGTTGTAGTCAAATATGGTTGAGCGAAGCAATGGCTGGATCATGCGTCATGCTCGTGAACGGGTGCCACCAACGGGAATGGGTCTGCTTTGACTGCCCGTCTTGACATGCGTTGGATTGGTGTACCTACGTATGCATTTTTGCATTTTTGAAGCTTTATTGTGGAAGCACTGTATACATAGCATAGCTTTGTAAAAAAAAAATTTTTTTTGAAAAGAGCAACTGCTGAGTTTCTTGCCGGCTCTTCTGAGCAGAATCTGCATTCCGAACCGGTGGTAGATTTATGACGTGTCATAAGAGCTACAAGTTAGCCTACATGAAATAAATAAATTTGAATTTTGAATTTTGAACGCGCTAATCTCTGCAACTGTCAGTCGGATTTGAAAAATTCTTTTTGTATCTGATAGCCCAATTCTTGAGGAAGGTTATAGGCTATTCAATATCTCGGTAAGACTCTTAAAAGCCGAGCAAAACGAAAAAATAGCGCGGGCGAACAATGCGATGCAGTAAGTCGGTGGTCGAGGGCGGTCACCCGACGAGAACCGAAAAAGAACTGAACCGAAGGCTATTTATTAATCCGGTTCAAAGCGTTCCCAGGGGATTATTAAAAACTAAATCCACGCAGGCGAAGTCGCAGCAACAGCTAGTCTAAAAATATATAAACTAGATAGTTTAGGTAATTACGAATCGGTGAGTACGTACCTAGTGGGTCTGGCAACGCTGCGCTTTCCGAACAGGTTGTCAGGAAAAACAATCGGAAGAATAGGGAATACAACGCGCAAAACTAATCATACAATTACAGTCATGTCTTAAAATGAGTATTTTAATATTAGTATTCAACATGGGTAGCCTAAGTATGTCATGCTCTCTTTAAACATTTCTGTGGTGGTGTCGTGTGGTGCGGGTTGTTACGTTCCCTCAAATATGGTTGAGCGAAGCAACGGCTGGATCATGCGTCATGCTCGTGAACGGGTGCCACCAACGGGAATGGGTCTGCTTTCTGTCTGCCTGTCTTTACATGTATTGGATTGCATGTAGGTATGCAATTTTGAAACTTCATTGTGGAAACACTGTATGCATACCATAGTTTTGTTACCTATTGTGTAAAAAGTTATTTTTGAAAAGAGCAACCGCCGAGTTTATTGCTGGCTCTTGGCAGGAAGGGCACTCCGAACCAGTGGTAGATTCATCGACGATTCAAAAGCACTTGTAAAAGTTTATTTGAATAAAAAATATTTCTATTCTATTCTACTCTATTCTATTAAAAAAAATCTACACTCCCAATACGTAAAGAAAAAAAAACTAAGCAGTCTTAAAATAAATAATTTTATTTTACAGTCATGTGAATCAAAGAGCGTAGACAACGGCGCAATGGATTTAGACGTAAACGCAATCATCAACAGTTTATTGGTTGATGATGGTAATGACATCATCAGCATTTGGGCTGACGAAGGCAGTGGCGAGGGCAGTGGCGAGGGGAGCGGCGAGGGAGACATCGGTGACATAGATGAAGGTGGTGGTGGGGGTGGAGAAGGCGGAGGTGGTGGCGGTGTCGGTGGAGGAGGAGGAGGAGGAGGTGGAGGTGGCGGTGGAGGTAACGTGAAATCTAAACTGCAGACATACCGCAGTTATTTGATCGTTACAGTGTGATTATTGCGATAGTACATTAATAAATAAAATATTTTACGAAATAAACAAATACAATATAAATATAAAATCACCAAAACAGACTATAATGTGCTGATTTTTGCTAAGAAGCCATCTTGATAATCACACGGTAAAAATCTAATTACCCTTAATTTTATTATTGTGTGGATGTATAGTATTTTCGCTATGATTGCGAATTTTAACAAGAAACACGGCCAGTTAAAAGTGACGAGGATGAAGTCAGGTCAAGGCAAAAACCTAGTGTTGCAATAAATTCCAGATGTAACCTAACTGCATATAAATAACGAGTTTCTTACTCGTTCCTATCGGTTGAAACGGCATCCCAAACCAGTGGCAGATTCACTTCTCGATACAAATGCACCTTTTAAAACTCTTGTATTCTATTTTATAAACTATGCCCGTGTGTCATGTATTTGAGTCAATTGGATCCAATCTGCAATTTTGTAGACTTCCAGCAGTCGAATGCAATTGCCAAGACACTAAAATGTTGTTTTTGAAATAACAAGTAATATTTTGTTTCATTTAGGGGGTGGTGGCGGAGGAGGCGGCGGAGGAGGTATAGGAGGTGGCGGAGGCGGCGGAGGAGGTGGTGGAGGTGGAGGAGGCGGTGGAGGCGGTGGAGGCGGTGGAGGCGGAGGAGGTGGAGGAGGCGGCGGAGGCGGCGGAGGAGGCGGTGGAGGTGGCGGAGGAGGCGGAGGTTGGCCCTGGCCCAGGCCCAGAAATGAGCGATCCATGGAACAGCTTGATGACCTATCATCACTCTTATTACCTTTAATCAACGACGATGATGAAGCGCTACCTTTAATGTTAGAAAATTTATAAGTTGGAGAAAAGAACAATAGATTAAGCTAGATTTAAGTAACTATTAGATTAGCTGAACGCCAAAATATACCTTATTACAGTAAAAGCAAATTGTGTGTAGAATGTGACACTTTAGTGTCATACCTATTATCTTACAGTTAGAAAGATTTATTGGAAATTATAATAAGCGGCAGAACTAACCATCACACGATGTCAATGCGATTTTACCCTTGGTTGAGATTCTTAGTTCTCACCGTTAGCATGCTTTCTGAAAATGTTTCAGACAAACAGCTGTAAATATTTGCAAATATTTACAAAATTAAGTTATTTGAACTTTTTAATAAATTAACTTTGCTTACTAATAATATATTTTAGAATTTTCATACTTCTGTATTTAGGCCCAAAGATCTTTCTAGGCTTGCAAGTTCCAAATCATTATTTCGTTTACTCTTTTATTTTATGACTAGCTTTTGCTCGATCACTTTGAATTTAATTTTTAAACCTCTATTTTACCTTCTCAGGGGTTTAACTTCCAAAAATTCTTTCTTAGCAAATGCCTACGTGATATATATGTATGCCTTTCAGTCCGATCCGTTCAGCGGTTAGAGGTGTGCATTGATAGATTAGTCAGTCAGTCAGTCACCTTTTCCTGTTATATATTTAGACAAGCCTAGATAATGACACAAAAAATTGATATCATGCTTAGGTACTCATCACTGATGGGAATTAATCAATAAGCATTTCAAAAATTAATTGACTCTTTTCTGACATTTTTTTTTTTTGTATTAAATTATTTACATAAAATATTATGAATAACTCAAATGTTGCTATAAAAATTTAAGAAACACTTCTGTATTTGGCTGTAAAAAGTTTTTCGGAGAGATTTGAAAATCATTGAGGAAAGACCTTTGTTGTTGAAAATTTTTGTAATTACTTAAATAAATTTCTGAAACAACTTTTATTAATAAATTGATATAACAATTGAAATATAGCTAATAATAATTATTACCTCTATTTCAAAAGTTGAAGATTGAGTTTTTGCCATTTAATTATTTGGTTAAAATATAGCATTTTAAAATAACTAAATACCGCTCTAAAAGTTTGAGAAACGTTCCTGTATTAGGCCGTAGAAAGTATTTTTCAGACGGAGATTAGTCTTAAAAAATTTTGTAAAGATTTATTACTTTATTATTTTAAGGTGTATAAGAGCAAATAAAATAAATAACACAATTTATTTCTGTAAAAGTTTACTGGAAATATAAAAGATTTTTCATTTAAATAAAGAATTGCTATTTGAAAATAAAAGGTCTTCACTCTTCGTAGTAGTTAGTAATCGAAAAGATGGGGACTAATAGGCTCGCGTGTTATGGGCTTGTAATGAGGAGGGAAGAAAACCACATTAGTAGAAGAATGTTAAATATGCATGTAGAAGAGCAAAAGAGTAGAGGAAGACCAAAAAAGAGATGGATGGATTGTGTGAAAGAGGATATGCGTGTAAGAGGAGTAGATAATGAGTTGACGAATGATAGAAGTGAGTGGAAGAAAAAGACAATGTTGTGCCGACCCCACATAGCGTGGGAAAAGGACAAGGACATGATAATCTTCATAGTAGTTCTACCAGTGATAGCCTGGGCACGCTACGGACTATTCGGAGTTATGTATGTATGGATTTGGGCCAGAGCGTGGTGGACTATGGCAGGCTTGGCGCACTCCGCACTAAATTGCGGAGCTACAAGTACAAGTACAATAAAACTGTAATAATACTTGCCAACTATTTCAACTTTTCAATAACAGTACTATGTTTTGAAAAATAATATGTTTTATTAACAAAAAAAGTAATAAATATCATTTTTAGGTAGGTACAGTAAATACAAAGAATTCTTTACAAACGAAAATCCAATGATTACAGAAATTTAATTTCAAGTGAAATAATAAAAATATTAATACAGTAGAGCGTCGATTCATTATGATTAATTGTTACCAGAACTTATACGGATTATCAAAATGTCTGGATTTTCAAAATGAACAAAAAATGGTCTTTTCAAATCATAAAAAACGAAAACTTGCTAAAACCTTTAATAATTTACATTATTGGTCAAATAAATAATTGAAGCAGATCAATAAAATCTTTAATTAATATGAACATAATAATATAATGTAATTTAATGACATAATATACCTAAATACATAATATCGTTGTTTCTATTCAAAAGTACCACAAGTAAAAAAATTGTAGAAATGTTTTTATTGCAAAAATGCAATCGTAATTCGTAATCCTTCAGAAATATTTTTATATTAAAAAAAGACACTCATTGATACTATGCGTGTATATATTTGATATAAAATAAAAAAGCAATAGACAAAAAATAGTTTATTTTTATTTTATTATCACTTCTATACAAAAGTGTAATTTTGAATTGAAGCAACGAATTATTATTATGCATTTACAGAACTTTTTTTTACCGGAATTGAATCGACGTTTTACTTTAGTGTCATATTTTCAAGAAGCAAGCTCAATATAGCTATACTGTAACAATGATGTCAACGTCTTGAATAAAAATCTTGGTTTATCTGGACTTCAACTCCACTAGGTCTTCTAAAGGAAGTAAAGTTTATTTATTCATCCCCTAAAAGAATTGGTTGCTGCAGTTGATTCCAGAAAGCGTTTGCAAACGGATCTCCTAGAACCAGACCACCAATTCCATCGTTCCCAGGTTCTGCTATGACCAGTCCACCGTTCCCTCCATTTCCTCCAGGGTTTCCAATCATAAGACCACCGTTTCCTCCACCATTGTTACCAGATCCCCCAGGGTTTCCAAGGTTTTCTATCCCCAGACCGCCATTTCCCCCATTATTGTTAGCAGCCCGATTGACGCAACCTGCATTCCAGGACCAATCGCAAACCTGGAAGGAAAAAATTTACAATTTACCACCTTTTATGGACAGTGTAAACGTGCAAGACAAGTTTTACAAGTGTCATCGACAATGTTCCTCAGTTCAAAAAGAGTAATTTCGCCACCGAAAAAATGAATACATTCACTTTCGCTTTACATTTCATCATCATTTCATCATCATCATCATCAGCAGAAGCAGTAGCACATCAACGGCTTACTACTGAGCGCAGATCTCCGCTTAGAGAAGGGTTGTATACATCATGCTAGCTAGCCCAATAAAAATTAGCAGACTTCACACATTTATGAAGCAAATCGTACTGAAGACCGCACTCTCTCTCAGCTCATACTCAAGACAGAGTTAAAACGAGACAGATTTATGTCAGAGTATTTTTGTGTCTCGTTTTAACCTCTATCTTGAGTCTGAGCTGAGTCAGAGCACGCTCTATAGATCTCAGCATTAGATTTGAGATAAAACAAGAGACTCAAGCTATTTTGCTAACAGCGGGAGTCAATACAAAGCGTAATCAATAACCAATAGCAGATAAAAGCAAAACAGAACAAAGATGTGTCGCAGAAGAAAATGAAGAAGCAAGAAAGAAGAGAGATAAAGCAAGAAGAGAAATAGGGAATTTCAAATTACTTGTTCTATACGATTGAAATGCAGATTGGACGGGCAATTGCGTGGCAGCATATTTCCGAAATTGCAATAGAAGAATCGATTGCAGTCAGTCGAGTCGGGAAGTAACCAATGTACAGTAAAGTCAGCCGGGCAGCCATTGGGAAGCCAGTCTCCCCCTCCAACTTCCCCACCCCCGCCAGCAACACATCCGGAATTCCAAGGCCAATCGCAAACCTGTAATGATGGGGTAATAATGACTGAGCCACTATAAGAAAACTATCTACTATCTGGGTTACATAAACTTAGTTATATATTTAAAGATTGTCTGGGAAAAGTAAAGTGAGCACCTTTGGCCTTAAAACGATGACTGACTTGAAAACAATCTACCCGATATATCACGGAGTGATGATCCAAAAAATATAAAGAACAATTCACTCCATTTTATTTATTGGGAAATTTTCTCAAGAGGTAAAGAAAAATCACTAGAAGCGTTTTAGATGAAGAGCAGTATGAAAAAGAACAAAAAGGATCATGAATGCTTGATAATAATCTAAGAGGCAAGCAAGAATTATTTGAAAGAAAAAGAGAAAGTTCATCCTGCAAAGTCTTCGGTAATCTATTATTGGCAGCCCTGACTACGTTGTAATCTATCATAAGATATCTAATGGAAAGAAAAGAAAGATGATACAGAAGAGAGCAGATTTGCAAACTTATAGAGAAGTAAAGAGAGGTCCTAGCAGGCAGTAAGTAGTCTATAAAAAATTCTCAAATCTCGCTAAATAGGTACTAATGTAGTAACATTTACAATCCGTGATACTTCGCTCAGTTAATATTTGAGATTGTATTACCTGTATAGTTGGGTTGAATTCCAATCCAGCGGGGCAGTTGCGTTCGACCAATTGTCCGAAAACGCAGTAGTAGAATCTGTTGCAATCATTTTCATGGGATACAAGCCAATGGATACTGAAATCGGCCGGACAACCATTAGGTAGCCAAACTCCACCACCACCACCGTTATCGCCACCGCCGTTATCGCCACCGCCATTATCCCCGCCATCATTGTCACCGCCGTCATTTTCTCCACCGCCATTATCACCGCCGTCATTGTCACCGCTATCATTGTCACCACCGTCATTGTCTCCACCGCCATTATCTTCACCGCCGTTATCTCCTCCACCATTGTCTCCTCCACCAGAGCCTCCATCGCCGTTATCTCCTCCACTATCACCACCTCCTCCACCATCACCACCTCCTCCACCACCACCTCCTCCACCATCACCGTCATTATCATCTCCACCGCCTCCAACTCCACCATCTTCTCCACCGCCACCATCTCCACCGCCATCTCCACCTCCACCACCTCCACCACCTCCGCCACCTCCACCGCCTCCGCCACCTCCACCACCACCTCCGCCATCTCCACCACCGCCACCATCTCCACCACCGCCGCCATCACCGCCACCTCCACCACCTCCACCTCCTCCTCCACCTCCTCCACCTCCACCACCTCCTCCACCACCTCCACCTCCTCCACCACCACCGCCTCCTCCTCCTCCACCACCGCCTTCATCTCCTCCACCACCTTCACCTCCTCCACCACCTCCACCACCGCCTCCTCCACCGCCTCCTCCACCGCCTCCTCCACCGCCTCCTCCACCGCCTCCTCCACCGCCTCCTCCACCACCATCTTCGTCACCACCACCTCCACCGCCGCCTCCACCACCGCCTCCACCGCCTCCTCCACCGCCTCCACCGCCTCCTCCACCGCCTCCTCCACCACCATCTTCGTCACCACCACCTCCACCGCCACCTCCACCACCGCCTCCACCGCCGCCTCCACCGCCGCCTCCACCGCCGCCTCCACCGCCGCCTCCACCGCCGCCTCCTCCACCACCTCCACCTCCACCATCTTCGTCACCACCACCTCCACCTCCTCCACCGCCTCCACCACCTCCACCACCACCTCCTCCTCCTCCACCACCATCTTCATCTCCTCCACCTCCTCCACCTCCTCCACCACCTCCACCACCACCTCCTCCACCACCATCTTCGTCACCACCACCTCCACCGCCGCCTCCACCACCGCCTCCACCGCCTCCTCCACCGCCTCCTCCACCGCCTCCTCCACCACCATCTTCGTCACCACCACCTCCTCCACCGCCTCCTCCACCACCATCTTCGTCACCACCACCTCCACCGCCGCCTCCACCACCGCCTCCACCGCCTCCTCCACCGCCTCCTCCACCACCATCTTCGTCACCACCACCTCCACCACCACCTCCACCGCCGCCTCCACCACCGCCTCCACCGCCACCTCCACCGCCGCCTCCACCACCGCCTCCACCGCCTCCTCCACCGCCTCCTCCACCACCATCTTCGTCAACACCACCTCCACCACCACCTCCACCGCCGCCTCCACCACCGCCTCCACCACCACCTCCGCCTCCTCCACCACCATCTTCATCTCCTCCACCTCCTCCACCTCCTCCACCACCACCTCCTCCACCACCATCTTCGTCACCACCACCTCCACCGCCGCCTCCACCACCGCCTCCACCGCCTCCTCCACCGCCTCCTCCACCGCCTCCTCCACCACCATCTTCGTCACCACCACCTCCTCCACCGCCTCCTCCACCACCATCTTCGTCACCACCACCTCCACCGCCGCCTCCACCACCGCCTCCACCGCCTCCTCCACCGCCTCCTCCACCACCATCTTCGTCACCACCACCTCCACCACCACCTCCACCGCCGCCTCCACCACCGCCTCCACCGCCACCTCCACCGCCTCCTCCACCACCTCCTCCACCGCCTCCTCCACCGCCTCCTCCACCGCCTCCTCCACCACCTCCTCCACCGCCTCCTCCACCGCCTCCTCCACCGCCTCCTCCACCGCCTCCTCCACCACCATCTTCGTCAGCATTATCATCATCTCCCCCACCTTCTCCTCCGACGTCAACTTCAACTCCACCACCATCGCCGCTATCATCATTATCTTCGCTGCCTCCACCGCCACCACCACCTCCACCACCGCCTCCACCTCCGCCTCCACCTCCACCACCACCTCCACCACCGCCTCCTCCACCTCCGCCTCCACCACCGCCTCCTCCACCTCCGCCTCCTCCACCTCCGCCTCCATTTCCACCACCACCTCCATCACCTCCTCCACCACCACCACCACCGCCTCCACCTCCACCTCCACCACCGCCTCCGCCACTCAAATTCTCAGGCCAGTCGCATAGCTGTAAAAAGAAAGATTTTGTTTTACCCCGCAAATACTGACTTAGACTAACAAATTGCTTCAATCCTAAAAAATACCTATCACCAGACCTTGGACTATAGTAGTTATTTAGCCCAAGGGATTTTTAATTCATAATTATGAACAATAATAATTAATGTGGTAATAAATAAATCATTAATTTAAATATTTGAGACTAAATGCTGCTTTACGGGCCATAATAATGTCCAAAGCACACCGCACTACAACAGGCGATCGTATATCGATAGCGAAATAATAAAATAGTTCCATCTATAAAGAGGGGCAGTAGGACCTTGAGCGCTACACTAGCACAGGGGAATAGATAGTTTAGAAATGATTAGGTGTTTTTCCACTGGCCGGCACGGAACCGGCGATGACTCCAACCGGGTGCCGTCACCAACGCCGTGTATTTTATTTGTGTCTGTGTATGTCACGCAAAAACTACTGAACCGACTTAGCTGAAATTTAAAATGTAGATAGATTATACCTTGGATTAAAACATAGATTACGATCCTGATGCTGCGGGGGTACTGCCCCCCTAAACTGTGGAGATTTAGGAACTATCGATTATTACTGTAGGTATCAAGTAAAGACTACATCGTTGAATTGTAGGACCCAATTCCTCAATCCTGATGCTGCAGGGGTTCTGCCCAACTAAACTGTGGAGATTTAGGAACTGTCGGTTGTGAATTGAAGAAGCGGATGAAGTCGCGGGCGTCCGCTAGTAGCAAATAAAGATGACGACGACTTCACATTTGATGTGTTGTAGAACTGAAGTTCGTATCAGTACTGCCCAAAAGCCGAGCGTAAACCGGCAAGGCGCCGAACCGTTACCGTGCCGGCTAGTGGAAAAACGCCCATTGTAGGACAATTTTTCACGGGGTTTTTTGCGGTTCACCTGATGTTAAGTCATTACCGCCGCCCATGAACATTTTTACCCCCTGAGGCACCACCAATGCTTTGCCGGCTTTTCAGGAATTTGTTGGTCCGCCCCTTGAATAACCCCATGTTGTAATTTGGTGGGAACACCGTCGCAGGAAGTTGGTTAGACAGTTTCAAAGTACGTGGGAAAAAAGATCTGGCGCATTGGATGGTCGAAGTGCCCCAGGCACCCTGGTGGTGAGGGTGTAATTGTGTTCGGTGCCGAGCGGTGCGAAGAAAGACGGTGGAATATGGTCAAATAGCTCTTCAGAACACTCCCCGTTATATAGCCGATAGAATACGCAAAGAGAGCTAACATCTCTGCGGTGCTCCAGGCTTTCCAACGAGGTGGTTAATTTGCTTGGTTACTGTCGCAGGAAGTTGGTATTGGCGGATTTTTATTTACCTGTTGCTCATATGAGAACTCCGTGCCCGGTTCGCAACTCTGTGGCTCCTCGATCTTCAACCCGTGTACGCAGTAGTGGAATTTCGTGGGATCATTGTCGTGGGGTAGCAGATAGCGCTGCCCACCGGTGGGACACCTGAGGTCCGCTGAGGCTTGGAAGAAGTCCACAAACTGGGGCCTCCCGTAGACCGACGCTACGAGGCCCAGGAGAAGAAATCTTACTGTAAAAAGTAAAATAAAAATATTATTAGAATAGAATAGAATAGAAATATTTTTTAGAATTGAAATATTTTTTATTCAAATAAACTTTTACAAGTGCTTCTGAATCGTCGGTGAATCTACCACTGGTTCGGAATGCCCTTCCTAAAAAATTTTACCATACCTAGGTAACAAAACTATGCCATGTATACAGTGTTTCCACAGTGAAGTTTCAAAAATGCATACCTACATACAATCCAATACATGTTAAGACGGGCAGACAGAAAGCAGACCCATTCCCGTTGGTGGCACCCGTTCACGAGCACGACGCATGATCCAGCCGTTGCTTCGCTCAACCATATTTGAGGGAACGTAACAACCCGCACCACACGACACCACCACAGAAATGTTTAAAGAACACACAGAAGTGTATAATATTTAAATGTTGTATTGTCTAGTCATTGTAAAGTCGACATCTCCTGAGGATGCTCCGGTATCGGGGCGAAACGTGCGTCGAGAGTAGTACACAAGTGTTGTGTGGTGGTGCATGTGAGTGGTGGTGGCATTGCTTGCTTGGGAACTTGGCTCTCTTGCTTGGTTGGGGAGGTAAGCGGTGCTTAGCTTGGAACTGCATGTTTGACCGTACGGATTTTATCTGTTGGCGGATTATAGCAAAATAATTCTAAATTTCTCTTGCTAATCATGAACTTCCGCAAAGTAATACCTGATTCCTGATGACAGTATCCAAGGATCAATGATATTATGAATTTTTCTTATGAAATAGGATTCATGGATTATAAAAACGTATTAATTTCAAGTAAGCCCGCTACCATCTTAGAATGCATCGTCACTTACCATCGGGTGAGATTGCAGTCAAGGACTATCTTGTCAAGGAATAAAAAAAATCACCACTTTAGATTTCTTTTATTAGATAGCGCGAGCAAAACCGCGTTTAAAAGAGAGTCAATCATAAAAATATAAATTGACTGTTATTCAGTAGATTAAAGGACATACTACAAACCCTGTATTGTAATAAAAATGAATTAATTTATCTTTGACGTATCTAAAGTAATCCCACTTTAAGATACTCGCAACTTATCTTGACCATTGAATGCAATTTCGTTTGAGAATTCATATTATTTTTTATGTAGGTACTATATCGATATCTACGTAATATGTTTTTGTATCCCCAAAACGCTTACGTGACGCGTTAATTGTTGGTAAGATCTATACAATGGTTTAGGCCGTCGTTTTATCATCATGTCATGTCTTAAAATGAGTATCTTAATATTAGTATTTAATTCGATGCCTTAACATGGGTAGCCTAAGTATGTCATGCTCGCTTAAACATTTCTGTGGCGGTGTCGTGTGGTGCGGGTTGTTACGTTCCCTCAAATATGGTTGAGCGAAGCAACGGCTGGATCATGCGTCGTGCTCGTGAACGGGTGCCACCAACGGGAATGGGTCTGCTTTGTGTCTACCCATCTTAATATGTGTTAGGTTGTGGTAGGTGTGCATTTTTGAAACTTCTTTGTGGAAACACTGTGTGCATAGCATAGTGGTTAGCAAGTTCAATTGCAGATGACGAGGTCCCGGGTTCGATGTCCGGGTCGGGCTAAAAATGTAAGAAATTTTCACTATAGCCCGGAGTTAGAAAGTCGGTGGTGAGTCACCCCCGTGCCTCGGAGAGCACGTAAAGCCGTCGGTCCTGCGCCTGATCTCTCTCCGGCCGTGTCGGATTTTCCGTCCCATCGGACTATGAGAGTGAGGGAATAGAGAGTGCACCTGTGTTTGCCCTATGTTAATAATTATTATAAACTGTCTCAAAAAATTAAAATACTGGTAATGTATGCACTTCCAAAAAACAACATCCATCACAAAAAACAGTTTGAATTTAGGACTTCAGGTCTTTATTTCGAAAAAAAAATTTTACTGTTACGATGTTAGTTGTAGAGTTTAAGTTTTCATTTAATTAAGTGGAGTCAGGTAATTTATTGAAAAATTTATTCGTTTTTTTGTGCCTCCCTGGCGCTGTGGTTGAAAGTGCTGATAAAAAAGGAGTATCAACCCTCAACAATGAGAAGAGAATAAGAAAAAATCCGTACCTAGCATCGCGTCAGTCGACACGCCAATATTTTTGGTCACTTTCTCCACACCAAGTTTATTGCTTTCTCAACCTTGCACAAAAATTAACTAATGATTATTACAAAGTTAAATTATTTTATATTAAATACAAATCGCCAAAGATAATGTGATCGATTAGCTATAATTGCTAGGGTTATCACATTTTTTTTGAAAAGAATTATAGCCAAGCTGAACTTGACTTGTATTCTCCTCTCCCCTCCAAATAAGCGGAAAGCTTGTGCTAGGAGTGGGTACGACAATAGTGCAACGGGTGGGGCTCGAACCTGCGACCATTCAGTTTTCAGTCCGCACTTTTAACCGTTGGGCTATATTTCGCATGCTTAGTATTAGTGACCGAATTAAAGAAAACTGAGTTTTTTTTTACTGCGATCTCACTTGATGGTAAGTGACGATGCAGTCTAAGATGGTAGCGGGCTAACTAAGAAAGGGTACTTGAAAATCATTGTTAGGTTTCTTTGATCATTTTTACAAGCTTTTGCAATGTATGTAACTATGTTTGTTCGGGTGGAATCTTACAACTCAATTTTGATAGCTTCAACCGATTGAACTGAAATTTTATATGCACGTTGAGTTTGGATGACAATGCATGGTTAGCTGTGTGACGTCATTCTAAATCCAACATGGTGGAACAAAATTGCACAGATTTACCTGTGTAGATAAACAAGTAAATTAAATGACTTAACCTGATCGATTTTAATTTTTAAAATTTTCAAACTAGTAAATACTAGTAGGTAGGAACTTAAATCTCGCGACAAGCTTTTATCTAAATATATAAAAGGCAAAGGTGACTGACTAACTGACTGACTGATCTATCAACGCAAAGCTCTAACCACTGGACCGATCGAGCTGAAATTTGGCATATAGGTAGCTATGATGATGTAGTCATCCGCTAAGAAAGGATTTTTCAAAATTCAACCCCGAAGGAGGTAAAATAGGAGTTTAAAAAATCGAACCTAACGTGAGCGAAGCCGCGGGTTAAAGCTAGTATTATATAAATTGTGTAATGACGTCACAAGTTGATAGTAAAAATTTTTAAAGAAAAGTTCTTTTTATTCTTTTTAGCGCATTTAAATAAAAGCTTGTTTTTAAAAAAGTTTTTTACTTTTCATTTATTCATTTTAAATTTACGATCTATGTCAATTTAAAGTTGTAAATCAGTTGATTTCCTTTAAAGCAGTAGGGTTTATTAACCTCTTAATTGTTTTGATTGTGTTTTTCAAAACACAAAGTGCCAACCCTAACAAAAGCTACTTGCACTATAAGATGAGGTTGTATATTTTCAATCGATTTTATCGATTAACTGTATCAGATATTATCAATACTCTAAATCAATATTAATATTTATTATATTTATTATTAAAAAGGTCTAGAAAACCATGGTAGGTATGTAGGACCAGTGTTTTGGAAAAATAAATCGAAGAATCAAATATTTTTCTACATAGGTACTCATTAAGGTATGTATGTAATTCAATATATACATCTATTTTCATCTATTTTTTTTTTCTACCCCGCGATAGGTATTGAGAAATCAAATAATGATCGACTGAAATTATTAGATTTTTCTTTGAATGACAGATTTTTAAGTTTTATAGTTATAATTTAAACGTAAAAATTCTTTTTACAAAGCCGACTTCAAACGCCACTACAAAGTATATCAATTATGCCTGTAAAATTTGAAGAGTTCTCTCGATTCTTCCAGGATCCCATCATCAGATCCTGACCTGATGACAATGGGACTACCTGGGAAATATACCCTTTCAAACAAAAACAGTTTCCAAATCGGTCCAGGCGTCTTCGAGTAATCGGGGAACATACATAAAAAAAAAAAAAAGATTCCGACGAATTGAGAACCTTCTTCTTTTTTGGAAGTCGGTTAAAAATAATGACAAAGTTGCATGGAATCAATCGGCTTGACATCTAGCTACCCACAAGAGAGTGTAATAGGTATATAATAATAAAATTTGTTACATTACAATATTGTAACCTTTACTAATATTATAAAGCTGAAGAGTTTGTTTGTTTGAACGCGCTAATCTCAGGAACTACTGGTTCGAATTGAAAAATTCTTTTTGTGTTGGATAGTCCATTTATCGAGGAAAGCTTTAGGCTATATAACATCACGCTGCGACCAATAGGAGCGAAGCATCAGTGGAAAATGTTGCAAAAACGGGCAAAATTATCCATATTTAAAATATATTCTTTTAAAAAACTTCTTAATCGCGATCATAATAA
Organism: Hipparchia sbordonii; assembly: GCA_038048805.1. Taxonomy (NCBI): domain Eukaryota; kingdom Metazoa; phylum Arthropoda; class Insecta; order Lepidoptera; family Nymphalidae; genus Hipparchia; species Hipparchia sbordonii. The sequence continues at coordinate 936,152 of CM076118.1, read as the reverse complement.
CAAAAATTGACGCGGACGAAGTCGCGCGCAACGGCTGGTATTGTAATATTTTGCTATGAAAAGTGCAACTGCTGAGTTTGTTGCCGGCTCTTCTCAGCAGAATCTGCATTCCGAACCGGTGGTAGAGTCGTGACGTGTCATAAGAGCTACAAGTTGGCCTACATGAAATAAATAATTTTGAACTTTTTAGAAGTTCTCACACCCGCTGAGTGACCTTGAGCCTTCATAATTATGAGGCCCATTTATTAACCGACTTCCAAAAAGGAGGAGGTTATCAATTCAGCCGGTATCTTTTTTTAATTTTTAATATCTAAATAACATTCACACTGTTCAAATGCGAAATTAGCATTAGGTTAAATCCTTCGTAAACGATTAACAATTATCAGGAGATTAACGTTTATCATTTTTCTAGTCAGTTTGATTCATCGGTACAAAAATGCGAACAATTTTCCGATAGATTTATGGCTTAATTGTGGAATTTTCATATACTTTTTTTTTTTTAAAGAATATTAGCCAAGCTGAAATTGACTAATATCCTCCTATCCCCTCCAAATAAGCGGAAAGCTTGTGCTAGGAGTGGGTACGACAATAGTGCAACGGGTGGGATTCGAACCTGCGACCTTTCAGTTTTCAGTCCGCACCTTTAACCGTTGGGCTATTGAGGCTCAAGCCTTTATTTACTAAGCCTTTATTTTTACTAAAAGGAATGTATTTTGGTACCTTTGCCCCAATTGCCCAATGGTTAAAGGTGCTGACTGAAACACTGAGGTGAACACTGAAAGGTCGCAGGTTCTAGCCCCATTGCACTATTGTCATACCCACTCCTAACATAAGCTTTTCGCTTATTTGGAGGGGAGAGGAGAATATAAGCCAAGTTCAGCTTGACTAATTCTTTCTTTAAAAAAAAATTTGAGTACCTTCAAATCATGAGTGAATTGGCATTTTCTAGACAAGCACGTTCCATGTTAAGCTTCACTTACCATCAGGTGTGACCGTAGCCAAACTCTAGGCATATATTTTAAATAAATGTAGGTATTTTCAAATATCAAGTCTAGACCTATTTATACCCGAATAAAGAAAAATATTAAAGAAATCTAAAAAGTTGACAAAAGTGTCGTTAGAGAAAGTTGTTAGTCGGCTGGACCGGAAATGAGCGAATAGTTAAAAGTTAGTCATTGTTAAACTCGCACCCGCCTGCGTCGAATGATAAAAAAATTAAGTAATTCCTACCAGTAAAATAAGCACCAAATACAACCTACAATAACATTCCAAATTCAAATCATTTATTTGCAAAGATTATGTAAAAAAGTCTTGTACAAATTTGATTGGTACCTATTTAATTGGTTAAAATTTAAATCTATATCTATACTTATAATAAAACTGTAACGGGACGAATTCTGTACATTAAATATATTATTTTGAAAATTTTAATCGGAGTATGCTTTTATCGATACTGAGCCTAAAACAATTTATTTAGAATTTTTTGTCTTTCTGTCTGTCTGTGCGCGCATCACACAAAAACTACTGAACGGATTTGAATGAAAATTGATATAGTGGTAGCTGATAATCTGGGTCAATATATAGAATACATTTTATCCTGATAAACAATAAGGTTTATCCGGAATAGGGGATGAAATTTTTTGTTGATTTTGCTCCATAATTTCGTCAAGTCTTAACCGAATTTGATAATTCTGAAAATTCAATTCAACCCTTCAATTCAACGGAGCTTCGAATTGACGCGATTTTTAGCAAATTGTTTTTTATTTTAAATCAAGTCTATATATTCTAATTCGCGTTAACATTTTAATAATATTAAAAAAAGGCTAAGTGCGAGACCTCTGTCGTACGATTTACGTATTACGTCATTATCCTCTGTAAAGGTTTTCACGAGACTTCATGTTTCATCCCAAACTAGAACCCAAAGATATTACAGCATCCAGGCTCTTCGGTTATCAGCGCCATCTAGCGAAAATCTTGACAACTCGTAAATGTTATTTTTATTGACACCAGTTACCAGCACTTTAGTCAATACCATCTAAATACTTTCAAGAAGAAATTATGATTAGGTAGATTTTTGACTTATCATAAGTGCTACAGGGTAGCCTACATGAAATAAATAAATTTTGAATTTTGAAAATTTTAAAATGTTAGAGCTAATAACTTAGCTAATATTAAGGCTTTTATATTTAACTAGTTTTTGCTCGCGGCTTCGCTCACGTTAAATTCGATTTTTTAAACCCCTATTTTACCCCCTTAGGGGTTGAATTTTCAAAAATCCTTTCTTAGCGGATGACTACGTCATCATAGCTACCTGTATGCCAAATTTCAGCTCGATCGGTCCAGTGGTTAGAGCTGTGCGTTGATAAATCAGTCAATCAGTCAGTCAGTCAGTCAGTCAGTCACCTTTGCCTTTTATATATTTAGACTAGCGGACGCCCAGACTTCGTTTGCCTCTTCAATTCACAATCGACAGTTCCTAAATCCCCACAGTTTAGGTGGACAGAACCCTGCAGCATCAGGATTAATGAATTGGATCCTGGAATTCAACGATGTAGTCTTTACTTGGTACCTACAGTAACTATTCACAATCGATAGTTCCTAAATTCCCACAATTTAGGAGGGCAGTACCCCTGCAGCATCAGGATTGAGGAGTTTGAATCCGACGTTTTTATGGGAGCATCTCGCAAAGTTTTTGCATCAAATCAGCATTCCGAACCGGTGGTAGATTCTCGACAAGTTGGCCTACATGAAATAAATAATTTTGAGTTTGAGTTTGAGTTTCAATTCAAAAATTTAAAAAGGATTCACTCGAATCGGTTTAGAATTAATAAAAATTAGCCTATGTTACTTCTCCAGGTACTCAATGTTGAAAAAATCAAGTCAATACGTTGCTCCGTTGCTGCGTGATTGAAGGACAAACCAACAAACACACTTATAATATGACTAAGGATTGACACCAGTTGGCAGCACTTTATTCAAATATCTTCTAAATTCCTCAAAGAAAATTTGAATTATTACCTATATCTACTATCTACTTCTACTACAAAACAGTGATTGAAGGACATACCAACAAACAAACACACTTTCGTATTTATAAAACACGACTTCTACTCGCTAACAGGTGTCTCTGCCTGTTTCAAAGAACAATGGGCAACTTTATATGGAACGTGAGCCCAGGCTTCCACAGGTTTCGGTCTTGCGCCGCCTGTATCCAGCGTCATACGACTCTTATATCGATAGACGTTTTCTAGGCAAACGCGTTCAATTTTAGGCCACATCATCACTTTTCATTGCGTAAATGTGTTTGTTTGTTGGTTTGTCCTTCAATCATGCAGCAACGTTGCAACAGATTGACGTGGTTTTTTGTATGGGTATAGTTGAGGAACTGGAGAGTGACATAGGCTACTTTTTATCCCGGAAAAACTATTGAGTATGAAGAAAGAAAACTAAAAATTGTAAGAATTCTTTTTTTTATTTATTTTATTTTTATTTTTTATGTAAGTACATATAAGAATTTACAAGACAACATATATTAGAAGAAGTAGACATAGGTGAAGCTTATCTCTAAAAAAAGAAATTTTTTCCAGCTTCCAGCTTTATAAAAAGAAATTCAAATTTGAAATCTAAATATATAAAAGGCAAAGGTGACTGACTGACTGACTGACTGAATGACTGGCTGACTGATCTATCAACGCACAGCTCTAACCACTGGACCGATCGAGCTGAAATTTGGTTTACAGGTAGCTGTTAGGACGTAGACACCCGCTAAGAATGGATTTTGGAAAATTTCAACCCCAAGAGGGTTAAATAGGGGGTTAAAAAATCGAACCTAACGTGAGCGAAGCCGCGGGTTAAAGCTAGTTACTTATAATATATTTCAACTTGTGGCTCTTCCGAAAGGTCATGAATCTACCACCAAGTACCACACTTACCACCAAGTATAAGATTATAGATTTATCTAAAGATTATTTCAAAATTACATGTAAATATTGGGATGATCTTGCATGTATTGTTATGAACGATCGCATTTTGTTTTGCCATTATCAGAATCGCTCGTTATCGAAGCTAAGTCTCTCCCACTGATGGATTTATATGTTTTTCCATTTTGATAAGGATTTTGTTATCGTGTATTAATTCTTTAATACTCTATCGAGGAAGTTCGTTAGCTGGAAAAGAATTTAATGTCTAGATAGCGTTGTTCTTCAAATGGTAATTGCCTTTAAAATAAATAGAAAGAAAGAAACGTTTAATGAGTAATCTATATCTATATCTTCTTCTATACTTATAATAAAACTGTAACGGGACGAATTCTGTACATTAAATATATTTTGAAAATTTTAATCGGGGGATGCTTTATTATCGATACTAACCCAATCTGCTAACCTAAAACAATTTTTTTTGAATTTTTTGTCAGTCTGTCTGTCTGTGCGCGCATCACGCAAAAACTACTGAACGGGTACTACTACTGAACTACTTAAATGAAATTTGGTATAGTGGTAGCTGATACTCCGGGTCAACATATAGAATACTTTTTATCCTGTTAAACAATAAGGTTTATCCGGGGATGAAAGTTTTTGAAGATTTTGCACTATAACTTCATCAAATCTAAACCGAATTTGATAATTCTTTTTTTATTATAAATTCTGTACTATTAGGAATATTTTGTTCAATTTAAGGGAAGATCTACTAAATATTATCGGAGATAGAGGACATAACTTCTCGCGGATAGTAGCAAGTCACTCAAAACTTTTTCCACGCAGACGAAGTCGCAGGAATCAGCTAGTAATAAATAAAAAACATTCCGATGAATTGAGAACCTCCTCCTTTTTTGGAAGTCGGTTAAAAATGAAATAAATAATCTTGTACGTACTCTACAAGTCATGTCCTTTTAATTCAAATTCAAAATTTATTCGAATTTAATGTTTAAAATTTATTTATTTCATGTAGGCTACCTTGTAGCACTTACGACACGTCATAAATCAACCACCGGTTCGGAATGCAAATTCTGCTGAGAAAGAACCGGCAAGAAACTCAGCAGTTGCTCTTTTCAAAAAATAAAATAATTTTACAATAAGTAACCAAACTAAGCTAAGTATACAGTGCTTCCACAGTGAAGCTTCACAAATGCAATACATATAATCCAACACATGTCAACATGGGAAGACAAAGCAGACCCATTCCCGTTGGTGGCACCCGTTCACGAGCATGACGCAGGATCCAGCCATTGCTTCGCTCAACCTTACCTATTATTTATTAGGTACTTTTATACTTACATCTTGAAATCAGTCTTATCAAAAAATACCTGCGTTACGCAGATTTGCGTAACATAAATTATGCTTAGGATTAAACTAGTCACTATTCATCTAGATAATATCCACGAAATAGACTTAGGATTGTGACGTATGTTCCTGGCTGTTATAAAATAATTTTAATCTATACCTACATATAAAAATTAATCCCTATTTCCCTTGGTCACGACATCAAATTTAAATTCAAAATTTATTTATTTCATGTAGGCTAACTTGTAGCTCTTATGACACGTCATAAATCTACCACCGCGCACCGGTTCGGAACGCAGATTCTGCTGAGAAGAGCCGGTAAGAAACTCAGCAGTTGCTCTTTTCAAAATTTTTTTTTTACAAAGCTATGCTATGTATACAGCGCCTCCACAATAAAGCTTCAAAAATGCAAAAATGCACGCGCGAAGACACAGGTGCACTCTCTATTCCCTCACTCTCATAGTCCGATGGGTCGGAAAATCCGACACGACCGAACAGAGATCAGGCGCAGGACCGACGGCTTTACGTGCTCTCCGAGGCACCGAGGTGAGGGTTGACTCACCGCCAACTTCCTAACTCCGGGCTTGAGAATTTCTGGGCAGAACAAGTATAAACGAAAAAAGTCTTTTTACAATACCGACTTCAAAGCCACTACAAAGTATATCAATTGTGCCTATAAAAATTGCAGAGTTCCCTCGATTTCTCCCAGATCCTATCATTAGATCCTGACCTGATGACAATGGGACCACCTGGGAAGTATATCCTTTCAAACAAAACAAGAATTTTCCAAATCGGTCCAGGCGTCTTCGAGTAATCAGGGAACATACATAAAAAAACCAACGAATTGAGAACCTTCTATTTTGGAAGTTGATTAAAAACCCAATATAAATTTTTGAAACTTTTTTTGAAACATTGTGGAAACACTGTATACATAGCATAGTTTTGTTACCTATTGTATAATTTTTTTTAAGCTATTGCATAGCTTCTATCGCGGGCCAGCGTGGAGACCGAATCCAGAAATTCCGTAACGAAAATAACCTGACACGGGACTCCTCTACGGTGAGCCGCTAGATGGCGTTGATAAAAAATGCTATGCAATAGCATTACCGCGGCAGTCCCCGAGTGCCACACGTCTTTTTTTTTTTGAAAAGAGCAACTGCCGAGTTTATTGCTGGCTCTTCTCGGCAGGAAGGGCATTCCGAACCAGTGGTAGATTCATCGACGATTCAAAAGCACTTGTAAAATAAAACTAGACTAGATCAACGAGGCAAGTTAAGACGATGATGAAAGCATTATTTATGTATTTTCCCCTACAAAATAATAAGATTCGTATTTAAACATCTGCTCGCGATTGGATTAAAATATTATTCCACTTGGCCGGGCCGGTGTCTTGGCGTGCTGGTTTGAATTGCAATGTTTACGTTGTTTACGAATTTTGATTTGGGGAGGGATTTAAATAATGTAGGTAGTTATGTACCTTATAATCTAAAAATCTGTTTTAATCTAAAATTATAAAAATAGAAATAGAAATATTTTTTATTCAAAACAAACTTTTACAAGTACTTTTGAATCGTCGATGAATCTACCACTGGTTCGGAATGCTTCCTGCCGAGAAGAGCCAGCAATAAACTCGGCGGTTGCTCTTTTAAAAAAAAAATTACAATAGGTAACAAAACTATGCTAAGTATACAGTGTTTCCACAATGAAGTTTCAAAAATGCATACCTACATACAATCCAATACATGTTAAGACGGGCAGACAGAAAGTAGACCCATTCCCGTTGGTAGCACCCGTTCACGAGCATGACGCATGATCCAGCCGTTGCTTCGCTCAACCATATTTGAGGGAACGTATATGTATTTATATTGGAACTTTTTATCATATAGATGGTAACTTATTATAGTAACTATTTTCTACGTACTACTATTTATCGTGACTAACAGTCATCCGAAACCTCTGGATCCATGGAAGACCAGCGCTATGCCTGTGCTTTCACCACAGGGATAGCATATGCTGAGTAGAGTACATTTTGGGACTACACATATTTTTTTTTGTTTTGTCTAACATACGTCTCTCTGTCTCTCAAATAAATGCTTTTTCTTTCTTCTTTCTTCCTATAACAATATACTAAACTCTCTTCTTTACATCGTAGGTACAAATTTTTGAATTGAAAATCTCCTCTTATTTGTTGGGTTGTTACGTTCCCTCAAATATGGTTGAGCGAAGCAACGGCTGGATCATGCGTCGTGCTCGTGAACGGGTGCCACCAACGGGAATGGGTCTGCTTTGTGTCTACCCATGTTAACATGTGTTAGGTTGTGGTAGGTGTGCATTTTTGAAACTTCTGTGTGGTAACATTGTGTGCATAGCCTAGTTTTTTTAACAATAGTAAAAAAAAAAAAAAAATTTTTTTGAAAAGAGCAACTGCTGAGTTTCTTGCCGGCTCTTCTCAGCAGAATCTGCATTCCGAACCGGTGGTAGATTTGTGACGTTTCATAGGCGCTACAAGTTGGCCTACATGAAATAAATAAATTTTGATTTGATTTGATTTGATTTATTATATTACAAATAATATTATTAGTTTTCACCCGCGACTTCGCTCACGTTAAATTCGAGTTTTCAAGCCCCTATTTTACCCCTTAGGGGTTGAATTTTAAAAAGTTTTTTCTTAGCGGATACCTATGTCATAATTTAGCTATCTGTATGCCAAATAGCCCGCTCCGTCCAGTGGTTTGAGCTGTGCGTTGATAGATCAGGCAGTCAGTCAGTCACCTTTTCCTTTTATATATTCAGACTAGTTGATGCCCGCGACTTCGTCCGCGTGGATTTAGTTTTTAAAATCCCGCGGGAACTCTTTGATTTTCCGGGAAAGTAGCCAATCATTCTCCAGGTCCTCAACTATACCCATGCAAAAAATCCCGTCCCTTGCACCGTTGCTGCGTGATTGAAGGACAAACCAACCAACAAACACACTTTCGGATTTATAATACATATTAGTAAGGATTGTTTGTTTTATCAAAAAAAAAAAAAAACGAAAAACAAAAAACAATTTATAGGAAATGTTACTGAAATTTTCCGATACCCACATGTCCACCTGTGTACTGGCCGGCACAACAAGGCGCGCGCCCGGCCGCGCCCGTATTTGCCGCACATTATTTATATTCGCTCCGCAATCGACGATACTCGCTAAATGGGATTTAAAAGCTCCCAACAATTCACGGTGATGCTTTTTTGGATGGCACTATGCGAGATGTGATTTGGCAACATAATTTTTTTTTTTTTAAGAATATTAGGCAACCTGAAGTTGACTAATATCCTCCTATCCCCTCCAAATAAGCGGAAAGCTTGTGTTAGGAGTGGGTGCGACAATAGTGCAACGGGGGATTCGAACCTGCAACCTTCCAGTTTCCAACCTATTGAGGCATTACCTAGAATTGCACTAGTAAGTTGTCATAACTTCCACAAATTCAAGTTCAAATTCAAAATTATTTATTTCATGTAGGCCAACTTGTGGCTCTTATGACAAGTCGAGAATCTACCACCGGTTCGGAATGCAGATTCTGCTGAGAAGAGCCGGCAAGAAACTCAGCAGTTGCTCTTTTCAAAACAAAATATTACAATATTAATGTATAGTTTCAATATAACAACTTATTACACTATCTTGTGGGCTAACTTGTAAGCTACGTAACTAACATCTTATACCTATAAAACAAAGTACGGGGTTTTCGAACCCCTATTTTACCTTCGTAAGGATTGAATTTCCAAAAATCCTTATATAAATAGCTTAGATAAATAGCTATCTATGTGTTAAATTTCAGCTCAATCCGTCTAGTGACTTGAGCTGTGCATTGATATACAGTAAAAGCTCTTTATTCGCGGGGGATACGTTCCGTAAATATGCCGCGAATACAGAAACCGTGAATATGGAATGGTAATTTGTATGGGATTATAGGGGATACGTTCCTAGATGACAAAATAAAAAACAAATATATTAAAAAAAAATTAATTTAAGTTTTTGATCATATTTTATTATTATTTTCAGGTTTAAGCAATGGTTTAAAGAATTTTGTAATTTCTTCTTGCTTGAAGCTTTTTAAAAGCTCCTTTAATTCAGACTGATATTCAGCAGTGGCATTAGCAATTTGCCTCTTAAAAATAAGACTTTGTTCTATAGACGGATCAGTTTTCATAAAAAAGTCACAAAGCTCATTTGCCATTCTTAAACCTTTTCAAATATTAGTCCATTTGACGACGCGTTTACAAAGAATATTGGGCTTGATACCTATTGGAATCCTTTTTATGTATGTACCGATGTACCGATTAGATCCGCGAATAGAGAAATCTAGCCGCGAATGTAGGGATTGGGTCAGAATTTTTTAATCCGCGAATAGTGAAAACGCGAATGAAGGAAGCGTGAATAAGGAGCTTTTACTGTATTTAGGTAGATAAAAGATTAGAAGAAAAAGATAGAGGAAAATATTGTTTTTTTATAAAATTGCATAAAGGTAGGATTACCGTGTGCGGAAAACTAATTGTAAATTGCTCTACCTTCAATCATAACATCGTACTTTGTAAATAAAATCCTTTGTAATTTCTAATAAAATAATAAACATTTCTGTGGTGGTGTCGTGTGGTGCGGGTTGTTACGTTCCCTCAAATATGGTTGAGCGAAGCAATGGCTGGATCATGCGTCATGCTCGTGAACGGGTGCCGCCAACGGGAATGGGTCTGCTTTGTGTCTACCCATGTTAACATGTGTTAGGTTGTGGTAGGTGTGCATTTTTGAAACTTCTGTGTGGAAACATTGTGTGCATAGCCTAGTTTTTTTAACAATTGTAAAAAAAAATTTTTTTTTGAAAAGAGCAACTGCTGAGTTTCTTGCCGGCTCTTCTCAGCAGAATCTGCATTCAAGACGTTTCATAGTTGCTACAAGTTGGCCTACATGAAATAAATAAATTTTGATTTTGATTTTTGATTTAATATTTAGTCTACAAGTGTGGCTGGCGCATGTCGCATGGCGCCGTCCAGCGCTCAACCGGCCCGCCGCAATTAGAGCGTGACTGAAGATGGGGGAGTCATAGATTTGTGATACATACACCCCCTCCCCCACGCTCCCCCTCGCTCCCTCGTCCCGCCACACGCGCGTCTACACTTTACACTTGCAGTGTCACTGTTGGGACGAGTGGCGTCTTTGCAATTGGATATCAGTGCACATGTGACTCAAGCACTGACCTCTTATGTTTAATCTCAATAGCCCAACGGTTAAAGGTGCGGACTGAAAATTGAAAGGTCGCAGGTTCGAACCTCACCTGTTGCACTATTGTCGTACCCACTCCTAGCACAAGCTTTCCGCTTATTTGGAGGGGTTAGGAGGATATAAGTTAACTTCAGCTTGGCTAATATTCTTAATTTAAACAATCTATGATTAACACGGACTTGCTGTTCCTATACAAATTGCTCATTAAATAATAAAGGGCCACAAACCAAAAGAATCTTAAAATCGTATTACACATATCATCTATACAAATAAATAAAAAAGTCTGTTTGTAATGTCAAAAGAACAGCTTTTTACTAACTGCATACGAAAGTAAATACGGTACTTATAACAAGAAAACAATTTTTAAAATTTTTGTCTGTCTTTCTGTCTGTCTATCTTTTTATTCTAGCTAGTCTAGATGGCGGATTAAAGCAAAATAATTCTAACCTTTTCTTGCTAATTATGAACTTCTGCAAAGTAACGTCTGATTCTATCCAATATGAGTACACTACCATACGATTTCCAAGTGAGTCCTCTACCATATTAGACTGTAACGCCACTTACCATCAGGTGAGATCGCAGTCAAAGACTATCTTGTCATCGAATAAAAAATGAATTCTATCAATGTATTTTATTTCTATCCAGCATGTCGCGGGAGTATCCCACATCGTATTACAGGATATTACATCGCATTACAGGGTATAACATCGTATTACAGGGTATAACATTGTATTACAAGATTACTTGTAACAAGAACGGGTGATGTGAAACACGTTTGATGTCCCGACTGCATATTAGAAGATTTGGGTATACTAGTACCAAATTGAAGTGGTTGGTGGAAGAATTTTTATTTCATTTTTTTGACATAATTTCTTGATATACTTAATGATAATAATAGACTTTTTTTAAAGGCACAGACCTAAGTTGCATGTATTTAAAAAACCTCAAACGACAAAACTGAAAAAAAAAAACAAGTCAAGTAAACTAGAATTCTTTTAAATAATATTGATTTAAATGGAAGGATTTTCAACCGACCAAAAAAAATGAGGAAGTTCTCAATTTGAAAAATAATTTCCACCTCTAAGGGGAGTCGTTATAATATCGTAAATATATATATTTGAGAATTTTGGAGGAGATTTAAAATATAATGAAGAGAAAGAGCAAATGCTGAGTTTCTTGCCGGCTCTTCTCAGCAGAATCTGCATTCCGAACCGGAGGTAGAGTTTTGACTTGTCATAAGGGTTACAGGTTGGCCTACATGAAATAAATACTTGCATAATTAGTTATAGGTGCAACCACAGATAACCAATTTCATGAGCTATTTTCGGAAAAAAGACGTTTTTTATCTCTCTCTCACTCTAAATATAAATTAGCAATTAAGGATATGTTGTCAAAAACCAACTAGCTATTTTAGTAGATTTTGGGTAAGTTTTTGTCTAAAAAGTTATAACCTATCGTTCTTGGTTTCATATGCTACTATACTTTGTGTAATTGTTAACTGGCAAACCCGCATTTGCACTTTTGCTTATACGCATGTCGGTTTGCCTGTAATTGGGTGCACATCTGAAATGTTTCTATAGATGTAGTATAATTTTATATAAATGTTATGTGATTTCTGTTGGCAAACCAATAAATAAAATAAATAAATAAATACCCGATTGTTCTGTTGTCGGAATACGATTATGCATTAAGTGCTAAACTCTCATTGGAGACAATTAAGGTTTAAGTGTTTAATAACTGTATTACCTTTAATTTTTTACAATACTGTATGATTCCAAAAAAAATAATTTTTAAATTTAATTTTTTTTGTAAATTCTGAGGAGCCAATATCCAGCGACAGCACAGGCGACATAAAAAAGCCACAATCGTAAAAATTCGTTGTCTCACGCCATCGGGTCACCATCGATACCTCGCCGTGACGCGCCGCAATTCACAAGCGGAAGCGATTTTTTTGTTTGAAAAGAGCAACCGCCGAGTTTATTGCTGGCTCTTCTCGGCAGGAAAGGCATTCCGAACCAGTGGTAGATTCATCGACGATTCAAAAGCGCTTGTAAAAGTTTATGTGAATAAATCTATACTAATATATAAAGCTGAAGAGTTTTTTGTTTGAACGCGCTAATCTCAAGAACTAAAAAAAAAATTATTTTTGTGTTGGATAGTCTATTTATCAAGGAAGGCTTTAGGCTATATAACATCACGCTGCGACCAAAAGGAGCGAAGCATCAGTGAAAAATGTTGCAAAAACGGGGAAAATTATCCATATTTAAAATATATTCTTTTAAAAACTAATCATAATCGCAATCATAATAACAAAAATTGAAACAGAGGAAGTCGCGCGCAACAGCGAGTAAAAAATATTTCTATTCAATTTTATTATATTTTACCAAAATCGGCTTCGGTCCCGCCATCTATCAAAAGTAATCCGAAGTGGTGATTCCTACGCAAAATTACCAATTTTAATTTTTAAGCTATTGCATAGCTTCTATCGCGGGCCAGCGTGGAGACCGAATCCAGAAATTCCGTAACTAAAATAACCTGACACGGGTCTCCTCTACGGTGAGCCGCTAGATGGCGTTGATGAAAAATGCTATGCAATAGCTTTACCGCGGCAGTTCCCGAGTGCCACACGTCTTTTTTTTTCGATTTTTCAGCTGTTATAAAAATGTTACAGTAAAACTTATAAAAAACTAGGTAATTTTATTGATTAAAGCGGAAATTATGCACACAATATACGTGGTCGCGTCTTTCACTCGACCGCGATCAAGATGAGATCGTGTCCTTCATAATGATGCCAACCTTCCACTTACGACGCAAGCGCCTGTCAGTTTTAAGAGGCAATTGCCTGTTTTGAGGTATACAGGCTTTGCCAGGCGCGAACACCATCTTTTTTCTTGAGATCTTCGACCATACCACATAACCACGCCTTACGCTGTATTTTTTGGAAAAGTGTATTTTGGATTCGGTGAGTGCTCTTTCCTTTGTCTTAAACTCTCTCATCTTGCGCTCACATAATAAAATATTGTTTTTCTATGTCTAAACTTTGCTATAGTCTGTAAAACAAAACTTATTATTTGGGAAAACTATACGAATAAATAATAAGTAAGGAAGTCTAACTGCATTAAAAAAATGACCCCAACAAAAATTGCGCCGAAGTGGGTGGAGATTAAAATAAGAGCCGTTAGAGGCGAGGATTAAAAACAAAAATAGCACGTCAACTGTTGGTCATTTTTCTTGCACGTCAAATTTTCATACCATCGTCTAATGACTCAGCTGTCATAGCAAACATAGCAGCACGCGCGCGAACCAATCATTGCTTTCGTTCTGAATTTGAACCGATCACCACGCATATCTGTAACCTCGGAAGTGAATCGTAAGACTTATATTTTGAATCATACTTCGTTTTGGTTTGAAGTAGGGCCATTTTTTAATTGGATTTTGTTCTGAACTAGACTTCCTTTATTACTTATTCGTAGGGAAATTTATCCAACTATCTCCTATGACTTGCAGCCCAAACTCCCTGCACTGTAAAGCAGGCATTTTACGACACCCATCTCCGGGGTGACGGCCGCGGTACACCAAATATTGGCTTTTGGCTCATTTCACCTGTAATTGAATACATTTCACGGCGCCGCCTTGTTAAGGAAGGTCTCTGGTTCGATTCCCAATAGGCTCACTTGAGGAACTTTCGGTAAGACCCTGGGTTACTCTAAATCTATGTATGTATTAATGGTATACATACACACTACGGTTTTACGGTTATCATGTTTTTATCCTTTAAGGTGTTATAGGTAGTGACGAAAGAGGCTCAAGAATTTTAATTGGGTATTTGACTTTTTTTTTATTCGATGGCAAGATAGTCCTTGACTGCGATCTCAGCTGATGGTAAGTGACAATGCAGCCTAAGATGGTAGCGGACTAATTTGGAAGGGATCTGACAGCGTAATACCCCTAATCTGTTTCTAAAAGCCATCGTGCCGGAACGCTAAATCTAACTGAGACTAAGAGCAACTGCTGAGTTTCTTACCGGCTCTTCCCAGCAGAATCTGCACTCCGAACCGGTGGTAGATTCAGGACCTTGTCATAAGAGCTACAAGTTGGCCTACATGAAATAAATAAAGAATTTTTAGTAGATATTTTCGACTACCTCAGTAGGTACGAAGGTTTAGAATCGTCGGTGCTACAAGAATGTGTTTGTTATTTTGTTTGTTTTCAACCAAAACTTTTCGGGGATCAAATTTATTTAAGGGGGGTGGGGGGTGTAATTTTTCACCCCCACGACGTTTGGCGGTGGCGGTTAGGCCGCAGGTCGGCAACATCTTGTACGTGGCGAATGTAAATGCCGGTTACTGATAAATAAAGAAAGAGGTAAAATGCTTGAGGAGGGCGTAAACAGGCGCTAGGGGTGCGCATGACTGAGAGAAGTCTACCCTTTCCTTTTTTTAACCCCCAAGAACTGAAGACTAGGTGTTATAAGTTTGACGTGTCTGTGTGTTTGTGTGTCTGTGGCATCGTGACCGATTTTGTTTTTTTTCTCGTTTGAAAGGTGAATTAGTCGGGAGTGTTCTTAGCTACGAGTATGTTTTATGAAAATCGGTCCAATATGGGCGCTGCCACAAAATGGCGGATTACAAATTTTCCCACAATATAAAATTAATTACATCATGGAATCGTGTATGTAACCTACCTAAGATTGATTTTAATTGAAACAAGTGTAAATTGAAAATTTAAAACATCATTTTGAAGCCTCTATAGCTCAACGGTAAAAGTGAAAACTGAAAAATCGCAGGTTCGAACCCCACCCGTTGCACTATTGTCATACCCACTCCTAGCACAAGCTTTTCGCTTATTTGGAGGGGAGAGGAGAATATAAGTCAAGTTCAGCTTGGCTAATATTCTTTCTTAAAACAACCAAAGAAAAAAATATTTTTATTTTTCTCCTTTTCGTCATCAGTGGCAGCCCTAGCAGCTAATATGTGAGTGACAGACGGACATAAATTACACTCGTCGCATGATGCCCCAGGGCTGTGGGCTCACGTTCGATTTCCGTTTTATTGCCCGAGCCAACGATAACTCCACGCCGGAATTACATGGGCCCATAACCTGCACAAAAATCATTTTAAAACGTCTTCCGCCGTCTATCTACCTTCATTTTATTCATTTCAACCCATCTTAATGATTAACAACTATTTCTATTTATATTTAAACCTAAAACCCCATCTAAGTAAGTCACCGCAGCGCCGCACAGTACCCAATATGCTGGCAGCATTGCCCCTTTGGATGACCAAACTAATTCTTTGGCCAAGGCAGCTGCCAGCTCTTGAATCTTGGATGGATGGATGATCTTTTTAGTTTGCTAAAAATCATCGTTGGCCCATTACATTGGTTGGTCCAATCAAATATTTTTTATTTTATTTTATTTATTTTTATAATGTGATATTGATGAGGTTTTAGATTTATATTAGTCATACATAAAATAAAAAATAAAATAAATTACTGGACACAGGTTTCCTCGCGAAAAAATTAGGCCATAGACAATCCACGCCGGAATAATATAGAAATAGAAATAGAAATAGAAATATTTTTTATTCAAATAAACTTTTTACAAGCACTTTTGAATCGTCAATGAATCTACCACTGGTTCGGAATGCCTTTCCTGCCGAGAAGAGCCAGCAAGAAACTCGGCGGTTGCTCTTTTCAAAAAAATAAATTTTTTTACAATTGTTATTGAAACTATGCTATGTATTCAGTGCTTCCACGATGAATTTTCCTGAGTACAATACAAGTAAAAATAAATACAATACAAATACAAATAAATACAATTCAATACATGTCAACACAGGCAGGCAAAAGCAGACCCATTCCCGTTGGTGGCACCCGTTCACGAGCATGACGCATGATCCAGCCATTGCTTCGCTCAACCATATTTGAGGGAACGTAACAACCCGCACCACACGACACCACCACAGAAACTTTAAAGAGAGCATGACATACTTAGGCTACCCATGTTAAGGCATCGAATTGAATACTAATATTAAACTACTCATTTTAAGACATGACTGAGACAAATATAGTGGAAACACCGTGGAACAGAATACAATAAAATCATGTTACACAGGATAGTTATTACTGTCTTATGAATCACTGGAGCGAACTATATCCACGCTTTTTTATCATTTACATAGTCTTCAATTGTATAATATGCTTTTTTCATGAGAGCAGATTTAATTGATTTCTTAAACTTGTGTAGAGGCAAGTTTAAGATTGACTGTGGAATTTTATTGTAAAACGTCACGCCCATTCTCACAAATGACTTTTGGACCCTCTTGAGGCGCAGCCCAGGATACATGAGCTTATTTGGATTTCTACTTGGTCTATGGGATAAATCACACTTTTTTTTGTAACTCAAAATGTTTTGTCTGACAAATATGGGCCCATAACCTGCAAAAAATTCATTTTAAAACGTCTTCCGCCATCTATTCATTTCATCCATTTTAAGTATACCTTCATTGCATTTGTCTTAAGCCATCGTTGGCCCACTACTGGCCTTAACTTTCCCCACGAAAATGTAGGTCATAATCCATTCACGCCGGAATTACATAGACCTGCACAAAAATCATTTTTGACAGCGCTGGCGACATGATATATATTTCTTCACCTTCATTTTATTCATTTCAACCCATCTTAATGATTAACAACTATTTATATTTATATTTAAACCTAAAACCCCATCTAAGTAAGTCACCACAGCGCAGCACAGTACCCAAGATGCTGGCAGCATTGCCCCTTTGGATGACCAAACTAATTCTTTGGCCAAGATAGCTGGCAGCTTTTGGATCCCCGGTGGACTCGTTGATCTTTTTGGATAGTTAAAAACACTCGCTGGCCCATTACTGGACACAGGTTTCCTCACGAAAAAATTAGACCATAGACAATCCACGACTGAAATTGTACATCTTCAGCTTTTTACTTTCAGGTCTTAATTTTCAGCTTACTTTTTTCCTTTTTTCAGATCTTCGGGACAAACCGGTTTGTGACGTTTGTTACTTTTGTTATTATTCTAATAGTAAAGCTGTACTAAATCGCTAAATGCTAAATCGCTTGGCGGTACGTCTTTGACAGTAGGATGGTAACTAGCCACGGCCGAAGCCACCCATCAGACGATCAAACCCCACCAGATGATAAAGAAGTAGAAGAAGGGTAATACACCTCATTTACGTGTTTGACCCGCTGTGTCTAAGATCTGAAGCTTAGCGACAAATTTCACTCTCGATACGCCGAGGGTAGGACCCTAATAGCCCCCAGGGGGCTAACCCATAAACCTGTTACCCCGGGTTACCCTACGCCAGGGCTCAAATTGTTTTATTATGTTGTTCTTAAGAATCCACCTTTGACGACCTCCCTGGCGCAGTGGTGAGCGCTGGGGTATTATACTTGGGAGGTCTACGGTTCGATTCCCGGCGGGGCAATTTGGGAATTTATTATTTCTGAATTGTCTCCGGTCTGGTCTGGTGGGAGGATTTGACCGTAGCTAGTTACCACCTTATCGTCAAAGCCGTGCCGCCAAGCGATTTAGCGTTCCGGCACGATGGCGCGTAGAAACAGATTAGGGGTATGGGTTGAATGTACACTGCCATACCCCTTCCAAGTTAGCCCGCTACCATCTTAGACTGCATCGTCACTGTAGACGGGAGAGTGATATAGTGACATTTTTATCCCGGAAAATCAAAAGATTCCCGCGGGATTTCAAAAACTAAATCCACGCGGATGAAGTCGCGAGCATTAGCTAGTATTATATATAATATTGGTAAGAACTAGCGGCAGTAATAGAAATTTTTTTATTCGATGATAGCTCTTGACTGAGATCTCACCTGATGGTATGTGACGATGCAATCTAAGATGGTAGCGGGCTAACTTGGAAGGGGTATAGCAGTGTGCATTCAACCCATAACCCTAATCGGTCTCTATACGTCATCGTGCCGGAACGCTAAATCGCTTGGTGGCACGTCTTTGACGGTAGGGTGGTAACTAGCCACGGCCAAAGCCTCCCACCAAAAAATATTATTATTATTATTCGATGATCGTTGATTAAATATACCTGAAGTCTTAGAAAACATGGAAATGGGCTATAACCCATGAATTATGATCATCATATACCATCATACCTTCCGAACCTCCCGGGAACGTAGTAGCAATTATTTTGGCGGCAAAAATAAAGCATCAAATGTGGTTTTATTGCTTACCCAGGGAGCGTTGGTGCGCAATTTTCTTGAGTGATACTGAAGTTTTTGGGGTTCTGTGGTGAAATTGTACAAAAAATCATCTAAAGTCTAAGCGTGTCAAACTTGATGCGTAACGGCAGTGTTTCACACAAATACAGCAGGGTTAGCACAATACTAGTAAGGCGCATGGGTGGGCGGGCCGCTAAAGCGGGCCGCAGTTTTTCTGCTCATAAAGTAAACTTTCAGAGCCTGATCATTTTCAACCAAAAAACACCACCTTACCATCTTTTATACTCTCTGCATAGGCGGGAGAAATTTTATCCCCGGGAAAAAGATAAAATGTTTCTATCCTCGCATAGTTTTATCCACCCGTCGAGCATGGGCACAGCGGTGGAAATAACATTCAGTGGATAAACTTCGTCTTCTCCTCTATCGCTATGCTTTAGCATAGGAAGAAGATAATTTTATCCCCTGTCAGTGGATAAAATCGGGGGATAAATTTTTTATCTCCTGCCGTATACGCCGGAGTATGCTATAGCCGCCATTTTGGATTTTTTTTTTCAGCTCACTGCCAATTGGATGAGGTTTCGAGTATTCTTTGTTTGAGCAGCCCCCACCTATCTTTAATACCCTGGCCGTGCTCCTCACTCATCTTCCAAAAACTCAATCATCATCTCTATATTTTCTCCAAATTATTTGTCAGAGTCGGAATTCTTCTATAAAAACAAATTTCGAAAAGGAACCGTATCAAAGTCTACCATATATTTTGTATGGAAAAATAAATTCCACCATCTTGAATTTTTTTCCATTCATCAAGTAGACTTTCGGATCCTGATCATCTCTTTCCAAAAAACCACTCTTCCATCTTTTACACTCTCTGAGATAGACACCGTCGAAGTATCGCCGCCATCTTGAATCTGCCGAATGAATTGAATAAAATTTTCATACGGAACCAATCGCATTAACACCTTCACGCTTATCGACTTTTTATGATTGTTTATTGAATGTTGTTTTTGAGGTACGAGCGTTTAAAACGTGTAATAAACAGTTAAACTCGTCGGAATTGGGCTATTTCATTCCGCTTACTTATGTTCAATAAGGATTATTGCTATCATAATATGTTATTGATTGTAAACATGCGATGAATAAAAAATTTCTAGCTGAGTTTTAGTTCTGTTTTCAACCCCCGACCCAAAAACGATAGGGTGTTATAAGTTTGACATGTCTGTGTGCGTGCGGGTGTGAGTGTGTGTGTGTGTGTGTGTGTGTGTGTGTGTGTGTGTGTGTGTGTGTGTGTCTGTGGCATCGTAGCAGCCGAACGGATGAACCGATTTTGATTTTGTTTTTTTCAAATTCAAATTCAAAATTTATTTATTTCATGTAGGCTACCTTGTAGCTCTTATGACACGTCATAAATCTACCACCGGTTCGGAATGCAGATTTTGCTGAGAAGAACCGGCAAGAAACTCAGCAGTTGCTCTTTTCAAAAAATAAAATAATTTTACAATAAGTAACCAAACTATGTATACAGTGCTTCCACAGTGAAGCTTCAAAAATGCAATACATATAATCGAACACATGTCAACATGGGAAGACAAAGCAGACCCATTCCCGTTGGTGGCACCCGTTCACGAGCATGACGCTCTTGAAAGGTGAATAAGTCGCGAGTGTTCTTCTTGGCTATGTTTGACGAAAATCGGTCCAAGATGGCCGCCGTCACAAAAACCGAACCGCAGTGAAATGTCCCGTAAATTTTTTTTGCACTGGACTCCATGGCCCTAGGGTCTATAAATACAATTAAATTTGCGCCTAGTTATAAATCAATAGCAACAAATACAAGCGTAAAAATTCTTTTCTCATAATAATATAATTGGACCTTAAAAACTCTACTAATTATTTATTCTTTTCATAATATTCTGTCAATATTTCTGCCATAAACGTCATAACATTTTGGCACATGAATTAAAAGGTATATTTTTTGAGTTTGCGATTTTACAATGATTTTCCATTATTATAATCGACGATTATTATGGGTTTGAGTCATAAAAGGCAAGTTTGTGTCTCTTAGCGTAGTATTCCTCATTGCTGCAAGTTGTGACCCCTCCCTTTATTAATCACCCTACTCGACGAAACAAATTAGTTCAACGTTTCTGAAAGTAACTGCTAAGGTGTGGAACGCTCTTCCGGCGTCTATTTCTTGCCACGTGGCAAGAGTGAATAGGCATCTTCTAGACAAGCGCGCTCCAACCTAGACTCATCAGTGCTTTTCAGCATTGATTGTTGTCATTTGTTTAGCGCAATTCTATCTCGAAATCACACTAATACGTAGACAGAGTTGTTACTCCTTCACGCCACAACGAATAAATCGATTTGGCTGAAATTCGGAATGGAGATAGCTCATACCCAGGATTAACACATAGTCTACATATTATAGCGGAAAATTACTGTAACTTAATTCCCGTGCGGTCGCGGAAGAAGAATATTAGCCATACTGAACTTGACTTATATTCTCCTCTCCCCTCCAAATAAGCGAAAAGCTTGTGCTAGGAGTGGGTACGACAATAGTGCAAAGGGTGGGGCTCGAACCTGCGACCTTTCAGTTTTCAGTCCGCACCTTTAACCGTTGGGCTATTGAGGCTTAAAAAATAACCAGCCAAATGCTGAGCCATACTTGCGAACTGAGTGTTCCGAACCTCTTGAGGAATGTTCTAATTAGTTAAAACTAAAGATATAAACTGTTTCTAGTCATGGAAGAAAATCAGATAAGGAGACTCAATCCCCTATGCTGAAGATTTTCAAAGATATGATGCAGAAGGAAAAGACGTAAGTATAAAGACCTTAACGCGTCTTAAATTTATTTTTCTATTCAAATACTTGGAACGGTTATGGCAGTGTACATTCAACCCATACCCCCTAATCGGTTTCTACACGCCATCGTGCCGGAACGCTAAATCGCATGGCGGGACGTCTTTGACGGTAGGGTGGTAACTAGCCACGGCCAAAGCCTTCCACAACACCAGACCAGAGATAATTCAGAAATTATTAATTCGCAAATCGCCCCCGCCGGGAATTGAACCCGTGACCTCCTATTTATAAGACAACAGCGCTCACCATTGCGCCAGAGAGGTCGTATTTATATAGAATGTGACAGTTTAATTTCTTTTTTTGCTTAAAGCCTCAATAGCCCAACGGTTAAAGGTGCGGACTGAAAGCTGAATGGTCACATTTTTGAATCCCACCCGTTGCACTATTGTCGTACCCAGTGTTGGCCCAAAGTTAATCTGATTAACGATTAAAAATTAATGATTAAAATCATAATCAAAAATTTGATTAACGATTAATTTAATCATTAATCAAAAATTTGATTAACGATTAATTAATCATAATCATTAATCGTTAATCTGATTAATTATTTTTGATTAACTATCTATTAACTACTTATTTATTTATTTTCCGATTTTGCAGTAATTTATTGTTAATTTTGACCGCTCACTACTCACCACCACTCACCAGCACTCAGCACACTAAGCAGTCAGCTCACTCACCACCACTGACCACCACTCACCACCACTGACCACCACTCATCACCACTCATCGCCACTCATCACCACCCACTCATCATCATCCATCACCACCCATCACCACCACTCACCACCACTCACCACCACCACTCACCACCACTCACCACCACTCATCACCACTCATTACCACTCATCACCACTCATCACCACCCACTCATCACCACTCGTCACCACCCAATACTCAATATCATATTGGTATTGTATTCGAATTATAAAGGATTTTTCTCTGCCTGTGGTCATTGCTCGTTCTCGCCATTTCTTTTTCGTCGAAATTAAACAGCTATTTGCAAACACAATTTTTGACGACCTCCCTGGCGCAGTGGTGAGCGCTGTGGTCTTATAACGGGGAGGTCTCGGGTTCGATTCCCGGCGGGGGCAATTTAGTAATTTATTATTTCTAAATTGTCTCTGGTCTGGTCTGGTGGGAGGCTTTGGCCGTGGGTAGTTACCACCCTACCGTCAAAAACGTGCCGCCAAG
The DNA here is from genome assembly GCA_038048805.1 of Hipparchia sbordonii. Lineage (NCBI taxonomy): Eukaryota > Metazoa > Arthropoda > Insecta > Lepidoptera > Nymphalidae > Hipparchia > Hipparchia sbordonii. The sequence goes on along the minus strand of CM076118.1, from coordinate 913,338 downwards.
CGATTTAGCGTCCCGGCACGATGGCGTGTTGAAACCGATTAGGGGTATGGGTTGAATTGATACTGCTATACCCCTTCCAATTTAGCCCGCTACCATCTTAGACTGCATCGTCACTAATCACTTACCATCAGGTGAGATCGCAGTCAAGGGGTATCTTGTCATGGAATAAAAAAAACACAAAGAAAAAAATAGTAAAAATAGTATAAAATAGTACATTGTTACCTTAGGGATGAAAGTTACTTATTTAGTCCCGAGACGGGGTTTGGCGCCCGAGCGTAGCGAGGGGGCCTATAGTTCGAGGGACTAAATAAGTCTTTATCCCGAGGTAAACACTGTGCTTTTCATTACGAATATAAGGAAAGTCAAAATAAAAATAGAAATTAGCTAAAGAAAATTGAGTGAACTTTACCGCCTTTTTTTTTTCTTTGGCCTAGCCGGCGGGCTATGCATTTAGTTTTTTAATAGTCAAGTATTGTCTATGATTGTCTATGAATGTCTATGAATCAGTTATCTTTACTTTATGAATAAAGTCTATCTTTCTTCTTGTCTATGGATGCACTCGGGTATGTCGTGTTTCATTTGAATTCCAATAAAAATGTGACAACTAGTTTTTTTAATTATTTGACAGCTGTCAGTTGAAAACGATTCTCCCTAGGGCTGAAAAGTATTACTTTCAACCCGCTTCTCAGGCAACTTCAGACCTACTTTCCGTGTATGAGTAATGAAAAATAAAATATAGCATCGCGTGTACTTTTTCACATATTTTGGTTTAAACTGAATCTTAAAATAGTATACAATAAGGGTTATTTTAATTTTACTCGGTCACTGGTTTGATATCATTTAAAAATTCCAAATATCAATCAGTCGGCGTTTCACCGCCTTTATGAGTGGAAGCTGCTCCGGTTGCAAGCAAATTCTGTCGTCAAAAAAGATCGTAGGAACACGAAATAGTTGAGCAAACCAAATTAACACTTTATATAACAGAATCTGCATTCCGAACCGGTAGTAGATTTATGACGTGTCATAAGACCTACAAGGTAGCCTACATTAAATAAATAAATTATGAATTTGAATTTGAATATATTTTGATGAAAAGAAAGGTGAGAAACTAAGTACTTCAATATAACCAGTATCATTTTATTATCTACTAGACGATGCCCGCGACTTCGTCCGCGTGGATCAAGGTTTTTCAATTCCCATGGGAACTCTGTAATTTTCCGGGATAAAATGGAGCCTATGTTTTATTTCTGGGTATGAGCTATCTCCATGCCAAATTTCAGCGAAATCGGTTCATTCGTTGCGGCGTGAAGAAGTAATAAACACACACACACACAAACACACACACACAAACTTTCGGCTTTATAATATGTAGGAGAGTAGGATTAGAGTGATTTTTGTTCAAAGCGCCATCTAGTGACGGTAGTCTTGTAATGTTTCATGACGATAGTCTTGTAACGTTACAAGACTACCGTCACTAGATGGCGCTTCTTCCGTTTCACTTCTGATGATTGGTGATGCTCGCGTTCCTACAAATATTAGTGTGACTAGCTGATGCCCGCGACTTCGTCCGCGTGGATTTAGTTTTTAAAATCTCGCGGGAACTCTTTGTTTTTCCGGGATAAAAAGTAGCCTACGTCACTCTCCCGGTCCTAAACTATACCCTTGCAAAAATCACGCCAGTCCGTTGTACCGTTGCTACGTGATTGAAGGACAAACCAACAAACAAACACACGTTCGAATTTAAAATATTAGTAAGGATTACTTAGGATAAGGAAGTAAAGATTATTAAGACCAACAATATCAATTCTAAACTGACAGTCTCTAAATTCTCACAGTTTAGGTAGACACTACCCTGCAGCATCAGGATTGAAAAGCCAGGACCTAGAGCTCCATGACGTAGTCTATGCTTGATACCTACAATATGAATTTTCAAGCGAAATACTAGTCGTAGGTGCAATTAACGTCAAGTATATTCAATTCTAATTGTTTAGGTACATAATATGATACGCGCCGAGCGCGGACTTCGCTTTACATCGATGCGTAGGGATGATGAAATCGCACTGCCCGCCTTGGCCGACGACCGAGCGATAGCGATTTTTTTGAGCGGTTCGGTGCCGTAGAGGGCGCGCGCGCGCGGTGCGAGGCACACCGCCGCGCCACGCCGCGCGCGCTGTTTAACGCCCGCTGGCTTCTCTCTTGAATCCACCATTTTGAATTTTTTGTCAGCTTCCTACCAATTTGATGAGGTTTCGAATGACTTTTGTTTGAATACTCCTCCTCTATCTTCGATACCCTGGCCGTGCTCCTCACCCGTCTCCGAAATCCTCAATCATCAGCTCTCTACATATTTTTGCACCAAATGAATTTTTGTCCTCCATACGAAACCATGAGTGAAAAATTTTTTTTTTCATACAAAATTTTACAGGAGAGGTGATCAATGAGTCAGACAGTGAGCGAGTCAGTCAGCGAATCAGCACGAGTAGCTATAAATATATAGTAAAAACATTGATGGATGTATTAGTTTATAATCAAGTTAATCAAGTTAAAAAAGTTAATCAATTAACGATTAATGATTAATGATTAAATTCATTAATCATGATTAAGATTACTTTTTTAATCATGATTATTTTAATCATGATTAATTTAATCTGATTAAAATTAATCAGATTAATTAATTGATTAAAAAATTAATCGATTAATGCCAACACTGGTCGTACCCACTCCTAGCATAAGCTTTCCGCTTATTTGGAGGGGATAGGAGGATATTAGTCAACTTCAGCTAAGCTAATATTAAAAAAAAACATAATTTCTTAGATTCTGTAGCTATGTCCTTTAACACCATTGGTTGCCTGGAAGAGATCGCTATGTAGCGATAAGGCCGCCAAATTGTATGCTATTTATTAAGCTCATTGTGTCTGTTCTTATAATATGTGTGGTGTACAATAAAAGTATATTCATTCATTCATTCATTCATAATTTCAGAGATCCTGAGAAGATTAACTTGCTGGCACACGCCAAGAATAAACTAAGAGAAAAGAGGAGAAAAACATATTCAGGGCCAAGATCTAAGACAGATGTTAGTTCTTTTCGACCTACCCTCGACTGAGGGTAATATTCTTTGAGCGTATGTATGAATGTTTTGTCGACCTCCCTGGCGCAGTGGTGAGCGCCGTGGTCTTATAACTGGGAGGTCTCGGGTTCGATTCCCGGCGGGGGCATTTAGGAATTTATAATTTCTAAATTGTCTCTGGTCTGGTCTGGTGGGAGGCTTTTGCCGTGGCTAGTTACCACCCTACCGTCAAAGACGTGCCGCCAAGCGATTGAGCGTTCCGGCACGATGGCGTGTAGAAACCCATTAGGGGTATGGGTCGAATTTACACTGCTATACCCCTTCCAAGTTAGCCCGCTACCATGTTAGACTGCATCGTCACTTACCATCAGGTGAGATCGCAGTCAAGGGCTATCTTGTCATCGAATAAAAAAAAATGTCTATGAATGTATAAGCCTCAATAGCCTAACGGTTAAGGGTGCCGACTGAAAACTGAAAGGTCCCAGGTTCGAACCCCACCCGTTGCACTATTGTCGTACCCACTCCTAGTACAAGAAAGAAAGAAAGAAAATACATTTATTCTTGCAAGCTTACAAGCTTTCCGCTTATTTGGAGGGGATGGGAGGATATTAGTCAACTTTAGCTTGGCTAATATTCTTAAATTAAAAAAAAATTAATGTACATCTATTTTTTTTTGTTTGTAACTATTTTTTGGGATCTCTTTTTTTATTTATTATGTATGTTCCTCGATTACTCGAAGACGCCTGGACCGATTTGGAAAATTCTTTTTTTGTTTGAAAGGGTAGGTATACTTCCCAGGTGGTCCAATTGTCATCAGGTCAGGATCTGATGATGGGATCCTGGAGAAATCGAGGGAACTCTTCAAATTTTATAGGCACAATTGATACACTTTGTAGTGGCGTTTGAAGTTGGTTTTTTGAAAAGAATTTTTAGTTTATATTATTTTTTCTTAATCATTTCAGAGATCTTACGACTCCAGCAGCACAGATAGATATAAAAGCAGCAAGCAAGCTAAGATCACAGTTCAAAGCATACAAGAGAGCAAAAATGAAAATGCGAGCCGCGACCGCTCCAGCTCGGTATGTAGAACAAACTGTCTTAGATGATATCGTCACTTACCATCAAGGGAGATCGCAGCCATGGTCTGTCTATCTTGTCAAAGATTAACCAGAAAAAGTTTAAAACTGTAACCCGATTGCGGAAAAGATGTAACGTCTGTCATTTTGATTTTGTTCGTACTTTTTTTATTATTTATCATACAAAGCAAAATACAACCAAAATGGAAAATTCGACCATCCGTTGCTCCAGTGAAATTAGTTAACAAACATTAGCGTCAAAGTAAAATGAACCCTTAAAGTATTGGTTTAAAGTCACAAATTCAGTACAACCAATTTTATAGTTTATACAAATATACTTAAACAGTTAAAATCAAACAAAAGATTTAATTTGTACTTACATCTTTTTAAGGTTTTTCCCGAGGCAAGAAAAGAGAGTTGGTGGTTATGGGTAAGTAGATGCGTTATAGTAAACATAACATATGCTAAAAAACTAGTGTAAATTCAAAATTTAAAATATCCCCGACATGTGAAATTAAAAAAAATGTAACTCGCCATTTTGTGGTGGCAGCCATCTTGGATTTGAAATTTATCATAGCGTATAATATTCTGCTAGTCAAGCCCTTTCATTTGATACCCATATAGAGGGAGTTGTGAAAAAATTGTTGTATGGAATACTATTCACTGCGATTTTCAAATCCAAGATGGCTACCACCACAAAATGGCGAATTACATGTTTTATTTTAATTTCACTTGCCCGGGGGTATTTTCATGGATTTGATTGTAATTTTTTTTTCAGAAAGACAATAAGTTCACGTCTAAAAATAAATCCGACGATACTTGCTCCTGCGTTTCTTGCGCGTAAGTTTTATTTTTACGTATTCAAAAATATAACTTCTGTGATCATTTTTAACGAACCTTTTACGACCTATTTAAAGTTGCTTTCCTGTTGATTTCCTTTAATTTTGTAATTTCTTTAAATTGCTTGTTTTTTTATCATTACATTATGACTAATACTTTTTGATTCCCATTGCACAAAAAACAATGCGTAAAGATGCATTTGTTAAGTCGTGGTTATTACAAAGTTAGTGTCTTTCTCAATGACAAAGTTGCACGGAATCAATCGGCTTGGCATCCAGCTAGCCACAAGATAGTGTAATAACTTATTACATTGTAATATTATGTAGCTATACGTTAATATTGTAATATTTTGTTATAAAAAGAGCAACTGCTGAGTTTCTTGCGGACTCTTCTCAGCAGAATCTGCATTCCAAACCGATGGTAGAGTCATGACTTGTCATAAGAGCTACAAGTTGGCCTACATGAAATAAATAATTTTGAATTTGAATTTGATATTTTTCCAGTCTAAAGAGGATTTGTAGCTCAGAATACACCTGCGTGGCCTGTCTTCTAATTCTCTTCGCCGTTTCCGTGGCGGTGGCATTCCTTCTGGTCTTCAAGACCCTGCCTTCTATGGAAGAGGTGACGGAGAAGTACGTGCACGTGGATAACTTGAAGAAGTTTCAGATGATGAAGGAAAAGCGGCAGTTGACGGAGAGTTATGGATACGGCTATACGGAGAAGTTAGTACCTATTAGTTATTTTTATGTCTATACATCTATACAAATAAATAAATGTTAGTGAAATATTGAAATAGAAAAGATATACAACTTGAATGTATTGAAGGTAGTTTGATAAAATCGATATTTGACTTTGTTGTCGACGTAGGCACCGGTCTGGCGCCGCGCCGTGGGTATAAATACAGCGGATTTGACGATATGAATTCAGTCTCTTCCAGAGACTCATACGGCTATTGGATGCTCCCGCGTTGTATTTGATTGTGGGATTGTGATAGCAATCGCGCCCAAATCGAATATATATTGCCCTGAGGTTTAGATGAATGTAATTGATTAAATAGTACTTGGATATGTTTGATAGTCAGATGGTCGTTTGTCTAACGTGTTGTGGTTAAATTGATTAGATGTGAGGACAGTGGCCGTTATAAGGGGATGGCGGAGACGGCTTTAGGTAGGGTTTAAGCGTTTTTAAGTTGTCATAAAATTGGAGTGTCTGTTTGTAATATCAAAATAACAAATTTTTACTAAATGCATATGTAAGTAAATACGGTACTTACTACTACGGTACTACAAAAAAAGATTTTTAAAACTTTTGTGTGTCTGTCTATTTGTTGCCGCTAATCTCAGAAATGGCTGAACCAATTTTGACGGGATTTTCACTGGTAGATAGCTGATGTTTTCGGGAGTAACATAGGCTACTTTTTTAACTGACTTTGAAAAGAGGAGAAGGAGTTGTGTTTATACATATACCTATGTATATCGATATCTCGATTTGCGTGAATCGTTTTTTAATCGATACAAAAACGTTGTGAGATGCTCCCATAAAAACTTCGGGTTCCAACTCCTCAATCCTGATGCTGCAGGGGTACTGGTTCAATCAAATTTTTTTTTTCAGGAGTAAATGGGACGATTCGTTGATAAACCCCGTTGGCAGTTACCCTAACCTATTCGGTTCAGGCAAGTGTGACTGCAGCTTTACTTTTAACCGACTACGGGAAAGGAAGGGTTATGATTTTAATAGTCTGTGAATGTATGTATGTATTTACTATGTATATGAGTATGTATTTATTTTTTAAATATAAGCCAAGGTGAAGTTGACTAATATCCTCCTATCCCCTCCAAATAAGCGGAAAGCTTGTGCTAGGAGTGGGTACAACGATAGTGCAACGGGTGGGATTCGAACCTGCGACTTTTCAGTTTTGAGTCCGCCACTTTAACCGTTGGGCTACTTAAATAAATAAAAAATAATCTTTTTTCTTTTTCATTACAGGATACACTGGAAGCAGTTACAAAGGATCAGTTAGTTTGTTATCTTTTATATAAATTCTAGCTTTTGCCCGCGACTTCGTCCGCGTGCCTTAGGTAACTGTTTTTCCTGGGTAAAAGGTCACTTTCTTTGCCATCAAAAAACCCGTTCAATACAATATGTATGTACAATAAGTAAGCGTTCTTTTAACTTTCTCCTTAATTGAGAACCACCTCCTTTTTTGGAAGTTTGTTAAAAAATATACGCGACGAACTGAGAACTTCCTTTTAAGCTATTGCATAGCTTTTATCGCGGGCCAGCGTGGAGACCGAATCCAGAAATTCCGTAACGAAAATAACCTGACACGGGACTCCTCTACGGTGAGCCGCTAGATGGCGTTGATAAAAAATGCTATGCAATAGCTTTACCGCGGCAGTCCCCGAGTGCCACACGTCTTTTTTCTTCACCGATCGGTAAGAAGAAATAAACGAACAATGAAGTGATGTATTGTGCATTATTGTTTGTAACTTTGCAGAAAACCCTTTGATTTAGTGTACACGAAGTAAGATATTTTTATCAATCAGGCTGTAGACCGTTACTATTGGACTTTACGTTTTCATTTATAGTTTCGAAAGTGAGTTACGGTCGAGTTTACGATTCGATATCGAGTCGAGTTTATTATTGTCGAATGAACGGTGAACTAAACCGAGCTAAAGAAATCGACAAAGTACTTATAATAAAATAATAATTAAAACGTAAAAATTCTTTTTATGAAACCGACTTCAAACGCCACTACAAAGTACTCGTATATCAATTATGCCTATAAAATTAGTAGAGTTTCCTCGATTTCTCCAGGATCCCATCATCAGATCCTGACCTGATGACTATGGGACCACCTGGGAAGCATACCCTTTCAAACAAAAAAAGAATTTTCCAAATCGGCGGCGTCTTCGAGTAATCGGGGATTATGTAAAAATTTAAAAAAAGAATCCGACGGAGCCTCCTCCTTTTTTGGAAGTCGGTTAAAAAGAGTAAATTAAAAATTTAAAACACCCGACATGTGAATCTATGGCCGGACTATATACGATACTAGCTTTTGCTCGCGGCTTTGCTCACGTTAAGTTCGATTTTTCAAACCCCTATTTTGCCCCCTAGGGGTCGAATTTTCAAAAATTCTTCCTTAGCAGATGCCTACGTCCTAATAGCTATCTGTATGCCAAATTTCAGCCTGATCCGTCCAGTGGTTAGAGCTGTGCGCTGATAGATCAGTCAATCAGTCAGTCAGTCACCTTTGCCTGTTTAGATACCTGACATCCTGTTACCCGGTTTTCTGCTCCATCATCAGATCCTTATCGATCCTCGATCATCATCTATCTAACACCTACTCATTGAGACCATTCTAATGAGCCCAAACACGCTATATCTGCTGTAAGTTGCTGAGGAGTTGGGTATCCCGCAGACTACTTGTTGCTGCAGCATCAGCTCAAGGTTACCATGTTTTGGAAGTAACCTGAAGTAACAGCACAGCAAATTTCAAATAAACGCACCAGTGAAATGTAAGAAGTGCGAAAGTACATGATTTAATTAAATCACTCTAATCTCGAAAGTAGCATGAAAGAAGTTCGTAGTAGGTCCCTTTTGTAGAAAAAGCCTGTTGCAGGAATCTGGGATCATCCAAGGCTTAATGTAGAGTCAACAAAAAAGGTTTATTTAAAATTTACTGTTCAATTATAATTTATTTAAGGTAACCAACGAGATTTATTTTTTTGGAAGCCTTAAAAAAAGACTTACTCGTATGTCCAGAAATGGATGTCTATCTGTTACACATGGAAAAACATAATTACTTTTTTCAAAAAATTTAACCGACGATAGAAGCAAGTAAAAAGGGAAAAATCTAAATATATAAAAGGCAAAGGTGACTGACTAACTGACTGACTGATCTATCAACGCAAAGCTCAAATCTCTGGACGGATCAGGCTGAAATTTGGCACACAGATAGCTATTATGATGTAGGCATCCGCTTAGAAAGGATTTTTAAAAATTCAACTCCTAAGGGGGTAATATAGGGGTTTGAAAATTCTAACTTTACGTGAGCGAAGCCGCGGGTAAAAGCTAGTAAAATATAAATCTTTTTAGTCTTACTAAGCTCCTAAACTATGTAATGTAAGTAACTAATTTTGACTCGCGAAACTTTTTTAAAGACATAATAACTACGACCTGTATTTTAACCACCTCCGAGATACCTTTTCAAAAATCGCCCGATATGTATTTTAAGCATGGCTGCGACCTTTTAAAAAATCGCCCGATAATAGCTAGTAAATTATTGTAGTTTTTTTTAAATATATTTTTAGCGAGCAAGTAAGCAGACGGGTCACCTGGTGTTAAGTGATTACCGCCGCCCATGACCATTTGTAGCACCTGAGGCACCGCCAATGCTTTGTCGGCTTTTCAGGAATTTGTTGGTCCGCCCCTTGAATAACCCCATGTTGTAATATAGTGGTGTATTACTTTGTAACTTTTTTTTATTTTTTTTTTATTCGATGACAAGATAGCCCTTGACTGCTATCTCACCTGATGGTAAACGACGATGCAGTCTAAGATGGTAGCGGGCTAACTTGGAAGGGGTATAGCAGTGTAAATTCAACCCATACCCCTAATCGGTTTCTACACGCCATCGTGCCGGAACGCTAAATCGCTTGGCGGCACGTCTTTGACGGTAGGGTGGTAACTAGCCACGGCCAAAGCCTCCCACCAGACAAAAAACTATAAGTATAGTAACTATAGTAGATATCAAACAATTATCACAAGCAATTTTTCTCTTCTCTTCCAATTTTACTATTAAAAGATAATCTGCTAAAATTTAAATTAGCTAACATCAATATTTTTTACATCGACTTTTTTTGCGAACGCTACTCTCAGATCTAGATGGCAGGCATTATTTTGCCCGCGGTATTGTAGTACAAAGTACGCCTGATGTATTAGACGGGGTGGAACATTGAAGGATTTTGTAAAAAAAAATAAAATTTCAAAAATAACTTATTCCGCTCGATACGAGCGACGGTCGCGCGTGACGCGACTGTAAATTTTCAGAAATCGTGGAAATGAATTTACATAACATTCTTGTTCTGTCAGGAAAACTGACATTATTTTTCCGTAAATTTCTCCCTTAAGATGATTGCGAGTTTATTTTTTTTTATTTTTTTTGTTTCCCTTCGTGAAAAGTTTAGAAATAGATACCTACTCTCTAGAGGAACTTTTTTTTATACGACTGCCTGAAATAGAAATAGAAATATTTTTTATTCAAATAAACTTTTACAAGTACTTTTGAATCGTCGATGAATCTACCACTGGTTCGGAATGCCGTTCCTGCCGAGAAGAGCCAGCAATAAACTCGGCGGTTGCTCTTTACAAAAAAAAATTTTTTTTACAATGGATAACAAAACTATGCTATGTATACAGTGTTTCCACAATAAAGTTTCAAAAATGCAAAACAATCCAATGCATGTTAAGACAGGCAAGTAAAAGCAGACCCATTCCCGTTGGTGGCACCCGTTCACGAGCATGACGCATGATGCAGCCGTTGCTTCGCTCAACCATATTTGAGGGAACGTAACAACCCGCTAAAAAAGTAGCCCGCCGTAAAAGTTTATTTAAATAAAAAATATTTCTATTCTATTCTATTTAATAGGACCATTAAGAATGGTAGAATTAGTATAGATTCACTTAATTAAGAACTTTGTTAGAGTTTTTAATAGTTTGTTCTAATACAAAACTTTGCTATTCTTTTCTAATAAAAAAAAAAAATAACCAATATATCATAAATCATAATACTTCCAATGCTGTATCAAAACAGATGATATTTTCTCATTGCGGCGTGCTCTTGTCCCATTAGTATCGGATCCCGCTGCAATAGATTTCCCGAAGCTCGCTGCCACTTTACGCCTTGAGACCTATAAAATATACTACACATAAATCAATGAAACTCTGACGCCACTGATAGAGCGAGGATATACCTAGCTATAGATAGCGAAGCAATGGCTGGATCATGCGTCATGCGTGAACGGGTGCCACCAACGGGAATGGGTCTGCTTTGACTGCCCGTTTTGACATGTATTGGATTGTGTGTAACGTATGCATTTTTGAAACTTCATTGCGGGAACACTGTATACATAGTATAGTTTTGTTACCTATTGTAAAAAAAATTGTTTTGAAAAGAGAAACTGCTGAGTTCTTCAAAAATTCTTTTTACAAAACCGACTTCAAGCGCCACTACAAAGTATATCAATTGTGCATATAAAATTTGAAGAGTTCCGCAGATTTCTGCAGGATCCCATCATCAGATCCTGACCTGATAACAATGGGACCATCTGGGAAGTATACCCTTTCAAACAAAAAAAGAATTTTCCAAATCGGCCAGGCGTCTTCAAGTTATCGGGGAACATATATTAAAAAATAGATTCCGACGAATTGAGAACCTCCTCCGTTTTTTTCGTCGGTTAAAAATGAAGGCACCTATAAACAAAAGCTGTTTGGGTTCTTAACGCACCTATGTATGTCAAATTCAAATTCAAATTCAAAATCCATTTATTTCATTTAGGCTAACTTGTAGCTCTTATGACACGTCATAAATCTACCACCGGTTCGGAATGCAGATTCTGCTGAGAAGAGCCGGTGAGAAACTCAGCAGTTGCTCTTTTCAAAAAAAAAATTTACAATAGGTAACAAAACTATGCTATGTATACAGTGCTTCCACAATGAAGCTTCAAAAATGCATACGTAGGTACACACAATCCAACGCATGTCTAAACGGGCAGACAAAGCAGACCCATTCCCGTTGGCGGCACCCGTTCACGAGCATGACGCAAGATCCAGCCGTTACTTCGCTCAACCATATTTGTTGTCTATAAAGCTCACAAGAAACTTAGCCAAGTATTCCGTCATCAAAATCTTCGCTGTCTATGTGAAAAGGCCTTACGCGGCTTATAGAAAAAGGTGCAAGGATCTTAGTGTGACTTGAGTGAGACGTATAGGAAAGAAAATTGTTAAGAAAAAATGTCTTATTACTGTTGAGGGTTCCGTAAAAAGTTTTTTTATTCAAATCAAACTTTTACAAAGTGCTTTTGAATTATCTAATAAATCTACAAGTCTAGATCGTGCTCTGACTCACCTCAGATTCAAGATAGAGGTTAAAACGAGGCACAAATAAATGTTCTGACATAAATCTGTCTCGTTTTAACTCTTTTAGTCTTCATGTAAAAGAATGAAAGTCCAATATTTTTCAAGCATATCCATGTACGGTATTTTGGCTTTCGATTAAAAAGTACGTTTTTCACCGTTTTTGAAAATTCTAACCGCTTTGGGGTGAAATAAGGTTTGAGAGTTTGTATGAAAGTTCGTCATTTTTCAAGTTATATCTATGAATTTTTGGCTTTTTAAAGTGACACAGGTTACTTTTTATCCCGAAAAAACCCCGAACTCGCGTGGAAAAAGCTAGCTCTAACATAAAGCCGCGAAATAAGTCTCAAGTCTTTGGACTATTACTCCTATTGTATAGAAGCAATTCAAAGACATTAAAAACAACTTTAAATTGACATAGGTCGTAAATGGTCATTCAAAATGAAAAATCACCAAAGAAACCTAACAACGATTTTCAAATACCTATTCAATGATACCCCACTTAACATAGTTCGTCGACTTCCATTTTTTTTTTCAGAATATGGCGTCTGATGGTCGCCATATTGAATTTTGATTACTGTCATGTCTTTAGTGACACTCCCAAGATTAACACAAATCGATTGACGTAAGAATCATCAAAATCGGCCCACGCGTTTGGTCTCCAGAGCGCCACATACATACATACATACATAGACTGATAAACACATTACCCTCCTTAGCGTGCCGTAGTCAGTTAAAAATATAGGTACGGTTTTTTTATTTTACGAAGGATCTCTAAAAAAAGAGTTGTCTCTATATCCGGGTCCCACAAATCAAACAAAGCTCCGGGGGAATAAATACAGCCTTAAGACTTGCTATGATTTGTTGTCTCCTTGTACCACGATGTACAGGATGTTTCGAAAAAAAGATAATTGATTGATAACAAAAAAGAAAGAGAAAATATTAAAATGTTTTTTAAATGTAGGTTACTAGGTGAAGCGAGGTTTCCGATTTTACTAGGGTGCGTTTGCATTTGTCCATCTGTCTGTTAGTCTGTCTGTCTGTCTGAGTTATTTTCACTATAACAGATCTCCTTTCAAATTACAAAGGAGATGAATTAGGTTCTATACAGCTTTGAGTTACTGATTGTGTGGATCTAACAGTTTTTTTTTTTTTTAATTATTCATTCTAATGAACCTCAGTCCTCAATCTACGTAATCGCATACAACATTACTTACATGGAGACACAAAAATGACTTTAAAGTCGCTTATTTACTGCAACAATGTTTTACCTCAAAAATCACACAATTTTTTTTTCAACCTACTAACTGTTTTTGTATTTAATTTAGATGCAATACTGACAAAAACTACTAGTCTAACTACAAGACAAAAAAATATGTTAACTGATCTCTTATATATAGAAAAGGTTAAGGACGCCCGGTCTAGACTATTAAACTTCCCACATTACTGCGTTCATTAATTTCGGAGCATCCTGTAAAATTGCGGTAGCGTCTTCACCAATTGACTCCCATTAGGGCATCGAAATAATATATTAATATTTATCGCTAAAGGGCCCATAACTTTAACCAATTTACTTAGAACCCTACGCCACAAAATCTTAACCTTATATCTATTACACATAAGGTTCAATTTTAAATACCATTTTTATTTACGAAACCGAAATTGGCGACTTCGATATTTGCCAATCAAATAAAACTGAACCTTATTTGAATAATGGATAAGGTCCAAATTTGTATGAAGATAGTTCCGAACTCGGAGTATTAAAGGTGTTCTTACAAATATATCTATTTAAAAGCTTCTAAAGTTATGCTACTTAAGGGAAATATGATATAGGGGTTCTATTTTTGGGTTTATAAATGACATTATAGGTAAAATGGATTAATATTTACTATTTTTTTCTTGCTCGCTTGAGTAAGTTGTTTTTCTTAACTATTAATCCTTATTCCACGTTATGTTAGCTCTTAACTGCTATCTCTACAAGGAAAGATCTATGAGAAGAGGTTAGGACTCTCAAAAATTAGATGTGTAATTCATCACTTACACCCCCCACCGTTAATCCCTCATTTAGAAAAGCAAAGCGTCTCAAACGCTCTAATGTCGCCGCCCTTACACTATAATAAGAAAAATGTAAAAAAATATGTGTAAAAAAAAATTGGACGTAACATCCGTCATATTTATACTTATTAACTAGCTTTAACCCGCGGCTTCGCTCACGTTAGGTTCGATTTTTTAACCCTCTTGGGGTTGAAATTTTCCAAAATCCTTTCTTAGCGGATGTCTACGTCCTAACAGCTACCTGTATACCAAATTTCAGCTCGATCGGTCCAGTGGTTAGAGCTGTGCGTTGATAGATCAGTCAGTCAGTCAGTCACCTTTGCCTTTTATATATTTAGATATGTGCGAAAGTGTGTTTGTTTGTGTGTTTTTTGGTTTGTCCTTCCCGGAAAATCAAAGAGTTCCCGCGGGATTTTAAAAAACAGTACCGTGTCTAAATACATACATTAATTTATTATCACCTACACCTTCTTCAGTCCCTTGATTAGAACGGCAGAGCGTCTCAAACGCTCGACTGTCGCCGCCCTAACGCTATAATAAAACAACACACAGCTTTGCATACAAAAGCCGCATGAAAAGGACCACGGTCCGCCGCAACAATGGGGCCCGCGGGCGCTTCGGAGATTAAAAACACGGCGAGTAGTTGGCTGTAAGGGGGACTGCGTGCGGAGCGTTGCAACTGTGGCGTTTTATTTTTTTTAATTTTAGCCTAAGTATGTCATGCTCTCTTTAAAGTTTCTGTGGTGGTGTCGTGTGGTGCGGGTTGTTACGTTCCCTCAAATATGGTTGAGCGAAGCAATGGCTGGATCATGCGTCATGCTCGTGAACGGGTGCCACCAACGGGAATGGGTCTGCTTTTGCCTGCCTGTGTTAACATGTATTGAATTGTATTTATTTGTATTTGTATTGTATTTATTTTTACTTGTATTGTACTCAGGAAAATTCATCGTGGAAGCACTGAATACATAGCATAGTTTCAATAACAATTGTAAAATTTTGATTTTTTTGAAAAGAGCAACCGCCGAGTTTCTTGCTGGCTCTTCTCGGCAGGAAAGGCATTCCGAACCAGTGGTAGATTCATTGACGATTCAAAAGTGCTTGTAAAAGTTTATTTGAATAAAAAATATTTCTATTTCTATTTCTATTTCTATTTCTATTATTTTTTTTAAATTATTATTCGATGATGATGATTTTTTCTTTTTATACGACCTGCCTGAACAAAGGAGTATATTGTTTTCAGGGTTCATGTATGTATGTGAGTTCCTATATTCCACCATAACTTCTATACGCCTGAACCGATTTTGTGAGTGACGTATCGTTAGATTCCTTAGCTTATTCCGGGTAACAGAGGCTAGTAAAATTAAAAAAAAATTGA
The DNA here is from genome assembly GCA_038048805.1 of Hipparchia sbordonii. NCBI lineage: Eukaryota > Metazoa > Arthropoda > Insecta > Lepidoptera > Nymphalidae > Hipparchia > Hipparchia sbordonii. The sequence goes on along the minus strand of CM076118.1, from coordinate 897,785 downwards.
TGGGGTGACCAAGATCCCGCATTAAAGACTAAAGTTGAAAAAAAAATTCGAAAATAAGATTATAATATAATAAAGTTCAATATCCAGTGATTCACAAAAAAATACCATTTAAAAATGTGAGTGAGATTCCAAAGGGCTGTGGTATTTAACTTTTTAGTTCGTTTTTGGCTGGATAGTCGTTCTTTTTAATTGTTTTAATTATAGCTTGTAATTATTTTCGTTAATTTTTATAAAATAATAATTAATATTATATAGAGAAATAGACTGTAACTAACTTTTTATACTCGCATGACATTTAGGATTTATTAATATTTAATCGACATTTGTACTTAACTACTTTTTAACTAACATTGTAAAGTATTATTTTTTTCTTTTAATTTTTCCCTGAATTTTATTTTATTTTGTAAATGTATCGTTATTTGTTTGCCATACCCTTAAGGGTCTCATGTGTATATGAACCTGTTATAAAACTTAAAAATATTTTTACTTGGGTATAATTGAGGACCGGAAGAGCGACACAGGCTACTTTTTATCCCGGAATATCAAAGAATTCCCGCACGATTTTAAAAACTAACTCCACGCGAGCAAAACCGCGGGCATTAAGTAGTATGATAAAATCCGCCCTTAGAAAAACACTCCGTCTGTAGAAGGCCTAACTTAAAAACGTTCAGACAATTTTTAGATGCATTGCAGTTAATACCTATATTACACTCGCAGACAATAATGTACCGGAGTCTAGGCTGGAAGACTTTCTTATCTAAAAGTCTAGATCAAGACACTATTGTATTTCTAGACAACTTTTTTTTTATCTTTTTCGTTTACCAACAGCTGAAACATTTATATAAAAGCACTAAAAGCTAACTTAAATAAAACAGTACTTATATCAAATGTTAAACTTTGAGAAGGTAAATAACGCATGCATAATGATGGGTTACCTTTTTTCAACCGACGAAAAAAAAGAGGATTCAATTCGTCGCGTATATATAATATATTTTTTTATGTATGCCTATGCACCACGCATAAATTTTCGCAGAATTGTCTGATTTTGATGATAATTTTTTTAGTGGATAGGATCTACCTCAAAATAGGTCTCATTTTTTGAAAAAGAAATTCCACCTCTAAGGGTAGTCACACACTGTTTTCCCGATTTTGTACTGGGAAGGAACTAAAAAGGAAAAAATAAAATATAAATCTTTTTAGTCTTACAAAGCTCATAAACTAATGTAAGTAACTAATTTTGAGTCGGCGATAAACTTCTTGAAAATTATCTCGCAGCTATGCTTAAAAAAATAAAGCTTGTATTTTGCTTTTGACCGGAAAGTGGTTCTATTATCCGGTAATTTAGCTTGTAATATTTGGATCTAAACAAACACATCCATACAATATACATTGCAAGTTAAATAAAAGCTTGTAAAAATTACAAACTTTGAACCCGAGACCTCCCACTTACATAACCACTGCACTAGGCGGTCTTCAGTTTGCTGGCATCAACTAGTCAATAAAATATAACCGTGTGTTTTTACGTCAAAACAAATTCCAAAATGGCGGCCCGGCGCACAGACTATCATAACAACAAAACAGACCAACAAAGGGGTTGGAAAATATAAAAAAAAACGTTGCCCATTGAAGGTTCACTTTCCATAGAAAATACGGTACAACTTATTATAGTTTGAGAGCTGGTGGTAAATTTTATGGAGGTGATATAATTTTACTATTACAAAAATTGCTTGTTTGTTTTTTGACTTATGGCCTAACTTGTGTCGATTGCGTTGAGCAACGTCATTAGTACTTGGATGAGTTAATTTGTGGATTCAATACTTTTTTTTTCTAGCATCAAATATTAATTATCAGATGTAAGGAAAGACGTTAAGTCTATGGGAACTTTTATTAGCATCTTATTAAAATTATTGTTACTAGAATCTAACAACCGTCATAAAGGAAACACATCATCATAATGTCTCTGCAAAATGCTAAAATCCCTTGTGAGGTTTATATACACTTTTATAATAGGATTCCCAAAGAACTATCAGATTTGACATTTATATCGGCAATATTTAAACGTGTTTAAAAAAAGAAATTAGAAGAAAGAAGAATGAAACTATTTTTTATTTGATCAATACAATTGAAATTTAAAATAAAAGGTAAAATAACTTAATCTAAATTGCTGGCACTAAGGTCTCCCACTCAAAATCATGCTGCAGCAAGCTGCAGTGCAGGTTTTCAGCGGAAATCCTATGTGAGTGCAATCACGGATACATCATATACATGAAAATAAAATGAAAAGAAAAAACAAAATAACATAAAATACAATACTGAGTTTCTTTTTGAGCAAAATATGCTTCCCGAAGAAGGCTTTAGAACGATCAAGTGAATATAATACATTGTCATTTATTATCAAGCACCTCTGTATATTAAACCAACAGTTCTTCGACCATTATAATACAAGAGCTAGACGCCCATTCTGCGATACAACGGGGTCTTATGAATTACTTTTTCCAGCTCAGCGGTTCTCAAAGAATGCTTAGGAATTTTCCTTCATTGTTTTCACTTAGTACGTAATTCTAATAAGCATTATAAGACTCCTTCCATTGAAGGCATTTGTTTTTATTTCAGGTTTTATTTTGTATCTTTATAGATACAAAAATGTATTGTATAATTTTTAAAAGGGGCTAGCTTCTGCTCGCGATTTTGACCGCGTGGAGTTTATGACTTTAAAATCCCTCGGAAAACCTTTGTTTTCCGGGATAAAAGGAGCCTATGCCACTCTTTATATCATTAAAAGAATAAATAATATAAACGTAAAAGTTCTTTTTACTAAACCGACTTCAAACGCCACTACAAAGTATACCAATTGTGCCTATAAAATTTGCAGAGTTCCCTCGATATCTCCAGGATCCCATCATTAGATCCTGACCTGATGACAATGGGACCACCTGGGAAGTATATCCTTTCAAACAAAGAAAGAATTTTCCAAATCGGCCCAAACGTCTTTTAGGAATCGGGGAACATACATTAAAAAAAAAAGATTCCGACGAATTGACAACCACCTCCTTTTTTAAAAGTCGGATTTTCTAGATGATGCCTCCGACTTCATCCGCGTGGATTTAGTTTTTAAAATCCCGCGGAAACTCTTTGATTTTTCGAGATTAAAAGTAGCCCATGTGTTAATCCAGAGTATAATCTGTCTCTGTGCCTAATTGTGATTGAGTAACAAACATCCATCCATACATCTAAACTTACGCATTTCTACTATACTTAGTATTAGTGGGATAGTAGGATTAGTAAGGTTTAGGTGTCTGTCTATCGATTTCTGGCGATCGGATTAATATAGCTCCAATATTAACAAAAAAATGTTAGAATTATTTTGCTATAATCCGCTAACAGAAAAAATCTGTATGCTCAAACATGCAGATACAAGCTAAGTACCGCTTAACTCCCCAACCAAGCAAGAGAGCCAAGTTCCCAAGCCAGCAATGCCACCACCACTCACATGCACCACCACACAAAACTTTTACTACTACTATCTACTACTATATACTACTCTCGACGCACGTTTCGCCCCGATACCGGAGCATCCTCAGGAGATATCGACTTTACAATGCTGTATTGTATAATATTAAATAATTATAAGATTTTTTTGTTGATCATGAAGTTCCGCAAAGTAAAGCCTGATTCTATCCAATATAGCTCCAATATGTCAAACGGGCTACATATAATAAAGTGGACACTGGCTCCTGCACTATGCTATCATAATGAAACGTACAAAAAACGTCTTTTCGGCCAGACATAGAGCGCTACATTGTAGACTAAGTACTTGTTGATATTGTACTTAAAATGTACTAACTTGACTCGCTTGATATCTTGAACTGTTCCTTTTACACTGTTTGTATATTCGGTTTGAATTTAAAATAATATACTAGCTAATTCTCGCCACTTCGTTCGCGTGAAAAAATTTTAGAGTGACTTCCTACTGTCCGCGAGAAGTTATGTCCTCTATCTCCGATAATATTCGGTAGATCTTCACCATAATTGGATAAAATATTTTGAATAGTACACAATTTATAATAAAAAAAGAATTATCAAATTCGGTTCAGATTTGACGAAGCTATGGAGCAAAATAAAAAAATCTTTCATCCCTTATCCCGTTTAAACCTTATTTTTCATCAGGATAAAAACTATCCTATATATTGACCTGGAGTATCAGCTACCACTATACCAAATTTTATTTAAATCCGTTCAGTAGTTTTCGCGTGATGCGCGCACAGACAGACAGACAAAAAAGTCAAAAAGAAAAAATTGTTTTGGGCTCAGTATTAATAATAAAAAATCCTCTGATTAAAATTTTCAAAATTATATTTAGTTCTTTTCGTTTATAAATTGTTTACTATTAGAAACATTTTGTCCAATTTTGGTGAAGATCTACTAAATATTAAATATTATCGGAGATAGAGGACATAACTTCTCGAGGTTAGTAGCAAGTCACTTTAAACTTTTTCCACGCGGACGAAGTCGCGGGAATCAGCTAGTAGCAAAATAATTCTAACCATTTCTTGCCAAAATAATATTATTGAAATAATATAACTTAGTTTGAGCATAGTCCTGAACGAATTTAATAAAGTGAAAGTTATTTACGAGTCAACTATATTTGCCAAAACTAAAACAAATTAATACATTTCATGTGTAATCGATATATTTAACTGCGGGATGTAATTGTTCTCGGAAAGTTTAGGAGTTTGTACGGAATAAACACATCGACTAATATAATGAAGTTCGAATGAGTTAAGGGGAAGCTCACACCGTTAATGTGCTTATTTATTTATTTGTAATCAACAGCGTTTACAACACTTTACAAGATTAACAAAAGAATATTAGAATTATTTTGCTTTAATCCGCCAACAGAAAAAATCTGTATGGTCAAACATGCAGTTACAAGCTAAGCACCGCTTACCTCCCCAACCAAACAATAAAGCAAAGTTCCCAAGCAAGCAATGCCACCACCACACACATGCACCACCACACAAGACTTGTATACTACTCTCGACGCACGTTTCGCCCCGACACCGGAGCATCCTCAGGAGATATCGACTTTACAATGCTGTATTGTCTAGCTAGACAATACAGCATTAGATATCGACTTTACAATGCTGTAGATTTATTCTGTTGAGTTTTTCAATTCCTACGGGAACTGGACATAAGTTCTGAAAGTCAAAAATTCGTGTGTCAGATTGAATCTTAGACCCTCGAAAAGGAGATGTCTTATCCACTATCTTGTCACCGTTTAAAATGAAACGTTTAAATAAAATGAATCCGAAAAGCTTCCCCTTAACAAGTCACCAAATTAAGACATCGTTACTAACATGTGACGTACGCGTAACATTAAATCACACTCCCTCTCTTTCAGACACCTAAAGTGTGAGCGAGAGGGCAAACCACTAAATAACTGCCCTACCCTCTCACACGCTATTATTTAGAGAGGGAGGGAGAAATCAATTTTTGGAACGTTGACTGAATTACTATAATGACCTTTTATATGTGTGCATGTATTTATGTATGTTTGTTTATTGGATTTAGAGTGTTTTGTAATTGAATGTTACCCTTATACTTAACCGAAACATGGTCGCTAGCTATGGGCCTCATAAGAAGGCTCAGGATCTCTCAACGGGCGATGGAGAGAGCTATGCTCGGAGTATCCCTGCACTGGTAGCATGGGCGGGAGAAATTGTGTCCCCGGGAAAAGGATAAAATGTTTATCCCCTCGCTTAGTCTTATCCACCCATCGAGCATGGGCACAGCGGTGGAAGAATATTGACAGTGGATAAAATGGGAGAAAATTTATCCCCGCAATTATTGCCATTATAAGAAAATCATGGAAGTCGGAGGTACAAATATCACAATACTTCAAAATTTATGTCAATTCGGTCTCAAAAAGTCATTATTTTTATCTATACTCGTGATTTTGACAGTTAATAGGTGATTCGTAGGTGGTTTTTGTCTGTGATTTTTGTTTTCGTTTGACCTTTTCAAAAGTCAAAAAAGGACAAGTTTATCTCTTTCATTTGTTCCCTTGCTCTAGCCGGGGGAAGTTACTCCACTTGTAATGTCAAATAGGGATATACTTCTTTCCCCTGTCGCCATGCTCTAGCATAGGGAGAAGGCAATTGTATCCCCTGTCAGTGGATAAAATCGGGGGATAAAATGTTTATCTCCTGCCCATGCTGCCAGTGCTGCGAGATCAAATCAGGAATGAGGAGATCCGTGGGAGTATCAGTGTGTTTTAAATAGAATATTAATCATGCGAAACTTGACTGATAGATTAGTCCCGTCTCTCCTCCGACATTTTTTCAAAATTTTTCTTTACTCATATAAACTTTTACAAAGTGGTTCAAATATAAACCTCGCAATAGAAAGTATAGTGTAACAACACACAGTAAAAAACACATTTATTAAGTTTATTACAAAGTTAGTGAATTTCTTAATGAAAAGGTTGCATGGAATCAATCGGCTTAGCATCCAGCTGCCCACAAGATAGTGTAATAACTTATTACACTGTAATATTATGTAGCTATACATTAAAATTTTAACATTTTGTTGTGAAAAAAGCAACTGTTGTGTTTCTTACCGGCTCTTCTCAGCAGAATCTGCATTCCGAACCGGTGGTAGAGTCATGACATGTCAAAAGAGCTACAAGTACTGTTGACCTATATAACATGGATGCTTACATGAAATAAATAATTTTGAATTTTAATTTGAAGTCAAAAAAGAACAACCGCCGAGTTTTTCGCTGGTTCTTCTCGGTTGGAACGGCATTCCGAACCAGTGGTAGATTCACTTGACGATTACTTTTTAAAAGTTTATTTGAATAAAAATCTTTCGACTATGTTATACTTTTGGATATATAGGTGTCTCTTGTGGGGAGGCCAACAGGATGCGTTCTTGTGACATCTATATCCAACAGTTGTGACTTTTTTGATGTCGTTTTCTGCGACCACTATACTTTCTATTGCGAGGTTTATATTCAGCACCTACCAAACGTCTAGCAGTCCTTTATAATATCCTTTCAAATATAATTAATGCGAAAGTGCGTTTGTTGGTTTGTCCTTCAATCACGCTTCAGCAGAGCTACGGATTGACGTGATTTTTTTGCGTGGATGCCTATAGCTGAAGACCTGGAGAATGACATCGGCTATTTTTTATTCCGGAAAATCAATGAGTTCCCACGAGATTAGAAAACCTAAATCCACGCGGACGAAGTCGCGGGCATCAGCTAGTAACAACATAATGTACCTAAATATTCCTAAAGACAAAATATTTTCTGCGAGACTTTTTAATTATCTAATCTAGCCTTTAGAAGAATGTACTGTAACTACTGCTTCTAATTCAATACACATTTTGACTGACCACTTAATAGAAAGTAGACTTTAGTAGAAACAGGTGACTTAATCGGAAAAGTTGAAATTACATAAATATCCCGCTCTAATAGAAATATAAACATTACAGCACGTTACATAAGCGATAGCGGACCAAAATTATGTGGCCTGTTGCTGACATGCCTTGTAAAACTATTAGGCTATATATAAATCTTGTAAAACTTGTTTTTGGAATATCTTTACGGCAAATTAAATTGTACATTTTTTTTATATTTGAGGTAAATTTTATTTTATTTTTGGGACTAATTAATGAAATGAAATATTAAAATAAATACTCTTTATTATATACCAAATTAAAAACAAATTTTGTTAATAAACTTAAAAACAAGGTAAAACTGGCTGGTAAGACATGCCAGGCAACTTTAAGTTTCCGTTTAGTCACTAAGGCTGAAATCTTGGCTCGGACTTAAGACAAAGATTACGCACCTCTTATAACTCGAGCATAATTTATATGAACTCTCCCTCGCCTTTTTGGCCCGCTACCTCCTATACAATGTAACTCTCGTCGGTCCTAAAGACCCCAAGCATTTTCTATATTAACCCTTCACAATAAATATGTCTGGATGTTATTTAAAAGTGAGCAGGTGGGGTTTTAGCGCGGGAGAATTATTCCGTACCGTTTAAGTGTTAAATAATGAACTCTTTTAATTTTAGCGCAGCGTTGCTGGTCGCGTTATTTATAGTAACTTAATGGGTTTCAGTATTTTGCCAAAATGCTTTTTTGGTATACCTTAGTACCGTACAAATTACAGCTATGAGCAATTCTGTCAGTTTTTTACTTTTCAGCCGACTTTAGAAAAGGGGGGAGTTTGTCAATTCGACGCTTAGTTTTTTTGGTAATGTTACGTCACTCCTCCATCAAATCTGAACAAATTTCAATATTGTTTTTTACTATTTGAATAATATGCCGTCAGGTTGGTCCCATTTAAAGGACATCATCCATTTTGGGCCTAATCTGAAAGTGTCGGCCAAAAAAAATTTTGCTGTATTTCGTTAGAACTTGTCCACCTAAACATTTTTTATTATGACACCGAAGCTGTAGAACCATTAACCTTGGTTTTATGTAAGTTTAAAAATCTGTATTTTCTCGAGTATTTATGAAGTGGTTCTAATAATAACTTCATATACTCGAGAAAATACAGATTGTATTTATTGCGATGTAGGAATCGCGGAGGATCTCCTTTGGTGAAGATCTGATGATTGTCTCCGGAGATGGAGGACGGAACTCCTCAATGAATAAGAGCAAATCGCTCGCGATCGGAAAATATATAGATTGATTCTATGCAGCTACACTTAAAAGCTTACAATGATACAAACCGGTGGTAGAATCTTGACGTGTCACTAGAGCCACAGGTTACGCATAATTTTGAATTTTTTGAATTAAACAACCTGTTTCCTTACCTTATCTGTTTAGTCTCTGTGTTGTGTAGGTAGGTGACAGGTAAAATATAAAATACAGGTTAAAACAGGTTAATTTCGTCTACAGAATATCATGGATGACTTGGAAGCAGGGATGAGTGAGGACTTGGCGAGCGTTTTGGACAATGAGAAAATGATGGAAGGTCAAAATAATCAAAGGTTAAAAGGTATAACAACAGCTTTAGAAAGAGAGTCGATGACGGAAGAATATAAATCACTAGCTAATGTACTAGAAGTTGATGCCTTGATTATCATGACTTAAATCAATATCTGGCATACTACACTGCTGCTAGGTTTTTTTAGTTGAATAAAAAAAAATTGTCTGTGGTCTGGTGGGAGGCTTTGGCTGTGACTATTTACCACAATCAAAGAGGTACCACCAGACCAGAACAGCAATAATTTAGAAATTAGAAGCTTCAAATTGAACCCGAGACTTCCAATAAATCACAACTCCCATTACTACGTCTTCAACGGTGGCGTAAAAGAAATTATACAACACAAACCAAAGATATTAAACTAAAATGTATTTTCAGAGTTTTTTAAAAAACTCATACAAACAGACGCACAAATCCGAAAACTGAAGCAAACCATCAGTAGTAATTACCATGTTGATAATCTGAAGGCTATAACCGACAGATTCAAAAGATCAATCAAGAAGATAAAAGGTAAACATCGTTTTAGGTTCAAAAATAAATCTACAGTAAAAAAAACAAAACAAACTACAGTACATACAAAAACTACTACTAGTAAAAAAATTGAAACGAAACGTAAGGAAGATGATAAGAGATCTGTAACAGCCAATGACTTGAATGTATCCGCTTACGTCATTGAATCTAAAGAAGTTGTCATTCAGTATGATCCAGATAAAAAGAGAAATTTTCCAAAGTGTTCCCATACACATGAAGAGAAATCTCATGAAAAAACTTTGAAACATCCGTATTACAAAAACAGTCAAAGGGTCGATGAAATGCTTGAAAGTTTCAAGAAACCATATCCTACGAGAGAAAATTTCGATGTAGTTTATGATGTTACTGAGAATTTGAAAATTACTAAACCTGATAATGATAGAGAAGATGACGAAATTATAAATGAATTAATAACTAAAACTGCTAAACCCAAGTCTGATGACAAAAGGGATCATGAAAATAGATTTAGAGCAAGAACTGAGTCTAATGATCCTGAAAATAGTGGAATCAATGCTAAAGACTATGAAAGGAAGATTGAAGAGAAAACAGAATATAGAAGATTCGATGATAAGAATGATGGTTTGAACCATCGTCATCATCATTATTTAACTGCAATTACTACAAAAACAACAACAATGGTTAAAGATGTGAAAGATGGTGACCCTGTTAGTGATACATCAGATGATTTTGATTATGATATGGAAAAGCTTCTCTCAACAACGCCTTTACCGTTGTACGACCTTGCTTTGAGCGTGTCCACTTTTTTGTAAGTACCTTTATTTGCCTTACCAGGTTTAGTTAGTTTTTGACTAAGCTCTAATTGCTTAGCTTACTTATTTGACAAGCTTGGAAGGTAAAAGCTTGACACGAATATCTCGATGCATTTTTCGGAATTTTTTTATTAATATAATTATGCATCATTGTAGAAATCCTATGGACAGAGCAGTGTTAAAGCAAAAGTCTGCAAGAAATCAACATTTGGGATTGAGAAAACTTTTACAAGTCGATGAAGAAGACGAAGATCAGGAAGATATTGGCTACGAAGATCTTAACGAAGTACTTATCGATGATAAGGAGGGGCACGATGATTTGGACAGACATGGGGAAAGAAAAAAGAGAGACGATGTAACTATCTTAAAAAAATACAGTTTTAAACAACACAAAACACAAAATACATGATAAATATTTATATTCAAAAATGTTTTATTTTAGGTTTAATTGCAATTATAACGCTATTTTTTTTGCAGGAAGAAAAACTCAGTATCCCAGAAGATTTTAATCAAAACAAGCACATTTCATTAAACCATCCATTAAACGTAATCAATCCTAATTGGAAAGGACCAATGCCTCTTTACCCGGATGAACTAAATGCTATGATAAGACAGGCGGCTTTACAAAATCTTTACAATGTGCATGAACTAATCAATACAAAGGATACTAAAGTGAAAAGGCATATAGGTATAAGTAGTACCATACCAAATAAGTACCAACCAACCATAATATATAAATAAACCATAAACTATAAAATATATAGGGTAAAAAAGAAGGAGAAGGATGAAACATTTTTTAATAAAACATATTTGGTAGTTGAAGAAAATCTAAGTTCTATAACGGCTTAGTAAGGCTAATCTTGGTCAAAACTTGAGTAAATCGAATGCCTAGTTAAATAAATAATTTGAATTTTGAACCCTAAAACATTGCCCTTTAAATATAAATAACACAATAAAAACAAACGAAAGATAAAACTACGTGAATCAAGACGAGAGAAGATATTCAAAAAATTTTATTGAAATTAATGGTTTTATTCACAATTTCATTATTTATTTATTTATAGATGAAAAAGCCAATGCTTTAAGCGACACTCAATATGTAGAAGATTATTCTGATAAGCAGTATAATAAATTAGCTCAGTTGGCTCAAGCTTATAGCGATTACGGTGTGCTATATAAAAAAGAAAATATGAATTTTAGTAACAAAGGAAAAAAACCTGCTTATATTGCTAGGTTTCATAAACTCTTTAATAGACAAAAACCTTTTCAAGGATACGGAAAAGGTAATATTTATGTCTCTTTCTATTAACAAATACAACCTAGTTCCTCCTTCACCTTTTCACCACAGAACTGCGAGAAGTCGTGAGCCTTGGCATCCTTATGTGGTAGAAATCCAACCTACTCGAACGAAACGCTTCAATTTAACGTTTCTGATAAGAACCGCTAAGGTGTAGAACACTCTTCCAGCATCCGTGTTTCCTGCCACTTATAATTTGAGTACCTTCAAGGCAAGTGTGAATAGGCATTTTCTAGGCAAGCGCGCTCCAACCTAGACCTCATCATTACTATCCAGTATTGATTGTCGGCAAGCGCAAGCCTATCTCGGATAAAAAAAAATGTAAATATTATACAAAATTTTACTAGTTGACAGGCTATTCACGAAAACTCAAGAACAATCGCTCACAGACTTATTTAGCAAAAGGTTTGCTAGGACACCGCTTAGAAAGAATCTCACAAAAAGCTATCTCTAAACGTAAAATTTGATTACCCGTCATTACCCTTTTAATTACAACCTGCACTTATCACCATAATTGCAGGCAAAGGCTTACTTGTAGAAGAATAATAATAGTCAAAGGCTGATATATTTTTATTTATCATTATTATCCTCGGTAGGTTCAACACGTTCTTCAGAAGGTTTCAAATTTGAAATAAGACCTGGCAGTCCATCTAATAACAAAGAGTTTATTACGGGCTTACATAAATTTTTAAAATTTGGTGAAAATTCCACCATTGATACCCATAGCAACACCCTTTTCCCTATAAAAGATATAAATTTTGATTATGAAAAATTATTGACACCTACATATTTACTAGAAACACCTGTAGATCTATCATCTACTTCAGCAGGTCCGACTAATCCAGATCGTTGTGTTATTTTGACTATTAAAAAAGGAGGACTTCAAAGGACGCTTAAGTCTATAGACATGACTTATGAAGACGACAATAACATAGATGAAGCTATTGCACTAAATGTAAATGAATTTAATGATACAATTAATGATTTTATCGATTTAACTAATCTGAATAAGACTGATGATGTAAATAATATAATAAATCAAGATAGGGCTGCAAATTTAAATGAAGTTTATGATGGAATAAATGCAACTGACATACAAAATATAAATAAAGATAGTAACACAATTAATGAGACTGAAATGAATGATAATAATTTAATCAATAAATTTAGTGAATTCAATTCAAGTTATTATAAAATTAGAAAGAGTGTACGGTCGTTGAAATCTTTAGATATGATACAGGAAGCTAATGATGGTGAACAAAATGAAAATAATCCATTAAAAGTTTTGAAAATAAATAGAGAAATAACTGTTAAAACTGAAAATGTTTTTAACCATACAAATGAAGTTAACGATGCAGTAAAATATGAAAATAGTTCACTGACTCTATTTAACAGTAATATTATAAATAAAACTAAAAATAGTCTGAATAATACAACAGATGGTATTATAAGTTTTATATCAATGATGTCTGATTGGTTTCATACGATAGCTACTCTATCTGGAGAAATTAAGAATGAGGAATTTAAGGAAGATTCTAATGAAAATAACAATTCTATGTATGTTATATTAGAATTTCACGATTTCTATTTTAAATAATATGTAGAAAAAGCTTTTCAATATTATAATTATTTTCATATTAATATTTTTTTAAGATCTAATGTGACTATTCCGAATTTAAAGAAAAAATATTTAGAAGACAACATAAAAAAGGATATTTTGTATCCATCTTACGATGTGGAAATGGTGGATAATATAGGTCACCGATCAAGAGTATTGCTGTCATATGATGACAATTCTACTGTAAAAGATGAAATGAAAACAACAATTCCTGAATCAAAAAGCAAAATGGTTGTTCAAGCTTCGGGTAATATTCAGCACTTTCGTTATAACTTTTCTCTTTCTTTCCATCGCTTGTAGACCAATCTCCAGGCCACCTTTTATAGATAATTAAATAAACTTAATGACTGATAATATTATAAGTAAAGGCACACACGTGAAGTGAACGACTAGTGATGCCATCTATTGTCATCGAACAGAACTAATACTGATACAGCCATACTATTAAATTTTCAGAAATAGATGAAGTCCTACCAATTGCTCTTGTCATAGCAAGCAACAATACAGAAGAAACAAAGACGACGAACAAAACAATAGTCAAAAGAAATGCACATGATAATCCAGTAATTTGGAATAATTTGTACGACGATGTTGAATACGGAGTAAAACTCGATTACACGGATAATGTACGTGACAAACATTGTGTGAAGAAAGCAAAAAATATCGTAAACAAATCGAAAGATTGGTTGGAAGAAAAGCTTAGTAATGTTAAAAATAAGATGAAACAGAGGTGGAGAAAGAAAAATACTACAGCTAAGAGAATATCAACTTATGTTGCTAAAGATAAGTCATTGGCGTAAGTATCAAGGATAGAATAGGGAGGTGGCCAACTAATCAAACCAGCAAGTCTTCATGAAACGTCAAAAGGCGCTCATAGTATGAGAACTTGTATAAAATAGTGAAATGTGATGTCATGAATATATGACGCACTTTTTACAGTTTAATTCATAATAATTTAAATGGTTATGAGTTATGACTTAAGCCAATGTTAGTCTGGATAACACTCAAAAACGGCTTGATTGATTTGAATATTTTTGTTTGGTTTTGCTTGCTTTCACTTCGGATTACTTTCAGTAGATGGCGGGAGCGAAGTCGCGGGTAAAGAATAGTTTTAATATAGACTACGTCCATTTTCAACTAATTATTATTTGAGTAGTAATAAGTATATTCTTCTTTAAAAATAAAATCGAAATTAAATTAAAAAAAATTCCAAAATAAATCCTAGGACTAGTTATTGAAAAGAATTTTAAACATGAAAAGTTGAATACATCAACGATCGTTTTATTGAATTCACCAAAGAATTTTTACTTCTTGGTTTTATAATATTTACAGAAAACCGCACAATGATACAGCTAAGCTTCCGGAAGTAGTTGTAAAAGAACGTAATGTGAGAAGCAGTGATACCGTAAGTAACAACGTAAATCTAACGCCATACGGTCGAAGTCGCAGACAAACACTGGTATTAAAAAGATACATAGATAGAAAAACTTTACTACACACACAGAGAATAAGAACACAACTTAAAACTACGCATGCAAAGGCAGTCTTACCAATAAACGAGTAATCTCTGCCTGAGTGAAGGTACACGATAATAAACATTATATTATTCCTACTATCCTTACTTCTTTACTATTATGATAAATGCAAAAATTTGTCTGTTTGTTGGCCCTTGAATGACGTAGCAACGAAACGATATGATTTTGTGCACGGGTTAGTTGAGGACCTAGAGAGTAGTAGTGCATAGGCTACTTTTTATCCGGAAAATCAAAGAATACCTGAATGAGTGAAGCTTTAAAACTAAATCATTCATCAGCTAGTTACATAATAAACATTTACTAGTAATTATTGCTAGTAATATTAAATTTGCAATTTCATCCAACTTGAAGAATGAAAGCAAAGACACAAAGAAAAGTTTCGCTGCATTGACTGCTAATATGAAAAAGGTTTGCCAAGAAGCCGCCAAAGCTATTCAAGATACAAAAAATATTGAAGGTTGGTGTTTGGTATTAACACTAGAGCATAAGTAAAACGCACATGTAAATTAAACAACTAGTGTTTTATCGAACAGAGTTAATGCCGATAACATAACAATTGTATGGTACAGCTTCTTCCATATTTATTCATTCATCACAACTCATCGCTAGCCCACTAGCAAGTCTTCTCTCGAATTAGAAGGTAAGCCCTTCTCATACGAGAGAAGACTTACGAGTTTTATACTCGTCTCTTTTTATTTCCATACAACAGTAAGGGATAGTAGCAAGGAAAATGAGGAAGCCTCGTCTCTTATGCAGCAACTGGTGCGAATGATGTCAGAGCTCGTAGACATTCAAGTCCAACAGAAGTCCTGTGCCAGTAAGAAAATTTTCAATCCTATAATTTATAGCCTAGAATCCATACCCATAGTAGAGATAGAGACCCAGTTTTTCTGGCAAGACTATCTTCTTCTTGCAGTGACGTCTCCAGTGTTTCCCTATTGTTCCCACAATTATTAATATCTATTTAGGAATTTTCGCATTTTTTGAAATAAATATTAAAAAACTTATTCGAATTTTAGAACTGCCACCAGATCTGTACAATTTTCTGGAGTGGTTAACTGCTCCACCTGATGATAATGTTCAGATTGATGACTGGACCCCATTTGTTTATGATTACAACGAGGCAGTGCGATTTGGTAAGATCCAAGTAAAGCCACGACAAAAGATATCATGCACGTAGTGGATGATATACTTTCTGCACAAGATCAGAGCAGATTGGTCCTGCTAGACTCAAACTCAAACTTAAAATTATTTATTTCATGTAGGCCAACTTGTGGCACTTATGACAAGTCGAGAATCTACCACCGGTTCGGAATGCTGATTCTGCTGAGAAAAGCTGGCAAGAATCTCAACAGTTGCTCTTTTCAAAACAAAAAATGTTACAATATGTAGCTTATCTATCTTGTGGACAGCTGAAGCAAAGCAGATTGGTTCCAAGCAACTTTTTCATTAACCTTTCAAAGGCATTCGATTTCATTAATACGGTATTTATTTATTTATTACCTCTTAACTCTTATCTATTGTATATCCTATTAGATTTTACGAACAAAACAGTAAATTAGTTTATCAAACCTTATATTTTCCGTTCCCTTCGTAATTTAATAATTCGTGCAAATAAACAAAATTATTGGCAACTGAAAATCTGTTCATCATTACCCGTAAGTATGGGAGTTCCTCAGGGATCAATCTTGAACCCTGTCCTATTCACAATATACACTGAAGATATAATTCGCTATATTAAACATTGCAGTCTGCAGATATC
The DNA here is from genome assembly GCA_038048805.1 of Hipparchia sbordonii. Classification (NCBI taxonomy): domain Eukaryota; kingdom Metazoa; phylum Arthropoda; class Insecta; order Lepidoptera; family Nymphalidae; genus Hipparchia; species Hipparchia sbordonii. The sequence continues at coordinate 881,271 of CM076118.1, read as the reverse complement.
ACCTATATGCAGATGATGTCCAATTAAATTATTTCTTTCGGCCGTTGGACACAATTGAAGCAGTGACAAAAATTAGTTCCCCTGAAAACTTTTCAGAAAACCTCTTGTCCATAATCTCTCTATCTTGAATTTTTTACAGCTAAATCCACGGAACCAAATTTCAATTACCCAACAACAATATCGGAAGACACTCATCAAGATGATAGAACTGAGTGTCTGGGTACCATACGCGCTGTCCAAGACTTGATACAGCAGTATGAAGGCATGACCGATGAAGACAAGGTAAGAACTTGTTCGATATCGTCGTCTCGAAAAATGTGAATTACTAGACCAGCTGACATACGAGTAGGCTACTTTGTATCCAGAGAAAAATCAAAAAATTTAAACGTCATTTTTTTTGAACTAGCACAACGCGGACGAAGTCATCGGCAAAAGCTAGTAGATAATTAATAAGCTTGTTAATTAATGAAATTCCTTACAGAGTAAAATGACAGGTGTAAAGGAATATCTCGAAAATCAACTGCTGTATCTCAACAATAAATTAAACAACTTATACGATCCAAACGTAAGACAAAAGTTATTATACTTTTATAAGATACTTTCTTTTGTGTTTCTACTACAACTTTGTTAGCAACGGTACTAATATCAAAACTGAGCAAAAAAATTATCAAAATCGGCGAAGTATTTTTCGAAAAAATTATAAAATTTCATGGAAAACTAGATACAGAAACTAGAAGGATAAGTATAGAAGAAAATATACCTAATTTTAGGTTTTTACAGATAATACATAAGAAAGAAAACTCGCACGGAAAAAATAATAGAGAGAACAAAGTAGTAACTAAAGATCAGATAACAAAAAATTAAATTAATAATGTAGTAATATAAATAATAATATTATTTAATATATTATAAACGTTTTAGCTCTTCAAATTGTATGAAAAAAGGGATATTCAGCGTAAAAGAAGAGATACAGCTACCACTAATAAAAACCAAGTTATGAAAGAAGTTGTTACAGAAACGATTAGTACAGATACGTTAAAAACCACAAACAAAAAATTCATAACAGGTAAAGATATCCATACGTTCACTACAAAGAAAGGAGGTTCCTAACAAATTTCCAAACTTAAATCTCAAAACAAGCAATGATACTACAAAGTATATCTAATTGTGCCTATAAAATTTGAAGAGTTCCCTCGATTTCTCAAGGATCCCATCATCCGATCCTGACCTGATGACAATGGGACCCCTTTCAAACAAATAAGAATTTTCCAAATCGGTCCAGGCGTCTTCGAGTAATCGGGGAACATACATAAAAAAAAAGATTCCAACGAATTGAGAACCTCCTCCTTTTTTGCTAGCTATGGATCGACGTGATACATGGGTATAGTTAAGAACTTCAAGAATGTCATAGGCTACTTTCTCTTTTGTTCCCGCGTGGTTTTTAAAAACTAACGCCAAGAAAGTCACGGGCTTAAGCTAGTAACACTTATAAAGGAGCTCTTCGATCTTGTCCCCCCTTCACCTTTTTACCACCGCACTGCAAGACATAGGGAGAGCTTCCATCCCTACGTCGTTGATATTCCATCTACGCGCACCAAGCGCTTTAAGTCTTCATTCCTGATCCGCAGGGCTAGGGTCTGGAATGCTCTTCCGAGATCTGTGTTTCCTAACACGTACAATTTGGGTATCTTGAAAACAAGAGTGAATAAGCATCTTCTAGGCAAACGCGTTACACCTTAGACCACATCATTACTTTCCATCACTTGTGATAGTGGTCAAACGTGTGCCTTAATGTATAAAAAAAATCAAAACTGTTACAGATAAAGTCACAGAAAAAGAGAAGAAATCGAAAAATAAAGTGAAGAGAAATTGGAGAGATGTTTACTATAAAGCTGTGGAAGATGCTGTGAAGACTACAACAAAGATTTCTTCTAAGCTGAAACAATCTGGGGGCTGATTCTTTAACTCAGTGCCTATCACCGACGATAGGCATTTTTTATCCATTGAAGGTTTGAAGAGAAATTTCATTTACTATTTCATAGTAAACCTTCAATGGATTAAAATATATGTCAGTGGGTTTCATTTTTTGATAGGCACTGAGTTACAGAATCAGAGGGGGCTGAACGTTATCGAAACTGAAAATGGCAGTAGTACAATAATTGACAACAACAATAAACTTATTACCCGTCCACTTCAAGTTGGCCGTCATGGACCGTTACAAAATGACGTCATACTGTACCGTTAACCACATCTATGACGGAAGCTTTCTTCTCTGGCAATACTTTTCCTGGCAATGACTTCTTGAAAGTCTAAAGGCGTAATTTTTAATTGCTTATTTTTTTCCGCTTGGAGAAACTCATCACTTAAAGTAATTAATAGTCAGCGCTATGCAAAACTTTTCCTTTTTTACTAATTGTAGAAGATGATACGCTAACAAAAGTAAGCAAACAAAAATAAATAACTAATTTAAAGTTAACAAAAACATTCAAGACGTAACAATAACAAAACTTTGAAAAAATTTGGTAGTGGCAATCGCGAGCGGTGCGTTGCTATCTGTACTAAGCGGGTCTGACTTGAGGTGCGGTGCGGGGAAGCGCGGGGCGAGGTAGCGGCCAACTTGACGTGGACGGGTAGTAGTATAACTAATTATTTTAAAATCAGTTAATTGTTACTTAGCATGTTTGTCTTCCGGATTTTCTAAACATTATGTACATAATGTTGTTGACTTTTAATTTGGGTGTTTATTGTAATTTTTAATATGAATTTAGTAGTATAGTATGTTAGTTAATGTCTTAAATATTTTTTTAGAAATTATTTTGTTTTTAACAATCAAAATCTTACCTTATTTATTGATCGAATAAAATGATTTAATTATTGTATTGTTTTGTGAACTGTAATTTAAATAAACATTATTTAAAATATTTTTTGTTTATTTTAAAAATAATTTATTATTGTGGCCACCCTATCGTCAAAGATGTCACGCGATTTAGCGTTCCAGTACGTTGCGTGCCTTACCTCCAAGTAAGCCTCCTCATCTTAGACTTCATTGTCACTTACTATCAGAAAAGGAAGCAGTCAACGGCTAACTTTTTATCAAAAAAACCATACAAAAACTACCTTTATTCGGCATCAAATGTACCATATCTTTTTCACGGTCCAAAAACGGACCGTAAAAGTGCGGAATAAAACCGAATGAGCCCTAAACTTCAGACTCAAATTGAATTTTCCTGTAATAGTCAATAAAAATTACAAGTACGAAAAACATATATTATTCCGCCGTTTTGGGATCCGGGAACTCTCACATTGCACAGAATAGAACGGCCATGATTTCTCATGAGCGGAATATATTTTTTTTTATATGAATAGCGGGCAAACGGTGGGTCACCTGATGTTTAGTGATTACCGCCGCCCATGAACACTTGTAGTACCAGAGGCACCACCAATGCATTGTCGGCTTTTCAGTAATTTATTGGTCCCTTGAATAACCCCATAATTAAGTGGGAACACTGAAGGGAGATGATTCCACAATTTGGCAGTACGTGGAAAAAAGATCTGGAGCAACGGATGGTGGAAGTGCTCCAGGCACCCAGGTAGTGAGGGTGAAATTGCGTTCGGTGGCGAGCGGTGCGGTTGTAGAAGCTAGAGGGTGGAATAAGATCAAATAGCTCTTCAGAACACTCCCCGTTATATAGCCGATAGAACACGCAAAGAGAGCTTACGTCTCTGCGGAATAATGTCGATTTTTTTTTCTTTTTTATGACTGACTGACTGACTGATCTATCAACGCACACACGGCAGTAATTCTTTGAACGCAGAGCTCAAACCACTGGACGGATCGGGCTGAAAGGCATACAGGTATAATTCTTTCAATTCACGAGGGCGCGTGGCTCATGGTTGTGTGTGTGTCGTATCTGTATAAGTGTGAGCGAGAGCTTGCTCGCGCCTGACCGCTCCCACCTAGGCTCCTGACAGGCATGCACACATACGCAATGTGTATGTAAATGACGTAATCACAAGTAAAGCTCACGCGCCCTCGTGAAATTCACGAACTATAGCTATTATGACGTAGGCATCCGCTTAGGATTTTTGAAAATTCAACCCCTAAGAAGGTAAAATAGGGGTTTGAAAAATCGAAATTAATGTGAGTGAAGCCGCGGGCAAAAGCTAGCCTTATTAATATACGCGAAAGTGCGTTTGTATGTAGCTTTGTTTGTCCTTCAATAACGCTGCAACGGAGCTACGGATTGACGTGATTTTTTGCATGGGTATAGTTGAGGACCGGGAGAGTGACATAGGCTACTTTTTATCCCGGAAAATCAAAGAGTTCCATAATAAGTGTTCCTGCCCTGGTAGCATGGGCGGGAGAAATTTTATCCCCGAGAAAAGGATAAAACGTTTATCCCCTCGCTTAGCTTTATCCACCCGTCGAGCATGGGCACAGCGGTGGAAATAACACTCAGTGGATATATGTACTTATAGGAATATACATCGCCTTCTCCTCTGTCGCCATGCTTTAGCATAGGGAAAAGATAATTTTATCCCCTGTCAGTGGATAAAATCGGGGGATAAAACTTTTATCTCCTGCCCATGCTACCAGTGCTGCTATTCTTAGGATCTTATGGTCACACTACATGGGGTCAATAAAATGTCCCTTACAGTTCCTCAGCATGCAATAGTTGCATGTTAACACTTAACACAAAGGGTCAATAGACTAATGGTTAAAGGTGTGGAATTAAAAGTGAAAGGTCGACGGTTCGATTCTCTGTAAGTCTAGTTAACCGACTTCCAAAAAAGGAGGAGGCTCTGAATTCGTTGGAAACTTTTTTTTATGTATGTTCCCCGATTACTCGAGGAACGACGGAGTAACATCGCCAAAAAAAAGTGTCGAATTGAGAACCTATTTCTTTTTTTTAAGTCGGTTGAAAAACAGTAAAAAATTTGAGCAATATTTATGAAAAGATGCACGTAAGTATACGTAAAAAATACAACTACAATAAATACATAGATTGCTAAAATCATAACCCTTCCTTTTCTTGCCGAATCGGGTAATAACTATTATTATTTGTGTACAAACTAAGTAAGATAATAACGCAAACACACGTTCAGTCTCTATTCCCTCACTCTCATAGTCCGATGGGACGGAAAATCCGACACGACCGCAGAGAGATCGGGCGCAGGACCGACGGCTTTACGTGCTCTCCGAGGCACGGGGGTGACTCACCACCGACTTCCTAACTCCGGGCTAGTACTGAAAATTTCCTCCACAGAAAACCCCAATACAGTTTTTTTCGGCCCGACCCGGGAATTGAACCCGGGACCTTGGCATCCGCAGTGATTGATACTAGTCAGTGATTAAATGACAACCCTAATTACTTCAAAACTATAAGAAAAACATGCTCATATTCTAGACACGTACTAGTAAATAATACAGGCTTCGGCTGCATTTTATAGCCTACTGCAGACGACTGAAACATTTAGGTTCAACGCCACTGATATACAATGCTGAAGATGTTAAGTTTGCCTCTTCAATCCGGAGGTAGTTTGACTATAGAAATAGAAATAGAAATAAAAAATATTTTTTATTCAAATAAGCTTTTACAAGCACTTTTGAAATGTCAATGAATCTACCACTGCAACTGGTTCGGAATGCCTTTCCCGCCGAGAAGAGCCAGCAAGAAACTCGGCGGTTGCTCTTTAAAAAAAAAAAAAAATTTTTACAATTGTTAATGAAACATGGTAGAGCATTAAAAGTATTGTCTATTACTAGACAATACAGCATTGTAAAGTCGTCATCTCCTGAGGATGCTCCGGTGTCGGGGCGACACGTGCGTCGAGAGTAGTATACAAGTGTTGTGTGGTGAGAGTAGTATACAAGTGTTGTGTGGTGGTGCATGTGAGTGGTGGTGGCATTGCTTGCTTGGGAACTTGGCTCTCTTGCTTGGTGGGGAGGTAAGCGGTGCTTAGCTTGTAACTGCATGTTACATTTCATTTGAAAAACATTTCTATTAGGTATACTCTACTAATAGTTTTCTATGATTTTAAAAGTGAATGAAAAACTTTTCTATTCTATTTTCATGGTTCTTAATCGACTTTTAGAAAAGGAGGAGGTTCTCAATTCGTGGGAATCTTTTTTTTATGTATGTTTCCCGATTAATAGAAGACGCCTGGGCCGATTTGGAAAATTCTTTTTTTGTTTGAAAGGGTATACTAACCAGGTGGTCCCATTGTCATCAGGTCAGGATCTGATGATGGGATCCTGGAGAAATCGAGGAAACTCTTCAAATTTTATAGGCACAATTGATATACTTTGTAGTGGCGTTCGAAGTCGGTTTTGTAAAAAGAATTTTTACGTCTGTATTATCTATGATGTTAGCATGTCAGCGGGTTAAATACACACTGTTTATAGCTTTCGAGTGTAACAATATTTTTATAGTTGGCTTTATTAAGGCTTTATTAGTCTGCGCCTTAACGACACTAGAATGAACGAAGAGAACTGCCTTGAATTACTAAACTGAAGTATAACTTGTATAATCTGTGCTTGAATAGTTCTTGCAATTCACGAGCGCATGAGCTTTACTTGTAGTTACGTCGTGTACATGGACATTGCAAGAACTAACTATAACTTAATTTAAAAATAACAGTAACTTGTTAAATAATAACTTGTTAGCCTCAATAGCTCACGGTTTAAGGTGCGGAATGAAAACTGTAAGGTCATAGGTTCGAATCCCACCCGTTGCACTATTGTCGCACCCACTCCTAACACAAGCTTTCCGCTTATTTGGAGGGGATATTAGTCAACTTTCGGTTGCCTAATATTCTATAAAAAAAAAATCCTTGAAACAAATCAGAAACAAGAAAAAGTGAAAAAAACCGGCCAAGTGCGAGTCGGATTCGCTCACAAGGGGTTCCGTACCATAGTAGCAGCAGATTCAAAAACCCTATATTTTTTATAATGTTATTCTTATTATTATTTTTAAGAAATTGCACTTAATATTAAGATAGTGCATGTCGTATTTACTTTAATATGATTTACATACGTATATTAAGTGAATATTTAAAAAATTGTATTTTATGTTTATATGTTGTACTAGCTTTACCCCGCGGCTTCGCTCACGTTAAGTTCGATTATTCCAACCCCTATTTTATCCCTTTAGGGGTTGAATTTTCAAAAATCCTTTCTTAGCGAACACCTACGTTATAATAGCTATCTACATGCAAAATTTCAGCCTGACCCATCCAGTGGTTTCAGCTGTGCGTTGATAGATCAGTCAGTCAGTCAGTCAATCAGTTACCTTAGCCTTTTATATATTTAGATTAAGTAAAAATTGCTAGTAAAACCATAAAGAAAATAAAATTTTTTTTTTGTCATAGTAGCAACAGAAATACACATTCTTTGAAAAATTCACCTTACACAAATACATATTCTGTGAAAATTTCACCTATTACGGTTCGTGAGATACAACCCGCTGACAGACATACGGACGGACAGACGGACAGCGAAGGCTTAGTAAAAGGGTTCCGTAGGCACCCTTTAGGTACGGAACCCAAAAATGCCACTAAAAATCAATATTTTAAATGAAACATCAAAATTATTCGTCTCGGAACACCCTCGTTCAGTCTTTAGTGATGCACAAATGATGCACAATCCATTATCGATACGATAATAATTAGCGCTATACATTGTCGTCATTACGACGTCGAGACTGCACTTACCAGTCTATAAGGGTAGAGTTGGATAAGTGAGATATCGATACAAAACGTTTCAAATAAAGTCTTCGAACTTCCTGACGACCTCCCCGGCACAGTGAAGACCACAGCGATCTTGTAACTGGGAGGTCTCGGGGTCGATTCCCAGCTGGGGCAATTTGGGACTTTATAATTTCTCAATTATCAGTGTAGATCTGGTCTGGTGGGAGGCTTTGACCGTGGCTACTTACCAGTTACGACCTTACCGTCGAAAACGTGCTGCCAAGGAATTTAGCATTCCTCACGATGGCGTGTAGAAACTGATTAGGGGTATGGGTTGAATGTACACTGCCATACCCCTTCCAAGTTAGCCTGCTACCATCTTAGGATGAAATCTATAGACCACACTCTCACTCAGCTCAGACTCTAGACATAGTTAAAATGAGACAGATTTATGTCAGACCATATTTGTATCTCCTTTTAACCTCATATCTTGCTCTTCCTCTATCTGAGCTGAGTCAGAGCTCGCTCTATAGATCTCAGCATTAGACTGCATCGTCACTTACCATCAGGTGAGATCGCAGTCAAGGACTATCTTGTCATAGAATAAAAAAAATTGTCGGCGCTTTGATTAAGTCGAAGTATTTTGCGTATGGAATAAAAACTCGCGTTCATTTTAAAACTTGTAATAATTAGGTAACGGTTGCAGTGCGTTCTTACGTATATGATTTCGAATACGAGTATAAAAAAGGACGATTTTTGACGTTTTGACTGACGACTTAAATGACGGTTGCGCATACGTGGACCAATAGTAGTGTCTTCAGCAATGCGTTTAATTACTGCTTGAACAAAAATGTAACATCGATAAAATTGCGAGTGAGTTCCCCGCCCTATTCCCTCACAGTGCAATAATTTTCCTACAAAATACAGCACTTTACCTTCGCCGGTTACTTTCGATACCGTGTCCTCAACTCTTCTTATACAGGATGTTCTTGATATGCTTTTTGTTTTAACTAAACTAAGATACTTTTACAGAAAATAAGACTACACCCAATTACTAGCGTTTGACATTTTTTTCATGCATATGAATTGGCCATTTTATCAAATGAGCAAGTGCAAGAGCAAGTACACTATAATATTATGTAGCCATACTGTAATATTTTGTTATGAAAAAAGCAACTGCTGAGTTTCTTGCCGGCTCTTCTCAGCAGAATCTGCATTTCGAACCGGTGGTAGAGTTATGACGTATCATAAGAGCTACAAGTTGGCCTACATGAAATAAATAATTTTGAATTTTATATAACACCAGTGACTCACGCTGGCTTCACTAATAAAGAAAATAAGAAGTGCTTACTGAAATTTTCATAGAAAAACACCATACCAATTTCAGACATTTCCGGTTGATTTTACAAAAAAAATTCTTTCACACAAATCTTTTCCTGGTAAATACGAACAGAAGGAAAATCCGTCGTTTTATTTCATTTTTAAAATGAAGAGCACTAACTCGCCAAAAGAAAAACTCTATATTTTTTTATTTTATTTTATTTATTAGGTTTACTAGTGATTTTTACAAAGGCTTATAATCTAATACTGTATAATTTACACGCACAGTCACACACTATTAACTATTGCAATGTAATAACATTGCAATAGTGGTGGTTAGTAACATATCACAATATCATTTCAAAAACGGCGGTATAATTTCACTAAAAAATAAATTTAAAGAAAAGGTAGGTACATAAAAAGAACATCCTGTATAGTCGGTAATGAGTGAGCACGTACACTGCGATGTATATTTAAATTTGACTGCGCGTTCCGCCGGCACTGCGAAACGCTTATACATAAACATGTGTGTTTGTGTTTACGTTCTCACTTACTCCTAAAATACCTACTAGGAAATAATGTCCTCCCGACCGAATCCGGCCACGGCGGCCAATCTCCAGAGAGATTAGCCATCTGCGCGGGAGATATTATAGTGCACAAGTGTGTGCGCAAACACAGGTGCACGCTCTATTCCCTCACTCCCATAGTCCGGAATGGATGGGACGGGAAATCCGACGCGACCAGAGAGACCTCAGGCGCAGGACCGACGGCTTTACGTACTTTCCGAGGCACACGGGTGACTGACCACCGACTTCCTAACTCCGGGCTAATACTGAAAATGAACAATAAGTGAACGTAAAATTACGCATGCAAAGGCGGCCTTATTGTTAACAGAGCAATCTCTACCACATAACCATCATAAATACATTGGGATTTTCTGTCCAGAGTTTCTTAGTGTTAGCCCGGAGTTAGGAAGTTGGCGGTGAGTCACCCCCGTGCCTCGGAGAGCACGTAAAGCCGTCGGTCCTGCGCGTGATCTCTCTCCGGTCGTGTCGGATTTCCCTCCCATCGGACTATGAGAGTGAGGGAATAGAGTGCACGTGTTTTTGCGCACACACTTGTGCACTATAATATGTCCCGCGCAGATGGCTTATCTCTGAGGAGGAACTCGGGATTGCTTTGTTATTATTTAAAGTAATGGTGCAATCAAATTGGGAATTCTTCCTCTGGTAAAAATATATTTATCGTCAAACTTTCCAAATAATTATGCAGTTGTTACGCAGGCATAGTCGCGGCAAAGCTAAAAGTGTGCCTGCGCAAGACCGATTCCCATGCGAACACAGCGGTTTCCTGCGAACTCCAAGATAATTCCGCTGACACGGGCCGATTCCAGGAAACCGCGATGTGAGCCGCGGTGGGAGCCGCGAGCGGGCCAGCGTCATATTATAAGCCATATAGAATTAAGTCGTAGTTTAGACTAGTAGTTTTTAAGTGATTGAATTAATTAAATAGTAATAGCCGAAATCATTTTTTAATTTGCACCCCTGCTGCCGCCCCTATATAATTGGCGCAGTGCTGGGTTGGATAACTGTTCTACCTATACCGAAGTGCTACATCGAGCAGTACCTGGTGACCTGGTGGACTTATCCAAAGAACCTACCTATCGGCCGCAGCAGAGGAGAATCTAAACTTCGATTCAGCAAAGAAGAATTTCGGCATATAATGACTATCAAGTAAGTTACTTGAATCGTTCAAGTTTCCTACCTAACCAATTCCTTTAACCGACTTGTAAGAAAAATAAGTTGTGTGTTAAAAATTATTTTTTTTTGCGTTTTGATTTTTTTTAAAATACGAATAACGTATGAATATTAAATTGATGAATATTAAATTGAGTAAAAGTGAAATCCTATAAATAATATAGGTCTATAGATATATTTTATACAATTTAACTGAAAGTTTTATAGGTATTAATTTTTTTGTGTTGCTGATTTTTTTAATTTTTGTGTGATTTTTAAATTTTTAATTTTGTGTGTTAGCTTAATTTCTTTTTGTCAAAATTTTTCATCCAAGGTCAAACCGTTCCGGGGTGGGATCCACGAGTAGAGAACGTGTTGTAGACGAGTATAGGAATTTAGACGAAATGGCATCATCTGACCTTGATACTATATATAAATCTATAAGATTTTTACCGGAATTTGACGGGAATCCACATGTGCTAACGCGATTTATAAATCTGTGTGACCAATTGGTTATTGCTCATTTTGATGTTAATCCGGGACATGAATTACAAAATTCGGCGCTTATCAGTGGAATCTTAAATAAAATTACTGGCCCCGCGGCTAGATTAATAAATGCGAACGGAATCCCCGAAAATTGGAATGGCATACGAAATGCCCTTATTAACAACTTCGCTGATCATCGTGATGAGACCGCTTTATACAACGATATGTCTCTGCAGACACAAGGGTCTAGCACCCCGCAAGAATTTTATGAGAAGTGTCAAAATCTGTTCAGCACGATTATGACGTATGTTTCTTTACATGAATCCGTAACTACCACAATAGAGGCCAAGCGTCAACTTTATCAAAAGTTAACCCTACAGTGTTACTTACGCGGATTAAAGGACCCGCTAGGTTCAAGGATACGGTGTATGTGACCAGGTTCAATGCAACAAGCCCTCGAGTTCGTGCAAGAGGAGCTTAACACTTTACACATACAACAGCGAAATGAAGGCGCATTTTCTCATAAAAAAAATTATACTCATGAAATTTCTTTGCCAAATAATACAAGTGGTTCAAGGCCACAAGGGTTTGCAATGCCAGGCCCATCTTGGCAGCAACCTATGCGTTTTAGACCTCCTAGTTTTCCTGATTGGAAACCTAACCCTCAGCATCCACGTGGCCCTAGTCGTACCCAATTAATGTTTCGCGCTCCTCCGCCGAATTATAATCCGAGGAGTAACGTTTTTAAATTACCAAATAGACACCAATCGTCTAATAATTTTAATAGTCCGCGTCCAATGAGTGGTGTGAGCCACTTTGTTCCCAAGAATCTACCACCGACTAACTATAACATGAAAGCCCGTGACGTCAATTTCAACGAATTCACCAATGAGTATGATTGGGACTATTACGATTACGACCAATATACAGACGAATACTATAATGACTTTGAAAAAGACTCTTCCATCCATTCAGACACACACCCGATAGTAGAAGAAGCTGAACAAACTCCAGCAGCTAGTTCTCAAAATGAAAATTTTCAGATAGTAGACCTATCCGAAAAACCAGGGTAGAAGTAAATTTGTATGCCCAGCGGCAACTCGGTTATATACAGACTAGTAATCCGCCTCTTAAGTTTCTCATTGATACTGGTGCGAATCAATCCTTTATTAGTCCCCAAGCTGTAAAAAGATATTTTAATGATATTCCCTTGAATTATGAACCATTTCAAGTCACTAACGTGCACGCAACGAGCACCAATGACCATTCTATTACTTTACCGTGGTTCTCGGAATTCAAAGAATCCGGCAACATTACTTTTTACATATATGATTTCCATGAATACTTTGACGGACTCTTAGGACTTGATCTACTTGAAAAATTGAAATCTACCATCGACCTCAAAGATAAAATATTAAAAACTCGCAATGCAAATATTCCAATAAAAATGTACAATCCAAGTAAAGTTACATTATTCGAAGAAGTTGTTCCTGCTCATTCTTCAAAATTATTAGAACTGCCTATTGACTCGCAAGATGGTGATGTCTTCATTCCATTTCAAACTATATGTAACTGTATCATTTCCGACTGTATAACTCGCGTTAAAAATAAAAAAGGCTACGTTGAAATAACCAACAATTCCCCGAGTGATATAAAATTTTCAATAGATCAACCAATATCATCTGAAATATATAATTTTGAATTTGAGCAACCACATAATTCTTCGAAGCGTGCCAAGGAAGTTTTGTCTCGCCTTCGCACTGATCATTTGAATCCAGAAGAAGTAGCTAATTTGCAGGCATTGTGTGCGAAGTATTCTGATGTTTTTTATCTTGAAGGGGAACCTCTGACTTTTAATAATAAGATCAAACATAAGATTAGGACAAATGATGAAATTCCTGTACACACCAAAAGTTACAGATACCCGTACGTTCACCGACAAGAAATCAGAGATCAGATTAGTAAAATGCTCGAACAGAATATTATAAGGCCTTCTGATTCCGCTTGGAGCTCGCCAATTTGGGTGGTCCCCAAAAAGCCAGATGCTTCTGGACGTCGTAAATGGCGTCTTGTCGTAGACTTTAGAAAGATAAACGAGAAAACGATTGACGACAAGTACCCAATTCCCAACATCACCGATGTGCTAGACAAATTAGGCAAGTGTCAGTATTTCACTACCCTAGATTTAGCCAGTGGATTTTACCAGGTGGAAATGGACCCCGCGGATATCCACAAAACCGCATTTAATGTAGAAAATGGGCACTATGAGTTCTTAAGGATGCCTATGGGTTTGAAAAATGCACCATCAACTTTTCAGCGGGTCATGGACAATGTTTTAAAAGATTTACAGCATAAAGTTTGTCTAGTATATCTTGATGATATAATATGCTATAGTACTAGCCTTCAAGAACATATTGTTAATTTGGAAAAGATTTTTCAAAGATTACGTGAGTCTAATTTCAAGATACAGATGGATAAATCTGAATTCTTGAAGTTGGAAACCGAGTTTTTAGGTCATGTTATCTGTAAGGATGGTGTAAAACCAAATCCCAATAAAATTGAAGCAATCAGAAAATATCCGTTACCAAAGACCACGACACAGATCAAACGTTTTCTCGGATTGCTAGGATACTATAGGAAATTCATCCCTGACTTCGCGCGTCTTACAAAACCCCTTACTCAATGTCTTAAGAAAAATTCTAAAATTAAACTTGATGATAATTATATAAGATGCTTCGAACACTGTAAAAAACTGCTTACTAATGATCCCATTCTTCAATATCCAGATTTTACAAAAGAATTTTTGCTAACGACTGACGCTTCTAATGTAGCATTGGGTGCCGTCTTATCACAAGGCACAGTAGGTTCCGATAAACCAATTGCGTACGCATCTAGAACACTTAATTCTAGTGAAATTAACTACAGTACAATTGAAAAAGAACTCTTAGCGATTGTGTGGGCCACTAAGTATTTCAGGCCATACCTTTTTGGACGAAAATTTAAAATTATCACCGACCATAAACCTTTGCAATGGGTAATGAATCTTAAAGAACCTAATTCGAGACTTACAAGATGGCGTTTAAAATTAAGTGAGTATGATTTTACGGTGATGTACAAGCAAGGCAAGTGCAATACTAACGCGGATGCACTATCGCGTATCGAAATTAATATGGAAGAGTTAAGCTCTATCGCCGTAAACCCAACAAACGGAGTTCCATCTTTAGACGATTCTGAAACCCTGTCAGCTCCAGAAGCTGAGGATGGTTCTAGAACAGCTACTGTCCATACTGATGACGAAAACCCCATATTAGAAGTGCCAATCTCAGAGTTTCCTTTGAATAAATTCAGTAGGCAAATCGTATTTAACGTAGTAGGTGACATTAAAGCCAAGCCAGTCGTCACAAAACCTTTTGAAAATTATATACGTACTACTATCCAACTATCTGAATCTAATTTAGAAGAAGATGTTGTGAATGCTATAAAAGAACATGTTCAACCTAAAATTAAAACCGGTTTATTAATAAATCCTCCATTAGCAATGTACAAAATAATTCCTATAATACAGAGAACTTTCAATAATTCGTCAATGATGCTTAATTTAACTAAGACGGAGGTAGAAAATGTCCAAGAATATTTTAGGCAACAACAAATTATAGACAAGTATCACGATGGTAAAACTAACCATCGTGGCATTAATGAATGCTTTCTTGCATTATCTAGAAAGTTTTATTGGCCCAAAATGCGAGAGCATATTTCAAAATTTATTAACGCTTGCGCAATATGTGGTCAGGCAAAATATGATCGTAACCCTATTCAACAGCGATTTCAAGTAGTTCCACCAGCCAGTAAACCTTTTGAGCTTGTTCATTTAGATTTGCTAAGTGTCGAAAGCTCTAAATTTCTGACAATAGTCGATTCTTTCTCCAAATATGCTCAAGCATATTTTTTGGGAGACAGCACGGCAGTCAGTGTTCTACAAGCTTTGCTCAAATTATGTACGCATCATGGAAATCCTTTAACTGTTGTTACCGATAATGGCCCAGAATTTACTAATCAAGTTATAGCAGAATACTTCAAACTACATAAAATCCAGCATCATAGGGTTGCACCATATACTCCTAACGAAAATGGCATTGTTGAAAGATTCCATTCAACAATCTTAGAACACATTCGAATCCTTAGAGTCAGTCAAAAAAATGAATCCGTTTTGAATTTGATGCCTTATGCTCTTCTAGCTTACAATAGTAGCATACATAGCTTCACCAAATGTAGACCAATCGAACTAATAACTGGACATTTTGACCCCCGTGACCCACTTGACATGGACCTAACGACACATCTTCTACAACAGTACATACAGGATCATAAAAATAAAATGAAGATTGCCTATGATCTAATTCATGAATCCTGTAGTAGTCTACGCAGAGATTTAACTGACAATCGGAATATTAATAGAGAACCTGAGAGTAATCATCCACCAGAGCAACAGGTTTTTGTTAGAAACCCGCTTGCCTCTCGTCAAAAGATAGCTCCCCGGTATACCCACGACGTAGTCATGGCAAATCTCCCAATTCATATTTACACCAGAAAAAAACGAGGTCCAATCGCGAAGTCAAGACTAAAAAGAGTACCTAAAACCGCCCAATTGTTACAGGTTACTCCTGGTAATTCACCTACTTCTGCAACCGGCGTTAATGCAGGAGATACAACTTGAAAACCTCAACGATGGACCTGGCATATTGCCGTTCAAATTAGGAACAACCCATATGATTTCCCATTACCATTCATTTGTGCAGAGCATTAATCTATCGGAATTGCAAGATAAAATTTACTCAATAGATGTTCAGTTAGATAATGTTAGTTCTGATATTAATCAAAAAACAAAGAACCTGTTTGAACCTCATTTAAACTACTTAAAGAATAAACTTCTAACCGTGCTTGAACAGTTGCAGACTTTTGAGATAAATCGGGTAAAAAGAGGACTCATAGATGGTCTTGGTTCCGTTATCAAAAGTGTTACCGGTAATCTTGACTATACTGATGCCTTACATTATGACAAGAGTATAAAATCTCTTGAAGAAAATGAAAATAAATTAGTTACTGAATTTAATAGTCACGTTAGCATAACTAAAGATTGGATGATGCAGTATTCAAAAGTGATAGATAATTTAGTTGAAAATCAAAATCGATTAACTGCTCTAACAAGTAGAATAAACCAAACCTCAGATTTGCTAAAGTACGGACATTTAGCGCAAGTAATATTCATTCTTAGCGATAACGTAGATTCGGTTTCACGAGAAATCGTAAAACTACAAAATGTGTTAGGTTTTATAAGGGCTTCGGTTGCCCATCATTCAGTTATTAGTTTAAGGTCAATTAAATATCTAGTAAGTAGGTTAAACAGTCTGTATGGGGCTGATAAAATTATATCTTTAGATACTAGGGAGTATTATGATGTTATAAAAGTAGGTTCGTATTATGTAAGAAATGAAATATTCATAATCTATAAATTTCCCGTTATCGTGCCTCAAGTATATGATCTGTATAAATTATCCATTGTACCCAATAAGAACCATGAAATCCTAATCCCTTACTATCCGTTCCTTGCAATTAACTTGAACGAGTTCTGGTACATAGAGGCAGAATGCCCGAAGACAAGCAAGGGATATCTATGTGCCGAGACAAAAAACCTTCAGATGCAGACTTCAAATCAGCAAGATTGTATCCAACAACTTATAGCCGCTCAGAATAGAAGTACAACTTGCAAACCAGTCAAAATTTATCTAGAAAAACCAGCATTTGAGGAACTTGACGAACGACATTACACTATCAGTTTTCCACATCCGACGAAAATACAGCTATCGTGTGGTCACGATATGTACAAAACTCTCAATGGTAGCTATCTAGCAGTGATTCCCCGGAAATGCTTCCTGAAAACACCCGAGTTCATGATTTCGAATATTCATGATAGAATAAAAGGCCAAGCACTGCAAGTGATCGATCTACCCAAAGAAAAGTCCTTTGACCCAGAGTCATTTCCGTATTATGAGCTGAAATCTATTAACTTAAATCACTTACATGAAGCCAATTCAAAGGTATCCTTACAGTCACCTGTCATACCTTCTCCAAGTCCTGACTACGGGATCTACCATACAACTATACCCATATACATTATATTAACTGTTGGTGTCTGCGGACTTGGTATCATATTAACCTATCGAAAAATGACTCGTACAAAGCTATTGAAGATACGAAGCGAACAGAAGCCCGCTGAAACCTTAAGTAACATCGAGGAGGATCTTCCAGCGCAATTCACAACAACAGTGTTCAATAAGCGCTAAACTGATGGGGGAGGTGTTACGCAGGCATAGTCGCGGCAAAGCTAAAAGTGTGCCTGCGCAAGACCGATTCCCATGCGAACACAGCGGTTTCCTGCGAACTCCAAGATAATTCCGCTGACACGGGCCGATTCCAGGAAACCGCGATGTGAGCCGCGGTGGGAGCCGCGAGCGGGCCAGCGTCATATTATAAGCCATATAGAATTAAGTCGTAGTTTAGACTAGTAGTTTTTAAGTGATTGAATTAATTAAATAGTAATAGCCGAAATCATTTTTTAATTTGCACCCCTGCTGCCGCCCCTATATAATTCAGTCCCATCTGTGTGTAAACATCTTTTATGTTATTATAAGATATCATTTTATTGCTTGAAGTTGAATTTGTTCGTTTAACTTTAGTAATTTACATAATACTCTGGTAATTGCTGGTGCTACAACAAGAGAAACGTACATTTTTTTTTTCTTTTTTTTAAAAGAATATTAGCCTAGCTGAAATAGACTAATATCCCCTCCAAATAAGCGGAAAGCTGGTGCTAGGAGTGGGTACGACAATAGTGCAACGGGTGGGGCTCGAACCTGTGACCTTTCAGTTTTCAATCCGCACCTTTAACTGTTGGGTTATTGAGGTTTATTACCTAATTCTTTTTACTAAACCGACTCCAAACGCCACTACAAAGTATATCAATTGTGCCTATAAAATTTGAAGAGTTCCCTCGATTTCGCCAGGATCCCGTCATCAGATCCTGACCTGATGATCATGGGACCACCTGGGAAGTATACACTTTCAAACAAAAAAAGATTTTTCCAAATCGGTCCAGGCGTCTTCGAGTAATCGGGGAACATACATAAAAATAAAAAACGATTCTGACGAATTCAGAACCTCTTCCCTTTTTGAAGTCGGTTGATTATTTCAATACTAGGTTTTGCCCGCGGCTTAATGTGAGTACATTAAGTTCGACTTTTCAAATCCCTGTTTTACCCCCACAGGGATTAAATTTTCAAAAATCCTTTCTTAGCGGATGCCTATTGCCTACGTCATATCTACACAAACTACCTACACAAACATCTACTATATATATACTATCTACACTAGATATATACTATCTATACTAGATATATACTATCTACACAAACAGCCCGATCAATTAAGTGATTTGAACTGTGCGCTGATAGATCAGTCAAGTTTGAAGTCAGTTTTTTGAAAAGATATTAATTCCTTCCATTTGACCGAGTTCAAAAGGCGGCAGTTCGCCTTGTGGACAATCCCAAATTAACCAACTTATTGGAAAGCCTGGAGCACTGCAGAGATGTAAGCTCTCTTTGCGTATTCCATCGGCTATATAACGGGGAGTGTTCTGAAGAGCTATTTGACCTTATTCCACCGTCTTTCTTCTACAACCGCACCGCTCGCCACCGAACACAATTCCACCCTCACCACCTGGGTGCCTGGAGCACTTCGACCATCCGTTGCTCCAGATCTTTTTTCCCTCCTACTTTGAAACTGTAGAACCAACTTCCTGCGACGGTGTTCCCACCAAATTACAACATGGGGTTATTCAAGGGGCGGACCAACAAATTCCTAAAAAGCCGGCAACGTATTGGTGGTGCCTAAGGCACTACAAATGTTCATGAGCGGTGGTAATCACTTAACATTAAGTGACCCGTTTACTCGTTTGCTCGCTAAAAAAAATATTCATTTAGATTACTCTACTTTAAGCGTTGGTAGTGCCACAGGTTATAGAAGCTTCTAGTAGTTTCTGCATCGATCGCGCACAGGCCGCCAGTCGTTACCGGTGTTTATGAGCTGACCCGAGGGTCACGTGTTAATATTTTATACATACAACACTATTATTGGCTGATCGATACAAGACAGGTCGATGTTGTCTATAGAATAGAATAGAAGAACCTATAGTCGTTGGTCTGGCATTGTATCCTGTCATTTTCACCTTTAGACTTTGTTTTTATAGCGTCACTTAACAAGTCAGGGAAGTTTAGCAACAAAATAAATGGTTAGAATTATTTCGCTATAATCCGCCAACAGAAAAAATCTGTATGGTCAAACATGCAGGTACAAGCTAAGCACCGCTTACCTCCCCAACCAAGCAAGAGAGCCAAGTTCCCGCGCAAGCAATGCCACAACCACTCACATGCACCACCACACAACACCTGTATACTACTCTCGACGCACGTTTCGCCCCGACACCGGAGCATCCTCAGGAGATGTCGACTTTACAATACTATATTGTCTAGTGACTAGACAAAAGCTAATTGGCTTGTAACTGTATGTTTGACCATACAGATTTTTTCTGTTGGCGAATTATAGCAAAATAAATTGTAACCTTTTCTTGCTAAGTCAGGGAACGTTGATTAAAAATGGATCTATTAGTGACTGATAAATTTTCAAAGTCGTAAGCCTTCGAAGAATGCGTGTTACCAGTGATGCCTTATGGATCCGAAACATGGTCGCTAACTATGGGCCTCATGAGAAGGCTCAGGGGTCATTCAGCGGGCGATGGAAAGCCAACACTACGCTTCCCGGTGTGGGGCTACTCCAGCACCTTGGGACCCCAACGACCATCAGCTCTTCGGATTATGTGCACCGCCTTTTTCCATTTAAGAAGGCTCAGGGTTACTCAGCGGGCGATGGAGAGAGCTATGCTCGGAGTATCCCTGCGAGATCAAATCAGAAGTGAGGAGATCCGTAGGAGAACCAGAGTCACCGACATAGCTCTGCGAGTCGTGAAACTGAAGTAGAATTGGGCAGGGCACATAATTCAAAGAGCTGATGGTCGATGGGATCCCGAAGAGCATTTAACTCGAAACTAATACGAACGTCATAATAGCTGACTAGATTGAGCTGTGCGTTGATAGATCAGTCAATCTGTCAGTCAGTCACCTTTGCCTTTATAACCGACTTCCAAAATAGGAGGAGGTTCTCAATTCGTTAGAATCTTTTTTTTTAATCTATATTCCCCGATTACGATTTGGAAAATTCTTTTTTTGTTTGAAAGAGTAAACTTCCCAGGTGGTCTCACTGTCGTCAAGTCAGGATCTGATGATGGGATCCTGGAGAAATCGAGGGAACTCTTCAAATTTTATAGGCACAATTGATATACTTTGTAGCTGCGTTTAAAGTCGGTTTATCGGAAAATATTCATTTCAATTACATGCTGTAAAGAGACATAATATTGACCTATATTAAATGCACAATGTATTGAAAGTACTTAATTGGTTAAGGAATTAAGAATTAATGCTGTATTTCTTAAAATCGCTTCGTAAATAAGCCATTATTTCTCGTTAAAAGGTAAAGGACAATAAATGGTTATTGTTGGTTATCCCTAAGAGATAGACATATTCTTTTATTATATTCAGAAGAAGTAAGTGACGATGCAATTTAAGTTGGAAATAAAAAGTAAAGCCAAAGTACCTATTTTAAAATAAATCGTCGACTTTGTCTTTGACTTTGACTCCGACACTCTATCTATGTGCTCTATATGTAGCTATAAACTATTTCCTATGTACCTACATACCGCTTGAACAATACAAAACAAAACAGATGTAGATAGCAAGCGTGAACAAAGGGTAAACTTTTCTCAAGCAAGACAGCAATGTAGCTATGCGCTCGCATACATACAGACAGTTTATGTTCTTTATATACGGATGTGGGCACGCCTATCCGGGTAGGCGGGGCTTAAAGGGGGGGCGTGGTCGGAAGGACGCGAATGTTGGATATGATTTGGATGCGGCAGTCGTTATTTGCTCATGCTTTGGAATTTGGATGGCAAAAATAATACTAATTTACACCTATCTGATGGAACCTAGGAAATTAGGAATTGTATACAATTCCGAGATCAATTAGGTAAATTTTTGATGACCAGATGATGTCCGCGACTTCATCCGCGCAGATTAAGGTTTTTTTAATTTTCCGGGATAAAATGTTGCCTTTGTGTTAATCTTGGGTGTGAGCTATCTCCATTAAAAATTTTAACAAAATCGGTTCATTCGTTGTGGTGTGAAGAGTAACAACTGACCAATTAAACATCACTTGCTTGAACTGTGAAAAAAAATATCGTGAGGAAACCCGCATTCTTGAATTTTCCTTGACGATTTCCCTGGCGCAGTGGTGAGCGCTGTGGTCTTATAATTGGGAGGTCTCGGGTTTGATTCCCGGCGGAGGCAATTTGCTAATTTATGATTTCTGAATTGAAAGTGGGAGGCTTTGGGTTTGGTTGCTAGTTACCACCCTACCGTCAAAGACGTACCGCCATGCGATTTAGCGTTCCGGCACGATGGTGTGTAGAAACAGATTATAATCTGGGTTGAATGTACACTACCATACCCCTTCGAAGTTAGCCCGCTACCATCTTAGGCTGCATCGTCATTTACCATCAGGTGAGATCGTAGCCAAGGACTAACTTGTTATCGAATAAAAAAATAAATATTCTCGAAGGTTTGTGAAGTCTATTTATATGCACTTGACCAATTTAAAAACACATTAATTATTATCAAACCGAGATTATTACACAGTTAATAGAAATAGAAATATTTTTTATTCAAATAAACTTTTACAAGCACTTTTGCATTGTCAATGAATCTACCACTGCTGGTTCGGAATGCCTTTCCTGCCGAGAAGAGCCAGCAAGAAACTCGGCGGTTGCTCTTTTCAAAAAAAAAAAAAATTTTACAATCGTTAATGAAACTATGCTATGTATACAGTGCTTCCATGATGAAGTTTCCTAAGTCCAATACAATACAAATACAAATAAATACAATCCAATGCATGTTAAGACGAGCAGACAGAAAGCAGACCCATTCCCGTTTTTCCGAATTTCTTGATTAATCTATGAAAACTACTGAAGGATTTGAATAAAATTTGTTAAGTATAATGGTAGCTGATACTCCGGGTCTATATATAGAATACTTTTTATCCCGATAAACAATAAGGTTTATCCGAGATAGGGGATGAAAGTTTTGTTGATTTTGCTCCGTAACTTCGTCAATGCTAAACTGAATTTGATAATTCTTACATAATTGTATACTAATATAAATATTTTGTCCAATTTTGGCGAAGATCTACTGAATTTTAATATAGAACATAACTTCTCGCGGATAGAAGCAAGTCATTCTAAACTTTTTCCACGCGGACAAAGTCGCGGGAATCGGCTAGTTATTTTTATTTTTAGCTAGTCTCAACTCTGAGAAATGACCAGTGCTCAGTAGTGAGCCTTTGAAGGCTTGCTTCATGATGACAATATGCCACATCCGAGTCATAAAAGCACAGACTTTCTCACCTACCTCATTGTATTTTTCAAGTAGGCGTGTCGAGCTGAAGCCAATGGCTGCAAGCACTGAAAAATCAATAGCACAGCCTTCAGCCTTCAGGCTCAGTATTATGAATATTTCACTAACTTTGCGGCGCGGATATTTCTTATTTTTATTATAAAACCCGGAGGAAGTATCCGCAAGGTGGATAACTCAATTCGTTCGATGGAATTTGTTATGAGATAATTAATTTCATGAACGGAATTTATTCAAATTCTACAAGTTCTATTGATACGTTTAATTTATTTATATATTTACTAGATTTTGCCCCCGCGACTTCGTCCGCGTGGAATTAGATTTTTGAGTGGAATTTTCAAAAACTGTGACACACGTACTTCTTTATTTTTAACTGAAAGCTCAAATACCAACTTTGATGGAAACAGCTTGAAAAATGACGGAGTTTCATATAAACTTCCATCCCCTATTTAAACCCCTTAGGGGTGGAATTTCCAATAATCCTTTCTTAGTGTGCGCCTATGTCATAAAAGGAACCAACTGTAAAAATTTCAAGTTTCTAACTTCAGTAGTTTAGGCTGTGCGTTGATATCTCAGTCAGTCAGTCAGAACTTTGAATTTTATATATATAGATTTATTTATTCTTTATTTCACCACAAACGAAAAAAAGCACTAAACTTAAAAGAATATATTATGTCAGTACAAAAAGGCGGTCTTATCGCTAAAAAGCGATCTCTTCCAGACAACCTTATGGCTGAGAAAAACAGAAAATAAGAAGACAGCAGGAAGTGTTGCAATAATAGAAGATTTAAACTAAATGTTAATAAATCGCAATGAGAACC
The DNA here is from genome assembly GCA_038048805.1 of Hipparchia sbordonii. Taxonomy (NCBI): domain Eukaryota; kingdom Metazoa; phylum Arthropoda; class Insecta; order Lepidoptera; family Nymphalidae; genus Hipparchia; species Hipparchia sbordonii. The sequence goes on along the minus strand of CM076118.1, from coordinate 857,586 downwards.
AAATTAATTCAAATTCAAAATTATTATTTATTTCATGTAGGCCAGCTCGTGGCTCTTATGACAAGTCGAGAATCTACCACCGGTTCGGAATGCTGATTCTGCTGAGAAGAGCCAGTAAGAAACTCAGCAGTTGCTCTTTTCAAAACAAAAAATGTTACAATATGTAGCTTATCTATCTTGTGGACAGCTGAAGCAAAGCAGTTTAGTTCCAAGCAACTTTGTGATTAAGGAATTCATTAACTGTGTAATAACCTCTACTTATTAAATGTGTCTTTACACACTGTTTAAATTTATGTAATGAACCGAGTGATTTCATCCTCAGTGAAAAATAAACGCAAGCGAAGTGAGCGTATTTTTTTTATTCAATACACAATAATACTTGGAAGGAAGCTTCCTAACTCTGATATTAAGTGACTAATGATCTAATACTGAGATCTATAGAGCGTTCTCTGACTTATCTCAGACTTAAGATAGAGGTTAAAACGAGACACAAATATGCTCTGACATAAATCTGTCTCGTTTTAACTCTGTCTTGAGTTTGAGCTGAGTGAGAATGCGGTCTATAGATTTCAGCCTTAGACTACATCGTTACTTACCATCAGGTGAGATCGCAGTCTAAGACTTTCATTTGACAACTCAAAAATTCTGAAACCCTACCTAAAGCAGTTTCCACCATCCCCTTACAACGGCCCCTGACCTCACATCTAACCAATTTAACCACAACACGTCAGACAAACTATCTGTACGTGAGGGTAATTATCAAACATATACAAATATTATTTAATCAATTACACTCATCTAAACCTCAGGGTAATATTTATTCGATTAGGGCGCGATTGCTATCGCAACCCATCAATCAAATACAACGACTTAGACGCGGGAGCATCCAATAGCCGAATGAGTCTTTGGAAGAGACTGAATTTGTAATGTCCAATCTGCCGTATTTATACCGTTCAAGTCGGCGTCAGTCAAGAAAAGGAACCGCTGGATACATGGGGTGCAACTCCGGAGTCTGTGGAAGTCCATGCAAGAAATCTATGTCCAGTAGTGGACAACTATCACTAGAAAACGCATAACAAGTACAGTACAGGCTCCCGAAGCAACAAGTAGGTAGGGAGAGGAGCAAGATCTGTTTGTAGCACAGCCGTTCAACTGTAGCTCATTTGAATAAGAGACTCGCCCTATACAAATTACTGCACCCCGCGGATATTAGCGGGGACCTACCCTCTAGACATTTCGATACCTTCTGCGTTAGTTGTTGTATCCCCAAAAGAAAAAAAGAAAGAAAGAAAGAAAAAGCATTTATTTGAGACACACAGCACAGTTAATAAGAGAAAAAGATACAAAACAAAAAAATAAATAAATATGTGTGGTCCCAAAATGGACTCCACTCAGCATATGCTATTCCTGTGGGAAAAGCACAGGCATAGCGCTGGTCTTCCGTGGATCCAGAGGTTTCGGATGGCTGTTAGTCACGATAAATAGTACTATGTAGCAAATAGTTAACATAATAAATAATAAAAATAAAAAAATAGTGGTGCGTAGGAAATAGTTACCTAATATAATAAATAGTAGTACGTAGAAAATAGTTAATATAATTACAAAACGATTAGGTACGCCACGCGTTAATTGTTGTGAAGGTCAATACAATGGCTTAGGCCGTCATTTTAATAACGTTACAACTTTATACATCTTGAAAGTATGTTAAAGAATGCTGTTTTTAACCGACTTCCAAAAAGGAGGAGGTTATCAATTCGGCCGGTATATTTTTTTTTTTTTTTTTTTTTTTTTCTATGTATGTCCACCGATTACTCCGGGGTTACTGGACCGATTCACGCGATTTTTTTTTAATCGACAGAAGAAGCTCGCGAAATGGTCCCATAATTTTTTTTACCTTCAACTCTTCAAGCCTGATGCTGCAGAGGTACTTTCCCCCTAAATTATGGGGTTTTAGGAACTGTCATTTACGAATTGGTATGCTTGGCCTAAGCATATACTAGATCTTAGAGCTTCAGGTCCTACTCCTCAATCCTGATGCTGCAGGGTACTGCCCACCTAAACTATGAGGCTTTAGGAACTTTCGCTTGCGAATTGATATTATTGGTATTAAGCATAGTCTACATCGTAGAGCTCAAGGTCCTAGCTCTTCAATCCTGATGCTGCAGGGTACCGCCCAGCTAAACTGTGAGGATTTAGGAACTTTCGCTTGCGAATTGATATTGTTAGTATTAAGCATAGTCTACATCGTGGAGCTCAAGGTCCTAGCTCTTCACACCTGATGCTGCAGGGTACTGCCTACCTAAACTGTGAGGATTTAGGAACTTTCGCTTGAGAATTTATATTGTTAGTATTAAGCATAGGCTACATCGTGGAGTTCAAGGTCCTAGCTCTTCAATACTGATGCTGCAGGGGTACTGCCTACCTAATCTGTGAGGATTTAGGAACTGTCGCTTACGAATTGATATTGTTGGTACCAAGCATATACTACATATAAAATTTAAGGTTCTAGCTTCTCAATCCTGATGCTGCAGGGTTGGAGGGATTACGAACTGTCACTTTCGAATTGATATTGTTGGTACCAAGCACGGACTACATCATGGACCTCCTGGTCCTAGCTCTTTAGAAATTGTATGTTGTTAATAAGTACTGTAGGTACCAAATACTTTAGTACCGTAGTGTTGGAGGGAGGGGAGAAAGAGAGCAGGAACAAGCTACACTAAAAAGCTTAAAATAAAAATTCTTTTCAAAAAACCGACTTCAAACGCCACTACAAAGTATAAAAATAATTTTATTTTGTACACGTTTGTTGAAGTCGGGCGGGCTTAACTAGAAACGATGAATTCGATGCGTGACGCTTATCTTATGGTGACATATAAGAGACACGCTTATTGAAATCGGGTGAGCATCGCGTATCGGTTTCATCGTTTCTAGTTAAGCCCGCCCGACTTCAACAAACGTGTACAAAATAAAATTATTTTTATACTTTGTAGTGGCGTTTGAAGTCGGTTTTTTGAAAAGAATTTTTTAAGCTATTGCATAGCTTCTATCGCGGGCCAGCGTGGAGACCGAATCCAGAAATTCCGTAAGAAAAATAACCTGACACGGGACTCCTCTACGGTGAGCCGCTAGATGGCGTTGATAAAAATGCTATGCAATAGCTTTACCGTGGCAGTCCCCGAGTGCCACACGTCTTTTTTTATTTTTTTTTAATCGAATACAAAATAGATAAAAACAAAATGATAAGTGCAAAAATCCTAAAATGACAATGTTGTGGGATACCACAACTTATGTAGGAGGTATTTATTTCGACGGCCGAACCGAATAAAGGCGCAATCGAATAAGTTTAAATGGAAAATTTAAAACACCCCTGACATGTATATTTAAAAAAAATATGTAATTCGCCATTTTGTGGCGGCGGCCATCTTGGAGCGCTTTTCATCAAACATAGCTGAGAATAATCCCGACTAACAACGCTTTCAAACAAAAATAAAACAAATTCAAAATCGGTTCATCTATTTGGGAACTACGATGCCACAGTCAGTCAAATTCATTAGTGGAACATTTCCAAAATGAGGTGTTTGAGTTAAGTGAGCAAAATGGCTGGAAATTGCGTAATCTTTCCGAAGCACTAACGGTACAACTCAAATTATGGTTCTAATTGACATTGGAAACCACGTGATGGAGGAACTAAATTGAATAGTTCTTGGACACACTCTCCGATATATTCTGAAGAACACCGACAGACAGGCAATCTTGCGCCGAGGTTCCAGACTATGCGAATAAATTGAATTGAAACCAACGGGAATGGGTCTGCTTTTGCCTGTCTGTCTTAACATGTATTGGATTGTTTTGCATTTTTGAAACTTCATTGTGGAAACACTGTATACATAGCAAGTTTTGTTACGTATTGTAAAAAAAATTTCTTTTTTTGAAAGAGCAACTGCTGAGTTTCTTGCCGGCTCTTCTCAGCAGAATCTGCATTCCGAACCGGTGGTAGAGTCGTGACGTGTCATAAGAGCTACAAGTTGGCCTACATGAAATAAATAAATTTTAAATTTGAATTTGAATTGAATTGAAATCTCAAGATTGATATGGCATGTCCACTCAAATCCAACCAACACGTCGCATCGGAGCAGCAAATCTGTATAAAATAGCAATTATTTGCTGGCCCCGGGAATATCTTATTCTTTCCTTTATTTGTATGCAAATATTATTTGTGATGCGCCCCTTCGATGCGCAATTATTTTGCAACACCAACTTGGGAAGACAGTTTTTATTTTTATTTTTGGGGAATAACCCAAAAGGCTATACTTAAGAAATGCCTAATAACTTTTTAAGCTTCGTATAGTATTATTACATCAAATTATATTCGAGACCTTATAAGATTATAGTCCTTGACTACGATCTCACCTGATGGTAAGTAACGATGCAGTCTAAGATGGTAGCGGACTAACTTGGAAGGGGTATGGCAGTGTAAATTCAATCCATACCTACCCCTAATCTGTTTCCAATCGGCAGGCGGCACGTCTTTGACGGTAGGGAGGTAACTAGCCACGGCCAAAGCCTCCCACCAGACCAGACCAGAGATAATTGAGAAATTATAAATTCCCAAATTGCCGCCACCGAGAATCGAACACGAGACCTCTCAGTTATAAGACCACAGAGCTCACCACTGCGCCAGGGAAGTCTTCAAAAATTAAAAAAATATACTCGTAGATTGCAACACCAAACTTGGGAAAAGAGTTGTTATTTTATTTTTGGGTAATGTTTTAAAAGTTTTTAAGTCTCGTATTTTGCACTAGCGGGCAAAACCCGCGGCTTTTGCCACGTTAAGTTCGATTTTTCAACCCCTTATTTTACCCCCTTTTGAGCAGAATTTTCAAAAATTCTTTGTTAACGTATGTCTACATTATAATAGCTATCAGTATGTCTTTCAGCCCGATACATCCAGTGATTTGAGCTGTGCGTTGATAGATCAGTCAATCAGTCAGTCAGTCAGTCACCTTTTCCTTTTATATATCTAGATACAAGATAAAGTCCGCGACTTTGTAAAACTTTGAAGATAATATTAACTTTTAGAAGAGACGATCATTATCTTGTCTACGGTATACAAAATCTTAAACTGAAACTTAATTCAAGTAGGTAATACTCTCGATAACATGTGAAAAACGTTATTAAATTGAATTTTGAAATGTTCTCTGAAATTATTTTGGGCACTGTTTCCATTCTCTACATCCGTCACGTTATCAATGTACTAATAAATAATTTAATAATAATTAATAATTTCCGCAGTAGATGCCTTTCCAAACTTTCTGTCTTGTTTTTGATTTTTTTTGATTTTTCAGCTGTTCTTTTGGGTTTTCCTATTTTTTTTTTGTTTTTAAACCACCTCTGTGTTAGAACGAAAAAAAAAAAAAAATCAAATCGATCAAGCTGTTTTAGAGTTTAAGCCAGAATGAAGAACAGCAATTGATTTTTATACTTTAGACTAGACGATGCCTGCGACTTCGACCGCGTGGATTAAGGTTTTTCAATTCCCATGGGAACTCTGTAATTTTCCTAGATAAAATGTAGCCTGTTTTAATTCTGGGTATGAGCTGTCTGAATTCCTAATTTCAGCCAAATCGGCTCATTCGTTGTGGCGTAAAGGAGTAACAAACATACACACACACATACACATACAAACTTTTGGCTTTATAATATTAGTGTGATAGTATAAACTTAAAGATATTTCCTTTTCACTCCCACACAAAAGAGATGCAGTATAGCGATGTCAAACAAGATAGAATGGGACACAGCTATGTCTATATCCGTTCCTCACTGCGTGCCACGTTTTGAGTTGTTGCTCACAATAGGTGAGGTGATTGTGAGCAACAAAACGTACAAGAGTTAGTATTTCACAGTGTTATGCTATCCCTTTCACGCTTGGTAGGATTCTAGAGGAACTTCATTCTACGCTGGGTACAGATATTATAAAATGGAAACGTACCCAGATGACAGGATAAGGCACGCGTCCGCCATCATTGCAAATCGCTTCCCGCGCAAACTGCTGTCATCTGTCAAACGCGGAAAACAAACATGGCGGCGGGGCGGGCGCGCCGCGTATATTATAATGATAATTTCTATGAAGCTAGACTTTGTAGCCAAGATACCAAGTAGTAACTCAGTTAGACTGGTTACTTAGAAAGTTCAAAAACTAGATAAAAAGCATGATTCAAAAAAACAAAATTATTTATGTCATATAGGCCCACTTGTGGATTTTTTCATTTATTCGTTGACAAGATAGTCGTTATCTGCGACCTCACCTGATGGTACGTGACTTAACTTGGTATATCAGCGTAGATTCAACCCATACCCCTAATCGCTTTCTAAACGCCATCGTGCCTGTATTTTATTATGCCAAATAAGAACTTTAGGAACCATTTTATAAACACTTAAGAGTAAGCTGAAGATTAATTCTGTGGCCTGGTGCTAAAAGGGCCAATATCTAAAGTCATTATTTTAGGTGATGAACATTTTTAACCAATAGACCAGCAGTAATAGTAACAGTAGTAGTAAGTGTAGTCAGCAAGTTACATTGGCCTTTTTTACATCGTATCTTTTGAAAGACTATCAATAAACGTACGCCCTTTCATACTTTTTCAATAATATTTTTGCTTAAAATCTCATTTCTTAAAAAAAACTTACTTTGGCCCTTTTAGCACCAGGTCACAGAAATAATCCAACTCATTTCAATATCTCAGTCAACATAAATCCAACGTATCGTACATTCATAAAAGCAGCATTAATTTCCGCGCAGACACGTCCGCTCACAACGGTGTCCTGGCACCGACTGCGATAACTGTTCGAAATTCAAATTTAACGCCTGACCGGAGATACGGTGTCGGACGCTTCCGGTTGGTCGGTTTAGAAGTTTGGCCGTTCGCTTGGAGTTTGAACGTCGAGTTTGCGATAATATTCTACTACTATTTACCCGGTATTTGTGGAAGCTTAGCATAGAGTTACCAGAGTTACCAAATATTATAAGTGGTAATGCCTTAGTGGTTAAAACTGCTGGCTCCTTTTCGGAAGAAACGCGGTTCGATTCTATGAAGGTATCAAATGCAAATTCAAATTCAAAATTTATTTATTCCATGTAGGCTAACTTGTAGCTCTTATGACACGTCATAAATCTACCACCAGTTCGGAATGCAGACTCTGCTGAGAAGAGCCGGTAAGAAACTCAGCAGTTGCTCTTTTCAAAAAAAATTTTTTTTTTTTACAAAGCTATGCTATGTATACAGTGCTTCCACAATAAAGCTTCAAAAATGTAAAAATGCCTACGTAGGAACACCAATCCAACGCATGTCAAGATGGGCAGTCAAAGCAGACCCATTCCCGTTGGTGGCACCCGTTCACGAGCATACAATAATGCCTTAGTGGTTAAAACTGCTGGCTCCTTTTCGGAAGAAACGCGGTTTGATTCTATGTTCGGCTATTCGAGCTAACTTATAATTATATTTCGTCGCTTCATTCTTCAGTTCTACTACATTTTAATATATCTTCGAATGAAGCGTACTCATATAATATCGATCGAACTTCACTTTGCAAGTTCGTTTGATCATATAAAAGACTAGCTTGCCTGCGGCTTCGCTCACGTTAAGTTCGATTTTTCAAACCCCTATTTTACCCCCTTAGGGGTAGAATTTTCAAAAATCCTTTCTTAGTGGATGCCAATGTTTCTTAATCTCTTATATGCTTTTTTTTAAATAAAGACGTGTGGCACTCGGGGACTGCCGCGGTAAAGCTATTGCATAGCATTCTTTATCAACGCCATCTAGCGGCTCACCGTAGAGGGGTCCCGTGTCAGGTTATTTTCGTTACGGAATTTCTGGATTCGGTCTCCACGCTGGCCCGCGATAGAAGCTATGGAATAGCTTAAAAACAAAGAATATTAGCCAAGCTATACCTGGTTAACTAATGTCCTCCAATCCCTCCGAATAAGCGGAAATTTTGTGCTAGGAGTGGGTACGACAATAGTGCAACGGGTGGGATTCGAACCTGCGACCTTTCAGTTTTCAGTCCACACCTTAAACCATTGGGCTATTGTTAGTAGAATAGAACAATTTTTGAACGAGCGAAGCGAGTTCTCTGAGTCAACTAGGGCGCTTGCCTACTAGGCAGAGAAGTGTGTCCGTCTAAATGTCTGTCAGAGCCCTATAACTTCTGAATTACTGAATATTAGAACGTGAAACTTGGTTGAAAATTCAGTTATATCCTGTACTTGAACAACAAATACTAAAATTAGATAAATGTTATAAAGAAACGAAATTATTTAATTTTAATGCGCCATCTATTAGCATTATTGTGAAGCTAATAGCTTCACTATAATGCTAATAGATGGCGCTGTGTCAGTAAAACAGTTTTATGTCAACTATTATTTTTTTTATTGCGTCTAATGTTAAAAGTTAATTATTACAATATATAATTAAAACTTTTGGGAATTATGGGATATCGCGAGGTCTCAGTTCGGGGCGAACCACTAGTATATTCAAGTAAACTCAAACAAAGTGCCTTCGAATCGTCAATTCAATGTCCCATTGGTTTAGTGTGAGTTCAACCTTACACGGGGAAGTGTGTTTGTTTGTACGCACCATTGTTCCCTCTGATATGGGTAACTTTTGTGCTGGCTCCTGTTTCGACACACAATAGCGTCTGTCTGTTTCAGTTTGACAATTCAATTTTAACTTGCTTCGTGTGTGGATCGCGATAATTGTGGCAGGTGTATGTTGATAATTGTGTCAAACGTAACTTGATAGTAGATAGCGCTCCCCATACAAATGAAGTTTGACTTAGTTCCTTTAATTCACGAGGACGCGTCAGCTTTACTTGTGGTTACGTCGTATATGCATGCACATTGCGTAAGTGTGCGTGCCTCTCAGGAGCCTAGGTGGGAGCGGTCAGGCGCGAGCAAGCTCTCGTTCACACTTATATAGATACTACACATATATAACCATGAGCTTACTTTACGATACTTTAATATAGGACACTTAGATCAAAAGAGATACAACTCAAAAAACGTCTCCGTTCCACAAATCGCTCATTTGCGACAAGAGTGACATAATTCAAAATCGACGATGAGAGAATTCTCTCGTTAGAGAGTAATGTTTTGTGGATGCTGCGGTCTCGAAACAACACAGCGGCCAACAAAGCGACAGAGCATTAAGTCACAATCTCTCTCGCTCTTATTTTTTTGTGCTTAGCGTAATGTTGTTTTTATAGCAAAAAGTATAAATGTTCGACACTAAAATTGGTGAATTTTGAGTTATGTCACCCTTGTTGCAAATGAGCGAAATAATATAAACGTAAAAAATCTTTTTACAAAACCGACTTCAAACGCCACTACAAAGTATATCAATTGTGCCTATAAAATTTGAAGGGTTCCCTCGATTTCTCCAGGATCCCATCATCAGTGGGTCAGAAAGGGCTGAGATGATGGCTTGAGATAGTGATGATCAACTGACGATGTTGACTTTTATGTCGCTATCGATAAAACCACCCATGTCGCGTGCTCAATGCTTGCTCAACGGAGTAAGCGCGAGACAATGGCGGCCGCGACAATGCGCGGGAAATTGTATTTTCACGTCTCACTCCTGTCGCGATACCGCGGGAAGTTGGGACTTGAGAGAACTATTTATTTATTTTTTTATTCATTAACTAGCTTTTGCTCGCGACTTCGTCCGCGTCAATTTCTGTTATTTTTAAAAGAATATATTTTAAATATGGATAATTTTCCCCGTTCTTGCAACATTTTTCACTGATGCTTCGCTCCTATTGGCCGCAGCGTGATGTTATATAACCTAAAGCCTTTCTCGATAAATGGACTATCCAACACAACAAGAATTTTTCAATTCGAACCAGTAGTTCCTGAGATTAGCGCGTTCAAACAAACAAACTCTTCTGCTTTATAATATTAGTATAGATTAATATTCTTAGTATACTTACTTAATTTACTTACCTACTTCATTTTTATTTTTTAAGTTCTGATGTTGTTTCGTTATTTGGTGTGCAATAAAGAATATTTTCAATGTGTTGCATATTACAGAGCCAAAGTTTTAATATAAAATTCCTATACATACATACAAGAGACGGGCCAACCAATTTTTTTAATGAATATCTTACGAGTTATTAGAATACGTGATGTATTGTACACTCCTACACGCTAGCATCTGTCGCATTTTACACGAGGTTTCGGGTATGTTTTATTTCATCTATCTTTTTTCTGATAGATATATGATAGATTTTTTTCTGGCATTTAATCCATGCGTGCGAAGTCGCGGGCATCATCTAGTAACATAATCAACAGAAATTCAATTTTATTTATTTCCATAGTTTGCTCAGGTTCACAGTGTAAGTAGTCCCGCAACAAGTGATACCCCGGTCTGAAACAATAAACTAAAGTTATTCAATTTTAGTTTAGTTATTAAATTAAGACTTCATCTGAGTTTAACAATACCTTTAGTGCTTGTATCTATGTAAATAAAACTGACTGACTATTATTAATCAATATAATCGCTACAAGTTGGTCTACATGAAATAAATGAGATTGAACTTTGAAAAAAATTTTTTTTTAACTTTATCTATAGTGCTTGTATCTATGTAAATAAAATTCAAAGTCCTGACTGACTGACTATTATTAATCAATATAATCGCCACAAGTTGGTCTTCATGAAATAAATGAGTTTGAACTTTGAAAAGTTTTTTTTTGAACTTTATCTATAGTGTTTCTATCTATGTAAATAAAATTCAAAGTCCTGACTGACTGACTATTCTTAATCGATATAAGTGCCACAACTTGGTCTACATGAAATAAGTGAGTTTGAATTTTGAAAACTTTTTTTTTTACTTTATACGTACTGTACTGTAGGTACTTTGTGTAGGTAGGTACATCCAAACTCACCATTCTGTGATATTTTACACTAGTGAAAAAAAAATTGGATAGGTGAAAGCGTTAGGTCAGTCGGTATACAAGGTGCAATGTTGATTCCGTCATGTTTGCGGCCGAATGTCAACACAATAAAACTTTTATTGTGACCCGCGTCCCTCACTTGTGTGGAAAATATTCGTGCTTAGTTCGAATGGAGACCTTGGAAAGGCAAAGACTTTTTTTTACTCAACAACACAATAAAAGTTCGATCGTGTATGAATAGAATAGAATAGAAATATTTTTTATTCAAATAAACTTTTACAAGTGCTTTCGAATGCTCGATGAATCTACCACTGGTTCGGAATGCCCTTCCTGCCGAGAAGAGCCAGCAATATACTCGGCGGTTGCTCTATTCAAAAAATAAAAAATAATTTTGCAATAGGTAATATTATTTTTTAGACAATTTTCAACTTGGTTCCACCGTCACCATTCTACTCTCTATTCTTGAAAGTATATCAATTGTGCATATAAAATTTGAAGAGTTCCCTCGATCCCTCCAGGATCCCAATCATCAGATCCTGACTTGATAACTGTGGGACCATGTGGGAAGTATACCCTTTCAAACAAAAAAGAATTTTCCAAATCGGTCCAGAAGTTTTCGAGTAATCGGGGAACATACATAAAAAAACGACGAAAAAGTCGGTTAAAATAGCAAAGGTGCGTGCAAACTCCATTTCTACCCAAAAGGAGCCTGAAGTTTAACCACTATATTATCAATTTATCACCCATTAATTAACTAATTTGGAGTTAACACCGATCTCCTAATTAATAGAGAAAAAAAATAGGCTAAAAATATAAAACGGTTTAACGTAATAAGATGAAATCTTGGATTAAACTCATAAATTAGTTAACCAAACCTTAATTTAATTATAACAAAAGATTACGTGGACTAAATTAAAAATTAATCATGCCTGTGTTTTGATAAAATGCGCCGACGGTCTAGTGGGTAGGAGTTCTGCATCCCTTTCGTAAGGTTCGGAGTTCGATTCCCGGCGGGGGCAATTTGGGAATTTATAATTTCTTATATGTCTCCTGGTCTGGTACATAATACTAGCTGATTCACGCGTTTTCGTACGCGTGGATTTAGTTTTTTAATTCCCGCGGGAACTCTCTTATTTTCCGGGGAAAAGTAGCCTATCTGTTATTCCAGACCATAATCTTTCTCTGTGCCTTTCACCCAAATCGGTTCAGTCGTTGCGGCGTGATTGAGTGACGAATATCCATCCATCCATACATCTAAACTATTTAATAATATTAGTAGGATTTCGGATTTATTCTCTCCCCTCCAAATAAGAGAAAAGCTTGTGCTAGGAGTGGGTACGACAATAGTGCAACGGGTGGGGTTCGAACCTGCGACCTTTCAGTTTTCAGTCCGCACCTTTAACCGTTGGGCTATTGAGGCTTCAAAATTGATTCGTTGTTCCAAAATTTGTGTGTCTGTTTGAATGAAATGTTATCCTATTATCCTATTTCCTATTATCTAAATATATAAAAGGCAAAGATGACTGACTGACTGATCTATCAACGCACAGCTCTAACCACTGGACCGATCGAGCTGCAATTTGGCATACAGGTAGCTGTTAGGACGTAGACATCCGCTAAGAAAGGATTTTGGAAAATTTCAGCCCCAAGAGGGTTAAATAGGGGGTTAAAAAATCGAACCTAACGTGAGCGAAGCCGCGGGTTAAAGCTAGTAGAAATATAAATGTTGCAATAGAGATAGGATTTTTATAACGTATCTCACAAACCATTGAGGTAGAATAGAACGTATAGTTTAATCTCAAATTGATATGTCATCTGCAACCATCGCAGTTTGGGAGTCTGCCAGGATTTTGTGCGTAGCTTTTTAAAAGAAATAATCTACTTTTTAGACTTCATTCGTGGTTTAAGACGAAATGTATTTATTTTTACCTGTATTGTACTCAGGAAAATTCATCGTGGAAGCACTGAATACATAGCATAGTTTCAATAACAATTGTAAAATTTTTATTTTTTTGAAAAGAGCAACCGCCGAGTTTCTTGCTGGCTCTTCTCGGCAGGAAAGGCATTCCGAACCAGTGGTAGATTCATTGACGATTCAAAAGTGTTTGTAAAAGTTTATTTGAATAAAAAATATTTCTATTCTATTCTATTCTAATGTGAGCGGTCTTTTCTCCATACAAACGCTCTCGCCTGTTTCCTCCCTAGTTAATGACCATAGAAAAATGATTTTTTACAATTAAATAATTAATATCAACGTCTTCGTTTTTCTAATAGATTAATAAATACATATCAAAAATTCCGAGGCCGGCGGGATTCGAACCCACATCTCCTTGGGAATCGCGCCCGAGAGTGTTAACCGTTACACCACGGCCGAACCACACGACTGTGTTTTCCTTTTTGAAGATACATTATTTTTCTTTTTATATTTAAAAAATATATAACACTTTAAGATCTCTTGCTTGACTGGAGGATATTATTATTTATAATTATTATAATCTACACTACGATTATAAAGAGGAAAGATTTGTATTTTTGTGTGTATGTTTGTCATGAATAAACTCAAAAACTACAGGACCGATTTGGCTGAAATTTAAAATGAAGATGGATTATACATTGGATTAAAACATAGGCTACTTTTTATCCCGAAAAGAATTATAGTTCCCGCGGGATCTTGAAAACTCTGAAATTCCACGCGAACGAAGTCGCGAGCATCAGCTAGTAGGAAGTAAAACAGGATTTCTGGGAGATTTTCTAAACCAAAGGATCAACGGGGCTACGGAGCTACGGAGCTACGGTGCTACGGGGCTACGAAGCTACGTAGCAATTTCTTCCATTCGTATAGTTGAGGACCTGAAAAGTGACATATTTAAGGCTTGTAAACGGGCGCCACCAATGGGAATGGGTCTGCTTTGTCTTCCCATGTTGACATGTGTTGGATTATATGTATTGCATTTTTGAAGCTTCACTGTAGAAGCACTGTATACATAGCTTAGTTTGGTTACTTATTGTAAAATTACTTTATTTTTTGAAAAGTGCAACTGCTGAGTTTCTTGCCCGCTCTTCTCAGCAGAATCTGCATTCCGAACCGGTGGTAGATTTATGATGTGTCGTAAGAGCCACAAGGTAGCCTACATGAAATAAATAGGTAAATTTTGAATTTGAAGGTAATTTTTGTCCCCGAAGAGTAAAACAAAACTATTTACAAAATAGAAACATTACTTTATATTAGGTAGCATAGAGAAGAAATTGTACGGAAAATTAAATTTTCCGTAAACACTTCTCCCGCATTCCGGAACCCGGAGCGCCGGAGAGTAAGGTTAGTTTACGCATTTTTGCGTAACTCACACACGAACATACATGCATAGGGATGCGTTATTAAAAAACTTGCGCGGTTTAAAAAAGCAATTAACATACACCTGGGAGGCGGTACAGTCGGCCACAGAAATTCGTATGTGTAAGTTACATGAAACTAATATAAGAAAGCTAATTTTAGGTCATTTTTAATATTAATTTTTTTTAGACTGTTATATAATTTTTTTAAAGTACGTAAAATATTCGCGTTAAAAATTTTTTGTCAGTCAGTAAATCTTTGAAAATATTGGGTAGAATCAGGCGTTACTTTACGGAAGTTCATGATTAGCACGAAATGGTTAGAGTTATTTTGCTATAATCCGCCAACAGAAATATCTGTATAGTCACACATGCAGTTACAAGCTAAGCACCGCTTACCTCCCCAACCAAGCAAGAGAGCCAAGTTCCCAAGCAAGCAATGCCGCCACCACTCACATGCACCACCACACAACACTTGTACACTACTCTCGACGCACGTTTCGCCCCGACACCGGAGCATCCTCAGGAGATGTCGACTTTACAATGCTGTATTGTCTAAGTTTAGCTTTTCAAATATTTACAAAACATATATTTCGACCCAAATACACATAAGAGGTTTTAAATTTTTTATTTAAAAATGTTTATAAAAAAGTTGCATGGAATCAATTGACTTGACATCCAGCTACCCACAAGATAGTTACCCACAAGATAGTGTAATAACTTATTACATTGTAATATTATATAGCTAAATACTAATATTGTAATATTTTATTATAAAAAGAATATTTTATTATAAAAAGAGCAACTGCTGAGTTTCTTGCCGGCTCTTCTCAGCAAAATCTGCATTCCGAACCGGTGGTAGAGTCTCGACGTGTCATAAGAGCTACAAGTTGGCCTACACGAAATAAATAATTTTGTTTTTTTTTTAAATTGCAACGGTGATATATTCTCTACTGGTTGATGCCTGCGGCTTCGCTCGAGTGGATTTAGTTTTTTAAAAATCTCGCGGGATCTCATTGATTTTCCGGGATAAAAAGTAGCCTATGTCACTCTCCCGGCCCTCAACAATACCCATATAAAAAATCTCGTCGATCCGTTGCTTTGTTGCGGCGTGATTGAAGGACAAACCAAGAAACAAACACACTTTCACATTTATAATATTAGTATTCTCTATATTATGTGTCCGAGTGTACCTGTAATGCATACGTTACAGTTATCGTTTTGTGTCTAACTGTACTTCGGAGTGTAATGAACATTTTTCAGAATTCTCCGCCGCACAGGCGCAGGCGAACTTGGACATGAAAAGCATTACATTATAATTAATAATATTCATTTGTAATTTGAAAGAAAGAAAAAGCATTTATTTATTTATTTTATATTTGGCTATTAATTTTCTATTCTTTTTAGTTCATTTAATTTTTCTTAGTACCTAATTGGTTGGATAAATAATAAATAATTACGCTTGTTAATTTAAGTTTTCTTTTTAATTTGTGTTTTTGTGTTATCTTTTTGAGTTAGTAAGTTAGCGTTAAGTAAATTATGTAAATATTATTAGGAGCGCCACCTCACCGACAAACGGGTCCACCAGTTTGGCGACAATTAAATAATTAATAGTCCAGTTAAAAGAAAAAATAAAAATAGGTTGAGTAATTTTTTTAGGTTTTTTGACTATAAGATTAATTTTTGTGAATAAATAAATTAAAAAAAGAGAAATAGCTGATGCCCGCAACTTACGTCAATCTGTATAGCTCTTTTGCCGAATGATGACATAGGCTACTTATCCCGAAAAATCAGAGAGCTCTCGCGGGATTTTAAAAGATCTATATACCTGAAATAAATTAATTTGAATTTGAAAAGGTAAATCCACGTGGAAGAATTTGCGGGCATCGGCTAGTAAAATTAAAATAAAATTAGGTACGTTTGGAACGAACTTCGCTTGCCCCTGTACCTCGGTAATGAAGCTCTCACATCATTTGTCCGTACGCTCGTTGCTGAAACCAGTTCGCGGCCGAAGCTGAAACAATTTGCAACAATTTCATTATTGCTGTTCATTAATGCCCTGCAACCGACAACAAACATTCATATTACGCCGCCAGGATGAATGGCTATTGATCTTTGCTTTAAGTGAAACTTAAAAAAAAACAATCTAGTAGCATCCTAGCATCCGCGCTAGGACTAAAGGATATTTATTGCTTATGATGTCTTTGCTTTAATAATTTTATTTTAATTTGTAATTTGATGTTGTATTGTAATTTAGAGTGTGTAATAATTATTTCATATTTTTATAATGTGACTGTTTAATATAGGTACATATAATTGAATTTGTATTATTGTATTATATTTGTATACTTACTTAATTGATTTTTTTGAGGTGTAAATGTACATGAGTCTTAGTTACTTGAAATAAATTATTCATTATTATTATTACTATTTAACTGAAATTTAAAAAGAAGATTTAGTAGGTAGGTAGAATCTTACTTTTCGGACTTAATTACAATTAAATATCATTTTGCTGCTAATCCGCACTTGGTCAAAAATGACTATAATATTTAAACTTAGTGCAATATCAATCATTAAATACTTAATAGTTATTATAAATACAATGTACATTAAGCATACACTTTTATTAGAATTTTTTTAATTTTGAAATCAACTTAAATTATGATCTACAGCGCCATCTATTATCGAGTAGCATAACTACACATTACAAGTGGAAAATAAAACAAACTTATGATTATAATTAAATTTAAAATAATACAATAAAATAAATATATACTTCTTATTTAATTATTTTATAATTTAATTCATTGCTTAACTATTTAGATAATGCCATCTAGTGAAGAATACAGCGAAACAGG
The DNA here is from genome assembly GCA_038048805.1 of Hipparchia sbordonii. NCBI lineage: Eukaryota > Metazoa > Arthropoda > Insecta > Lepidoptera > Nymphalidae > Hipparchia > Hipparchia sbordonii. Next base: position 840,450 of record CM076118.1, on the reverse strand, counting down.
AAGATCATAAAATATTCAACCGGCCGAAAAGTTACTACGTTACGTGTATTTGTGTATTTCAATCAAAATACCAACTTACGTTCTCATTAATAAAGTCCATAATCAAATGAATGTGTTAAGTAAAGGAATAGAGCTGTTTAATTATTTAGAACTGAAGTCGGGAGATGTGAAATAGGTATATCGTTTTCCCAATATTAGGGAGTAGATATATTTTATATTACCTATATTATTTAGATTTTATTTTTATATATATAGAACGATAGACAAATGAAACACTCTTGTTGATAAAACTATTTAAAAAATACTCGATTTTAGATCTTTGCCAACAAAAAAAAAACAAGCTGAGAAGAAAATGTATTGCAACTTTAAATTTTGCATCTCGGTGCGTCGAGATGGCAATAGTTCACGGAACTACAGTTGTAAGTGATAGACAGAGATAGATAGATGTACATTTCGGTGAGTTTAACAATGATACGTCAACTATCGATTCGGAAACCGTGCTTAAAATTTTGACGGAAGCTTTGTGACTCAGCGCCATCTGTGTTTATAGCGGGAAAACATGATTGTTTATGTGTGTTTTCCGTGAGATAGTGTGCGTGAGATGGAGGGTTGAAACGGACGCTGGGAACGTAGCGTCGGCAAAAAAATATTTGTAGGTTTTTTATTATTTTAATTTTAGAGTAATTCAGATTTATGTGTATTTTATAGTTATGTTTTATTTTAGTTAAAAGTTATTGAAGGATAGGTTTTTATTTAGTAGTTAAAATATTTTTTGTGTTGAGTAAATTATTTTCATTTTCCGTTCATAAAAACATTATATTGATAAATACAGACAATCTGCCCAGTCAAGAAGAAAATACTTATATTTCTTAGTTAAAGATACTTGATCCAAGAATTAAAAAAATTAAAAGCACTTCACACACAAATCACCGACCGAATTTTGAAAGAAATTGTGAAAACAAACTTTTGAACTAGTACTTTCAGACCGTCCGTTGCTTTACCATGCAAACTATTAAAAAAAACTTAAAATACTTTCAAAATGTGGTAAGTAAGCATTATAAAATAAAATTAGTTACTTACTTTACTTTAAAGTCCTAAGATAAAAAAAACTTTTCATTCAATTTTATTTTAACAAAAATAAAACTTAAATATTCTGACAATGGAAAAAGAAAGTATTTCACAATAATGTAAAACGTAAAAAAATCATTTCCTTTCAACATAAAAAGAATGTCCGTGCTATCGGTACAACTAATCTCCGCCACCCTCCCTAATAGGCCATCTCCTAGTAACCATGGCAACCGTTCAAAATGGCCGCGCTCCCCGTCCCCGCCTCTCGGAGGTATAAAAGCGCTTCCCAGGCCTTTTGCGATCAGAGCGCCAGTGCTTATCGAGCTGAGCGCACGTCGCTCGCTCCTTTATTCTCGAGACATTTCGATTTATAATTTATTTTATTTCCTTTACCTGTCTTTTACTTCCGTAATATTCGACGGACATTTTTCAAGATTCAAAATAAATACATTTTTTTTATTTTTTGGTTTATTTTATTTTCTCTTACTGTGCAGTGAGCCGCTGATTCTCAAGGTAAGTCTAGAATAAGTAGCTTATTGTAATATCAACGTAAACTCTTATGTATTTCGTGAAATATTTGCAATTCTTTCCACGTGAGGGTATTTATTGATTACTCCAAACGCGCAGTGGGTAGGAATATCTCTCCTCTCGTAAACATCAGTCTTAAACGGACTCTATTACTCTCTTCTTAAGATATATTTTGCCTTGTATCGGTAGTTGACTTGTTACGTTTTCCCGAAGAGTTCAAGGTAAAAATAATTAAGGTAGACAGGATTGAATAAGAGATATGGCTTTTTGTCTGTGGTTGCATTACTTCACTTTAGCGTAAGTAGAGTTTCATTTTAGGGGGTTTTTAAGTGGCAACATTGGATTTTAGTTGGATAAGGGCGTTAGTCCCTCGGGAGTGCGCCGGGACGTGAAATTATTACTCTTTAATATTTCATTTTACCGCCCTAGTGGTGTAATTTGTTATTTATTACGTTATAATTTAGGTTTAGTAAATCTTATGTTGTTAAGGATGCTAGAAATACTTCCTCTATTATGAAGGTAAACATCTTTTAAGTGCATTTTGGCGCGGTTTTAGTATTTTTAAAGAATTCATTATTTATCTGAAATACTTACTCTGAGATGAAGAAATTTTTTTTCTCTCTTTACTCTGAAATAATGAGGAATTTGACACTTTTTTTAAATTAATTTAAACTACACCTATACCTAGTGGATATAATTTTAAATTTTGATAAATTGAAAATACCAATGGCACTTACTCTATCTTGAAGAACATATCTTTTTTCTTACTCTAAAATGACGAGTTTGGCGCTCTTTTTTCTCAATTGAATGTATTGAACTGTATTTCAGTCGATATAACTTTAAAAGTTAAATAAAACTTTTCTTTAAAATTAACGCTATAATTTAGAGAACGATCGTACATAAAGTACGTAATAACAAATTTTGTAAAATTGTCTGCCAGAAGTAGTATAATAGGCATAGTGGTTAGAACTGTGGTGTCCTATTCGGGGGGTCGCAGGTTTGATTCCACGCACCTCTGACTTTTCGAAGTTATGTCTATGCAAATACGTTAAATATAATTTAGGCGTCAGTTACACAAGAAGGGTTTCTCAAGGGAAGAAATAGGTTTTTTTTATCCTTTGCGAAAACTTTCCACACAATTTTCGCCCGCGATTATACCTACTTTACATTATTATATATTACTAGCTGTAGGTATATATTACTAGCTGATGCCCGCGACTTAGTCCGCGTGGATTTCGTTTTCAAAATCCCGCGGGAACCCTTTAATTTTCCGGGATAAAAAGTAGCCTATGTCACTCTCCAAATCCCCAACTATACCCATGCAAAAATGACGTCGATGCGTAGCTCTGTTGCAGCGTGATTGAAGGACAAACTAACAACAAACACACTTTCGCATTTATAATATTAAGTAAGGATGAGGAAAACTCGTATCAGTTAAACAATGCTCGCATGTGAGTGCCGAAAATTTTACACGCATTTGAGAACTCTACTTGTGTAATTGAGTTAATGCTTCAACGTTGAAGGAAGATATCGTGAGAAAACTAAAGATTTTAGACTTAATTCGCGGGACAGTTCCGAAACGTTTATCGTGGTATGTACTCGTATAATATACGAGTAGGTACATACCACGATACATACTCCAACCTAGACCTCATCAATGTTTTCCATCATTTATTGTCGTCAAGCGCAAGCCTATCTCATAATAATAAAAAAAATTGTAATACCGTGAATAGTTTCCAAGAAATATAACTTTCCCCCCATATATACAGGGTGATTCGAAAATTTCCATTCAACGGGCGAAATTTAATTTTGCTACGACATTTTCTTCCATATAATATTTATGTATGAAAATTGAATAAATTCATACACACACGAACTTCGGCAGATACTCGTAGCTTTTAGGGTTCCCTCGGCAAATATCAATTCCCCGCTTCCAGCGATGGATAACTTTAATATTCTCTTTTGTATTTTTGTATCAATGCATAATGGCCCACTTTGAAAGTTTATTGTTTCCAGTTTTTAGGGTTCATGCGTCATGCTCGTGAACGGGTGCCACCAACGGAAATGGGTCTGCTTTGTCTGCCTGTCTTAACATGTTTTAGATTGTGTGTACCTACGTATGCATTTTTTTAAACTTCCTTGTGGAAACACTGTATACATAGCATAGTTTTGTTATCTATTGTAAATTTTTTTTTTAAAAAGAGCAACTGCTGAGTTTCTTGCCGGCTCTTCTCAGCAGAATCTGCATTCCGAACCGGTGGTAGATTTATGACGTGTCATAAGAGCTACAAGTTGGCCTACACGAAATAAATAAATTTTTAATTTTGAAACAAAATAATAATACTGTAAGTATATCTAAATATATAAAAGGCAAAGGTGACTGACTGACTGACTGATTGACTGACTGACTGACTGATCTATCAACGCACAGCTTAAACTACTGGACGGATCGAGCTGAAATTTGGCATACAGATAGCTGTTATGACGTATGCATCCATTAAGGAAGGATTTTTGAAAATTCAAACCCTAAGGGGATAAAATATGGGTTGGAAAAATCGAATTTAACGTGAGCGAAGCCGCGGGAAAAAGCTAGTTACTTATAAGTTTAAAATTATAAAAAAAAAAAATTGTCATAAAAGGCTTATCTTATCTTACCTCTATTGTATGCGTGAAGAGACAAAGTATAATGCAATAAATGACTTTTGACTATGCTGAGAGTAATAAAAAATTGTAACTTATGCTTAGCAAAGAAGCACCCCCCTTCAACCCGTCTGGGCGTCAAATATTAATTAATATTCATGACCTCTCATCAGATCTGTGGAGTGTGAACGCTTCCGCTTACCTTGCAACTTTTGACTTCGCCAGGTGTCAAATCGGTTCAGACGTTGCGGCGTCTTTGAGTAACAAACATCCATAAATCCATCCATCCATCCATTCATCCATCCATACTATTATACATTAATTATATACTAGCTGTTGCCCGCGACTTCGTCCGCGTGAATTTCTGTTATTATGATCGCGATTAAGAAGTCTTTAAAAGAATATATTTTAAATATGGATAATTTTGCCCGTTTTCGCAACATTTTTCACTGATGCTTCGCTCCTATTGGTCGCAGCGTGATGTTATATAGCCTAAAGCCTTCCTCGATAAATGGACTATCCTACACAAAAAGAATTTTTCAATTCGAACCAGTAGTTCCTGAGATTAGCGCGTTCAAACAAACAAACTCTTCCACTTTATTATATTAGTACAGATAAATACAAATATAGTGCAGTTCAGTGGTGAGCGCTGTGGTCTTATAATTGGGAGGTCTCGGGATCCAGCCAGCCAGACCAGACCAGAGACAATTCAGAAATTGTAAATTCCCAGATCGCCGCCGCCGGGAATCGAACCCGAGACCACCCAGTTAGAAGACCACAGCGCTCACCACTGCGCCAGGGAGGTCGGCACACATTTTTATTTTATTTTATTTTATTGTATTGTAATCAACAGCCTTACATAAAATATAATTTAATAAACGTAATACTAAAATAAGCCCAAAAAGGATTACAATTTGTATGAATTTTTAAGTATTTATAACAACAATGTGTGTGTGTCACAAAAACCTAACCACTAAGCGAAGCCAAAGCCTTTCCACCCAAACTATACCTACACTTTTCTCGTCTCCATTACGCCCCCCCTTCCACCCCATCCCCTCCACTACCCCCTCCATTGTAATTACGCGCTGCATAGGCCTTTGTCGCGGGCCCTGTTTTATGAAAAATACATTGAATCTGAATTTTTTTTTTCATTAATGAGATGCTCGGAGTCAACTGAACTGTGAACACTTATCTTTGCTGACGCTGCACTAGTGGTGGGCGCGGTCGATAAATAATTTATCGATGAATTCTTAGACCTGTCATGACTTTGTTAGTCCGGTAGTTTTTGAGGTAAACGCGCACAGACAGACAAGCTCGAAGGAAGTACTTTGTTTATTTTTTTCTTTTAACAAGTATAAATTAACAATTTACACTTGTTGCACTTTCGCATTTATAATAATAGTAAGGATTGTACCTAGTAGTCAACTTACATATTTTGCTTTGTATGATAAATAATAAAAACAAGTGTAAATTAAAAATTTAAAACACCTGACATGTTACAACATCCTAATCGCTAGTCAGTAATCGTTAAAATAAAAATATGTAATCCGCCATTTTGTAGCGGCGGCCATCTTGGACCGATTTTCATCAAACATAGCCAAGAACATTCCCGACTAATTCACCTTTCAAAAAAAAAACAAAATCGTCGGGTGTAACGATGCCACAAACACACACACACACACACACACACATACACACATGTAAATAACGTTATGCACTGAGATATGCAATAGCCCTCTAACTGCCATGAAAATAAAAGTCTAAGCGCCTTTCGTCATAAAAACATAGTATATTAATGTTTTATGTTAAACTTATTTATCGAATCCGGCTTAGGTACCTGGAAAAATAGATTTAAGTGTTTTAAATTTAAGTGTGTTAATTTAGGGTAATTTTCAGATGTTAAAGTAAAAATAAAAACAATTAAAATATTCACAACGAGTGTTTGGGGTTGTTTTTAAAATATAAGGTCAATGGTACATCGGTCGTTATAGTTCAAAAGGTGCGCGGCTCCCTGGGATGCTGGATCGATAAGGGATGTCTGAACCACTAAGGATGTGACGTTATGCATTTATCGATAAAAATTGCCACGTGGTTAGGATGTCCGATAACGAGGTCCCGGAATCGACTACCGGGAAAAAAAAATTTTGGGTTTCACTGTCAAAAAATTCATAAAAAACACGTCGATCTGTTGCTCCGTTGCTTTATGATTGAAGGAACAACAAACTTACAAACAAACCTACTTTCGCATTTATAATATAAGTGAGGATGCTTAATATATTATGTAGATCAGATTTAAAGTGTGCAGTTTGAAAATTTAGATAGAGTTTTAATATAAGGACTAGGGATGGGAAGCCAAACAGTTGAAATATATCGATATTTTTTTTATTAATTTTACGAGGTTTTGTAAACCAGTTTTGTAAACCAGTTTTGAGCCCATAAAATGCAATTGATAAAATTGTTATGATGGATTTGCAAAAAGTCTAAAAATGATCCTTTGGCATATTTGGACATTTAATTAACAATTATTATTTGTTTACTATTCTAAAACAGAACCATTTGAATGGGTATATGCAAAACTTCATTGCTACAGATTTTTTATTTAAAAAGTTATGACAACAAAACTTCGGAAACTATTTCAAACTAGCTGATGCCCATGAATTCGTCCGCGAGGATTTAGTTTTTAAAATCTTGCGAAAGCTCTTTGATTTTCTGGCATAAAAAGTAGCCTATGTCACTCTCCAGGTCCTCAAATGTACCATGCGAAAAATTAAGTCGATCTGCATCTCTGTTGCACCCTTATTGAAGAACAAACCAACAAACAAACACACTTTCGCATTTATATATTAGGAGGTAAGGATATATTTACGTAATAGTAACGATGGCTGTACTGTTAAATTGATAAAAGATCAGTACATACAATTATGACGAAATGTACAAAATAGACAGACGGACAGTACCTATTGACGAGACAAAACCTTAACTTGTTTTACACCGGATCCCTAAAAAAATACGAAATCTAAGAAGGTAAAGGGGTTCAAAATAAATACAGGCAGAATTTAAACCGGAAAACTTCAGTAACAAGACACCCTAAGAACATAGTTTGTTTAATTCGATCCTATGACAACATCTCGGTAATTATAGACCTCCCCCCCCCCTGAATCTCTCCCCCAATTTTCAACCTGTTAGTTAAGATGATGGGATCTCACTTTGGTTAGTAATCTTGTTTTCGCGAGATTTTCCTGGGAGTTTTCCTTCGGTAAATTAACGTGTTAATCTAAACCTGGACTTCCAGTTAGGATGGGGTCCGAAATTGTTTATTAATTCATCCTGATGGACGATTTTAACTACGTAATAATGTATTATAGATTCGCATCGCCTCTTTGACTTTTCTGAACTATGTGCGTTGTATTTATTTACTAGTTGATGCCCGCGACTTTGTCCGCGTGGATTAAGATTTTTTAAGTTTCTGAAGGGACTCTTTAATTTTCCGGGATAAAATGTAGCCTATGTTTTAATTCTGGATATGAGCTGCCTCCATTCCAAATTTCAGCCAAATCGATTCATTCGTTGTGGCGTGAAGGAGTAACAAACATACACACACACACACACACACACACACACACATACACATACACACACACATACACATACACACACACATACAAACTTTCGCCTTTATAATATTAGTGTGATAGAATAGAATATTTTTTAAATTCAAATGAACTTTTTCGAATCATTCAATTTAATATTTGAAGCCCGCGACTTCGTTCGCGTGGATTGAGGTTTTTTGGATTCCCACGGAAACTATCTCATTTTCCGAGATAAAAAGCATCAAGCGGAGCATTCTCAGGAGATATCGGCTTTACAATGCTGTGTTGTCCGCTGTCGGGGCGAAACGTGCATCGAGAGTAGTAAAAAAAGTGTTGTGTGGTGGTGCATGTGAGTGGTGGTGGCATTGCTTGCTTGGGAACTTGGCTCTCTTGCGTGGTTAGGGAGGTAAGCGGTGCTTAGCTTAGAACTGCATGTTTGACCGTACAGATTTTTTCTGTTGGCGGATTATAGCAAAATAATTCTAACATTTTTTACATTTTTTATTGAAGTGTTACTACCTACCTACCTACACTTAAAGGAAATAACCTAATAGATTTCTAAACACATATCAAAAATTACATATCACTAATTTCGTGGCTGACGTGTGGTTCGGCCGTGGTGTAACGGTTAACACACTCGGGCGCGATTCCCAGAGAGATGTGGGTTCGAATCCCGCCGGCCTCGGAATTTTTGATATGTGTTTATAAATCTATTACTTTAACATTTTTTTGTTACACACAGACAAGTCAAACGTATAACACCCCGTCATTTTTGCGATGGAGGTTAAAAATTATTTGAAACATCGTGCCAAAAGACAGGTAAGAATTGAGCGCGAGTGAAAATCAATTCCGAAGTCAAATTGGTAGCGCCGAGGGGCTCGTCCGAGCAAATTGCATTACTCACACCCTTTCTGGTGAATCAATTAGTATTTTAATATTAAAATTGACATCGTATCCTCTTTTATTACTGACAGTTAACACTTTCATGCTCAATTGAGATCTACTTTTCACGAAATACTAATATATAATACTAATACTAATTTAAACGTAAAAATTCTTTTATTAATTTTTTATTTTTTATTGAAGTGTTAACCTACACTTAAAGGAAATAACCTAATAGATTTATAAATACATATCATACACCATGGCCGAACCACACGTCAGCCACGAAATTAGTGATAATATGTATCTACTTTTTCAATCAGTTTTATAGCAACTGTTAGCGACATCTAGTAGCGACACATTACAGTTGTCGATCTACTTTTTTCCAAGACACCACATTACAATGGAGCTCTTAAGAAATTATAGATGCCACATTGCTTGTTACAATCTAAATATATAAAAGGCAAAGGTGACTGACTGACTGACTGACTGATCTATCAACGCACAGCTCTAACCACTGGACCGATTGAGCTGAAATTTGGCATACAGGTAGCTGTTAGGACGTAGACATCCGCTAAGAAAGGATTTTGGAAAATTTCAACCCAAAGAGGGTTAAATAGGGGGTTAAAAAATCGAACCTAACGTGAGCGAAGCCGCGGGTTAAAGCTAGTTTTTCATATAAAACCGACTCTTTCTTCTTTTTATAAAGCTTCTTCTTTTTATAAAACCGACTTCAAACGCCCTAGAAAGTATATCAATTGTGCCTATAAAATTTGAAGATTTCCCTCGATTTCTATAGGATCCCATCATTAGATCCTGACCTGATGACAACGGAACCACCTGGGAAGTATACCCTTTCAAACAAAAAAAGAATTTTCCAAATCGGGAAACGTACATTAAAAAAAAACCGACGAATTGAGAACCTCCTCCTTTTTTGAAAGTTAATTAAAAAGGGAGCATATGTCACTGTTCATACAAAAAATGATATACGTGATTAAAGGCAAATCAACAAACACACTTTTGCATTTTAATATTAGAAGGCATAAGAAAGGATTTATTAAATTGATATTAATAATGTCCTCCAATAATGTAATGGATTAGCCATTTGCGCGGGAGATGTTATAGTGCACAAGTGTGTGCGCAAACACAGGTGCACTCTCAGCTGACATAGTTCACAATACTACAGTCTTGGGTATGGTATACAAAATTAGCCATTATCCTTTATCGATAAAAAATATTATCGATAGCAACACCATCACTACATTTACCCTCGCATATAGTTAAGGCATTCCTGTACCCATCTGCGTGCAAATGATTATGTACCCCAAGTCTCTACCGCAGATTTTTCATCTGATTTACCCCTACTTACCCCTGCATACCTCCACTTACCCCTATAGGGTTACCAGACGACAAGAATTTTGAGGACAATTTCGGAAAGGGATTTTGACTGTTGTTAAAATATGGATATTCATTAATTACAGTTGAAAATGTATCATGTAAGAATAACATTTGTAAAAACAGAAAATAAATCGGTCGAAAAATAAATAAGTTATAGATAAACTGTTTTACTGCGACTGTAACCGTCTCTTTCTAAAATGAAATTTTGTATGGACAGTGTATTGAGCTACTGAATCGTGACGTCATGTTGAAATAGTACTCTCTTTTTCTTACAGGAAACTTAAAAACTCTATATTTTCGACACTAATTAAGGTATTCTCTACCTTTTAAAGTTGTTTTATACACTGTTTTTAACCGACTTCCAAAAAAGGAGGAGGTTTTCAATTCGTCGGAATCTTTTTTATTTTTTTATGTATACGCGATTATTCGAAGACACCTGGGTCGATTTGGAAAATCCTTGTTTTGTTTGAAAGGGTAAACTTCCCAGGTGATCCCATTGCCATCAGTTCACGATCTGATGATGGAATCCTGAATAAATCGAGGGAACTCTTAAAATTTTCCACATACTACCAAATTGTGGAATCATCTCCCTTCGACAGTGTTCCCACTTAACTACAACATAGGGTTATTCAAGGGGCGAACCAATAAATTCCTGAAAAGCCGGCAATGCATTAGTGGTGTCTCTGGTACTACAAGTGTTCATTGTAATTACTTAACATCAGGTGATCCGCCTGCTCGTTTGCCCACTGTTCATATAAAAAATATTACAGGCACAATTATTGATATACTTTGTAATGGCGTTTGAAGTCGGTTTTGTAAAAAGAATTTTTACGTTTATTATTATTTGTTTGTGTAATGGTAGTGCTATCATTCACGCCTGAATATGGTAACCTTCGACCATTTAGCCGGGACGGGCCTTTACGCAGATTTAGTACTGAATATATTCTGCCACTTTCTGCGGGAGGTGAGGTAATCACGTACAGCACACATTTACTCACTTCCGCACACTCTTGGAAATACTTAATGTCTCTATGAACGCACACTAACTCAAAAGCTGTCACACTTACAAGCTGACACGTACGTTTGTACATGTACTTCGGCAGAGGGAATGCGTGCGCTTGCCAAGTCCTGGCTAAATGGTCGAAGATGGTTACCCTAGACCCTACCTAGGCATCCTATAGCTTTCCTCAGTCTTTATGACAGCAAACAAAGAAATCGTATGCCTACAGTGTGGCATTGATTTTTTTCGGTCTGTCTTCTCCCCTAGCTATGAAATGTCTATTTTTTTTTCGTAATACTGAAAACACAAACGGAAGATTCTAATTAATGAGTATGCTTTTATTGTACCTATATCAAAAACAAGTGCAAATAAAAAAGAAAGATAGATAGATAGAAAATTCTTTATTACAGGAAATGATGTTATGATGACAACCTTAGAAACCTTAAAACAATCTTACTGAAAAAAGCTAAAAACATTTTTCAAAAAGAGCTTTTAGTAGCTTTTTTTCAGTAAGATTCTTTTAAAGTTTTAAAAATATTTTGTTGTTTTGTTTATTTGATGATACAGTCTAAGATGGTAGCGGGCTAGCTTGGAAGGGGTATGGCAGTTTACATTCATCCCATACCCCTAATCTGTTTCATGCTTAAAAGCTAAATCGCTTGGCGGCCCGTCTTTGACGGTAGGGTGGTAACTAGCCACGGCCAAAGCCTCCCACCAGACCAGACCAGAGACAATTCAGATATTATAAATTCCCCAAATACCCCCGCCGGGAGTCGAACCCGAAACCTCCCAGTTATAAGGCCGCAGCGCTCACCACTGCGCCAGGGACGTCGTCAAAATGACTCTTCTAAGAGCCTAAATTCAGAGAGTGCGAAGGGTTAAGAGTTACGTGATAGAAAGAGAGAAAAGTCTATGTGAATAAGACGGTAGGTAAGTAGCGCTGTGTCAACCTGAATTGCACTTTATTGTGTCGTTACAAGAGTCGCTATTTATTTAAATCATTTTGCCGAGTGAATCTTCTGTACCTTTAGGTACTACTAGCTGTTGCGCGCCACTTCGTCCGCATCAATTTCTGTTATTATGATCGCGATTAAGAGGTTTTTAAAAGAATATATTTTAAATATGGATAATTTTCCCCGTTTTTGCAACATTTTTCACTGATGCTTCGCTCCTATTGGTCGCAGCGTGATGTTATATAGCCTAAAGCCTTCCTCGATAAATGGACTATCCAACACAAAAAGAATTTTTCAATTCGAACCAGTAGTTCCTGAGATTAGCGCGCTCAAACAAACAAACTCTTCAGCTTTAGTATAGATTAGGTATGCTTAAAAAAACAACTTAAATTTTTCTAAACCGCATTAAAGCTATTTTGTTTGTGTTTAAACTACAAAGAACAAAAAAAACAATTCAAAATGTCGTAAATATTTACGCTCTTAAAATTTCGTTAGCCTCAAGACAAATAAACCTCCACAGTTAAGAAGAAATTAAAAAGTTAATTAATATTTGGCCCACTTTACTAACACAGGACTGGCGCCGGTCTTTGCTTATTAGGTCTTTAATCTTTACTAGCTTTTATCCGTGTCTTCGCTCATAAAAAGCTGGATTTTTCGACACCATATTTTACCCTCTTAGGGATTGAATTTTCAAAAATCCTTTCTAAGAAAATGCCTTTATCATAGTAGCTGTGCGTTGATGCTTGATATTTTTTTTTATTATACGACTGCCTGAAAAATGGAGTATATTGTTATACGACTGCCTGAAAAAAGGAGTATATTGTTATACGACTGCCTGAAAAAAGGAGTATCACATCACACTTCACACTAATATTTTAAAGCCGAAAGTTTGTATGTGTGTGTGTGTGTGTGTGTATGTTTGTTACTCCTTCACGCCACAACGAATGAACCGATTTGGCTGAAATTTGGAATGGAAATAGCTTATAACCGGGATTAAAACATAGGCTACATTTTATTCCGGAAAATTACGGAGTTCCCGCGGGAATCAAAAAACCTTTATCCACGCGGACGAAGTCGCGGGCATCGTCTAGTATTGTTATACGACTGCCTGAAAAAAGGAGTATATTGTTATACGACTGCCTGAAAAAAGGAGTATATTGTTTTTGTTATACGACTGCCTGAAAAAAGGTGTATATTGTTTTCAGAGTTCATGTATGTATGTGAGTTCCTATATTCCACTATAACTTCTATACGCCTGAACTGATTTTGATGAATGAGGTACCGTTAGAATCCTTAGCTTATTCCGGGTGACATGGGCTAGTAAAATTTAAAAAAAAATTGATGGGGTGACCATGGTCTCGCATTAAAGACTAAAGTTGAAAAAAAATTCGAAAATAAGATGTACAATCATCATCTAGAAAATGATGAATAGATTCCAAAAATATATAACATTATACTTCAATATCCCGTGATTTACAAAAAAATATCATTTACAAATGTCGATAAGATTCCAAAGGTAATGAGTGTAGTATTTAACTTTTTAGTTCGTTTTTGGCTGGGCAGTCGTATTTTTTAATATTTTAATTAGAACTTGTTCTCTTATATTATGTTTAGAAGATTTTTTAATCTTTACTAGTTGATGCCCGTGGCTTCGCTCGCGTGGATTTAGTTTTTAAAATCCCGCGGGAACTCTTTGATTTTCCGGGATAAAAATGAACCTATCTCACTGTCCAGGTCCTCAACTATACCCAGATACAGACAGACGGACAGACGGACGGACATCGAGGCTTAGTGATAGGGAAAAAAAGCGGCCAAGTGCGAGTCGGACTCGCCCATGAAGGGTTCCGTAGCAGCAATTGCGGTTTACGATTTATGACGTATTAAAAAAAACTGCTCACTAGATCTCGTTCAAACTAATTTTCGGTGGAAGTTTGCATGGTAATGCACATCATATATTTTTTTTAGTTTTATCATTATCTTATTTTAGAAGTTAGAGGTGGGGACACACATTTTACCACTTTGGAAGTGTCTCTCGCGCAAACTATTCAGTTTAGAAAAAAATGATATTAGAAACCTCAATATCATTTTTGAAGACCTATCCAAAGATACCCCACACGAATGGGTTTGATGAAAAAAAAATTTTGAGTTTCAATTCTAAGTATGGGGAACCCCAAAATTTATTGTTATTTTTCTATTCTTGTCTAAAAATCTTAATGCGGTTCATAGAATACATCTACTTACCAAGTTTCAACAGTATAGTCCTTATAGTTTCGGAAAAAAGTGGCTGTGACATACGAACGGACAGACAGACAGACATGACGAATCTATAAGGGTTCCGTTTTTTGCCAGTTGGCTACGGAACCCTAAATACCAACAATAAACAACAATATTATTCATCCAAAGATCCGTTTAGAAATTATAAGATAGACATTGTGGAACGGGAAAAAGATTTCCAATAATAGGAAAATACATTTTCCCGATTTTTCATTGACAATAATCTCCCTACATTCTGCGACTTGATTGATTCCCCTCCGGTGTATTTTTAATAGTAGAAGAGCACAATAGTAGCGGAGCCCGCGTCGAATTTTATTTAACGACTAGTACACGATTATTTGTGAAAAATCGCTGCCGTTACTCAAAATTTTGCTACGTAATTCACTTTGCTGAGATTTCAAAAATTGTAAGACTCGGTTTTTCACGCTTCTTTGTTCGTTAGGTATATTTTTACGATATTATTAGCTGATGCCCGCGAAGCAACGGCTGGATCATGCGTCATGCTCGTGAACGGGTGCCACCAACGGGAATGGGTCTGCTTTGTCTTCCCATATTGACATGTGTTGGATTATATGTATTGCATTTTTGAAGCTTCACTGTGGAAGCACTGTATACATAACTTAATTTTGTTACTTATTGTAAAATTAGTTTATTTTATTTTTTGAAAAGAGCAACTGCTGAGTTTCTTGCCGGCTCTTCTCAGCAGAATCTGCATTCCGAACCGGTGGTAGATTTTTGACTTGTTATTAAGTGCTACAAGGTAGCCTACATGAAATAAATTTTGAATTTTGAATTTAGGTATAATGTTTCCCGCGGGAACTCTAAAATAAACATTTAAAACAGCTGACAAAAAAGAGGGCTGTTACAAGTTTGACGTGCAGATATATCTGTGTGTCTGTCTAATGAATGGACAGATTTTGATGCGGTTTTTCCTGTTCGACGTGATCGAGATGGATGTTAGCTACGCTATATTTGGCTATACTTACTTCGCTGGCTCAGTGACCCAAAGAGGATCTTGGCCTCCTAAATTAGAACAGATCTTCAATTTATAGAATATGAAAGTTACATTACGGGTTGTTACGTTCCCTCAAATATGGTTGAGCGAAGCAACGGTTGGATCATGCGTCATGCTCGTGAACGGGTGCCACCAACGGGAATGGGTCTGCTTTGTGTCTACCTATCTTAACATGTGTTAAGTTGTGGTAGGTGTGCATTTTTGAAACTTCTTTGTTTAAACACTGTGTGCATAGCATAGTTTTGTTAACCATTGTACAAAAAAAATTTTTTTTTGAAAAGAGCAACTGCTGAGTTTCTTGCCGGCTCTTCTCAGCAGAATCTGCATTCCGAACCGGTGGTAGATTTATGACGTGTCATAAGAGCTACAAGTTGGCCTACATGAAATAAATAAATTTTGATTTGATTTGATTTTGATTTGATTTGATTAATAATATAGCTATGCAATTGTGGTTTAAAACTATGAAGGTTAAAGAAAGTTCATTTTGTTATTCAGTTTTTGCCACGATAATGTACTTTTCTCTGTAAGCTTATGATTGAATGACGTTTTCAGTATTTATTTTCAAAATTCAACCCCTAAGGGGGTAAAATAGGGGTTTGTAAAATCGATTTTAATGTGAGCGGAGCCGCGGACATAAGCTAGTTGGGTTGTAAATTAAAATATACAACAAAGAGATTTCACTGACCGTGTCGACATTTGCCTAAATGTCAGAACAACCCTCGCAAAAATGGCGCCTCACTTAAATGCGTAGACAGAGAAGGCAATAGACCAAGGTACTGTGTAACCGCGACTGAAATAGAGATAACATGACGTAACGATGACGTCACATGACAAGTTCGAGTTTAATGTTGCCACAATAACTGCACTCCCCTAGTACCCCAAATTAGATGGAAAATTCTTCCCAGGATTTTTAAATAAAACGACAAAACAGATGCTGAACTGTTTTATTTTTTAAATAACATACCTACACATATAAGGTTGTCTGGGAGAGACATACCTATTAGGGTAAGCTTCTATTTTTTACATATATCTTAATATTGTGTGCAATAAAGAATTTATTATTCTTTATTGCACACAATATTAACTTCAACCACCACTTAAAAGTATAAAATAATTTTAGTTTGTACACGTAAGTCGGTTTTTTAAAAATATTTTTTTTTATACTAAAGTTTTTTAATGTACTTTCATAGGACCAATTCACTAGATAATTATTTGCTCCTTAAAAAAAATATTGAAATGCCGAATAGAAATTTAGCATATGTGAGTCACTTTGAAAAAAGATGTATGTAACACAAAGGAAAATTTTTTTTCGTTACTAGTAAGAATGTTACACAAAATAATTTGTAATGAACAGTTAAAATTTTCCTTCGATCGAGTAATGCTATTGAATTAAAAGCAACAAAAATTGTATATTTAGTCATCAAAATCATCATTAATGAAATTAACAGTATATTCCTTTTTTCAGGCAGTCGTATAAAACTGCAACTCTTCATAGTTTAAGTTAATAATTATTTAAAAAAAACATTAAAAGTCTGCCTCTAGCTATTTAAAAATGGCTTTAAAAATTAAGAACTTTGTAAATAAAATAATTCTTAAGATCGCCAACAGTTCTCGACTGGTTGTTGGACATTCGAACGAAACTTCAGGATGATTCAGAACAGTAACCGACACTATCTAACTGAATACACTTTAATCATCGCCGACATATATTATATTCTAGTATCCATCATCTTTCTTTTCTTTTCTCATAATATTCATTTCTTCCATCACGACTTTATTTTGTTTCAACAAAAATTAAAAAAAAAATTGAAAAAGTAGCCAAAGTAACCCGCCGTTACGGTATGTCAGAGGACATTACTAAAAAAAACCTATCTCCGTGCCAAATTTCAGCCATATCGGTTTAGTGTGGCGTATTGAGTAACAAACATCCATATGTTTGTTACTCAATCACGCCACACTAAACCGATATGGCTGAAATTTGGATGTATGTATGGATGGCCCTACATACATTCAAACTTTCACATTTATAATATAAGTAGGATAGGGAAAATCGGGACATTGTATAGGTACCTAAAGCTGGCAACACACATAGATACTAAATTTTCTTATTAACTGTCAGTTTGTTGGGCACAAAAGTGTGTCGACCTTGAAAAAAACTGGTTACACGATGAGGGACAAAAAATTGGGTAGCTGCGTCTCTGTTTATCACATTAATAACTTTATCTCTGCTCTCTTTTTAGTGTGAGTGAGAAAGAAATCGTCACTGACTCTATGTCTTCTCTCTCTACGCTTAAATGTCACTGAAGTACTAAGGACTAAACATGACCCCGCTACATACTCGCCACTCGCTGTTTTTAGCGAGCAAACGAGCAGGCGGGTCACCTGATGTTAAGTGATTACCGCCGCCCATGAACACTTGTAGCGCCTGAGGCACCACCAATGCGTTGCCGGCTTTTCAGGAATTTGTTGGTCCGCCCCTTGAATAACCCCATGTTGTGATTCAGTGGGAACAACGTCGCAGGAAGTTGGTTCCACAGTTTCAAAGTACGTGGAAAAAAGATCTGGAGCAACGGATGGTCGAAGTGCTCCAGGCACCCAGGTGGTGAGGGTGAAATTGGGATGATATTTGTAACTTACCAAAACTGTGTAGTTGACGTAAACCCCCCTGTGATCCTCATCCCCCTTGTGGATAGAGTTGACCGAGCCACTCACGAAGTCGTCCGAGAATGGAGTCATCGAGAATGCCGAGTCGATTGCGAGGTGGCGAGCGGTGCGGTTGTAGAAGAAAGACGGTGGAATAAGGTCAAACAGCTCTTCCGAACACTCCCCGTTATATAGCCGATAGAATATGCAAAAAGAGCAACGGCAAGTTACTTGATCCAGTAACTATCCACAGTGACGCTGGCATGCCAGCGATGAAATGGTTCTGGTGCTATGCTCGACGACCTCCCTGGCGCAGTAGTGAGCGCTGTGGACTTATAACTGGGAGGTCTCGGGTTCGATTCCCGACGGGGGTGATTTAATGGTCTCTGGCTTACTCTGGTAGGAGGCTTTGGCCGTGGCTAGTTACCACCCTACCGTCAAAGACGTGCCACCAAAAGATCTAGCGTTCCGGCCCGATGGCGTGTAGAAGCCGACTAGGGGTACGAGTACACTGCCATATCCCTTCCAAATTAGCCCGCTACCATCTTAAACTGCATCGTCACTTACCATCAGGTGAGATCGCAGTCAAGGTCTAGCTTGTCATCAAATAATAATAAAAAATATCACCACAGCTTCCTCGCTACCTAAGGCTAACTATCTATTAGGTACAGTGAAATAATTCCTAAAATATTTAGCTAAAATCACGATAAATTTCACGGAGATTCACCAATGAATACCTTGATTGCATTGACCTAGCTGCACACCGAAAGGAGAATAATTTAAAGATGGCCCCCGAATAACTTGGGGGCCATAAATAAATTCCACGAGCTATCTCGGCTATCTGCCGCTAGATGGCGCTGTTAAACATTAAACTATTCAGACCCTGAATAGTTTAGGAATTTGAATTTATGCCAAAATATGGGGTCGATAGACGGGGAAGTTACAAAACTTTGGCTCTTGCAGAGTGCAGATTAGAGACAATGTGGTTAAAGAGCCCGTAAGAACTTTTCAGATGATGCTTGATAAAAGATAACAGTTAAGTTTGACATATCTAGCGAATATGTTTTAATTTAGTCGTGACATGTCGATTTTATGTCACATCACACTTCACACTAGTATGTGTGTGTGTTTGTAGCACCTTCACGCCACAAAGAATGAACCGATTTGGCTGAAATTAGGAATGGAGATAGCTCATAACTGGTATTAACATATAGGCTACATTTTATCTCGGAAAATTAAGGATTTAATTAAGGAAAATTCCCGCAGTTCTCGCGGGAATTGAAAAATCTTAATCATAGGGGATCATCTAGTCTAGTATGTCATATAATATTAATTAAGTTCTAAGTTGCACTAAGTACCTATGTACATAATGTAAAAGTGTGGCCTAAGCCCTTCTCATTCTGTAAGAATTCATTCGACGTACACCTTCGTCTTCGTACACCACCGCTCCTTGGGCATCACGAGCGTTTCGTGTCACGCCACTCCTGCGCGCCACGTGTTTAGCGCGAAGTCCCTTCTCCTGGCACGTCGAGCTAACGCCCTGATCTTCCCACCACCATCGTGCCTTTCTGACACGCTCCACGAGTGCGTCCATGGCGCGAGACCACGCCCGCGTCTGCTACCAACTGTATCAACACTTCGCGGCATACCAGCCCCCTGATTCTGTAACTCAGTGCCTATCAACGACGATAGGCATTTTGTATCCATTGAAAGTTTGAAGAGAAATGTCATTTACTATTTCATAGTAAACCTTCAATGGATAAAAATAAATGTCAGTTGCTTTCATTTTTTGATAGGCACTGAGTTACAGAATCAGGGGGCTGGACAGTACTCACCCACTACAGGGTTGGGAATTAAAATTAGTAACGGACTTCTCGGCTCACGACCCGAATAAATTCTTTGTGTTGACTTGCGGGCTTTATTCCTCTCTTAACTAGTAGAGGGCCGGTGATGGATTTAAATGATAAGGGATTGTGTCCAACAAAGTTAAAACAACTGTCGCAACGAAGCCAGACGTTTATTTGTCAAGCACCTACTTAGAAACGTCCACGGGCTCGCGGAGTATTCGCTCTTGTTAAGTGTAGATTAGAGACTACATTGTGTCATTTGTCGGGGGATTGCGGAAGCTTTGATGTCGGAAATATACAAATACTAGATGATGCCCGCGACTTCGTTCGCGTGGATTAAGGTTTTTTGATGCCTGCGCAGGAACTCTCTTATTTTCCGGGATAAAAAGTAAGTTATAATTTATGTGTGTGTGTGTGTGTGTGTGTGTGTATCATATGTGTTATTCCAGATTATAATCTATCTCTGTGCCCAGCTAAATCTAATAATAATTGAAGCTAAAGGACTGAAAACTGAAAGGTCGCAGGTTCGAACCCCACCCGTTGCACTATTGTCGTACCCACTCCTAGCACAAGCTTTCCGCTTATTTGGAGGGGACAGGAGGACATTAATCAACTTCAGCTTTGGCTGACATTCTTTTAAAAGAATCGGAGATTAGCAATACAAGTGGGGTATTGATTGCTAACTTATGATATAAAAGTGTATAAGTAAAATATCATTCATAAATGTAGTAGTGTATAAGTAAAATATCATTCATAACATTAGGTCCATTAGGATAAAAGTCCCGTAAATCTATTCAACTCTAAAAATATTTCCACTTTTAAACAAACCTTTTCACATTTTAATGTCGCAAACCAAAATTGGAATTCATTTTTGCTCTAAAACACGTGGAAATATCTGATTTCAAAGCACTCACACTAGATTAACTACGAACGAGTTTCGCGCGGGAAATCTGACATTTGACGCGTTTAAATGTCATTACTTACAAAATGGCGGACCGAAACGGGGTAATTTAATTCTTTATGGTAAGATCGGCTGGATTTCTCTGTTATTTTATCAATTATCATAAAATTTATATTAAAATCCATCATATATCATCATCATCGGCTCACTCAATAAATTATAAAATAGACTAAGTATTCATTTAATTTTCATTTTTATTTCATGATTCTGGCCAGAATATATATTTTTTTTTTGGAAAATCAAAAGTTCTCAAATCTTCATTTTAGGCTAAGTTTTGAGCTTCGAATACTATTAGGTTAGATATGTCATGGATTGTCTATGATTACTTATCATCTAACGCCATCTATTATCGAGTGGTAGAACTAAATTATTTTAAACAAAACCCAGAACCAAAAAATACATACAATACCTAATAATACTACAGCTTAGAACTTAAAATGTCTGTTCTTTATCATATTTCTGCTCGAACGAACTGCGGAGCTACGGAGTGCGTATAGAAGCGAACACAGACAGACAAAATGAACACGATTGCAGTTCTACATGTTATTGACGAATGAACGATTTTATTGTATGCAATTTTGCACAAGAATCTTGTATTACTTAGGTGATAAGAATAAATATTATTATAAATGTAGTGTATCTATAATAAGTGTACTTAATTCTAATGTTCTGATTTTTTTTTTCAAAGAATTCTGGTTACCTGG
The DNA here is from genome assembly GCA_038048805.1 of Hipparchia sbordonii. Classification (NCBI taxonomy): domain Eukaryota; kingdom Metazoa; phylum Arthropoda; class Insecta; order Lepidoptera; family Nymphalidae; genus Hipparchia; species Hipparchia sbordonii. The sequence goes on along the minus strand of CM076118.1, from coordinate 818,947 downwards.
AAAATCCGAAGATCTGAAAAATGTGTGTGTATGTGGCTTTATAGTTACGGCTGATATCTAGTATGATAGATGGCACATAACAAGTTTTATTTGAGCAAATTAAATAAAAATTATGTAGTATATAAATAATATAACAATAAAACATAATTTCAGACGTTTTGTAATAATTATGGTATTAATATGCCATTAAAATTAAAAAAATAGAAGATTATTTTATAAAAAAAATAAAATAAACTTTAAAAAATGGGAGAAAATAAAAGTTTTCTTGGAGGCGCCGGGTATCGATCCCGGTACCTCTCGCATGCTAAGCGAGCGCTCTACCATCTGAGCTACGCCCCCGATGGTCAAATTGACGAAATAGTGCTACGGTTTCATTAACACTACTAATATTATAAAGACGAAAGTTTGTATGTGTGTGTATGTGTATGTTTGTTACTCCTTCGCGCAACAACGAATGATCCAATTTGGACAACGCGAACGAAGTCGCGGGCATCATCTAATATTATATAGTTAAACCTAGAAAATCATTTATATCACAAATGATAAAAGCATAAAAATATTATACAACAAAGTTTTTTTTTTTTTTGTAAAATCTTGTACGATGGTCCAACTCGCACTTGGCCGCTTTTATTATAGTACCTACTGGAAATATATTAAGTTACCTGCGTAACAAATTAAAAACTTTTGAGATATTTTCACGACCTAACCATTATAATATGGTATGGCACAGAAAAAACTTGCATCCCGTATAGAAACATATCCCGACAGTTTATCCCGGTAAAAAAATCTAAATTCATTAGCTAGTCGCCAATTAACGCTTCAGTAAAACTGGCCTCATAAAAAACAAACTTTACAAAATACTTACATCCACAAATCGACTTGAAAAGAACCCAAATTAAAAAAATATAAAAATGGCCTCTGCCAATAAATTCTTAAACGTTCCATTATAAAGAACTTTGCGAAAATGGCGGGAAACGGTCGGCCATTTTGGAGTTACGAATGAATTGCTAATTGGCGGCACAAAATTTTGAAAAACGTCTCTCTACTAACCCTTTCCGATAAGTTTGACGATTGAAACTTGAAATTGGTATACTTGTTGATTTTAATTAATGTTGCAAATTGGCTGCCTGTATTTTCGATTACCGTTCGATATTTTTGGAATTCACAAACTGACGTTGCGACTTTTTTCTATCAGTGGAAGAGGCAACGATCATTGAGTATAGTAGATTGTTTTTTATTTGAATGCAAGTTTGTCGTTGACTGCGATCTCACCTGATGGTAAGTGACGATACGGTTTAAGATAGTAGCGGGCTAACTTGTTGATTTTAATTAATGTTGCAAATTGGATGCCTGTATTTTCGATTACAGTTCAATATTTTTGGAATTTACGAACTGTTGTTGCGACTTTTTTCTATAGAGGAAGAGGCAACGATCAACAAGCATAGTAGATTTTTTTTATTCGATGGTAAGATAGTCCTTGACTGCGATCTCACCTGATGGTAAGTGATGATGCAGACTAATGCAGACTATACACAGATACCCCCTCTTTTCCGTAGAGGGTTAAAAATATTTCATAGTAATAATACCGCATCACTTAGTATTTCGAGAGTTAATTAAAAAAGTCTCGATTCTCGCTGACGACAATTACCTTAATTAATTTTAGGGTTCCTTATAACTTTTTACGATAACAAATAGCCCCGAATAATGAACTCAGCACACATAAACATCAGTACAAGTATCTTTTTGTGTTTCTAAATTGTCTCTGGTCTGGTCTGGTGGGAGGCTTTTGCCGTGGCTAGTTACCACCCTACCGTCAAAGACGTGCCGCCAAGCGATTTAGCATTCCGGCACGATGGCGTGTAAAAACCGATAAGGGGTATGGGTTGAATTTACACTGCTATACCCCTTCCAAGTTAGCCCGCTACCATCTTAGACAGCATCGTCACTTACCATCAGGTGAGATCGCAGTCAAGGGATATCTTGTCATCGAATAAAAATAAAAAAAAAGACACGGGTCACATAAAGTTCTTATCTGTAGTGCTAACATAGCCGTCTTCCCGATTGAAATTCTGGTTTTAAACTAGCCAGTGTGGAATCCGTGCAAACCAGAAAAGCGTCGTACAGCACCTTTAAAAAGTGACGTTGTTAGTGTTTTTTGCCGAACTTTAAATGACGTTCCTCCGAAAAGACCAAGAAGGCGGGTAGATAGCTTCTACCCATGACAGCTTCAACTTGACGTCTCGCAACACCGCAGTCTCGTCGTGACCACGGTCCATGCAATTGGATCGAAATATCGACAATTCCAACTAAAATAATTACCGTGGTCCGTACTCGTATTATTTTATAACAATTAATATATAACTAAAAAAATTTGTGCACTACCTAAAAAAATCTCCCTGTATAATTGAATCCAAACAAAAGTTAACTTTCATATGAAAGTATTCCACATATTTTTAATCCTTAGTTACTCAAAAAAATTGCACCCGAATCGATGATTTTGGCATTGTTACGCGAAAAATGAAAAAAGTACAACATATTTTTAATCCTGTTACTACGGAACCATCGACGCGTAAAGGCAAACACTGTTTTGCTATCTTTTTCCTATACTGGCATTCAGTAGCACGGCTAAGAGAAGACTACTTCTGTGACGCAGATCGTTGTGGACTTCATTAAAAAAAAATATTCTCCTCCTCCTCTCCCTTCCAAATAAACGGAAAGCTTGTATTAGGAGTGGGTACCAGGTTTGTCCTTCAATCACGCAGCAACGGAGCAACGAATGTGATTTTTTGCATGGGTATAGTTGAGTTCTTGGAGAGTGACATACTTAGGCTACTTTTTATCCAGAAAAAATGAAGAGTTTCCGTGGGACTATAAAAACCTTATTCCACGTAAAGAAAATCGCGGGCATCAGTTATAGTAGGTAAAATAAATAAATAAATAAACATTTATTCAGCTCACACAAAAAATTCAAATTAGGTACAGAGTTTGAGTAATACTAAGTGAGATCTATAGACTGCACCCCCACTCCGCCCAGACCCAAGACAGAGCCAAAACGAGACAGATTTATGTCAGAGCACATTTCTGTGGCTCGTTTCAACTCTAACCCAAGTCCGAGCCGAGCCAGAGTACACTCTATAGATCTCAGCATTAATCTATGTCCTTAGATATGTTTTTTTACATAGAAAAATTAAAAAAAAAACAAAGCATAACATGCATGCTTTTTTTTTTTTTACAAAGGTAAATACATTTTTAACGACCAAATCTCTGGAATGATCTTGGCGAAAGATCGTCGCCAAGGATACTAACAACCAGGACAGCTTTTATCTAGGAAATAGAAATAGACTACTTTTTCCCTAGAAAATCAAAAAGTTCCCACGGAATTGTTAAAAACCAAACTCCGCGCGAACGAAATCACGGGCATCAGCTAATCTAAATATAAGTATAAAAGGAAAAGGTGACTGACTGAATGACTGATCTATCTTGCACAACTCAAATCACTTTACGGATCGGATAGCTATTATGACGTAGGTATCCGCTAAGAAAAAAATTTTGAAAATTCAGCCCCTAAGAGAATAAAATAGCGGTTTGAAAAATCGAACTCAAAATGTACGAAGCCACGAGCAAAAGCTAATATACTATAAAATGTGATAAAAACTAGTAGATGAAATAAAAATTGCTGTAAAATAAAATTCCTTTGATACATACAAAAAATGGCGGATTAAAAATCAGGAATCGGATTATTTTGCACGGACTACCGGCGGATTACCGGGGGATTTGCGGTGAGCGCGGGCCTACCCACCCCCCCGGTGGAGGGGAGAAGGTACACGCTTCGGCAAAATACTGGACCACGGGGTCCTGATAAAAATAATTTAAAAGTAAAAATTCCTTTCACAAAACCGACTTTAAGCCTCAACGGTTGCGGTGCGGATTGAAATTGAAAGGTCGCAGGTTCGAACCCCACCCGTTGCACTATTGTCGTACCCACTCCTAGCACAAGCTATCCGCTTATTTGGAGGGGATAGGAGGATATTAGTCAACTTCAGCTTGGCTAATATTCTTTAAAAAAAACACCACTACAAAGTACCTATATCAATTGTGCCTATATTTGAAGAGATTCCTCGATTTCTACAAGATCCCATCATCAGATCCTGACCTGATGGCAATGGAACCACCTGGGAAGTATACACTTTCAAACAACAAAAGAATTTTCCAAATCGGTCCAGGCGTCTTCGAGTAATCGGGCAACATACAAAAAAAAATTATTCCGACGAATTAAGAACCTCCTCCTTTTTTGGAAGTCGGTCAAAAAGGTCTATCGAGATTTTGATTAGAAACTCAAAAAGCATGTTTTTATGATTTTTATGTATGGTGTACCAAAACTCACATAAATTCTCGATACATTAAGAATTACTTTTTTTAACCTTTTTAACTTTCAAGCTAAGTCGAACAATACTTGAAATAAACTTCCAAGTTAGTATGTGACGCAAATAAGTTAGAACAAACGCCTAGCTAAACTAAGTTTCGAGACTCACTCGAGTCAAGTTTAGTTTAGTTTTAGTGAGTTTTTATTCCGCGCGGGCTAATGTTAGATTGGCTAAGCTAAAGTTAAGAACTTTCGTCTAAAAACCATACTCTCAATTTGTATAAGCACTACTTAAGTTTAGGAAAAAATACTTAATTCCAAGGCAAGTAAAGAGTTTCGAAACCAGAAAGTTGCTTATGCAGAACTTTAACTTAGTATCGTGTCTTTGTTTGGTGGAAGGCTTTGGCCGTGGCTAGTTACCACCCTACCGCCAAAGACCTGCCGCTAAGCGATTTAGCGTTCCGGCACGATGGTGTTTAGAAACCGATTAGAGGTATGGGTTGAATTTACACTGCTATAGCCCTTCCAAGTTAATCCGCTATCATTTTAGACTACATCGTCACTTACCATCACGTGAGGTAGCAGTCAAAAAAAAGACGTGTGGCACTCGGGGACTGCCGCGGTAAAGCTATTGCATAGCATTTTTTATCAACGCCATCTAGCGGTGAGAGGAGTCCCGTGTCAGGTTATTTTCGTTACGGAATTTCTGGATTCGGTCTCCACGCTCAAGGCCCGCGATAGAAGCTATGCAATAGCTTAAAAATAATAGAATAGAATAGAAATATTTTTTATTCAACTTTCACAAGTGCTTTTGAATCGTCGATGAATCTACCACTGGTTCGGAATGCCCTTCCTGCCGAGAAGAGCCAGCAATAAACTCGGCGATTGCTCTTTTTAAAGAAATTTTTTTACAATAGGGTAACAAAACTATGCTATGTATACAGTGTTTAAAATGTTCATTTTTTTCCTTTCAGGTTATAAGGGTAACAGAGGCGAAATCTGGTAAGTTTTTTATAAGTTGTAAAAAGCCTCAATAGCCCAACGGTTAAATATGCGGACCGAAAACTGAAAGGTCGCAGGTTCGAGCCCCACCCGTTGCACTATTGTCGTACCCACTCCTAGCACAAGCTTTCCGCTTATTTGGAGGGGTTAGGAGGATATTAGTCAACTTCAGCTTGGCTAGATAGATATTCTTTACAAAAAAAGTGCGTCGATTGGTTCTGCTATCATGAAACAACGGAGCAACTTGAAATCTTTTGACTATTTTCGTACTTAAATAACGTAAGCGTCAAGATGACTGACCAAAGTGACCGATCAGCGTCAAATTTTTCCAGCATTTAGTACCTACCTATTTAGTACTATTTAATACCTTTGTTTAAATATATGGTACCTCAATTCAAACAGAGAAAGGAGAATGGGCGGTTTCGTCCCCAGAGTGTATCAAGTTGTGATATATGTCATTTTAAAGGTCATGATAATAGCTTCATTTTATTGTATGACACCAACTATGAGACACGTGCAGGGAAAGAACTATGATTTTTTTAATTTTTTTATAATAGAACGTATTTATTTTTGTTTTTTTTGTTTTTTTTTTAATACAGAATGTATGCGTTATTTTAGGGGTTTCATTTATTTAGTATAAACTCAAAAAAACGCTTAAACCCTACCTAAAGCCGTCTCCAACCGCCCCTATAACGGCCCCTGACCTCACATCTAATCTATTATACGCGCGTCCTTTGTAAACGCCGTAGTTGGTAACTATTAACTACGCGGCGCGCACATATCTTTTGCTCTTTAGGATCAGTACTATTTTGAGTTTTTGACCTCTGTCCTCTGTACGTTTAACGGACTTGATTTTTCTGTTTTTGCTTTGATTGTGGCTAGTTCGTACGCGTAGTTTGTGGGGGGATCTTTTACCCCTTGACTAGCAAGCGGTATTAAGGTCCTTAATACCTGCTTAATCTATTGTCTAGTTACAACATACAGCAGGGTCGTCTCCTCTGTCCGTGAGGCCTGAGGGGGTACGCGCTTCGAGGCATGTCCTCATGGCCTGGGCGGGGCACGGGAAAGAGCATTTCGCCGGTGTTGAGTTTCGGCCTTATGGCCGAGGCTCACTGGCGTTGGTTAGGAGCCTGTGGTCCGTCGTATCCGTGGGGCTCCGCACCGTGGGCGGGTATTCCGCCGCCGTGTGCGGAGCGATGTCAAATCCGGTGGGTGGCTCCGCGCTATGGGCGAGTGAATCGTCCAGTGGATTTCGCATCGTTTTCGTCGTCGCTGGAGTCACTTGCGTGCCTCCTCGGTGTTGGCGATCGCAGGAGCTCTCGAGGTAGGGGACGTCCGGTCGTGGGTCGGCTGGTTAGCGGTGCGATGCCGTTGAGGTGCTGGTACGGTCCGCAATCGGCGCGCTAACATGCGTCGCGCAACTGAGCGGACGTACTCTTCCACGGTGGGCATCTTGAGGTCGCGATGGATGACGTCGTTCCTCACATACCTTGGAGCTCCAACGATCAGACGGAGGCACTTATTCAGGAGGACCTGTAGGCGGCTCCTCTGACTTGCCGAGTAGAGTGCATACCAGGCAGGTGCCGCGTACGTCAGTCTGGAGCGGATATAGGCTCCGTAGATGAGGAGCTTGGTCTTCGGTGATAGGCTTGAATTGAAGACTTGGTGAAGCATCGACCCTGTCGCCTTGGCCTGGTTCACAACTTGGTTGACCAACGGAATCAGGTTAAGGCTGAGGTCGATGCGGCACCCCAAGTAGCCCACCAAAGTTCGTCAAACTATGTCCTGCCCTCGGAAGCGGAGTTGATGCATAGGCTTCCGGTCTCCGGATGTCGAACAGGATAGCGGCCGTCTTTCCCACGTTGACGGTCATCCTCCATTTGACCATCCATTCCGGAAGCAGATCCAGCAGGCGCTGCATCTTGTTGCAGACGACGATCTGTTGGTACGACGAAGCGAGATACGCGCTGTCGTCGGCGTAGAGCGACAACAGCACGCCTTCCTCACCCTCGCGTAGATGTCCGGCGAGGGTAAGGATGTTGTTAGTGTACAATGCGTACAGACACGGCGATAGGCAGCGGCCCTGGGGTACTCCTGCACGTATGCGGCGCGGCTGGGAGTCCGCGCCCTCCGCGGAGACGTGGAAGGATCTGCCTTCCAGGAAAGAAGCCACCAGCCGCACGATCATTGGTGGTAGGTTGGTCGAGAGATCGCCGGTATGCCACACGCGATCGAAGGCCTTCTCGATATCGAGAAAGACCCCGACGGTGCAGTACCCCTTGTTCTTCTCACTGGCGATGTGGTGAAGTCCTCTCGCCAGCTGGAGCGTCGTCGAGTGGTTGCTGCGAAAGCCGAACTGCTCGTCCCTTAGTTGGATGTACGGGGCAAGCCTTCGCAGCAACAAACGCTCAAACAGCTTGGTGATGTGCGGCAGTAGGGTGATGGGACGGTAGCTCTCTGGATGGTGGCGATCCTTGCCCGGTTTGGGAATGGTGATGACCTTCCCCCTTTTCCAGGTCTCCGGGAAGTGTGCGGTGTGGAGTACCTCATTGAAGAGTCTCGTTAGGGCAACGAGACCTCTTCTGGGCAACTGCTGAAGTGTGGTGATCGGAATTCCGTCGTAGCCTGGCGCCTTCCGTTTGGGGAGTCGGAATACGGCCTTCCTCAGCTCAGACGGGGAGATGAACTCGCCTCCCCGGAGCTGGGGAGTCGGGGCCGACAGGAATTCCCGCACTTGTTGGTCGATCTCTTCGTGGTGCCTGTACGCATTTTCACTGGCCGGTGGGTTTGGAGTAAATTGTATCTCCATATACTCCGCCATGATCTCAGCACGATCCTGGACGGAGTATTTTTGCCTACCCTGGCTGTCTAGTACAGCGTAGACGAGTGAGTCGGTTCCGGTGAGTTTCTTGCACAGGTGATACAGCGTCGTTTCTCCCAGGCAGGCCCCTGCCTGGATTATTGTTGCATATCTACGCAGTACCCCTGTACTGCGTAGATATGCAAGCACGGAGGTGAAGGTGCAACACAGACAAGTGGCCACACCGCACTATATAAAATAAAACTAATTACCGTCGTACCAACTAGCCACAATCAAAGCAAAAACAGAAAAATCAAGTCCGCTAAACGTGCAGAGGACAGAGGTCAAAAACTCAAAATAGCACCGATCCTAAAGAGCAAAAGATATGTGCGCGCCGCGTAGTTAATAGTTACCAACTACGGCCTGTACAAAGGACGCGCGTATAATAGATTAGATGTGAGGTCAGGGGCCGTTATAGGGGCGGTTGGAGACGGCTTTAGGTAGGGTTTAAGCGTTTTTTTGAGTTTATACTAAATAAATGAAACCCCTAAAATAACGCGTACATTCTGTATTAAAAAAAAAAAAAAAAAAACAAAAATAAATACGTTCTATTATAAAAAAATTAAAAAAATCATAGTTCTTTCCCTGCACGTGTCTCATAGTTGGTGTCATACAATAAAATGAAGCTATTATCATGACCTTTAAAATGACATATATCACAACTTGATACAGTCTGGGGACGCAACTCATACAAAAGTGCCCATTGTCCTTTAATTTAATAAGTGGTCAGGCATCTTGACGTCAAGATGACTGACCACTTTTGAATTTCCCCATAAGGGCTTAGTATTGTGCATTTGTTTCTTCTATTTATTATTTCACGAAACTATAATTCAATTACCGAATAATGTCGGTACAAGTAAGTTTTTTTTTATCAACAATAAAAAAATGTAAATTGTCTATGGTACCTTTCCTTATTTGAAACGTACTCAACGAAATCGTGTAGAGATACTTCTTCTACATGAATAAGCGGTAATGAAGCAAAGACAATATTTTTTCTTTCTTACGTAACATGCATAATCTTCATGTAATCTTGCCTAACTAACCACCATTCACAAGAAGCTTGCTTACATTCCTATTTTCATCTCTTTTCTGTAATTTTTATCCTTTTTATTAATATTATAAATGCGAAAGTGTTTGTTTGTTGGTTTGTCCTTGAATAACACTTCAACAGAGCTACGGATCGACGTGATTTTTTGCATGGGTGTAGTTGAGGACCTGGAGAGTGACATAGGCTACTTTTTATCCCGGAAAATCAAAGAGTTCAAGAGAGATCAAGAGTCAGTCAGTCAGGACTTTGAATTTTATATAATATATAGATTAGACAGTAGATTAGGTATAGACCAGAGACAGTAAAAGCTACACAGGTATAGAGAAACAAAGTGCCAGCCATAAAACGAACCTTTTCCACTTATCAGCGCCATTACACGTGTCGGTCTGTCCGTCCGGCCGTTACCCCGAAACCCGGACCCTAATAACAGTTAAACAAAACACCCCCCGTTTATTAAAAGCGGTTAACGCGTTAAGATTTTGTTTTATGGAGCGGATTTTCCTTTTACTCGAGGTTTTAATAAAGCTGAAATGTTTTGCTTATAGTTTGTATTTGAGGTTAATATCATCTGACTAGCTTCTGACCGCGGCCTCGCTTGCTTTAAGTTCGATAAGAACTACGAAAGACTGACTGATCTATCAACTCACAGCCACAGAATACCTAATAAGTACCTAAATGTAGAGATTTGTTTTTTTTTAATTCGATGACAAGATAGCCCTTGACTGCGATCTCACCTGATGGTAAGTGACGATGCAGTCTAAGAGGGTAGCGAGCTAACTTGGAAGGGGTATAGCAGTGTAAATTCAACCCATACCCCTAATCGGTTTCTACACGCCATCGTGCCGGAACGCTAAATCGCTTGGCGGCACGTCTTTGACGGTAGGGTGGTAACTAGCCACGGCCAAAGCCTCCCACCAGACCAGACCAGAGACAATTTAGAAATAATAAATTCCTAAATTGCCCCCGCTGGGAATCGAACCCGAGACCTCCCAGTTATAAGACCACAGCGCTCACCACTGCGCCAGGGAGGTCGTCAAACCTAGCTGACGCAGTCTGACTAGCTTTTGGCCGTCGCCTCGCTCGCGTAAAGTTCGATAAGAAAAGGTGACTGACTGACTGATCTATCAACTCACAGCCACAGAATACCTAATACCGAGATTTGTTTTTTTTAATTCGATGACAAGATAGTCCTTGACTGCGATCTCACTTGATGGTAAGTGACGATGCAGTCTAAGAGGGTAGTGGGCTAACTTGAAACAGGCATAGCAGCGTAGATTCATCCAGTACCCCCTACCACTCGACAAAATAATTTAAATAAATAACGACTCTTATTAACACACGATAAAGTGCAATTCAGGTTGACACAGCGCTACTTGCCTACCGTCTTATTCATCTAGATTTTTCTCTCTTTCTAATGCGTAACTCTTATCCCTTGTTTAAATTTATGCAATGGGAAATGCAGTAATTCCTTCGGGATCATATATAAGCGTACACTCAACCCCACAAAGGCTTTCTGAACTTTGTACAGGCGACATAGTATATGATAATAAACCCTTAGGTAGGTACACCTCCTAATCGGTTAATACCGTACCGAAACGCTTAATCGCTTGACAATACAGCTTTGATACAAGGGAGCCATCTTTATTAAAATCCTAACCTCAAAGCCAAAGGACACAGCTTCCCAAACTATGCCTTAATAAGTGACACTGTGACTATGAATACGTGACTTACGCAATCAAGGTACCTGCAAGGCACAAGGTACAAGAATTTCATTAAAGTTAAAATCTCCTGCTGTTAAGGCGTGTTCACATTGCGCTGTCAGTACGCGGCAGTCCCACCGTGCTAGGAAAATACACTGTATAATGCGATTCAAATGAGAATAAGACTGCCAAACAGCCATTTTATATTTCTGTCCTGCTCATATCCGGTTTACTCTGAGTGAGATAGAAACAGAAAATGGCGGCTTCTCATTCCTATTGTCATTTGAATCGCATTATATCTTCAGATACAGTGTTTTATCGTAACAGCGACAAATGAGTTCCTCGCACATGATTTCATATAGTGGCATTTAAATATTTCAATTAAGTCTTAAAAATACTAAGAAACTTCAAATGCAAATACACTGTATCTCGTAAAGCATAATGGTATAAAAAAAAATAGAAAATCGTGATTTCTGAAAAATGTTTGGTTTTTAAATACACGGCTGCAGATATTAGCAAACAAAACTAAAAAAATTCTTTATTTCGTGTACTAAGTGCTTAACATGATTATGAAAAATCAAGACTCAACCACCGGTTTAGAAAGCAAATTCTGCCGAGTAGAGCCGACAACAAACTCAACAGTTGATCTTTTCAAATCTAAATTGTTACAATATGTATCATATCAATCCTAAAAGATAAAGTTAGTCTTATTTGCTCAAATAAAATGTCAGTTCCAACGTAATATAATAAGTCTATGGTTCCAATATATTCTGCCATTTTAGCGTACAAATATTTAAATTACACACAAACTTTATACAGAGGTATATTCGCCATAGAGCTTGACTTTTTTGACTTGGCTTAGTTAAAAGGACACAAATAAAAAGTCCTGACATAAAGTCACGTTTTTTCTTTGTCTTGAGTCTGAATTGACAAGATTGTCATCTTAAGGCTCCAGCCACAGGGTCAGCTGTCAGACAGTACGCCGCCGCTTGCTGTGAGGTTCGTGTGAACACTCCCTTAGTCCCGCTGCACACAGGCGACTAGACATATTTTCAAAGTTATGCAGATATTGTCTTAGGCTTGAGTGAAATATTTTGGATCGTTTTAGGAGATATTGCATTGTTTCACCGTTATTGGGAATTAATAACCCTAGAGGCTACACGGCAATTACAAAGTGTCTTCTAGAAAGATTTGAGACCTACAAGAAAAGTTAATTATGCGTATGTTAATCTGAATCCTTACTAATAATTTTACTTGCTTATTATCCTTATCCTTACTAATCCTTATTTATCCTTACTTAATATACAAATGAGAAAGTGTGTTTGTTTGTCGGTTTGTCCTTCAATAACGCTGCAACAAAGCTAAGGATCGACGCAATTTTTTGCAAAGGTATAGTTAAGGACCTAGAGAGTGACATGAGCTACTTTGTATCCCAGAAAATTAATGAGATCCCGCGGGATTTTTAAAAAACTAAATCCACGCGGACGAAGTCGTGGGCTAGTATACATATAAAACGTGACTGACTGATCTATCAACGCACAGCTCAAATCATTGGGCAGATCGAGCTGAAATTACAGATAGCTATTATGAAAATACAGACAGCTATTATGACAGCTATTATGATGAGTAGCATCCGCTAAGAAAAGATTTTTGAAAGTTCAATAATTTTTGAATAAATTGAAATATTAGTCTCAGATATTAACACTAACATCTGATAATAACCGTTGAACCTTAAAATCAAAGTCTCCTACCATTATTTAAATAATGCAAAGGCGTCACGACCTTCAGCAATGAGGAATACGATGCAGAGAGAGAGGCAAATTTTATTTATTTATTAACCAACTCTTCCATTAACTTTACAGGACAAAAATCCCAATTCGCCACCTTAAAAGCTATCATAATATATCCAATATACTATTAAAAATAAATAACCTAATCTATAATATTATTACTGTAACATATCGACCACATTGCGACCCTTGTGAGTTCACTCAGAGATTAAACTTATAGTTCACATTATTGTTTAACCCCAGTAGTTTAAACCAATTAATCCAAAGCCGGGCTGTTGTTACAAACGTACGAATTCCTTTAATTAACCTACCGTGAAAAAAACCAAAAAAAAAAAAAATTTAGTCCACTCGCAGACGGGGAAAAATATCAAACGTCAAATTAATAATCACTCAAAACTCGGCAGCGCCCAGCAAACCGTGAACCCGCCGTAAACCACGTAAACGGCTTGAAAAACTGTAATTTTTTTTCAGTTTCGAGCCATTGTGACTTGGAAATTTCAGCGTGGAGTAATGCAAATACTCTGTTGGCAGGCAAAAGCGACTATAATTACGCTCTTGGGCGGAATCGTGGCGTGTGGCCCAAACTTGCAGTTTTTAGCGGAAAACGAGACGATTTTCGGTCTGTTTTGCTCTTGCATTTCATTTACAACTTATGTATTATGTATCTTCTATTTAAAAAATTGCAGTTGCATGGATCTAAGTGGCATTACAATAATTTTAATTTAAACTTTAACCTTCTCAAAGATCTCACATACACACACACACACACACACACACACACACACACACACACACACACACACACACACACACACAGACACGTCAAATTTATAATACCCCGTCGTTTTTGCGTCGAGAGTCAGGTTGCTCACAGGTCTTTCGTCAGATCATGAATGGATGAATCGGCTTTATATTCAGCAACCCAAAAAATAGTGTGAAGTGTTATACTTTGTTAAATTACTATAGCTACATAATATTGTAACTTTTCGAATAGAGCAACTGCTGAGTTTCTTGGCGGCTTTTCTCAGCAGAATCTGCTTTTAGAAACTGTGATCGCACTTTTCATAAAAGCCATAACAATAATAAGAAATAGAATATTTTAAATTTTGTAAAGTATTCCCCTAACATATTAAGGATTTTTTGAGCACTGACAAGATAGAGTTAGAACGAGACACACAATACACAGTGTGAGGACATATTTCTATCATTTTAACTTTGTCTCAATTATGAGCTAAGTTATAGCACGCTGGATTGATCAGGCAGTGTCTCAACTCTCAACCTAATTATGGTTTTTTATTGATAATTGTAAGACCTTATTTCATTAAATTTCATTTCAATTTCATTGCAATTTCAAGGTCCTAAAGTAATATTTTTGAGTAATCAATTGATTTTTTCAGTGTCCACAATACCAATACAAATTATATAAGCCACGGCAAAATGTAGGTGTAAAAATTGGTGTTCTTTAAAAGAGCATATTTATAACTATAAATAATTCTGATTATAAAATTACTGGTTTATTTATCGCTCACCAAAATAGTTTTAACACTTTACCTACTCAATTTAGCTATTATTATTATTATTAATTAATTATGCTTTTACACGTATAAATGAGTTTAATTTGTACATATTTGATCATCATTAGACTAATTGAGATAATGTATCAACACATTTTGTGATAATTAACTTAACAAGACCAAATTTATAGTTAGTAAACTTTCAATTAGAAAATGTTAAATTTTTGTAACTCTTATTAGATAAATATTGCATTATTTAAAGACTTATTTATTATTATTTTAAAGACTTCATTTTAGATGTTTGTTCGTTTGTTCACTGTGCAAACATTTAACTTCTAATATTTTTTTCTAAAATTTATTTATTTATTAACTGACTTCAAAGAAAGAAGGAGGTTCTCAATTCGTCGGAATCTTTTTTTTTTTAATGTATGATCCCCGATTAGGTACTCGAAGACGCCTGGACCGATTTGGATTTTTTTTTTGTTTGAAAGGGTCTACTTCCCAGGTGGTCCGTTGTCGTCAAGTCAGGATCTGATGATGGAATCCTGGTGAAATCGAGGGAATTCTTCAAATTTTAAAGGCACAATTGATATACTTTGTAGTGACATTTGAAGTCGGGTTCGTAAAAAGAATTTTTACGATCTCACCTGTTGGTAGTAAGTGACGATGCAGTCTAAGATGGTAGCGGGCTAACTTGGAAGGTGTATGGCAGTGTAGATTCAACCCATACCCCTAATTGGTTTCTGCACGTCAACGTGCCGGAACGCCGAATCGCTTGGCGGCACGGTTGAGTGGTAACTAGCCGTGGCCAAAGCTACCAAACCAGACCAGAGACAATTCAAAAATTGTGAATTCCCAAATTGCGCCCGCCGGGAATTGAAACCTAAACCACCCAATTATAAAACCACAACGCTCACCACTGCACCAGGGAGGTTGTCAAAAAATCTTCGACAAGACGCTCGAAAAAGTCTTCCGTCGTTCGCTTGCGCCAAACGCCTCGACCCAGATCTCGTCACAATGAGTATGATCTTTTAATGCGTCACTTTGTTCCTCCCAGTTCTGTACGGCGCAAGGCCTAATGCGCCCTTATGGATCGTGGATGTGCATTTGTGCCTATTTAGAGACCCTTCTTTATATAACCTGCGAGGCTGTGATATGATATTTAACTATTTGTAGCTAACGCCCACGAGTTCGTTCACGTGAATTGAAGTTTTTGACGTCTTTCAAATCACACCAAAATAAACGGGTACCAGTCTATGACATTCTACTAGAGACGAGTTATATACTCACAAAACAAGCGAAAAAATTGTTCCGAACGACGAAGAGTATAATAGAGTACTTCATTGTTAAATGACATGACAAATTATTACGACAAATATCTGCAATTACGCGCTTCATTTATCGCACGCTTGTAACATATCCACCTCTTTTTATAGATATACTATATCATAGGGTCAGAAAATGTAGCGTAACGAAAAGGTCTACCTTAATATCTACAACTATACGTCTTACCTTAATAACTACAAAACTATAAGTTTTAGAAACATGAACCTAATGTCATTATTTAGAGTATTTAGATATAGGTAGCCATCTCGCTGCTAAGACCTTGAGTTTTCATCGGGGCCAGGCGGGGCGGCGGGGGAGGGGCACTGCGTAGAATAACCGAAAGTCCCAGATATAGACGTTTCACATTAAAACCAACGGCCGTGTGCACTAACACCGCAAAACTTTTTTTTTACTTTAATCTTTAATGCAGGACCATGGCCACCCCATCAATTTTTTTAATTTTACTAGCCTTTGTTACCCGGAATAAGCTAAGGATTCTAACGATATTTCATTCATCAAAATCGATTCAGACGAATACAATTTATAGTGGAATATACAAACTCACATACATACATACATGAACCCTGAAAATAATATAGTCCTTTTTTCAGGCAGTCGTTTAAAAAAAAGGATTCGAACAATTCTAACACAGTTCATGACAAAACATTAGTCCTAAACAAAAAATCTAAACTTTTAACCGCTTCATCGGACGAAAAGTTTTCCATGTTTTAGAAACATTTAAGTGATTTCCGCTGTTGGTGGCGGCAACGGCTACAGAGGCCGATGCCTCTACCCATTTTTATAATCCTTCGACATTAAAATGTAAACTCGACGATTTCGACGACCTCCCTGGCGCAGTGGTGAGCGCTGTGGTCTTATAACTGGGAGGTCTCGGGTTCGATTCCCGGCGGGGGCAATTTAGTAATTTATTATTTCTAAATTGTCTCTGGTCTGGTCTGGTGGGAGGCTTTGGCCGTGGCTAGTTACCACCCTACCGTCAAAAACGTGCCGCCAAGCGATTTAGCGTTCCGGCACGATGGCGTGTAGAAACCGATTAGGGGCATGGGTTGAATTTACACTGCTATACCCCTTCCAAGTTAGCCCGCTACCATCTTAGACTGCATCGTCACTTACCATCAGGTGAGATCGCAGTCAAGGGCTATCTTGTCATAGAATAAAAAAAAAAAAAAAACTTCCTGTTTTAACATAGCGATTTGCGAATTGCCATTATTAAAACGCGGACATTCTATCCAATATATTATATATATTGATTTATATTTTATATATTTTCTACAAACTAACTGATACTAGCTTTTGCCTTTTTAGATTTTAAAACCCCTATTTTACCCCCTTAGGGATTGAATTTTCAAAAATACTTTCTTAGCGGATGCCTACGTCACGTTATAATACCTAACTATCTGTATGCCTTTCAGCTCGATCCGTCCAGTGGTTTGAGCTGTGCGTTGATAGGTCAGTCAGTCAGTCACCTTTTCTTTTATTAGATTATTTTTACCTCTACCATGAGGGTTACTATTTGCTATTTATTTATATGATTAACCGACTTCCAAAAAGGAGGAGGTTATCAATTCGGCCGGTATCTTTTTTTTTTTTTTTTTTTTCTATGTATGCCCGCCGATTACTCCGGGGTTTCTGGACCGATTCACGCGATTTTTTTTTTAATCGACAGAAGAAGCTCGCGAAATGGTCCCATAAAAATTTTTACCTTCAACTCTTCAAGCCTGATGCTGCAGAGATACTTTCCCCCTAAATTATGGGGTTTTAGGAACTGTCATTTACGAATTGGTATGCTTGGCCTAGACATATACTAGATCTTAGAGCTTCAGGTCCTACTCCTCAATCCTGATGCTGCAGGGTACTGCCCACCTAAACTATGAGGTTTTAGAAACTTTCGCTTGCGAATTAATATTATTGGTATTAAGCATAGCCTACATTGTAGAGCTCAAGGTCCTAGCTCTTCAATCCTGATGCTGCAGGGTACTGCCCACCTAAACTGTGAGAATTTAGGAACTTTCTCTTGCGAATTGATATTGTTAGTATTAAGCATAGTCTACATCGTGGAGCTCAAAGTCCTAGCTCTTCACTCCTGATGCTGCAGGGTACTGCCTACCTAAACTGTGAGGATTTAGGGACTTTCGCTTGCAAATTGATATTGTTAGTATTAAGCATAGGCTACATCGTGGAGTTCAAGGTCCTAGCTCTTCAATACTAATGCTGCAGGGTTACTGTCTACCTAATCTGTGAGGATTTAGGAACTGTCGCTTACGAATTGATATTGTTGGTACCAAGCATATACTACATATAAAATTCAAGGTTCTAGCTCCTCAATCCTGATGCTGCAGGATTGGAGGGATTACGAACTGTCGCTTTCGAATTGATATTGTTGGTACCAAGCTTGGACTACATCATGGACCTCCTGGTCCTAGCTCTTTAGAAATTGTGTGTTGTTAATAAGTACTGTAGGTACCAAGTATAGACTACTTTAGTACCGTAGTGTTGGAGGGAGGGGAGAAAGAGAGCAGGAACAAGCTACACTAAAAAGCTTAAAATAAAAATTCTTTTCAAAAAACCGACTTCAAACGCCACTACAAAGTATAAAAATAATTTTATTTTGTACACGTTTGTTGAAGTCGGGCGGACTTAACTAGAAACGATGAAATCGATGCGCAACGCTTACCTTATGGTGACATATAAGAGACACGCTTATTGAAATCGGGTGAGCATCGCGTATCGGTTTCATCGTTTCTATTTAAGCCGCCCGACTTCAACAAACGTGTACAAAATAAAATTATTTTTATACTTTGTAGTGGCGTTTGAAGTCGGTTTTTTGAAAAGAATTTTTATGTTTGTTACTACTTCACGCCACAACGAATGAACAGATTTGGAATGGAGGTAGCTCACGCCCAGGATTAACACATAGGCTGCATTAGGAAAATTATAGAGTTCCCGTGGGAATCAAAACCTTTAATCCACGCGGATGCAGTCGCGGGAATCATCTAGTTATTCAAAAATTATTATAAAATGCCGCAAATTGCGTAAGTTAGATTTTTAAACACAGGTTTTAGCTTATTTATGTTTTTAGACGAAATTATTTGCACAACATAAGATTATTCTTTTGATGCTAAAATTACACTTTGTTGACATGAGAATTTCTTAAATAAACGAAATGTCTCTCGCAAAGGAATTTTACGCTGAATACTTTATTAATACACATCAAAAGATACAGTTATGTCTCTTGGGAGTGAATTGTGGAATTATTAAACTAGGGTTGCTGTCAACAGCTGTATTGAACAGCTCAAATTAATTTTTGTATGAAAGGTATAATCTGTTTCTTAACCGCTATCCTACTTCCTAATAATATCTACTACTAGCTGATTCCCGTGACTTCGTCCGCGTGGAAAAAGTTTAGAGTGACTTGCTACTATCCGCGAGAAGTTATGTCCGATAATATTTAGTAGATCTTCACCAAAATTAAATAAAATATTTTTAATAGTACACAAATTATAATAAAAAAAGAATTATCAAATTCGGTTTAGATTTGACGAAGTTATAGAGCAAAATCAACAAAAACTTTCATCCCCTATCCCGGATAAACCTTATTGTTTATCAGGATAAAAAGTATTTTTTATGTTGATATAGAGTATCAGCTACCACTATACCAAATTTCATTTAAATCCATTCAGTAGTTTTTGCGTGATTCGCGCCGAGACAGACAGACAAAAAAGAAAGAGAGACAAAAAATTCAAAAAAAATTGTTTTGGGCTCAGTATCGATAATAGAGCATCTTCCGATTGAAATTTTCAAAATATGTTTAATGTACAGAAGTCGTCCCGTTACAGTTTTATTATAAGTACCTCTAGGTAGATAAACGTGAAAGTTTGTAAGGATGAATGGATGTTTGTTACTCCTTCACTTTACGAGTGAACCGATTTGGATGCAATTTAAAATTGAGACAGCTCATACCCAGGATTAACACATAGGCTACATGTTATCCCGGAAAATTAAAGAGTTCCCGCGAAGAACAGATTCGAGCACGATGGCGTTTATTTGATCACCTTGATTCCATAACCTGGCAAAACAGCATTCTACGTAATTCATTTTAATTTAAAAAAAAATTATACGTATAAAAAATAAAAATTCCTACATAGCTCTGTAATAGGTACTTAATATTTCAGAGTAACATAGCGTCATGAAATAAATTACAGTTTAATTAAAGCAACAATACATTAACATTAATGTACGCACTTCATGCATAATTTAAGTGCGAAGTTATTAAACATTTAATATTTTAAATTACGCAATAGTTTCAGAACAACTGGCCATGTTACGCGCCGCTCGAATAAAGAACGCCATTGGTCGATTTTACGCGAGTCCATTCCTTCTTTTTCAAGCGCTTTCAGTGCTTTAGACAATATGACCCGATTTATTATTAGGATCATTTTGTTTTTTTTTTTTTACTTTTGACGATTAAAAGAGATAAAGGACAGAAATTAATTTATAAATGTAGACTCAAAACCTGACTTAATAAATCTAGATATTTCGCTTTTAGTTAGTGGTGACAATCAGTCCAAAATGTTACTAAAATAGGTTCCTGATGGTGACCAAAGTCTCTTGCAAGGATTTTCACAGAACACCATCTTGTGCCGTTTGTATCCAAAAGCATAAACGACTTTCTGTTACAAGGTCAATGAATGATAATAAATAGTGATCTATTGATTAAAAAGTCCAGAATCAATAATAATACCAAGAAACAATTTGCTAAGCGCTGCAAGCGCTGTGTTCTTGAACACAATTTTGCCTCCCTTCATCTATTTCTGTCACCCATTGACAATTCAGTCGACTGCCGACTCTTTCTTGCAAAATATTCAGTCTGTTTCGAAACGCTTACAAAGTTGGGCGGTCTACAGTTAACGCTCGTTTTAACTTTTAATTTCGGCTGAAATCCAACTGTAAAACAGTAACTTCGGTTATTCCAATGTTTATTTTGGTGATTATGTTGAAATTTCGAGTTATTTTCGCGCACCGAGTGTCAAGGTTTTTGGCGGGTTAAAAATAAATTTGGAACAGTCATGGCGGTTTTGTTGTTTTTTTCTATTAGTGCTTTTTTCGTTCGGAAACGTGGTTAAATTGGTGAGTGGATATCGATTTTGTAATTTACATTTTTGCAATGTAATTTTAGGTGTAAGTTAGTATTACTTAGGTCTGATTGCCTAGGAAGATATCGGTATCTATCTACCTAATCTAAAGGCCGCTGCATACATAACGTGCACGGGACGGGACGGGACGTGGACGGGACGGGACGTGGAGTTTTGGAAACATCGTTTCATAGAAAATGTAAGCGACTGTGCATACGTCACGGAGCACGGACGGGACGGGAACGTGCCACGCGCGGAACGGGAAAAATGTCGTCGGCGACGATGTTTAGCACGTCCCGTCCCGTACGTGCCCCGTCCCGTGCGTGATTCCGCTGCGTATGCACAGTCGCCCCGTTCGCTCCGGAGAGCTAAGTAGTGATGTTTGTGTATTTACCTACGAAGCAAAAATGGACGAATGGAAAAACTAATTGAGTGTGTACGATCATTGAAAGTATTTAGACACCAAATATAAAAATTATCTGTGGCGTAAAATTGCAGTCGAACTATCACTCACTGAAAACGGTCAGATTTATTTTATTAATTTATTGCATTGGTATCTCTACTTATATTTTAATATGTAATAATAATTACAGTTGAACTTTTTATGCTCAAATCAATAGGTATATAGTATCAACCTTTGACGACCTCCCTGGCGCAGTGGTGAGCGCTGTGGTCTTATAACTGAGAGGTCTCGGGTTCGATTCCCGGCGGGGGCAATTTAGGAATTTATAATTTCTAAATTGTCTCTGGTCTGGCCTGGTGGGAGGCTTTGGCCGTGGCTAGTTACCACCCTACCGTCAAAGACGTGCCGCCAAGCGATTTAACGTTTCGACACGATGGCGTGTAAAAACCGATTAGGGGTATGGGTTGTATTTACACTGCTATACCCCTTCCAAGTTAGCTCGCTACAATCTTAGAAAAATCCATCTTTCCTTGTTCACATCACTAGCACGTTAGTTCTGAGTTATTGCCACGTTGCGTATGCATTAAAAATTCCCGTCCGTGTTTACTAACCACGTCCGGGCCACGTCCCGTCCACGTCCCGTGCACGTTACGTATGCAGCGAGCTTAACTCTACGTAAGACGCTATTCAAATATATTTAAATGAAATTGAAATGTCTGTCTCTATATTTTTCGTAATAACTGCCTTTTACTAGGCTCATTAAGTACTTAATGATGATTTATTTAAATGATAGCATAACTTGGGTACAAGTTTTTAAAATTTTTGCTTGTCTGTCTGTCTGTTTGAACTTTGAATGATAATCTTCAGAACGGCTAATCCGATTTTGATGAGATTTTCACAAGCAAGGAGACCAAAACTAACTTTTTAACTGACTAAAAAAAATGTGTTTTCAGTCTATGTGCACCGATTTCTCAGATATTCCTAGACCGATTTGGGTATTTTTTGTTCTATCCATAGAGAAAGTTTGTAAGATGGTCTAACTCCTTATCTCTGATGCTGCAAAGTGGGGATTAAGAAACTGTCGATTCTGAATCTGACATGAAGTAGATTAGTGAGTCGGTCGCATACCTAAGAAGGGTTCCGTACCAAAAAACGTCGAAAAAACATTTCTACAAGGGAAGCCTCCTTTAATTTTTAATTTATTTTATTTTTATTATTATTTGTTGTTATAGCGGCAACAGAAATACACATTTTCCGAAAATTTTAACTCTACCTATTACGGATCATGACTAGGGTTGCCAGATTTTTTTTCAGCCTATAAGGGACAAATGGTTAAAAAGGCAAAAAAATACGGGATTTCAGTATTTTACCCGGGACAAATAAAAAAACAAAATTATATAGTGTCATTTTTTTTAATATTTTTTCGAGGATCAAGTCAGTTTTAACATATTTTTATTCGTTTTAACGTATCTGTAAAAATCAATACAATTATAATTGTAATTAAAAACGGTGATCAACTCGCTTTTTTACGAACGTTGTGTGTGTGAATACCTACTTGGACCGATTTCATAATGAAAAAGATACCGGCTGAATTGATAACCTCCTCCTTTTTGGAAGTCGGTTAAAAACGAAGTACGGTTCAAATACGGGACAGAGACAGTCCCGCCGGGACATTTTAAACTATGCCTAAAATACGGGATGTCCCGGGAAATACGGGACGTCTGGCAACGCTAATCATGAGATACAGCCCGTTGACAGACATACGGACGTACAGCGGAGGCTTAGTAGGGTCCCGTTGATTACTTGGCTAAAAAAAACAAAAATAAAAATCTAAACTCATGTCAGGTAGGTACTTAATCCTACTTAATCCTAGAGTGGATGTTTGGATGTTTGTTACTCAATCACGTCGCAACGACTGAACCGATTTGGCTGAAATTTGGCACAGAGATAGATTATAGTCTGGAATATCATGCGTCGTGCTCGTGAACGGGTGCCGCCAACGGGAATGGGTCTACTTTGACTTCCCATGTTGACATGTGTTAGATTATATGTATGTATTGTATTTTTGAAGCTTCACTGTCGAAGCACTGTATAGGTAGGGTGACTTCGCCGGTTACGCGACCAGGGTCAGTTACGCGACCACTAACAGGACCTACGGCATTAAAACGAAAATAATAAGAATTCTATTCTTCTTTTCCAAATGAAATTCACTTAAGTAAAGAGGGGGATAGACCTATTAGTTTTACCTACAATAGTTGGCAGCTTTGTGTTTACCCGAAAGCAAACAAATCTTAGTTCAATCCGCCGCTCATACTTTCGGCGCGTACACGTTCCCAAAACAACGAAAAAAATAGTGAGTAAGTGATGCGTTCGAGGTAAGTAGATCGTGATGTATTTATTTGAGTCAATTTTTTAATGTTCTATTAAGTATATATATATATGTTTTACGTTATTTGTACATTTATTACATGTAATATACAAAATCAGGTAAAAAAATTGAATGGTCGCTAACTGAAATTGGAATTAGCCAATAACTTCAGTTGGCGACCACCTGGCCGCCAATAGACATTTAGAAAGAAAAACATTTATTTTTATTTTTTATAGACTACAAATCTAATTCGGAATTTAATCACTTTCAATTTAATTTGTTTATTTTTATCCGTGTATCTTTTAGTTTACGACCACCAAATTATTATTATAAAACATCTTAAAATGTATGGGTATCAAGTGGTCGCCAACTAAAAATGAGCAAATTAATATGTGGGTTTACGACCATTTGCAATCACTACTTATAATCTTATCTGTTTTTTGCATAATGTAGGTGTTTAATATATAATATTTTCATTACAGATGTCCTCCACAAACCGTATTAGAAAATAACACCGGCTTATTCCCAAAGAGATCTGGAATGTGCTTTAGAAATATAAGAGAAGGAGGACACGGTATTAGAAAGAAATGTAAAATGTATAACATCCCGAGATCTGATGATCTGATGATTTGATTCTAAACTTTTGTAATTGTTGTTTAAAGTGATATTTTTAATTTTGTACTTGTGTAGGAAAATGTATTATACTTGCTAAGATTCATTTAAGCTTAAGCTTGAATATTAAAGTGTACCTTTGATCTCATGAAAAAATGTGTTTTAATAATTTATTATAATGTATGAATAATAAAGCATGAATAATAATTATTTTTTAAACATTAACACGTTCATATTTTTTATTTTTTATTAATCAAATTTAGTTTTCCCTAGCAAATTGAGAGGTCGCCAACTAGATAAGGGGGCAGTCGTCAACTAGCAAAAGTGGTCGCCAACTAGCATTTCACATAGTTTTTAAGATTTATTCAATTTAAAATGTTTTCACAACTGTAATTCTTATTTTTTTACTTTTAAATATAACTTGACAATATCTTGGACCCCGTCATATAACTTTAATACGTGTGCTATGGGTGCAACATACTTAAATATTGACGTAAAGTTGAATATCCCGCTAATCGGTCGCCAACCGGCTAAATCACCCTACTTAGCTTAGTTTGGTTAGTTTAGTATTGTAAAATTATTTTATTTTTTGAAAAGAGCAACTGCTGAGTTCCTTGCCGGTTCTTCTCAGCAGAATCTGCATTCCGAACCGGTGGTAGATTTATGACGTGTCATAAGTGCTACAAGGTAACCTACATGAAATAAATAAATTTTGAATTTGAATTTGAATAGCACATAGGCTACTTTTTATCCCGGTAAATAAGAGAGTTCCCGCGGGAATCAAGAAATCTCAATCCACGCGAACGAAGTCGCGGGCATCAACTAGTAACACCTAGCAACAGCTTTAATGTATATTTCTAAATGATAATGGTAAAGTAATCTAATCTATCTAAACTTATACCTATCTAATGTACCTACCTACCTACATCCAAGTATATTCTGTACCTACACAACAGCCCGATCTATCCAGCGCAGCGTTGGTAGATCAATCAGTCAGTCAGTCAGTCAATCAACCAGTCACCTTTTCATTTTATATATTCAGATTAAAGAGGTTGGTGCGCCATTTATAATATTACTAGCTGTTGCTTGCGACTTCGTCTGCCAATTTTTGTTATTATGATCGCGATTAAGAAGTTTTTAAAAGAATGTATTTTAAATATGGATAATTTTTCCCGTTTTTGCAACATTTTTCACTGATGCTTCGCTCCTATTGGTCGCAGCGTGATGTTATACAGCCTAAAGCCTTCCTCGATAAATGGACTATCAAATAAGATGGCGTCAATCAAATCCAAAATGGCGTCTAACGAATAGGTCCAAAAAAAAATGACAGCAGCAAGTGCAGTGTTAACCATAGATCAAATATAGAGGTCAGTGAGAAAAAAGATACATTTATGGGGTTATGCGGCAATCGATAAGGGCGAAAAAACATAACCTCTAATAGATTATTACTTTACATAAGTCGTTTAATGGAAGGGAGCGGCTTTGAGGTGTGGAAGACGAGCCTTTTCCCAACACTAGCTTTTGCACATGGATGTTCTCATCAAATTCAAATTCAAAATCCATTTATTTCATGTAGGCCAACTTGTAGCTCTTATGACACGTCATGACTCTACCACCGGTTCGGAATGCAGATTCTGCTGAGAAGAGCCAGCAATAAACTCGGCGGTTGCTCTTTCAAAAAAAAAAATTTTTTACAATAGGTAACAAAACTATGCTATGTAGGTATACAGTGCTTCTAAGTATACAGTCGACGATTCAAAAGCACTTGTAAAAGTTTATTTGAATAAAAAATATTTCTATTCTATTCTAAAACTGCCCCCGATAGTAACCTATGCCATTTTGTGCCATGAGTCTATCTATAGAAGTTACTTAGTTATATCGATTCGAAAAAAAGTCTTTTTTGTTAGTATCTCCTCGATTATCAAAGATAGGGAGCTAATATCTACTGTGTCAACTACTATTAAAGCAAAATGGCGATGCTTTGTTGCACTCTACAGTTTATTCAACAAATATTTTTGACTAGCTTTTGCCCCCGCGACTTCGTCCGCGTGGAATTAGATTTTGGGGTGGAATTTTCAAAAACTGTGACACACGTACTTCTTTATTTTTAACTGAAAGCTCTAATACCAACATTGATGGAAACAGCTTGAAAAATGACGGAGTTTCATATAAACTTCCATCCCCTATTTAAACCTCTTAGGGGTGGAATTTCCAATAATCCTTTCTTAGTGTGCTAGGCGCACACTAAGAAAGGATTATTAAGGCGTTATAAAGGAACCAACTGTAAAAATTTCAAGTTTCTAACTTCAGTAGTTTAGGCTGTGCGTTGATATCTCAGTCAGTCAGTCAGGACTTTGAATTTTATATATATAGATGGACCAAGCTCAACTAAAACTATTGGAAAAATGCAAATAAAAAATGTATTTATCGATTTCTATTAGATCTAATTGAGGTACCTCTTTAAAAAATATATGTATTACTTATGTATGTATACTCTAATAGTGTGGCACAAGGGCACGTGGCTCATGGTTGTGTGTGTGTCGTACCTGTATACGTGTGAGCGAAAGGTTCAGGCACGCACACTTACGCAGTGTGCATGTACACGACGCGACCACAAGTAAAGCGCCCGTAACTTCGTGAGATAAACGTATTGTAACAATAAATATGTTACTTGATAGATTCATGTGCAGTGACGTCATCGCCTAGTTACGCACATCTTAATTATCGAGAGCTATGGGTTTAGTATAAGATTTAACACGATCGTATTCGTATACTATGACATTAGCTTCAAAGTAAAATGAACTTTAACAACATTGAATGAGAGCTCAATTTCGTGCATGCATTCTTATACTTTTACGTACACAAATACGCTGCAAACTAAAATCGGCTGTACTGAATTTGTGACTTTAAATCAATACTGTTAAGGTTCGTTTTACTTTGACGCTAAAGTCATAGTATACGAATCGTGTTAAATTTTATACTAACCCCACTGTTGACACTCGGCGGCCATATTGCAACATTGTAACCATAACATGCTGACAGATGAGATCTCACATTTTATAGTCAACTCGATGATATTTGATACTTATAGGAAAATAGGTACTTATGTGGACCGCGCGCCTCGTAGAAATGGAGTTAGATTCTCGTTATGATTAGTTAGTGTAAACTGAACATTATTTAGTTTATAATAGGTACTAGCGGACGCCCGCGACTTCTTCCGCGTTCCTAAATCCCCACTGTTTAGGTGGGCAGAAACCCTGCAGCATCAGGATTGAGGAGTTAGGTCCTGGAATTCAACGATGTAGTCTTTACTTGGTACCTACCTCAAACTCAAGACAGAGTTAAAACGAGACAGATTTATGTCAAAGCATATTGGCGTTTCGTTTTAACTCTATCTTAAGTCAGAGCACGCTCTATAGGACTCTGCGTAAGTAACATGACTCTATCTTTATTTCTATTGAAAAAGAAATCGTTTGCAAAAGAAGAAGTCATTGAAATCGTGGTCGCACTGTAGTCGTTAGGTCTAAAAGGATCCGCATTCCCACTTTGAAATAATAAGCGCTTCAACTATGTCGGTGGGGACGTAAAAGGGGAAGGGAGGGGGGAAGGGGGGAAGCGAAAAATGCCCAAAATGAAAATTGAGAATTTCAATAACCCGCGGATTACATACAATGTTATATCGTGTGTGTTTTAGAAAATATAATGTAAAACTTACTTCTGGTGACATTATTTTGGCTACATTTAGGTTTTTAATCGACTTCAAAAAAAGGAGGAGGTTCTCAATTCGTCGGAACCACGATTTTAAAGACTTCTTTTTTAGCAAGAAATGGTTAGAGTTATTTTGCTATAATCCGCCAACAGAAAAAATCTGTATGGTCAAACATGCAGTTACAAGCTAAGCACCGCTTACCTCCCCAACCAAGCAAGAGAGCCAAGTTCCCAAGCAAGCAATGCCACCACCACTCACATGCACCACCACACAAGACGGGAGTAGTATTCAAGTGTTGTGTGGTGGTGCATGTGAGTGGTGGTGGCATTGCTTGCTTGGGAACTTGGCTCTCTTGCTTGGTTGGGGAGGTAAGCGGTGCTTAGCTTGTAACTGCATGTTTGACCATACAGATTTTTTCTGTTGGCGGATTATAGCAAAATAACTCTAACCTTTTCGGCTGCCCCATTTCAAAACCTATAAGTGTGATTGGCAAAATTTTAAAGGAGACCAAAAAACATATTTGTGGTAGCCCTTCTGAACTCTGAACTCTTCGGTATCTGTTGGTAAATTAATGTTTCGTAAATAAACTAGTTTGAAAGCTTTTCTTTGATATATCTATTAGTTCGCTAAGCCATCTACAAAACATTGTTTTTATTCGATGACAAGATTGACTTGACTGCGATCTCACCTGATGGTAAGTGACGATGCGGTCTAAGATGGTAGCGGGCTAACTTGGAAGGGGTATAGCAGTGTAAATTCAACCCATTCCCCTAATAGGTTTCTACACGCCATCGTGCCGGAACGCTATATCGCTTGGCGGCACGTCTTTGACGGTAGGGTAGTAACTAGCCACGGCCAAAGCCTCCCACCAGACCAGACCGGAGACAATTTAGAAATTATAAATTCCTAAATTGCCACTGCCGGGAATCGAACCCGAGACCTCCCAGTTATAAGACCACAGCGCTCACCACTGCGCCAGGGAGGTTGTCAAAAAACATGTTTATTTGGCCCCTGTAAAATTATATCAATCACATTTACTAGATTTTGAAATGGGGCAGCCAGTTTTCTTGCAATCATGAACTTCCGCAAAGTAACCCCTGATTCTATCCAAGGAGTATTTTGCCAAATACCCAAGCTCGTACACCTCTCAGGCCCCATAGGCCCCTGGTGTTGAGCCGCCCCGGGCCCCGCATGGTTTCGGTTCCCATGTATTGTCGAAATCCGCCCACGTGCGGGACAGATGCGTAGTAGTGGGGTTTTTGCGTACATTAGCCATGGGTTGTGGCTATTCTGGGATTTAATTGGGACCTGGGATTGTAGGTACATAATAAAGTGTCGTACCCAAATTCAAATTCAAAATTTATTTATTTCATGTAGGCTACCTTGTAGCACTTATGACACGTCATAAATCTACCACCGGTTCGGAATGCAGATTCTGCTGAGAAGAACCGGCAAGAAACTCAGCAGTTGCTCTTTTCAAAAAATAAAATAAACTAATTTTACAATAAGTAACAAAACTAAGCTAAGTATAGAGTGATTCCACAGTGAAGCTAAAAAAATACAATACATATAATCTAACACATGTCAACATGGGAAGTCAAAGCAGACCCATTCCCGTTGGTGGCACCCGTTCACGAGCACGACGCATGATCCAGCCATTGCTTCGCTCAACCATATTTGAGGGAACCCACTCCTAGCACAAGCTTTCCGCTTATTTGGAGTGGGGAGGAATATATAAGTCAAGTTCAGCTTGGCTAAAATTCTTTAATGTTTAAAACAAAGGCGTTACGATAACTCATACCATCATTTAACATCAGGTGACCCGCCTGCTCGTTTGCTCACCAAAGATATAAAAAAAAAGACGTGTGGCACTCGGGGACTGCCGCGGTAAAGCTATTGCATAACATTTTTTATCAATCAGCGGTGAGCCGCTAGATGGCGTTGATAAAAAATGCGCCATCTAGCGGCTCACCGTAGAGGAGTCCCGTGGCAGGTTATTTTCGTTACGGAATTTCTGGATTCGGTCTCCACGCTGGCCCGCGATAGAAGCTATGCAAT
This sequence comes from Hipparchia sbordonii, assembly GCA_038048805.1. NCBI lineage: Eukaryota > Metazoa > Arthropoda > Insecta > Lepidoptera > Nymphalidae > Hipparchia > Hipparchia sbordonii. The sequence goes on along the minus strand of CM076118.1, from coordinate 789,041 downwards.
AGCTTAAAAAGATTCCCTTGAATCCCTTGACCTTTTCCGAAAATAATTTCCTTGAGTTTTTTCATTCTATAATACTTCAAATTCTTATATTATTCTGTTTCATATAATATATCACCCCCTCCGTCTTTACAGCCCTCCCTCCCACTTAAAGTGTCCATTAACTACCTAAAAGATGTCTTCTAAATTTATTTTTAAGCTAGTTCTTAAGTACATCAAAGAACAAACTATAATGGCAATGGTAGAAAAAAATAATTCCCATCTACCCTCGCCTTCGGAGCTATTAAAGTTGTATTGTAATTAAAGTTTATCTAATTGCAACGCGAAACTTGTCTTTGATACAAAAAAAGTTATTCTTAAAACCGTATTTTAAACTTTTACAAATTAGAATAAAGTTTCAAATCATTAAGAGTTACTGGGTACATTTCTCTTGAGACTAACATTGTTAGGGAGTATTCTAAAATGTATTTCCTTTTGGAAAACTGAGAAGTTTACAATATTTTTTTATGGAATGAAATAAAAATGAAATCTTAAGTAAATAACCGGTCAAGTGCAAGTCGAACTTGCGTACTATGGGTTCCGTACCAAAAAACGCCGAAAAAAAAAATTTTAATTAATTTTTATTTTTTGTTGTAATAACTTTTTTTTTCTTTTTATTCGATGACAAGATAGTCCTTGACTGCGATTTCACTTGATGGTAAATGACGATGCAGTCTAAGATGGTAGCAGGCTAACTTAAAAGGGATATGGCAGTGTACATTCAACCCATACCCCGAATCGGTTTCTACACGCCATCGTGCCGGAACGCTAAATCGCTTGGCAGTCAGTCAGGCACCTTTTCCTTTTATATGTATACTAGCTGTTGCCCGCGATTTCGTCCGCGTGGATTTAGTTTTTAATAATCCCGTGGGAACGCTTTGATCTTCCGGATTAATAAATTAGTCTTCGGTTCGGTTCTCGTCGGGTGACCGCCCTCGACCACCGACTCACCGCATCGCATTGTTCGCCCGCGCTATTTTTTCTTTTTGCTCGGCTTCTAAGAGTCGTACCGAGATATTGAATAGCTTATAACCTTCCTCAAGAATTGGGCTATCAGACACAAAAATAATTTTTCAAATCTGTCTGATAGTTCCAGAGATTAGCGCGTTCAAAGAAACAAACACTTCCACTTTATTATATTACTTCGCTGTTGCCTGCGACTTCGTCCGCGTCAATTTCTGTTATTATGATCGCGATTAAGAAGTTTTTAAAAGAATATATTTTAAATATGGATAATTTTCCCCGTTTTTGCAACATGTTTCACTGATGCTTCGCTCCTATTGGTCGCAGCGTGATGTTATATAGCCTAAAGCCTTCCTCGATAAATGGACTATTCAACACAAAAACAAATTTTTCATTTCGAACCAGTAGTTCCTGAGATTAGCGCGTCCAAACAAACAAACTCTTCAGCTTTATAATATTAGTATAGATGTAGATTAGAGATCCCTTGGTCACCCTACATGAACATGCCTATCGCCAGCCAAATCGGCTCGACAGATGTACTCTCACAGCCAGAACATTCAAATATTGTATAGCCAGAGCTCCCATTCAACTTTAATTTGTACGCGCTTTGTTGCGACAGAGATGGAAGATGTCGCTGTCACTCTCTAAGGGATCTTACAGACACCACAGACAGATCTCTGTATAGACAGGCCAGGCGCACTTCCCATTTTTTTTATTCGATGAGAAGATCACACTAATATTATAAAAGCGAAAGTTTGTGTGTGTGTGTGTGTGTGTGTGTGTGTGTGTATGTTTGTTACTCCTTCACGCCACAACGAATGAACCGATTTAGCTGAAATTTGGAATGGAGATAGCTCATATCCAGGATTTATACATAGGCTACATTTTATTACGGAAAATTGAAGAGTTCCCGCGGGAATTCAAAAAGCTTAATCCACGCGGGTGAAGTCGCGGGCATCGTCTAGTAATCCATAACTGCGATCTCACCTGATGGTGAGTGATGATACAGTCTAAGATGGTAGCGGGTTAACTTCGAAGGGGTATGGCAGTGTAGATTCAACCCATACTAGGCCTGGCGCACTCCAACAAAAGTGTATGGCGTACCTTTTCCAAGGGCCTACATTCAGAGGGATAAGAGTTACGTGATAGAAAGAGAGAAAAGTCTAGGTGAATAAGACGGTAGGTAAGTAGTGCTGTGTCAAATGTGTGGGAAATCTTTTTTTCCGGTATAAAAAGTAGCCTATGTGTTATACCAGACTATAATTTTATTTATCTTTGCAGTCAAATCGGTTCAGTCGTTGCGACGTGATTGAGTAACAAACTTCCATCCATCCATACATACATCCATACATACATCCAAACTTTCACATTTATAATATTAGTAGGATGAGTAGAATTTTCTTGTTTCGTGATTTTGTCCCTAAACTGGCATTTCGTCGGGGATAGTGCAAATCCGCGTAACTAGCATTAGTACATTAAAATCCATTTTCATGCGTTTGTGGTCAAATCAAAACCGCGTAAGTGTCGTAGCGACTAAATTAATCACTTTAAAAGATATCTATTTTTATCAATACATAGAAGTTAGAACACATGAATTAATACTCTCTGTGAAATCTGTAGAAATAAGGTATTTATAAGGTTTTAACCTTCCCCTGTAAAACTGTGACTAGTGTAGATACGCGGTTTTTACCAATGGTACATACGCGGTTTTGCGCTATCCCCGACGATTTGTAATTTTATTATGTTTTTTTTTTATTCGATGACAAGATAGCTCTTGTCTGCGATTTCACCTGATGGTAAGTGACGATGCAGTCTAAGATGGTAGCGGCCTAACTTGGAAGGGGTATAGCAGTTTAAATTCAACCCATACCCCTAATCGGTTTCTACACGACATCGTACCGGAACGCTAAATCGCTTGGCGGCACGTCTTTGACGGTAGGGTGGTAACTAGCCACGGCTAAAGCCTCCCACCAGACCAGACCAGAGACAATTTAGAAATAATAAATTACTAAATTGCCTCCGCCGGGAATCGAACCCTAGACCTCCCAGTTATAAGACCACAGCGCTCACCACTGCGCCAGGGAGGTCATTAAATGTCAAGTTACGAACATAAAGCTTGGTCTGCTAATATAAATAATGAAGTAATTGTATGTCTGTCTGGTGTGCGTGTCTCACTCTATGACGTCACGCCGAAACATGTGGTCGATCGATTCACTCGGCGCGATGACGTCAAATTTACCTAATTGAGGCAATGAGGGCGGTGGGGCCTGATGGGGACAAATTAGTCGATTGTGGTGGTTGAGCAACGTTGATTCAAACCGGCGAATGGATGGGTGACCACATCCAATCTAATTTTTTTTTAATTTTTGAATTTAAACCGTTTAGAAAAAAAGAAAGAATAATCAATTGCGAGTTGGATTTGCAAACAAAGGGTTCCGTACTAAAAACGCCGAAAAAACACGTTTTTAGCAGGGGAGCACACTTTGATATTTTAATTAATTTTTATTTTTATTGATATGGGTTGAATTTACACTGCTACACCCCTTCCAAGAGCCCGTTACCATCTTAGACTGCATCGTCACTTACCGTCAGGGGAGATCGCAGTCAGGGACTATCTTGTCATAGAATTTAAAAAACCTGTGCTTAGAAGTGGACCAGCGATAGATAGAAATTAATGAATTACTGAATTACTTTGTATTTAAAGACGTCACAATGTTTAATCAAGGATCAATAAATCCCCTAAAAAAAGTCATGAACTTTTCAGGTTTAGGTTCGACCACAGACAAGGACTATCTTGTCATCGAATAAAAAGAAAATTAAGCTTTAACAACAAATATTACAATTATACAATTTAACAAATAATAAAAATTAAAATTAATTAAAGGGAGTCCCTTTAATTAATTTTAATTACCCCTACTAGAAACGTGTTTTTTTTTTTCGGCGTTTTTTGGCACGGAACCCGGACGGAAAAAAAGGAAAGAGAAGGAGATTTTTGAAGCTTCATTGTGGAAGCACTGTATACATAGCTTAGTTTGGTTACTTATTGTAAAATTATTTTATTTTTTGAAAAGAGCAACAGCTGAGTTTCTTGCCGGCTCTTCTCAGCAGAATCTGCATTCCGAACCGGTGGTAGATTTATGACGTGTCATAAGAGCTATAAGTTGGCCTACATGAAATAAATAAATTTTGAATTTGAGAAAAGTCCGAGTAGATATCTATAAAATTCAAAGTCCTAACTGACTGACTAAGATATCAACGCACAGCCTAAACTACTGAAGTCAGAAACTTGAATTTTTTACAGTTGGTTCCTTTTATGACGTAAGCGCACACTAAGAAAGGATTATTGGAAATTCCACCCCTAAGGGGTTTAAATAATGGATGGAAGTTTATATGAAACTCCGTCATTTTTCAAGCTGTTTCCATCAAAGTTGGTATTTGAGCTATCAGTTAAAAATAAAGAAGGACGTGTCACAGTTTTTGAAAATTCCACTCCAAAATCTAATTCCACGCGGACGAAGTCGCGGGGGCAAAAGCTAGTACATTATAATTGAATCGATCTCATTCAACATACAGTGGGAATAATATGAATTAATTGTAACGCATCGTAACTCGCAACATCCGAGCGGCGTGTGATAGCGCGGCCTTCGCCCGCTGATAGCGGCTGATAACGCGATACCCATCGCGCGCTGTCGAATGCCCGCGCCCGGCCCGCTGTGTACTGCCACAGACTACAGAGTACCTAATCAAAATGATGTACTACAGTATTGTACACCTTAAAAAGTTCTACAAAAAAGGCAAAAGATAACCCACAATCTACGAATAAATAAAGTAAGGAAGTCTAATTCAGAACAAAATCCACTCAAATTTTCTTTTTTTTTTAAATATATAGACTAGCGCTTGGCTGCGATCACACCTGATGGTAAGTGAAGATGCGGCCTAAGATGGAACGCGCTTGCCTAAAAGATGCTTATTCACTCTTGATTTGAAGGTACCCAAATTATAGTTAGAGGGAAAAACGGAAGCTGGAAAAATGGCCCTTCTTCAAAACAAAACGACGCATCAAAAAATGGCCCTTATTCAAACCAAAACGACGTTTGATTCAAAATACGAGTCATACGAATCACTTCCGAGGTTGCAGATAGACTTGCTTGGTAAACGATTCAAATTCAGAACGAAAGCAATGATTGGTTCGGGCGGGTGCTGCTATGTTTGCTATGACAGCTGAAAAATGTTATGAAAATTTGACGTGCAAGAAAAATGACCAACACTTGACGTGCTATTTTTGTTTTTAACCCCATAATTTTCATCTCCACCCACTTCGGCGCAATTTTTGTTGGGGTCATTTTTTTAACGCAGTTAGACTTCCTTACTTATTATTTATTCGTAGCTCACAATAACCATTTTTTATCCGATACCTGGGTGCCTGGAGCACTTCGACCATCCGTTGCTCCAGATCTTTTTTCCACGTACTACCAAACTGTGGAATCATCTCTCTTCGACAGTGTTCCCACTTATAATATGGGGTTATTTAAGGTGCGAAACAGTAAGTTCCTGAAAAGCCGGCAACGCATTGGTGGTGCCTCTGGTACTACAAGTGTTCATAGGCAGCGGATGCTGATTCTGCTGAGAAGAGCCGGCAAGAAACTCAGCAGTTGCTCTTTTCAAAACAAAAATGTTACAATATGTAGCTTATCTATCTTGTGACAGCTGAAGCAAAGCAGATTTGTTCCAAGCTACTTTGTCATTAAGGAATTCATTAACTGTTTAATAACTTCTACTTATTAAATATGTCTTTACACACTGTTTAAAATGTAATAGTAAATTCCTTACTAATATTATAAACGCGAAAGTAGTAATCTATACTAATATTATAAAGCTGAAGAGTTTGTTTGTTTGAACGCGTTAATCTCAGGAGCTACTGGTTTCGAATTGAAAAATTCTTTTCGTGTTGGATAGTCCATTTATCGAGGAAGGCTTTAGGCTATATAACATCACGCTGCGACCAATAGGAGCGAAGCATCAGTGAAAAATGTTGCGAAAACGGGGAAAATTATCCATATTTAAATTATATTCTTTCAAAAACTTCTTAATCGCGATCATAATAACAGAAATTCACGCGGACGAAGTCGCGGGCAACAGCTAGTTAACAATAATAGGTCAATTACGTCATTTGTTTTAAAGCTAAATCCACGCGGTTGGTCACAAAGTTGCTGATTCGTTTACAAGGCATCATCTCTATCGCTGCAGACCAATGTAATAAGACTTCTAGCTGACTGCAATGTTTATAGTAATTCAATACATTTATAATAACACATAGAAATGTGCTGATTTTTGCGTTTTCGATAGATCAGTTAGCTTTTATATACATACTAGCTTTAACCCGCGGCTTCGCTCACGTAGATTCAATTTTTTAACCCCCTATTTAACCCTCTTGGGGTTGAAATTTTCCAAAATCCTTTCTTAGCGGATGTCTACGTCCTAACAGCTACCTGTATACCAAATTTCAGCTCGATCGGTCCAGTGGTTAGAGCTGTGCGTTGATAGATCAGTCAGTCAGTCAGTCAGTCAGTCACCTTTGCCTTTTATATGTATATTTAGACTAGCTGATGCCCGCAACTTTGTCCGCGTGGCTTTCAGTTCCCGCGGGAACTCTTTAATTTTCCGGGATAAAATGTAGCTTATGTGTTAATCCTGGTTATGATCTATCTTCTTTCTAAATTTTAGCCAAATTGGTACATTCGTTATCGCGTGAAGGAGTAACTTATACACACACACACCGATTTATTTTCTGTTTTTAGATAAGTTAGTCTTACATGTTACATATTCGATTGTTTATTTAATAAATGAATTCTCCACATTTTGAAAACAGTCACAGTCAAATACCCAATTGTTGAAAAGTCTTTCACAAGCCTCGGTCTTGCGCCGATTGAATCCAGCGGCTTCCCAGACTCGTCTGATGTTTTCGGTCCACCTAGTGGGGGGTCTGCCAACACTGCGCTTCCCGGCGCGGGGTCGCCACTCCAGCACCTTGGGACCCCATCGACTATTAGCTCTTCGAACTAATCTATTTATATAAAATTCAAAGTCCTGACTGACTGACTGACTGAGATATCAACGCACAGCCTAAACTACTGAAGTGAGAAACTTGAAATTTTTACAGTTGGTTCCTTTTATGACGTAGGCGTACACTAAGAAAGGATTATTGGAAATTCCACCCCTAAGGGGTATAAATAGGGGATGGAAGTTTATATGAAACTCCGTCATTTTTCAAGCTGTTTCCATCAAAGTTGGTATTAGAGCTTTCAGTTAAAAATAAAGAAGTACGTGTGTCACAGTTTTTGAAAATTCCACCCCAATACCTAATTCCACGCGGACGAAGTCGCGGGGGCAAAAGCTAGTCTAAATAGAATATCTCTCATAAATAAATCATAGTGAAACACGATTGCAATGTTTATAGTAATTCAATACATTTATAATAACACATAGAAGTGTGCTGATTCTTGCGTTTTCATTCGTAGGTATAGCGATACTTCCGAGAAATACGACCAACAGCGAGCTATTGTTATGTAGCCGCTTGCTATTGATTGCTTCTAGTTTAGCGGTTATTTTTAACCGACTTGCAAAAATGAGGGCAATTCATGTGTGTGACACAAACAGTTTCAGATTTATCATAGTTTTAATATTCATAACTAGATGAAAGCTGGTGTCCACGTGGATTTAGTTTTTAAATTCCCGCGGGAACTCTTTAAATTACTTTAATGGGATAAAAAGTAGCATAGTAGGTACCTTCAAATCAAGAGTGAATAGGTATCTTCTAGGCAAGCGCGTTCCATCTTAGGCCGCATCCTCACTTACCATCAGGTGTGATTGCGGCCAAGCGCTAGTCTATATATTTAAAAAAAAAAATATGTCACTATCCAGGTCCTCAACTATATCCATGCAAAAAAATCACGTCGGTCCGTAGCTCTGTTGCAGCGTGATTGAAGGACAAACCAACAAACAAACACACCTTTCGCACTAATAATATTAGTAAGGTTAACGATTTTCCGGGATAAAAAGTAGCCTATGTCACTCTCCAGGTCTCCAACTATGCCCATGCAAAAAATCATGTCGATCTGTAGCTTTGTTGCAGCGTGATTGAAGGACAAACGAACAAACATACACACACTTTCGCATTTATGCTATTAGTAAGGATAGTAAGGAATAGTAAGGAATATTAATAAGGATATACGAGAAGCGTCGGAACAAAAACCGATAAAGCACATTTTGATTTTTTTTTTTTTATTATCTCAAGAGATACCGAACTCACTACTGTGACATTTAGGTTTCGAAACAGTGCTGCCAACACCAATATATTAATAACTATTGTTCATCTTCAAATTAAAAAGCCATAGACTTAGACACATTTTTTCAATTTCCCAAACCAAAAATTCTGAAGTGACTTATCGGTTTTTGTTCCGACGCTCCTCATACGTAAGGATTCAAATTCAAATTCAAAATTCAAAATTAATTTATTTCATGTAGGCCAACTTGTAGCTCTTATTACACGTCATAAATCTACCATTCTCAAGAATAGGTAGATGCATGTAAAACTGTTGTGATTTTGATCAAGAGTCTGGATTCTGACATACCTTTTCAAAAGACCCAGTTTAAAATTTCATATAAAACATATTACAAAGCTGAAAATCTAACAATTGTACACTCCAACCCTCAACAATAGGTTTTAGCGGTCAAACCGTCGCCTTACCAAACCCTCCTTACGTACAGTCGGCGGCGAAGACAATAAAAAACCAACCTTAACGTTTTACAGCACAAGGGCGAGAATGACATCGACGTATCAAGACTTGCGGGGCGCGCTATACAGCCTCTCAAAGCTAAGCTTCAAAAGATCGATTCTAAAAAGTCTCAAAGCTTGTATTCAAAGGCGTTATCCGATCTGTCGGCCGACTGGTCGTCAGATCGCTCGATTGTTGGGACTTGGGAGGATTTGCGGTTGAATCTTTGTGATATTATTTGGTTCCTTGTGGAATTAACGTTTTATTATAAAGTATTAATTATTTTAAGTACTACTGGATTTCAGTTTGTTGATTGAGGCTCTTCTTAAAAGGAGTACTTACCTAGAGGGTTTTTTGATTTGTTCAAAGCAGTCTGCTTTGAACGAATCACAGACTGATGCACTGATGTTAATTGATACTTAACAGAAAGAACCGCATCAAAATCAGTCCATTAGTTAGCAAGCTACCAGGGAACAGATAGACTCACAAATACGAGTACACATGTCAAACTTATAATACCTATTTTTGCTTCAAGGGTAAAAATGCTATTCTCCAAAAGCAGGTTGAAATTTCAAAAATCCTTTCTTACCAGATGCCTACGTCATCTGTATCCAAAATTTCAGCCTGATCCGTCCAGTGGTTTGAGCTGTGCGTTGATAGATTTTTTCGTGAATTTTTCCGATATTTTAAAAGTTATTCTGCTGTTCGGGACGGAGACAAATACAACAAACTAAAAACCAAGAAAATCGGTCTAGCCGTTCTAGAGGTATAAGTATTCGAACAAACCCAACTCTGTTTTATAGTCCTGGTTCTAAGCTACCTCCCCACCAATTTTCAGCCAAATCGGTTCAGCCGGTCTTGAGTTATAAATAGTGTAACTAACACGACTTTCTTTTATACATATAGATTTAGATTTTAAATTTTTCAATGTTTCGCACTCAGTTATTCTCTGACATGGCGTCGGAGACGTTAATATTATTAGCACTAGCTATTTCTGCCACTGTACCCTGTCAAACTTCAGAGCAGTCAATAATATAGAGGTTCAATAAAAGGGGGCGCAGGCAGCTGCCCTGCACGACAACAATGGCCCAAATACAAAGCAAGTAAATTTAATTTCTACAATACTCGCGTAACGGTGTTTCGGAAAGCAAAAATCGTGTATTGTCGGTTAAATAATGGTGTTATTATTAGCGCTTTACGTCTGTTAGTTAGGGAGACTGTCGACTGAAATTAGTTTAGTATTTTCTCACACTTTTGACACCTATTTCTCACACTTTAGTGGCATATTTGTGTTTTGCGCAGACGCTGTTAGAAATACCCTTACTCGGTACTCTCGTGCTCTCTTTAAACATTTCTGTGGTGGTGTCGTGTGGTGCGGGTTGTTACGTTCCCTCAAATATGGTTGAGCGAAGCAACGGCTGGATCATGCGTCGTGCTCGTGAACGGGTGCCGCCAACGGGAATGGGTCTGCTTTGACTGCCCGTCTTGACATGCGTTGGATTGGTATACCTACGTATGCATTTTTGCATTTTTGAAGCTTTATTGTGGAAGCACTGTATACATAGCATAGCTTTGTAAAAAAAAAATTTTTTTTTTGAAAAGAGCAACTGCTGAGTTTCTTGCCGGCTCTTCTCAGCAGAATCTGCATTCCGAACCGGTGGTAGATTTGTGACGTGTCATAAGAGCTACAAGTTAGCCTACATGAAATAAATAAATTTTGAATTTTTTTGAATTTCGGTTTCTACACGCCATCGTGCTGGAACGCTGAATCGCTTGGCGACACGTCATGGCGGTAGGGTGGTAACTAGCCACGGCCAATGCCTCCCACCAAAGGTCTCGGTTTTGCACCACCTATCGTATCCCTGCGACTCGTCAAATGTTCACTCAAGAGAGTTTTCTCTTGAGGTTTTCGAATTTATTTTCCTTAAACTTGAAGCTATTAAGTAGTAAAGTTATTAAGTAGTAAGTAGTAAGGTAGTATTATAGAAACACAGGAAATACCATTTAAAAAAAAATAAAAAGACGTGTGGCACTCGGGGACTGCCGCGGTAAAGCTATTGCATTTTTTATCAACGCCATCTAACGGTGAGAGGAGTCCCGTGTCAAGTTATTTTCGTTATGGAATTTCTGGATTCGGTCTTCACGCTCAAGGCCCGCGATAGAAGCTATGCAATAGCTTAAAAATTTTTGATAGACACGACATACGATAAAACCTGTGATTACCTTATGAAAAAACTTTAATTATGAACTTTTGACATTTAATAAGATATTAGACGTGTATTAGACATTGAAATAAAATTGCAACGGAATTGAATTGAAAAAATAAGGTATGCATAACAAGTAGAAAACGTCGTTTCTCACTCTATAATGTCGCAAAAATGCGATCACTAAGCGTTCCCAGTAATTCAACCGCCGACACGCGTTCCCATTGAGTCATCTATTTACTATAACTAGAAGGAAAACTGGACAAGTTTCGAGTTCATGATTGTTATAAAATAATACGAGTATATACCACGGTAATTATTTTAGTTGGGTTCAGTCTCGTCGTGACCACGGTCCATGCAATAGGGATGTTAACAATTTTTCGGAATTGCTTTTATTTTGAAGATTGACTCTTGTTTACCATAAAAAATATATATTATTTAAAAATATTAGTATTTTCGATGAGAAAATATACAAAAATAGAGTAATTTTGAATTTTCCCGCTAAAACACTACAAATGTCACTTGACTGACATGACGTCATCGGTCCGTCCGCGCCACGAAAGAAGTCCCATAGAGGCGGCGCTAGTAGTCGTATGTCTAGGCAATTATTGTATGTAAAATCTATTAGTTCCACCTGATGGCCGCGGGACTTCTTTCGTGGCGCGTACTATACCTATAATCACTCCGTTTGTTTCGCGGTTCGTCTAGTGACGTCACGAGCTCTTCTTGGCGTTTGCAGTCACGTGACATCAGATATAAATATAAATATAGCATTTAAAATCATTTTTAATAAATTTATTAAGTTATATTAAATTACAAAATGTGATTTTCGATATTCTAATCCTACAAACTATCATAAAATTAACACTTAACATTAATTTGTGATTAGTGTTAACATGCCCATTGGTTTGAAATATCGACAATCCCAACTAAAATAATTACCGTGGTGCGTACCTACTCGAATTATTTTATAACAATTATGTTATTTAACCACGAATCAAGTCTAAAATCTTTAGTTTTCGAGTTCATATTGTAATATTGTGTTATGATATTCAAAACTTATGATATAAACGTAAAAATTCTTTTTACAAAACCGACTTCAAACGTCTCTACAAAGTATATCAATTGTGCTAAATAAAATTTGAAATGAAACTTTTTTTTTTTATTGGATGACAAGCTAGCCCTTGACTGCGATCTCACCTGATGGTAAGTGACGATGCAGTCTAAGATGGTAGCGGGCTAACTTGAAAGGGATATAGCAGTGTAAATTCAACCCATACCCCTAATTGGTTTCTACACGCCATCGTGCCGGAACGCTAAATCGCTTGGCGGCACGTCTTTGACGGTAGGGTGGTAACTAGCCACGGCCAAAGCCTCCCACCAGACCAGACCAGAGACAATTTAGAAATTATAAATTCCTAGATTGTCCCCGCCGGGAAACGAACCCGAGACCTCCCAGTTATAAGACCACAGCGCTCACCACTGAGCCAGGGAGGTCGTCAAAAACTAACAAGATACGAGAAAATTGTATCGTCTATTGCCGATAACTTAATTATCTGATTGTTATGTTATGAAACCCGGCTTGTAGATTTTATTTATATAAAAAAAAAGTTTAATTTTTGATACGAGGTTGAGTAAGTAAGACGAAGATATGTCGCGTTTCACACGAGTTTTCGGCCATGCTTTATTTCATCGAGTTTTTTGAGCCTCAATAGCCCAACGGTTAAAGGTGCGGACTGAAAACTGAAAGGTGCAGGTTCGAGCCCCACCCGTTGCACTATTGTACCCACTCCTAGCACAAGCTTTCCGCTTTTTTGGAGGGAAGAGGAGAATATAAGTCAAGTTCAGCTTGGCTAATATTCTATTCAAAAAAAAGACGTGTGGCACACGGGGACTGCCGCGGTAAAGCTATTGCATAGCATTTTTTATCAGCGCCATCTAGCGGCTCACCGTAGAGGAGTCCCGTGTCAGGTTATTTTCGTTACGGAATTTCTGGATTCGGTCTCCACGCTGGCCCGTGATAGAAGCTATGCAATAGCTTAAAAAAAACTGACAGGCCTGACATTGACTACATTTTATACCGGAAATTACATTTTAAAGAATTCCCGTGGGAACCTAAAACCCTTAATCCGTTATACGAAGTCGCGGGATCAGCTAGTTAGTATAAGTAAATTGAAGCCACATACTAAATGGATCAAAGTTTTGATAACAACAACGTAATAGGTTCCAACATTACATTATATTAAAGCTTTACTAAAGTAATCGATTTAATCTATACTAATACATAAAGCTGAAGAGTTTGTTTGAACGCGCTAATCTCAGGAACTACTGGTTCGAATTGAAAAATTTTTTTTGTGTTGGATAGTCCATTTATTGAGGAAGGCTTTAGGCTATATAACATCACGCTGCGACCAATAGGAGCGAAGCATCAGTGAAAAATGTTGCAAAAACGGGGGAAATTATCCATATTTAAAATATATTCTTTTAAAAACTTCTTAAACGCGATCATAATAACAGAAATTGACGCGGACGAAGCTAGTTAGTAATAAGTAGGTAAAACATAGATTTAGGATTATTAGTCCCTACGAACTGCGTAGCTACTACAAATCCTTAATCTATGAGGTAAAATAATGATTTCCTTGTATAGGTTACTAGCTTTTACACGCGACTTCGTCCGCGTCAATTTCCGTCATTATGATCGCGATTAAGGGCACGATCTTCGGCCGCAGTAGGTATTTTAGAGCCACTTCGTTCCTCGCACGGTGAGGTCTCGCTCGCGCTCATCAAATGAACTCGCTAACCCCGCCGCAGCGAACATTTTACGTCATAGATTAAATAACCTTATGATGCTTAACAGTAGGGCAGTTCTAAGGTTTATGAAATATTTATATTGAAGAAAGAACAAAACATGCAGTTTTAAACTGCTAAAGCTCAAACAAGGTATTAAGTAAGTTCGATTAATATTTTACTTATTAGGTACACTTACTACATATTTTGTTCAGTTTTTTTTTGTTATTAGACCGATTTCTTTCAAAATCGATATCTGGGGATCCCTGTGCTCATAAAAGAGATAACCACTGCCAAAATTAGAAAAAGTGGCGGCCATTTTCTTTTTTCTCGTTATGGGACCGATTTCTTTCAAAATCGATATCTGGGGATCCTTAGGTTTATAAATGAGGTAACCATGGCCAAAATTAGAAAAAGTGGTGGCTATTTTCTTTTTTCTCGTTATGGGACCGATTTCTTTCAAAATCGATATCTGGGAATCTCTGTGCTCATAATAGAGGTAATCAATGTCAAAATTAGAAAAAGTGGCAGTAATATTTTTTTTTTGCTATAGTTAAACATGAGAGAGAGGGCGCAACAGTGCACTGACTAACATCAGCTCTGTGCTAAAAATTGTTTTAAAACGAAAATACTAGTTGTTTTTGCAATAAAAAGTGTTAAACCATTGCATTTGTGGCTAAGTTACAAACACTGATGAAAATAAGCAATATTACAGCAGTGCTGCGATAAAATCCAAAACAAAAGTGCTCAACGAACAACGCAATTCAAACGCAAAAACTATCTTAAGTTACAACTCTGTCGTTATTTTGAGCTGTGAAATACTTAAAATAATTAATTTCGCGAATATGTGTAAGTGAATTTTTGACGTTAACTTGAAAGTAAATGCGAAAATGTGAACTTAAATCATTATAACCTAAAAATTATTTTCATCAGTTACGAGTCATTGTCCCCAAGAATACTACTCACGCCATCTACCGAACTACCTAAGGAATTACTTTAGTAAACAGAAAATTTTATTGATCGCAACCAGCGGTTTCACGTTTCAGTCGAAATATCTCCAGCTAAGTACCTATTTACCCACTATTTACCTATTTTAAAGCAAAACTATAATTGTCTACTGCCAGAACTCGGATTCTTAATAGAAGTAGGTACCTATTCTATTTTTTACCGTGGTTGCTCACAACTTCTATTAAACATGGAAGAAATAACACGTATGTTACGTGAAATTCAAGCTCAAATGGACACGCAAAAACATGAAATACAAAATATGCAAAAAAGTATAATTGATAACATCAATGAAAAGTTTGTAAATATCGAACTTAAAACAAAAATACTGGAAGAAAAATTAGAAAAACAGCAACAATCTGTTAACTATTTTGAAAAATACATAAGAAGAAAAAATTTAATATTTTTTGGAATAGAAGAAAAAGAAAATAGCTACCATGATTTAGAAAAAATTATATTAAACATAATTAACAACAACATGAAGATAAACTACGGCACTGACAGTTTGGAATATGTGAAAAGGCTTGGCAGAAAAACAGGCACTCTAAGACCTGTAATTGTAACTTTGAAAACAGTAGGCATGAAAATCAACTTGCTAAAAAACAAAAAAATGCTGGATAGTACGAACTTCTATATTAAGGAAGATTTCTCAATAGAAATTCTCAATAAGAGAAAACAACTAATAGAAAAACTTAACGAAGAACGAAAAAATGGAAAAAAAAGCAATATTAGTATATGATAAAATTATTATAGTAGATCAAAGCAAAAATGAAACGGGAAAAAGGGAAATAAAGCCATCAAACAATTTGGAAAACCATAGAAAAACTACAAAGAAGCACAGAATTAAGACCAAGAACTAAATTAATAATAATAATAAATATATGTTGTCCAAAAACATAGATATATAACATGTTATTTATTTACAGATGCACTAGAAATATACAAGTAAAGTACCTAGGTATTACTGGAAACTACACTATCCCCCTCTCCACCTCTCAATCCGGTTGGTCCCCGTGAGAGGTTAGACCATAACCCTTCAGTGCAGAGAGCATACTTATTTAGTTATTGTAAGCCATATTATGACTGGAGGAGGCCTTACATCCTAGAGATGTACTGAACAATTACGGACAGGTATCTAGAGACAAAACTAACTATTTTGTGTAAGCATTTTATTTTATTTTATTTTGTATATTGGTTAAGTTGTTTTTTCAGGGAAAATTGGCTTACCTAATTATATTATCATTAAATCTAAGTAAGGAGCTTATCGAATTGTTGTTGTTTCCATTATGTACTTAAAGAAGTTTTAGAAACTTATATACTTGGCATAAAATATGGAAAACTTATAAAGAAGTGACTTAATAACTAAAATGTAGGTAGATATTATTAATTAATTATAATCAAGTTAAAAGTATTATATCTATGTACTAAAGTATTGTGCTAGATAAACTTAGTAAGATATTGTACTAGAATAATGCTTAAAACCTATTTGTAAATACCTACCAATTTCTTATAACAATTCATGTTTATTAACTCAGTACAAAATTAAAGATAGTAAAAATAATAAATATATTATATATACGATATACATAATTTATCTAAATTAAATTTAAAACGTTTCTAAATTCAAACTAATTTTTTTTTAAATAAGTATAGAAACGTACAGACACTTAACTAATTGTAAAAGTAATTTTCTCAAAAATGTTTAATACTTAACCCATTTATTGCATAATTACCTAGTAACAGATGTCTAACAAAATGTCAATTATCTAATAGTCGAATAATATAAGTATACAGATATGTAAGTAAATAGACAAGTAGGCAACCAGAAATTTACTATGTATTATTTTAAGGCATGTCAGCCGTCAGGGTGTAACAAAGTAGATACCTAAGTAAGTACCTATATAATGTAAAACTTCTGTTTTATACTTTGTTCAGTAAATAAAGGCTTATTTATTTTTTATAGTTAAACATTAGTCAAATATTAAAAAGGCGTTCTTATCATTATTTACTATTGGATAAAATTCTTTCAAATTCGATATCTCCACTCCACATTACTGTACTAACCAGAAAGTAGACAAACATTCCCGTTGGTGACACCCGTTCACGAGCATGATGATCCAGCCGTTGCTTCGCTCAACCAATAAGGGAACGTAACAAATAAGTTCCATAACAAGAATAAAGAAAATGGCCACCACTTTTTCTAGTTTTGACAATGGTTACCTCTATAATGAGCACAGGGGTCAATTTTGAAAGAAATTGGTCCCTTAACGAGAAAAAAGAAAATGGCTGTCACTTTTTCCCATTCTGGCAGTGGTTACCTCTTTTATAAACACAGGAATCTCCAGATACCGATTTTGAAAGAAATCGGTCCCATAACGAGAAAAAAGAAAATAGCCGCCACTTTTTCTAATTTTGGCAGTGGTTATCTCTTTTATGAGCACAGGGATCCCCAGATATCGATTTTGAAAGAAATCGGTCCCATAACGAGAAAAAAGAAAATGGCCGCCACTTTTTCTAATTTTGGCAGTGGTTATCTCTTTTATGAGCACAGGGATCCCCAGATATCGATTTTGAAAGAAATCGGTCCCATAACTAGAAAAAAGAAAATGGCCGCCACTTTTTCTAATTTTGGCAGTGGTAATCTCTTTTATGAGCACAGGGATCCCCAGATATCTATTTTGAAAGAAATCGGCCCCATAACGAGAAAAAAGAAAATGGCCGCCACTTTTTCTAATTTTGGCAGTGGTTATCTCTTTTATGAGCACAGGGACCCCTAGATATTGATTTTTAAAGAAATCGGTCCCATAACGAGAAAAAAGAAAATGGCCGCCACTTTTTCTAATTTTGGCAGTGGTTATCTCTTTTATGAGCACAGGGATCCCCAGATATCGATTTTGAAAGAAATCGGTCCCATAACGAGAAAAAAGAAAATGGCCGCCACTTTTTCTAATTTTGGCAGTGATTATCTCTTTTATGAGCACAGGGATCCCCAGATATCGATTTTGAAAGAAATCGGTCCCATAACGAGAAAAAAGAAAATGGCCGCCACTTTTTCTAATTTTGGCAGTGGTTATCTCTTTTATGAGCACAGGGATCCTCAGATATCGATTTTGAAAGAAATCGGGCCCATAACGAAAAAAAAGAAAATG
This sequence comes from Hipparchia sbordonii, assembly GCA_038048805.1. NCBI lineage: Eukaryota > Metazoa > Arthropoda > Insecta > Lepidoptera > Nymphalidae > Hipparchia > Hipparchia sbordonii. The sequence goes on along the minus strand of CM076118.1, from coordinate 771,122 downwards.
GCCGCCACTTTTTCTAATTTTGGCAGTGGTTATCTCTTTTATGAGCACAGGGATCCTCAGATATCGATTTTGAAAGAAATCGGGCCCATAACGAAAAAAAAGAAAATGGCCGCCACTTTTTCTAATTTTGGCAGTGGTTATCTCTTTTATGAGCACAGGGATCCCCAGATATCGATTTTGAAAGAAATCGGTCCCATAACGAGAAAAAAGAAAATGGCCGCCACTTTTTTTGATTTTGGCAGTGGTAATCTCTTTTATGAGCACAGGGATCCCCAGATATCGATTTTGAAAGAAATCGGTCCCATAACGAGAAAAAAGAAAATGGCCGCCACTTTTTCTAATTTTGGCAGTGGTTATCTCTTTTATGAGCACAGGGATCCCCAGATATCGATTTTGAAAGAAATCGGTCCCATAACGAGAAAAAAGAAAATGGCCGCCACTTTTTCTAATTTTGGCAGTGGTTATCTCTTTTATGAGCACAGGGATCCTCAGATATCGATTTTGAAAGAAATCGGGCCCATAACGAAAAAAAAGAAAATGGCCGCCACTTTTTCTAATTTTGGCAGTGGTTATCTCTTTTATGAGCACAGGGATCCCCAGATATCGATTTTGAAAGAAATCGGTCCCATAACGAAAAAAAACGAAAATGGCCGCCACTTTTTCTAATTTTGGCAGTGGTTATCTCTTTTATGAGCACAGGGACCCCTAGATATCGATTTTGAAAGAAATCGGTCCCATAACGAGAAAAAAGAAAATGGCCGCCACTTTTTCTAATTTTGGCAGTGGTTATCTCTTTTATGAGCACAGAGATCCCCAGATATCGATTTTGAAAGAAATCGGTCCCATAACAAGAAAAAAGAAAATGGCCGCCACTTTTTTTGATTTTGGCAGTGGTTCTTCTTTATGAGCACAGGGATCTCCAGATATCGATTTTGAAAGGAATCGGTCCCATAACGAGAAAAAAGAAAATGGCTGCCACTTTTTTCTGATTTTGGCAATGGTTCTCAAGTGCAGGGAATTCGAGAGTCCAGATCGATTTCGAAAGTCTGTCCAAAGATTCACAAGAATTAAAAAAAATAAAGTAGGTAAGGTACAGAATAGGTACAACATTTGTATTAGAAGGATCAAACTTACCTTATATTTTGTCTAAGCTTTCGTAATTTAAATCTGGATATTTCGTTCTTTTGTTTATTTTTAGTCCCCATATTTTCACTTTATTATATTCTTAATTAATTAATTTACTATAAGAGTACCTAACTTACATTAATATTTACAGATTTAATAATAGATAACAAGATTTACACACTAGAAGATAATAGGTAATAATATTTACACATTAATTTTATTTTGATTATCTATGATAAGTGAACACAAATAAATAATACTCGAATAGTTCGTCTGATCAGCGGGGATCGCAGTGAGCCAGCTAGAGCGATACGTCCTCCCTCGATGATACCTTGCGAGCTACTGAAATGAGGCGCCCGAGCCACTTTGTTATAAGAAAGTAAACCAGTCATGATTAAAAAAAAAGAAAGCTTTTTAGAGAAAAATTAACGGGTAAATATTGTTCTAGAAGCTTTTGCCTATTTTTTGTCATTTTTTTTTTTTAGTTTAACTTTGATATACTGCACATACAACCGGAACCCAATTGAAAACTACACTGTTTTCGGAATATTATTTCATCGAGTGAAGTTCAAAATATGGACTTTTGAACGGCAAAATAAATTAGAACGTGTATTAATCTACAACATATATTTTTAACCTATCAAAACAATGAATATTTGATTGTTTACTATTGAATCCAAAACAGGCTGTTTTCGGAGATCCTGCCGTTAAGAAGTTTTTAAAAGAATATATTTTAAATATGGATAATTTTCCCCGTTTTTGCAACATTTTTCACTGATGCTTCGCTCCTATTGGTCGCAGCGTGATGTTATATAGCCTAAAGCCTTCCTCGATAAATGGACTATCCAACACTAAAATAATTTTTCAATTCGAACAAGTAGTTCCTGAGATTAGCGCGTTCAAACAAACAAACTCTTCTGCTTTATAATATTAGTATAGATACTAGCGATTATAACTGACGTTTTGACAGTCTTTGTTATGAAAATGTATGAAAATGTCAAATTTATTCTTCGATTAAAGTTAGGAGATGGATGGTGCAATAAACCCTTGTAGTTCTAACTAGCGCTTATACTATAAGCTAACACTATATGTGAAAAGAATATAGTATATGCGGGAAATTAAAAAAAAAATGTTTCTAATTATATATTCAATATTTATATTAAACAGCTTTTCTTTGATTTCAGATATCTAATGAAGAAAATCCCGACTTGTTGGGAGACTGGTGAGTTTAATTTGTCAACTTTTATTAATATACCTACGAAAGAATAAATAAATCTTTATTTATTTATCAATAAACGTACTTATATATAAACTAATGTGAAGCCCTGTCTCCTGTGGAAGTAAAAACTGTAATACAGGAGACAGTGTCTTCCCTTTATTTATGAACAAAATTTCACGTTTAACAAATAAAAATAGTAACTATCTAAACTAGGCTAGAATCTAGATACATTATGGGGACAGAATGGGGACGGTAACAAGTGTAAATTTTAAATAGAATAGAATAGAATAATTTTTTATTCAAATATACTTTTACTAGCTTTTGCCCCCGCGACTTCGTCCGCGTGGAATTAGATTTTGGGGTGGAATTTTGAAAAACTGTGACACACGTACTTCTTTATTTTTAACTGAAAGCTCAAATACCAACTTTGATGGAAACAGCTTGAAAAATGACGGAGTTTGATATAAACTTCCATCCCCTATTTAAACCCCTTAGGGGTGGAATTTCCAATAATCCTTTCTTAGTGTGCGCCTACGTCATAAAGGGAACCAACTGTAAAAATTTCAAGTTTCTAACTTCAGTAGTTTAGGCTGTGCGTTGATTTCTCAGTCAGTCAGTCAGGACTTTGAATTTTATATACTACTAGCGGACCCGACAGACGTTGTCCTGTCTTAAGTTTTTTTACATCCTCTTTGACGAAATTGGCAGCACGCATTCTGTCAATGTTATGTCAAACGCCATAAGGTTACATCAAAAAAGTTTGAATTGTAAAAGCGGTTACATTAGAAATAATTTAATATGGTGGTTAATATTTCTTAAATTTTCTAATTTTCCGCGCAATTTTCTTAATTTTTTCTTTCATAAGAACCTTCTCCTAGCAATAACAAACACAATAAAAAAAGAATTAGCGAAATCGGTCCAGCCGTTCACGCGTGATGCGATGACCAAGGAAATAGGGATTCATTTTTATATAGATAGCTATACAGACAAAGTGCTTTCAAATCGTCAAATGAATCTACCACCCAAATGGGTATCATAGCAACCCTACATCGCGTCATTAAACCATGAATTGAGGTCAATTGTCTGTTGGTCCATTCCCCTCAGCGAGGCGGCCATGTTACGAATTATTTGGATATGGAACGCCGTAATGGCGGTCACATTGCGTTGACCGTTTCTGGATCGCTGATTGGACGTTTTGTAACCGCCAAAGTCAAAATTCCTAATTCAAAGTTGGTACCACCAAACATGGAAGTAGTCTTCTAAATATATAAAAGGCAAAGGTGACTGACTGACTGACTGACTGACTGATCTATCAACGCGCAGCTCTAACCACTGGACCGATCGAGCTGAAATTTGGCATACAGGTACCTGTTAGGACGTAGACATCCGCTAAGAAAGGATTTTGGAAAATTTCAACCCCAAGAGGGTTAAATAGGGGGTTAAAAAATCGAATCTAACGTGAGCGAAGCCGCGGGGTAAAGCTAGTAATAAATAAAATAATGACCTCCCGACTGAATGCTACCACGGTGGCTAATCTCTACAGAAATCAGCCCTCTGCGCGGGAGATATTATCGTGCACAAGTGTGTGCGCAAACACAGCTGCACTCTCTATTCCCTCACTCTCATAGTCCGAAGGGACGGAAAATCCGATGCGACCGGAGAGAGATCAGGCGCAGGACCACAGCTTTACGTGCTCTCCGAGGCACGGGGGTGACTCACCCACCGACTTCCTAACTCCGGGCTAGTACGGAAAATTTCTTAACAGTAAACCCATTACGTTTTTGGCCCGACCCGGGAATCGAAGCCAGGACCTCGTCCTTGCTAACGCTGCATACAATTTTGCATAGCGCAGCGCTATTTATTACTTTCAAACAGAAAAACTCAATCAAAATCGGTCCATTCGTCGGGGAGCTACGAGGGAACGAACAGACAGATGCACAGATACACACGTCAAAATTAACACCCCTTTTTTTTGTCGAGGGTTACTTTACAAACCTCGTTATCTCTGATGTCAAACGCATAACGCGCCCTGACTTTAGATAAGGTATCAAGATGCTGTTTCCGACCAGAGATGACACATTTTTATCTGTATTTCTGCGCGTATCTCCTAAATGGTATTTGATAACATGAATTTCATGCCTTGCATCATGCGAAAAAAAATTAATGGGGTGACCATGGTCCCGCATTAAAGACTAAAAAGCGTGAATATAATTCGCTCCATTCATGAGACAGTAATAACTATCCTGTGTAACATGATTCTATTGTATTCTGTTCTACAGTGTTTCCACTTTATTTGTGTCTCAGTTATGTCTTAAAATGAGTATCTTAATATTAATATTTAATTCGATGCCTTAACATGGGTGGCCTAAGTATGTCATGCTCACTTAAACATTTCTGTGGTGGTGTCGTGTGGTGCGGGTTGTTACGTTCCCTCAAATATGGTTGAGCGAAGCAACGGCTGGATCATGCGTCATGCTCGTGAACGGGTGCCGCCAACGGGAATGGGTCTGCTTTGTGTCTACTCATGTTAACATGTGTTAGGTTGTGGTAGGTGTGCATTTTTGAAACTTCTGTGTGGAAACATTGTGTGCATAGCCTAGTTTTTTTAACAATTGTAAAAAAAAAAAAAAATTTTTTTTGAAAAGAGCAACTGCTGAGTTTCTTGCCGGCTCTTCTCAGAAGAATCTGCATTCCGAACCGGTGGTAGATTTATGACGTGTCATAAAAGGTACAAGTTGGCCTACATGAAATAAATAAATTTTGATTTGATTTGATTTGATTTTCTGACGGTTCCTTAGTAAAATACGGAACCCTTATAGTTTCATGTTTAAACTCGCACCAGACAAGACCAGAGAACATTTAGAAATTATAAATTCTTTTTTTTTTTTATTCGATGACAAGATAGTCCTTGACTGCGATCTCACCTGATGGTAAGTGACAATGCAGTCTAAGATGGTAGCGGGCTAACTTGGAAGGGGTATAGCAGTGTAAATTCAACCCATACCCCTAATCGGTTTCTACACGCCATCGTGCCGGAACGCTAAACCGCTTGGCGGCACGACTTTGACTGTAGGATGGTAACTAGCCACGGCCACAGCCTCCCACCAGACCAGACCAGAGACAATTTAGAAATTATAAATTATAAATTCCCGCCGGGAATTGAATCCGGGACTTCCCAGTTATAAGACCACAGCGCTCACCACTGCGCCAGGGAGGTCGTCAAATTGTATAGTCAAATTATAATTAATTCTGAAACGTTATCCCGCAAAACTATTGGATAGAATAATATTAATATTGACTATGGGATAATCATTCGTTTAGCACAAAACACCAATACAATATTGCCATTTTTCCAAAATTGATTGCTCGCAAAGCAAATAATTATTCGGTTCGATGCACCCATTAATTGCGTTCAAATTGATATTTATAATATTAATACTAGTTTTTGTACGCAGCTTGGCTCACGTTAAGTTCGATTTTTCAATCCCCCTATTTACCTCCAAGGGGGTTACCCTTGGAGGTTGAATTTTCAAAAATCCTTTCTTAGTGGATGCTATAGTACATTTATCTCGCGAAGTTACGGGCGCTTTACTTGTGGTTACGTCGTGTACATGCACTTTGCGTAAGTGTGCGTGCCTGTCAGGAGCCTAGGTGGGAGCGGGCAGGCGCGAGCAAGCTCTCGCTCACACTTATACAGATACGACACACACACAACCATAAGCCACGCGCCCTCGTGAAATGAAAGAACTATAGGTAACTATAAATAAAAAGATTCTATCTAGGTTTCGACAAAAAAGAAACAACAAAGGTACATTTATTCTTAGAACTTGTTATATTCCCATCCGAATCCTGATAAAAAATATAATAATAAAGCACCCAGGCGGCCATGTTTACAAAGATGGCGGGTGTCGCAATTTGAATTTCGAATCGCGCTCTTATCGCGGCGGGGTCAGCGCTTCCTATCGCATTTATCGCCGTCACTTCCTGTTCGATATTTGAAATATTGAATTTCTGAACGCAACACCAAAAATGTATTGGAAAAAAAATGTTACCGACTGTTTTGTGAGCTTATCTGCGGTAGTTAGTGAAAAAATGTATAAGCCTCAATGCATTGTTAATGAAATACAGTTTTTATCTGAATTAATATAATATACATAAATATTATTACATACATTACATACATCAATGTTTGTACCTAATAATCATTATATTGAATGAGTTTGTGAACGGGTGCCACCAACGGGAATGGGTCTGCTTTGTCTTCCCATGTTGACATGTGTTAGATTAATGTATTGCATTTTTGAAGCTTCACTGTGGAAGCACTGTATACATAGCTTAGTTTGGTTACTTATTGTAAAATTATTTTTTTAAAAAGAGCAACTGCTGAGTTTCTTGCCGGTTCTTCTCAGCAGAATCTGCATTCCGAACCGATGGTAGATTTATGACGTGTCATAAGAGCTACAAGGTAGCCTACATGAAATAAATAAATTTTGAATTTTGAATTTTTATTTTTGAATTTTGTTGTTGACTCTTCTAAGGTTTGATATTTGAAATATGTATTGAAATTTTGAACTTCTTCATTATCAATCAATAGACATCCACTGTTGAACAAAGGTCTCTTAAATTCAAAATTATTTATTTCATGTAGGCCAACTTGTGGCTCTTGTGACAAGTCGAGAATCTACCACCGGTTCGGAATGCTGATTCTGCTGAGAAGAGCCGGCAGGAAACTCAGCAGTTGCTCTTTTCATAACAAAATACATAACAATATAATAACTTATTACACTATCTTGTGGGTAGCTGGATGCCAAGCCGATTGATCCATGCAGCTTTGTCTATATATTGCTGTGATTATACATTATATTACATGGTTATACGTTATGACAAAAACTGGTATCAGCTAAACTCTGTGACGCAACTCGAATGTGAGTGCAAAAAAAAAAAAATCAAAATTTATTTATTTCATGTAGGCCAACTTGTAGCTCTTATGAAACGTCAAAAATCTACCACCGGTTCGGAATGCAGATTCTGCTGAGAAGAGCCGGCAAGAAACTCAGCAGTTGCTCTTTTCAAAAAAAAATTTTTTTTTTTTTTTTTTACAATTGTTAAAAAGAACTAGGCTATGCACACAATGTTTCCACACAGAAGTTTCAAAAATGTACACCTACCGCAACCAAACACATGTTAACATGGGTAGATACAAAGCAGACCCATTCCCGTTGGCGGCACCCGTTCACGAGCATGACGCATGATCCAGCCATTGCCTCGCTCAACCATATTTGAGGGAACGTAACAACCCGCACCTAACGACACCACCACAGAAATGTTTAAGTGAGCATGACATACTTAGGCCACCCATGTTAAGGCATCGAATTAAATATTAATATTAAGATACTCATTTTAAGACATAACTGAGACACAAATAAAGTGGAAAACAGAATACAATAGAATCATGTTACACAGGATAGTTGCCGAGTGAGAGTCCAGTGGTTTGAGCTGTGCTTTGATAGATCAGTCAGTCAGTCAGTCGCCTTTTTCTTTTCTTCACCTATATATTTAGATACTATGTGCCCCGTTCATTTCCGCTCTATAGTCTATGGTCTATAGCAATCGATATCCTCTTGCTAATCTCTGGTATTAAAGTTCGCAAGCCCAATCCGCCGTCAAATAACGCTCTCATAACATCGCAACCGGTTCAGCGGTCACAGGTGGAGAACGGAATGAACGAGTGAACGATTACGAATGATTACCCGACCGATGTGACGAATGATTCCCGATACGCGCGGGTATTGAGTTGAACGATGTTTTGGTTCCAGCTGAATGATATTTATTATTTTTATGTAGCCTGATATTACTAGACGCTAAAGCCAAAAGAAGGGTGTGATTTTAGCAGTCTATGTATGTTTAACCGTCATAAACTAGTAACACCACCTCTTGACGACCTCCCTGGCGCAGTGGTGAGCGCTGTGGTCTTATAACTGGGAGGTTTTTCTTATAACTCGGGTTCGATTCCCGTCGGGGGCAATTTGTAATTTATTATTTCTAAATTGTCTCTGGTCTGGTCTGTTCGGAGGCTTTGGTCGTGGCTAGTTACCACCCTACCGTCAAAGACGTGCCGCCAAGCGATTTAGCGTTCCGGCACGATGGCGTGTAGAAACCGATTAGGGGTATGGGTTGAATTTACACTGCTATACCCCTTCCAAGTTAGGCCGCTACCATCTTAGACTGCATCTTCACTTACCATCAGGTGAGATCGCAGTCAAGGGCTATCTTGTCATCGAATAAAAAAAAAACACCATACTATCGTCTGCGTAAAGTACAGAAGTCCTTTGTGGGGTCGAGTATACGCTTTTATACCTTGATTCCGAAACAATTGGTAGATTTACCATTACATAAATTTAAATAGAGTGTAAAGACACATTTAATAAGTAGAGGTTATTACACAGTTAATGAATTCCTTAATGACAAAGTTACTTGGAACCATTCTGCTTTGCTTCAGCTGTCCACAAGATAGATAAGCTACATATTGTAACAATTTATGTTTTGAAAAGAGCAACTGCTGAGTTCCTTGCCGGCTCTTCTCAGCAGAATCTGCATTCCGAACCGGTGGTAGAGTCATGACGTGTCATCAGAGCTACAAGTTGGCTTACATGAAATAAATTATTTTGAATTTGAATTAGAATCACGGGCGAAAATTGTATGGAAAGTTTTCTTATATCTTCTTTCAATACAAATAGTACAATGATTCCGATACATCAAGTAAAACTGGGACAAACATTGGGATTTGGAAGTTGATGATCTAAACATATTTCTTAGGTATCTCTATGAAGCTTGACGCACAACATGTTTTTTGCGGCTAATCGTAAAAACAGTATCTGACTGGTTGACAGGATAGATAACGCATAAACAGCTGAATCCAGAGAGTTTAAATTCAAATCATCATCTTCTTCTTCAACTTATAGACGTCCACTGCTGGACATAAGTCTCTTGCATGGACCTCCACAGATCTCGGTCTTGCGCCGCCTGAATCCAGCAACTCCTTGCGACTCGTTTGATGTCAAATCATCATCGTGAGTATTTTTAAAAACTCAGTCTCTCAAATGTCACTCATTTGTGTACAGTAACATTGTAAGTGTGGTTAACATTGTATGAAGAAATATTTTTCAAAGTCTATTCAAATTTACGCGGACAAAAGACAAAATCAAGGGCATCAGATAGCTATTAAAATAATTTTATACTTCCCATGACTTCAACCTAAACCTCAGTCACCTCTGATCTTTGAATTTTTTTTTTTTCAATTCAATGCGCGCTAAGCACCCTAATTCACAAAACATTTATGTGCGCCAAGCGTTAGCGTTGCCATGAATAGTTCCAGATTTAAAATTCAAATTCGGAAGCCGATTTAGTCACCGATAAGGTACCTATACGTTTGTTTGGTTTAGCTTCTTCCGTACAGTACTCGACCCGGTAGGTTTTTTTATTCACAAATTATAAATTCCCAAATTGCCCCCCTCGGAAATCGAACCCGAGACCTCCCAGTTATAAAATCACAGCGCTCACCACTGCGCCAGGGAGGTCGTCAAAATAAAAAATAAAAATACGATGCAATTTTCCATAGTCATTTTACAGTTTTAATAAAACTTAAATATGGCGCTGCTTCAATACAAAGGTGTACCGTTACCACAAATAAAAAAATTGTAGAATATCTACAATTTTTAACAAAAATTTCTACAGAAAAAAAAAATCCCAAAATATATAATGCTGCTTAAAAATACGCTTCTAACGATGTATTTAATTTACATATAATGTGGAAAATAAGAAAGCAATAGACAAAAAAAAAATATTTTATTAGCGCTTGTGTAAAAATGTGTAGTTTTGATTTATGATAGTTTTGAGTTGAAGCAGCGATGCTTTAATTTAGATTCTATTTGTAGATCGAGCGTACTATATACGAGTAGTTAACAGCCCTCCATTTATAATCATTATCAGGAGACATAGAGATGGCTTGTTCATAGAGCGACAAAAATGATACGTAAAAGGAGGTCCTCCGACCTTCTTTTACGTATCATTTTTGGGAGCAACCAGCTAACTCAAACGACAATAGTGCAATAGGTGGGGTTCGAACCTACAACCTTTCAGTTTTCAGTCCTCTCCTTTAACCGTTGGGCTTCGTTCTACATTGTTACGTTATAATATGTAAATTCTTTCATTGTATATAGTTTAATAAGTTTTTAGCTAATTGTTTTTAATTATTTCTGTGGCGTCACCGTAATCTGGGTCTTGACCCTGAGTGAAAATCAGCGCTGAATATCTTTCCTAAAGGTATGCAGCTTTTGCTGAGCTTGGACCTTTGGTTGTGCCAAACGTCATGTTAACCGACGCTTCTATTGCTTGAGTTTTTGGCAAAATGCTTGAGTGATGGAAGTGTTTGGATAATCTACTTCAGGGTATCGTGATGTGTGGCACAATTTCTTAAATAAATGCTTTTTCTTTCTTTCTTTTCTTCTTGCATTCATTCACTCATACATAATTCACCATTCACGGAATGGCTCTACAATCATAGCGTGGGTTTTTTATGTAGCTATAGATCGACGTGATTTTTTGCTATAGTGAAGACCGGGAGAGTGACATAGGCTACTTTTTATCCTGGAAAAAAGCTAGTATCAATAATATTAAAAAAAAAAACTTATTTTTGCAAAAAAAAAAAGTTTTACGGCACACTTTTGCGAGGTAGCTTCCTCCAGTAATACAACATCTCAGTGTCAATCGTACCAAGTGTACAATGTACATGTATATTATCAGTGGGGTTAGTATAAGACTTTATTCGATCGGTCGTATTCGATGACATTAGCGTCAAAGCAATATGACCCTTAACTGTATTGGTTTAAAGTCACAAATTCAGTACAACCGATTTTAATTTAGAGCGTATCCCTGTACGTAAACATATGAGACTGCGTGCACGAAATTCAGCTCTAATCCAATACTGTTATGGTTCATTTTATTTTGACGCTAAGGTCATCGAATATGAATACGATAAATTCAAATTCAAAATTTATTTATTTCATGTAGGCCAACTTGTAGCTCTTATGACACGTCGTAAATCTACCACCGGTTCGGAATGCAGATTCTGCTGAGAAGACCCGAAAAGAGACGCAGCAGTTGCTCTTTTAAAAAAAAATACAATAGGTAACGAAACTATGCTATGCACACAGTGTTTCCACAAAGAAGTTTCAAAAATGGACACCTACCACAACCTAACACATGTTAAGATGGGCAGACAGAAAGCAGACCCATTCCCGTTGGTGGCACCCGTTCACGAGCACGACGCATGATCCAGCCGTTGCTTCGCTCAACCATATTTGAGGGAACGTATCGACTACGTATAAATCTTACACTAAGCCTACAGTTAACGCCATTCATATCGTCTGTACAAAGAGCGTTCAAACAGTATTATCTAAACGTTCATGTTAATTTTCGAATGGGACGGATCATGTCTGTGCATTGATTATAAAAAATAACATACGTACAGTACATCGAACTTTAACCCAAGAAGCGCAATAGTTGACTAGACCGCGACTTCGTTCGCTTGGATTGAGGTTTTGTAATTCCCGCGGAAACTCGCATTTTCTGGGATAAAAATTCCAGACTATAATCTATCTCAGTGCCAAATTTCAGCAAAATCAGATCAGTCGTTGCGGCGTGACTGAGTAACAAACATCCATCCATACATCCAAACTTTAGTATTTATAATATTAGTTAGAAGACGTGTGTGCTCTGCTGTAAGAGTGTCATCTAAATATATAAAAGGCAAAGGTGACTGACTGACTGACTGACTGATCTATAAACGCACAGCTCTAACCACTGGACCGATCAAGCTGAAATTTGGTATACAGGTAGCTGTTAGGACGTAGACATCCGCTAAGAAAGGATTTTGGAATATTTCAACCCCAAGAGGGTTAAATAGGGGGTTAAAAAATCGAACCTAAAGTGAGCGAAGCCGCGGGTTAAAGCTAGTAACTCATAATTCATCACAATAACCAATAAAAACGTCATAATATCAGCACCAGTACAGAAAATAATTAGATGGCACTCACACATTCATTGGGGGTTTTTTTTATTCGATGACAATATAGTCATTGACTGCGATCTCACCTGATGGTAAATGACGATGAAATCTAAGATGGTAGCGGTCTAACTTGGATTGTGTACCTACGTAAGCATTTTTGAAGCTTCATTGTGGAAGCTGTATACATAGCATAGTTTTGTTACCTATTGTAATTTTTTTTTTTTTTTTTAAAAGAGTAACTGCTGAGTTTCTTACCGGCTCCTCTCGGCAGAATCTGCATTCCGAACCGTAGATTTACGACGTGTTAGAAGAGCTACAAGTTGGCCTACATGAATTTGAATTTGAAAGGGTATAGCAGTGTACATTCAGCCCATACCCCGACTCGGTTTCTATACGTCATCGTGCCGGAACGCTAAATCTTCCACCCGACGACATTAACAAACTCGATATAACAGATGTTACATCAAATTTTCCGCAGTTTTTAAAACATTTTTGTTTGAAATCGATAAGCAAAACCGGCATGTTTTTAATACAGTTGTACAAATACTTATGGGCAGACATTATGCCTGTATTATTGTTTCCCCGTTCCTCTCCCGCCATCCATTACGGCCGGCCATTTTTAATTTCACCATAGACAATAGCGAATACTCTCATTTCGTAATTAAAAAAGTGCCCATTGTAAAAGCACCCCTTAAAAAATAATGTGGAATGGATCGTGGAATCTGTATCTGGGGATGAAAATGCAAATACAAAGAACACTACAGTGATTTTCGACCGACTTGCGCGATGAAAAGGGAGGATAATGTTTTTAACAGTATACATAAAACTTTGCACTATTGACTATGCCTACTAGTTGATGTTCGCGTGGAATTAGTTTTTAAAATCCAGCGGGAACTCTTTGATTTTCTGGGATAAAAAGCAGCCTATGTCACTCTCCAGGTCCTCAACTATGCCCATGCAAAAAATCAGTCGATCCGTAGCTCTGCTGCAGCGTTATTGAAGGACTAACCAACCTCCTTCCTCGTTCCTAATACGCACCGCAAAGGTTTTTAATGCCCTTCCGGCTTCCGTTTTTCCAACTAACTATAATGTGGGTGTCTTTAAATCAAGAGTGAATAGGCATCTTCTAAGCAAGCGCGCACCATCTTAGGCTGCATCTTCACTTACTATCAGGTGAGGTCGCAGTCAAGCGCTAGTCTATATATTTTAAAAAAAACACGTCTAAACCTACTGAAGTCTCTACACCATCAGGCACCACTCAAGGTATGGCATTGAAAAGGGTGTACATGTATACACTTTACAATGGATGGGGAGCTTGGTATTGAGTGTTTCCTGCCTCAAATTGAGTTTGAAATTACTGTGTCATCCCTATTGATTCCAATTTTCAAAACTCATTGTATGTCAGATGATAAGAACTAATTGAGTCAACTGTATGGAAGAGAAAACGACTTTTAATAATAAACGTAAAAATTCTTTTTACAAATCCAAGTTCAAACGCAACTATAAAGTATGTCAATTGTGCCTATAAAAGGAAGTGGGTTGATAAGGCCCAAAATCCGCCCCTCATACACTCGAAAAAAAAAGTTCCAGATTCCGACAAATTGTAAATGTATTTATATACTTGAAGATATAAACTTTATTTTAATATAAAGTTTAGGTGATAAAAAAAAATTGTAAGTTACAGAAAATATTACCCAAAAAGAGAGTGTTTCGGCTTTTTCATACATTTTAGTCGTTTTTTTAAGCTTTGATTTAATATTTTAGAATGAAGCGTTCACGGAACCAAAATAAATTAATACTCATATAAAAGCTTATAAAAAGGAGCATCAGTATCAGTTACGTTTACCATGGTTCATGGAGCGCTTCATTCTAAAATATTAAATCAAAGCTTAAAAAACGACTAAAATGTATGAAAATGTAAGAAAAGTAAAAGAAACACTCTCTTTTTGGGTAAAAGTATAATAAATACATTTACAATTTGTCGGAATCTGGAACTTTTTTTTTCGAGTGTATGAGGGGCGGATTTTCGGCCTTATCAACCCACCTCCTTTGAAGAGTTCCCTCGATTTCTCCAGGATCCCATCATCAGATCCTGACCTAACCCCATATTCATATGGGACTACCTGGGAAGAATACCCTTCCAAATAAAAAAAAAATCCAATAACCGACTTCAAAGCAGAGCTCCTCCTCTTCTTTGAAGTTGGTTAAAAAACCCAAGCATTTTTCTCTTCGAACCCAAAATCATGTGATATCTAGACTAGCACGCAAGACCATAAGAAAGTTAAGTTACCCTGAATAAAGTTTAATTTCCATACAAAACTGAATACACTACTTCAGATTTACTCAACCACGATTGCATTAAAAAAACTGCACTCTCAAGTCTGAAACTCAACATTTTAGTGAGCGTTCGAAAAAAAAAGCACTTTAATACCTATAGAGACCTGATTGTCATTTGCAAACAACGCATTAACATCAAGACGACCGCTTTACGCCGCTCCGCCATTAGCGAATCGCTATCTCGCTAAAACGTTACGCGAACACAGGAGTTTTGGTGAAAAACAGGGTTACTGTTGTTTAACAGCTGTTTATAAAGTGTTATTAAGAATTGCTTACAACAAATAATTTATTTATTCACGCCCTGGATTCTAGTCCTTTGAGGTCTTTCATTAAAATCGGGTTTAAAAAAAACTTCGTGGTGACCACGTGGTGTGCTCTGTCAACTAGGTTATGATCAGAGATAACAGAAGAGGGTTACGACGAATAGGAATTTATTATCAAGGGTGCATATGTCACGGAGAATTTAAGTATAAGTAAGAAATATAGTTATTTTCGTTGCCTCACACATATATTTTATAATTATTATAAATTGTATGTCTGAGCCAAAGAAAATAAGGACAAAATTCGAAATCTATGGCAAGCATAGACAATGAAAAGTCACCCTAGCGCCGGCGACTGGTTTCAAGAGTCTGTCCACGTTCGAACAGCCATCAGTCATTAGCTAAAAGCAAGATGGCGGCCGGCAGGGGCGCGCATGCGTCTCACGCGGCGGGAACTCGCGCGATTGGCTGCTTCCTGCCGCAAATTGAACGTTACGGACGTCCGTCGCGCGCGTTCCTATTTTAAAATACGGGATTCGATATTTAAATCCTCGTAATCGTTTAACGTTTTGTATTGTGCGTGTGTTTTATCAAGGTTGTATTAAATGTGTGAAGTTTTTAGCCGACTTCGGCAAAACTCAAACTCAAAATTATTTATTTCATGTAGGCCAACTTGTGGCTCTTATGACAAGCCGAGAATCTACCACCGCACCGATTCAGAATGCTGATTCTGCTGAGAAGAGCCGGAAGAAACTCAGCAGTTGCTCTTTTCAAAACAAAAAAAAATTGTTACAATATGTAGCTTATCTATCTTGTGGACAGCTGAAGCACGCTGCTAGCTGAGCCCGCGACTTCGTCCGCGTGGATTAAGTTTTTAATATCCCTCAGGAAATCTAATTTACCCGGATATAAAGTAGCCTATCTCACTTTCCGGATCCTCAGTTATACTCATGCAAAAAATCACGTCGATCCGTAGCTCTGTTGCAGCGTAATTGAAGGACAAACAAACACACTTTAGTAAGGATAGCAAGGACTGGCAATGTATGTGACTATTTACGTGTTCTACCTATTACTCGAAGACGCCTGAACTGATTTGGAAAATTCTTTATTTGTTTGAAAAGGTATACTTCCCAGGTGGTCCATTAGTCATCAGGTCAGGATCTGATGATGGGATCCTGGAGAAATCGAGGGAACTCTCCAAATTTTATAGGCACAATTGATATACTTTGTTGCGGCGTTTGAAGTCGGAATTTTTACGTTGAAATTATGTAAATCGTTTAAATATACAACCTCATATCACTACCTAAGTCTATGTTTATGAATAGGAAAATATAACATTCAGACGACGAGGCGCAGTCGCTTAAAAATACAAAATTATACAACTCAAAATATACGTTCGCGAGTACAGTTATGAATGCACCACGAGTGAAATTAATTTTCGTGTACCCGCGGCTCAAAGATCTCAGCATAATTATGGCGCGAAAAAAGAAATGCAAATACCCGCCCGCGACAAAGAGATGATAGCTAGGCCTTAATTACGAACAGTAATTTTGGAAATGGGCCCCTGTGACAGCCCTATTAGGGTCACTCTCATCATAAGGTCGGTGGTTGCCACGATTTATAGTGCGTTTCAAATGAGAATAGGACTGTCAAATAGCCATTTTATATTTCTGTCCTGCTCATATGAGGTTTACACTGAGTGAGATAGAAACAGTAAATGGCGGCTTCTCATTCCTATTGTCATTTAAAACGCACGATACGAGCACTTTAAATAACTTTTTATTATTTGTTACTGATTGTTACTTAATCGTCGATTTTACTAAGCTATTGTGAAATCTATATTAAAAAAACGTCGATATAGCTAAAAATTAGTAATTTAAGCTCGCCGATTTTAATTAAGCTTAAGTACGAACAGTCTTTTGGAAATGGGCCCTTTTGACAGCCCTATTAGGGTCACTCTCATCTAAGGGCAGTGGTTGCCACGATTTAGGAGCATTTTAAAACAATTTTTTATTATTTGTAACTGTGATTGTTACTTTATCGTTGATTTTACTAAGCTATTCTTAAATCTACATTAAAAAATCGTCGATTTAAATAAAAATTAGTAATTTAAGCTCGCCGATTTTAATTAAAAACTCAAAATATTAATAGAATTAAAAAAAAAACAGTAAACTTCCTAAAATAACAGGAAACTTTCGGTTGACAGATCTCAGCATAATCTAGCTGCGAAAAAAGAAATGCAAATAGGGTGTCACCACCACAAAGGAAGAGTTCATGCTTAATTACAAAACTGTAATTTGGGAAATGGATGCCTAAGTAGTAGGACCCTTGTGGCAGCCCTATTAGGGTCATTTTGTGTATGTATGTGTTCTTATATTAATGTTTTTTAATTCCCGCGGGAACTACCTTATTTTCCGGGATAAAAAGTACCCTATGTGTTATTTCACACTAAAAATCTGTCTCTGTGCCTTTCAGCCAAATCTGTAAATCCTGAGGTCTTTTAATTGGAATGTTTATTGTTATTTATCTAGTTAAATTAAACCTCCCTTACTTATACCAATATGATGTAAGTCACATGCAATTTAGTCGAGTTTCAGTTTATAAAATTAAATAAATTTTAAAATAATAAAAAAAAACTTCCAAGTAACTCAAAAAAAGTAAGTTATCATTTTTTGATGATAATTTCACTTAGATATGTAGATAGGTACTTCCTCTATTTTAATGTTTTTTTATTCGATGACAAAATAGTCCTTGACTGCGATCTCAGCTGATGGATTGGTAAGTGACGATGCAGTCTATTGCAGCCAAGTTTATACATTTGCCCCCGCGACTTCGTCCGCGTGGAATTAGATTTTGGGGTGGAATTTTCAAAAACTGTGACACACGTACTTTTTTATTTTTAACTGAAAGCTCAAATACCAACTTTGATGGAAACAGCTTGAAAAATGACGGAGTTTCATATTAACTTCCATCCCCTATTTAAACCCCTTAGGAGTGGAATTTCCAATAATCCTTGTAGTGTTTGGGACAGTCTGTTACACGCAGCCAGCGTAGCGAGACGTTGATCTCTCATTCCGATATCACTAGAACATGTCTTTCATTTAAACGCAACGCCACCGCCACAAAATGGCAACGAGGATGAATTGTGAGTAGAATAAAATATTATTTTTTTTTGCAAAAAAAAAAAAAACAATAAATGAGAAAGTAGATACCGACCAGTTTTTCAATGAAAGAATGCTTGTTTACATATTTTACATTTACTTGTTATTCGAACAGTTGTATTCCCATTTCCCGTACAATAAATTAACTAGTCATTTCCATGACAGAATCAATTAAAGTAATTATAAATTATAATTTCATACGTTTTAGCATAACATCTTGAGCAAGTAATTTAAATGTCTACCCACCTTAAGGTATTGATTGGCATAACAATTGTTGTGTGCCTACCGACACAAATATTTTGTTTGTATAGTTTATCGCCCATTTTATAAGTTTTAGGCGCAAACAATAATAAAGTACTGTTCGGATAACCAAGTTTAAATAACTCAATAAATATTAGTAATAAAACGGGAGGTATTCAAAAAATCTAATGAAGTCAGTTTTGTTGAATATGAGTACCTACCTACATAGTAAGGGAATAAACTTAATAATAATTACTTAAAACAAAAAATGTAATTCCCTGATATTTAAAAAAAGAATGCGTATTTAATGCATATAGCGGAAATCTCGATGAGCTTAATTAATTAAGTCTAAGAAAGTTTTGGAAGAGATTAAAAACCATGCGGAATTATTGTGCTTCCAAATGTTGAGAATAATATTATAACAAGTTGTGCAGAGATTAACTACTGTCAATGCATTAACAAACAAAAGCAAAAAATACAAAAGTGGGTACAATCGTAGAGATTTAAAATCTATTTTAACATCTTTGTAAGTTCTAGGTTTTATTTTTATTGATTTCATTCATTTTACCCGATAATTTGTATTAACGAATCTCACCAAAGTGAGTAAAAAGCGAGGAAATACAAATACTGTCCACTTCAAATATCCACTGTTAATTTGATTTATTCATGAATCTATAACACAAGTAAATATCTAATTCAAAAGTTTATATCTTAAGGATGAAGACACGGTCTTCTCATGGACAAATTCCCGCTAGATGGCGCTGTTAGGGCATTTGAAAGTTTTCCAATATTTTCGCAAAGTTGCTATGCATAGATTTTAAGAAATATTTCAAGCACTTATACGATGAATACCAGCTGTGACATCGGTCAAAATGATTTGTTGGATCTATACTCTGGAATCTGTGGTTAGATCTGTTAAAATTACCAAACCTTGTAAACTCAGTCAATCACTACAAATGAGATGCAATAAATAACAATGATTGCTTAAATTTTTCCGCAATCAACCAGTTGTACCATTTTATATGTTATTAATTGTAAATTTTAATGTATATTCCTACAAAATGTTATATGTTATTACTTGTAAATTTTAGTGTCTTTTCCTATAAAATGTATTTGATTTTGCATTTTGTTATTCAGCTACCTTCTAATAACATATTAATATTAAGTATTAAATATAATAGAAATACAAATAGAACATTTGCAAATATATTAATAGGTAAGCACATCAACCTATGAATGAGCTAATGCTCACGCTAATGACCACGCTAATACTAATAATAAAATAAGAAGGTCATGCTTGATACGAAAAGGCTATGCAGTTACAATACTAGTACTAAAATGTGGAGCCACGCACAAAATAATCATATCTCAGGGCTAAATACTGTTGCTTAAAATGTAAGCAAAGAGCCACGCACAAAATAATCGTATCTCAAGGCTATGCAGTTAAGATACTGTTGCTTAAAATGTAAGCAAAGAAGCGACGTACGAAATAATCGTATCTCAGGGCTATGCGGTTAAGAACTTAAAATACTGTTGCTTAAAATGTAAGCAAAAAGCCACGCATACAAAATAATCAAAATATCCTAAATAAGTAGATATTGTTGTTGAAAAGCCACACCACAGATTGTTATTTAGACTTTTATAATTATTGCAATTGGTGACTTAGCTGTCGTTTCGCGATGGAAAAGCTTATATATTGCTTTGAAACATCGTAATTGGAAAAGGCGAGCCATATTATATAAAAGAAATGGAAAAATGTTGTATTTTACCCGAATTCGAAGAAACAAATGTAATAATATTTAAAAGCGTAGTTATAATTAACATAATTAGAATCATTGGGTATATATATTTTTCAATTTAAAGAACAAAAAGGATATGTTAATAATTATTAATAACATTGTATTGTATTCGTTTCTTTCATATTTAATATGGAAAAGGGAAATTTTGAATAACTCTTTAATCATAAATTGAAATAGCCTTTACAATGTATGTGGACGGAGAAATAATTTATATGACACGATTAACTTCAAAATAACATATATATTAATATTATCAAACTACCCATATTACATATGAAAATATGCGAAATATACAATTAGATAGAATAAAATTTAAAAATATGTTAATACCTTACTTCGTAATTTAAAATGACAATCGGTATGTTAGATTGCTGTTACATGTAGAGAATCTTAATTATGATTAATAAGTAGGTAAATCCTGATATTAATAAAATTGTAAACTACTTAGGTATATGTACGTTGTGTTTACCACAACAGAGAAATGGGCGATGTTTTAATAACCCAATCTGTCAAATTAAAATGGCAGTCAAAAAAAAAAAAGAGAAAAGAAACAACAAGTACCGAATAATGTACGTACATTATGTAAATCCAGACATGAAACAACTTTCTTAATGGCATGGAAAGTTTATTTTGTGAATTGTGACCTACCCACTGTTGGGTGGTGGATTAAACAAATTTATTTTAAAATAGGGATATTTCATAGAAAATGTATAAACCATGGTTGTGGGTTAACTATTTACTACAAGGGCCTGTCGAGCAAAGAATTAGCGCATCTTAGCTATTCCTATGAATACTTTTATTTTCTTCAGAGTAGTAGAGTACTTTTCTTCGGAGTGGAAAAAAAAGGTACCCACGTTAATGAATTATATTTGTATGATCGAACGAACTTGCCAAATGAAGTTCGATCTTGTGATTGTACAATCATATTTGGCGGAGAGATTTGGTTTCATATATTTCACCATGACAAGAGACAATTAGGCAATATTAATTAGCGAAAACCGTTCGCTCCGTATTATAAACGAGCTATCGTCAAGTTATATTTTTCACACTAAGTTTTCCGGATTAGATTTACATTCCGGATTACATTACTACTTTATAAAAAAGATAGATTTTTGGAATTTCGTGTGCCTACTCAAAAGTGCAGGTTTCAAACTATTTTAATTGAGATGCTGGTAGAAGATCAAACTCACTTTACCAATGATTATAGATCACAATGCATAATATCACATAGATTTTATGCAACCTTTTATATGTATAATAAATTAAAAAAAAAAAAAGATCCGTAGTGCCAACTCCTAAAGCATATTTTCTTGTAATGGTCCAGATAAGTGGTTCATCGGATCTTCAATTATAAGGAATTAACTTGAGAGTTTTAATTTAGAATTTAGTGTTTTATTATATTAAGTATTTATGTTATTTAAATAACAAAAAATAAAATAATGTAATAATCGTATTAGTAACAAACCTAATTTGTAATTATTTAAATACATTTATGTTGTAAATGGCAGGTTGGAGCACAGAACAGTGTACATGGCCTCACCTGCCCATTATTGCAAGTAAATGTATTTGAATTTGGGTCAAATTCAGAACCTCTTCCGTTTTTGAAGTTGGTTAAGAATAAAAAACTTTGCGATATGGGTTCTGAATAAAATAAATAATTATAAGGAATAATTTTAGATCAGAAATATTTTTATGGATGATTGACACCAAGCAGTCATTAATTGGGTCCAATAACTTAGAAAATTTAATCACCTAATTGTTCTAAGTACAGAATAACCTTTCAAAATTATGGAAGTAATACAAATCAAATCTCCGTCAGGTAATTTTGAGACAGCCCATAAATATACAGCTGAGTTAAGAGCGGGTGCCTAATATCTGCATAATATTAAAAGATTAAATTATTTCAACTATCGTTTAACTGAGCGGAAAATAACTGCCTCGTTGGTCTAGACTAATAAGTTAGTATGTTCAAACTGCGGATGACGAGGTCTCGGGTTCGATTCCCGAGTTGGGCCAATAAATGTATCGAGTTTTTCGGAACATCCACCGTAGCCCACACTTGGTCCGTCCATCTCATTGGTGATCTGCCACGTTCCCTTGTCAATATAGTATTGCATCTTAAAGTTAAATTCTGCTACTAAGTAGCACCTTTAGGTCTTATCTGACCGCATCAAATGAGGTCATAGGTAGTCACATCTTTTAAAGATAGAAATGGTGATTGTTTTGGGTCAACTACCTAGCCAAAACTGTTCTACTTTTACTGTAATGCTAACTTTTATGAAGAAACGGACACTTACAGATATTTTCTGGGTTCATTTATCCGGCAATCATACCCGTAAAAATGGTAATCGCTAACAACAATATTATGATTTGTATATCTACCTCATAAAACTTGAAATCAGTCAGCCTGAGTGGAAAAGAAGGAAGGAGGATGGAGGAAGTTAAACATTTTGTAAAAAGATGTTCATACAATTTTCCAATTGAAATGGATATGATGGATAGAATCTTACATAGCTGACCAAGTAAGTGAGGTCTCGTCATAATCGAACGATAACGAGAATAAGAAGTGTCCGTCTCTGATTGGCTTATTGATTAGTTACAGTTTAATTGTTACTGGAATTGAAGATGTAATAACATCTGCTCTATATGTTTAGTTCACTAAAATTGTTTCCTGTGATAAAATGAAATATTAAGATGTTACACTTAAGTTGTTATACAATATTGTTTATGTAATTTTGATTACTGAATCAAGATAATTGACATACAGTTGTTGACAAAGTTGCATTGAAGCAATCAGCTTTGTATTCAGCTGTCTACAAGAATTTGTTACATTGAAGCTACATAATATTTGTAACATTTTGTTGTTAAAAAGAGCAACTGCTGAGTTTCTTGCCGGCTCTTCTCAGTAGAATCTGCATTCCGAACCGGTGGTAGCATCATGATTTGTCACAAGAGCCACAAGTTGGCCTCCGTAAAATGAATAATGTTATATTGAATTAATTATTGAGCAGAAGTATATTTTCTATGAATTACATTGTTACATTCATTTTAAATTGAAATAAAGAAGGAATGTAGTGTTTGGGACAGTCTGTTACACGCAGCCAGCGTAGCGAGACGTTGATCTCTCATTCCGATATCACTAGAACATGTCTTTCATTTAAACGCAACGCCACCGCCACAATCCTTTCTTAGTGTGCGCCTGCGTCATAAAAGGAACCAACTGTAAAAATTTCAAGTTTCTAACTTCAGTAGTTTAGGCTGTGCGTTGATATCTCAGTCAGTCAATCAGTCAGTCAGGACTTTGAATTTTATATATATAGATTAAAAAAAATCTAAAAATGTATATCTTTTTTGTGTAATGTCAATGAATAAACCATATTCTATTAGATCTTTCCAAGGGTCATCGAAAACTGTAAAAATTCATACCACCGTGTTCTATCTCGACGATCTTTATGTAAATTATTCCTTCCAAATAGCCCTGATAGCATCGGGGCTTGCCTAATTGTATATTAATATAGAAAATTGCTTTTCTATCTGTAAAAGTTGCATGGAATCAATCGGCTTGGCATCCACCCACAAGATAGTGTAATAAGTTATTACATTGTATAATTATGTAGCTATACATTAATATTGTAATATTTTGTTATGAAGAGAGCAACTGCTGAGTTTCTTGCCGGCTCTTCTCAGCAGAATCTGCATTCCGAACCGGTGGTCGAGTCATGACGTGTCATAAGAGCTACAAGTTGGCCTACTTGAATGGAGATAGCTCACACTCAAGATTAACACATAGGCATACATTTGATCCTGGAAAATAAGAGTTCCCGCGGGAATTAGTGCGGGTTGTTACGTTCCCTGAAATATGGTTGAGCGAAGCAACGGCTGGATCATGCGTCGTGCTCGTGAACGGGTGCCACCAACGGGAATGGGTCTGCTTTGTCTGCCCGTGTTGACATGCGTTGGATTGTGTGTACCTACGTATGCATTTTTGAAGCTTCATTGTGGAAGCACTGTATATTCATATACATAGCATAGTTTTGTTACCTATTGTAAAAAAAAAAATTTTTTAAAGAGCAACTGCTGAGTTTCTTGCCGGCTCTTCTCAGCAGAATCTGCATTCGGAACCGGTGGTAGATTTATGACGTGTCATAAGAGCTACAAGTTAGCCTACATGAAATATATAAATTTTAATTTTTTTGAATTAAAACCCTCAATCCTCGACGAAGTCGCGGGAATCAACTAGTTCATTATAATAATTCTAAAGGCCTTTATCCGTCAAAAGGTCAGAATCTTGTTTGAACGTTCACAAATCTGTTCTAACCCTTATCACTAGAGAGATCTCTTTATTATACATCGCATCTGTAGAGGGACGGGATATACTTCCATCCGGGTCCCGTATTAATTTTACATTACCCCGCTCTAGATGCCCGTATGCGTAGGGTGACCAGGTATTTTATTGATTTAGGATAAGTTTTTTTTTTATTCAAGTGTTAACCTACACTTAAAGGAAATATCCTAATCTAAATATATAAAAGGCAAAGGTGACTGACTGACTGACTGACTGACTGATCTATCAACGCACAGCTCTAACCACTGGACCGATCGAGCTGAAATTTGGCATACAGGTAGCTGTTAGGACGTAGACATCCGCTAAGAAAGGATTTTGGAAAATTTCAACCCCAAGAGGGTTAAATAGGGGGTTAAAAAATCGAACCTAACGTGAGCGAAGCCGCGGGTTAAAGCTAGTAGATTTATAAATATATATCAAAAATTCCAAGGCCGGAGGGATTCGAATCCGCATCGCTCGGGAATCGCGCCCGAGTGTATTAACCGTTACACTACGGCCAAATTGTGTGTGCGTGTGTACGTGTGTGTGTGTGTGTACGTGTGTGTGTGTGTGTGTGCGTGTCTGTCTGTCTGTGGGATCGTAGCAGCCAACGGATGAACCGATTTTGATTTTATTTTTTTATTTGAAAGGTGAATTAGTTGGGAGTGTGCTTAGTTGTTTTTGATGAAAATCGGTCATTTGTTATCCCCGAAAATCAAAAAGTTCCCGCAAGATTTTAAAAAGTAAATCCACGCGGGCATTGGCTGGTATTCTTATAAAACAGAAATCGTCCTTCCTGTCACAAACCGGTTGGTCACCGTACACGCTGCCCCTGCATTTCGAATATAGAATTTGTTTTCAATACGTTATTCTTTTGTTTGGCCGCAGATGTACGCACGTGTGCACGTCGCGGCGTTCGAGTGAAACCGGATCGAGTTCGCGTCGAGAGGAAAATCGATGGACAAAGAGTAGGGGACATAATGACGTCATGTGGTGAGTAGAGACCTATATTCTGTCTTATATAATAACTAGCTTTAACCCGCGGCTTTGCTCACGTTAGGTTCGATTTTTTAAACCCCTATTTTACTTCCTTCGGGGTTGAATTTTGAAAAATCCTTTCTTAGCGGATGCCTACATACTAATAGCTACCTGTATGCCAAATTTCAGCTCTATCGGTCCAGTGGTTAGAGCTGTGCGTTGATAGATCAGTCAGTCAGTCAGTCAGTCAGTCACCTTTGCCTTTTATACTATATTTAGATTTAGACTAGCTGTTGCGCGCGACTTCGTCCGCGTCAATTTCCGTTATTATGATCGCGATTAAGAAGTTTTTAAAAGAATATATTTTATATATGGATAATTTTCCGCGTTTTCGCAACCTTTTTCACTGATGCTTCGCTCCTATTGGTCGCAGCGTGATGTTATATAGCCTAAAGCCTTCCTCGATAAATGGACTATCCAACACAAAAAGAATTTTTCAAATCCGACTGATAGTTCCAGAGATTAGCGCGTTCAAACAAACAAACTCTTGCACGTTATTATACTAGTATAGATAAGTATAGATACTCCAACACTATACAGAACACTGATCATGCGAAATCGGATCGCCCTTGACCCTTTTATTTACCTATTTAGTAAGCGTGGCTGAACCCTTCCGTCTGCGCGTCCAATTTCGGCGATAGCTTCGTAACAAATGGACGGAAATTATTAGCTCGTTAGAACCATCATTATTCAATGTCGGGTGAGTTACTTGTATTAACGTTTATTAACAGGTTGCCTATAAGTTTCAAGCCTCAATAGCCCAACGGTTAAAGGTGCGGACTGATAATTGAAAGGTCTAATAGATTTATAAATACGTATCAAAAATTCCGAGGCCGGCGGGATTCGAACCCACATCTCTCTGGGAATCGCGCCCGAGTGTGTTAACTGTTACACCACGGCCGAACCACACGTCAGCCACGAAATTATTGATATGTATCTACTTTTTTTTTTTCAATCAGTTTTATAGCAACGGTTGATATGTATTTATAAATCTATTAGGTTATTTCCTTTAAGTGTAGGTTAACACTTCAATAAAAAATTAAAATTGAAAGGTCGCAGGTTCGAACCCCACCCGTTGCGCTATTGTCGTACCCACTCCTAGAAAAAGCTTTCCGCTTATTTGGAGGGAATTAGTCAACTTCAGCTTGGCTAATATTCTTTAAAAAAAAAAAAAAGGAAAGAAAGTTCTACAAGCTCTACAGCTCCCGAGCGTATCTCATACAAACGTAGTTTTTAATATTACTTTTTTTCGGACAAGAAATTCTCAGTCAGTACCCGGAGTTAGGAATTTGGCGGTGAGTCACCCCCGTGCCTCGGAGAGCACGTAAAGCCGTCGGTCCTGCGCCTGATCTCGCTCCGGTCGTGTCGGATTTCCATGCCATCGGACTATGAGAGTGAGGGAATAGAGAGTTCACTTGTTAAATAAGGCGAACAAAACGAAAAAAAAATCATTCAAATCGGTCAAGCCGTTTTTGAGTTTTAGCAATATAGAATTGTAGGTAGTTAAAGGTACTAACGGATAGCAATTGATTTTTTATTTTTATTTTTTTATTCTATGACAAGATCGCCCTTGACTGTGATCTCACCTGATGGTAAGTGACGATGCAGTCTAAGATGGTAGCGGGCTAACTTGGAAGGGGTATAGCAGTGTAAATTCAACCCATACCCCTAATCGGTATGATTTTAACATAATACATATCTAGTAACAATGTTTAATTATTTATCTGAACAAGATATTTGTTCAGATATCTAGTAAGAAGGCGTTATGTATCAGGGTTGTACATGGTACCTACTTAACGAGTGTTTGTGTGACCCCAAACACTGACCGAGTTGATACGGGGTCATCACACCCCGCGTGTAACTGTACGGGGCGCGACTCATCCACGCGCAGACACACTAGAAACGACTTTACTACATACTGTGAGAATATTCTTTTATAAAATCAAAATCAAAAATCAAAATCAAAATTTATTTATTTCATGTAGGCCAACTTGTAGCGCCTATGAAACGTCACTAATCTACCACCGGTTCGGAATGCAGATTCTGCTGAGAAGAGCCGGCAAGAAACTCAGCAGTTGCTCTTTTCAAAAAAAAATTTTTTTTTTTTTACATTTGTTAAAAAAGACTAGGCTATGCACACAATGTTTCCACACAGAAGTTTCAAAAATGCACACCTACCACAACCTAACACATGTTAACATGGGTAGACACAAAGCAGACCCATTCCCGTTGGCGGCACCCGTTCACGAGCATGACGCATGATCCAGCCATTGCTTCGCTCAACCATTTTTGATTTTATATTTAAAAACTACTCTTTTTTAATGTAATAACTCCACGCGGACGTTTTTGTGAGTTTTGTGGGTATATGACCCACAAAAACGTCCGCGTGGAGTTAAGTTTCTAAAATCTTAGCCCGAGTTGGTACGGGGTCAACACACCCCGCGTGTAACTGTACGGGGCGCGACTCATCCACACGCAGATACATTAAAAGCGACTGTACTACATACTATAAGAATATTCTTTTTTTTAAATTAATGACTAGCATTTGCCCTTGAATTCGTCTTAATGGAGTTAAGTTTCTAAAAATCCCACGGGAACTATATTTTTCCGAGATAAAAGGTTGCCTTTTTTTAAATTTTTTATTGAAGTGTTAACCTACACTTAAACGAAATAACCTAATAGATTTATAAATACATATCAAAAATTCCGAGGCCGGCGGGATTCGAACCCACATCTCTCTGGGAATCGCGCCCGAGTGTGTTATCCGTTACACCACGGCCAACCACACGTCAGCCACGAAATTAGTGATATGTATCTACTTTTTCAATCAGTTTTATAGCAACTGTTAACTGGAATTTTTGATATGTATTTATAAATCTAAAAGGTAGCCTATATCACTCTCCAGGTCCTCAACTATACCCATACAAAAATCACGTCAGCCCGTTGTTCCGTTGCTGCGTACATCTAGTTAGAAGGCGTAATTTATCAGGGTTGTACACTTAACGAGTGTTTGTGTGACCCCAAACACTGACCGAGTTGATACGGGGTCATCACACCCCGCGTGTAACTGTACGGGGCGCGACCATCGATATATAAGGATAGGCCCTTAGAAGAAAAAAAACGCGCTCAAAAAGACAATAGAATTTGCAAAAGTCTCTTGTCTTTGTTATCAGTCGGCCGCACGCGCTTCAACGTATCGCTCGTATTTTTGATCGTTAAAAAAGCCGTCGTTTGCAGTCAAATCATGCAAAAAACGTTCGGAAATCCATCAAAAAAGAGATGAAATAACATTTCACTTGTAAGTATATCGTTTTCTTATTTAATTTACAGCATAAGCTGGGTATTTTTTAATTTTGCTATGATAAAAAATGTGCTACTAAAATGTCGTACAATTGCATTACAAAAAGAATGGAGTCGTGTTATTTTTTTCGAAGTAAAACTTTTTATCCGCGTATGAATTATGATTATGTATGTATTTTACTATGTATACGTGTTTGCATGTATTTAACTATATAACTATGTTTGTATGTATACGTCGTACGTATTACGTACCTATAGATTAGGTAAGTTGCGGATATTCCGCATTGAGTTGGACATCCGCATCTGCATCCGCAATAATCAATGCGGATGGTCATGCGGATGTGGATGTTGCTAGTTGCGAAAACTGTGTACTGTACCTATGTTTGTTTGTATGTATTTAACTATGTATGTATGTTTGTATGTATACGTCGTACGTACGTCCCTAATCTGTATGTACGTATTACGTACATACAGATAGATAGGGATGCTGCGGATATACGCATCCACATCCGCAACTTTAAAAAAAACTGCATCCGCAACATCCCTACTATAGATATTATAAACACTGAAAAAGTTATAAAAATAAAAATTGTGATTATTTTTATAAAACGTCAAGTTGGAAGTTATTAATATACAATGTTATGTAATAAATAACTAATAAATAAATACATTATATTTTTTATTAATGTTATGTAATAAATAACTAATAAATAAATACATTATATTTTTAATTTAAGTGATTCAATTAACTATGGCAAAAATATGTTTGTACGTGTATCCGTTGCGTACATGCATAATAAGTGATTATTCTTTGATTTATATTCATTACACGCTCAACCGCAATTATATTATTTTATATAAATGCAAAAGTCTGGTTTACACGTCCCATCCAAATAAAATTTTGATGAGATTTTATACGAAAATAGTACTAACGCCACTCCATTCCATCTTTGTTCTGGATGTGGGCGTGGTTTGTCCTCGAACGTGATTGGTTGACACTCGCGTCAAAGGAACCGCGCGTCGCCGCGCGACGTTCACTGACGTAATATTCGAGCGCGTTTTTGTAGACGGAATTATATAGGAAAGGCATATGGTTGGGCGCGACTCATCCACGCGCAGATACACTAGAAACGACTGTTCTTTTTTTTATTAATCACTAGCATTTGCCCGCGAGGAGTTAAGCTTCTAAAAGTTATGAGGAACTCTCTTGTTTTCCGGGATAAAAAGTATAAGTTATTCCAGTACTATTATTATCAATCTCTGTGCCAAATTTCAGCAAAATCGGTTCAGTTGTTGCTGCGTGATTGAGTAACAAACATTCATCCATCCAGCCATCCAGCCATCCATCCATCCATCCATCCATCCATCCATAAATCCAAACTTTCGCATTTATAATTAGTATTATAATTTAGATGGCACAAGAGGGCCTTAACTATGTACACACACAATTCAAAATAATATGTACCAATGTATTAATAAAAAAAGACGTGTGGCACTCGGGGACTGCCGCGGTAAAGCTATTGCATAGCATTTTTTATCAACGCCATCTAGCAGTGAGCCGCTAGATGGCGTTGATAAAAAATGCGCCATCTAGCGGCTCATCGTAGGGGAGTCCCGTGTCAGGTTATTTTCGTTACGGAATTTCTGGATTCGGTCTGGCCCGCGATAGAAGCTATGCAATAGCTTAATAAATACTTTTACCGATGCCCAATTAGCGACCTTAGTAAATATCACATCCAGTTAACCTTTAAAGCTGTGTCAAAAAAAGTGTCTAAGTAACAAAACAGGAGGGAACATCAGCTTTGTCGCGCAATAAACCGACTAAATTGCCTCACCCCCACCCCCCAGTGTTTATTACGTGATTACGTAAAATCGGCTCTGTTTAGGGGGCATACGTAAATTGATAGGGTTTTAGCTATCGATGAATAGAATAATTCTTTATTCAAATAAACTTTTACAAAGTGCTTTCCATTTATGTGGATAGGAAAAAAAATGACAACAAAATCTCTTGTCTTACTCCTTGACTGCGATCTCACTTGATGGTAAGTGACGATGCAGTCTAAGATGGTAGCGGGCTAACTTGGAAGGGGTATAGCAGTGTAAATTAAATCCACACCCCTAATCGGTTTCTACACGCCATCGTGCCGGAACGCTAAGTGGCTTGGCGGCACGTCCTTGACGGTAGGATGGTAACTAGCTACGGCCAAAGCCTCCCACCAAATCAGACCAGAGACAATTCAGAAATTATAAATTCCCAAATTGCCCCACCGGGAATCGAACCCGAGACCTCCCAGTTATAACACTACCACTTATCATCAGGTGAGATCACAGTATAGGGCTATCTTGTCATCGAAAAAAAAGAATACTACCACAGATTAAGGATACTGATACTTGTTTTAAATTTGACAACAAATTGACATCACAATATAATTAATAATTTTTCTTTTACTTTTAATTTTTTAATTTTATTTTTTTAGAACAATATCAATTTATGTATAAAAGCACGCCGGAATGGCAGAATATGTTTGGAAATGACATCACATTTTACATCTACTTTGTACCCATGTTCGAGCAAATAAAAATATCTTTAACTTTCAGCGCCATCTATCGAGCACAGTAGAACTTACACAGAAACCACAGATATTAAAACATGGCGGCTTATTAACGTTGTAATACGCTTTCATTAAAGGGGCATTGTTACAATTTCTTAGCGCTTTTTAATTAAACCCGAGCACTGGGAAATTCTGAGAGTCTTCATATATTTTTTTTTTCACCCATTCACTCGAGTTGCATAAGAGGATATTATTGTTGTTTTTTTTCTACTCGTTACACTAATTAAAAAAATAATCGGGATAATAGTTAATCGTAAGTCTTGTTACCCGAACTAGAGGGCGCCCGCGACTTCGTCCGCGTGGAATTTGGTTTTGGGGTGGATTTTCTAAAAACTGTGCCACACTTACTCCTTTATTTATAATTGTAAGGCAAAATATCGATTTTTAACCGACTTCCAAAAAGGAGGAGGTTATCAATTCGGCCGGTATCTTTTTTTTTTTTTTTCATAGATATAACTTTGAACGGTTAAGGGTGCGGACTTAAAACTGAAAGATCGCTGGTTCGAATCCCACCCGTTGCACTATTGTCGTACCCACTCCTAGCACAAGCTTTCCGCGTATTTGGAGGGGATAAGAGGATATTAGTCATCTTCAGCTTGGCTAATTTTCCTTATTAAAAAAAAGAAAAGACAATTTCAAAAATGACGAATTTTCATACAAACAATTTTATCCTCTGTTTATCCGCTTTGGGAATTTTCAAAAACTGTGAAATAGGTACAGTGTTTAAAAGCTAGTTAAAACAATATAATTCACTAGCTTTATAGCCCGTGGACATTCAGCATAACGTTATTCCGCTAGACCCTTGAAAAATTTTGTAAAGTTTTAAATATTTTGCAAGTACGTACCTAGAGCTAATTAAAAAATTTGTACGAAAAAACTATTTAGCCATTGAAATAGCAAGCCTTTTGAATTTCCTCGCTAGTTAGATATCTACCTCATTAAAGTATCTTTAATATAGGGTAAGACAACTTTCGACCTCGCTGGCGCAGTGGTGAACGCTGTGGTCTTATAACAGGGAGGTCTCGGGTTCGATTCCCGGCGGGGGCAATTTGGGAATTTATAATTTCTGAATTGTCTCTTTTCTGGGAGGTTTTGGCCGTGGCTGGTTACCACCCTACCGTCAAAGACGTGCCGCTAAGCGATTTAGCGTTCCGGCACGACGGCGTGTAGAGACAGATTAGGGGTATGGGTTGAATTTACACTGCCGTACCCCTTCCAAGTTAGCCCGCTACCATCTTAGATTGCATCGCATTACGGGTAGGTATTACCTGAAAAAAATATGGTTAGCTAAAAATTTACATCGCTCTAAACGTTTGTCAATTACCATCAAGTGAGATCGCAGTCAAGGATTATCTTGTCATCGAATAAAAAAAAAGACGTGTGGCAGTCGGGGACTGCCGCGGTAAAGCTATTGCATAGCATTTTTTATCAACGCCATCTAGCGACTCACCGTAGAGGAGTCCCGTGTTAGGTTATTTTCGTTACGGAATTTCTGGATTCGGTATCTACGCTGGCCCGCGATAGAAGCTATGCAATAGCTTAAAAATCTGTCACATCGGATGATCGAAGTGCTCCAGGCACCCAGGTGGTGAGGGTAACTTTGCCACAGTTGGTCAAAAAAGGTTCAAAATAGCACGTAACAAAAAAGGCCAGTACGTAGGTTAGTTAGGTACATCAAAGAGTTTCGGCGTTAACACTGAACAAACATACAAACAAAGCGTTAATTACACCGGTTCCGTACAGCCTTGATCCTAAACAAACGCTGTGTTTGCGACAGTTGCAATTTTCTGTGAGACTAGGCGCTTGCTCCCAACTTCGTCTCTACTGGATGTTATGATTTTAAACCCCTGTCGTGAAAAAAACGCCATTACAAAGTATATCAATTGTGCCTGTAAAATTTGAAGAGTTCCTTCGATTTCTCCAGGATCGCATCGTCAGATCATGACCTGATGACAATGGGACCACCTGGGAAATATACCCTTTCAAACAAACAAAGGTTTATCCAAATCAGTCCAGGCGACTTCGAGTAATCGGGGAACATACATACATACTAGCTTTTGCTCGCGGCTTTGCTCACGTTAAGTTCGATTTTTCAAACCCCTATTTTACCTCCTTAGGGGTCGAATTTTCAAAAATCCTTCCTTAGTGTGCGCCTACGTCATAAAAGGAACCAACTTTAAAAATTTCAAGTTTCTAACTTCAGTAGTTTAGGCTGTGCGTTGATATCTCAGTCAGTCAGTCAGGACTTTGAATTTTATATATATAGATAAAAAAAAAGATTCCGACGATTTTAGAACCTCGTTATTTGGAAGTTGGTTAAAAAGATAAGTTTACGGCCATTACCTGAACAAAAATATGGTTAGGCAAAAATAATTTATATTGCTCTAAACGTTGTTCAATTACCAACCCTTTTGCAGGGAAACGGGGGTGGCATTTCTGGGGTCAAAATGACGAAGTGTCAGAATGGCCCGGGGCAGTGTTTGACGCGGGGGGCACAGTAATGGCCCGTGTCACCTTAATTGAAAAGTTCACAATTTTTTTTTTAGGGGCTTTATTGATCTTGTTTTGGTTAAACATTGTAACCTGTCTAAATTCAAAGTAATTCATTGACGACCTCCCGGATGCAGTGGCGAGCGCTGTGGTTTTATAACTGGGAGGTCTCGGGTTCGATTCCCGGCGGGGACAATTTGGAAATTTATAATTTCTAAATTGTCTCTGGTCTGGTCTGGTGGGAGGCTTTGGCCGTGGCCAGTTACCACCCTACCGTCAAAGACGTGCCGCCAAGCAATTTAGCGTCCCAGCACGATGGCGTGTAGAAACCGATTAGGGGTTTGAGTATACTGCCATACCCCTTCCAAGTTAACCCGCTACCAACTTAGACTGCATCGTCACTTACCATCAGGTGAGATCACAGTCAAGGACTATCTTGTCATCGAGTAAAAAAAATTTCCTTCGTTTTATTTTTTATTTTATTGTTATTATTTCTTGTTATAGCGTCAATAGATATAAGTATTCTGCGAAAGTTTCAAGTATCTTCAAGGTTCAAGTATCTAACGGACGGACGGACGGACAGCTTAGTAATCTACCTAAAAGACAAAAAAAATTTAAAACCCGCCGACGAATCGCTAACATTAACAGACAAAACAAATACGATAACATTAATTAAGAATATATTGTGTACTATGCATCCTTACTAATCCTTACTAATATTATAAATGAGAAAGTGTGTTTGTTAGTTGGTTTGTCCTTCAGTCACGCCGCTACAAAGCAACGGAGCGACGTGATTTTTTGCATGGCTATAGTCAAGGATCGGGAGAGTGACATAGGCTACTTTTTATCCCGGAAAATCAAAGAGTTGCCACGGGATTTTTTAAAACTAAATCCACGCGAGCGAAGCCAACTATCAACTAATTATTAATATATTGTTAGTCATAGTATCAACAAATCATATCGTCGGGGATAGTGCAAAACCGCGTATGTACCATTGGTAAAAACCGCGGATCTACACTAATCACAGTTTTACAGGGGAAGGTTAAAACTTTATAAACTTATTTCTGCGGCTATTGGGCTAATTTTTACACAGAGAGTATTAATTCGTGTGTTCTATGTATTGGATGAAAATAGATATCTTTTAAAGTGATTAATTCAGTCGCTACGACACTTACGCGGTTTTGATTTGACCACATACAACGTATGAAAATGGATTTTAATGTACTAATGCTAGTTACGCGGATTTGCACTATTCCCGACGATATAACAAATTTTGAACAAACCAAACCTTACCACCTGTCCTAACATCTGACAGCGCAGCACATATCATTTAACCGAGTTAAACAAAACTGAGCAACTCTGTAACGATGCTCGCCGTTATATCACCCCCAAGGGTCCAAGAAGCTGTGAAGGCTGCCAGAATAATGTATAAGTACTGCCATCTAGCGCTGAATAGCGCCAACTCGAGAGCTTATTAAAATTAGGGCTGGCATTATAAATTATTACGGTTCAAACATGGTGTGGTTTCAGGCACAGAATTTTATTTTATACTAGCTTTTTCCCGCGGCTTCGCTCACGTTAAGTTTCATTTTTCAAACCCCTATTTTATCCCTTTAGGGGTTGAATTTTCAAAAATCCTTTCTTAGCGGACACCTACGTTATAATAGCTATCTACATTCACAAAATACTTACTACTAGACAAGAATACTTACATAAAGAGTACTGCAGGTAATCAGGTGTTTAAAAAGTTTTAATGCAAAGGCCCGTCGGTTCAGCAGAGAGAGAGAGCTATGCTCGGAGTATCCCTGCGAGATCAAATCAGAAATGAGGAGATCCGTAAGAGAACCAAAGTAATTGACATAGCTCAGCGAGTCGCGAAACTGAAGTGGAAATGCGCGGGGCACATAGTTTGAAGAGCTGATGGTTGATGGGGTCCCAAGGTGCTGGAGTGGTGACCCCGCACCGGGAAGCATATATTGACACCATCAATTTTAGATGAGTCGCAGGGAGTCGCTGGCTACAGGTGGCATATGACCGAGGCCTGTGGAAGTCTATTCTAGAGAGTGCTGTTGTAGAGATTCATTTGTCCAGCTGCGGACGTCTGTCAGTTGAGGAAGAAGAGGAGGAAAGTAATATATCCGATTGCTAGTGTGTCATATCCGGTTGTTGTGGTGTCATATCCGGTAGATGGGGTATCCGTACTGCCCTACAAATAGAAAGAAAAAAAAAAGGAACGTTTATTTTATGAATTGTGCCACACATCACCAAGCAGGTATACCTAGATTAGGTTATCTAAATTAGGTTGTCCCGTGGCCTCCACCACTTGAGCATTAAAGACAAACGGCGTCAAGCATTTTATGTTGTTTCAAATCACCCCCCGGACCACGGAAAGAGAGGGGGTTGCAACCCTCGATTTTTTTCCCTTGTCACATGATTTTTGTACGGCGTTGCGGCATAATGGATTAGAAGCTGTATTGAAACAGTATGAAACTGATGCCGTACAGAATGAAATGACCAAATTTACCCTGGAAATTGTCAGAAAATCAAAAAAAAAATTACCGACTTTGTGGCGCACCATTTTTTTACGGCACTGAGCGCTTTCTTATAATTTTTCTTGGATCTATCGATGGTAAAAATGCCGTACAAAAATATATGACCAAAATGTACTCACTCTACCTGCACTTTTGAATTCTCACCAGCACTCAGTTGGACAGCTTACAAGTGACGGCATAGTGCTGAATCGTATTATTTTATGCTCTTATATCGTCCTATATACGTCACATGGTGGTTCATATGACCCATCAATTTTTTGGACACGGGCCTGTAGTCTATTAGTGGTTTCAGCCAGGACCCTGATCCGGTGGCACAGTGGCAGCCCTGCTCGTAACTCCCGGAGCGTCCAACAGATGGCGCCACATGTACCGTCAAAGCGTTGTATCGCGTCAATATAAGGCCATGCATAGTTTATTAGCGCGTAGTATCATAACACATCCCGCACGGGGTATATCATCAGATTACAACGCTCAGTTCGGGAATGGCGTGTAAAATATTCAGCGCAGCAGTAACTGCTTTTGTTTGGGCCCCCGAGTAATGAACGATGGGGCCAGCGCTATGGGATGTTATTATTTATTTAGCCGAGTTTTGTTGTATTGTTGCGAATTAAGAGCGGTTTGTGTAGAGCATGGAGTAGCATCTATCTATCTATCTAGAGAGTCCTGTCACATAATATATGTTTTTTTTTATTCGATGACAGGACACTCCTTGACAAAATATCTTCAATAAGAATTTAAATGTAAATCTTAGAAATGTAAACAATAAGTTAGCTCTTCCAGCTCCAAGGCGCGTACTATATGTATAGAAATAGTATATGTTATATGGCTATTTATATGTTCAATAAACTTCCAGAAAATATTAGACAGCTACAGAAAAATGTATGAAAAATGTATGGAGTGATATTTTCTAGTTTTAAGATAAAAATTTGTACGCCTCACGGTATGAAATAGTCATACATAGCAATACCAATACAAGAACTTGTACTAACCTATTTCAACGATAAATACTAAAGATAGTAGCGGGCTAGCTTGGAAGGGGTATGGCAGTGTACATTCAACCCATACCCCTAATCTGTTTCTTCACGCCAGTTCTCTACTGGGCAATTCTCTCGATTGAGAACGAAGGCTAATGGTTACGTACCATACATATTTATTTTGCTTTAAGTCATTAATATACAATATGTAGTTAACAATATGTAGTTAACTGATGTTAGGTCACTAACTAAATTGTATGACACAACATCAAATTCCACCCCCTCACTGCCCCGTAACACATAGCGGTAATTTACGAGCTATATACCGCATGTAAATACGGGAGGCACAATACTAGTGGATATCAATTCACATCTGTCCGCGCCATAGCCTGGCCGCGACAACTTGCTTTATTGCTTGGCTGCTGAATGCCTGTTAATGTTCAATTAGGTATTCGATTTCGTATTTGATTTGGATATACAATCGAAAATGTAACATGTTAGAATAACATTTGTAAAAACAGAAAATAAATCGGTCCAAAAACAAATCCCATTGTTGATATTATAAATGCGAAAGTTTGGATGTATGGATGTTTGTCACTAAATGACGTCGCAACGACTGAACCGATGTGGCTAAAATTTGGCACAGAGATAGATTTTTTGTTAGATAGATAGATCATTTATTCACAAAAATGCAGGTACAATGTGATGTAATATGAAAAATCGAACCTTATACACTGGTATAATATACTGGGATAGCATATAGGCTTACTTTTTATCCCGGAAAATAAGAGAATTCCCGCGAATCAACTAGTAAGTTATGAGTTGTTTTACTGCGACTCTATCCGTCTCTTTCTAAAACGAAATTTTTCTATGGAGACTGTATGGAGCTACTCGCTCGTGACGTCGAGATTTAGTAGCGCTCTCTTTGTCTAGCAATAAACTTTAAAGCTCTATATTTTCGAAACTAGTTAAGATAATAAAAAAATGCCATTGTGCTACAATATTAAAATCCTTTATTTTAAGTATTTAAAAAAAAATTGTCAAATACCCAATTAGATGATTGAGGGTAGATCGTGTTGCATTAGATTACTTTCAATATCAATTTGAAAGCTTTTATACTTTGCGTGTCATAACTATTCACAGATTATGCTTATATAATACTAGCTTTTGCCCGCAGTTTCGCTCACGTTAGGTTCGATTTTTCAAATCCCTATTTTATCCCCTTAGGGGTTGAATTTTCAAAACTCCTTTCTTAGCGGATACCTCCGATATAGTAGCTATCTGTAAGCCAAACAGCCTATATATACAGATATACAGGCGTACAGATGGATATTATTATGACGTAGGTATCCGCTAAGAAAGAATTTTTGAAAATTCAACCCCTAAGAATTTAACGCCGGGGACAAAAGCTAGTTATATTGATTATAAGTATGATTCTACTCGTATCTATCTATTCTATCAAGTAAGCGAGGGAGAAAATGTCACAAGAAATACCCCCCCATAAAATTTACTCCAAATGTCATCAATACAGAATACACCATAAAATTTACTTTAAATGTCGCTTAATGACATTACCAAATCATTACGCGACATTTCGCGACGTTACGCCCTTGTAATCGTTAGGGGGTGCTTCGGAGGAATGGCAGAGTGGAAATTAAACTGATAAAAGCCTGTCAAACACAATGTAACAACAATAACATTAACATAAATAACATTGACATGTTATTTTGGGTTTTGTTAATTTTATGCGAAAAGCGGGTAATTCGTAAAATATATTTTTTTCTAGTGGCGCCCAACGTGGGACCTTTTATTAATTACTTTTACCCGACTACAGCGAAGCCAAAATGAACGGTTATGATTTCAAAAGTACGTATTTACTTGTATATGTGATCGATTCATCATAGCGCCTAAACTACTGAACCGATTTTGATGAATGAGATGTCAATCGATTCGTTATTATACTCCAAGTGAAATAGATTACATTTCATATAAACAAAATCAATATAAAGGAGGTTACATTCAATTTTTCTTAGTCGAATTACACGATTAAAACTTTTATCCTTCTTACTATACTTTTTTCATTTATTTTTTAAATTTTGTCGAATAATCGTCAGATTGGCTTTAATTTTTGAACCGACTTCAAGAAAAGATTCCCAGTTTGACTGTATTTTTATCTAGCCTTTTTCAGGTTGCCTGGTAGAGATTACTCTGTAAGCAATAAAGCCGCCTTTGCATGCGTAGTTTTAAGATGTTTCTTTCTTATGTGCAATAAAGTTTTTATCTATCTATCTAACTCTATTCCTGCGATAAGTGATATCTGCTCTGAAAGGTTAACGGGAATCGTCTTGGCATCCAGCTGTTAAAGCTATTCTATTCTATTCTTAAAAAGGTATCTAAATATATAAAAGGCAAAGGTGACTGACTGACTGACTGATCTATCAACGCACAGCTCTAACCACTGGACCGATCGAGCTGAAATTTGGCATACAGGTAGCTGTTAGGGCGTAGGCATCCGCTAAGAAAGGATTTTGGAAAATTTCAACCCCAAGAGGGTTAAATAGGGGGTTAAAGTTTGTATGAAAGTTGGATCACTGGACCGATCAAGCTGAAATTTGGCATACAGGTAGCTATCATGACGTAGTCATCCGCTAAAAAAAGGATTTTTCAAAATTCAACCCCGAAGGAGGTAAAATAGGAGTTTAAAAAATCGAACCTGAAGTGAGCGAAGCCGCGGGTTAAAGCTAGTTATCCTATAGGTGTAAAATAAGCAATAACGTAAAAAACATGTACCTACTACCTAGCCTACTCTCCCAGCTCATTACGTCCAGCTATTAATAACGCGAAATGCTCGAGGGGTGACAGGAAAAGGTCATAAGGGGTCATTAATAAAGCAGAATGACCCCCTCAGGTCGTTAGGAGGTATTATTGGTGCGAAGTTTAAATCAATTTTTATATTTTTCGCCAATTTAGCGCTTTTAGGATACTAATATCGATTTATTGAATTTAACAGCCTCGTTGGTATAGTAGTTAGCATGTTTGACTGCAGATGACGAGGTTCCAGTTTTTTTTTCCTAACAAATTTTTTTGGCCCGACCCGGGAATGGAACCCGGGAGTTCGTCATCCGCAGTCAATTCTAACCACTAAACATAATGAGGCAGTTTAAAGTTACTTTAAAGTATAATAGACACTGAAACAGTTATAATGAATAAGCGATCGTTCTACGTCTACCCTCGTCAGGATATTGTGTGGAATTAACGCGTTCCTCATTAGTCAGTCAGTTGTCATGCGAGTTAATATACTGACGCTGTTACTACACTTGTGCGTAACGGCTGAGTGATTTATGACACGGCCATACTGATAATTACTGATAGACTTAGGACCGATTTCAATAATGTAACCTAACCTAACCTTATGGGCTACCTAGATAGATAGATAGATTATATTTTTCACCAAAATGCAGGTACAATGTGATGGAATATGGAAAATCGAGCTAAGCTAAGTTAGGTGACACTCTTAGATCCATGCAACTAAAAATTAAATATCGAAAAATTGACAATTCCAAGTAAAATAATTATCGTGGTACGTACTCGTATGATTTACTTACCTCGTATTTTTTGACGAACTTCCTGGCGCAGTGGTGAGCGGTGTGGTCTTATAACTGGGAGGTCTCGGGTTTGTTTCTCGGCGGGGGCAATTTGGAAATTTATAATTTTTAATTGTGTATGGTCTGGCCTGGTGGGAGGTGGGTGGCTAGTTACCACCCTACCATTAAAGACGTGCTACCAAGCGATTTAGCGTTCCGGCACGATGGCGTGTAGAAACCGATTAGGGGTATAGGTTGATTGCACACTGCCATACCACTTCCATGTTTGCCCGTTACCATCTTAGATGGCATCGTCACTTACCATCAGATGAGATCGCAGTCAAAGACTAACTTGTCATCGAATAAAAAAAAAACATTTTTAGTAAGCCTTTAAAGGCCGACTACGCAGCATAGTAACGTTAGTACGACGAGCTCGCATATTTGATTAATTAAATTATGATCAATTGATTAAATCGTCCATAATTGATTACAATAACAGTCAAAAACGCTAATTACTACACTTACTATTACTACACTACTACCAGTACAGAAAATATTTACATGGCACTCACACATTCACTGATTGTTTTTGGAGCGTAACTTTATTAGAAACTTCTGTTCTAAGCGTTATATTTCGATGTCGGAGAGTTACAACGCCCAAATAGATTAACCGAAGATCAATCTGTAACCCTTATTATAACTGAGTACAAAATAACAAACATCTCGTGTCGAACTACCCTCCATTAATAACCGATATTTAATAACGTTGTTTTCTACAAGAAAAATTGAATTTTCACATTGCGGCTAACAATTTTCGATGCCGGGGTCGATTGGACCGCTTCGAGTGGTCAGATCGTAAATCTGGTCGGGTCCATTTGACACAGCTGTTGGCCGGTTTACGGTTGGTTGATGCGGGTTTTTACGGGTTAGATTGTTTGCGGGTAGTTCGGATATTTTTTGATAGTTTCGCGTTACAGTCGAATTGGAGATTTATTTTTATTGATTTCAAAGAATTCAGAATGCAAAGTAATTTTTCTCATGTAGACCAATAGTAGGTGGCTCTTATGACTAGTTAAGACTTTACCACCGGTCCGAAAAACAAATTCTGCTGAGAAGAGCCGGGATTTTTTTTGTTGATGCCCGTGGCTTCACGCTCGTTTATTTAGCTTTTGAAAATCCCGTGGGAACTCTTTGATTTTCCGGGATAAAAAGTCCATAATCCCTCTATCTCTACCATCATGTCTCTACTATCGGTTCAGAAAGGAGATTCCGCTGAGATTTATAAACCTGAAGTATCGCTAGAAGTTAAAGCCAAGAGAGATTTGTTTTGTATAAACTCTACATCTAAATGTTTGAGAAAGTCCTATCAAAATCGACTCAGCCATTCCCAAGATAGGCCGAACAGACCGACAATAATCTAAATATATAAAAAGCAAAGGTGACTGACATACTGACGGATCTATCAACGCACAGCTCAAACCACTGTAGAGACGTAGGCATCCATTAAAAAAAAGTGATTGTTTTAATAAATAATATAAGTGCTTGCCATATAGTTCAGTCAAAATTTTAGACGGATTTTAGTCAACAAATTCCTAGCTACATTTCACACATGGATTACTCAAAATGTTCCGAGTAACAAGTAGAACACTCACAAAAGTAATCAAGTTAGGTATATTACGAAAATGAACTCGTAAAACGCCTCTAAACAAGTGTTTGCACTCAAAACTTGCGTCCGTTGGTCACTCCACAAACGACTTGCTACATTAGCGCCACCTATTGTCGAGTGGCGGCAACTTCGCAAACATGGCGGCCGCTCGAGAACCATTATTATTATTGTTGTCCCGTGGGAACATTGCGAAATTGTGATGCAATCGAAAATATAAGACGCAAACATGAAATAGATGAAACAATTAAGTGCCTACAGTTTTTTTTTTTTTACATTTTTCTTTTAATAATCAGGCGAAAAGTCTATCTATTGAATGTTGTATTTTTTTTTATTCAATGACAAGATAGTCCTTGACTGCGATCTCGCCTGATGGGAAGTGACGATGCAGTCTAAGATGGTAGCGGGCTAACTTGGAAGGGATATGGAAGTGTACATTCAACCTATACCCCCTAAATCGGTTTCTACTCGCCATCGTGTCGGAACGCTAAATCTCTTGGCGGCACGTCTGACGGTAGAGTGGTAACTAGCCACGGTCAAAGCCTCCCACCAGACCAGACCAGAGACAATTCAGAAATTATAAATTCGAACCCCAGACCTCCCAGTTATAATACCACAGCGGCCACCACTACGCCAGGGAGGTCGTCAATACACTTATCGCGATAATGCGAATATTAGCCGAGGCCCAATAATGTAGCCGCAGTATCAGGTTGTTCAAAGTAACGCGGGTCTACACAAAATCGAACCAATCTCTAGTATACAATCGCCTTAAATATTTAATGTTATTGTGATTGCTACTATAATTATCCTCCCGCCCTTGCAATAACCAACCTCAACCGCTTGTATTAAATTACCCGTAGCGCCATCTAGTGTCGACTAGCGGCAACATCGCACGCATGCCATCTCTCGACTGACCGCAAATCTGTCAAAATGGTCAGTATCCGCGCAGACTTCGACCCAGTCGGGCGTGATGTGAGAAATGTATTCCGTACGCTTCATTACGCATTTCCATTGTAATAAATCGTTGTACGGCATTGCTTGTGACGTTTCGTCGTCGATTTGTGGTGGTTTTGTTTTGTTCTTTATTTAAGTAAGGTATATAGGTATATGTGTGAAGTTGGAGGCGGTTAACATGTAATTTGGATTTTTTTTTTTTAAAGAATATTATGCAAGCTAAACTTGATTAATCCTTCCTCTCCTCTCCCCTCCAAATAAACGGAAAGCTTGTGTTAGAAGGAGGTACGATAATAGTGCAACTAAACTCTCAGTTTTCAGTTCTCACCTGTAGACATTGAGGCTTCAAAATTATTATTTGAAAAGAACTTCTTGCAGCTTGAGTGTTTTGAAGTTAGGTACTTAATGATTTTTGTTACTTAAGTTATTAAGTCGAATAACATATTTTATTTTCATTCATGATAAAATTGGTACGTACTATCCGAAGAGATCCCGTTTTCACATTTGAATGGTTTAAGGTTCAAATACTTCACTATCACTACATAGTATAAAACAAAGTCGCTTTCTCTGTCCCTATGTATGCTTAAATGTTTAAAACTACGCAACGGATTTTGATGCGGTTTTTTTTAATAGATAGAGTGATTGAAGAGGAAGGTTTATATGTATAATGACATCCATTAACAGTGAATGACATAGGCTATATATTTTATACCCGTGCGTAGCCGGAGCGGGCCGCTAGTAGCTGAATATTAAAATATATTTCTAATGTTTTAAGGTCGTTGATATTGCGTCAGTAATTGTAAATTACAACATAATTTCAAAAAAAGTGTACGTTTGGAACGCTCGTATAAAAACATAGTATTATTTT
Source organism: Hipparchia sbordonii (assembly GCA_038048805.1). Taxonomy (NCBI): domain Eukaryota; kingdom Metazoa; phylum Arthropoda; class Insecta; order Lepidoptera; family Nymphalidae; genus Hipparchia; species Hipparchia sbordonii. Next base: position 726,556 of record CM076118.1, on the reverse strand, counting down.
CCTACCTACCTACCATAAAATGCGGCCCCATATTGGGCGCCAATAACTCTACCCTACATTATAATATTAAGGTCACGGTAGTCGCAGAATTTTCATACAAACGCAATTTTACTTTTTTTTTAATTCTATGACAAGATAGCCCTTGACTGCGATCTCACCTGATGGTAAGTGACGATGCAGTCTAAGATGGTAGCGGGCTAACTTGGAAGGGGTATAGCAGTGTAAATTCAACCCATACCCCTAATCGGTTTCTACACGCCATCGTGCCGGAATACTACTTAATATTAAAAAAGCGAAAGTTTGGATGTATGGATGGATGGATGTATGGATGGATGGATGTATGGATGGCACAGAGATAGATTATAGCCTGTAATAACACATAAGCTACTTTTTATCTTGGAAAATAAGAGAGTTCCCATGGGAATTAAAAAAAAACTCAATCCACGCGAACGAAGTCGCGAACATCAGCGAAGTAATAAATCTCACTCTTGAGTACGTCAGGGCCATAAATATTGATTGAAATAGCATTCTCTCACCTGTTAGTAAATGAAGCTGCAGATAAGATGGAGCGCGCTTGCCTAAAGGATGCCTATTCACTCTTGATTGACTTAAAGTTGTCCAAGTTGTAGCAGGCCAACTCATTGGGCTAATGGGTAGTGCGAAGGGGTAAGAGTTACGTGATAGAAAGAGAGGCAACTTCTAGGTGAATATAACTAGGTAATTTAGCGCTGTGCGACCTGAATTGCACTTTATTGTGTCAGCAAGAGTCGATTTTTTTTTTATGACAAGTTAGTCCGTGACTGCGATCTCATCTGATGATAAGTGACGATGCAGTCTAAGATAGTGGCTGGCTAACTTGGAAGGGGTATGGCAGTGTACATTCAACACAAACTCCTAATTTGTTAAATGCTTATGAAATTAGATTAATTAAGTGATTTTGTGAAGTAAATCTCTTGTGCGTAAAATAAGTACTATATATTCACTGGTTATATTTAAAAGCTAATTCAAATTCAAATTCAAAATTTATTTATTTCATGTAGGCTTACTTGTAGCTCTTATGACACGTCATAAATCTACCACCGGTTCGGAATGCAGATTCTGCTGAGAAGAGCCGGTAAGAAACTCAGCAGTTGCTCTTTAAAAAAAAAATTTTTTTTTACAAAGCTATGCTATGTATACAGTGCTTCCACAATAAAGCTTCAAAAATGCAAAAATGCATACGTAGGTCGTAGGTACACCAATCCAACGCATGTCAAGACGGGCAGTCAAAGCAGACCCATTCCCGTTGGTGGCACCCGTCCACGAGCATGACGCATGATCCAGCCGTTGCTTCGCTCAACCATATTTGAGGGAACGCAACAACCCGCACCACACGACACCACCACAGAAATGTTTAAAGCGAGCATGACATACTTAGGCAAGGCTGGAAGGAGATTCCAAAATTTTCCAAAATTGTCGCGTGTTAATAAAGAGAGCATTCTTAATGATTGGTTGTGTATATTGTTTCAGGAGCTTGGTACATCTTTTGCAATGATGGGAGGAAGGTCTGGTGGAAGAACAAGACTGAAGTACAGATGAAGAGGACACCCATACTCCATACAATGCAGATAACAGCGTTTTAGTTTTTTTTTTTTTTTTTTAATTTTTTGTCTGTCTGTGCGCGCATCACGCGAAAACTACTGAACGGATTTGAATGAAATTTGGTATGGTGGTAGCTGATACTCCGGGTCAGTATATCAGATACTTTTTATCCTGATAAACAATAAGGTTTATCCGGGATAGAGGATTCAAGTTTTTGTTGATTTTGCTCCATAACTTCGTCAAATCTAAACCGAATTTGATAAGTAATTCTTTTTTTATTATAAACTAGCTTTTGCTCGCGGCTTCGCTCACGTTAAATTCGATTTTTTAAACCCCTATTTTACCCCCTTAGGGGTTGAATTTTCAAAAATCCTTTCTTAACGGATGCCTACGTCATAATAACTGTCTGGATGCCAAATTTCAGCCCGATCCGTCCAGTGGTTAGGGCTGTGCTTTGATAGATCAGTCAGTCAGTCAGTCAGTCAGTCAATCAGTCACCTTTGCCTTTTATATATTTAGATTGTGTACTATTAGAAATATTTTGTCCAATTTTGGTGAAGATCTACTAAATATTATCGGAGATAGTAGCAAGTCACTCTAAGCGCGCGGACGAAATCGCGGGAATCAGCTAGTAGTATAATATATAATAGAATAGGATAATACGAATTGAATAAATGAGTTTATACACCTACTTTTCTTAAATCTCTTTCAGAAACAAAACAAGAAGAACTTCAAGAAGTTATTCTTCAAGACTGCAATTTTCTACAACGTATGACAGAAGATTCAGCCATCATTTCTTGCGTTTTAATCTGTGACATAAACTGTCACATTTAGGACGCAGGAATATAACCACCCCATCACGAATTCACAAAGCAGTTCGAAGGATTACAACTAGATGGCGCTGTTATAAATTAGCTATATACATAAAGCAGGTGATAAACGTGCGAAAAATAGATTTCTTTTTGTATTTTCCTTATGAAAAGAAATTAAAAACGTCAAAGTTTAAGAAACAATAAGGAATATCAGATTTTAAATAGAGGTTCTTCAAAAATAAGTAAAATACACGTCCACTGGCAGCACTGACCTCTATAATTAATCTATGATCAACTAGAGTGGCTGTAGTGATTTCTTTTTTAAAAATAAATCTGATTTATAATTAAAAATTAACTATGTTGAAAGGTGGAATAAATGGAGAAAAGTAACCTATGTAAGTCAACTGATTTATTGAATAGACTATACCTGGATCCTGGATCCTGGAGAAATCGACGGAACTTCAAATTTTATAGGCACAATTGATATATTTTGTAGTGGTGTTTGAAGTCGGTTTTGTAAAAAAAAATTACGTTTATATTATCGTTGAAAAGCACGTTTATCACCTGCTCAAAATTAAGAAGAAAGAAGATGAACAGAGAAAGAAGAAGAGAAGAGAAGTGCACAGTGTCGGGCCCTTGTCATTCTTCTTGCCCGGTGTATTACGCTACTGGACGGAGAACTGATAAGGGCCTGATCTGTACCATTGCTACGTTAAGAAGAATACCAAGAAACTAGTGGTATCCCGCGACTTAGTTCGCGTGGATTAAGGTTTTTTTAATTTCCCCGGGAACTCTCTCATTTTCCGGGATAAAAAGTAGCATATTTGTTATTCCAGACTATCTGTCTCTGTGCCAAATTTCAGTTAAATCGGTTCACTCGTTGCGGAGTGATTGAATAACAAACATCCATCCATACATACAGACAAACTTTAGCATTTATAATATTAATAGGATTTTATATTAGACTTTCAAATAAAATTGTAATGTAATACGTAGATTAAGCTAATTTTTAATGTTGCATTCGTCTTATTATTTATTCGCAGATACTAACACTAATGAATTCGCCACAAACTAAAACTGCAACCCTATGATATTGCATTCCTTCATTTTCAAGTTTTCCGTATTAGCGCCATCTATCGACACAATTGTAAAGTTTTTATTTAGAATTTTTTGCAAGTAAAAAAAGAATAGTTTTTTAATCTTAAACTTAATCTTTATGCATAGTAATTTAGCTGATCTATATTCTTCTTTGGGTTATAGATTTAAATGTAACGTAATGTAAAAAGTATCTAAAGGATAGGTACTAAAATTAAAAATGTTATCTATAAGATTTTAAGTATTTGTTTTAATTAAGTTTCGACGAGTAAACGAACTTGTATCCTTAAGTAGGTGGTAAAATTAAAGTGATAAATTATTGTTATAAGTAGGTCATAAGTAAGAGTAGATTTTTATAAAAATACTTAAATCTTAATTTGTAAAAATGTAAATATTGTGCTCATGTTTTTATACCAATAAACGGTTCTTGTTATGGTAAAAAATGTGTTTCAATCTAGAATTAAGTATAACCTAATTCACTACTGCACTGGTAGCATGGGCAGGAGATAAACATTTTATCCCCCGATTTTATCCACTGACAGGGGATACAATTGCCTTCTCCCTATGCTAGAGCATGGCGACAGGGGAAAGGAGAAGTATATCCCTATTTGACATTACAAGTGGAGCAACTTCCCCCGGCTAGAGCATGGGAACAAATGAAAGAGATAAACTTGTCCTTTTTTGACTTTTGAAAAGATCAAACGAAAACAAAAACCACCTACGAATCACCTATTAACTGTCAAAATCACGAGTATAGATAAAAATAATGACTTTTGAGACCGAATTGAAATTTTTGAAGTATTGTGATATTTGTACCTCCTACTTCCATGATTTTTTTATAATGGCAATAATTGCGGGGATAAATTTTCTACCATTTTATCCACTGTCAATATTCTTCCACCGCTGTGCCCATGCTCGACGGGTGGATAAAACTAAGCGAGGGGATAAACATTTTATCCTTTTCCTGGGGATAAAATTTCTCCCGCCCAGGCTACCAGTGCTGAGGGCAGGTCTCCTCTCACTGCTCTGACTTAACTCAGACTTAAGTTAAAATTAAAAAGAGACACAAATATGCTCTGACATAAATCTGTCCCGTCTTGAGCCTAAGCAAATGAGAGTGCGGTCTATAGAGTTCTTTTTTTAAATTCAATAACAAGATAGTCCTTGACTGTGATCTCACCTGATGGTAAGTGACGATGCAGTCTAAGATGGTAGCAGACTAACTTGGAAGGGGTATGACAGTGTTCAACCCATACCCCCATCTGTTCTACACACCATCGTGCCGGAACGCTTAATCGCTTGGCCGCACGGCTTTTACGGTAGGGTGGTAACTAGCCACGGCCAAAGCCTCCCACCAGTAACCCCACCTCCTACTCTAATTTTATTCTGCAAGCCTTGATAGATATGCTAGTCGGCAATCATGCCTGATGAAAATCAATGATGAGGTCAATATTAGAGCGCGCTTGCCTAGAAGATGCCTGTTGACTCGTGCCTTGAAGGTACTCAAGTTATATGTGGCATGAAATACGGATGCTGGATGTGCCCACACCTTAGCAGTATTTGACTGGGTTTTTATTTAAAATAAAGTTTTAAATATTACAATTTCTTTTATTTTATCTCTCGTCTCGGAAGTATAGAGCTTTAAAGTTTCCTGTTAGACGGAGAGAGCGCTACTGGGGTGTGACGTCACAATTCAGTAGCTCCGTAAACTGCATAGAAAAATTTCATTAGAAAGAGACAGATACAGTCGCATTAAAACAGCTTATAACTTATTTGTTTTTGAGCGATTTATTTTCTGTTCCTACAAATTTTATTCTTACATGTGTGTTTGTTGTTGGTTTGTCCTTCAATAACGCTGCATCAGAGCTATGGATTGACGTGATTTTTTGCATGGGTTTAGTTGAGGACCTGCACGCCTAACATGTATGCAACGAGATAGCGACAAGAGAGAGAGATGTTGTCTATGTCGAGAGTGACATAGGCTACTTTTTATCCCGGAAAATCAAAGAGATCCCGCGGGATTTTAAAAACTAAATCCACGCGGACGAAGTCGCGGGCATCAGCCCGCGACTTTCAATAACAAATAAATATTAACATAATAATAATAAAATTAGCTAATTGGCTAGTAATTAATAAATATTAACATTTCGACAGTCAAATGCCCAATTTAAAAACTTTTATCAAAAAGTTAGCACGACTTTAAAACGACGCCATCTAGCATTAAACTATGAGCGCCATCTGTTGGCCATTCTATTAGACTTTCTGTAAATTCTCGTACAGAATGTACCTCTCGTTTTGTTTCAGTTAGGGTAGGAGCAGACTGGCATCTTGTAGCGACATCGATCCGCATTTTGCGTTTGCATGCAAATAATAAGACGCGATCTCATCTGATGGTAAGTGACGATGCAGTTTAAGATGGTAGCGGGCTAACTTGGAACGGGTATGGCAGTGTAGATTCAATCCATACCCCCTAATCGGTTTCCACACGCCATTGTGCCGGAACGCTAAATCGCTTGGCGGGACGTCTTTGACGGTAGGGTGGTAACTAGCCACGGCTAAAGCCTTCCACCAGACCAGACCAGAGACAATTCAGAAATTATAAATTGCCCCCGCCTGGAATTGATCCCGAGACCTCCCAGTTATAAAACCACAGCACTCACCACTGCGCCAGGGAGGTCGCTGCCGCAAAAAGAAACCAGTCTGCCCTCTAAGAGAGAGGGTAGACTGGCTTCTTAGGCTAGGCTCAGCATCAGCAGATCTCTAAGGCAGCATCTTGGTAATAACTAGGAGTAACACTTTAGCAATTTTTCAAGCTTTTGCCCGGGAATCCATGTGGAAAAAACTCCGCGCTTTACAAATTCCGCGGAAACACTACCACACTCTTTTTCCGAGATTAAAGATAGTCTATGTCACTCCAAGTTTACCAAACCCATACAAACAATCGCGTACAACCGTTGCTCCGTTGCTGCCTGATTGAAGGACAAACCAACCAAAACACTCGCATATTATGCAGCGCCGCCACGCGCCCTGTGGTCAGGTGATAGCAAAATCATGTTAAAACGAAATTGCATCGTGTATTGCCTGGAGCTTTGAACTCTGCATACATGCTAAATCACATGTAATCGCTGTACAAGTGATTACTACGCAGGTTAATGGGCTTAAAATGTTTTTCCATTGAAATATAATATAATTAAGCAATACTACAGTACTGAGTAATTAATTTCTTTCGATAAGTAAATTCTTAATTCTAATTTAGAAATAATCTCTAAGTTCCAATTTTTATTTACACATACCTATTTTGTTAGTAGTTATTGTTTTATTTTTATTCTTTAATTTAATTTCAATTCTACTAATATTATACGTACGAAATTTTTAAATGGATAGATGTTTGTTACTCAATCACGCCGCCCTGACTTGACTGTTTGGTACAGAGATTAAAAACAGATTACAGTCTGAAATAACATATAGGATACTTTTTATCCCGGAAAATAAGTTCCCGCTGGAATTAAAAGACCTTAATCCACGGGAACGAAGTCGCTGGCATAAACTACTTTCTAATAAAGTCATCTTTTTTTTAAATTTATTGTTCAAAATAAAAAATACATTTTTAATAATTTAATCCGCCATCCTCTAAGAAACTACGATAGAAACTTAAATCTAAATAAAACTTATCTAAGAAAAAATATTTCATGCAAGGCGACTCCACAGCTTCGACAGATGTAGAAAAATGAACATCCGGTACGGAGTTCGCCCGCGGCGGTACCAATTAGAGAGATCCGGCGCGCGGCCCATTCTGTACGACAATGCCCCGCGCGAACTGCGCGCCCCAGTCTGACGCCACTCGCGCGGGGCCTCCCTGGAGTGGGGTACACCAAGGTACTGGTGTCTAAACTCTCCGAATATTGCGTTTAGCTGAAAAAAATGAGGGAAATCCCATTTTTAGTCTCAAAACCTCAACTGTTAAGGCATGTGTAACATGATTCTATTGTATTCTGTTCTACAGTGTTTCCACTTTATTTGTGTCTCAGTTATGTCTTCAATGAGTATCTTAATATTAGTATTTAATTCGATGCCTTAACATGGGTAGCCTAAGTATGTCATGCTCACATAAACATTTCTGTGGTGGTGTCGTGCGGTGCGGGTTCTTACGTTCCCTCAAATATGGTTGAGCGAAGCAATGGCTGGATCATGCGTCATGCTCGTGAACGGGTGCCGCCAACAGGAATGGGTCTGCTTGTGTCTACCCATGTTAACATGTGTTTGGTTGTGGTAGGTGTGCATTTTTGAAACTTCTGTGGGGAAACATTGTGTGCATAGCCTAGGTTTTTTAACAATTGTAAAAAAAAAATTTTTTTTTTTGAAAAGAGCAACTGCTGAGTTTCTTGCCGGCTCTTCTCAGCAGAATCTGCATTCCGAACCGGTGGTAAATTTGTGACGTTTCATAGGCGCTACAAGTTGGCCTACATGAAATAAATAAAGGAGGTGGGTTGATAAGGCAACAAAATCCGCCCCTCATACACTCGAAAAAAAAAGTTCCAGATTTCGACAAATTGTAAATGTATTTATATACTTGAAGATATAAACTTTATTTTAATATAAAGTTTAGGTCATAAAAAAAATAGTAAGTTACAGAAAATATTACCCAAAAAGAGAGTGTTTCTTTTACTTTTCTTACATTTTCATACATTTTAGTCGTTTTTTAAGCTTTGATTTAATATTTTAGAATGAGGCGCTCCATGAACCAAAATAAATTAATAATCATATAAAAGCTTATAAAAAGGAGCATCATTATCAGTTACGTTTACCATGGTTCATGGAGCGCCTCATTCTAAAATATTAAATCAAAGCTTAAAAAACGACTAAAATGTATGAAAATGTAAGAAAAGTAAAAGAAACACTCTCTTTTTGGGTAATATTTTCTGTAACTTACTATTTTTTTTATCACCTAAACTTTATATTAAAATAAAGTTTATATCTTCAAGTATATAAATACATTTACAATTTGTCGGAATCTGGAACTTTTTTTTTCGAGTGTATGAGGGGCGGATTTTGGGCCTTATCAACCCACCTCCTTTTGATTTTGATTTTTTGATTTTACAAGGCGAAGAAGCAGGCACGGCAGCGAGTGTAATACGGAATAATTTTTTTTAAATATATTTTTAGCTAGCAAATGATCAGGTGGGTCACCTGATGTTAAGGGATTACCGCCGCCCATGAACATTTGTAGCACTTGAGGCACCACCAATGCGTTACCAGCTTTTCAGGAATGTTTTAGTTTAGTGGGAACACCGTCGCAGGAAGTTGGTTCCACAGTTTCAAAGTTCGTGGAAAAAAAATTCAATTAAAAATATAAAGACCTTTTTTTTGTATGCAAGAACTAAATAAAAACCTTTTGTCATAATTTGTAAAATTATATACATATATAATATAATATAATAATAGGTACACTTTGAGGATTTTTTTTCAAAAGAAGGGATTGACAAAAATACATTTTTGTTGCATTAAAAACATTTATTGCATCTATAACTTTCATTCGATATTTTTTCTTTATGGCTTAAATCAACAATTCTGCTGATATTTTGAATTAAATGTCCAAGAATTTAGGCATTTCACACTTCTTAGCCTTAAAGGTGAGGACTGAAAAATGAAAGGTCAAAGGTTCGATTCCCACCCGTCGCACTATTAACGTACCCACCCCCAAAAAGAGCTTATTTGGAGGGGAGAGGAGAATAGCAGTCAAGGTTTCCGTCTGGTGGAAGGCTTTGGCCCTGGCCAGTTATCACCCTACCGTCAATGACGTGCCGCCAAGCGATTTAGCGTTCCGACACGATGACGTGTAGAAACAGATTAAGGGTATGGATTGAATTTACACTCCTATACCCCTTCCAAGTTAGCCCGCTACCATGTTAGACTGCATCGTCACTTACCATCAGGTGAGATCGCAGCCAAGGGCTATCTTGTCATAGAATAAAAAAAAAAAAAAGCATCATCTTGTACCATCAGGTGAAATAGCGGATACCTAAGTCATATAGCTATTCTTTTCCTTTTATATATTCAGAGAAGATATCAAATAAAACTTTTGCATGTTTTCATTTTATTCAACATAATATTTTTTTTACATACAAATCGACTCCACGCCACTTTAGCGCTACGAAAGTTTACAGAAGTATGTTTTTCTTTTCAAAAAAACTGAAATAATATCTATTCGTGTAAAATATACAAAATATTATATTTCTAGGTGCGTTTACATCGCCGGGGAAACTTACATAAAATGTTTTTTTTTTTACATTATTGTATTTTGACGGTATCGTCTGGCGCAAGTTTTTTGTGTAAATACTTGGTCAAAATGTCTCATCACTAAGGGTCGTGATCCCTATCCATTAATTACATAATGGTAGGGGATTTTAAGCATAATACAGGGTGTAAAGGACAGCCTAATGTAAATTTTATGAATACCTAAGTTTTTTTAGATTTTTGTTTTTTTTTTATTCGATGACAAGATAGCCCGCGACTGCAATCTCACCTGATGGTAAGTGACGATGCTAAGACGGTAGCGAGCTAACTTGGAAGCGGTATAGCAGTGTAAATTCAACCCATACCCCCATCGGTTTCTACCATCGTGTCGGAACGCTAAATCGCTTGACGGCACGCCTTTGACGGTAGGATGGTAACTAGCCACGGCCAAAGCCTCGCACTAGACAGAAAAAAAGTTAGGCAAAAAGTTTAAAATCTCATACCTTAATGAAGTAATTTGTAGAGCGAAAATATTACGCTGCGGTAGATTCGAAATTGTACTTGGAAACTCGGAAACGCGAACACTGTGCTAGTGGCTGAGAGTTGTAGGGGTTACCGAGTCAATGTTCACGTGGTATTATATAGTGGTATGGTATTATACTAATTTTTTTACACCTCGTAAAAAAACGAATACCACGTGAACGGGTGCCACCAACGGGAATGGGTCTGCTTTTGCCTGCCTGTCTTAACATGTATTGGATTGTTTTGCATTTTTGAAACTTCATTGTGGAAACACTGTATACATAGCTAGTTTTGTTACGTTTTGTAAAAAAAAATTCTTTTTTTTGAAAAGAGCAACTGCTGAGTTTCTTACCGGCTCTTCTCAGCAGAATCAGCATTCCGAACCGGTGGTAAATTTATGACGTGTCATAAGAGCTACAAGTTAGCCTACATGAAATTAATAAATTTTGAATTTGAATTTGACACCACTGCCCAAAAAGAGGAGTGTAATGTTTTCAAAGATCATGTATCTTCTTTATCAACTGATAGACGTCAACTAGTGGACATAAGTCTGTTGCAAGGACCTACACAGGTCTCGGTCTTGCGCCGCCAGAATCCAGCGGCTCCCAGCGACTCGTTTGATGTCGTCTGTCCACCTAGTGGGGGGTCTGCCAACACTGCGCTTCCCGGTGCGGGGTCGCCACTCCAGCACCTTGGGACCCCATCGACCATCAGTTCTTCGAACTATGTGTCCCACCCATTTCCACTTCAGTTTCGCGACTCGCTGAGCTATGTCGGTGACTTTGGATCTCCTCATTTCTGATTTGATTTCGCAGGGATAAAAATCAAGGTAAGTGTAGGTTAACATTTCAATAAAAAAAAAAAAAAAAATCCTATTAATTCCTATTATAAATGCGAAAGTTTGGATGTGAAGAGAAATGGATGGCTGGATGGATGTTTGTTACTCAATCCTCAATAGCCCAACGGTTAAAGGTGCGGACTGAAAACTGAAAGGTCGCAGGTTCGAATCCCACCCGTTGCACTATTGTCGTACCCACTCCTAGCACAAGCTTTCCGCTTATTTGGAGGGGATAGGAGGATATTAGGCAACTTGAGCTTGGCTAATATTCTTTTTAAAAAAAAAAAAAAAAAAATCACGCCGCTACGACTGAACCGATTTAGTTGAAATTTGGATTATGATCTGGAATAACACTACTACTACTACTACTGGCTACTTTATATCCCGGGAAATTGAGTTTCTGCGGGAACAGATAATCATTGAGATTATCTGTTCCCGCAGAAGTCCACGCGAACGAAGTCGTATGGTGACGATGACGTATGAACTTCGCTACTCTAGCGACAGGTGCAACACCTCTCTGGCCGGGAGTATCTTATAGAGTAGTGGTGTTTTTTGCGAAATGCAGTAATTAACTCACTACATCCCAACATGAGAGATTTTTACACCGAGTGTTATTCGGAACTCCTCCATTCAAAGCTGTTAACTATTTCTAGTATATTATAGAATACACATCTAAACTTCATTTAAAAAATTTAAAGTCCTGACTGACTGACAAAGTGACTGACTTATATTTTATTTATTTATTTATTTTGTTTTTATTTTATACTAGCTGATGCGCGCGACTTCGTCCGCGTCAATTCCGTTATTATGATCGCGTTTAAGAAGTTTTTAAAAGAATATACGAGTATTTCAAATAATATGGATAATTTTCCCCGTTTTTGCAACATTTTTTACTGATGCTTCGCTCCTATTGGTCGCAGCGTGATGTTATATAGCCTAAAGCCTTCCTCGATTAATGGACTATCCAACACGAAAATAATTTTTCAATTCGAACCAGTAGTTCCTGAGATTAGCGCGTTCAAACAAACAAACTCTTCAGCTTTATAATATTAGTATAGATACGAGTATACCTAATAACTATGAGCTAGACTTATTATTTTACTGTAAACTAAAGATTTGGACCATACAAACTTTTCACTTAATATTTTTCACATCATAATCAATATGCCACGGAATATTCATAAAAGATATAATAATAATGAGCTGCATCCATTCAAAAATTCGTGTATTAACATAAAAAATGAATATATCTTTAGTTTTCAAACGTAAATGAATGCGAGAGGGCACGGGAGGGCAGTTCGCGAGGCAAATAGAACCTCTTCACAGTGGGCCGGAGCGATTTGAGTGCTGAAAAAATTTTCGTTAGTGATGTACCCACTTAATGAAAATTTTGTATCGTGTTAGCGAAATATTGAAATAGTAAAAAAGATATATACAACTTTAATGTATTGAAGGTAGTTAGATAAAGCTGGTAGTAGGTAGTTTGACTTTGTTGACGACGCAGGCGCCGGTCTGGCGCCGCGCCGTTATAGTATAAATACAGCGGGTGGGACGTTATTAATTCAGTCTCTTCCAGAGACTCATGCGGCTATTGGATGCTCCCGCGTCTAGGTCGTTGTATTTGATTGACGGGTTGTGATAGCAATCACGCCCTAATCGAATAAATATTACCCGTAGGTTTAGATGAGTGTAGTTGATTAAATAATACTCAGATATGTTTGATAGTTACCCTCACGTTCAGATGGTGGTTTGTTTGACGTGTTGTGGTTAAATAGGTTAGATGTGAGGACAGGGGCCGTTATAGGGGCAGTTGGAGACGGCTTTAGGTACCCTACCTAAAGCGTTTTTGTTGAGTTTATAATCGATAGAATCCTGTCCTACTAATATATAAATGCGAATGTGTTGTGTGTGTTTGATTTTCCGGGATAAAAAAAATCCTTTTCTCAAACATGCTTGGAAATTTGAGCATTATTTTGACAACCTTCTTCGAGATAAATCGAAATTGCTCTACTGGCCGAGCAGCGGCCGGCAAAAATTGTATGAAAATCCATTGCTGGTGTGGTTTAGCGGCCAGATAAATTACATAGTAAACTCATATCTGTCGTGTAATTTAAAATGGAACGATCTTTTACTCCGAAACATGGCGACCAAGGGGGTAACTTATCAGATGTTTTATTTAAATTTCAAACTAGCTTGCAAATAGAAAGCTGTTCATTGAAAAAAAAAAACAAATGAACACTTCAATGCGGAGAAAGTTATTGTTGATCATTGTTCGTCTTAGTCAATGGTCATTGATTTTGAAAAGAAAATTGTATTTGACAAAATGAGTTCAATTGAAGAAAATGAGTGTGTGAGTGAGTGAAATTCAAGAAGCGGCAAGAGCCGTAATAGAAATTATCAATGAAAATACACGCACATCACTCGCATACAAAAGTTTGTCGGTTCGTAAATAACATACTATCGTGTTTGAAAAATCAAAAATAGCCTCTCTATTTACTATCTCTTTACATTTACCGTTAGAATAAAATATTATTTAAAATGTAAATATTTTGCATTAACTTCCGGATGTGCGAAATATTTGCTCCCATTGATAGAAAAATGCGAACATTGTGAATACGCCAAGAGCTAGTGTACGATTGTTTAGATTAGATTATTTATTGACCATAATATAAATGTAAAGATTCTTTTTACAAAACCGACTTCAAACGCCACTACAAAGTATATCAATTGTGCCAATAGAAGAGTCCTCTTGATGTCTCCAGGATCTCATCATCAAATCCTGACCTGATGACAACGGGACCACCTGGGAAGTATACCGTTTCAAACGAAAAAATAATTTTCCAAATCGGTCCAATCGTCTTCAAGTAATCGGAGAACACACATACAAAAAAGATTCCAACGAGTTTTTTTCCTCCTTTTTTGGAAGTCGGTTCATTAAAGGTCATTTTCGCCACCTCAACTTTGCACTGAAAGGAGGTGGGTTGATAAGGCCGAAAATCCGCCCCTCATAGCGAAAAAAAAAAACGGAACCAAAATAAATTAATACTCATATAAAAGCTTATAAAAAGGAGCATCATTATCAGTTACGTTTACCATGGTTCATGGAACGCCTCATTCTAAAATATTAAATCAAAGCTTAAAAAACGACTAAAATGTATGAAAAAGCCAAAACACTCTCTTTTTGGGTAATATTTTCTGTAACTTACTATTTTTTTTATCACCTAAACTTTATATTAAAATAAAGTTTATATCTTCAAGTATATAAATACATTTACAATTTGTCGGAATCTGGAACTTTTTTTTTTCGAGTGTATGAGGGGCAGATTTTGGGCCTTATCAACCCACCTCCTTTTCAAATTTCAAAATCTCTATGTTCAAATACACAAGCCATTCATCAGCTCTTCAACTATAATGTATTCTATCGATATTTGAGTGATATCAAAACATATCCTGTCTGTTTGATTTTGAATCTATAGGTTTTATCTTTTTTAGAGTTCCGTATCCGAACCCGGGACCCTATTGCTAAGCCTTCGCTATCCGTCTGTCCGTCTGTCTGTCAGCTAGCTATATGTATATCTCATGATCCGTAATAGTTAGACAGTTGAAATTCTCAGAGTAGGTATGTGTATTTCTATTGCCGCTATAAAAACAAATAAAAAAAAGACGTGTGACACTCGGGGACTGCCGCGGTAAAGCTATTGCATAGCATTTTTTATCAACGCCATCTAGCGGCTCACCGTAGAGGAGTCCCGTGTCAGGTTATTTTCGTTACGGAATTTCTGGATTCGGTCTCCACGCTCAAGGCCCGCGATAGAAGCTATGCAATAGCTTAAAAAATACAAATAAATTTAAGATTCGAGGGAAGCTCCCGTATAGAAACGTGTTTTTTCGGCGTTTTTTGGTACGGAACCCTTTGTAAATGAGTCCGACTCGCATTTGACCGGTTATTATTATTATTTTATTTGTTTTTATTTATTTATTCTGTATATCATAAACTTAAGTATAGAGAGGACGTATACAAGGACATCTTATCGCTACAAAAAAAAACTGGCGAATCGGTCCAAAAATCCCGGAGTAATCGGTGGGCATACAAAGGAAAAAAAAGATACCGGCCGAATTGATGACCTCCTCCTTTTTGGAAGTCGGTTAAAAATGTGGATTTCGTCCAGACGCCCTATATTATTTATGTAGTTTAGTATAGGAAGAAGAATCAAAGTTCCCCTGTATGGGGCGCACTTTAAGGATCCACTTCCTAAGTAAAGTGATCAGTTAAATTCAGGGCCACTGTATATTATAATGTGCGCGGGAGGTGTCTGTGCAAAAGTGCGAGTCACTCAACTCGCATTACCCACGCACCTGCGCCGCCCGCTCGCACCGCGCACTTAACACAATCTTAACCTTTGGTTTGATCGTCAATAACCCAACGGTCAACCAAAAGGACTTAAAAGTTAACTTCGAAAAGGTTTTTTGTCAAGAAACTCTCAGCACTAGTCCGGAGAGTTAGGAAGTAGGCGGTGTGTCACCCCCGTGCCTCGGAGAGCACGTAAAGCCTGCCTGGTCCTACACCTGATCTCTCTCCAGGTGGCTAATCCGTGGCAGGAATCGATTGGAGGACATTACTAGTTACCAAATCTCTCAAAATTGTTTTCTACTGGAAATGTCAAAAATAAAGCATAGGGCAGCTGGGCTACTTCTTATTAGGTTAACTTTATAATTTTGATTAATTCTGTTTTTGTAAATATTCGTGTATACAGATTATAATGGTGCTTACAATTACCAAATTCAAATTCAAAATTATGTATTTACTTCATGTAGGCCAACTTGTGGCTCTTATGACAAGTCGAGAATCTACCACCGGTTCGGAATGCTGATTCTGCTGAGAAGAGCCGGCAGAGAAACTCAGCAGTTGCTCTTTTCAAAACAAACGGTGTTACAATATGTAGCGTATCTATCTTTTGGACAGCTGAAGCAAAGCAGATTGGTTCCAAGAAACTTGGTCATTAAGGAATTCATTAACTGTTTAATAACTTCTACTTATAAATCCAAGGTATATTAATCTCTAAATAAATAAAGAAATAAAAAAAAATCGGTTAACTTTAGATTAACTCCTGTTTAGCAATACGATGCCACCGGTCCTCAAAATGACAAAAGTCCGCCAAGATGGAAAAACTTTCCGCCGTTACGAGAGAAACCGGGGACATTTATTAATTAGTCACAATGTTGCTGGAAAACCTTTTTAACGTAGTTAATTATTTCCACTAAGGAAGTCCAAGGTTCATGTCCCACTCCCCACTTTGGTATTTGACTTGTCAAAAAAATTCAATAATTACAATCGAAAATGTAACATGTAAGAATAACATTTGCGAAAACAGAAAATACTCAAAAAACTTCGATTCCCGGCGGGGCAATTTAGGAATTTATAATTTCTAAATTACCCCACGGCTTTGGCCGCCGTGGCTAGTTACCACCCTACCGTCAAAGACGTGCCGCCAAGCGATTTAGCGTTCCGGTACAATGGCGTGTAGAAGCAGATTAGGGGTTTAGGTTGAATATGCATTGCCATTTGCCATACCCCTTCCAAGTTAGCCCGCTGCCATCTTAGCTGAAAACTACCATCAGGTGAGGTCGCAGACAAGGAATCTATCTTGTCATCGAAAAAAAAAGATCATAGAAAGATCTAGATCTTAAAAGTGAAGCCTTAAAATCAATGTCACATATCAAACTTGTGTAAACTTGTTAGACGTGATAGCATGCCAAGCGTGAAACTGCAGTAAGGTGAAACGGTTCTTGTTCCTAAGGGAGAATAAATATTTATCTAAAATGTGAATCAAATAAAATCAATTTATTGCGTGTGACGACCGCCCTGGCGCAGTGGTGAGCGCTGTGGTCTTATATCTGGGAGGTCTCGGGTTCGATTCCCGGCGGGGGCAATTTGGGAATGTACAATTTCTGAATTGTCTCCGGTCTGGTCTGGCCGTGGTTAGTTACCACCCTACCGTCAAAGACGTCCCGCCAAGCGGTATCCCTGGTGATAAGTGACGATGCAGTCTAAGATGGTAGCGGGCTAACTTGGAAGGGGTATGCCAGTGTATATTCAACCTACACCCTTAGTCGGTTTCTACACGCCATCGTGCCGAAACGCTCGCTTGGCGGCACGTTTTTGATGGTAGGGTGGTAACCAGCCACGGCCAAAGCCTCCCACCAGACCAGACTAGAATTCAAAAATTATAAATTCCCAAATCGCCCCGCGGGGAATCGAAACCGAGACCTCCCAATTATAAGACCCGCTGTGGTCTTCACCACTGCGCCAGTGAGGTCGTCGAAATGCCACGGAATAGAATAGAATAGAAATATTTTTTATTCAAATAAACTTTTACAAGTGCTTTTGAATCGTCGATGAATCTACCACTGGTTCGGAATGCCCTTCCTGCCGAGAAGAGCCAGCAATAAACTCGGCGGTTGAGCTTTTCAAAAAAAAGATTTTACAATAGGTAACAAAACTATGCTATATAGTGTTTCCACAATGAAGTTTCCTAAGTCCTACATACAGTCCAATGCATGTTAAGACGGGCAGACAAAAAGCAGAGCCATTCCTGTTGGTGGCACCCGTTCACGAGCACGACGCATGATCCAGCCGTTGCTTCGCTCAACCATATTTGAGGGAACGTAACAACCCGCACCACACGACACCACCACAGAAATGTTTAAAGAGAGCATGACATACTTAGGCTACCCATGTTAAGGCGTGGTTTTCCAAACCCTTCCACTGTGTATCTCTAAAGCGCTGGGTTCCCACCTGACGGCGCGCTGGTAATTTGGCACGTATTGTATGCGCGGACACGCCCGACTTTGTGTTATGGTTGCAGAGATAAAATCATTATAACCTGCACTTATATTACGCAGTACTGTAAATTACAGAAATAATTAAGAACAAGAATGTATAGTTTTTCTAAATTTAAATTTTAAGCTATTGCACAGCTTTTATCGCGGGCCAGCGTGGGGACCGAATCCAGAAATTCCGTAACAAAAATAACCTGACACGGGACTGCTCTACGGTGAGCCGCTAGATGCCGTTGATAAAAAATGCTATGCAATAGCTTTACCGCGGCAGTCCCCGAGTGCCACACGTCTTTTTTTTTATCAAGTCACTTTCTATCCTCATATTCTTCCTCTTCTTAATTTTATGTAGGTACTTCAATTAATTGTTTGTAGTGTATTTGTTTTCTCATCATTTCTCAAGTAGTACTAAACTTTAAGCATGTTGTGGCAACCAGTAAGTCTACATTACTGCGTAATAATTTCATTAACTTGTAGTTTCTTAAGTTTGTAATTTATTGTAACCTGTTGTTCGTCAATTAATCCTACTAATCCTACTAATATTATAAATGTGAAAGTGTGGATGTTTGGATGTTTGGATGTTTGGATGTTTGGATGTTTGTTACTCAATCACGCAAAAACGGCTGAACGGATTTGGATGAAATTTGGCATGCATGAAGCCTTTGACATGGAAAAGAACATAGGCTACCTTTTATCCCGATTCCTTAAGTAGTTCCCGAGGGAAAATTGAAAATTGTTTACGAGCTAAGCCGCAGGTAGACAGCTTTGAAATTTGGTATGCATGTAGCCTTTGACATGAAAAAGAACATAGGCTACTTTTTATCCCGATTCCTTAAGTAGTTCCCGAGGGAAAATTGAAAATTGTTTACGAGCTAAGCCGCAGGCAGACAGCTTTGAAATTTGGTATGCATGTAGCCTTTGACATGGAAAAGAACATAGGCTACCATTTATCCCGATTCCTTAAGTAGTTCCCGAGGGAGAATTGAAAATTGTTTACGAGCTAAGCCGCAGGCAGACAGCTTTGAAATTTGGTATGCATGTCACCTATGCTATGGAAAAGGACATGTACTTTCTATACCGATCTCAAATAGTTCCCGTGGTAAGATATAAAAATTGTTAATGAGCGAAGCTTTAGACCCAATTCTGAAGTCCACGCAGACAAAGTCGCGGACAGAAGCTACTACTACTACTAATTTTAATCCCGATCTCTCAAATTTTTTATCCGTGGGAAAAGCATAAATAATTTCTGCACACCAATAATTTGTTAATAATCCTACTAATATTATAAATGTGAAAGTGTGGATGTTTGGATGTTTGGATGTTTGGATGTTTGGATGTTTGTTACTCAATCACGCAAAAACGGCTGAACGGATTTGGATGAAATTTGGCATGCATGTAGCCTTTGACATGGAAAAGAACATAGGCTACCTTTTATCCCGATTCCTTAAGTAGTTCCCGAGGGAAAATTGAAAATTGTTTACGAGCTAAGCCGCAGGTAGACAGCTTTGAAATTTGGTATGCATGTAGCCTTTGACATGAAAAAGAACATAGGCTACTTTTTATCCCGATTCCTTAAGTAGTTCCCGAGGGAAAATTGAAAATTGTTTACGAGCTAAGCCGCAGGCAGACAGCTTTGAAATTTGGTATGCATGTAGCCTTTGACATGGAAAAGAACATAGGCTACCTTTTATCCCGATTCCTTAAGTAGTTCCCGAGGGAGAATTGAAAATTGTTTACGAGCTAAGCCGCAGGCAGACAGCTTTGAAATTTGGTATGCATGTCACCTATGCTATGGAAGAGGACATGTACTTTCTATACCGATCTCAAATAGTTCCCGTGGTAAGATATAAAAATTGTTAATGAGCGAAGCTTTAGACCCAATTCTGAAGTCCACGCAGACAAAGTCGCGGACAGAAGCTACTACTACTACTAATTTTAATCCCGATCTCTCAAATTTTTCCGTGGGAAAAGCATAAATAATTTCTGCACACCAATAATTTGTTAATTTGTTAATAATCCTACTAATATTATAAATGTGAAAGTGTGGATGTTTGGATGTTTGGATGTTTGGATGTTTGGATGTTTGTTACTCAATCACGCAAAAACGGCTGAACGGATTTGGATGAAATTTGGCATGCATGAAGCCTTTGACATGGAAAAGAACATAGGCTACCTTTTATCCCGATTCCTTAAGTAGTTCCCGAGGGAAAATTGAAAATTGTTTACGAGCTAAGCCGCAGGTAGACAGCTTTGAAATTTGGTATGCATGTAGCCTTTGACATGAAAAAGAACATAGGCTACTTTTTATCCCGATTCCTTAAGTAGTTCCCGAGGGAAAATTGAAAATTGTTTACGAGCTAAGCCGCAGGCAGACAGCTTTGAAATTTGGTATGCATGTAGCCTTTGACATGGAAAAGAACATAGGCTACCATTTATCCCGATTCCTTAAGTAGTTCCCGAGGGAGAATTGAAAATTGTTTACGAGCTAAGCCGCAGGCAGACAGCTTTGAAATTTGGTATGCATGTCACCTATGCTATGGAAAAGGACATGTACTTTCTATACCGATCTCAAATAGTTCCCGTGGTAAGATATAAAAATTGTTAATGAGCGAAGCTTTAGACCCAATTCTGAAGTCCACGCAGACAAAGTCGCGGACAGAAGCTACTACTACTACTAATTTTAATCCCGATCTCTCAAATTTTTTATCCGTGGGAAAAGCATAAATAATTTCTGCACACCAATAATTTGTTAATAATCCTACTAATATTATAAATGTGAAAGTGTGGATGTTTGGATGTTTGGATGTTTGGATGTTTGGATGTTTGTTACTCAATCACGCAAAAACGGCTGAACGGATTTGGATGAAATTTGGCATGCATGTAGCCTTTGACATGGAAAAGAACATAGGCTACCTTTTATCCCGATTCCTTAAGTAGTTCCCGAGGGAAAATTGAAAATTGTTTACGAGCTAAGCCGCAGGTAGACAGCTTTGAAATTTGGTATGCATGTAGCCTTTGACATGAAAAAGAACATAGGCTACTTTTTATCCCGATTCCTTAAGTAGTTCCCGAGGGAAAATTGAAAATTGTTTACGAGCTAAGCCGCAGGCAGACAGCTTTGAAATTTGGTATGCATGTAGCCTTTGACATGGAAAAGAACATAGGCTACCTTTTATCCCGATTCCTTAAGTAGTTCCCGAGGGAGAATTGAAAATTGTTTACGAGCTAAGCCGCAGGCAGACAGCTTTGAAATTTGGTATGCATGTCACCTATGCTATGGAAGAGGACATGTACTTTCTATACCGATCTCAAATAGTTCCCGTGGTAAGATATAAAAATTGTTAATGAGCGAAGCTTTAGACCCAATTCTGAAGTCCACGCAGACAAAGTCGCGGACAGAAGCTACTACTACTACTAATTTTAATCCCGATCTCTCAAATTTTTCCGTGGGAAAAGCATAAATAATTTCTGCACACCAATAATTTGTTAATTTGTTAATAATAATATTATAAACGCGAAAATTTGTATGTTTGTTACTCAGTCACGTCGCAACGACTGAGCCGATTTGGCTTAAATTTGGCACAGAGATAGATTATAGTCTGGAATATGACATAGGCTAATTTTTATCCTGGGAAATAAGAGTGTTCCCGCGGGAATAAAAAACCTTAATCCACGCGGACGAAGTCGCGGGTATCAGCTAGTAATATTATAAACGCGAAAATTTGTATGTTTGTTACTCAGTCACGTCGCAACGACTGAGCCGATTTGGCTTAAATTTGGCACAGAGATAGATTATAGTCTGGAATATGACATAGGCTAATTTTTATCCTGGGAAATAAGAGTGTTCCCGCGGGAATAAAAAACCTTAATCCACGCGGACGAAGTCGCGGGTATCAGCTAGTAAATAAATAAATAAATATATGTATCCAAAGAGGCAATTCAGCTAGCCTTCTGGGGACATTACCATCTGGCAACGATGTGGACCCTAATATTTAGAGTTTATTTTACAAAAACCGCCGAGTTTCTTGCTGGCTCTTCTCGGCAGGAAAGGCATTCCGAACCAGTGGTAGATGCATTGACAATTCAAAAGTGCTTGTAAAAGTTTAATTGAATAAAAAATATTTCTATTTCTATTTCAAAGTACCCCATACCCAATACTAACGTATCACGATGGGGACCTCCAAAAAATAAGTATCTATAAGGTTGTTACTGAAAACAGCTCACAGACTGAACAGATTGGAATTATCGTCTTAGGAGCATGCATACGTCAGCGTGGTGCAAAAGTGTACAGCGCCATCTCTCGTCGATTTGAGGAGTTAAGGCTAATAGCTTCTGTATCAACAACTTGCTCAGAGGAATAAAAATTTTTTGTCTAATTTCTTTGCAGAAAAGTCTGTCAACTACGGTGCGGGGCGAGGTAGCACACATAAACAATTTCTTACTACAGATGCAATTTTCGATCACGTTGCTATGCACGCACACGACAAAACTACCAATTACCCCTTGAATAACCCCATGCTGTAATTTAGTAAATTTCCAAATCGGTCGTTACGTTGTTACGTTCCCTCAAATATGGTTGAGCGAAGCAATGGCTGGATCATGCGTCATGCTCGTGAACGGGTGCCGCCAACGGGAATGGGTCTGCTTTGACTTCCCATGTTGACATGTGTTAGATGTATTGTATTTTTGAAGCTTCACTGTGGAAGCACTGTATACTTAGCTTACTTTTATTACTTATTGTAAAATTAGTTTGTCAAAAAATAATTTTGAAAAGAGCAACTGCTGAGTTTCTTGCCGGTTCTTCTCAGCAGAATCTGTATTCCGAACCGGTGGTAGATTTGTGACGTGTCATAAGTGCTACAGGGTAGCCTACATGAAATAAATAAATTTTGATTTTGATTTTGATTTTGGTCCATGCGTCTTTGAGTAATCGGGGAACATGCATAAAAAATTTAAAAAAAAAGATTCCGACGAATTGAGAACCTCTTTTTTTAGAAGTCGGTTAAAAAGTTCAAAACTGTAACCCCAGTACAGAAAAGCGCCACGTACATAAACACATTACCCTCCTTTGCCGCAGTCGGGTAACAAGTGTAAATTGAAGATTTAAAACAACACCGACATGTGAAATTAAAAAATATGTAATTCGCCATTTTTTGGTGGAGGCCATCTTGGATTTGAAAATCATAGTGTATAGTATTCTACTAGTCGAGCCCTTTCATTTGATACCTGTATTGAGGAAGTTGTGAAAAAATATTGTGGCACGGCCATCTTGGACCGATTTTCATCAAATATAGCTAAGAACACTCCCGACTAATTCACCTTTCAAACAAAAAAAAAACAATATCAAAATCGGTTAATCCGTTCGGCTGCTACGACGCCACAGACAGACAAACACACACACACGTCAAACAAACGCCCCGTCGTTTTTGCGTCGAGAGTTAAAAAAGAAGTAACAACATTCAACAACAGTAAGTAACAGACGCTGTTATTAAAATAGTAAAAGAGTAAAAGCAAATATTTTAAAGGTTACCAACAACAATGGCGGAGTCGAATATTATTTTTTTTGTTGCTCACAATCGCGGGAGCGGGCCGATTGTTGCAGATCAAATGTACGCCCTCAATGATGCCCGGATCACGGTATTAACGGATATGTTGCAGGCAATGAATTATTTCAGCAAAACTTCGTCTGATCCTGAAATAATGTTTTTTTTAATATACTCGCACAACGCGTATTGAAACTCCGAAATAATACTGAAGGAGGTGAATGTGCTCATGAAACTGAACAACTTTCCCCAAGGAACATAGGTCGAAATATGAAAAAAAAAATGTTTACCTCCCATAGTAAATGAATCAGCTGATCGTCAATTTTGTATGGGAGGTCCACATTTTTTTTTTTTCACATTTTGACCTATGTTGACACATTCACCTCCTTCAGTATTATTTCGGAGTTTCATTAAACGTTGTAGGTATATCGTTAATAGTACATATTTCCGTTCATAGTTTTGTACCTTTTTTTGAATTTTTTTTTTACCATATCTGACCATAAAATAAGCAAATCATGGTCATTCTATTCGACGAAATTAAAATACGCGCTCAGAGGTCAACGGCCGCCGCGCGCGCCTAATGTATCAACAGCTGATAGATAATGTTTGTAGGGTGATACTAACCATCTGTTTAAAATTGGATCTCTTTGGTAAACGATAACTTTGGTATTCTTAAGTAAAATAAAAAATTCGTGTTGATTAAATTTCGTTTATATACCTACAGTAAAAGCTCTTTATTCGCGGGGGATACGTTCCGTAAATATGCCGCGAATACAGAAACCGTGGATATGGAATGGTAATTTGTATGTGATTATAGGGGATACGTTCTTAGGTGACAAAATAAAAAACAAATATATTAAAAAAAAAAATTTAATATAAGTTTTTGACCATATTTGATTAATTATTATTTTCAGGTTTAGGCAATAGTTTTAAGAATTTTGTAATTTTTTCTTGCTTGACGCTTTTTATTATTAAAAGCTCCTTCAATTCAGACTGATATTCAGCAGTGGCATTAGCAATTTGCCTCTTAAAAATAAGGCTTTGTTCTATAGACAGATCAGTTTTCATAATAAATCACAATGCTCATATGCCATTCTTAAACCTTCACTGAGATTTTTCAAATATTAGTCCATTTGACGACGCGTTTACAGACGATATTGGGCTTGATACCTATTGGAATCCTTTTTATGTATGTACCGATGTACCGATTAGATCCGCGAATAGAGAAATCTAGCCGCGAATATAGGAATTGGGTCGCATTTTTTTAATCCGCGAATAGTGAAAACGCGAATAAAGGAAGCGCGAATAAGGAGCTTTTACTGTACTTACAATATTAAAAAAAAGACGTGTGGCACTCGGGGACTGCCGCGGTAAAACTATTGCATAGCATTTTTTATCAACGCCATCTAGCGGTGAGAGGAGTCCCGTGTCAGGTTATTTTCGTTACGGAATTTCTGGATTCGATCTCCACGCTCAAGGCCCGCGATAGAAGCTATGCAATAGCTTAAAAATTTGTGCACTACCTAAAACATCATTCTCTATAGATAATAGGATTTACTGCCACGACTATATACCAACTTAATGATAATTCATTTTTAGTATTTTTAATAAATGGTCTCGGAATGTTAGGAGTCTGCCTAGGATCGACACTTGAGCCGCAACAGAGCTAGTCTCTTACAAATCCAGACTTATTGCGGACGGAGTGGCGAGCGGCGCGCATCAGTCGCGGGTGCATCCACAAGCGCCACTCCGCCGAGCTGATATCACCACCGCGACTAAAATGATAGCGCACTTAAATAAATAAATTCAAATTCAAATTCAAAATTAATTTATTTCATGTAGGCTAACTTGTAGCTCTTATGACACGTCATAAATCTACCACCGGTTCGGAATGCAGACTCTGCTGAGAAGAGCCGGTAAGAAACTCAGCAGTTGCTCTTTTCAAAAAAAAATTTTTTTTTTTTTACAAAGCTATGCTATTTACTTATACAGTGCTTCCACAATAAAGCTTCAAAAAATGCAAAAATGCCTACGTAGGTACACCAATCCAACGCGTGTCAAGGGCAGCCAAAGCAGACCCATTTCCGTTGGTGGCACCCGTTCACGAGCACCACGCATGATCCAGCCATTGCTTCGCTCAACCATATTTGAGGGAACGTAACAACCCGCACCACACGACACCACCACAGAAATGTGATATAATAAATAAACATTTATTCAGCTCACACAAAAAAGATACATAGCTGAATAATAAGTGAGATCTACAAACTGCACCCCCACTCTGCCCAGACCCAAGACAGAGCTAAAACGAGACATATTTATGTCAGAGCATATTTCTGTGGCTCGTTTCAACTCCAACCCAGGTCCGAGCCGAGCCAGAGTACACTTTTCCTTCAACAAGTTCCTTATTTTTTTTAATCGATCACAAGATAGTCATTCACTGCGATTTCTCCTGATGATAAGTGACGATTCTTTTCAATGATACCCCACTTATCATAGTTTATCGACTTTTATTTTTTCTTTTTCACAATATGGCGTCTGGTGGGCGCCATATTGAAATTTGATAACTGTCATGTCTTTAGAGACATTCGCCAGATTAACATAAATCGATTAACGTAAGAATCATCAAAATCGACCCACACGTTTGGTCTCCAGAGCTTCACAAACATACATACATAAACACACTACTAGTCGGGTAAAAAGACGCTCAATGGACCACGATTGCGGCCAAAATGATAGCGCACTTCAACAAGTTCCTTACAAAAGGCAACACTGTCCAGAACTGGGAGTTATCTCTCCTAAACTAACCACGCCTTAAGAGAACTGATCCCTTAAAACGCTTGAAACTCTACCTAAAGCCGTCTCCACCGCCCCTTATAACGGCCCCTGTCCTCACATCTAATCAATTTAACCACAACACGACAAACAAACCACCGTCTGTACGTGAGGGTAGTTATCAATATCAAAGTATTTATAAATCAATTACACTCATCTAAACCTCCGGGCAATATTTATTCGATTAGTGCGCGATTGCTATCGCAATCCCTCAATCAAACACAACGTAAACGATTGTATCTCGCGAGTTCATCGGCCCGTTTCACCATCTCGAAGTGACCCACTTCATCTCTACAACTACACTTTAAAGTTTCTGTGGTGGTGTCGTGTGGTGCGGGTTGTTACGTTCCCTCAAATATGGTTGAGCGAAGCAACGGCTGGATCATGCGTCATGCTCGTGAACGGGTGCCACCAACGGGAATGGGTCTGCTTTTGCCTGCCTGTGTTAACATGTATTGGATTGTATTTATTTGTATTTGTATTGTATTTATTTTTACCTGTATTGTACTCAGGAAAATTCATCGTGGAAGCACTGAATACATAGCATAGTTTCAATAACAATTGTAAAATTTTTATTTTTTTGAAAAGAGCAACCGCCGAGTTTCTTGCTGGCTCTTCTCGGCAGGAAAGGCATTCCGAACCAGTGGTAGATTCATTGACGATTCAAAAGTGCTTGTAAAAGTTTATTTGAATAAAAAATATTTCTATTCTATTCTATTCTATTCTATTCTATTCTATTCTACACGCCTATCTGTTTTTTATTTTAGGCGACAATCAATGATGGAAAGCACTGATGAGGTCTAGATTGGAGCGCGCTTGCCTAGAAGATGTCTATTCACTCTTGCCTTGGAGGTACTCAAATTATATGTGGTATGCTGATGCCGGAATTGCGTTCCACACCACACGACGACCTCCTTGTGCAGTGGTGAGTGCTGTGGTCTATAACTGGGAGGCCTGAGGTTCGATTCCCGGCGGGGTCAATTTGGGAATTCATAATTTCTAAATTGTCTCTGGTCTGGTCTGGTGGGAGGCGTGTAGAAACAGATTAGGGTATGGGTTGAATATACACTGCCCGCACAAGTTAGCCCGCTACCATCTTAGACTGCATCGGTCACTTACCATCAGATGAGATCATCAGTCAAGGGCTATCTTGTCATCAAAAAAAAAAAGGAATCCATGGCGGTAAAATCAGCTCCGTGGCAATATCACGCGGCAATAATTTAGGATTAAAATTCGCAGCGGCAGATATGCGTTTCTTTCACAGTTCACAGTTCAGACGCGACCCGAAGTGCTGGCGTTACCATTCAGATGGCTAGATAACTTATTACCCCCCTCCCCCCCCCACCCAGTGACGCTAGTTCACCCTTTACCCTTGGATTTCGCCCTTTTTACTAGCCTTTTACAAATATGCACAAATGTAATATCAGCTTCAAATACTGTACGAAATTTTAATGACATTTTTCCTGCGCGACTTTGGTCTTTGGTCGCGTGGAATTAGATTTTAATGTAGAATTTTCAAAATTAGTGAAAAACATACTTCTTTATTTTTAGTCGATAATCAAAATACTAAGTTTCATGAAGGCGAAGGATTTTCATGCAAACTTTCATCTCTTATTTTTGTTTCATATGAATAGCAAACGAGCTGGCGGGGCACCTGATGTTAAGTGATTACCGCCGCCGATGAAAACTTGCAGTACCTGAGGCACCACCAATGCGTTGACGGCTTTTCAGTAATTTGTAGGTCCATCCCTTGAATTACCCCATGTTGTAATTAAGGGGCAACACATTTAAAGCGTTTAAGATTTTTACAAAAATTTTGAAAAAAGCAGCAGCTTCCCAAAAGCAAAGCTCCCGATTTTGATTTTGTTTTTTTGTTTGAAAGCTGAATTAGTCGGGAGTGTCATTGTTATTATTTTTTACAACTCCCTCAATATGGATATCAAATGAAAAGGCTTGACTAATAGAATACTAGTCAAGTAGTACTAGTCACTATGATTTTCAAATCCAAGATGGCCGCCACCACAAAGTGGCGAATTACATATTTTTTCACAACTCTCTCAATATGGGTAGAGTGAATAGGCATCTTCTAGGCAAGCACGCTCCAACCTAGACCATCATTTCCATAATAAAAAAAACACATAGGCCCGTAGTTGTAGTTGTAGTTGTAGAGATGAAGTGGGTCACCTCGAGATGGTGAAACGGGCCGATGACCTCGCCAGATAAAAACTCTAATACGGCGGGATGTGTGGCGGATTAGCCGGGGCCACCAACCTAGCGGTACAACATAATCAAATTCAAATTCAAAATTTATTTCTTTCATGTAGGCCAACTTGTAGCTCTTATGACACGTCATAAATCTACCACCGGTTCGGAGTGCAGATTCTGCTGAGAAAAGCCGGCAAGAAACTCAGCAGTTGCTCTTTACAAAAAAATTTTTTTTTTTACAATAGGTAACAAAATCATGCTTGTATACTTCCTCAATGAAGCTTCAAAAATGGATGCGTACATGGAAGTAGGACTTACTTCCTCCTACTAATAAAGGAAAAAGTTTGTATCTGTATGTGTGTGAGTATGTTTGTTACTCCTTCACGCAAAAACGGATTTGGCTGAAATTTAAAATGAAGATAGATTATACATTGGATTAGAACATAGGCTACTTTTTATTCCGGAAAATTAAAGAGTTCTTGTGGGAATCAAAAAAACTTAATGCACGCGGATGAAGTCGCGGACATCGTCTAATCTAATATAATTTGAACGTAAAAAATCTTTTTACAAAACCGACTTCAAACGCCACTATAAAGTATATCAATTGTGCCTATAAAATTTGAAGGGTTCCCTCGATTTCTCCAGGATCCCATCATCAGATCCTGACCTGATGACAATGGGACCACCTGGGAAGTATACTCTTTCAAACGAAAAAATAATCCATATCAGTCCAGACGTCTTCGAGTAATCGGGGAACATACATAAAAAAAATTTAAAAAAACCTTCTGACGAATTGAGAACCTCCTTTTTTGGAAGTCGGTTAATAAAAATACACAAGAACGAATTATTTCGATACGTCAAGTACAAAGTCACTTCAAAGTATGTAGTGGCGTTTGCAGTCGGTTTTGTAAAAAGAATTTTTGCGTTTTCAAGTAAGAATTCACGAAAAACTGACTAAAATGTGGATTTAGCTTTTATTTTTAACAGAAAATACTTTTTTTTTAGTTTCACCTATGTCTACTTCTTCTATATGTTGTCTTGTAAATCCTTATATGTACATAAATAAAATAGGATGAGCTAAAAGTCAAAATTAGTAAAAATTCTCCAACCTCCATGGTTTGAATTAAAAATTCCACGCCCGTTTCGTGGCCCGTCGTAGAACAGGTTGTCGGTAGGAAATCTACCGTTAGTCGATATTTTATACTTCCATATTTCAATACGCGGTGGCTACTCGACGAATAGGTTTTGTACTCTTCGTTTACTGCAGTGATAGCTTAGTGGTTACGACTGCTGTTACCTGTTCAAGGGGTCGCGGGTTCGAATTCTGACTTATCAGAGTGAATTGAATAAAACAAACTGAAATTATTTTATACTTTTAAGTGGCGTTTGGAGTCGGTTTTTTGTAAATATTTTTTTTATATTATTATTTTAAGCTTTTTAGTGTAGCTTCATGGGACCAATTCTAGCTCCTTAAAAAAATTTGAAATACCGCATAGAAATTTAGCATATGCATGGTTAAAATCCTACACACACTCTGATCACGAGCGATTTGCTCTTATTCATTGAGGAGTTCCGTCCTCCATCTCCGAAGATATTCATCAGATCTTCACCAAATTTAAATGGGACCAACCTGACGATACGTCCTTTCAAATAAAATAATATTGAAATCAGTTCAGCCCCCCGATTCAGACCCTTCCGACAACATATTTATCAATCGATTCGGTTTGTTACCGTACGATAACATACATTTTCAATTCGTGAATGCTCTTGTAATCGAATGTATCTTGTCGATGTCGATAACGTAGTCGATACCGAATCGTATCCTCAAACCAAACGCTCTGAATCCACACGACAAAAAGAGATCGATATCTAACCGTATCGACACGGTATGTTATCGAACAGGTCTGAATCGCTCTGCTGATTAGACGGAGTTATGTAGAAACATCGCTGAAAAAAAATATGCGTCGAATTGAGAACCTACTCTTTTTCTGAAGATGGTTAAAAATAAATTAAAAATGGCTCCCCTACAAGAAACGTGTTCTTTCGGCGTTTATTGGTACGGAACCTTTCGTGGCGTGCTTTGTTTGTTGGTTTGTCCTTCAATCATGCAGCAACGGAGCAACCGACTGACGTGATTTTTGCATGGGTATAGTTGAGGACCTGGAGAGTGAAATAGGCTACTTTTTATGCCGAAAAATCAAAAAGTTCCCGCTGGATTTCAAAAACTAAATCCACGCGGACAAAGTCGCGGGCATCAACTAAATAAATTTATTTGATTTGATTTGAATAAATCAAATAGCATTCGTATTTGAATTACGAAAACCTCAAATTTATTTTAAGTTCTTTGACCCACCCACTAGATTTAACATTAAAACTGCTAATGAAGTAAAAGAATTCCCCAACAAAGTGAAAAGAAAAAAATCTAAAACTATAAATCGCTTTACAAACACAGAGTCCATCGCACCGCGTGTGTGTTTGTTTGTCCATTTGAATGTTTGTCTTCAACTTGAAGCCGTGTTTATTATGCAATCCCGAATAACGGTGTATTAGGCAATAATAGATAGCCTACCGCATACCAATCTTATAATACTTTTTTTTTAAGAATATTAGCCAAGATAAACTTGACTTATATTCTCCTCTCCCCTCCAATTAAGCGGAAAGCTTGTGCTAGGAGTGGGTACGACAATAGTGCAACGGGTGGGATTTGAACTTGCGACCTTTCAGTTTTCAGTCCGCACCTTTAACCGTTGGGCTATTGAGGCTTTTCCGGGGTAAAAGGTCACTTTCCTTACCGTCAAAACACCCGGGAAAATGAAATTTTCTCATAATTTTTTTTTAGTGAATATTTCCGATACTTATATCGGACTAGCTTTTGCCCCCGCGACTTCGTCCGCGTCGAATTACATTTTGGGGTGGAATTTTCAAAAACGGTGACACACGTACTTCTTTATTTTTAACTGAAAGCTCAAATACCAACTTTAATGGAAACAGCTTGAAAAATGACGGAGTTTCATATAAACTTCCATCCCCTATTTAAACCCCTTAGGGGTGGAATTTCCAATAATCCTTTCTTAGTGTGCGCCTATGTCATAAAAGGAACCAACTGTAAAAATCTCAAGTTTCTAACTTCAGTAGTTTAGGCTGTGCGTTGATATCTCAGTCAGTCAGTCAGTCAGTCAGGACTTTGAATTTTATATATATATGTACATATAGATGATTATAACTATTAGTTATTTTGCTATTCGGGACCTGTGTTTGCTCCGTCCCGCCGGACTATAAGAGTGAGGGAATAAAGAGTGTACCTGTGTTTGCGGCATTGCGCACACATCTGTGCATTATAGGTAACATCCTCGCTCAGTCCTGCCCAGTCCTGCCCAGTTTTGCGCCGGATCTCTCTCCGGTCGTCTCGGGTTTCCGTTCCACCGGACTATGTGAGTGAAGGAATAGAGAGTGTACACATGTGTGCACTATAATATCTCCCGCGCGGATGACGAATCCCGTTGACACGTTTTTCCTAAAAGCTCACGTGTTCCTTCCACATGTTATTTCTATTAGTATAACTGTTAACGAATTATTCACACAATATCCATTTCCGAATATAATTATTATTAATGACTATGAATTAATTATTTATATTAATTAAATTATTCCGGCAAGTAGAGATGGGAATGAATTGAAGAGATTGAGAATTAATGCGATGTCTAATGTAACTCATAAACTATGAGAAATTTGACTTTCATAATTAAATACTTACGGTACAGGCATTTTAAGCTATTGCATAGCTTCTATCGCGGGCCTTGAGCGTGGAGACCGAATCCAGAAATTCCGTAACGAAAATAACCTGACACGGGACTCCTCTCACCGCTAGATGGCGTTGATAAAAAATGCTATGCAATAGCTATACCGCGGCAGTCCCCGAGTGACACACGTCTTTTTTTTTAATTCGATGACAAGATAGCCCTTGACGACCTCCCTGGTACAGTGCTGTGGTCTTATAACTGGGAGGTCTCGGGTTCGATTCCCGGCGGGGGCAATTTGGGAATTTATAATTTCTAAATTGTCTCTTGTCTGGTCTGGTGGGAGGCTTTGGCCGTGGCTAGTTATCACCCTACTGTCAAAGACGTGCCGCCAAGCGATTTAGCGTTCCGGCACGATGGCGAATAGAAGATCGAGGGGTATGGGTTGAATGTGTACTGCCATACCCTTTCCAAGTTAGCCCGCTACCATCTTAGACTGCATCATCACTTACCATCAGCTGAGGTCGCCCTGCTACCTTGTCATCTAATTAAAAAAATTACTTTTTTCTCGAATTTCGCCGAGATGATAAAATGAGTTTCCTCCAAAAATAACTTTTACGACCAACTGGGTTACTACTTAGGTATTCAAAAACATGCAAACCTGTTAGGGACGGGTTCGCATTTGGACCTTAGCCAGTGAAAATCGCAGATAATTCGAAGAAATAGACACACAAAAGCATTCATAAAATCCAACTTAGCCTCAATAGCGCAACGGTTAAAGGTGCGGACTGAAAACTGAAAGGTCGCAAGTTCGAAGCCCACCCGTTGTGCCATTGTCGTACCCACTCCTAGCACAAGCTTTACCCTTATTTGGAAGGGATAGGAGGATATTAGTCAACTTCAGCTTGGCTAATGTTCTTTTTAAAAAAAAATAAAAAAAAAAATTAATTGTTAGATACTAATATATATACTAACATACTATACTAACATAGATAAGTTAATTGTTACTTACAATGGACAATTTTAATAGTCTGAAATAAACAATTATAATAATTTATAATAATTTATTACCTCCAAATCGGTCCAGCCGTTCCCGAGATTAGCCGAAACAAACAAACAGATAGACAGAAAGACAGACGGGCCAAAATTAAAAAAAAATGTTTTTGTTACTTATAACAAAAACATTTTTTTTTAATTTTACGGTACTTATACCGTATTTACTTTCATAGTAAAAAGTTGTTATATTGAAATTACAAACAGACACTTCAATTTTATTTATTTGTATAGATAAGGATAATTGTACTTACAAGTTGTGTTGTATTATTCAAAAACCTAAAAATTACTGGAAAAATCCAAAAAAGAAAGAATTTGTCATAGAAATTAGGAGGACACTTAACTGTGAGTGAAGTTATTAACTTAAAATATAAACAACATTGCTTGTTGTCGATTAATCTAGGAAGAAATGTAGTGTAAGAGCGCACGGCCACACAATCACGGAAGAACTCAAAATTTGTCAATTTGTTATGGTTCCGAAAAAAAAACAACCCTTAACCCTTTTTCTCAGAAACGGCTCGAGGTACTAAGTTGATACTAAATTCCAAGGTCTTCTTCTTTTAATGCTGTGAAATTTCAATATTTTAGTTTTTTTTTTTTATTCGATGACAAGATACCCCTTGCCCTTGACTGCGATCTCACCTGATGTTAAGTGACGATGCAGTCTAAGATGGTAGCGGGCTAACTTGGAAGAGGTATAGCAGTGTAAATTCAACCCATACCCCTAATCGGTTTCTACACGCCATCGTGCCGGAACGCTAAATCGCTTGGCGGCACGTTTTTGACGGTAGGGTGGTAACTAGCCACGGCCAAAGCCTCCCACCAATATAATAATAATAAATTCCTAAATTGCCCCCGCCGGGAATCGAACCCGAGACCTCCCAGTTATAAGACAACAGCGCTCAGCACTGCGCCAGGAAGTTCGTCAAAAAGTTTAACTCAATCAAAAGTTTCACCGTTGAAGCATAATTATGATATTAATTGCTTAAACGCACACAACTGCGAAAAGTCTGAGAGTCCGAAATCGAACCTGCGACCTTCCAAATAGGAGACCACAGTCCTAACGACTAGACTAAGTAAGTTAGTAAGTAAGAAAGAAAGAAGAAAGAAATAAAAAGCATTTATTTAAGAAATTGTGCCGCACATCACGTTACACTAAGGTACATTATCCCGACACTTCCACCTCTCAAACATCTATATATATAAAATTCAAAGTCCTGACTGACTGACTGACTGAGATATCAACGCACAGCCTAAACTACTGAAGTGAGAAACTTGAAATTTTTACAGTTGTTCCTTTTATGACGTAGGCGCACACTAAGGAAGGATTATTTATTGGAAATTCCACCCCTAAGGGGTTTAAATAGGGGATGGAAGTTTATATGAAACTCCGTCATTTTTCAAGCTGTTTCCATCAAAGGTGGTATTTGAGCTTTCAGTTAAAAATAAAAAAGTACATGTGTCACAGTTTTTGAAAATTCCACCCCAAAATCTAATTCCACGCGGACGAAGTCGCGGGGGCAAAAGCTAGTTTTACCAAAAAACCCAAGCAATAGAAGCGCCGGGTTAACATAATTATGTAATGTGTAGCACAACCCGAAATAAGCTATAATTAAAAATATTAAAAAACACGACTGCCCAGCCAAAAAACGAACTAAAAAGTTAAATACTTAAAAATCCTAAATTCAAAATCTTAAAAAATGAAATGTCCTTTGAAATCTTATCCACATTTTTAAATGATAATTTTTTGTGAATCACTGGATTTTGAACTATAGTGTTATATACTTTTGGAATCTACTCATCATTTTTTTGATGACGATTACTTAATCTTATTTTCGAATTTTTTTATCAACTTTTGTCTTTAATGCGGGACCATAGTCACCTCATCAATTTTTATTTTTATTTTACTAGCCTATGTCACCCGGAATAAGCTAAGGATTCTAACGATATCTCATTCATCAAATTCGGTTCAGGCGTATAGAAGTTATGGTAGAATATGGGAACTCACATACATACATACATGAACCCTGAAAACAATATACTACTTTTTTCAGCCTCGTATAAAAAGGTCCGAGCTCAGCAAAAGCTGCATACCCTTTAACAAAGATATTCAAGTAGATGGTACTTTCTCATATTTACATCTATCAAATAGGTAAATATTTGTTTACATAATGCCACTAGTCTGTACGCCGGCTCTCGGCCTAAGGTCAATGCCAAGGTTATTATAAAAGCTCTCTTCGACTACATTTACATAAGTCTGTGGTCGCGGCCGGGACAGACGGACGTATGTACAATTTTTTTTATATATTTAACTTTATTGTAGAGTTTTAACAAACTTAAAAAATTCAAAAAATTATCTTGAAGACTACTGTTTTATATTTAACTTTACATGTAGTGTAGTTTTGAAGAACTAAAAAAAAAAATCAAAAAATTATCTTGAACACTAATGTTTTATATTTAACGTTATAGTATAGTTTTGAAAAACTTAAAAAATTCAAAAAATAATCTTTAGCACTAATTTTCTATATTTAACTTTGTAGTTTAATTTTGAAAAACTTAAAAAAAGCTCAAAAAATTATATTGAACACTAATGTTTTATTTTTAACTTTATACTTAGCTTAGTTTTGAAAAACTTAAAAAAAAAACTCAAAAAATTATCTTGTACTCTGTGTTGTTATGTTTTATATTTTTAACTTTAAAGTGTAGTTTTGAAAAACTTTAAAAAAAAACCAAAAAATTAATTATCTTTAACACAAATGTTTTATGCGATAATAGATGGACAGGATACACTTATCTTTATAGTTTAAGTAAATAATTATACTTAAATAATTAAAAAAAAAATTGATTTTTTTTTTTGTTGAAGAGACATACGGTGTATTGTTTCGTATTTCTTTGATAGTTACCAAATAATGATAGTTAACTAAATAACATTTAAATGAAACCAATAATAGGTAAATTTTTCAATGGAATTATGTAGGTACTTAATTTAAACCTAAATAGCAATTCGTTGTATTCTTCAAACTCAAACTCAAAATTATTTATTTCATGTAGGCCAAATTGTGGCTCTTATGACAAGTCGAGAATCTACCACCGGTTCGGAATGCTGATTCTGCTGAGAAGTGCAGGCAAGAAACTCAGCAGTTGCTCTTTTCAAAACAAAAAATGTTACAATATGTAGCTTATCTATCTTGTGGACAGCTGAAGCAAAGCAGATTGCTTCCAAGCAACTTTGACGAGGTTGTATATAAGTAGTTAGTTACTTTGCATCAGAGTTCAGCCCCCTGATTCTGTAAATCAGTGCCTATCAAAAAATGAAAGCCATTGACATATATTGTTTATCCATTGAAGGTTTACTATGAAATAGTGAATGACATTTCTCTTCAAAACTTCAATTCGATGCCTTAAAAAGGGTAGCTTAAGATGTCATGCTCTCTTTAAACATTTCTGTGGTGGTGTCGTGTGGTGCGGGTTGTTACGTTCTCTCAAATATGGTTGAGCGAAGCAACGGCTGGATCATGCGTCGTGCTCGTGAACGGGTGCCACCAACGGGAATGGGTCTGCTTTCTGTCTGCCCGTCTTAACATGTATTGGATTGTATGTAGGTATGCATTTTTGAAACTTCATTGTGGAATACATAGCATAGTTTTGTTACCTATTGTAAACATTTTTTTTGAAAAGAGTAACCGCCGAGTTTATTGCTGGCTCTTCTCGGCAGGAAGAGCATTCCGAACCAGCGGTAGATTCATCGACGATTCAAAAGCACTTGTAAAAGTTTATTTGAATAAAAAATATTTCTATTCTATTCTAAATGGATAAAAAATGCCTATCGTCGGTGATAGGCACTGAGTTACAGAATCTGGTAGCACCGTTAGATGTGTGGCGTTGACATGGGCAGTTGCCGAAACAAGTTCTCACAGTGGACAGTTCCAAAGTAACTGTTCACATCTTAAAAAACAGTGTTTACTTCAAACCTGCCTCCAAGCCAATAGAGTTTGAAATTTATGACTTCCCGTTCATAATTTATAAACCATGCCTTGCAGTGCTTTGGAAGAATTTGAATTAAAAATTTTCTATGTTTCTATCGATACTTTTTATTTTGATAAACAAAAGATTTTTCCGGGATAGGTGATGAAAATTTTTGATTTTGCTCTATAACTTCATTAAATCTAGACCGAATTTGATAATTCCTTTTTTATTATAAATTGTGTACTATTAGAAATATACTGTCCAATTTTGGTGAAGATCTACTTAATATTATCGGAGATAGAGGACATAACTTCTCGCGGATAGTAGCAAGTCACACTAAACTTTTTCCACGCGGACGAAGTGGCGGGAATCAGCTAGATTTTTAATAATTTTCTCAGAGCTCGTCGTACTAAGGCGACGATATTGCGTAGTCAGCCTTTAAAGGCTTAGTAAAAATGGCTTGTCAACTATTGCGCTTCTAGGTATGTTCGGTGATTATAACGGTGCATCACAGATCCAATGTTCTTATCTAGTGACCTAAATACATAATTAAGTATATATTGAGGGATATCGAGGGCGGCATAACGGTACGTAAATATATAGTAATAAATCAGTATGAAGATACTTAATTAAGCTCGGAACAAAAACAGCAGCTTTCATTGAACCAATAAAAAATTTAGTTCGTTCACTTTAGGTATTAATTAATTTAATTGGATTGTCTCTCATGAACTTGCTGAGATATATAATATGTAGTCGCGTGAGTATTAAATTATGTCATAACTTTTTAACCGACTTCCAAAAAAGGAGGTGGTTCTCAATTCGTCGGAATCTTTTTTTTTTTCTTTTTATGTTCCCCGATTACTCGAAGACGCTTGGACCGATTTGGAAAATCCTCTTTTTGTTTGAAAGGGTATACTTCCCAGATGGTCCCATTGTCATCAGGGCAGGATCTGATGATGGGATCCTGGAGAAATCGAAGGAACTCTTCAAACTACTTTGTGATGGTGTTTGAAGTCGGTTTTATAAAAAAAAAATTACGTTTATTAATATTGTCATTTTGATTATTTTATTGACATACTTGGCATGGTGTTGTGTGTGTCGTACTATACAAGTGGGAGCGAGAGCTTGCTGGCGCCTGACCGCTCCCACCTAGGCTCCAGACAGGCACGCACACTTACGCAATGTGCATGTACAGGACCTAACCACAAGTAAAGCTCACGCGCCCTCGTGAATTGAAAGCTCTATATCAGCTAATTGTTACGGTACTTAATAAATAACTAAGTATATTTTGTTTTTGTTACAGGTATTTAAAACAAAATGGCGCTAATAAATTTCAGCGGATTGTTCGTTTTCCTGGCGCTTGCACAGTACTGTGCAGCTGACGTTTACAGAAGTAAGTAACTTTCGTTTTTTTACCTGTCAAAATGTCACTAATAACGTTTCTGATAAGAACCGCTAAGGTGTGGAACACTCTTCCAGCATCCGTGTTTCCTACCACCTATAAATAATTTAAGTAGGTACCTTCAAGGCAAGAGTGAATAAACATCTTCTAAATATTGGATAGAATCAAGCGTTACTTTGCGGAAGTTCATGATTAGCAAGAAAAGTTAGAGTTATTTGGCTATAATCCGCCAACAGAAAAAATCTGTATGGTCAAACATACAGTTACAAGCTAAGCACCGCTTGCCTCCCCAACCAAGCAGAAAAGCCAAGTTCCCAAGCAAGCAATGCCACCACCACTCACATGCACACAACACTTTTATAGTACTCTCCGGTGTCGTGGCGAAACGTGCGTCGAGAGTAGTATAAAAATCTTGTATGGTGGTGCATGTGAGTGGTGGTGGCATTGCTTGCTTGGGAACTTGGCTCTCTTGCTTGGTTGGGGAGGTAAGCGGTGCTTAGCTTGTAACTGCATGTTTGACCATACAGATTTTTTCTGTTGGCGGATTATAGCCAAATAACTCTAACCTTTTCTTGGTAATGTTTAAATCGTCTATTATCAAGGCCTTAATGAGTGGTCATGACTCATGAGTGTATTGTATATTCCAGCGGCCAGGCAGCAGGGCCCCAGCATCTTCACCATGGGCAACGGTGAGCAGTGCATGAGCTCAGACCGCTCCACGGGCGGCGTGTGCTTGTCCAGGAACCAGTGCAACACGCAGGGCGGGAAGGCGATAGGCTTCTGCGGAGTCTTTGGCACTTGTTGCTCGTGTGAGTATAGAATAGAACAGAAATATTTTTTGTTCAAATAAACTTTTCCAAGTGCTTTTGAATCGTCGATGAATCTACCACTGGCTCAGAATGCCCTTCGTGCCGAGAAGAGCCAGCAATAAACTCGGCGGTTGCTCTTTTCAAAAAAAAAAAAAAAATTTACAATAGGTATAAAACTGTGCTATGTATACAGTGTTTCCACAAAGAAGTTTCAAAAATGCATATCTACATACAATCCAATACATGTTAAGACGGGTAGACAGAAAATAGACCCATTCCCGTTGGTAGCACCCGTTCACGAGCACGACGCATGATCCAGCCGTTGCTTCGCTCAACCATATTTAAGGGAACGTAACAACCCGCACCACACGAGTATCCTCGGAAGGCCTGTGAAGTCTTCCGTGTAGAGTTGGGTGAGGTTATTTTAGCCTCCCCCTATTTGTTAGCCCTTTGTTTTCCGGAAAAAATGCACCACAACTTTTCGGTGTTTTAAGCAATCAAATAACACTTCAGGTCAAGCAATTGATTCACTTCCTTTAAAGCCCTCAATGGTGAAGGAAAACTTACATGCTTGAGAGAAAGATCTCCATTTCCTCAATGAAGTGGTGGTCTATTCACATGCTGAGATGAGACCAGTGCCCAGTAGTGTAGTGATGTATTGAGATAATGATAATGATGATAAATGTTCTGTCCTCAGTGAACGCGTGTGATGTCAGAACCAACACGAAGGTGGCGGTGTTCATCAACCCGCCGCTCAGCAAGGAGTCGTCAGGGCTGGAGTGCTCCTACAACATCGAGATCGCCAACAACAACGTGTGCCAGATGAGAATAGACTTCGAGACCTTCAACCTCGCACCCCCCACCACGGTGAGCTTTGCTACCTCATCTATGGTTGCCGTTCAGGAGTCCACTATTACCATAATCTTCTTCTTCTTCTTCTTTATCGACCGATAGACGTGTACTGTTGAACAAAGGCCTCTTTGTTATATTTATAGCGAACAAACGAGCAGATGAGTCACCTGTGATTACCACCGCCCATGAAAACTTGTAGCACCTGAGGCACCACCGATGCGTTACCGGCTTTTCAGGAATTTGTTGGTCCACCCATTGAATAATCCCATGTTGTAATTTAGTGGGAACACGGAACATCGTCGCAGGAAGTTGGTTTCGTAGTGCGTAGAAAAAAGATCTGGCACATCTCTTGCTTGGACTTCTACAAGCCTGGGTCTTGCGCTGCCTGCATCCAGTGACTCCCTGCTTTGATGTCGTCATCATCGTTGTGATCGCATTGTTCACGATACATTGCGTGCTCAGTTCATCCGATAACGCTACGAGGTATTGCAGGTGGAGCCAGTGGACAACGTGACGCAGCGACCGGGCTACCTGTGCAAGAACGACATCTTCCGCGTCACCAACCTGCACGGCAACTCCGAGTCGCTGCCGTCACTGTGCGGCGACAACAGCGGGCAACACTGTGAGTACTGCACATCCCACTTCTTAGTCTGCATGTTCATGAACTCTAGTTGAGTTGTGCCAAGTCTCACCTGAACATCAGCTGGTAGAGGACAGAGGTGTATTAAAATAAATAAATAAAAATAAAAATAGCCTTTATTCTCTGATCCTTCTTACATACTACTTACTAAAATAACATTATTACTATTTCCTATTGCTCATAATAATAATTAATTCATTTTTCTTATACATATCTTATCCTAGAAAATCGTAACCCCAGCATTAAGGATCAGGTTGTCATTTGACATAGGCCTCCTCTAGAATTTGCCATTTATCCCTATTGTGTGCTAGTCTGCACCACCCCTGTGGTAGGTCATTCTCCCATCTTCTCTGTGGCCGACCTCTTGCTCTGCTCCCATCTCTGGGGTACCAGTATATGACTTCTTTAGTCCACTTTTCTCTGGAAGATCTAACCACATGGCCAAACCAACGCCATTTAAGTCTCCTTCTTCTCTTTGAGACATCTACCACAGCTGTGAGCTTTCTGATAATTGTGAATTTTGAAATATTTTTTTTAATTTTGATGTACTTATCCGCTAGTGTACGTGCGTGTGAACGCCAGCATCAACGATCGCTCGGTCCGGCTGGACTTCAAGCTGGCGGACCGCATCTCGCAACCCAACCTGCCGCAGGCAACGTGGAAGATCAAGGTCACGCAGCTGGAATGCTTCAACACGCTGGGGTGAGTCGACAACACTCAACAACACTCAACAACACTCAACAACACTCAACAACACGCAACAACACTCAACTCAATTAGCCCAATGCTATGCGTCATGCTCATGAATGGGTGCCACCAACGGGAATAGGTCTACTTTCTATCTGCCCGTCTTAACATGTATTGGATTGGAAGTATGCATTTTTGAAACTTCATTGTGGAAACACTGTATACGTAACATAATTTTGTTTTGTAAAAAACTTTTTTGAAAAGAGCAACCACCGAGTTTATTGCTGGCTCTTCTCGCAGGAAGGGCATTCCGAACCAGTGGTAGATTAATCGACGATTCAAAAGCACTTGTAAAAGTTTATTTGAATAAAAAACAGAAATATTTTTATTCTATTCTATGGGCACGATAGGGGGTTTTCTACTCGTTCTTTTAGAAAAAAACACACAGTTTTTTTCTTTCTTTTCATATCTACTCTTATACTGTTTCTTGGTTTTGATATTTTCTTTGACAAGCATTTTTTCCCTATCGAACCCGTTATAAGACCACAGCGCTCACCATCTGCGCCAGGAATGTCTAATGATTTACTCGTTTTTCAGAAAATACCGGGACGGCCTTCTAGATGCCATCACCGCGTCATTGCCTTCCACGCCGTTCAGCACCACAGCAGACAGAGATGAGTATTTAATAGGTAAGTAAGTTAGTTAGTTTTAAGGTCGCAGTTTCGAATCCCACCCGTTGCACTATTGTCGTACCCACTCCTAACACAAGCTTTCCGCTTATTTGGAGGGGATAGGATAGCGGTCTTTGCCTATTATACTTAAAAAAGTTTTATTTTTTACTTTTTAGTCATATATCATCGTTTTATCATAATCGAAGACTAAAAACCCTCAGTACACTAAAATTTCACACAGATTGGAGCAACGGAGTTTAACTCGCATTCTTAATTTCACCAAGTCCTTTCATTTGATACCCATATTGTAGGAAAGCATAAAAAACTTAGTCCGCCCTCTTAAAAGTCCACCATATTGGATTTAGAATGATGTCACTTTATTTTTCGAGTTGTTCTCAGCAAGCCCTTTCATTTGATATCCATATTGCAGGAAAGCATAAAAAACATCTAAAAACTGCCACCTTTAGAAGTCCGCCATATTGGATTTAGTGTGACGTCACTTTATTTTTTGAGTTATTCACAGCAAACCTTTTCATTTGACACCCATACTGTAGAAAAGCATAAAAAACTTAGTCCACCACCTTTAAAAGTCCGCCATATTGGATTTAGAGTGACGTCACTTTATTTTTCAACTATTGCGATTTTATAGTTCCATGCCAACTTTAAAAAAAGTCTAGCACTTGACTACGGTCACACCTGATGGTAAGTGAATTTTAAAGTCTATATTCCCCTCCAGCGCCGCCCGGCTGCCTGCAATACTACCCCGACCGCGCGGGTTTCTTCGAGTCGTTCAACTACAACCGGGGTGCTGGCCCCTACATCGCCAATTTGGATTATGCCACCTGCTTCAAGAGGTCGTCTGACGTTTGCGGAATCAAGTGAGACTAAATAATATTTAATTTTTATACGACTGCCTGAAAAAAGGAATATATTGTTTTCAGGGTTCACGTATATATGTGAGTTTCTATATTCCACCATAACTTCTATATGCCTGAACCGATTTTGATGAATGAGGTATCGTTAGAATTCTTAGCTTATTCTAAGTGACATAGGGTGACCATGGTCACGCATTAAAGTTGAAAAAAATAATTCGAAAATAACAAATAAGAGTAAGTATATAATCATTATCTAGAAAATGATGAGT
Organism: Hipparchia sbordonii; assembly: GCA_038048805.1. Lineage (NCBI taxonomy): Eukaryota > Metazoa > Arthropoda > Insecta > Lepidoptera > Nymphalidae > Hipparchia > Hipparchia sbordonii. Next base: position 683,093 of record CM076118.1, on the reverse strand, counting down.
AGATTCCAAAAATATGTAACACTATAGTTCAATATCCAGTGATTCATAAAAAAATATCATTTAAAAATTTTGAATAAGATTCCAAAGGGCTGTGGTATTTAACTTTTTCGATCGTTTTTGGCTGGGCAGTCGTGTTTTTTAATTTCTTTAATTATAGCTTGTTTCTTCATCTAAATACTAGTGGTTCGCCCCGAACTGAGACCTCGCGATATCCCATAATTCCCAAAAGTTTTAATTATATATTGTAATAATTAACTTTTAACATTAGACGCAATAAAAAAAATAATAGTTGACAAAAAACTGTTTTACTGACACAGCGCCATCTATTAGCATTATTGTGAAGCTATTAGCATTAAAAATTAAATAATTTCGTTTCTTTATAACATTTATCTAATTTTAGTATTTGTTGTTCAAGTACAGGATATAACTGAATTTTCAACCAAGTTTCACGTTTTTATATTCAGTAATTCAGAAGTTATAGGGCTCTGACAGACATTTGGACGTACACACTTCTCTGTCCAGTACAGACAAGCGCCCTAGTTGACTCAGAGAACTCGCTTCGCTCGTTCAATTAAGACATTTTCGATTGTAATTAATGAGTATCCACATTTCGACAACGTTAAAATACCAAATTCCTTCAACCCACAGATTGACAGCCGCCAGCTTCGAGCTGGCTTATCAGGATGACAGCAATCTGTACCTGGACACTGACTGCAAGGCCAACCCCTTCGTCCAGGGTCCACCGCAGTCAGAGGACTACTTATCCATACATGAAGCGGAGACAGCTGACGGGCTGAGAGGAACCAGGTTCTGTGGCACCAGCGCTGCTAACCAGATCATTGCATGTAAGTTTTAATGCCTAAAAATAAATAATTTAAGCCTCAATAGCCCAAAGGTAAGGTTGTAAAATTATTTCAAAAAATCAAAAAATCAAAATCAAAAATTTATTTATTTCATGTAGGCCAACTTGTAGCTCTTATGAAACGTCAAAAATCTACCACCGGTTCGGAATGCAGATTCTGCTGAGAAGAGCCGGCAAGAAACTCAGCAGTTGCTCTTTTCAAAAAAAATTTTTTTACAATTGTTAAAAAGAACTAGGCTATGCACACAATGTTTCGACACAGAAGTTTCAAAAATGTACGCCTACCGCAACCAAAGACATGTTAACATGGGTAGACACAAAGCAGACCCATTCCCGTTGGCGGCACCCGTTCACGAGCATGACGCATGATCCAGCCGTTGCTTCGCTCAACCATATTTGAGGGAACGTAACAACCCGCACCACACGACACCACCACAGAAATGTTTAAGTGAGCATGACATACTTAGGCTACCCATGTTAAGGCATCGAATTAAATATTAAAATATAATATTAAATAAAATATTTTATTTTTTGAAAAGAGCACCTGCTGAGTTTCTTGCCGGTTCTTCTCAGCAGAATCTGCATTCCGAACCGGTGGTAGATTTACGACGTGTCATAAGCGCTACAAGGTAGCCTACATGAAATAAATAAATTTTGAATTTTAATTTGAGGTCGCAGGTTCGAATCCCGCCCGTTGCGCTTTTGTCCAAAACAATTTTTTTGAATTTTTTGTCTGTCTGCCTGTCTGTGCGCCCATCACGCGAAAACTACTGAACCGATTTGAATGAAATTCGGTATAGTGATAGCTGATACTCCAGGTCAATATATAGAATACTTTTTATCCTGATAAACAATAAGGTTTATCCGGGATAGGGGATGAAAATTTTTGTTGATTTTGCTCAATAACTTCGTCAATTCTAAACGGAATTTGATAATTCTTTTTTTATTATAAACTGTGTACTATTAGAAATATTTTTTTCAATTTTGGTGAAGATTTACTTAATATTATCGGAGATAGAGGACATTACATCCCACGGGCAAGACACTAAACTTTTAGCTTTTTTTAAAGCTAGTAATTATTAATATATGATTTCATAAATTACTTATTATAGACCTCTATACTTAATCTATGGTTTCATAGATTAATCTATACTAATATATAAAGCTGAAGAGTTTGTTTGTTTGAACGCGCTAATCTCAGGAACTACTAGTTCGAATTGAAAAATTCTTTTTGTGTTGGATAGTCCATTTATCGAGGAAGGTTTTAGGCTATATAACATCACGCTGCGACCAATAGGAGCGAAGCATCAGTGAAAAATGTTGCAAAAACGGGGACAATTATCCATTTTTAAAATATATTCTTTTAAAAACTTCTTAATTGCGATCAGAATAACAGAAATTGACGCGGACGTAGTCGCGCGCAACATCTAGTTTTATTATAGAGTATGAACTCTTATGAAATCTATGAAGATTAACTTTGATTTGTTTGTCCACAGCGACCCCGGCCGGTCCCCTGTACGTGCAGTTCCACAGCGACAACCTGGTGACGAAAGATGTTCCGGAATCCGGATATCGCTTCACTTACAACGTGCTGAACAACTGTTATCTTAAGTAATGCGCCATTCGCTTATATTATGTCTAGGGAAGCCAATCCCGCAACCGCGGGATCGATGGTCTCAATCCCGCAACCGCGGGATTGGCAGATAATCTCAATCCCGCAACCGCGGGGTCGAGGTTCAATACGGGATTGGATTTTCTAGTTGTGACTAGCTTTTGCCCGTGACTTGGTCAGTCCCGCAACTGCGGGATCGAGGTTCAATGCGGGATTGGATTCCCTAGTTGTGACTAGCTTTTGCCCGTGACTTGGTCAGTCCCGCAACCGCGGGATCGAGGTTCAATGCGGGATTGGATTCCCTAGCTGTGAGTAGCTTTCGCCCGCGACTTGGTCCGCATTGAGTGAGGTCTTCAAGAATTCCACGGGAACGCTCTGTTTTCTCTGGATAGGTAAGATGTGATTTTTTACATACCCATAAAAAAATCACATCGATCCGTTGCTCTGTTGCGGCGCGGCGTGATTAAAAGACAAAGCAACGATCCAACCAACCATCGAACTATACCTAACGCGAAGAGATAACAAATTTTCAGTAAGCCCTTAAAGGCTGACTACGCTGAATCGTCGCGTTAGTACGACGAGCTCGTAGAAAATTATTGGAAAATCACGTGCTGTGCTGTCAAAAAGTGTCATAACATAACCATTAAAAACATAAGTATCAGTACGAGTACAGAAATTAATTACATGGCATGGCTACGTTTGAAGCGGAACTTTGTTAGAAACTTCCTCTCTAATATTGAGATCTATAGAGCGTGCTCCGACTTATATGCTCTGACATAAATCTGTCTCGTTTTATCTCTGTCTTGGGTCTGAGCAGAGTAAGAATGCGGTCTATAGATCTCAGCATAAGCTTTTTATACTTCGATGAAACACACTTTCGCATTTAAAGGAAAATATTTTAATTTCCGTAAGAATAGTAAGGGTACACGAGTAAACAAGCGAATAAAGGTGAAGAATATAAAATCGAAGAGCTTCTCAATTCGACTATGTTTTTTTTTTAATGTTTTTTATGTCTGTTACGCGATTATTCCGCCAATTATGAATTGATTTTGATGATTCTTTTTTGTTTGGTAGGTACTTCAGGGGTGCTTCTGAATAAATTTTATCCAAATTGATTCGGCGCTTTTTGAAAAAATCAACAAAAACAAAAAGATAACGTTTTGAAGTCGGTTTCAAAAGAATTTTTATGCATAATTATTTATTATACATACGGCTTGGCAAAAAAGTCTAGAAACGCACCTAATTAGTTAAGTATTTGTTTTCTTTAACAACTTTATTGTTCAATGAACTCGTAAATATTTAATAATTTTGCGTTAAATTGCCATAAATACACAGAAAAACAATTAAGTAAATATTATCAAAACTATCTGTGTTATGTACTGTTATACTCTGTATCTACCTGAGAGGTGATTATCGGATATGTATTTTGATTGTTAGCGTTACATACATCGAACTATAACACTAAGAAGCCCAGTAAGCCATTTTTAGCTACGCAGTATCGTCGCTTTATACGACGAACTCTCAGAAAATTATTGAAAGATTGATCAATAATAACACCCTTTCACAATTGTGAAAGGGTGTCATAATTGATCTATCTTAATTATCAGTAGTAGAACTAAAAAATAATTACATGGCACTCACGCATTCATTGATTGTTTTGAACCTAAGCTTGGAGAAACTTCTGTTCTTAGCGTTATAGTTCAATGGTTACATACTCTTTAGGATACTATATTCAAGATAAGCGATTAGCCTATTTTTTTGTAATCTTTTTTGCCATGCTACACATGTATTTTAATAAATAAATACCGGTGTAAAATTAAATAGATAAGTCAAAAAGGAAATAGGTCGAAATGCCTGAATGCAAGATGGCGTCCGACTGAATTAGAAGATTTAAGTAATTTAATAGTTAAAGTTTTTATTAAGTACATAATTTAATTAGTTTAAAATTTAAGCAAATAACTAAAATTATGACATGCATTTATTATTTAATTACAATTTTTTATTTATATAAGAAAACTAATAAAATATATTGAAATTTTATTTGTGTTATAATTTTAGACCATCCCTATATCTACAACAGAGAATTATCACAAGTAGTTAATAAAGTATTATATACTCAGTGGAATTTATTTAATCCAAACGACTGTACTAAATATGATAAAATTTAAAATATACTGCAATTGAATAAGCAATTTCGAAAAGGGATTAATATCGAATATTTTGGAATCCTTTTGTTCGACGATATTTGAATTTCGAGTGTTTTTTTTTTAAATCAAATCAAATAAAAATTTTATTTATTTCATGTAGGCCAACTTGTAGCTCTTATGACACGTCATAAATCTACCACCGGTTCGGAATGCTGATTCTGCTGAGAAGAGCCGGTAAGAAACTCAGCAGTTGCACTTTTCAAAAAAAAATTTTTTTACAATAGGTAACAAAACTATGCTATGTATACAGTGCTTCCACAATGAAGCTTCAAAAATGCATACGTAGGTACACACAATCCAATGCATGTCAAAACGGGCAGACAAAGCAGACCCATTCCCGTTGGTGGCACCCGTTCACGAGCATGACGCATGATCCAGCCGTTGCTTCGCTCAACCATATTTGAGGGAACGTAACAACCCGCACCACACGACACCACCACAGAAATGTTTAAGAGAGCATGATATACTTAGGCATACAAATCATACATATAATCTTTCCTCTTTATAATATTAGCATAGATATGCGCTATCCGGTACGGGGTCGCCTCCTGCACCATGGGATTCCAACGACAAGCAATCTCAAGTAGTCTTTCGATGTTTTACTATAGGAGGTAAGTATTCATAAAACATACCGTTCCTATATTACGTCAAAACAGGTACAATAGTCGTGGCGACTTTGGCTCGCATTCGTAGCTCTTCACACAGTTGCGGGTTCGTGTCCGGGGTTGCCATACTATTTTGTTTTTTTTTTTGTATTTTTTTTATTAGGTCTAGGTTTATAGAATTTATTTTCTAAAGAACAGTTTGCTCACTTACAGAGAACTAAAGACTAAAATTGACATAAAATTACAATCATATTATGCAAAAACAAAAAAATGGTGACTCCTAATAATAATTAAAAAAAAAGATACCGGCCGAATTGATAACCTCCTCCTTTTTGGAAGTCGGTTAAAAAGACCAATTCCTAGACACAAGTATTTTGTTTGAAAATGCATTCTAAGTTTCTTTTTAAAAGTTACAAATGACTTTTCAGTAACAATCTCTTGAGGCAGACTGTTATATAGTAGTGCTCCCTCAAATTGTAAAGTTATTTTTTTATTATTATTTATATTTAAAAAATTAACTGTAAAACTGAATTATACCAGTTATGTTGATAATAATAAATAATTATAATGCAGGTATGTGAGTGACAATAACTAACGCCATCTATACGGTTTTTACGGAACTTTGTAACACTAATAACACTGCCATCTAGTGCGATACTTAAGAACTTTATTCTAAAAAGTAGGGTTTTAATTTAGGTGCGGTCAGGGAAGATAAAGATTCACTAGATGTCATTAAATACTCAATTAAAAATTAAAACAAAATGCTAAATATCAAAAATTAAAAGCTATCTTTACTATAATAAAATGCGAAAGTATTTGTTTGTTGGTTTGTCCTTCAATCAACGCTGCAACAGAATGACATGATTTTTTTGCATGGATATAGTTGGGGACGGAGAGTGACATGTCCTACTTTTTATCCCAGAAAATTAAAGACATTTAACCACACGGACGAAGTCGCGGGCATCGTCTATCTAGTAACAGATATAAAAATATTTGAAATAAAAAATAAGTAGGTAACTAGTTTATACAAATATTTTATTGTGATATTCAAATTCATATAAATATTCTATATATTTCTTCCTTATTATACAAAATACTCAACAATATAAAAAAACAGTATAAATGCAATAAAATTAATACATTACCTTAATATAGTACCTACTTACAAAAATATACTTAAGTAGCTACCTACTTAATTTTATAAAAACGTCAAAAAATATTTACATTTTTCTTATTTTAAGTTTTTCATATAAAAAGCAACTAACAGCTCACTCAGTTTTCTGAAAAGTCACTTGATTCTTGATTTCATTGCTTCATATTTCATGGATTAATTTTTTATTTCATGAATTTAATTATAATTCATAAATAATTGATTATTATATACAAACAATAAAGCTAGACGAATAGGGTACATGGCTTTTGAATAATTGTAATTTAAGTATGAAAGTACCTAAATGTGATAAAATATCTCAAAGCACAGTTTCCTTTAAGTCCAAAAAAAGCGAAAGCTTTTGGCCATTTTTAATTTTTTACTAATATAATATGATTTCTTTGTTGATTCACAATTTTTATTGATTCTTAAGTAATTATATTCTTTTTCATAATTTTTACATAAACATCTATGAAACATTCATAAACTCATAAAAAATACGTTATAAGAATAATTCATTTAAAAATAACAAGTTTTTTTTAAAATCCTGCCACCCATTCATTAGGTAGGTACAAATACATACTAATTACATATAAATAATGTGTAATTAATACATATTAATTACACATTATTGCAATTTTGTTTGTGTGTATAACTTTAATATTGCTCGATGTTAAAGTTTGTTTTGTAAAAATCATACCACCAGTTTCTCCTCAAACATCTGTAAAAGAATTCTATAATATGGTTTTTACATATTTTTGACTATGTTAATTTATATCGATTTTTTATTAATATAACAGACATTCTTTCACTATTAAGCTATTGCATAGCTTCTATCGCGGGCCTTGAGCGTGGAGACCGAATCCAGAAATTCCGTAACGAAAATAACCTGACACGGGACTCCTCTCACCGCTAGATGGCGTTGATAAAAAATGCTATGCATTAGATTTACCGCGGCAGTCCCCGAGTGCCACACGTCTTTTTTATTTTATAATTATTTACATAGAAAAGAAGAAAGTATCTTAAAACAACAAAAACAAGGTTATAAATTGATCAGTTTACATATATTATTTTTGATAAATATTACATAGATTCTGAGCATGAAATCATTTTATGAGTGTTTCAGCTATTTGTATACACAAAAAAAAACGGGTGGAGCTGTGTCGGTGCACACGGCCGTTGGTTTTAACGTGAAACGTCTATATCTGCGAGTTGCTGTTATTCTACGCAGCGCCCCTCCCCCGCCGCCCCGCCCGGCCCCGATGCTAACTCAAGGTCTCAGCAGCGAGATGACTATATACTCTAAATAATGACTTTAGATTCATGTTTTGTAATACTTATAGCTTTGTAGTTATTAAGGTAAAACGATATAGACCTTTTCGTTACGGTACATTTTTCTGACTGGTACCCGTATGTTTTGGTGTGATTTTAAAGACGTTTCACGTCAAAAACTAACTCTATCAGATGTCCATCTATACTAATATTATAAAGCTCAAGAGTTTGTTTGTTTGAACGCGCTAATCTCAGGAACTACTGGTTCGAATTGAAAAATTATTTTTGTGTTGGATAGTCAATTTATCGAGAAAGGCTTTAGGCTATATAACAGCACGCTGCGACCAATAGAAGCGAAGCATCAGTGAAAAATGTTGCAAAAACGGGGGAAATTATCCATATTTAAAATATATTCTTTTAACTTAAACTTCTTAATCGCGATCATAATAACAGAAATTGACGCGGACGAAGTCGCGGGCAACAGCTAGTATATTATAAATCCATTAGTATGTTCAAATTTTTACATATATATTATATTCTAATTATTGTCTGTAAAAAGGTGGTCCTCTACTGATAGTATATGTAGACAATGGGATTCCTTTGCTGCCATAGATGGGCTCGGGAGCGTTCTCATAGTCCACGTCATAGTATATGTTGTTCTGGTTCTGAAATTATGATAAAATATACTATAAATTTACAGAGGAATGAATGAGTAAAAGAATAAGTGAATCATTGATTGAATGATTAAGTGAACAAATGAAAGAATAAGTGAATGGATTATTGAATGATAAAGTGAATAAATAAAAGAATAAGTGAATGAATTATTGAATGATTAAGTGAACAAATGAAAGAATAAATGAATGAATGATTGAATAGTTAAGTGAATAAACTAAAGAAAAAGTGAATGAATTATTGAATGATTAAGTGAACAAACGAAAGAAAAAGTGAATGAATTATTGAATAATTAAGAATAAGTGAATGAATGAATCAATAGTATGAAGTTACTACATTACTTCATACTATTGATTCATGCAGTCCAAGTTGGTAGCGGGCTAACTTGGAAGGGGTATGGCAGTGTAAATTCCACCGGTTTCACGGTTTCTACACGCCATCGTGCCGGAACGCTAAATCGCTTGGCGGCACATGTTTGACGGTAGGGTGGTAACTAGCCACGGCCGAAGCCTCCCACCAGACAGGGTTGATGATATGCGACTTACATGCATGCTTCTGGCGCGCGACTTCGGTCGAGGTACCAATAGGTCGGCTCGCTCTTGCACGTGGCTCGACGCTTCAGAACTCGTTGATTCTGACGCCATGTGGTTTGTGTAACCTGACATATAAACTTGTTGAGACAGCTTTAACTCAATACAAATAAGGTTCATTTTACTTTGACACATCGCTCATTTGCGACAAGAGTGACATAATTCAAAATTCACCAATTTTAGTGTTGAATAGAATAGAATAGAATAGAAATATTTTTTATTCAAATAAACTTTTACAAGCACTTTTGAATCGTCAATGAATCTACCACTGGTTCGGAATGCCTTTCCTGCCGAGAAGAGCCAGCAAGAAACTCGGCGGTTGCTCTTTTCAAAAAAAATAAAAATTTTACAATAGTTAATGAAACTATGCTATGTATACAGTGCTTCCACGATGAATTTTCCTGAGTACAATACAAGTAAATATAAATACAATACAAATACAAATAAATACAATCCAATACATGTTAAAACAGGCAGGCAAAAGCAGACCCATTCCCGTTGGTGGCACCCGTTCACGAGCATGACGCATGATCCAGCCGTTGCTTCGCTCAACCATATTTTTTGAAAATGTATAGGTACCTACTTTTTGCTATAAAAACAACATTACGCTAAGCACAAAAAAATAAGAGCGAGAGAGACTGTGACTTAATGCTCTGTCGCTTTGTTGGCCGCTGTGTTGTTTCGAGACCGCAGCATCCACAAAACATTACTCTCTAACGAGAGAATTCTCTCATCGTCGATTTTGAATTATGTCACTCTTGTCGCAAATGAGCGATATGTCATCGAATACGGATACGATCAAACGAATTGAAACTTACACTAACCCTACAAAATTGATATAACGTACCGTACAAGTTGTGGTGCGAGGCGGAAGTGTTGGCGCGTGACGTCACGGTGTTTAGAGTGCCCGTGTGGTGGCCGCCGTGGATGCCCATCCTAGAGGAAAAATATTCATGTACAATAACCAAAAAACGTCGAAAAAAACACGTTTCTTACTAGAAAAGGGGAGCTCCTTTTATTTTTTTTAAGCTATTGCATAGCTTCTATCGCGGGCCTTGAGCGTGGAGACCGAATCCAGAAATTCCGTAACGAAAATAACCTGACAAGTGAGTGACACGGGACTCCTCTACGGTGAGCCGCTAGATGGCGTTGATAAAAAATGCTATGCAATAGCTTTACCGCGGCAGTCCCCGAGTGCCACACGTCTTTTTTTTTAGTTTGTCTACTTTGTTAAGTACTTAGTTTTATTCGTATTGTTTCTACTTCAATGCATTAATGTAATTATTTTTAATTTGTATAGTGTTATCGGGCAATGTCGTTCTAATTAATTTGCTTTAAGTATTAAAATTCAAAGTTAATTGAGAATTTCTTGACAGACAAACCCAATACGGTTTTTTTACCTCAGTAGTCCAACGGTTAAAGGTAACTGAGAACTCTAAGGCCGCGGGTTCGGATCCCACCCGTTGCACTATTATCGTACCCACTCCTAGCACAAGCTTTCCGCTTATTTGGAGGGGATAGGAGGATATTAGTCAACTTCAGATTGGCTAATATTCTGTAAAAAAAAAATTTAACCCGCACCGGGAATCGAACCCATCGTACATACCTGGGTAGCGGCACTGGCGGCAGCGTGGGGTATCCGCCGAACATCGCCGATGATGGCCGCGTCGCCATTGTTGCTGTGTGGTCAGCTTGCTATAAAAAAAGTATAATTTTGGAGGGTACCCTGTTTATTTTTAACCCGAATTCAAAAAAAGAGGAGGTTCTCAATTACTCGGAATCTCTTTTTTTAATTCCCCGATTACTCGAAGACAGCTGGACCGATGTGGAAAATTCTTTTTTTGTTCGTTTGAAAGGGTATACTTTCCGGGTGGTCCCATTATCATCAGCTCAGGATCTGATGATGGGATCCTGGAGAAATCGAGGGAACTCTTCAAATTTTATAGGCACAATTTTATTGATATATTTCGTAGTGGAGTTTGAAGTCGGTTTTGTAAAAAGAATTTTTAATACGACTCTTAAATACTACAATTAAAGTAATTTCAGAAGTGCAACGTTCGTAATAAAACTTCAAACATTATTTATAATTGCTTTTTGAAGATCATTTTAGAAATGGAAAGAGAATGGGCGAGAAAATGTTATTCACAGCCCGAGAAATATTTTATTTATTTATTTTATTTTTTTACGTACATATAAAAATTACAATATAAAAATGATATTAGAAGATGTAGACATAGGTGAAGCTTATCTCTAAATAAATCCTACTATAATATGAAAAATCGTTTTAAAATTATTTAAAAAGCGACTTCAAACGCCACTGCAAAGTATAAAATAATCGTCTTTAAACGCCTTTACAAAGTATAAAGTAGATAATTTTAGTTTATAGTACACGTATGTTGAAGTCGGGCTAGCTAGTCGCGTCGCGCATCGGTTTCATCGTTCCTTCTTAGACTTACCGCATAATGGTTCGCCTGGACCATGGCTTCAGCGATCTGCGCCCATCGCATCCTCTCTTCTAATGTTACCTGAGAAGATATAACTTTGCTTGAAGAATCAATTAAGTATTAAGACAACTAACTAGAAAATGGGTATACTAGAGAATGCAGCATTTTTTTTTAAAGAATATAAGACAAATTGAACTTGACTTATATTCTCCTCTCCCCTCCAAATAAGCGGAAAGCTTGTGCTAGGAGGGGATACGACAATAGCTCAACGGGTGGGACTCAAACCTGCGACCTTTCAGTTTTCAGTCCACACCTTAACCGTTGGGCTATTGAGGCTTCAACTTTGCTTGAAGAATCAATTGGGAATTTGACTGTTGTCAAAATGCGGATATTCATTAATTACAATCGAAAATGTAACATGTAAGAATAACATTTGTGAAAACAGAAAATAAATCGGTCGAAAAACAAATAAGTTATAAGCTGTTTTAATGCGACTGTATCTGTCTTTCTAAAACGAAATTTTCTATCTAGAGTGTATGGAGCTACTGAATTGTGACGTCATGATGCAATAGCGCTCTCTTTTTCAAATAGGAAACGTAAACGCTCTATATTTTCCAGACCAGTTACGATATTTAAAAAAGACAAATTACATTGTGTTATAATATGAAAAACATTTTATTTTAAGTATTAAAAAAAAATTGGTCAAATACCCAATTATGAGTTTTTTTTATTACGAGAATACTTAAATACCAAAAATAGTGACTCGGCACATCACTACACCCGAAGAATAATAAAAATTATACTGGCAATAGTTGATTACCATACTGGTAATAGTTGATTACCGTCCTGGTAATAATTGATTACCATACTGGTAACAGTGATTACCACACTGGTAATCGTTGATTACCGCCCTGGTAATAAGTGTTTGACACACTGGTGATAGTTGATTTCCATCCTGGTAATAGCTGATTACCATCCTGGTAATAGCTGATTACCATCCTGGTAATAGTTGATTACCATATATATTTCGAAATATATGACTGTAGACTACCTGGTAGGGCGGCTGCCCGACGGGCGGTGTCTTAATGGTGTTAGCGGCCATGTAGTTGAACACGGGCGACCCCATGCCCGCCGCCTTCTGTTCGCGGGACCATTTGCGGCTGTGCAAAATAATAAAAACGGGTCAAACGCGAGTCAGGCTCAACATATGAAGGGTTCCGTACTAAATAACGCCGAAAAAAATACGTTTCTAGTAGGGGAGTTCACTTTAATTTTTAATTTATTTTTGTTTTTATTATTTTTTTACTGTAGTGGCAACAGAAATACACATTCTCTGAAAAACAAATCGGTCAAAACACAAATAAGTTATAAGCTCTTTAACTGCGACTGTATCTGTCTCTTTCTAAAACGATATTTTGTATGGACCGTGTATGGAGCTACAGAGTTTGTGACGCCACATGTCAGTAGCGCTCTCTCTGTCTAACAGGATACTTTAAAGCTCTATATTTTCGAGACTAGTTAAGATATTAAAAAACAACGATGACATTGTGTTTTAATATTAAAATGCTTTATTTTAAGTAAGTATATAAAAAAATAGCGAAATACCCGCAAAAATCACGTCGATCCGTAGCTCTATTGCAGCGTTATTGAAGGACAAACCAACAAACAAACACACTTTCGCATTCATAATTTTAGTAAGTAAGGATAGTAAGGATTGTGTGTGAACATATGAGTGAGCCATAGCAACCATAGTAAGGAATTAATTACTATTATTGTTACCTCCAAGACAAAAGCGCGGCCAACGTCAACGCGATGACCAACGCGGCCGCCAGCGACGCGCCAACGGCCACGCCGATGACCTCGCCGTCCATCTCGCACGTGGAGCCGTAGTAGCCCGACGTGCACCTGTCAAATTTAAACGATACTGTCAAATCGTGGTAGAAACGTCCTCCCTGGCGCAGTGGTGAGCGCTGTGGTCTTATAACTGGGAGGTCTCGGGTTCGATTCCCGGCGGGGGCAATTAAGGAATTTATAATTTCTAAATTGTCTCTGGTCTGGTCTGGTGGAAGGCTTTGGCCGTGGCTAGTTACCACCCTACCGTCAAAGACGTGCCGCCAAGCGATTTAGCGTTCCGGCACGATGGCGTGTAGAAACCGATAAGGGGTATGGGTTGAATTTACACTTCTATACCCCTTCCAAGTTAGCCCACTACCATCTTAGACTGCATCGTCACTTACCATCAGGTGAGATCGCAGTTAATGGCTATCTTGTCATCGAATAAAAAAAAAAAACTTCGCGCTCACTTCGCTCGTGAACGCTTCTTTTTTTTTATTCTAAATACATAAAAGGGAAAGATGACTGACTGACTGACTGATCTATCAACGCACAGCTCAAACCACTGGACGGATCAGGCTGAAATTTTGCATGTAGATAGCTATTATAAAGTAGGTAGGTACTAAGAAAGGATTTTTGAAAATTCAACCCTTAAGGAGGTGAAATAGGAGTTTGTAAAATCGAACTTAACGTGAGCGAAACCGCGGGCAAAAGCTAGTTTTTTTTGTAAAGAACTAACTTTGGCCCGCGGCTTCGTCCGCGTGACTTAGTTTACTGTTTTTCCGAAGTAAAAGGTCACTTTCCTTGCCATCAAATAACCCGTTCAATACAATAATTGAACGGGGAGAAAGTAGAAACTGTTTCATAATTTTTTTTTTCGTGAATTTTTTTGATATTTTAAAAGTTACTCTGCTGTTCGGGACGGAGACAAATACAACAAACCAAAAACCATAAAAATCGGTCTAGCCGTTTTAGAGTTCGAACACTTACCATCAGGTGAGATCGCAGTCAGACTATCTTGGCATTGAATAAAAAAAACAGAAAACAGCACCATTGGTAGTTACTTGAAGAGAAGTTAATTTTCAACATACGAAGCCTCTTATAGCCTCAATAGCCCAACGGTTAAAGGTGCGGACTGAAAACTGAAAGGTCGCAGGTTCGAGCCCCACCCGTTGCACTATTGTCGTAGCCACTCCTAGCACAAGCTTTCCGCTTATTTGGAGGGGAGAGGAGGATATAAGTCAAGGTCAGCTTGGTTAATATTAAAAAAAAAAATACTAACGTGCAATAAGGCTGCCCATTGGCGTAGCGACAGACGCCGCGTTCGCTGCAGTGCGACGCGGCGCACGCGCGACAGTCGCGGCCCGCCCTGTGCGCGACAGTCGCGACGTCTAGTGTCGTATCGGGACAGGAGCATCTAGACAAACGCGGTCCAATAAGTTTTTTGAATGCAAATCTAATATCTATACTTATAATAAAACTGTGACGGGACGAATTCTGTACATCTTCTAAATATATAAAAGGCAAAGGTGACTGACTGACTGACTGACTGATCTATCAACGCACAGCTCTAACCACTGGACCGATCGAGCTGAAATTTGGCATACAGGTAGCTGTTAGGACGTAGACATCCGCTAAGAAAGGATTTTGGAAAATTTCAACCCCAAGAGGGTTAAATAGGGGGTTAAAAAATCGAACCTAACGTGAGCGAAGCCGCGGGTTATAGCTAGTTAAATATATTTTGAAAATTTTAATCGGAGGATGCTTTATTGTCGATACTGAACCCAAACAATTTGTTTTGAATTTTTTGTCTGTCTGTCTGTCTGTGCGCGCATCACGCGAAAACTACTGCACGGATTTGAATGAAATTTGGTATAGTGGTAGCTGATACTCCGGGTCAATATATGGGATAATTTTTATCCTGATAAACAAAAAGGTTTATCCGGGATAGGGGATGAAAATTTTTGTTGATTTTGCTCCATATCTTCGTCAAATTTAAACCGAATTTGATAATTCTTTCTTTATTATAAATTGTGTACTATTAAAAATATTTTGTCTAATTTTGGTGAAGATCTACTAAATATTATCGGAGATAAAGGACATAACTTCTCGCGGATAGTAGCAAGTCACTCTAAATTTTTGATCGCGGACGAAGTCGCGGGAAACAGCTAGTTACGTAAAAAAAGGAATAAAACTAAACCGAATAAAAAATTAAAAAAAACGATTTTTTACCTAAAAGCTCCCCAAGTGTTTGTGCAAACAGCAAGCGCGTGACAGTCGTTCAAATCTGTATTAGAACACTCGTCGACATCTAAAAAAAATTAAAATAATATAAGAATTACTTAAAATTTAGGAAAGGGGGGTAGACTTCGAAAGGGAAAAGGGAGCTGGGTAGTAATGTCAGAGTACTATATTGTTTTTGGATAGATCAAAACAAAAGCACTATTGTCGTACCCACTCCTAGCACAAGCTTTCCGCTAATTTGGAGGGGATAGGAAGATATTAGTCAACTTCAGCTTGACTAATATTCTATTTAAAAAAAAAAACCTTGGACTCGACATAAGTTGGTTCCGACATGAACATATCGGATCTGACGTGGATAAGTTGGACCCGACATGATCAAATATCTATAATCTAGATTCTAGATAACATGTTGATAACATTAAGCATGTTTTGGCAACCTGTAAGTAGGTGTACATTACTTCATAATAATTTTTCCATCTTGTAGTTTTTTTAGTTTTTAATTTATTGTAACCTGTTGGTCGTCCTGAAATAAATAAATAAAAAAATAAAAAATAAAAATAAAAATAGATAAACTAATCTTGGTGATGTGTGGCACAATTTATAAAATAAACGTTTCTTTCTTTCTTTTCGGTAGAGAAAACCGAAAGGTCTTACGGTTGGGTAGTCGTATCCATTCCTATCAGAAGCTTGACGCTCATTTGGAAGGGCATTAGTCAAGTTCAGCATAGCTAATATTATTTTAATAAAAATGTTGGGCACGATATGGATGAGTTGGATCCGACATGAACACATCGGATCTGACATGGATAAGTTGGACCCGATAGAAATAGAAATAGAAATAGAAATAATTTTTTATTCAAATAAACTTTTACAAGCACTTTTGAATCGTCAATGAATCTACCACTACGTAATCAATGTTGGTCTAATGGGGCATATTTAACTTACCTACTAACGGCAGCACGCTGCCTGCCACGCTATCGACCCACAACGCCGAAGCGCCGATGTTGTTGGACCTCCGCCTTATAACGCCGATTATATGCTTCTGAATGTCCGTAGCGACCGAAGCACGCATGGTTTCCGGGGTTTCTTGCATCTAGAACCAAAAAAAAAAAAATGTGGACTCTTAAATTGTTCACCCTCAACAGTTATCACTAATGTAGGACAGCCATAGAAATAAAGATATTTTTTATTCAAATAAACTTTTACAAGTACTTTTGAATCGTCAATGAATCTACCACTGGTTCGGAATGCAGTTCCTGCCGAGAAGAGCCAGCAATAAACTCGGTGGTTGCTCTTTTCAAAAAAACAATTTTTTTTTACAATAGGTAACAAAACTATGCTATGTATACAGCACTTCCACAATGAAGTTTCAAAAATGCAAAACAATCCAATACATGTTAAGACGGGCAGGCAAGAGCAGACCCATTCCCGTAAGATAGCCATAAGTCTTATTATCTACTAGTTGACCCGCCCCGACTTCGCACGGGTAGCTACAAATAAAACCCAGCCGTACAAACAGCTGGAGCCTAGAGTTCATGATATATTTGACAATATCAATTAAGTAATAAATAATCGGCAGTCTCTAAATTTCATGAGTTTACCCGGCAATCGAACCCGGGACCTCGTCATCCGCAGTCGAACTTGCTAACCACTACACCACCGAGGCAGTTACCAAAACTGTGTAGTTGACGTGAATCAAATTGTGAACCATAATCAGTTGTAACTTTCATGGGACAGCCGTACAAGAAAATTCTCAAACTGAGAAAAGCTTCGTAAAAATTGTGATTTTTAGGCGCAGTGGGTCGGGTTGGTGGGTCACCTGATGTTAAGTGATTACCGCCGCCCATGAAAACTTGTAGTACCAGAGGCACCACCAATGCATTGCCGGCTTTTAAGGAATTTATTGGTCCGCCTTGAATAACCCCATATTGTAATTAAGTGGAAACACTGTCGAAAGGAGATGATTCCACAATATGGTAATGCGTGTAAAAAAAGATTTGGAGCAACGGATGGTTAAAGTGCTCCAGGCACCCAGGTGGTGAGGGTGAAATTGGGATGATATTTGTAACTTTTTATTTTTAATTTTTTATTGAAGTGTTAACCTACACTTAAAGGAAATAACCTAATAGATCGACAACTGTAATGTGTCGCTACTAGATGTCGCTAACAGCTGTTGCTATAAAACTGATTGAAAAAGTAGATACATATCACTAATTTCGTGGCTGACGTATAGTTCGGCCGTGGTGTAGCGGTTAACACACTCGGGCGCGATTCCCAGAGAGACGTGGGTTCGAATCCCGCCGGCCTCGGAATTTTTGATATGTACTTAAAATCTATTTGTAACTTACCAAAACTGTGTAGTTGACGTAAACCCCCCTGTGATGTTCATCCCCCTTGCGGATAGAGTTGACTGAGCCACTCACGAAGTCGTCCGAGAATGGAGTCATCGAGAATGCAGAGTCGATCTGTAAGTAATAATAAATGGCATTCATTTCTAGGGTTCCGTAGCCAAATGGCAAAAAACGGAACCCTTATGGATTCGTCATGTCTGTCTGTCTGTCCGTCCGTATGTCACAGCCACTTTTTTCCGAAACTATAAGAACTATACTTTTGAAACTTGGTAAGTAAGATGTATTCTGTGAATCGCATTAAGATTTTCATACAAAAAATAGAAAAAAAAAAAACAATAAATTTTGGGGGTTCTCCATACTTAGAACTGAAACTCAAAAATTTTTTTTTCATGAAACCCTTACGTGTGGGGTATCTATGGATAGGTCTTCAAAAATGATGTTGAGGTTTCTACTATCATTTTTTTCTAAACTGAATAGTTTGCGCGAGAGGCACTTCCAAAGTGGTAAAATGTGTGCCCCCCTCCCCCCCTGTAACTTCTAAAATAACAGAATGATAAAACTAAAAAAATATATGATGTACATTACCATGCAAACTTCCACCGAAAATTGGTTTGAACGAGATCTAGTAAGTCAAACGTCATAAATCATAAACCGCAATTGCTACTACGGAACCCTTCATGAGTCCGACTCGCACTTGGCCCCTTTTATTTCTGTTTGAAAGCTAACGTGATCGAAATGTGTCTAAAATCTGTTCAGGCGTTTGAGAATCATAAAGATTTTTTACTTGATTAGAGGGCCAAACTTTCACAGCGGCCAACTTGACGTGGACAGGTAGTATATATTATTATACAAAATACTCACTGCTCTGACCGCTTCGAAGCTCATTTGCTGGTAAGGATCCGATTCCTTATCAGCCAATTTGGCGTCCCAAGCGACCTGAAAGAAGTGAAACTTCTGTAGAAATTCAAAAGTATTTATTTCATGTAGGCCAACATGAGGCTTTTACCACAGGTTCAAAAAAAAAATTCAAAAATTAAAATTCTTGTAATATTTTGTATCATTTTGGCTTACATGTGGCTTTTATGAGAAGTAAAGACCACAACCGCAGATTCTGCTGAGAATACCCAGCAAGAAACTTAGCAGAAATTGCTCTTTTCGAAACAAAATGTTACCATATTATACAATGTATAGTTTTTGCAATTCACGAGGGCGCGTGGCTCATGGTTGTGTGTGTGTCGTGTCTGTATAAGTGTGAGCGAGAGCTTGCTCGCGCCTGACCGCCCCCACCTAGGCTCCTGACAGGCACGCACACTAACGCAATGTGCATGTACACGACGTAACCATAAGTAAAGCGCCTGTAACTAGACTCACAATGGGGGTAATTCTGAAAAAGTTTAGTAAAGCAAAAATTGTAGCTCACCTTTCTATCATAAATTCTGTCTACCCTCAAATTCATTATGAGAGAGACTACCCTCCTGCAGGGGTCTCTGTGGATTCTCCTAGCGTATCCCGGACGACATTGACAACTGGATATACCTGGAAACGACATTCCATTTTTAAAATTCTATTCATTCCAAACTGAAATTCTAATAATGTTAAATAATTTTTCCCCTCACTAGCTCAAAAAGCGCGCCTTTGCTGTCTAAAACCAGTGAGCAAAAGTCGTTTTTGCTCACCCAGTGAGAAAAAGTGTTTTGGATTTAGAACATTGGCATTTCTTCAATTCATCGTCTCAAAAAAAGTTCGGAAATCTTGTGTATAATATTTTATATCCCAACATTTTATTTCATAAACATTTTTTTACACAAAGTATATCAATTGCGAAAGTAATTTATTTATTTATTTGGTTTGCTAGTGATTTTTACACAATTTAAAGTTACAAAATTTTTACATACTATTTACACGAACAAAATATGTAAAATCCTTTTAAAGCAAACACTGCTTGCGTATAACAATTAACTAAAATACTTACATATTTAAAAAAAAAACTAAAGTTATTAACAACTTGCCGAACAAATCAATACCAAAAAAATTTGGATTTAAATTTAAAATACAAGTAGATAACTAGAATGGTAGGACTAACTACATGATTATTAGTTAGTAATCGGGGAACATACATAAAAGAAAAAGATTCCGACGAATTTCTTTTTTGAAAATCGCTTAAAAATAGAAATGAGTTACCCGCTTCAGTCCTGCACTTCTCATGCTGTGCTTGGTCACACGTGGAGTCGTCCCCAACAATGCAAGTGTCGATTCTGCAAAAAAATCCATCATTCAAAAAGTATATAACAAAATAAAACTTAAATAAATAAATTAAAACTACCACTACTTATCTAATAGATTTATAAATACATATCAAAAATTCCGAGGCCGGCGGCATCTATAATTTCTTAAGAGCTCCATTGTAATATGGTGTCTTGGGAAAAAGTAGATCGACAACTGTAATGTGTCGCTACTAGATGTCGCTAACAGTTGCTATAAAACTGAATGAAAAAGTAGATACATATCACTAATTTCGTGGCTGACGTGTGGTTCGCCGTGGTGTAACGGATAACACACTCGGGTGCGATTCCCAGAGAGATGTGAGTTCGAATCCCGCCGGCCTCGGAATTTTTGATATGTATTTATAAATCTATTAGGTTATTTTCTTTAAGTGGAGGTTAACACTTCAATATAAAATTAAAAATTACCACTACTTATATTTACAAAAAATACACGCCGTCCAAGTGGTCGTTTATGGGCATGGTGCCCCAAAACACTGGCGATATTCCCTCGTTGGATTGCGAGGCTTAGCCGTTGGGCTAAATAAGCCCATTCAAAAATGAGAATGAGCAAAAATATATGAACGTTGGTCTATCTAATGTCGATTAGATAGACCAGCGTTCATATATTTTATTAATATTATATGTTAGTGTTGACTAACGCGGTCTATGGAGATGAGAACCTAATTATATTTATCAAATTACAGATAGCGTTTATGCAGAAATCTATGGGAGTTTTACAAAAGTAAACACAAAAAATGATGTTGAAAAATACTCTTTATTTTTATATCTTACTAGCTGATTCCCGCGACTTCGTCTGCGTGGAAACACTTTAGAGTGACTTGCTACCATCCGCGCGCAGTTATGTCCTCTATCTCCGATAATATTTAGTAGATCTTCACCAAAATTGGACAACATATTTCTAATAGTACACAATTTATAAAAAAAAAGAATTATCAAATTCAGTTTAGATTTGACGAAGTTATGGAGCAAAATCAACAAAAACTTTCATCCCCGGATAAACCTTATTGTTTATCAGGATAAAAAGTATTCTATATATTGACCCGGATTATCAGCTACCATAATATCAAATTTCATTTAAATCCGCTCAGTAGTTTTCGCGTGATGCGCGCACAGACAGGCAGTCCGACAAAAAATTCAAAAAAAATTGTTTTGGACTCAGTATCGATAATAAAGCATCCTCCGATTAAAATTTTCAACATATATATGCGTTCGCAATTTTATTATAATTGAACGAGCGAAGCGAGTTCTCTGAGTCAACTAGGGCGCTTGCCTACTAGACAGAGAAGTGTGTCCGTCTAAATGTCTGTCAGAGCCCTATAACTTCTGAATTACTGAATATTAGAACGTGAAACTTGGTTGAAAATTCAGTTATATCCTGTACTTGAACAACAAATACTAAAATTAGATAAATGTTATAAAGAAACGAAATTATTTAATTTTAATGCGCCATCTATTAGCATTATAGTGAAGCTATTAGCTTCACAATAATGCTAATAGATGGCGCTGTGTCAGTAAAACAGTTTTATGTCAACTATTATTTTTTTTATTGCGTCTAATGTTAAAAGTTAATTATTACAATATATAATTAAAACTTTTGGGAATTATGGGATATCGCGAGGTCTCAGTTCGGGGCGAACCACTAGTGTATAGATTAATGGTCTACCTGACAGTAGGTTGAGGTCGTCTGTAGGTGTGAGGTCGTTGCGCAGCGTGCGGGTGCGGGTGTCGGCGGGGTGGTGGGGGTGGTGGGGACGGCAGCGGGATGTCGTCTGCTGGTATCGCCACCCCTGTGCCCAGCGAGGGCCCGAGAGTAGACTGTGGGGATGCTGGAACAAGAACAAGTGTAAATTGAAAATACACCCCCGACATGTGAAATTTAAAAAAATGTAATCCGCCATTTTGTGGCGGCGGCCATCTTGGACCGATTGTCATCAAACACAGCTAAGAACACTCCCGACTAATCCACCTTTCAAACAAAAAGAAAATCGGTTCACCCGTTCGGCTGCTACGATGAGCGCTGTGGTCTGGGAGGTCTCGGGTTCGATTCCCGGCGGGGCAATTTGGGAATTTATAATTTTAAATTGTCTCTGCTCTGGTGGGAGACTTTGGCCGTGGCTAGTTACCACCCTACCGTCAAAGACGTGCCGCCAACTGATTTAGCGTTCCGGCACGATGGCATGCAGAAACCGATTAGGGGTATGGGTTTAATACTACCCTTCCAAGTTAGCCCTCTACAATCTCAGACTGCATCGTCACTTACCATCAGGTGAGATCGCAGTCACGGACAATCTTGTTACCGAATAAAAATAAAGAGTCGTTGGCTGGATATAGGTGACTCAGTATCGTGTTCTGTGGCGATAATTTCAAGAGAATCTTGTCCTACAGTGGACGTCTATCCCTACCCCTACCCCTTCCAAGTTACCCCGCTACCATCTTAGACTGCATCTTCACTGACGATCAGGTGAGATTGCAGTCAAGGACCATCTTGTCATCGAATAAAAAAATTAGTTCCTTACCAGTCTGGTGAGCTGTCTGCACCTTGGTAGGCGTGATACTAGACGTGGGGGTGTCGAACAGGTTCAGGTACGTCCTCTTGCCGTCGATGGAGACGAAGCCCTGGTCTCCTGATGCCGACACTATGATGTCGTGGTCTGAATGGTGCACATTTATGTTCTCCATATGCACTGAAAAATAAATTTTTTATCAGAGTACTTCTTCCATGTCAACTAATGTCAACCGACAGACGTCCATTACTGGACAAAGGTTTCTTGCATCTCTTTCACAGGTCTTAGTCTTGCGCCGCCTGAATCCAGCGGCTCCCTGGCGTTTGATGTCGTCGGTCCACCTAGTGGGGGGTCTGCCAACACTGCGCTTCCCGGTGCGGGGTCGCCACTCCAGCACCTTGGGACCCCATCGACCATCAACTCTTCGAACTATGTGCCCCGCGCATTTCCACTTCAGTTTCGCGACTCGCAGAGCTATGTCGGTGACTTTGGTTCTCGTACGGATCTCCTCATTTCTGATTTGATCTCGCAGGGGTACTTCGATTAAATAAATCGTAAAAGCATATTTGACGACCTTCCTGGCGCAGTGGTGAGCGCTGTGGTCTTATAACTGGGAGGTCTCTGGTTCTTGGGAATTAATAATTTCTAAATTGTCTCTGGTCTGGTCTGGTGTGAGGCTTTGACCGTAGCTAGTTGCCACCCTACCGTGAAAGACGTTCCGTCAAGCAATTTAGCGTTCCGGCACGATGGCGTGTAGAAACCGATTAAGGATATGGGTTGAATTTACACTGCTATACCCCTTCCAAGTTAGCCCGCTACCATCTTACCATCTGCGATGAGATCGCAGTCAAGGGCTATCTTGTCATCATTACAAAAAAAAATCTCACCAGAACCCCCTTTCTCGCCAGGTCCCTGGATAGCGGAGACAGTAACATCGAATATCTCGCCGTATCCCGGTAAATGGGTCTCAGCGGCGGTGATGACCGGGGCATCAGGTGGCCTGTACCGGGATCCATGCGGCTTGAAGTCCGTATCGTCCAGGACTATCCCGGGCCGAGGTCGGTACGGCTGGTATGGTATACCTTGAGAGGCTGTGGATGGATAATAGTAACATAAATTAAAAAAAAAGACTTCAAACGCCACTACAAAGTATATCAATTGTGCCTATAAAATTTGAAGAGTTCCCTCGATTTCTCCAGGATCCCACCGTCAGATCCTGACCTGATGACAATGGGATCACCTGGGAAGTATACCCTTTCAAAGAAACAAAGAATTTTTCAAATCCGTCCAGATGTATTCGAGTAATCGGGAACATATGTACATAAAAAATGATAGCGACGAATTGAGAACCTCCTCCTTCTTTGAAGTCGGTTAAATAGGGATTAAAGTCCGTTTTCACCAACCATGCCTAAATCATTCCCTAAGTACCTTTACGTAGGTAGGCCCTAAATGCAATACCATACTGTCATTTCCACCTTTAAGAGTGCCCTAAAGGTTTGTGAAAACGAAATTGACAGAAAGCATCACCTAATTTAGCTTAGGTAGTCCATAATTTGTTAAAGACCGTTGGTGAAAATGGCATTAAACTCTTTGATAAAGGGACCCCTTGTAAACTTTTGATAAATCCTTATCAACCCTTTAACTACTTTAGTCGCATTTCAAATTAAAATAAAACTTACTGGGCAAAGGCTGTGTGTTAATCGATGACGTTTTGATATCAATATGCACAGTTGGAGATTCACTGCTGGGTGGGGCATGACTTATCAAGCCTTCTGTAGGTGTTGGAGTAGCAATGGATGATATACTAGACGGTGGAGTCTCCACAACCGATGGTTCTAGTACTGGTTGTACATTACTCACTATATTAACTACAGATTCGTTTTTAACTGGTTTCTCTGTAGGTTTCTCTGTTGGTTTGTCTTCAATTTTATATTTATCTTTATCTTTCAATCTATCTTTGTCTGGGTTGAATTGATCTTTCTTCTTATCTTTTTCAAGTTTAACAGGTTTCTCGGTTTTAGGTTTTTCCGTAGTGGTTTTCTGTGTCGTAGTTTCTGTGGGTTTGGGTTTCTCTGTCGGTTTTTCCGTCGTTGTTGATGACGTAGTAGATTCTGTACTGGTTGTGGTTGTGGTCGTAGTTGTACTGGTACTAGTGGTAGTTGCTTTACTAGTACTAGTGGTTTCAGGGGAATTAGTAACTTGATTCTCTTTTTCAATATCCTCTGTGACGTTTCTAATTTCTGTAGTCGTTTCAGTTGTGAAATAAGCAAGTATATCATCATGGAGGCCGTGATGATCATGTAAATTGTTTTCTGAATGAGTCTCATTTTCATTAAAAGTTAACTCATCTTTGTCATCATCTGGATCTTCTGGTGGAGGGATTAGAGTGGGCTTATAAACTGGTAATCCAGGATTTGGTCTGCGATTATACGGTGGCCTTGGTCGACGCTGCCATGGGGGTAGCGGTCTATGAAACCCTGGTCTATTAGACATAGGTGGACCGATCTGATCTTGTAAATTAACACCAGGAGGCCTATCAAATGGATAGGGTGGTGGAATTTTGGTTGGATGATAAGGGTGAGGTGGTGGAGTCATGGGTTTATCGAATTCTGGCATCGGTTGAACATCAGATATACGAGGTGGTCCACGGTTATTGATTCTGGAAGCCAAAGGTCGTGGTCTGCCGTTTAGTAACTGTGTGTTGGCTTGCACGTTCACGTTGCCATTGAGCAGTTTTACAATACCAGTGATAATGTTTTGGATTTCAGTGTTCTGTCGTCCTTCATTAAAGTTCGCCGTCGCGAACGTTGGTGGTAGCACTGCTGACGGACGGATTTTGGGCCCCGAAGGCGCTAGTGCACGACCCTTCGGAGCCCTCTTCTCTTCCCCCGGAAACCTGAACTCAAGTTTGTCCCCAAACCCTGAGGACATCATCATAGCTTCCTCATCTCCAATATAACTTAAAGTTTTCGTTGGAACTATTTCGTGGTATTTGCGTTTATGGATATCTAATTCGTTGTCGATTTCATTGTTATTCGATGTCTGTATTTCGTCCGTGTTAATCGATCGTATGCCTCTATTAGGCTCTACTGATCTCTCTACTATTAAGTGGTACTCAGATTCTTCATCTGGTGATAAATCTTCTGGGTTTTCTTCGATGTCTTCATATTTGGCACTGGGTTCTATATTTAAGAAGTTTTCTACGTTACTCGTTTGTAATAAAACGTCGCCATGCGGTTTGTCACTGATGGCTGATTTTGGTGACAGCTGCGATATTGTATAGGTCTCTTCGTAACCTGTAACAAAGAAACAAAATATAAATGAATATAAAAAATTACAGCAAAAATAGTAAGTTCCTCCACACGTCAAAAAGATTCAAAAGTTTCATTTCTTAGTATGTACATTGCACATAGGTAAATTATCATCTCTTATGGCTCTTCTAGAGACTTTCATATGCCTTGCTCTTGCAGCATGTGGTTTAGAATATCCAAAATCTATGGCAGAAAGATACGATAGGTGTTACATTCGGCAGGAGATTATTATTTTTCGCCTCAAAAAGATTGGCATGCAAAAATTAGTACAATACATGTTACACAAATGCTTTTGAAAATAATGAAAAAAATTCAGCCATTTTTTTTTAAGAATATGAGCTCTATCTTCCTATCCCCTCCAAATAAGCAGAAAGCTTGTGCTAGGAGTGGATACGACAATAGTGCAACGGGTGGGATTCGAACCTGCGACCTTTCAGTTTTGAGTTTTTAACCGTTGGGCTATTGAGGCCACTCAGGGGGGTAAAGCAGTCAGCTTTGACTATTTAGTCAGCGTTCTAGGCACATTTCCTCGTTTGTTTAGATAATAGTTTTTTATTCAGCTTTTAAGGTTTTGTTATAATTAAATACTTTCAAATGTCAATAAATAAATCTGTCTTTTTTGAAAACTGAGATTCTTAACTTTCTTTTTCAATTACATATTTGATTTCTAGCTGTCCTAGTTAAAAGCAACGGATGATATTTGAAGAGCATATTATGATGTCAGGCATTGTTGGGCGATCACCGCACTGCCTATTGTATTGTCTGCGAAATACAGTTACATTATTACGTAAAGCCTCTTAGTTATTTGTGCAATAGGCAAGTAGCAAGCAAGTAGCCTATGAATTATAACAGGATATCAGGTATATTGTACACTAGCAGTGTCGCGTCGTCATAAGGAATACCCTAAAAAAGACGTATCTGACATTTTTCTCGAAATTGAGTTAGAATATTCGGCATCAGAACAAATAAAACATATCTACCGGTATTTTTAAATTTTGTTTAAATTATCACTGTATTACAGTTTAAACAAAAAAAGACGTGTGGCACTTGGGGACTATCGCGGTAAAGCTATTGCATAGCATTTTTTATCAACGCCATCTAGCGGCTCACCGTAGAGGAGTCCCGTGTCAGGTTATTTTCGTTACGGAATTTCTGGATTCGGTCTCCACGCTGGACCTCGATAGAAGCTATGCAATAGCTTAAAAAATACTGCTAAGATGCGTCTTTTTGTTCTGATGTCTAACTCAATTTCGAAAAAAATGTCAGATACGTCTTTTTGCACAGCTAATGCCTGCCACTTCGTTTGCGTGGAATAAGGTTTTCAATTCCAGCAGGAATTCTCTTATTTTCCGGGATAAAAAGTAGCCTATGTGTTATTCAAGACTGTAATCTATCTTTGTGCTCAACCAAATCGGTTCAGCCGTTGCGGTGTGATTGAGTAACAAATCATAAATCCATCCATCCAAATTTTAGCATTTATAATATTAAGAGGGTAGCTAAGATCCACCTCGATTACGTTAGCTTTCGAACAGAGAAAACCGCATCAAAATCGATACATTCGTTAGGGAGCCACAACAAACACACAAATTCAAATTCAAAATTATTTATTTCATGTAGGCCAACTTGTGGCTCTTATGACAAGTTGAGAATCTACCACCGGTTCGTAATGCTGATTCTGCTGAGCTGGCAAGAAACTCAGATACACACGTCACTTATAGCACCACTTTTTTTTTGTCGAGGGTTAAAAATGCCCTACGTCACATACCTCTGTATCTACGTGATAGATCACGTAGTCGTGACAGATCACGTAATGGCTGGATCATGCGTCATGCTCGTGAACGGGTGCCACCAACGGGAATGGGTCTGCTTTGTCTACCCATGTTGACATGTGTTGGATTATATGTATTGCATTTTTGAAGCTCCACTGTGGAAGCACTGTATACATAGCTTAGTCTGGTTACTTATTGTAAAATTATTTTATAAGAGCAACTGCTGAGTTTCTTGCCGGCTCTTCTCAGCAGAATCTGCATTCCGAACCGGTGGTAGATTTATGACGTGTCATAAGAGCTACAAGGTAGCCTACATGAAATAAATAAATTTTGAATTTGAATTAGTCCGTACTCAAGAAGGAACGTTCAAGATTGACCATACACGGCCGACGACCTCCCTGGCGCAGTGGTGAGCGCTGTGGTCTTATAACTGGGAGGTCTCGGGTTCGATTCCCGGCGGTGGCAATTTAGGAACTTCTAAATTGTATCTGATCTGGTCTGGTGGGAGGCTTTGGCCGTGGCTAGTTACCACCCTACCGTCAAAGACGTGCCGCCAAGCGATTTAGCGTTCCGGCACGATGGCGTGTAGAAACCGATTAGGGGTATGGGTTGAATTTACACTGCCATACCCCTTCCAAGTTAGCCCGCTACCATCTTAGACTGCATCGTCACTTACCATCAGGTGAGATCGCAGTCAAGGCCTATCTTGTCATCGAATTAAAAAAAAATATATATCACTTTCCTAAATAATAGCATCTCAGCAATACATGCATCGGAGTATATTGTTGAATTACACTTTTTCCAATATTAGCGTTTCAGCAATAAGTGAATTAGGGATGTAACAGAACATTCAAGCTAATCTTGAACCATACATGGATGCTGTGCATGGATGTATCCCGTTAATTGTAGTACGGTAACTCGGCGGTATATACGGATGACTAGTTAACGTTACGGTACATGCTAGCCATTGTTACCGCCAGCCACTGAATTATCGGAAAAAGTTAAAACCTACTAATAATACTAAAAATAGAAGTTATGGAGCAAAATCAACCAAAACTTTCAACTCTTATCTCGGATAAACTTTATTGTTTACCAGGATAAAAAGTATCCTATATATTGACCCGGAGTATCAGCTACCACTATACCAAATTTCATTCAAATCCGTTCAGTAGTTTTCGCGTGATGCGCGCACTGACGGACGGACAAAAAATTAAAAAAAAAAATTGTTTTGGGCTCAGTATCGATACTAAAACATCCTACAATTTTCAAAATATATTTAATGTACAGAATTCGTCCCGTTACAGTTTTATTGAACGAGCGAAGCGAGTTCTCTGAGTCAACTAAGGCGCTTGCCTACTAGACAGAGAAGTGTGTCCGTCTAAATGTCTGTCAGAGCCCTATAACTTCTGAATTACTGAATATTAGAACGTGAAACTTGGTTGAAAATTCAGTTATATCCTGTACTTGAACAACAAATACTAACATTGGATAAATGTTGTAAAGAAACGAAATTATTTAATTTTAATAGTGAAGCTATTAGCTTCACAATAATGCTAATAGATGGCGCTGTGTCAGTAAAACAGTTTTATGTCAACTATTATTTTTTTTATTGCGTCTAATGTTAAAAGTTACAATATATACTTAATTAAAACTTTTGGGAATTATGGGATATCGCGAGGTCTCAGTTCGGGGCGAACCACTAGTTATAAGCATAGATAGGTAGAAAAGATATCAACAAAGCAAACCGAACTTCAAGTTATAAAGTGATTAATCCACAACTTTTACTTGATCTTTCAAGAATAGTTATAGGAAGTGAATCAAGTATAAAAAGCTCTCGAGTAAACTTATTAATATCAATTATGTTTATATTGATATAGAGTAATTTAGTTCGACATTTATTTTAAAGGCAATTCCAGAGGTTATTGCGTCAGAAAGGTACCTTCATAGTAGGTACATAGCCTTGTTTCATCGCAAGTTAATATTACATCAGTCAATTTAAATGCAATTAATATTTATTTTAAGCTATTGCATAGCTTCTATCGCGGGCCAGCGTGGAGACCGAATCCAGAAATTCCGTAACGAAAATAACCTGACACGGGACTCCTCTACGGTGAGCCGCTAGATGGCGTTGATAAAAAATGCTATGCAATAGCTTTACCGCGGCAGTCCCCGAGTGCCACACGTCTTTTTTTTATACATTACAGGCACGCTTGTCCACTATCACACCTGATGGAAAGTGGGATGTGGTCTAAGGTGTTACGCGTTTGCTTAGAAGGTGCCTATTCACTCTTGTTTTAAAGATACCCAAATGTGAAAAAAATGTGGACCTCATACAAAATTGACGATCAGCTGATTGATTTACCTACTATGGGAGGTAAAAATTTTTTTTTCATATTCCGACCTATGTTCCTTGGGGAAAGTTGTTCAGTTTCATGAGCACATTCACCTCCTTCAGTATTATTTCGGAGTTTCAATACACGTTGTATAGGTTTATCGCGGGGATGTTTTTCTGGGGCCCAAGTCTGCTATTGCAATTGTAGTTCAATTGCCTATCAATGACATCCCAATTGCTACTTTTAGCAATTTTGGTAGTCTACTAATTCAATGGCGTCACAATTGTTTTCCGATGGTTTGCCACTGACACATCTAGCTTTGAATCTAGCTTAAATAAACGTTTTTAATATGTAGTTTTTTTTGAAACTCATTTCGGCAAACGCTTTGTAAGCTAATGGCAATACCGAGGTATCATTGAATTACAATCCAATTATAAGAAATCGAACGACCATTGTGAATTTAGTAGACTCCGAAATATTGGACCGCTGATAATTGAATTTTAATTGTATTGTGGTTCAATGACAATGACATGTAAAATAGCAGACTTGGGCCCCTGCATAGCTAGCATGGGCTGGAGAATTTTTATCCCCAGGGAAAGGATAAAATGTTTATACCCTCACTCAGTTTTATCCACCTGTCAAGCATGAGCAAAACGGTGGAAATAATATCCATCGTGGATATTCTTATTGGAATATACTTTTCCTCTCCCCTGTCGCCATGCCGCCATAATTTTATCTTGCATGTCGCCATAATTTTATCCCTTGTCGTGGATAAAATCGGGGGATAAAACTTTTATCTCCTCCCCATGCTAACCCTGCTGGTATTAATAACCATAATTTTATCTATGCATGTCGCCATAATTTTATCCCTTGTCGTGGATAAAATCGGGGGATAAAACTTTTATCTCCTCCCCATGCTAACCCTGCTGGTATTCTGCGCACTGTCAAATACGCAATTTAACAAGCACTCCGCCCGTATCCGTCGGTGATCGTGATTCAGACAGACTCAAAATTGGAGCGACAAAAACGAAAGCAGCTATTGCAGTGAAAGTGTACAGCCGCCAAGTGTTAGTGCGGGCGGTTTCGAATCACTTTCTGCCGCTGTCATCTCCCACTGTTACATCAGCTTGGGATTAGATAGAAGCGGGCGTTACTTTGCGAAATTCCGCGATAATGTTAAAAGAAAAAGTGATATTTTGCTGTAATCCGCCATGTTGGATAGACAGTGTATATATGCCCTAAATATTATAATCTGTTATGACACTGTATTATCTGTGACTGTACTTTAGTCTTTAGTCTATGTCAATCTCTTTGTATTTTTTCTCTTCGATGGCCGGCGCCTTACGAGATCAACGTGAAACCACGTGAAATAACTTTATAAACGCTTAATAAATTACATTCAAAACACGCCAAACCAAAAATATCTGCTCCATTATCAGATCTTCCTCGATCCTCGATCATCATCTATCTTATATCTACTCATTGAGACCAGTCTAATAAATTCAAATTCAAAATTTATGACACGTCATAAATATACCACCGGTTCGGAATGCAGATTCTGCTGAGAAGAGCCGGCAAGAAAATCAGCAGTTGCTCTTTTAAAAAAAAACACTTTTTTACAATACTATGCTATGTATACAGTGCTTCCACAATGAAGCTTCAAAAATGCATACGTAGGTACATATAATGCAACACATGTTAAGACAGGCAGACAAAGCAGACCCATTCCCATTGGTGGCACCCGTTCACGAGCACGACGCATGATCCAGCCGTTGCTTCGCTCAACCATATTTGAGGGAACGTAACAACCCGCACCACACGACGCCACCACAGAAATGTTTAAAGCGAGCATGACATACTTGAGACCAGTCTAATAAGCCCAAACACGCAATATCTGCTGTAAGTTTCTGTTTCCCGCAGACTCTTGATGCTGCCGCATCAGCTCAATGTTTTGTAAGACCCTTTAATCAAGTAGGAAATGACCTGATGATCTTCAAACGCCTTATAATGCTTCACAAATTATAGCTAACAACCATCTCGATTCAAAAGAAAAAATCGCATCAACATCAGCCCATTCTTTGGGGAGCTACGAGGCAACAAACATACACAAAGATATTATACGTTTACTAGCAAACCCGGCGAACTCCGTTTCGCCACCAGATTACATGCTATGTATCAGAGATGGCGCTGTATGTGAAAAAGATTTTCCCGCTTTTCTGTTGAAATTTTTCCTGAATTTTCTTTGCTATAAACCTCACGGAGCCCGAGACCTTTCCAACGAATGTAAAACCGTGGAAATCGGTTCGTGCGTTCTGGAGTTATAGCGTCAGGAAGGAAAACCCGACTTATTTTTATATAGTAAGATAAAATCCCTTTTTTGCGTCCGAGATTAAAAATAGAGAGTCCGATCGTGGCATGTTTTAAAAGCAAAGAGACAAAGCGAACGAAGTCGCGGATAAAAGCTAGTATGATTTACGATTTGTTTTGTCATTTAACATTTTTCTTATTAATGCCTACTTAAAACAGGATGTTGGTGCTTATTTTTATGGCGATAATGTCCTAAAAGACTTGATAATTGGATTACAAGTGATTCAATCACTTGCCTACTTAAAAATAGGAAGTTTGTGTATGTTGTAATTGTTTCCTTATATAACTTGTAGGAGCTCCATGGTGCAGTGGTGAGGGCTGTGGTATTTTAAATGGGAGGACCTGGGTTGAGGAATATTTGGTAATCCTCGCTTACTAACATTATAAATTAGATTATGCCCACGATTAAGGTTTTTTGATTCTTGTGGGAACTCTTTCACTTCTTTTCCGGGATAAAATATAGCCTTAGAAACACATCGTCATAATACTATAATCTATCTCAGTGCCGAATTTCAGCCAAATCGGTTCTGTCGTTGCGGCGTGATTGTTTAACAAACATCCATCCATCTCTCCATCCCTAAATCCTAACTTTCGCATTTTTGAAACCTCCATAGCCCAACGGTTAAAGGTGCGGACTGAAAATTTAAAGATCGCAGGTTCGAGCCCCACCCGTTGCACTATGGTCATACCCACTCCTAACACAAGCTTTCGCTTATTTGGAGGGGAGAGGAGGATATAAGTCACGTTCAGCTTGGCTATTCTTTTTTTAAATAAAATTATAATATTAGTAAGTAGGATTTTTATAGTTCTTGATTTTAACGGCACCGCGTTTCCATATGTCAAGAGCTCACATTTAAGTTTCAATTTTACTCTCCTTTTTTGGAAACACGACGATATTTAATGCTAAGTACGATTTTTTTTAATGAATCATTGGTAGGTACTCTTAAATATCAATCCGAACTCCTAATCAATGCTAACAACAATCTAAAACAATATTATAATCAAGTTTATTACAAGAAATGATATTTTCGCGTAGGCTGTACGGGCGTCTACCTTTGCCAGACTTAAAATTGATTTAAAAAAAGTGAGCGACATTGGCCGCATTCCAGATTTGAATATCGAATACGTCAATTTTGTCGCGCACTGAATCTGTCAAATTACGCGCTTCCTGACCATCCATAGACATCAAGAACTTTACATACCAACAGACAAGCCAATGCGACAAAATTAGAGGCATTAAGCCATTTGGCTACTTTTACTTCCGTATCGACTTCGTCTGCTTGATTTGAAACGCTTACACAAAGTGTACAATAATTTCTTGCTTTTGCATGATATATTTGATGTCATAATATAAAGAAAAACACAGTTCCTCTTTTTTTTTGGAAGTTGGTAAAAAAAGTAGCCTAATAAGGAGTCATTCCTTCTATTTATAACTCTCTACCCGCCTGCCAAAATCAGTAAAGCCGTTCCGAAGACTAGCCCGAACAAACAGACAGACGGTCAAAAATTTTTATAATGTCATAATAATATGAGCTTAACAAGAGACAGTTTTTTGAAATCATTCATTTGTATAAAGATAATGTGTATAATAATAGAAAATGTCATATCATCTGATAAATTAATGTCATTTTAGACATAAAAAGCTATTACCAAATTCTCAATAATATAATCCTTACTAATAAATGCGAAAGTGTGTTTGTTTGTTGGTTTGTCCTTCAAATAACACTGCAACAGAACTACGATTCGATGTGATTTTTTTCATGGATATAGTTGAGGACCTGGAGAGTGACATGGCTACTTTTTACCTGAGGAAATCAAAGAGTTCCCGAGAGATTTTAGAAACTAAATCTACACAGACGAAGTCGTGGGCATCAGCTGGTTACTAAATAAATCTAATTTATGTCAAAAAATTCATTCAGTGAGTAAAAACACTTGTTGTGTCTCCAAGCCACTTATGCAGTGTCCTTTTAAATAGCCGCTCTATACTAGTTTAAATCTCTCTAGTGATCTTTACACCACCCTTAACGCCCTTGGTCGGTACCAGTTCTACTGTGGAAGAGTTCCGCGTGACGTCACAGGTGGTATAAAAGCGACCAGCGCTGGTGGTAGCGGCATCAGTAGCTATCTAGCAGTCTACAAAAGAAGTGCAAGATGAGATTTCTGGTTAGTTTCTTATCTTAAAACTTCTTTACTTGCACTTGAAAACTACTTGAAAAGTTGAATAGTGTTGAATTTTTGAGTGATTTTTTGTGAATCAAAAAGTTTTTTTTTTTTTATTTTTTATGTTCAAGAAAAGTTTTTTATTTTTAGTGATTTGGTGGTTTTTAGTTAATTGGTGATAATTGGTTTTTGGATTTTCAAAAAAAGAGCGTTTTGAATCCAAGTGTTATTTAACAAATTAATAGTTAGCTCTTTAATTAAAACAACAGCAAACAGGACTTAAAAGTTTTACCCAATCGGACACTTTTAAGAAGGACTTCTGTAGCGTCTATCGATTGAATAATTGCGAAACTAAGCTAACACTGAATTTGGAGAAGCTAACAAGAGTAGCTCACACAAAAATTTTAATAGCTAACACTAAATTTTGAGTAGCTAATATTGAATTATGAGCAGATAACACTAAACTTTGAGTAGCTAACACAAAATTTTGAGTAGCTAACATTGAATTATGAGTAGAAATAACACTAAACTTTGAGTAGCTAACACTAAATTTTGAGTGGCTAACACTAAATTTGAGTAGCTAATTATGAGTAGATAACACTGAATTTAGAGTAGCTAACACAACTTTTGTTTCTAAATCAAAGTCTTCAGGGCTTTGAGTGTACTAAAATTAGAGCAGCTAATACAAGTTAACATAAATACATTTTGATAAAACTTTTCCATTTCCACTAGATTGTAGCCGCCGCCGTCTTCGCCTGCGCCGCAGCCGCGCCCTCTGGCGCTCTGCTGGCCGCACCATACTCTGGCCTGATCGCCTCACCATGGGGATCACCCTTGCTCGCCAGAACTGTGGCATTACCCGCTGTAGGGGCCACCATCCCCCCTGGTGACATCCAAGGAGCAGCCATTGAGGCCAACGCTGCTGCTGTCGACGCAGTTCGTGCTGTCAATGACCAGGCTTCCGAAATCCAAGGCAGAGCCATCAACGCTGCTGAAGACCACGCCTGGCAATCTGTCAGCGCGGTGCAAACTGCTCAAGCTCAGGTATGACACTTTCCCACTCATATCCCCAACTAGCAACAAGCAATATAAGCAGCCACTTTACCACTTAATTGCTGTATAATAGCTGTTTAAGGGAGTTAGTGTGGACTAACTCCTTTAAACAGCTATTATCCAGCAATTAAGCGGTAGAGTCGCTGCTTATATTGCTTGTCTGTTAGTTGGGTCAGAAACACCTGTGGTATTGTCTAAACGCCTCTCACTGGCTGAAATTGTGGCGTTCTTTTAAAGTCCTCTAAAGACTAAAGTTTTCGAACAATACGGTCAATCGCCGAATCCAACTTGGCTAGGCAGCATTCGGGAAGCTTCGAGATGTGTTCTTATCCAAAATCCCTCAATGCCTGAAGACTAAAGTCTTCCAACAGTACGTGTTGGCAGTGATGACTTATGGATCCAACGGTCGGTAACTATGGGCTTCTTAAGAAGACTTACAGTCAATCAGCGGGTGATGGAGAGATCAAATCAGAAATGAGGAGAACTGACATAGCTCAGCGAGTCGCGAAACTGAAGTGAAAGTGGGCGGGGCACATAGTTCGGAGAGCTAAAGTTCGTTGGGGTCCCAAGGTGCTGGAGTGGCGACCCCGCGCCGGGAAGCGCAGTGTTGACAGACCTTCCACAAGGTGGACTGACGACATCAAACGCAGGGAGCTTGAGAGTGAGGGAACAGGTAGTGCACTTATGTTTTCGCATAAATTGGTGCACTACAATCCCCCGTGTAAATGGCCAATTTCCGTGAAGATTGGCCGCCAGAACATCAGAACAAAAGAGAAGAGATTAAAATTGCAATTTGTTTTGTCCCCAGGTCGACGGAGCCGCTGCCAGCGTAGCCCCTAACGTAGCGCGGTCCCTCGTGTCCCCGATTGCCCCAGTTGCAGCTTATGCCGCCCCTGGCCTGCTCGCCCCGGGTATCGCTCCCCTCGGCCTCGCCCGGACCATCGCCGCCCCCGGACTGATCGCCGGCTCCCAGTCAATCTCGACCCAGTCTTTGTCACAGATCCACCCCTCCCCACTCATCGCCGCTCCCCTCGCCTACGCCCACGGGTGGTAATCTAGCCAAAACACCTTAGACCTAATGACGACGTGCTATTAAATGACAATTTAATTGTTTTCCGTTGTTTTAATCCTTACTATATCCTACTATAATATTATAAATGCGAAAGTTTAGATACATAGATGGATGTAGGGATGTTTGTTACTCGATCACGGCGCAACGATTGAAGCGATTTGGCTGAAATTTGGCACAGAGATAGATTACAGTGTGAAATAACACATAGGCTACTTTTTATCTAGAATAATAAGAGCTAGGCTATTTAGCAGACTGCAAAAGAAGTGCAGGACGAGATTTCTGCTTAGTTTCTCGCTTTGCTCCCCTTGATCGCCGACTTTCAGTCCATCTCGACCCAGTCTCTGTCTCAAACCCACCCCTCCCCGTTCATCGCCGCTCCCTTCGCCTACGCCCACGGGTGGTAATCTAGCCAAAACACCTTAGACCTAATGACGACGTGCTATTAAATGACAATTTAATTGTTTTCCGTTGTTTTAATCCTTACTATATCCTACTATAATATTATAAATGCGAAAGTTAAGATACATAGATGGATGTAGGGATGTTTGTTACTCGATCACGGCGCAACTATTGAAGCGATTTGGCTGAAATTTGGCACAGAGATAGATTACAGTGTGAAATAACACATAGGCTACTTTTTATCTAGGGAAATAAGAGCTAGGCTACCTAGCAGTCTGCAAAAGAAGTGCAAGACGTGATTTCTGCTTAGTTTCGCTCCCCTGGGCCTCGCCCGGATGATCGCTGCCCACGGGTGGTAATCTAGCCAAAATACCTTAGACTTAATGACGACGTGCTATTAAATGACAATTTAATTGTTTTCCGTTGTTTTAATCCTTACTATATCCTACTATATAATATTATAAATGCGAAAGTTTAGATACATAGATGGATGTAGGGATGTTTGTTACTCGATCACGGCGCAACTATTGAAGCGATTTGGCTGAAATTTGGCACAGAGATAGATTACAGTGTGAAATAACACATAGGCTACTTTTTATCTAGGGAAATAAGAGCTAGGCTCTC
Organism: Hipparchia sbordonii; assembly: GCA_038048805.1. NCBI lineage: Eukaryota > Metazoa > Arthropoda > Insecta > Lepidoptera > Nymphalidae > Hipparchia > Hipparchia sbordonii. The sequence continues at coordinate 645,374 of CM076118.1, read as the reverse complement.
TAGCAGTCTGCAAAAGAAGTGCAACACGAGATTTCTGCTTAGTTTCGCTCCCCTGGGCCTCGCCCGGATGAGCGCCGCCCACGGGTGGTAATCTAGCCAAAACACCTTAGACCTAATGACGACGTGCTATTAAAAGACAATTTAATTGTTTTTCGTTGTTTTCATTCTTACCAATCCTATATCAGCCCTCACCACCTGGGTGCCTGGAGCACTTCAACCATCCATTGTGTTGGTTGAATCTACACTGCCATACCCCTTCCAAGTTAGCCCTCTACCATCTTAGACTGTATCGTCACCTACCATCGCAGTCAAGGACTATCTTATCATGAAATAAAAAAAACGGTTTGGTTTTAAAAGATTTCAAAAACAAAAATTAATTGTATGGAGATTGGAGACACTCTTTAATTTTTAACTTGATTTTTTTTCTTGTTATAGCTGCAATAGAAATACACATATCTACCTATTACGATTCATGAGATACAGTCCGCTGACAGACAGACGGACGGACGGACAAAGAAGGCTTAGTAATAGAGTCGCGCTGGTATTTTCGGGTACGGAACGATAAAAACTTTTTAGGAATTAAAAAACAGAGTAATTTTTAAAAATCTCCACACAGATAAAGACGCGGGTAAAAGCTAGTACGTCTATAAACATACAGGTTACTAAGTGGACAAGTATGCTTAGGGTCTTTAAACGAGGATCTTCATACCATCCGATACGATATCGGATCAGGGTACAATACAAACAAAGCCTTTTTTATCTCCTTAGGGATTGAATTTTCATAATTCCTTTCTTAGCGAATGCCTACGTTATGTTATCTATCTATATGCCAAATTTCAGCTCGATCTGTCTAGTGGCTTGAGCTTTGCGTTGATAGAAAAATAATAACATATTGTAATAACAATATCATGTGGTGTACAATTTATATTCCCATTACACGCTTATGTATTGCTGGAACTATGTTATATTTACAACTAGCTGCTGCCCGCGACTTCGTCCGCGTAGATCTAGTTTTTAATAATCCTACGTGTTTACGCCTTCGGTTCGGCTCTCGTCGGTTGACCGCTCGCGGCCACCGCCTCTCATTACCCTTTTAGTAATTCGTTTTCGCTTAGCGTTTTTCTTACTTTCTCTCCGTTTGCTCGGCTTCTAAGGGTCGTACCGTGATGTTAAATAGACTATAACCTTCGTCAAGATTTAGATTAACAAATGCAAAAAGAATTTTTCAAATCCGGCGGGTAGTTCCAGAGATTAGCGCTTCCGCTTTATTATATTAGTATACATTAGTCGGGCGACATATCGTCACGCTACGCGCCGCCGATTACTAAATCGGATCGGATGCTGTAAATGTATCCCAGCGATGGCAACATCACGAGATGATCGGTCGATAACCCAAAATCCTTGAAGAAGTCTCGCTTTACAGGTTCGAGTCTTATAACGTGAGCAAAACCGTAACTAACTCAAGACTCAAGATTCAAGATGTTTTGAAATAGCTGTGTAGTCAAGCTTAGCTTAACAACTATAGCTGTTGCCCGCGACTTCGTCCGCGTGGATTTAGTTTTTAATAATCCCGTGGGAACGCTTTGATCTTCCGGATTAATAAATAGCCTTCGGTTCGGTTCTTGATCGGTTCTCGTCGGGTGACCGCCCTCGACCACCGACTCACCGCATCGCATTGTTCGCCCGCGCTATTTTTTCTTTTTGCTCGGCTTCTAAGAGTCATACCGAGATATTGAATAGCGTATAACCTTCCTCAAGAATTTGGCTATCAGATACAAAAAAAATTTTTCAAATCCGACTGATAGTTCCAGAGATTAGCGCGTTCAAACAAACAAACTCTTCCACTTTATTAAACTTTTAAAAAAATCTGTACAGATTTTTAGTACAGATTTTTTTTAACAAAAACGTAAACACGATTCCAATTTTATCTGTTTAGCTTGACTTTTCTTTTTTTTTATTCGTTTGGCAAGATAATCTTTGACTGCGACCTCACCTGATAGTAAGTGACGATGCAGTCTAAGATGAAATGAAATGAATACACTTTATTATACACCACATCTATATATATAAAAATGAATCCCTATTTCCTTGGTAATCGCATCACGCGTGAACGGCTGGACCGATTTCGCTAATTCTTTTTTTGTTGTGTTTGTTATTGTCAGGAGAAGGTTCTTATAAAAGAAAAAATTAAGAAAATTGCGCGAAAAATTAGAAAATTTAAGAAAACTTAACCACCATATTAAATTATTTCTAATGTAACCGCTTTTACAATTCAAACTTTTTGATGTAACCTTATGGCGTTTGACATAACATTGACAGAATGCGTGCTGCCAATTTCGTCAAAGAGTTTCAATATTCATAGTTAAGACAGGACAACGTCTGTCGGGTCCGCTAGTTAAATATAAAATTAAGTTAAAATACATTATATAAATGAGAGTACAAATGATGAAAAAGATGGTATATTTTTTAATTTTGAATTTTTATATAATAAGATATTATCGTGATCACCTATCGCTGATGATAACTAAATAGTCATTCGTATATAACTCTTGAGTCATCGACTCATTGGCCTACATGCTTGCAGCGCGCGAATGTGGCGGCTTTCTTATATTTTCCTTTATCGAATTTAATGAATTAATGAATGAAGGAAAGAAAGAGAGAAGACTATTTTATTCGATAATTACAATTGAAAATGACGATGTTTGTAACATCGTATATAAAATGAGATATACTTCTTGAGTTCTTGCAATTCACGAGGGCGCGTGAACTTTACTTGTGGTTACGTCGTCTATATACATGCACATTGCGTAAGTGTGCGTGCCTGTCAGGAGCCTACGTGGGAGCGGTCAGGCGCGAGGGAGCTCTCGCTCACACTTATACAGAAACGACACATACACAACAATGAGCCACGCGCCCTCGTGAGTTGAAAGAACTATATCAATCAATTCTTTATTGTTTCGGGTAACATACGCTACATTTTATCAAAATGACGAATGTTACATCCAATTCGAGTTACAATTTTAGACTTTATTCTTATTGTAGCAAGAACTCCATAAATTACCATAGCTTACCAGAATTAAAGCAGCTTTCTTAACAGCTAAAAGAAATCATAGCTCACCATAGACAATCTGCACGCATATCGCGAACAGCGCAACCCGGCACCGCGTCCGCCATCTTCCCCCCGCCATCTTGTTTCTCTCGTGACGTCACTGCGTCCATGCGGGTCTACATCACGCGATGTCACATCACTTTTTGTTCCACTAATTTCGTTCTGGTGATCGGTTCGTGGCCGGTAGATCACATTTGCGGTTGGAAATCTGTAACAGAGAAAGTTTGTTTTAATTATTTGGTCTTAAAGCACGGAATCTTGATTAACTAATACGTTAATGACACAATTTTTGACGACCTCCGTGGTGTAATGGTGAGCGCTGTGGTTTTACAACTGGGAGGTCTCGGGTTCGATTCCCGGCGGGGGCAATTTGGGAATTTATAATTTCTAAATTGTATCTGGTCTGGTCTGGTGGGAGGCTTTGGTCGTGGTTAGGTCAAAGACGAAGAAAAGTACAATATTGTAGGTTAGACCTACAATTGTAAGCCTTATAGGTCTATTAGGTCTATAATAGGTTTTTTCCTTGGATAGAACATCCACTGTTAATACTTATAACATCAAATAATCAATTTCGAGTTTTTGCAATTACGTCTTTGTTCTATCGGATTAGCGATTTATACCCTACTAATATTACTAGTGGTTCGCCCCGAACTGAGACCTCGCGGTATCCCATAATTCCCAAAAGATAGTTTTAATTATATATTGTAATAAGTAATTAACTTTTAACATTAGACGCAATAAAAAATAATAATAGTTGACATAAAACTGTTTTACTGATACAGCGCCATCTATTAGCATTATTGTGAAGCTATTAGCATTAAAAATTAAATAATTTCGTTTCTTTATAATATTTATCTAATTTTAGTATTTGTTGTTCAAGTACAGGATATAACTGAATTTATATCTTGTCATTCTTGACATATGGCTCAAATTAAAATCTCCACTTTGAAATCCTCCCATTTCGTCAATTTTAAGGGAAAAATTAAAAAATATATATTTTTGTACTCTGTTCAAAGTCGTCTTTAAAAAGATATATCGCAAGTCTATGTAACGCAACAAACAAAATTTTACTTCAAACACGCTTCTATGAGAGCCCCCCTGAAATAAAGCTTTTTATATTTTTTTATACAATGTTCGGCTGAAGGCCATCAGTTTACATATTATATTTAAATTTGAAGTAATTACGTTCAGTAATTCAGAAGTTATAGGGCTCTGACAGACATTTGGACGTACACACTTCTCTGTCCAGTACAGACAAGCGCCCTAGTTGACTCAGAGAACTCGCTTCACTCGTTCAATAAACGCGAAAGTTTGTAAGTATGGATGGATGGATGGTACTCGCCCGTTATTGGTTAAAATGCATTGATGCAGCAAGAACGCCATTATTCAGCCAATCAGAGGCCACTGCGATCGTTACACTGATGCAATCATTTTTAGAGAATCGATACGCAGGTATAACATACATGTTTCCATACATAGCTTGTCGTCGGAATGCGTCGGTATACGGTATTACATGTTTGTTATTCAAGAAGGTGCCGCTACCATTTTGGAGTTTGAGGTCAACCTGACAATTTTAACTACCCATAGCCCCGATTGTTCAACGCCTTGCGAACGTGTAGTAAGTAGTTGTTTGTTGGTTTGTCCTTCAATCACGGAGCAACGGATCGATGTGATTTTTGCAGTTATTAATTGTTTTTATAGCAGCAGATTTTTTTTTATTTTTATTCTATGACAAGAAAGCCCTTGACTGCGATCTCACCTGATGGTAAGTGACGATGCAGTCTAAGATGGTAGCGGACTAACTTGGAAGGGATATAGCAGTGTAAATTCAACCCATACCCCTAATCGGTTTCTACACGCCATCGTGCCGGAACGCTAAATCGCTTGGCTGCACGTTTTTGACGGTAGGGTGGTAACTAGCCACGGCCAAAGCCTCCCACCAGACCAGACCAGAGACAATTTAGAAATAATAAATTACTAAATTGTCCCCGCCGGGAATCGAACCCGAGACCTCCCAGTTATAAGACCACAGCGCTCACCACTGCGCCAGGGAGGTCGTCGAAATCGATATTCTGTGAAAATTTCAACTGTCTACCTATTACGGATCATGAGATACAGCCCGCTGACAGACAGACGGACGGACGGACAGAGAGGCTAATAGTAATAGGGTCCCGTTGGTTATCCTTCGGGTACGGAACCAAAAAAGTAGGATGATATAGTACTCATATCTCACGAAGTTAGGGGCGCTTTACTACATATACCTACCAACTTGCGGTTACGTCGTGTACATGCATATTGCGTAAGTGTGCGTGCCTGTCAGGAATATAGATGCGAAGCAGGTTATTAACGATTTTAACCAAGCGGTTAAATATGCATTTTTCGTTAATAACGGTTAATTAACCGCATTTTATGCTTATTACGGTTAAATACCACCGCTAGATGCCACTAGCGGATTGTAATGTGTATCGAGAGTTGCGCGACTATGCCAGCTTCAATTGGCAGCAAGGGCAGCAAGCAACTTTTGTTTTTAATAATTAAAAAAAATATATTTTACTTCAAATTTTTTTAAATTTTAGAACACAAAAGCTTTCAAGCACAAATTTCCTGATGGGTAAGACTAAGGTAAGACTTGAAGTAAATAAAAAATATATATGTTAATTATTATTGTTTAATTAAGTTGAATATGAGTTGAATACACTGTGATTATGGTGATTATAACAAAATATTGTTTTTTTTATTATTATTTTAAAACAGGTATATTATGAAAGAGGATCCCATTCTGTAACCTCGCCTTCATTATCAGTATCACTAATATCGTTGCTGTCTTCAGATAATTCAGAAACTTCTGATAATTCTCTTCGGAATAAGCTTAAATTAGCCCGAATGGACATTAATTTTACGGCTCTTGAATTATGTAGCCGGTTTCTAATTTTGGTGTGTGTTCTTGAAAAAAGACTCCAATTACGTTCCGAAGCAGCAGATGATGGTGGCACACTCAGAATTTTGATGGCTATTTTAGCTATGTCTAGGCTTGAAGCAAAAGTTTTCCACCATATTCGGGGTTCCAACTCTTTGACTGGAGTCCAAATTGCTTTGTTTTCATCAAAAAAATTTTCCTTTACCCTAAATTCTGCCATTTCTTTAAGTACTTTGGCATCTTCAATGCCTGACGTTGTAGAAACTTGTCGTAAATATTCTGCAACCGTACTTATCTCCTCATCACTTAGACAAACGCCGCAATAGCGTGGATCAAGTTGGTGTGCCGCGTAGTGAATGGGCTTCACACAAAATTCTTTCCTTTTTTGGATAGTTAATAATATCACATTTTTGTCCGCTTCAATTAAAAACGCTGCTGTTTCCAATTCGGTGGTTAACTCTTGGCTCAATGAATTGAAAATAAAAGGCACATCTGAAAGTAGAGCAGTATTTTTTTCAGATATCAAAATAGCCTTGGCCATTGGTTTGAGGACTTTAACCACCTCGTCAACTTTTGTCCATAACTGGCTGTCAAAAATAATGGTCTTTATTTGTGATACCACGTTGGTTTCGTGACATATGGCGAGCAACTCGAGCGCCTCTCTGTTTTCTTTAAAGGAATTAATCGTAATATATGCCCCGCTCCATCTCGTTTTTGAAAATAATTTAAGGCTGGTTCTAGTTCGGCCGTATTTTTCAATTTGGAACTTTTCAAATGATGCCAGTATAACGTGCGCCTTTTTTATGTATCGGATAACTGTGACGACATTGCGTAGGACATCCTCAAAAAGAGTTATTTTAAAAACATCTTTATAGATTAAATTTAAAGCATGACTTACGCATCCTACGCAAGCGATGTGAGGGTATTTTGCTTTTACAATCGCCCATGCTGCCTTCATATTAGCGGCATTATCAGTTATTACGGCAACGAATTTCGCGGGGCCAACTTCATCAATAATTTCGATCATTTTCTCACTCAAAAATTGGCCAGTTTCTCTTTGAGTTTCTGGGTATACGGCATTATAAAAAATTTGTTTCGGCGTTGTAATTATAAAATTAAGCACCCCTTTACCAACAACGTTTGTCCATCCATCACAAATGAGACCGAGAGCCATAGATTTAGTAAGTATATCACCAATTTCCTTTTTGATTCGCATGTATTCATTTTCTAAAAGTGGATTACTTAAATCATGTCTGGACGGCACTTTATAAGATGGTTGTAAAACTTTGAAAACGTCTTTCCAATATTCACTTTCTAGCAGCGACAACGGAACCCCACTAGCATAAATGGCTCTCGCAACCACAGTGTCAATGTCTCCATGGCTAGCAGATAACTCTAAATCAGATGGCGTCGATGTATTTTCTACGGTGTATGTGGTCGCTGCATTTGATGTACTTGATGATAAAAAGTCAGTCGTTGTAGAGGTAGATGATCTTGATGCAGGTGATGATAAAACCGGAGTTGGCGCAATATTGGCACGTTTTTTACTTTTTTCAGGACGATACGTTTTTTTCACCTCAATTGGACATTTATTACATTTTAATACATGTTCTTTAAGTCTAGTTGCCTGGGCCGATTGATATTGTACGTTACAATAATTACAAGTAACATGTTTTTTGCCACCACTCTCAGATATAATTAAAAAATGTTCCCAAACACTACCAATATTACGTGGCATGTTTAGTTCGCCAATAAGAGCTCCGCACTACAACTAACAAGCATATGTACGCTCGTGTTCACTGTAACAGCCAGAATGAATACTCGCGCGCCGCCGCTACTTAGACAGAGCGAATGTGTGAGCGAGATAGCATGACACTGGCTGCCATTTACAACTTGTTTCCATAACTGCGCGGCTTACCTAAACGGCGATGTTGCCACACCGTTTAAACGAAGCGGCAACGTCTCGTTTGTTCAAATTATGTACATAGGTAAGTAAGTTGGTTTAATATACTTATTTACGTAAATTGTTTACGTTTACATTAAATTACTCATAATTAAGAAATTGGGTAATGTATATATGTCGCTTTAAATATGATTTATTAGAACATCTAAAAATTAAATGAAATCTTTATCTTTCGGATATCGATTTTTCACTTCACCAAGGAGTTGGATACAAGAAAAGAAAGAAAAACTTTACCCTTTTTCGTTGTCGCAGTCGGATAATTAACCGTTAATAACTGCATTTTATCGGTAGCTAACCATAAATTTGGTTAATTAACGGTAGTTAACGGGTTTTTTACAACTATAGTCAGGAACCTAGGTGGGAGCGGTCAGGCGCGAGCAAGCTCTCGCTCACACTTATATAGATACGACACACACAACCATGAGCCACGCGCCCTCGTGAGTTGCAAGAACTATGGCAGTCTCACCTGGGGCCCAAGTCTGCTATTGCAATTGTAGTTCAATTGTCTATCAATGACATCCCAATTGCTACTTTTAGCAATTTTGGTAGTCTACTAATCCAATGGCGTCACAATTGTTTACCGATGGTTTGCCACTGACACATCTAGCTTTGAATCTAGCTTAAATAAACGTTTTTAATATGTAGTTTTTTTTTAAACTCATTTCGGCAAACGCTGTTTAAGCTAATGGCAATACCGAGGTATCATTGAATTTCAATCCAATTATAAGAAATCGAACGACCATTGTGAATTTAGTAGACTACGAAATTTTGGACCAATGATAATTGAATTGTTATTGTATTGCGGTTCAATGACAATGACATGTAAAATAGCAGACTTGGGGCCTGAGCAAAGGGCTAACAATGAATACTTTACCGACCGGAAAAAATGTGTATTCAAATAATGACACGCTTAGTTGAGCGTGGAAATGGCGGTGGTTTGATCAAACGTTGGACCCAATACGCAAACGTTTGTTGTTCTAGTATGCACGACCTAGATGCATGGGAAGGACATTCTAGACATGCTAATTTGGTCTGGTTTATATAAATAATCTGAGTGGTTGGTACACTCAAATTCCGATTTTTTTTTCGGATCCGTAAAAAACGTAAACAGGATTCCAATCTTATCTTTTTATTTTTTTATTCAATGACAAGATAGTCCTTGACTGTCTCACCTGATGGTAAGTGATTTTTTTTGTTTGAAAGGGTATACTTCCCAGGTGGTCCCATTGTCATCAGGTCAGGATCTGATGATGGGATCCTGGAGAAATCGAGGGAACTCGAAATTCAAATTTTATAGGCACAATTGATATACTTTGTAGTGGCGTTTGAAGTCGATTTTGTAAAAAGAATTTTTACGTTTATAAATTACTAGCTGATACCCGCGACTTCGTCCGCGTACATTTAGTTTTTTATCATCCCGCGGGAACTCTTTGATTTTCCGGGATAAAAAATAGCCTATGTCACTCTCCAGGTTCTCAACTACACACATGTAAAAAATTACGTCGATCCGAAGCTCTGTTGCAGCGGGATTGAAGGACAAACCAACAAACCAACAAACCAACAAACCAACAAACCAACAAACACACTTTCGCATTTATAATATTAGTAGGGATTAGTTTCCACCTGTATTGTGTCTCTTTTATCTTCTAAATATATAAAAGGCAAAGGTGACTGACTGACTGACTGATCTATCAACGCACAGCTCTAACCACTGGACCGATCGAGCTGAAATTTGGCATACAGGGGCCCAAGTCTGCTATTACAATTGTAGTTACATTACAATTACATTGCCTATCAATGACATCCCAATTGCTACTTTTAGCAATTTGACTTGGGGCCCAGGGGTTCAATTGTCTATCAATGACATGACAATTGCTAAAAATAACAATTGTCATGTCATTGATAGACAATGTAACTACAATTGCAATAGCAGACTTGGGCCCCAGGTAGCTGTTAGGACGTAAGCATCCGCTAAGAAATAATTTTTGAAAATTTCAACCCCAAGAGGATTAAATAGGGTTTAAAAAATAGAACTTAACGTGAGCGAAGCCGCGAGTAAAAGCTAGTAAGTTAATCTAAATATATAAAAGGCAAAGGTGACTGACTGACTGACTGACTGACTGACTGACTGATCTATCAACGCACAGCCCAAACCACTGGACGGATCGGGCTGAAATTTGGCATCCAGACAGCTATTATGACGTAGGCATCCGCTAAGAAATAATTTTTGAAAATTTCAACCCCAAGAGGGTTAAATAGGGTTTAAAAAATCGAACTTAACGTGAGCGAAGCCGCGGGTAAAAGCTAGTAAGTTAATAAATAAATAAATAAAACGCGTATCCATTCAGTATTCTTATTCGTAACGGTACAGCAGGTGGTCTGCGACCCACTTGCCTCGTTCGAGTTAGCTCATAAATAATCAGCGCGATCCACTCGCCGCATAACACTGTGTGTTTCTTTTATTCGATGACAGGACGGTCCTTGACTGCGGTCTCACCCGATGGTAAGTGGCGATGCAAGTGCCTAAGATGGTAGCGGGTTAAAACGGCAGACTTATTACTAGCTGATGCCAGCGACTTCGTCCGCGTGGATTTAGTTTTTAAAATACCGCGGGAACTCTTTGATTTTCCAAGATAAAAGCCATAGTGTATTATGCCAGCCTAAGATGAGCCGTAGATTCAAAGTTTCCTGTACGGGGTTCAAGTTATTTTGGACCTTATACTGAGGATTGTGATGTCTATAACTTCTGAACTACTGAACCGACGACCTTGAAATAATTACAGGACAATCTTTACAGTATCTTCTTTCTAATAAAAAAAGAATGAATGAAATCGGAGTACGCGTTAATAAATTACAACTAAATACACATTTTGACTTTCATCCCCTCTCCCAAGGGAACCGCACTGAATTTCGGGATAAAAAGTATCCTATATTTTACCTCGTAGTATAAACTTAAATCATGCCAAGTTTCATTTAAATCCGTCGAGTAGTTTCAGCGTGATGCGCGGCCAAGATACAGACAGACAGACAGACAGACAAACGGACAGACATACAGACAGACAGACAGACAAAAAATTAAAAAAAAATTGTTTTGGGCTCAGTATCGATAATAAAGCATCCTCCGATTAAAATTTTCAAAATATATTTAATGTAGGTACAGATTTCGTCCCGTTACAGTTTTATTATAAGTAAGATCTCGTAAATCTTGCGATCGTCGCTGTCAAACGTCACTTCGGTATTACGAAACAGCGGCTACGGAGTAGTGTTGAGTATACAAGAGGCGGTTAGTCCTTGTCTGCGATCTCACCTGATGGTAAGTGACGATACAGTCTAAGATAGTAGCGGGCTAACTTGGAAGGAGTTTGGCAGTGTATATTTAACCCAAACACCTAATCTGTTTCTACGCGCCATCGTGCCGGGACGCTAAGTCGCTTGGCGGCACGTCTTTGACAGTAGGGTGGTAACTAGCAACGGCCAAAGCCTCCCTCCAGACCAGACCAGAGTCAATTTAGAAATTATAAACTACCCAATTGCCCCCGAGACCTCCCAATTATAAGACCACAGCGCTCACCACTGCGCCAGGGAGGTCGTCAACATGTTTTTAATTAGCTGTTGCAAGCGACTTCGTCCGCGTCAATTTCTGTTATTATGATGAAGTTTTTAAAAGAATATATTTTAAATATGGATAATTTTCCCCGTTTTTGCAACATTTTTCACTGATGCTTCGCTCCTATTGGTCGCAGCGTGATGTTATATAGCCTAAAGCCTTCCTCGATAAATGGACTATCCAACACGAAAAGAATTTTTCACTTCGAACCAGTAGTTCCTGAGATTAGCGCGTTCAAACAAACAAACTCTTCTGCTTTATAATATTAAATAAGTAATAGATATGGCTGGGTGACTGTTTCTATACGCCATCGTGCCGGAACGGACCGAGGCAGTGGTTGTGCAACCACCGCCCTGGTTGCCAACTGGTAAATCCTAATTACTTTTCTTAAATCCGTGAACTTAAGTAACCATCACACACGAGAACGGATGTAAATCCGTCGACCGCGTTTGCGATGAATCAAAGCCTCAGAACAAGCTGTTACTCATACAAAGCGGATGTGGCTATTGTGACAGATGTTATGCAAGATGGCGGTGCCATTTTATGACAGTGACTAACTTTTGCCCGTGGCTTTGTTCACGTTAAGTTCGATATATATTTTTTTTAAGCTATTGCATAGCTTCTATCGCGGGCCAGCGTGGAGACCGAATCCAGAAATTCCGTAACAAAAATAACCTGACACGGGACTCCTCTACGGTTAGCCGCTAGATGGCGCATTTTTTATTTTGCGGCTCACCGCTAGATGGCGTTGATAAAAAATGCTATGCAATAGCTTTACCGCGGCAGTCCCCGAGTGGCACACGTCTTTTTTAATAAAGAATATTAGGCAACCTGAAGTTGACTAATATCCTCCTATCCCCTCCAAATAAGCGGAAAGCTTGTGATAGGAGTGGGTACGACAATAGTGCAACGAGTGAGATTCGAACTTGCGACCTTACAGTTTTCAGTTCGCACCTTTAACCGTTGGGCTAGTAGATTGCTATGATAGCTTGATATGATAGCTTGGTAGATTCATTGACGATTCAAAAGTGCTTGTAAAAGTTTATTTGAATAAAAAATATTTCTATTTCTATTTCTATTTCTATTGAGGCTTATATTTATAATAAAACTGTAACGGGACGAATTCTGTACTTTACTGTACAAATTTTATTTTTTTGAAAAGAGCAACCGCCGAGTTTCTTGCTGGCTCTTCTCGGCAGGAAGGGCATTCCGAACCAGTGGTAGATTCATTGACGATTCAAAAGTGCTTGTAAAAGCTTATTTGAATAAAAAATATTTCTATTTCTATTTCTATTGAATATATTTTGAAAAATTTAATCAGAGTATACTGAGCCCAAAACTATTTTTTTTTTGAATTTTTTGTCTGTTTGTCTGTCTGTGCGCGCATCACGCGAAAACTACTGAATGGATTTGAATGAAATTTGGTATAGTGGTAGCTGATACTCCGGGTCAATATATAGGATAATTTTTATCCTGATAAACAATAAAGTTTATCCGGGATAGGGGATGAAAGTTTTTGTTGATTTTGCTCCATAACATCGTCAAATCTAAACCGAATTTGATAATTCTTTTTTTATTATAAACTAGCGGACGCCCGCGACTTCGTCCGCGTTCTTAAATTGTTGAAATTTTTCCTGAATTTTCTTTGCTATAAACCTCACGGAGCCCGAGACCTTTCCAACGAATGCAAAACCGTGGAAATCGGTTCGTGCGTTCTGGAGTTATAGCGTCAGGAAGGAAAACCCGACTTATTTTTATATAGTAGACTTAAGTTTTTTTACATCCTCTTTGACGAAATTGGCAGCACGCATTCTGTCAATGTTATGTCAAACGCCATAAGGTTACATCAAAAAAGTTTGAATTGTAAAAGCGGTTACATTAGAAATAATTTAATATGGTGGTTAATATTTCTTAAATTTTCTAATTTTCCGCGCAATTTTCTTAATTTTTTCTTTCATAAGAACCTTCTCCTGACAATAACAAACACAATAAAAAAAGAATTAGCGAAATCGGTCCAGCCGTTCACGCGTGATGCGCTTACCAACACATTAAGCGATTCATTTTTATATATTAGATTGTGTACTATTAGAAAAATTTTGTCCAAATTTGGTGAAGATCTACTAAATAATATCGAAGATAGAGGACATAAGTTCTCGCAGATAGTAGCAAGTCACTCTAAACTTTTTCCACGCGGACGAAGTCGCGGGAATCAGCTAGTAAAAAATAAATAGTAACCACTACTTATACATGTATTTACAAAAAATACACGCTACTATATAGGTATATTGTATAGAATATGAATGGATAAACAGGTTGCCGGTGCTGGTAACCCAAATACTTGTAGGCTGGGTTGTGGGAAACCGGTTCAGTGAGTTGCGACTTGCCACTAATGGGTTAAGGGTAAAACATGGTGTTTTTGGATGATCGCTCGTTGTTGATGAAAAGATATCCCTTTGTGATCATGCGTCGTGCTCGTGAACGGGTGCCACCAACGGGAATGGGTCTGCTTTGTCTTCCCATGCTGACATGTGTTCGATTATATGTATTGCATTTTTGAAGCTTCACTGTAGAAGCACTGTATACTTAGCTTAGTTTTGTTACTTATTGTAAAATTAGTTTATTTTATTTTTTGAAAAGAGCAACTGCTGAGTTTCTTGCCGGTTCTTCTCAGCAGAATCTGCATTACGAACCGGTGGTAGATTTATGACGTGTCATAAGTGCTACAAGGTAGCCTACATGAAATAAATAAATTTTGAATTTTGAATTTGAATTTGTGGCGTCGAATTATAGGCTTTTATAACTTGATTCCGAAAGAATTTAGAAAAAAATGTGCTTTCAGAAACGTCTCTAGCACCCCAAATTTTCACGAGGATAATATAAACGTAAAAGTTCTTTTTACAAAACCGACTTCCAACGCCACTACAAAGTAAATAATTGTGCCTATAAAGTTTGAAAAGTTCCCTCGATTTCTCCAGGATTCCATCATCAGATCCTGAGCTGATGACAATGGGACCACCTGGGAAGTATACCCCTTCAAACAAAATAAGAATTTTCCAAATCGGTCCAGCATAGCTAGCATAGGCAGGAGATAAAAAATTTATACTGACAGGGGATAAAATTATCTTCTCCCCGACAGAGGAGAAGGCGATGTATATTTCTATAAGTATATCCACTGAGTGTTATTTCCACCGCTGTGCCCATGCTCGACGGGTGGATAAAACTAAGCGAGGGGATAAACATTTTATCCTTTTCCAGGGGATAAAATTTCTCCAGCCTATGCTAGCCCTGCTGGCGTCTTCAGGTAATCGGGGAAAATACATAAAACCTCCTTCTTTTTTGAAAGTCAGATAAATAGGATGATTTTATTATTGCAATGATTGCGACAGTTTCGCAATAGGGGTATTATAGAAAAAAACCGGCCAATTGCGAGTCGGACGCACACACGAAGGGTTCCGTACCATCATACCTACTTGTATGAGTTAAAAAATGTATTGGGTTTTTCTGTCGAGAAATTCTCAGTACTAGACCGGAGTTAGGAAGTTAGCGGTATATACACGATATCTGCTGTAAGTTGCTGAGGAGTTGGGTACCCCGCAGACTACTTGATGCTGCAGCATCAGCTCAAGGTTACCATGCCTTGGAAATAATCCGAAGTAACAGTACACCAAATTTCCCATCAATTGGACCATTGAAAGTTTGTAAGACCCTCTAATCAAGTAGGAAATGAGCTGATCATCATCAAATACCTTAGCAGATCTTCATAAATTATAAACTAAGATCCACCTCGGTTACGTTAGCTTTCACACAGAAAAACCGCATCAAACTCGGTCCATTCGTTAGGGAGCTACGAGGGAACAGACAGACACAGATACACCCACACATAGATACACAGTAACACACGTCAATCTTATAACAACTCTTTTTTCTCGCCGGGAATTAAAAACAGAGTCATTTTTAAAAACATAAGTCCACACGGACGAAGTCCCGCGCAAAAGATAGTGAAGAAACATACACACAGTTTAAGTCCACTGACAGACGAACGGACGAAGACTTAGGCGGAAATCTATAGACACAATCTCCAGAGTTAAAACGAGACAGATTTATGTCAGAGCATATTTGTGTCTCATTTTAACCTCTATCTGACCACGGGACCCTAAAAACTGCACTACGCGATGTACAAAGTAGCTATCTACCGTAACAGTTTTTTTTTTATCAATATATCCGCTTTTCTTCACCTACTTACAGGCGAAGACTCACTAGCGTGCAACGTGTTGCAATAATTAGGCTGAAACCAACTCGACCGTTGCCGATTTAAAAAAAAAATATCATTATCTATGCAATTAGGAATTTTCAGCAAATCTTTACATGAAAAATACCCAATGAGCAAACGTTGAGTAGAATCTGCATATAAAACACCTAAAAAATCTTCATTTAAAAATTATTTCAGTGATTCCTTGCCTTACATAAAATGTATCCAATGAGAGTTCAATAGGATTCTGAATTAGAAAGACCAAAAAAACTTAGTTTAAAAAATTTCCCACGAATCCTTTCATAAAAAAAAACGTAGGTAACGAGCGAAAGTTAATAACTAGCATCTTTGCATTAAAAAGAGCTAAAAAACATTGTTTAAAAACTTTTTCCGAAGTTACTTAGGTAGGTACAAAGAAAAGTTAAGACCCAACGGGGAAAATAGGTTCTCAACATTAAAAAGGTCTAAAAAATCTTCGTTTAAAAACTTATTGTTTACATACAACTACAAAAGAGAAAAGTTTGGAAATGATGTGGGTATTTTTGAAAAATGACGTAAACATTTTTAAATTAAGTAAACACAATAGACCGTATTCTTGTATCTAACTGTTTTTACCATATTTATATTTTAATTAATATAAGTTTATAAATTTACACTCACAGAATATCCCAACAGATCAGCTGATTATTCAAAATG
This sequence comes from Hipparchia sbordonii, assembly GCA_038048805.1. Taxonomy (NCBI): domain Eukaryota; kingdom Metazoa; phylum Arthropoda; class Insecta; order Lepidoptera; family Nymphalidae; genus Hipparchia; species Hipparchia sbordonii. The sequence continues at coordinate 628,833 of CM076118.1, read as the reverse complement.
AAATATTTTGAACGCCGACAACGCACTAGTTAGGTATGTATTTCTTATTTCGAAAACTTTCACCATACACGCACTAACACAGATCCGGCTGAGATTCACTGTTGATACACTTTTATATCACTTGGTAATAACTTAATCTTGTTTATAAACAATTTTACATTCAAACTTTGGTTAGTTTCGAAGATAAATTTTAGTAAAACGTTGATTCATTGGATAACTTTGTAAACGAGGCAGCCATCTTCTTTTTGAACGAACGCGCGCATCGTTTCCCGAAACGAAACCAACTGACGCGGTATTTCGTTAACTCATGTGTTAGAGAAAGAGATGAGATACAAATCTGTAGGAAAAGAAAGTGACGGGTATAGGGTGTCATGTAGCGGTAATTTTTTTCCCCCTTCGCGCCCAACTTTCTAAACACGTAGAGGTAATTTCTGATATCAATAAAATTTTTGGATTGGAAATACAAGTTTAGATTGATTAACGTTTAATATTTTTTTAATATACCTACTTAAGTTGTTTTAATAACTGACTGATGAATTGGTGTAGGTTCTTTTCATCCAATCAAAATGGGTTCAGCGTTCTGAAAATTGCCCTTATCGTTCGTTTTCATCTTTAATCCTTCGAACATACAGACAGAAAAAAACAAAACATATAAATTACCTATGGAGTAGGTATGTATAATATGTACCTACCAATATAGATACGTTCAAATAAAATAATAAAAAGGTGAAACAATATTTTGGTATCACAGATAGACACTTCAATTTTATTTATATGCTAGATTTTTGAACAGTTGAAATTTTTATATTTCGAAAGATTTTCAATTATTTTTACAATAATGATTTACGTCATCATTATAGGGAAATCATTCATAAATTCATTCCCACGAAGTGTGGCTCGTTGGTCTAGGGGTATGATTCTCGCTTCGGGTGCGAGAGGTCCCGGGTTCAAATCCCGGACGAGCCCAATGTATACTTTTTTTTACTTTTCTTATTTCTATACAATTTCTAAATATTCCTTCATAGTTTTTTGCAATTTTACATACCTATAACTTTCGAAAGATTTCTCGTATTGGTTTCGTTTCTCAAAATCGGTTCATCAGCAACACGTCTATATTTGGGTGACGTGCGCCATCTATTGTTTGATATAGTAACATCGTTTTAAAAACACTCCACATAATTATTATTTATATCCGTAGCAGTATTTCTTTTGCTATAATTTGATCAACCATTTTTATGACCAATGCATATCTGTTTTTTAGAGGCTGAAATAAAAATCAAAATTTTTTTCAGAAAACTCCATAAAAATAAATCATTCTTAATTTTAATTGGCTGCCATCTGTAAGCAATATTAAAAGCTTCTTCTAACGTACTTCACTAACGTATACATAGATGGCGCTGATTAAGGAAATAATATAACGATACAAAATTAAAAAGTCCATGTTTATTTCAATAATGTTTTGAATGAAATATAGATTTTATTTAGTCGCGTTACATACCAGGTGTTCTAAAAATTCCGGCACCCTCGCCCCCGCCCCCCGCCAAGCCGCGGCCCGCGCTCTTCATAAAAGTTAGTTTACGGCAAACTTTTCATAAAAATAATAAAGAAAGTTAAGTTTAATACCAAAAAAGAGGTTTGAAATCGGATGAATAAGATATGATATGTCTTTAAAGTGTAGTTTTTACGAAGTAGTGTGTGGATTAGTGCATTTTATGGACAAAAAACGTTCAAAACAGTGCTAATAAAATGTCGGCAGCCAGTAGTAGCGGATCATCTTCTAGTCCACCTGCCATGGCTTCTATAAGCGATGTCAGCGCTTTATTCCAGACTGCTAAAAAGTATGAAGAACTCAACGTTATTGGAACAGGTACAGTTATGTAAAACCGATAAAAACCACCTATAAATAACCTACATGTAAACCATGTGCCGGTTCCAAAGTTATACGTTGTGCAGAAAATAGTGTAAACATTATTTATGTACAGCTTCAATAAACTTTAAACTAAACTTATTTTAGAATACTGGTTATAATTTCTTTAGTTTCTTTCCTTTGTGATCTCATTTCAAACAAATTCACCCGGAATCAAGTTAAATTACTGGCCCATGAAAAAGTGAGACAGAGCGCTACTTATTGATATTGCTCTCTCTATCACACTTTGTTTTCACAAAGGGCTTATGCACTAATTTTATTGAACTTTTATTACTAATTTCTATCATTACTGGACTTTTTTCTAAAAGGAAATATTAATTATGCCTTATATTCCCATTTTACCTTCAAAAAACGTAGAGCTTGTGCTAGGGGCTGGTACGGCTATAGTGCAACAGGTGGGAATCAAACAATACAATTTTCAGTTTGTAACTTGAACCATTGGGGTATTAAGGTCTTTTCAACCAACTTTCAAGAAAGGAGGTTCTCAATTAGTCAGAATCTTTTTTTTTATGTATGTCAGGTCAGGATCTGATGATGGGATACTGGAGAAATCGAGGGAACTCTTCAAATTTTATAGGCACAATTGATATACTTTGTAGTGGCATTTGTAAAAAGAATTTTTATGTTCATATTATACCATTTATACCTGTTGTATTTGTATATAAGAACACTAATAAGTATATCGTTATTATTTCAGGGGCATACGGCACAGTATACAAGGCGAGGGATCTCCACAACGGTGGGCAGATAGTTGCAATGAAGAAAGTTAAAGTGGCCCTCACGGAAGATGGTATTCCGTTGTCTACACTGAGAGAGATAGCGTTGCTACGGCAATTGGAGGCGTACAGGCATCCCAACATTGTTAGGTATTTATTTATCATCATTCATCATCCATCATCATGATAAGGGTTAAGGAAAGAGTCAATAATACTGCCTAAGAACGGATTGGCAAAATGTGCTGTTTGCTATATATCGTCGGTCAAATTCATTAGTGGACCATTTAAAAAAACAGGTGTTTTTAATTTTTTATTGAAGTGTTAACCTACACTTAAAGGAAATAACCTAATAGATTTATAAATACATATCAAAAATTCCGAGGCCGGCGGGATTCGAACCCACATCTCTCTGGGAATCGCGCCCGAGTGTGTTATCCATTACACCACGGCGAACCACACGTCAGCCGCGAAATTAGTGATATGTATCTACTTTTTCAATCAGTTTTATAGCAACTGTTAGCGACATCTAGTAGCGACACATTACAGTTGTCGATCTACTTTTTTCCCAAGACACCATATTACAATGGAGCTCTTAAGAAATTATAGATGCCACATTGCTTGTTACAATTTTTAATTTTTTTTTTTGATATGTATTTATAAATCTATTAAACAGGTGTTTTTAGTTAAGTATGCAAAATGGTTGGAAATTGAATAAGCTTTCCGAAGCACTAATAGCACAAGTCAAATTTTGGTTCTAATTGACAGGAAATGACATAATCTGTTAGAGAATTATTTTTGCTGTCAACTCAAAATTTTGACTCTCAATTACTCAAAACTAAATATTTTGGATTGTACCATTAATGAATTTGACCAACAAAATTATATTAATTGTTTATTAAGTATTACTAATATCTTTAATTATTTATTTATATAAAGCAAAAACTATTCTTTGCCCAGTTTAGATTTAAATAAAATAAAATAAAATAAAATAGCCATTTATTCTTAGCCAGTTTAGATTTACCATGATTAAAAAAAATTAAAAACTAGCCTTTAGCTAGGGGTCAAATGACCCCTTAATAACTGTGCATGTGGGTTCAAGTGGCCCCTATTTAACAACTTCTTATATTTTAATTTTGGCTTAATCAACCTCTTGACTTTTAATTTTATCTGCCTATCCTAAAATTCTTTGTGTTTTCTGTGTGTTTGTGTGTGTAGTTTTACGCCTGTACTGATGTTTATCACTAAGGATCCTTTTTATCTTTCTTTTATCATTTTTTATTTAAAGTAGAGCAAGTTTAGTTGATAATTTTCTTTCTTACGGCTGTTACTGACAACCATACTGATATACTAATAGGATTTGTTTGACTTTTTTGTATGGAAGTTGTTAGTGTAAAAAAATAAATAAAAAATCTTTTTCATATAATTTCAGACTCCTAGATGTCTGCCACGGTGGTCAATCACTTGAGAGGGATCACCAGCTAGTGCTGTTCCTGGTCTTTGAGCATGTTGAGCAAGACCTGGATTCTTACTTAAAAAGAGCTCCTGGACCACTCTCGGAGAATAGAATCAGGGTAAGGTCTAGAAACTATTTTGAGCAATTAAAAAAAACACTTTTAGGCCACCCATCGACAGCACGATAGAATTTTTCCAAATTATAAAATATAGAATAGAAAAGAATAGAATAGAATATCGTTTATTCATTGATATGTACAAACACAAATTAAATAGGTACACTTAAGACTTACACATTACAATTGCTTAAAATATAACTAGAGGTATCTACTATGTATCATGCCAATGAAAGGGTCCTAGTTCAGCTCAATGCTGTGGATACAAATATGTAACCACAACGCTGTTATTCTGCTAGGGCCCGCCCGAGGGAAGTTCATGATTAATTAAATAAATACATACAAAGCGAAAGTGTATTATTATCCTAGAATACTATTAAAATGTTCTTTACTTTTTTAAGTTTGGAAGGTTTTTCATTTTTAATTAAATTTTACTTAAATTTTAGTGCCACGGCTAAATATCTGATCAATCGTTTTTTTGTATGTTTAATAAATAGTTTCGGAATAGTTTTTTGAAATTTAATTTTGAATTTACATTTCGAAAAGGTGGAGGAACGTCGTTCCAGCATTGCGTGGCAGCATATTTAAAGCTGCCACGAAATGCTGCAGATCTGTGGCGTGGCATTGATAATGGAGGCACTATTGTCCTAAGCCCAAAACTTGGCGCGCGCCAGTTCAGTTTAGTGTACAGATATTCTGGTTTTTGGGATTTAATAACACCGAATAATAAAGTGCCTAGAAGTAAATTATATCTATTTTTGATTTTTAACAGATTGTGTTCATTTAGAAAAGGAGTAACATGTGATCTTGGCGGAATGGGAAAACAATAACGAGCACATGCATTTTGTACACGCTGAAGTAGTCGCCACGATTTACTTAACAAGCATGGACCATAAACTGTCAAACAGTAATTTAATTTTGACAAAATGAGTGTATCGCAAAGTTTAATTCTGAGGTTAACACTAATGTAAGGCCTAAGTTTGTACAGAATTTTAAGTCTATAAAAACAGTTCCGAAGGTCGTCAGCGTATAAGTGATAATGACAATTTTCAATGCAGTTGATTAGATCAGCAGAATATAATATAAATAAAAGAGGTCCCAAAATGGATCCCTGTGGAACCCCTCTGTTAACCGCTTTAAGTGAAGATACTAAGTCCTTTCCATCGTTTTTACGGATAACCACTTGTTGCATCCTATCCTTAAGGTAACTAGCGAACCATTGCACTGTAGTAGAAGAAAACCCATAGTGTGAAAGTTTGGCAAGCATTAGTCTTATATTGATTGAGTCGAAAGTACGTGAAAAGTCTAACAGCGCAAGAATACTACCTTTGCCAGAATCCTGAGAGGTAAGTAAATTATCAATAACGTCGGAAAGAGCAGAAGAAGTGCTACGATGTTTCCTGAATCCCGATTGAAAATAAGATAAAATATTATTGTCCTCACAATACTTAATAACTTGATTGTAGATAACTTTTTCAAGTATCTTAGAAATGTATGGAAGAATACTTATCGGCCTTAAATCTTTTATATCTACAGGATTGTTAATTTTTGGCAAAGGAAGGACTAGAGCAGTTTTCCAGAGTGAAGGAAATGTCGAGGACAAAATAGATTTGTTGACTATAGCTGTTATGACGGCGAGTGTAGTAGGTAATGTGAGAACAATCATATCCATATTAATTTTATCTATACCTTGTGCATTTGATTTAATCCCCAGTATGATTTTCGCCACAACATTTTCATGTACTGTTTTGATTTGAAAGTTACTATCTGAGGAACATTTCTGTGACTCAAAGTGTGCAAGGAGGGACCTGTCAACAGTATCAGTACAAGGTATGTTCAAGAAATGATCATTTATAGCATTAGGTTTATCGAAATGTTCCGGAATATCAGAGGTGTTCTTGAAAGTAGGTAAAACGTGTTTTTTGAGATTTTTCCATAAGTAGGTAGAATTACGTAAGTGTATGTTTATGTGATAATCATAATAAGCTTTCTTTTCACTAAGGGCACTAAAATGAGAAAGATGTTTTAACTCTTTGTATTCGCGTTTTTTGTCATCTGTCTTCAATGCTTTGTATTTTGCATGAGCTTCATCACGCAGTTTCATAATAAGGCGAACATTGCTGGTTAACCAAGGGCTGTATTGATCTTTTGTTAGGAATGTAGTTATAGGCGCATGTTTATCAAAAATGTGTAAGATTATTTTGTTAAATGACTCCACCATATGGTCAACGCTATCATCGTTTATAATAGCATTCCAATTTACGTTCTCTAGGTCATTATTAAATTCTACCATGTTGATTTTCTTTATCGGACGATAGGTTATTCGTTTTGACGGTATCTTAGGCTTTTTTATTTTCGCTTCTGCTATAATCATCGCATGCCCACCAAGCTCAGGATTATGATGTATTTTAAGATTATTGATAGGAAAGTTAGCACAAATAATATCTATAAGAGTATTACTGTGGGATGTGAAGTGCGTGGGCTCTGTAACACAGTTATAAAGATTTGTGCAAGTTAAAAAATTATTAAGTCGTTGGGAACTACAGCTGCCACTATTTAATAAGTTAACATTAAAGTCACCTAGTAAGACAATTTCATCATATTGGGTGAAGAACAAAACTGATTCAGTAAGTGTATCAAGAAATGTATCCAAGTCAAGCCAAGGAGGCCTGTAAGCGGTACCTATTAAGATATGGTGTAAATTCATACTTAGCGATATCCACATCTGTTCAACCTCGGCAGGCCCGGATGGGTGTGAACACTTACGAACCTTAAGCCCTTGCCTAACGTAAAAACCTACACCTCCCCCTCGAGATCGGACTTTAGGTGATCGTGGTAGATGAATGAGTTTGTAACCCTGAACCAGAGGCGTAACTATAGGGTGGCATGACGGCAAAATGCCACGGGCCCCCAGCCGGCAGGGGCCCCCGGTCAGAGAAGGCCGGAAGCACAAGATGATCATAACAAAATTAAAATTGATATAAACTAAACTCTTTGGGACAAGAAGAAAGGTTACGTACAGTGGTAGATTTACCAAATGGCTGATTTGACTGGAGCCTAGGGCAGCAGATTTTAGGGGTGGCGAATTTGGGGCCAAAATTTTTATTTATGTCTTACAGAAATTAAAAAGATACATATTTGTAATACCTAAATGTCATTAGGTCCACAAACACATTTTAAAATAACCCCAATAACAATTACTAAATAGTTGGTAGGGCCGACCGGCGCACACAAACGCAAGTTCTCAAGCGCCAAAAGTACAGGACTAGATATCGTTCGTGAAAATGTCACTTTTCTGTTGCTATTGTAGGTGCCAAGAATGGACTACTAAGTGCCCTAATGCAATCATAAAAAATTTCGCGCTCGCTTCGCTCGCGAAAATGTCACTTTTATGGTGCCAAGAATAAACTACTAAGCACCGTAATGCAATCATAAAAATTTCGCGCTCACTTCGCTCGCGAAAATGTCACTTTTATGTTGCTATTGTAGGTGCCAAAAATGGACTACGAAGTGCCCTAATGCAATCATAAAAAATTTCGCGCTCGCTTCGCTCGCGAAAATGTCACTTTTATGTTGCTATTGTAGGTACCAAGAATAAACTACGAAGCACCGTAATGCAATCATAAAAATTTCGCGCTCGCTTCGCTCGCGAAAATGTCACTTTTATGTTGCTATTGTAGGTGCCAAGAATGAACTACTAAGTACCGTAATGCAATCATAAAAAATTTCGCGCTCGCTTCGCTCGCGAAAATGTCACTTTTATGTTGCTATTGTAGTTCCCAAGAATGGACTACTAAGTGCCGTAATGCAATCATAAATACAATACGCTCCGAATTAAAAGGTTATTAGAAAATCAAGCAATTGTAATTGCGTTTGTATGTACCTACTTCACGTAGTGATTTATGAAAAAATAAAAAATACTATCTCATTGGGTGAGCTTCTTTATATTGGGCGAGGGAGGGCCCCATCCGATGAATTTGCCACGGGCCTCAAACGGTATAGTTACGCCTCTGCCCTGAACGACTGGTGCTTGCGCATCTTCGCCTGTTTTGAGCCACGTTTCATTTATGGCCAAAATATCAGGTTTATGGGACTGTAATGCAACAGAAAACTCGTCGTGATTAGTAGTAAGTGAGCCGGCGTTGAACAAACCTAATTTGAGAAATTTAGATTTATTGCCTTCTAAAATTTTCTAAAACCAAATAATAAAACCAACATGATATAATAATAGTGATCTTTGTTTTCAGACCCATAAAACCCAAAAATAAATAAAATATAAAAATCATAATAAAAAACTGAGAAGAAAAACTAAATAAATAAAAAATAGTCAATAAAGCAGAAATGCACCTAGTTGATTTGCATCGTTTTCCATTGGCATGAAACACAGTAGAAAGTAAGTGTTTTTTAAAAAAATAAATAAAGAAAACAAAAAAAGTTACAATGTTGTCACAAGTTACAGTATTATTTTCAATATATTTGTTATAATATACATAATCACTGACTAAAGAAGTTGGCGTGGTATTACTATTCTTAGGTAATTTTATCTTCACAAAATATCTAATATAGGAAAAAGCCAAGAAAAGCGTCAATGTTAGTTCTATTTTTAAAATAATACAAGCGTGATAAACAAACTTTTTAAACTTTAGTTGACTTATAATATCCAGAATGAATTTAGCACACAGTAACAGAAACAAATAAGATAATATTGCAGACATGCATGCAACCCAAAATAAGTAATTAATTACAACTGAAAGAATTTTGCAAGTATTCTTGAGAAAGCCGGGGGTATAAACGTTAAAAGTAAGATTCATACAGAGAACCTTTACAATATTAAAATACCTGTCTCCACGTAAAGTTTGGTCTTTTATATAAGTTAAAACAATTAACATTAGGAATATTATTAAAATATAATAATTATCCGACTCAGTATATGAGTCATGTGTAATATTTATAATTATAATTTATAATTTCTAAATTGTCTCTGGTCTGGTCTAGTGGGAGGCTTTGGCCGTGGCTAGTTACCACCCTGCCGCCAAAGACCGGCACGATGGCGTGTAGAAACCGATTAGGGGTATGGGTTGAATGTACACTGCCATACCCCTTCCAAGTTAGCCCGCTACCATCTTAGACTGCATCATCACTTACCATCAGGTGAGATCGCAGAGGGTTATCTTGTCATGGAATAAAAAAAAAGCTGCCTACCCTCAATATTTTATTAAGTTTGAAATCGTCTCTATTTCCAGAGCATGTCGTACGACATTCTGTCGGGCGTGGACTTCCTCCACTCCCACCGCATAGTGCACCGCGACCTCAAGCCCCACAACTTGCTGGTGACTTCCACCGGCCGCGTTAAGCTGGCAGACTTCGGCCTTGCCAAGACCTATGACACCGAGATGAAACTGACCAGCGTGGTAAGTTTTGGGTACATTTGGGGCCATTTGAGTCACATAAAAGGGTGACACGATATCCAAATAGGCCTGTAATTCCTCAAGTACACTTCAACAAAGTCCAAAAGTTTGTGGAAGTGGGTGTGACAGTAAAATGAAACTCACCAGTTTGGTAAGGTTTAAGACCATTTGGGTCCATCTGAGTCACATAAAAGGATGACACGATATCCAAATAGGCCTGTAATTCCTCAAGTACACTTCAACAAAGTCCGAAAGTTTGTGGGAATGGGCGTGGCAACAAAATGAAACTCACCAACTTGGTAAGTTTTAAGACCATTTGGGTCCATCTGAGTCACAAATAATAGGTGATTTTTACACGACAGGCAAATCCGAAATCCAAATAGGCTTGTGGTTGTTCAACTGTGTCTTCAGAACGTCCGAAAGTCGTTTGTAGATTCCCACATTGTGCATTACTATCTCATTAATTGCTGGAATGTGTTATTTAGCCACGCTTCTTTATGATTTTAGATAATCTTCAGTTGTATAATATGCTTTTTTCAGGAGTATACTTTTTGATATATTTGACATAGAATTCTTAAACTTGTTCAAAGATTGACTGTGAAACGTTACGCCCATTCCCACAAATCACTGTTGGACTTTCTTGCGGTGTAATTGAGGGATCACGCGCCTAAGTCGAAGCAAGAGCCTCAATAGTCCAACGGTTAAAGATGCGGACTGAAAACTGAAAGGTCGTAGGTTCGAGTCTCACCCATTGCCACCCACTTGTCGTACCCACTCCTAGCACAAGCTTTTCGCTTATTTGGAGTCAAGTTCAGCTTGGCTAATATGTATTCTTTATTCAATAAAAATAAATTTAAAAAAAACATTTGCTTCCAGGTGGTAACCCTGTGGTATAGACCACCAGAAGTGCTGCTCGGTCTGTCGTACAATACAGCTGTAGACGTGTGGTCGTGTGGGTGCGTGTTAGCGCAGCTGCACACACGCACGCCGCTGCTGCAGGCCGACTGCGACTCGCAACAACTGCACTGCATATTCAGGTAAGGCATTAGGGACAAATTTCCCCAAATTTATTCTAATTTAGGGGTCAAATGTCCCCAAATTTATTTTTATTTAGGGGTCAAATGACCCTGCTGCATGTGGAAGTTCAAGCAAAATACCTGTCTTGTATGTCTTTCTAAAGGTATTGGGCATTGGCTACATGTCTTAACCTAAAGCGATGAAATTTTTACAGATTAATAGGCCGCCCACCGAAGCACGAGTGGCCAGAAAACGTGGCCATCGTAGCAGACAGTTTCCCGGACTACCCCCCACAGGACTTGGCAGACGTGTTGCCCAGGATACACCCTCATGCTTTAGATATGATCAAGGTAATATAACTTGTTTTACTTTTTGCCCTGGTAGATCTGGAAGAGTCTAAGATGGAAGCGGGTTAACCTGGAACGGGTATGGCATAGGACTTAAAGAGTAACATATCCTACTTATTATCCCGGAAAAAGAAAGACTGGCATTTTTAAAATACCTAACTCCGCGACGAAATAGTGGGTTTCTAGTAAGTTTTTTTTGCATGGGTAAGGTTTGAGAACAGGGAGAGTGACATAGGCTACTTTTTATCCCAGAAAATCAAAGAGTTCCCGTGGGATTTTAAAAACTAATTCTAAACTGGCCTTAATATTTTGTTTCAGGGCATGCTAGTCTTTGATCCAGCGAAACGGCTAACAGCTTTGGACTGCCTCGAACATCCCTACTTTACTGAAGAGCCTCTTACATAATTAAGTTATTAAGTTCAAATGTACCCTATGTTTCATGTGGGTTCAATTGTACCCTATGTTTCTTATGGGTTCAAATGTTCCCTATGTTTCTTGAGGGTTCAAATGTACCCTGTCTTTTGTGGGTTCAAATGTACCCTATGTTTCTTGAGGGTTCAAATGTTCCCTATGTTTCTTGAGGGTTCAAATGTTCCCTATGTTTCTTGAGGGTTCAAATGTACCCTGTCTTTTGTGGGTTCAAATGTACCCTATGTTTCTTGTGGGTTCAAATGTTCCCTATGTTTCTTGAGGGTTCAAATGTTCCCTATGTTTCTTGTGGGTTCAAATGTTCCCTATGTTTTATAATAAATTGTTGTCAAAACGTTGCTGAATAGAAAACAAAAAATATTTTTTGTGAATTTATAATATTGTATGGGTACTATCAGAAACAAAAATTACGTTAAGTAATTTTTTTTTTGTTGTCACAAAAAAATCTCTAAAATTATAAGTAACCTTAACATTGGTAAGGTCCAATTAGGTACAAAAATTATATTTTTGTAGTTAAAAAATTAAAAAAAAATCTTGTCAATTGAAAGCATAAAATTAAAAAAAAAATTGTGAATGTAAATTTTTGAACAAATGATTATTTCATTTCAAATTAACAAATTTAACGTTATTCATAAGTTTAATCATATTATGTAGTTTTAATTGAGTAGTGGTATAGTTCTTGCAATTCACGAAGGAGCGTGAGCTTTACTTGTGGTTACGTCGTGTACATGCATATTGCGTAAGTGTGCGCGCCTGTCAGGAGCCTAGGTGGGAGCGGCCAGGCGCGAGCACGCTCTCGCTCACACTTATACAGATACGACACGCACACAACCATGAGCCACGCACCCTCGTGAATTTGAAAAAACTATACAAGTGATTCAATCTCGATTTTTTTCGATCATTTTTTTTTAAATCAAAGCTCGATAATGCTTGTTTTTTTTCGAAGTTACTATTTTATAAAGAATCATCTTGTTTATTTTTATTTCGTTTTTTTTTACTAATAAGTAATTTGGTAAGGTATAATAATAAGTATAGTTGTAGTTAGGTTCTATTGCAATTTCACCCACCTAAATGAAGAAAAAAAATATTTTTTTAAGTAGATACAGGGCTGTTTGCATTTATTGTAATAATTGTTGTGAGTTATATTTTTCTAATGAACATTTTTTGATAAGGTTGCTGCAGATTGAAACTTAATTAAAATTGTAAATTAAGAAAAAATTTTACTATTCGCGATGTGAACAGCCCTTAATTAATTAAGTAATTAATTAATTATTTTTGTATTTTTATGCAAAAATTGTGTTCCTTATTAAGTGATATCGTAAAAATAAGTTACTTTTGAAAAATCATTAAGTTAAGTTTTTTTTTGTAATTTTACGATCGTCGAAAATAAACACGTAACATATTTTTTTCAAAATATTTTTTTATTTTAATTCACCCTACCTGTTTTAACTTTTAACTTACTACAAACAAACCAACCTAATTTTTTTTTAGGCCATAGATCAGTAAATTTTCAAAATATATCTGTTATGTAGTGTGTACAGAATTCGTCCCGTTACAGTTTTATTATAATTTATAAGTATAGATTTCTTTTTATTCGATGCTTCGAATCGAAGATGCTAAGGAATGTATAAAACGCAACAACTAAGAGATAAATGTGACGCAAAAAATGATTCAGAAAAAAGACTTGTAACTTCTCTAAAACTTTCACGGAATTTAATCGATTTGCTTTTTTAGAAATGGCGGCATCGATACTGACGTGATATTACAGAACTATCTTTTTGCTTTTTTCTGTAATCGAAGCTCTTAAGAGTACCTAAGACAGTATTAATTAATTAATTAATTACCTACACTACACTACAACTACTAATTAATGAATTGTTAGGAAAAATCAGTTCTTCCCACGAACAAATTTTTTTCTCTAAGTGACTTCATACATGCTGTCTTAGGATTAATTTAACTACTCCATTTGGGCGACAAAAGCCGACATAGTGTATAAATTATAATAGTCTTGGTTACAAAATTACACATTATCTTTTGGCCATTTCAGTCACCCATCCAGTTCCCGACCGGAGTCAACGTTGCTTAACCGGCGAGAACGTTTGTAATGCACCGGTGCAACTAGACCACGCGTAGCTCAGCGGTACGACTTTGACAAAGCCATCGAGTGTGGATTACAATTTACAAACAGTAGGTAGTGTAAATGTCATTGTTACTGTGTATTGTTTCGTATTCTATACGGAAGGTAAGTTTGTAACCAACTACCATCGAACTGTAGTCCTTAGAAGCGCAGTAATCGATGCGTTGATAAGCCATTTTAATTAGGTAAAGCCGAATTTACACTGTGCAATTAGTGGCATGAAATTAGTTTCATGACATTAATTTCTGAAATTAATGTCAAAAAACCAATTTCATGCCACTTTCGCAGTGTAAACCCGGCTTAAGCCTTTAAAATCCAACTGCGCAGAATATTCGCGTTAGTACGACGAGCTCGCAGAAAATTAATTAAAAAAATAACGTACTGTGTTGTAAAAGACTGTCATAATCCTATTAATGAGATTACAATGTGGAATAACACATAGGCTACATTTTATCCCGGAAAATTAAAGAGTTCCCGCGGGATCAGAAAACCTTAATCCACGCGGACGAAGTCGCGGGCATTATCTAGTTCATCATAATAAATTAATAACCATCAAAAACATAATTATCAGTAACAGTACAGAAAATAATTACATAGCACTCATACCTACATTCATTGGTTGTTTTGACCCTACGTTTAAAGAGGAACTTTTTAAGCTATTGCATATTGTCTTCTATCGCGGGCCAGCGTGGACACCGAATTCAGAAATTCCATAACGAAAATAAAACCTGACTATAGATGTAAAAATACCGTATAATACCACATGGCTATGAATTTTTCCGGTATAATTCAATAGATTACCGTATTTTTGGTATTTTATTTTTTCATACAAAATTATAGTTAGATTTTTTTGTAATTTTGTTTTTGACGTGTTTTTGAATGAATATTTATTGCTTGGTGATCATTAATCAGATATAATAAAGAATTGGCCCGCCGCTTGCTGCTGGTGCTGATGCGGGTGGATGAATACTTTGTCATACAATGTAATAAAATGTATAATAGGTATATTATGAATAACTAGTGAGTAGGTGAGTGGTGGTGAGTGGTGATGAGTGGTGGTGAGTGGGTGGTGATGGGTGGTGATGAATGGTGATGAGTGGGTGGTGGTGAGTGGTGGTGAGGGGTGGTGAGTGGTGGTAAGTGGGTGATGATGGGTGGTGATGGGTGATGATGGGTGGTGATGAGTGGTGGTGGGTGGTGATGGGTGGTGATGAGTGGTGGTGAGTGTTGGTGATGAGTGGGTGGTGGTGAGAAGGTGGTGATGGGTGGTGATGAGTGGTGATTTATTTATTTATTTATTTATCAACAAATAAATAAATAAATCACCACCCATCACCACGTGATGAGGAGGTGGTGATGAGTGGGTGGTGATGGGTGGTGATGAGTGGTGGTGAGTGGTGGTGAGCTCGCACGCTCTATGATTATGATTTTAAAAATTCATTCATTCATTGAAATTTTAAGTCTAAGATTTTTTAATAATTTATGTTTGAATCATTATGTTCTAATTTGTTTATAAATCATTTTAATAAAATAAAATTAAACGCAGAACAACGATTTTTATATTCCTTGCTGATTTTTTTACAAACAAAACGTATCTACATTGAAAAACATAAGATAATCGTTAAATACGAAAAATACCATGAGAAATGGAATAATACCGAAAAATACGGTATTTTTCGTATTATACCGTTTTGCATTTTTGGTAAAATACCGGCTTTACATCTATAAACCTGACACGGGACTCCTCTACGATGAGCCGCTAGATGGCGCATTTTTTATCAACGCCATCTAGCGGTGAGCTGCTAGATGGCGTTGATAAAAAATGCTATGCAATAGCTTTACCGCGGCAGTCCCCGAGTGCCACAGGTCTTTTTTTTATTTTTATTCGATGACAACATAGTCCTTGACTGCGATCTCACCTGCTGGTTTGTGACGATGCAGTCTAAGATTGTAGCGGGCTAACTTGGAAGGGGTATGGCAGTGTAGATTCAACCCATACCCCTAATCGGTTTCTACACGCCATCGTGCCGGAACGCTAAATCTTTGACGGTAGGGTGGTAACTAGCCACGGCCAAAGCCTCCCACCAGACAGACTTTGTTAGAAACTTCTGTTCTAAGCATCATAGTTCGATGCGAACTAGCTACTTGGTAGATAATTAATTAATTACAATAGTTACCTACCTATTGGCTCTATTGTCTTAACTATTTGTTGTCACGCAATTCGTTTTAATGCTTAGGTACCTAGGTATTAGTTAATCGATAAAAGCGTAATCTTGCGCTCTGGATAGGTCCAAGATTCGATTTCAGGTTTTGTCTATTGACGAATTTTTACGTTTATATTATCCCTGAAAATCAGTTAGTTATTACTAACTCTGATTTTCAGCGATAATAAATAAATAAACGTAAAAATTGCTTTCACAAAATCGACTTCAAAAGCCACTACTGAGTATACCAATTGTGCCTATAAAATTTGAAGAGTTCCCTCGATTTCTCCAGGATCCCATCATCAGATCCTGACCTGATGACAATGGGACCACCTGGGAAGTATACCCTTTCAAACAAAAAAAGCATTTTCCAAATCGATCCAGGCGTCTTCGGAGTTATCGGGGAACATACTTACATACATTAAAAAAAAAAAAGATTCCAATGAATTGGGAACCTCTTCCATTTTTGAGTTGTTCAAAAATTAGTTTAAAAAAAAGTCGGTTGAAAATATCTATCTCACCTACACCTGACCTTAGGCCCAGGCTTTGTTTTGATTTCTATTAAATTCGACCTTAGCTCTACCTACTTAAATAAGTATCTACCCACTTATTAATAACTAGCTGATTCCCGCGACTTCGTCCGCGTGGAAAAAGTTTCTAGAGTGACTTGCTACTATCCGCGAGAAGTTATGTCCTCTATCTCCGATAATAGTTAGTAGATCTTCATCAAAATTGGACAAAACATTTCTAATAGTACACAATTTATAATAAAACAAGAATTATCAAATTCGCTTTAAAGGACAATGGGCACTTTTGTATGAGTTGCGTCCCCAGACTGTATCAAGTTGTGATATATGTCATTTTAAAGGTCATGATAATAGCTTCATTTTATTGTATGACACCAACTATGAGACACGTGCAGGGAAAGAACTATGATTTTTTTAATTTTTTTATAATAGAACGTATTTATTTTTGTTCTTTTGTTTTTTTTTTAATACAGAATGTATGCGTTATTTTAGGGGTTTCATTTATTTAGTATAAACTCAAAAAAACGCTTAAACCCTACCTAAAGCCGTCTCCAACCGCCCCTATAACGGCCCCTGACCTCACATCTAATCTATTATACGTGCGTCCTTTGTACAGGCCGTAGTTGGTAACTATTAACTACGCGGCGCGCACATATCTTTTGCTCTTTAGGATCGGTACTATTTTGAGTTTTTGATCTCTGTCCTCTGCACGTTTAACGGACTTAATTTTTCTGTTTTTGCTTTGATTGTGGCTAGTTGGTACGACGGTAATTAGTTTTATTTTATATAGTGCGGTGTGGCTGCTTGTCTGTGTTGCACCTTCACCTCCGTGCTTGCATATCTACGCAGTACCCCTGCCTGCTTGGGAGAAACGACGCTGTACTACCTGTGCAAAAAACTCACCGGAACCGACTCACTCGTCTACGCTGTACTAGACAGCCAGGGTAGGCAAAAATACTCCGTCCAGGATCGTGCTGAGATCATGGTGGAGTATATGGAGATACAATTTACTCCAAACCCACCGGCCAGTGACAGTGCGTACAGGCACCACGAAGAGATCGACCAACAAGTGCGGGAATTCCTGTCGGCCCCGACTCCCCAGCTCCGGGGAGGCGAGTTCATCTCCCCGTCTGAGCTGAGGAAGGCCGTATTCCGACTCCCCAAACGGAAGGCGCCAGGCTACGACGGAATTCCGATCGCCACACTTCAGCAGTTGCCCAGAAGAGGTCTCGTTGCCCTAACGAGACTCTTCAATGAGGTACTCCACACCGCACACTTCCCGGAGACCTGGAAAAGGGGGAAGGTCATCACCATTCCCAAACCGGGCAAGGATCGCCACCATCCAGGGAGCTACCGCCCCATCACCCTACTGCCGCACATCACCAAGCTGTTTGAGCGTTTATTGCTGCGAAGGCTTGCCCCGTACATCCAACTACGGGACGAGCAGTTCGGCTTTCGCAGCAACCACTCGACGACGCTCCAGCTGGCGAGAGGACTTCACCACATCGCCAGTGAGAAGAACAGGGGGTACTGCACCGTCGGGGTCTTTCTCGATATCGAGAAGGCCTTCGATCGCGTGTGGCATACCGGCGACCTCTCGATCGACCTACCACCAATGATCGTGCGGCTGGTGGCTTCTTTCCTGGAAGGCAGATCCTTCCACGTCTCCGTGGAGGGCGCGGACTCCCAGCCGCGCCGCATACGTGCAGGAGTACCCCAGGGCCGCTGCCTATCGCCGTGCCTGTACGCATTGTACACTAACAACATCCCTACCCTCGCCGGACATCTACGCGAGGGGGAGGAAGGCGTGCTGTTGTCGCTCTACGCCGACGACAGCGGGTATCTCGCTTCGTCGTACCACCAGATCGTCGTCTGCAACAAGATGCAGCGCCTGCTGGACCTGCTTCCGGAATGGATGGTCAAATGGAGGATGACCGTCAACGTGGGAAAGACGGCCGCTATCCTGTTCGACATCCGGAGACCGGAAGCCTATGCATCAACTCCGCTTCCGAGGGCAGGACATAGTTTGACGAACTTTGGTGTGCTACTTGGGGTGCCGCATCGACCTCAGCCTTAACCTGATTCCGTTGGTCAACCAAGTTATGAACCAGGCCAAGGCGACAGGGTCGATGCTTCACCAAGTCTTCAATTCAAGCCTATCACCGAAGACCAAGCTCCTCATCTACGGAGCCTATATCCGCTCCAGACTGACGTACGCGGCACCTGCCTGGTATGCACTCTACTCGGCAAGTCAGAGGAGCCGCCTACAGGTCCTCCTGAATAAGTGCCTCCGTCTGATCGTTGGAGCTCCAAGGTACGTGAGGAACGACGTCATCCATCGCGACCTCAAGATGCCTACCGTGGAAGAGTACGTCCGCTCAGTTGCGCGGTGCATGTTAGCGCGCTGATTGCGGACCGTACCAGCACCTCAATGGCATCGCACCGCTAACCAGCCGCCCACGACCGGACGTCCCGTGCCTCGAGAGCTCCTGCGATCGCCAACACCGAGGAGGCAAGCAAGTGACTCCAGCGACGACGAAAACGATGCGAAATCCACTGGACGATTCACTCGCCCATAGCGCGGAGCCACCCACCAGATTTGACATCGCTCCGCACACGGCGGCGGAATACCCGCCCGCGGTGCGGAGCCCCACGGATACGACGGACCACAGGCTCCTAACCAACGCCAGTGAGCCTCGGCCATAACTCAACACCGGCAAAATGCTCTTTCCCGTGCCCCGCCCGGGCCATGAGGCCATGCCTCGAAGCGCGTACCCCCTCAGGCCTCACGGACAGAGGAGACGACCCTGCTGTATGTTGTAACTAGACAATAGATTAAGCAGGTATTAAGGACCTTAATACAGCCGCTTGCTAGTCAAGGGGTAAAAGATCCCCCCACAAACTACACGTACGAACTAGCCACAATCAAAGCAAAAACAGAAAAATCAAGTCCGTTAAACGTGCAGAGGACAGAGGTCAAAAACTCAAAATAGTACCGATCCTAAAGAGCAAAAGATATGTGCGCGCCGCGTAGTTAATAGTTACCAACTACGGCCTGTACAAAGGACGCGCGTATAATAGATTAGATGTGAGGTCAGGGGCCGTTATAGGGGCGGTTGGAGACGGCTTTAGGTAGGGTTTAAGCGTTTTTTTGAGTTTATACTAAATAAATGAAACTCCTAAAATAACGCATACATTCTGTATTAAAAAAAAACAAAAAAACAAAAATAAATACGTACTATTATAAAAAAATTAAAAAAATCATAGTTCTTTTCCTGCACGTGTCTCAAAGTTGGTGTCATACAATAAAATGAAGCTATTATCATGACCTTTAAAATGACATATATCACAACTTGATACACTCTGGGGACGAAACCGCCCATTCTCCTTTGACGAAGTTGTGAAGCAAAATCAACAAAAAATTTCATCCCCTAACCCGGATAAACCTTATTGTTTATCAGGATAAAAAGTATCCTATAGATTGACCCGGAGTATCAGCTACCACTATGCCAAATTCCATTCAAATCCGTTGAGTAGTTTTCGCATGATGCGCGCAGACAGACGGACAGAAAAAAAAATTTAAAAAAAAACTGTTTTGGGCTCAGTATCGATATAGAGCATCCTCCGATTAAAATTTTCAAAATATATTTAAAGTACAGAATTCATCCCGTTACAGTTTTATTATAAGTAGGTATAGTTAGATAACTGGTACAATAGTACTAAACGTTCACTGCAAGTTTGCCGCTACCTCGCTGGCGCTTCCCGCTTAGTACAGATAGCGATTTGTTATAGAATAGAATAGAATAATTTTTTATTCAAATAAACTTTTACAAAGTGCTTTCGAATCGTCAAATGAATCTACCACTGGTTCGGGTGCGGGTTGTTACGTTCCCTCAAATATGGTTGAGCGAAGCAACAGCTGGATCATGCGTCATGCTCGTGAACGGGTGCCGCCAACGGGAATGGGTCTGCTTTGACTGCCCGTCTTGACATGCGTTGGATTGGTGTACCTACGTATGCATTTATGCATTTTTGAAGCTTTATTGTGGAAGCACTGTATACATAGCATAGCTTTGTAAAAAAAAATTTTTTTTTTGAAAAGAGCAACTGCTGAGTTTCTTGTCGGCTCTTCTCAGCAGAATCTGCATTCCGAACCAGTGGTAGATTTATGACGTGTCATAAGAGCTACAAGTTAGCCTACATGAAATAAATTAATTTTGAATTTGAATTTGAATTCGGAATGCTGTTCCAACCGAGAAGAACCACCAAGAAACTCGGCGGTTACTACCGACTTTTTCAAACTTTTGTCATTGTTAATAGTTACTTAAAGTGCTTTCGTTACTATTGTTGAACTCTCGACAGCTTGAATTTGATTTTATTGCGTGCAGAAATGTATGCGTACAATTTTATTGGCTAAATTGTACATTGTTGATTGGAGCCGTCCGTGCAGTTTATAGCATGACTATGTACCTACATCAACAATTGAGAAATATTATATGTACTGACATCCTTGAATGAACGTGATATGCCCCTGAACGTAACTGTATACGGTAGCTTGTAAATTATACGTTTACTAGCTTTTATTCTCGACTTCGTTCGGGTGTAGTTAGATTTTTATTAAGCTATTGCATAGCTTCTATCGAGGGCCTTGAGCGTGGAGACCGAATCCAGAAATTCCGTAACGAAAATAACCTGACATGGGACTCCTCTCACCGCTAGATGGCGTTGATAAAAATGCTATGCAATAGCTTTACCGCGGCAGTCCCCGAGTGCCACACGTCTTTTTTTAATTACTCCTGCAAGAATGGGTATTTAATAGTTCTTTATCAAAATGTAGAATTCATAATTAATTATTTACAATCCAAAATGTTATATGTCAGAATAACATTAGTAAAAACAAAAAATAACTAAATCGGTTAAAAACAAATAAGTTATACCTACATAAGCTGTTTTCAATCCGTGTATCCGTCTCTTTCTAAAACGAGATATTGTATGGAGAGTGTATGGAGCTACTGAATCGTGACGTCATGTTGCAATAACGTTCTCCTTTTCTAACAGGAAACTTAAAAGCTCTATATTTTCGAAACTAGTTCAGATATTAAAAAAAGAAAAATGACCTTGTGTTATTATAATATTTATGACCTTTATTTTAAGCTTGTATACAAAAAAAAATTAGTCAAATACCTACCCAATTCAACATCGGTTCAGTAATTAGGACGATCCTGTGTAACATTAATATGTAGGTAATTATACTAATTATGCATACACTGCTAAAATAAAAAAAAATTATTTCCTTTTAGCTTTGCCGTAGATAAAAAAAAGACGTGTGGCACTCGGGGACTGCCGCGGTAAAGCTATTGCATAGCATTTTTTATCAACGCCATCTAGCGGTGAGAGGAGTCCCGTGTCAGGTTATTTTCGTTACGGAATTTCTGGATTCGGTCTCCACGCTCAAGGCCCGCGATAGAAGCTATGCAATAGCTTAAAAAGAAAAATGACCTTGTGTTATTATAATATTAATGACCTTCATTTTAAGCTTGTATACAAAAAAAAATTGGTTAAATACCTACCCAATTCAACATCGGTTCAGTAATTAGGTCGCTCCTGTGTAACATTAACATATGTAGGTAATTACACTAATTGTACATACGTGGTACATACACTGCTAAAATAAAAAAAAATTACTTCCTTTAGCTTCGCCATAGATAAAAAAAAAACAAAATAACTTTTACGAAACATTACATTTTATTATATACAAAAAAGTACAAAATTAAATGCCATATTATAGTTGTATATATAGGTATGGAAATATAACCTATTTTACATTTGGGAAGCTTATTATTATTTAATTATTCTTAAAATGCCTACAGTATAAATAAAACAAATACATCATAATAATCTCTGATTTCGTTTCGATTCGTTATTAAAAAGCTATGGCTATTGGCTATAACATTAAATTAAAAAAAAAAAACTTTGAAATTAGTGTTGCCAATCCTAAAAAAATGTCCCGAATTTCTAACGCATTTTCCCCAAAAAAAAAAAAGATACTTTAAGGCGGACGCACATTACAGAAAATTCCGGTCACTAAACATGACATTCGCCAGATGGTACTCTGCTGTAAGTATCTACAGAACTATCTAGAGTTAAGAGAGCGACACCTAAATATCGTGTAACATGATTGCATTATTAAAGTAATTACCGATCTTCATAATCATTACTCCAGTTGTAATGGTCCATAAAGCTGCAGCCTTGCAATAATGATATGCTAGCGCTATAACGAGCCAGAGATTAAATACAAAACAGACTATTAACCAACAAACCTTTGATTGTGCCCATGCCGCAGGCGAGGGCTTTGAAAAGCATCAAAAATTACGCACATATATAACTGACGTTTTTTAAACATTTGTAAGTATATACTTAATCAAGGTATAGTTCTTGCAATTAACGAGGGCGCATGAACTTTCCTTGTAGTTACAGTGGTTTGAGATGTGCGTTGATAGATCAGTCAGTCAGTCAGTCATTCCATCAATCAGCCAGTCAGTCACCTTTCCCTTTTATATATTTTTAAAAAGAAGATAACTTATTTGTATATTGGGTTTCACAAAATAAGTAAAATATACGTGCTCTCTCTCAAAAAGTGCATTTTAAATCGATTAAACTAAGTACTAAAAACGTTAAAGACGTCACAGATCATATTATTATAAGCTGCCAGACTGTTCCCGTAGTTGTTGGTCTGATTAGATGGCAACATTCCTATTGCGAAAAAAATATGTTTACCTATTTTGAAGTCCCAGTCACCATTTACGATTTCAATGCAGTAGGTATTTAATGCTCGATCGCTTGTGGTGTGATTTGGTTTGATTTCAAGAGATAATCAAGCCAATAGGTAATTAACTTAACTAGCGCGCCCAACATTGCATTGCAGTTGACACAATAGACCAAATTGGTTTAAAAAACTCTTTCACAATTGGTTCAAAATCACTAGTCTATGACAGTTAGTCTCGGGAGATATGAAAATAGCATTTTCGATGTGCTTTTTTAGAATTTTGACTTTTCCACCTCGTGTTTTCGCCGTTTGTGCCGCTATTTTAGAAAAATGGGGTTTAAAAACAATGTTTTAGATACTAGACCCTATTCCTTAATATCAGTCCAATTTTCCCATAAAAATGACTGTGTGATAAATTAAACTAAAAAAAAATTTGCTGTAGATAGAAAAATTGTAAAAAAGGTACTTAAAGACATTTAGCGAACTTTTTTGTAAAATGGCGTACGGGTAACACAAAGTAGGTATATAACATAGCATAACAAGGGCACGTTAAAATTAACGATTCAGCAAAAATATTTCTGAAAATCACAATCCTTTCAACGTGGCTTTACTTTTCGACCATTAACCGCCAAGACCTTCTAAGTCAAAAGTTTAAACAAGGGACAAAAAACATTATATATTTCTTGTTTGACTGCAGTTATAATTAAAACAAAATATAGTCCGTTTTAAACAATTGGTATTAATTTTATGTGGGAGAATTTTTTTACAGTGTGAGATAGAAGGTTTTTGTGCAGAATCAGTAAAAAAAGCAGTTTGACTGAGGTCCTAGTGGTTAATCGTCGTTTTCTTACATGTTTGGGCCAAGACTATTTATTATTTGACGAACACGCTTATTAGAGAGCTGCGTCACATTTTCTCCTGTATTCTACGCACCCAGCTATTATACCCTATTACGCGTAAACGACCACTTTCTTCACTTCTCCCAGTCACGCGTTATTGGTTATTCTGAGCATTTTCACTCGCTTCCACTTTTTCGACTTCCACGTTGGGTTTCTTTCGAAAACTGAAGATTTTTTCGAAGTTTATCGTGTTTTGGTTATAGACTGTGTGTTCGGGAGTGTCGCCCCAGCTTACTGGAGTAACTCTACTGGGCTCTTTTGGTTCTAGTTTGTTAGTGTTTTCTTGTATGTTAATATCTACGCTAGCCACCTCTGGGATAGGGTTCAGTACTGCTTCAGATTGAACGCTCGGTGTCCTTATTTCAGCATTAGAAACGCCTTCAGCGCATTTATTCAAAAAATTCAACATCCTTTCCTTGTAAAACTCCGAACTCGTTTCCGTGTTTTGTTTGTTTTTGTTATTTTGATTTTTCAAATAAAAACCATTGTCATTTTGGGCTAGAAAAATCTTTTTTATCTTCCTACTCGGATAGGTGTCTATTAAATCGGCTTTTGGGATAAATTTCCCATTTATAGGCCTCTTTTTTGTATTATTTCCCTTTATAGTTGTAATAACTGATATGCAGTTACCGCGTCTTTCGGTTTCCTCCTTGTAATTGTTCCTCATGCCTTTATAAGATATTTTCACGCTCAAAATAGACCATAGAAACTCCAAAAATGCCGCAATCAATATATTAATCGATAGAACACGTTTGGTAAACAACTTAGATGTCATATCTTCTTTTATTTCTGTGGAGTTACGCGGTATAACAAAATGGGAGTCGTTCCTCTCAATGATATCACTTTGTTTGATGATTATTATATCTTTGAACGGTATTTTGTCTTTATAGAACTCGGATATATCGTCTTCAGTCGATAGTAACCATATAATAACCATTATGAACGCAACGAATGATATAAGAGTCGATATAGTTGACATAATAAACAACCACGTTATGTTCCTGTCTATATACCATCTTGCAGATGCGAAAATCGATGCCACTCCGGCTCCCAGTGCAAAAATTGTGATCATAGATGGTGCAAAAATAAGTATGAACGTGTTATTCGTCGTGTCTTCGAATGTTTCTGTGGAATTTTCGGAATTCGTTACATTTTTTTCGGCAACTTGTTCGTCTCCATTAGGATTGACCAAAGCGAGACAAGCGAGCAAAAATGACGTAGATGCTAATGCAATATGCACCCAGGCCAGTCCAGACACCGTTGAGGCCGAATATCTCCTCTCCGAAGGGTACAAATTCCTCGTATCAGGCTTCGTTTTCACTTTAATAGTATATACATCCTCCATTTTGTAATCATACCGTGTTCTAACTACTTCTAACACTTGATAAATTCCAATTTTAAATCCGCGTGACACTGTGTTACACAAAAAGTTTGAATTTAAACGACATACATAACATTCACATGTCAAGGTTTGTTTTATTTCAAAGTTATAACGTTTTTTTTTGTTTGTATGGATAAAAGTTGTCAACCGTTTACGCGACTCTTGCGCATGTCGATTGTTGGAACACTGGCGTGAAGTTGGTTGCGCTGTATTGCCAGGCGTTGTAAAGATTGTTCCCCTTAAAGTTCCTTGTAATGTTTTGGACATCAAATTATTAATTAGATGTTTAATTTAATTTCAAATCTTCCGTGCTAGCTCGCTACCATTTAAGAATGCCTTGTTACTTGCCATTAGGTGAGATAGCAGTCAAGCACTGTGGATAAAGAAAAATTCTTATTAGTCCTCATAAAATTTACATTATGGGCAGAGCCATACATAAAATCTATGCAGCTATAGGATAAATATAAGAGAATAAGTTACTAAATAACATTATTTGTCAGTAAATTCCACGGACTAACAATTTTATATTGATTTTAGATTTTTTTACATATCAAAATTAGCTCATTTTTTGAATATGAATCAATTTTACAAGATGAGTAAAATAACGGTGACAATTGTTTTTTTATAAAAATTTTAAAGTAAAGCTACGAAGTTTCTAAATGTACAATTTAATTGTGTGTCTGAAAAGAATCCACAACATACTCAGCCGGGTGTTCTTTTAACTATTATAATTTTTTAACTGAATTGAAAGTTTTTAATCGGCGTTAGTGTATCTCTATGTAATAATTATCAATTAAGTAATAAAAATCACACATGATATAGTTTCCTTTTATTAGGGAAAAATTCTTAACCTAGCAACACTAACTGCCTCATAATCTAACAGACAAAGAATTTGAACTTTATCACAACGGCATACAGGTTTCTCTTATTGTTTTTTTTTACAAATTTTAAAATGAAAATGCTTAGCAAAGCATTTTACATCTTCATTAATCGACTTAAAGCATATATTTGCTTGCAAACTACTTATGAAGTCCGTTGATTTTTATCTATGATTATATTTAAAAATAAATACTGAATAGCTATGGAGTTTTCAATCTTGTTGGTATCGCGTTATGAGTTATTTTAGAATGAGTATCTTTGTAATAAAAATGTATTTCCCTCGCCTAATGAAACTGTTTTGTTTCATGCACTGACTAAAGGAAAATATAGACAACAAACGGACTATACCAACACACCGAGTGAAGCCGATTAAAAAAATACCTGGTTGGCATATGTACATTCTAATTGCTTGCATTATACATGCGTAAACAGGCACTCCATACAAATGATATTTGATTCTGCTTTTAATATTGGTTATATTAAAAGTACAATCAAATTCAACGAAAATTTGCAAACACTTTAACCTTATCGATATTTTCCTTCATCGTTGAATCACTTTGAAGTTGAAGTGATATAATCACTTGCTTTAACGAGGATGTTAAAGCAAGTGATATAAATCAGGGCTGATTTCACTTAAAATAAGTATTATTCGAGTTTAAATTTGATATTTTAGCAAACGTTCTGAACAAAAGATTGCTGAAATTAGCCCTTAACTGCTTTAAACGCGCATACCTAGTTTCAAAAAGTCACCAGTAATTCACTGACACTGCAATAGGCTCCATCTACTTATTTTTTTAGTCTTTGATTTAATTAAATAAGTGTATAAGTAGGTAATGCTATTTTTTTATTGCAAATTGTGATTGCGAATAGATACCTATTAATTGAGATCACTTTTATTGCAAATTGAATTAACAGTTACAAACAGGTTTTGAAAAGGAGAATGTTTCAACAGTTTTTATGATCGTCTATGAGCTTTTATATGAGTTATAATTTTAATAAAATGTAACGATGTACACACTACGTGTTCTAGGTATTTAGGTAATAGATACTGATGTACATAATATGTACTATCTGGTCACTTCAAGTTGGCCGTCATGGACCGTCATACTATAGTATGACGGTCATTTTAAATTTTTATTATTTTCTTGTCAAGACAAGAAAATAATAATTGTATTTTTTACTGTAACCACGACGGAAGTTTCTTCTCTGGCAATGCTTTCATGGCAATGACGTCTTGAATGTCGAAAAGCGTGATTTTTAATTTCTTATTTTAAATACATTAATTTATTATAGTAGTAAATAGTCTGCGCCATGCAAAACTTTTTTAAGCTATTGCATAGCTTCTATCGCGGGCCTTGAGCGTGGAGACCGAATCCAGAAATTCCGTAACGAAAATAACCTGACACGGGACTCCTCTCACCGCTAGATGGCGTTGATAAAAAATTGCTATGCAATAGCTTTACCGCGGCAGTCCCCGAGTGCCACACGTCTTTTTTTATACTCGTCGTATAAAACGCCACATAAACAATAATAGTAACCAAACAAAAACAAATAACTGATTTGAAATTTGTTAGTGACAATCGCAATCGTTGCTATCTGTACTAAGCGACTTGAGGCGCGGTGCGGGAAGCGCGGGGCGAGGTAGCGGCCAACTTGACGTAAACGGGTAGTACAGAGTACTTATTACTTATAGTTCTTGCAATTCACGAGGGCGCGTGGCTCATGGTTGTGTGTGTGTCGTATCTGTATAAGTGTGAGCGAGAGCTTGCGCCTGACCGCCCTGACCGCTCCCACCTAGGCTCCTGACAGGCACGCACACTTACGCAATGTACACGACGTAACCACTGCAAGAACTATACCTAGTACTACTAGTAGGTATGCTGCCCTTGTAAAGCCGGTCGAATCAGCTATTTTAAAATTCGAAATTCAAAATTAATTTATTTCATGTAGGCCAACTTGTAGCTCTTATGACACGTCATAAATCTACCACCGGTTCGGAATGCAGATTCTGCTGAGAAGAGCCGGCAAGAAACTCAGCAGTAGCTCTTTTAAAAATTTTTTTTTTTTTACAAGCTATGCTATGTATACAGTGCTGCCACAATAAAGCTTCAAAAATGCAAAAATGCATACGTAGGTACACCAATCCAATTTCTATGTAAAATACCTTAGTACAATATCCATAAAAAGGGGAAGCCTTGTACCGTTTGCAGCGAACACCTATTCGGTCAAAGCAACTTAAATAAGTACGAAGTTAAAAAGCATAAAAACATCGTGCGAACCAACTGACCTTGCGTCTTGATTTACTTTAAAGGTAACCTTACCTTGTTCGACATCTTATGTGCTCATTTGCTTTACATAAACTCAGCTGGAATTGCTGTCATTATTATTGAGGAGTGTCTGATCAAAAACCAATAAGTAAATCCATTTCCTAAAAAAATACTTTTTCAAAATATCTACATTCGAAAAACGAATATTGGCTTCAGAGGCTTTAATTCGATGCCTTAACATGGGTAGCCTAAGTATGTCATGCTCGCTTAAACATTTCTGTGGTGGTGTCGTGTGGTGCGGGTTGTTACGTTCCCTCAAATATGGTTGAGCGAAGCAATGGCTGGATCATGCGTCATGCTCGTGAACGGGTGCCACCAACGGGAATGGGTCTGCTTTGTGTCTACCCATCTTAACATGTGTTAGGTTGTGGTAGGTATGCATTTTTGAAACTTCTTTGTGGAAACACTGTGTGCATAGCATAGTTTTGTTAACCATTGTAAAAAAAAATTTTTTTTTGAAAAGAGCAACTGCTGAGTTTCTTGCCGACTCTTCTCAGCAGAATCTGCTGTTGGTTGTTGACAAGTTGGCCTACATGAAATAAATAAATTTTGATTTTGATTTTGAGGTTAGCGGGAGCAAAATTTAATTTTTAGGCCCATGGAAGTTTTCATTTCTCTCTTTTGATTGGTCCGCGTTCGTGCTATGTGTTTATTACCTGCTACTGCGTTCATTATAGAAACCTGCCGACCTATCATTCCGTTCGAAATTCAAAAATGTTTGAAAAGCTGTTGTCTGCGATGCCCATACATTTTTTTTGAATTTCGAACGGAATCATGGCTGCTAGTCCAAAGAGGAATTAAATTTAAACTGTATCAACCTGAATTGCACTTTATTGTGTGGTGTCAAGAGTCTCAATTTATTTAAATCATTTCGCGGAGTGAATCTTCTGTACCTTTAGGTACTATTAGGTATATTATGGTAGTTAGAGCATATTTGTGTCTCATTTTAACTGTATCTTAAGTCCGAGCCTCAGCTCATCAGAGCACGCTCTATAGACCTCAAAAAGACAAGTGCGACAGGCAGATAAAAATACTTACCTATACCTACCTAGTTACTTAACATTTGACCTCAGATTAAATGGCATTCGGTCGTTACTCGTTACCGATTAACTAGTTACGCGTCGTGTGGTATCAGACTGTGATGTGGTGGTCCCAGCTTGTAACGGTCGCTTCAATAATTGGTAAACACCTCAAAAACCGTTGACCGGCTTTCTATTTAAATGTAATATCTTCTGTAACACTGCGCCTATATTATTTATTTATTTGTTTATTAGTACGGAAACCTCCAATTACACTAATTAAAACAATTAAAAATAGAAATGACAAAAATAACATAAAAATACCCTCAAAAAATTAAACAAAAATTAAATTAAACAAAAACAAAATTCAAAAGTTATCTACAGTTTAGTGTATTCAGGACTTATGAAAGAGATTTCTCTGAAATAAAATACCCTGATGTAAAAAAATATAATTTATTTAAATAGGCCGAATTATAAAATAAAGATTACAATAAATAAGATCTTGATTGTACCTTTAAAGTAATTTTGAATTTTTGGAAATATTTTTGACTAAAGATTTTAGACTTGAATAATAATTATTGTTATAAAGTAGTAACATAGTTACCATAATTTTTCTTTTTAACCGATGTTACTAACTTTTCAAGTGTATAATATGTATTTGGGTTAATCGACTTTTTTGTCACAGGAAAAGTATAAAAAAATTGTTAGCATGATTTTTTTAAATTCAATTAAGTACCTAATTAATTTATCTTTTGCTTTTTAAACATGTATTTTGATAGAGATTTATAAGCGCCATCTGTGTTAAATTGCAGAAACTTTTTAGCGGTTGATCTAAACTTCTAAAGTAATGCGTAGATGAAACTAGGACACAAACAAAAAATTTGATTTCTCCATGAGATGAAAGGATATTTTTGCCCATAACACAACCGCAAAAAATCTAGTAAATTGGGTGTTTTTTGGTAAAAAAAAATTTGAATTTATAGCAAAACAATATTAATAATTAATAAGCAAAAGTTAATTTTTTGGATAAGCAACATCATACTTTTTAATAAAATATTATTTAAATGAGTGGAACTGGGCTTCAACAAAAAAATTGATTGACCAATAATATTATATCGAATTTTCCACAGTCGGGTAACAGTTTTTAAAGTTTTTCTTGTTAGACAATCCCACAGCAGAAGTCTAGAAGTGTAGAAGTGTAGAAGTTTAGAAGTCTAAAAGTGTAGAAGTAGACTTCTACACTTCTAGAGAAGTGCAGAAGCCTAGATGTGTAGAGGTCTAGAAGTGTAGAAGTCTAGATGTGTAAAGGTCTAGAAGTGTAGAAGTCTAGAAATGTACAAGTGTCGAAGTGTAGAAGTCTAGAAGTCTAGAAAATTAGAAGTCTAAAGTCTAGAAGTGTGGAAATCTAAAAGTCTAGAAGTGTAGAAGTCTAGAAGTGTAGAAGTCTAGAAGTGTAAAGTCTAGAAGTGTAGAAGTTTAGAAGTGTAGAAGTCTAGAAGTGTAGAAGTGTAGAAGTCTAGAAGTGTAGAAGTGTAGAAGTGTAGAGGTGTAGAAGTGTAGAGGTCTAGAAGTGTAGAAGTCTAGAAGTGTAGAAGTGTAAAAGTGTAGAGGTCTAGAAGTGTAGAAGTCTAGAAGTTGCATCCGAAGTCGCAAAGCACGGAGTTGACGTAGTAGCGCATGAGCTGGCTGGCTCGGTAATAGAACGTTTCTCGCTCGTAGATGTTCAGGAAGGTGTCGTCTTTTGACAGGTAGCTCGCTGTTTTGTTATCTGTAACAAAAATTTAAAAGTGGGTCGTTCTACTTTTCTACCGACAATAGTCTGTCTTTCTTATTATGGCATCTCGTTGGAGTATTAATATAAACGGTTTTTTATTCGGTTCGAATAAACGTCCATATTTTTCTTATCTATTAATATTATGTCATTTTTCATGTTCTCTAACCAGCATATTTTATACGTTTGTTTTTCCGTTTAATGCCGTGACAGAGTGGTAAACTGAAATGTGGTCTCTACAGAAAAAGACCACTTTGTCACATTATTTTTTCAAAAACCAACATTAAAAAAGAATCAATATTAGCTAGGAAGGAAACTTTAATTAGTACTAATGAAAACACAGATGCAGTTTTTTTTAAATCCCACACATAAAACACAATTATAGATAGTTCAAAAAACCAAAAAAACAGAAAAACGTCGTTTCATTGTCGGTAGAAAAGTAGAACGACCCAAGTAACTTACACTGATCTCTATAATTAATTAATCTATGGTTAACGCTGCAGAGGCTGCTGACCGTAGACAGAGAAGTACTATAGACTTAATGATATCTCCTTTCCACTCCCACACGAAAGAGATGCAGTACAGCGATGTCAAACAAGATAGAATGGGACACAGCTATGTCTATATCCGTCCCTCACTGCGTGCCACGTTTTGAGTTGTTGCTCACAATGCATTGTATGGTGATCGTGAGCAACAAGTCGTACAAAAGTAGGTATTTCACAGTGTTATGATAATTTTAGTGTTAATTAAAGTCTTTAACCCGAAATAAAGAGTGCTTTAAGTTATTAAAACTGATCTAGAATATAAACAATGGTGCGTTGTAGCGTTTTAATATTGTAGGTACTATACTTTATTACAAATGGCGGATTACATATTTTTTCACAACTCCCTCAATATGGGCATCAAAATGAAAGGGCTTGACTCGTAGAACACTATACTCTATGATAAATTTCAAATCCAAGATGGCCGCCACCACAAAATGGCGAATTACATTTCTTTTTAATTTCACATGGGGGTGTTTTAAATTTTCAATTTACACTTGTTATAGACTAGCGCTTGACTGTGATCTCACCTGATGGTAAGTGACGATGCAGTCATCGGATAAAAAAAAATACAAGGTGCATCTGGCCTGTCAGGGGATCAAGTAAGGGTGGATGTAGATACTGTTTTTTTTTTCTTTTTACAGGGTGTCGAAAGGTCGTAGAAAGGAATTTTGTTCTTCTTGTTTTGAGAATTTTTTAGTTTTTTAGGTTCAAATCAGTTTAAAATTAAGTTTTATATAAGTACAACTTATTTCGATTCTCATTTTTGTCACTTTAATTATAGCATTTAAATAATTCTTTACATTTTTGTCTGGTGGGAGGCTTTGGCCGTGGCTAGTTACACCTACAGTCAAAAACGTGCCGCCAAACGATTTAGCGTTCCGGTACGATGGCGTGTAGAAACTGAGTAGGGGGATTGTATTTAGACAACCATACCCCTTCCAAGTTAGCCCGCAAGATGGTAATCTTAGACTGCATCGTCACTTACCTTCAGGTGAGATCGCAGTCAAGGGCTATCTTGTCATCGAATAAAAAAAAAAATTTAATAACTTAGTAAGGTGTGGTCATCTTCAAAGCTCGGAGTTATGAATTAGCAGAATACGGGACTGTTTGCTGGGGGTCAGGGTGGATGTAGGGGTAGGGGTAGGTACTCACTGTTGGGGTTGATGCGGTAGGTGGGCAGAGCGGTGACGTCAGCGAAGGTGAAAGCGCGGCACAGGTCGAGGGGTGACTGGCCGAGCAGCACGCTGGCTGTCAGGCGGATCAGAGCTAGAAAAAAGCAGCTTCGTCTCAATTTATATAATAACTAGCTTTTGCTGGCGGCTTCGCTCACGTTAAATTCGATTTTTTAAACGCCTTTTTTACCCCCTTAGAAGTTGAATTTTCAAAAATGCTTTCTTAGCGGATGCCTACGTCATAATAGCTGTCTGGATGCCAAATTTCAGCCCGAACCGTCCAGTGGTTAGGGCTGTGCGTTGATAGATCAGTCAGTCAGTCAGTCAGTCAGTCAATCAGTCACCTTTGCCTTTTATATATTTAGAGACTAGATGATGCCTATGACTTCGTCCACGTGGGTAAAGGACAAAGGTTTTAATTCCCGCGGAAACTCTTTAATTTTCCGGGATAAAATGTAGCCATCTCCATTCCGAAATTCGTTGAAAGCATTTCTTATTGTTCATGTATTTTATCGAAATGTTTAAAACGCAAAGGTGGCTGACTTACTGATTGATCTTTCAACGCACAGCTCAAACCACTGGACGGATGTTGAAATTCGGCATACAGATAGCTATTAGGACGTAGGCATCCGCTGAGAAAGAATTTTTGCAAATTCAACCCCTAAGGGGGTACAATGGGCAAAATAGGGATTGGAAAAATTTAACTTAATGTGAGCGAAGCCGCGGGCAAAAGCTAGTTGTTTAATAAACATCATGTCTTTCCTTTTGTACAAAACTGTGAATTTCAACTTTTCAATCACGCTAGGTACACAAAAAAATTGATAAACCATGGTTTTTTCAATAAAAACTTTCTTTTAGTGCCCAATAACTCCGTAAGCATTACGATTACAAGAAAAATGTATATAATCATTATTATTTCAAATTTAATCAGCTTCAATTATGTAGTAGTAAACTTTTACCTCATTTAAACGGTTCTCGAGATATTAACAAAAAACCAAAAAAAAGTGCCCTGTTTTTGCTAATTGCCGCTAGAGCTCGCTTCGGATTCATGAGGACTTTTGATATAAATCGATGTGCAAAGTTTCAAATCTTTCGGAATTTTTCAGAGGTTGGGTCATTTTTTGACTGGACTATTCGAGTTTACAGTTTAAAGACTTGAAAGCCCTACTCGAGTTAAGGACTATCTTGTCCTCCAATAAAAAGAAACTGTTCTGGTGGAGGAGGGAGGTTCTCACGGTAGATCCCGTGGTAGGAGTATTGGAAGACCGCGTCTTCCCGCAGCGAGTAGTGCTGGATGACGGTGCGCGTGGACTGCAGCTCCAGCCCTGGGCAGTCCAGCGCGAGCACCAGCCGGTTGGAGGCCAGGTTGATACTGAAAGGAAGACAAATACACAAGAAGAGAATAGCATAATTTTTTATTCAAATAAACTTTTACAAAGTGCTTTCGAATGCACTAGAAGGTCCACTTGCACCAACCCCCTTAATATATTTAAGGTATTTTTTTATTATTCAATGACAAGATAGTCCTTTCGATTTCACTTATGTTGAGTGACGATGCAGTCTAAGATGGTAGCGGGCTAACTTGGAAGGGGTATGGCAGTGTACATTCAACCCATACCCCTAATCGGTTTCTACACGCCATCGTGCCGGAATACTAAATCGCCTGGTGGCACGTCTTTGACGGTAGGGTGGTAACTAGCCACGGCCAAAGCCTCCCACCAGACCAGACCAGAGACAATTCAGAAATAATGAATTCCCAAACTGCCATTATGATTTCCAAAATTTGAGATCGCTGTTGTAAGAACAATTAATTGTAAGAACGTTTTTTTTCATACTTTGGACATTGTTGTTATGTATTTCTGCTATGTTTGGCAGATTGAAGCACTATAAATTGTTTATGCACATAGTTCGAAGAGCATAGGTCGATGGGGTCCCAAGGTGCTGGAGTGGCGACCCCGCACCGGGAAGCGCAGTGTTGCCAGACCCCCCACTAGATGAACCGACGACATCAAACGAGTCGCAGGGAGCCGCTGGATTGACTGCGCAAGACCGAGGCCTGTGGAGGTCCATGCAAGAGACCTATGTCCAGCTGTGGACGTATATCGGCTAAAAAGAAGAGAAATTGTTTAAGACCTTGTATACTCAATCTTTGCGAATAAATTGAATTGTAGGACTTTCTTGTCATAAAACAAAAAAGCCTAGTTAGTAGTTAAATAAAAATACGTACTAATACTCAGATATCTCGCACTTATCATGGTTCCTTATGATCAGGTTATTGTCGATGTTAGTGGAGTTAAAGAACGGCACGTCGGTGCGGAACCTCCTGATCTTGTAGGCGGCAGGCACCGACCCCCTAACGTGGGGGTTGCAGGTTGACAGGGAGGCCAGGCTGCGCGCGATGCAGCGTACAGACGCACAGGGTCGCACGATGCTGGATGGCACTGGAAGGAATTTCAAATAGAATAGAATACAAATATTGTTTATTCAAATAAACTTTTACAAGTGCTTTTGAATCGTCAATAAATCTACCACTGGTTCGGAATGCCCTTCCTGCCGAGAAGAGCCAGCAATAAACTCGGCGGTTGCTCTTATCAAAAAAAGATTTTTTACAATAGGTAATGAAACTATGCTATGTACACAGTGCTTCCATAATGAAGTTTCAAAAATGCATAAAATCTACATTTGCATGTTACAATCCATGTTAAGCTATAAAGCAGACCCATTCCCGTTGGTGGCACCCGTTCACGAGCATGACGCATGATCCAGCCATTGCTTCGCTCAACCATATTTGAGGGAACGTAACAACCCGCACCACACGACACCACCACAGACATGTTTAAAGAGAGCATGAGATACTTAGGCTACCCATGTTAAGGAATCGAACTGAATTCTAATATTAAAATACTCATTTTAAGACAAGACTGTGGTAGATACCTACTTAACAGTGCGTAGAATGCCGGAAAAACCATACCTTTATATGCTATCCCCGATTATAATTATGTAATAACTGCTAAAGTTTCATTGGAGACAAGGTTTAAGTATTAGCCAAAGCCTCCCACCAGACCAGACCAGAGACAATTCAGAAATTATAAATTCCCAAATTACCCCGCCGGGAGACCTCCCAATTAGAAGACCACTGTTAGCGAAGTTGGGTAAAAATGGATTTTTTTTGGTGGGAGGCTTGGCCATGGCTAGTTACCACCCTACCGTTAAAGACGTGCCGCCAAGCTATTTAGCGTTCCGGCACGATGGCGTGTAGAAACCGATAAGGGGTATGGGTTGAATGTACACTGCCATACCCTTCCAAGTTAGCCCGCTACCATCATAGACTGCAAGTTGCAACGTCACTTACCATCAGGTGAGATCAGTCAAGGACTATCTTGTCATTAACTAAAAAAAATATATATTTACCAGCCGCACAAGCTGTGACCGTCAAGAAGAGGATGGTTTTCGACAGCATTGTTCAGCCGGTCGGCAGCACGCTCCGTTCAAGACTGAACTATTGTTTAAAACAATTGCAACTAAATATTATATTGCTTTATAATTTTTTTGTTTAAAATAAGTCAATACTTACAGGTTACATTGAGTTATGTATACCTATAGTCAGAGGGAGCAGCCCTAATAAATCCCGCGTCAAAAAACGCCATCAACATGCTACCATCCAAAGTGCAAGCCATAGCGTGAATTGCACTGGTATACTAAGTTCTTGTAAGTTACGAGAGCGCGTGAGCTTTACTTGTGGTTTCGTCGTGCACATGCAAATTGTGTAAGCGTTAGAAGCCTAGGTGGAAGCGGTCAGGCGCACTTATACAGATACGACAAACACACACAATCATGAGTCACGTGCCCTCGTGAATTGCAAGAACTGTATCTAATAAGTATAGTGCAATATCACTCTGCTCATACTCAAGACAGAGGATAATATAAGACAGATTTATGTCAGGACATATTATGTGTGTCTCGTTTTAACTCTGTCTCAAGTTCAAAGTGTCTGAAGTGTGAGCTTAGGTTTAGCTCACATAGCTTCGGCATCTTTCAACCAGTTGTATTTTTTTATCTTTTATGTTTCTTTGTAATTGGGGTTCATAATGTGTGCCTATTCATTTCATTTTTCAGAAATTAGGTCATCCGTAGGAGAGCTAAAGTCACCGATATAGCTCAGCGATTCGCGATTTTAATGCTGTCGGAACAGTTAGGAGCAGTTTTTTGAGACATTGCTGCCTCTAGTAGTTACATAATAAGTCAACTCTATGACTTATAACAAAAACGCAATTAAAAATCATTTATTTTCGCATATTGAAAAGAAATTAACACATTATTTGGACAGCTGAAAGATTTCAGTATAAGAAATAAAAGTTGACGTAAACTATTGATTCTATTGCAACGTAAAATATGCATTTCTGTCTATTTATGACTAGCTTTAGCCCAAGACTTCGTTAAAAAGTATATTTATAAAGGTCTCGGGTTCGATTCCCGACGGGGGCGATTTGGGGATTGATAAATTTTTGAATGGTCTCTGGTCAGGTCCTGGCGGGACGCTTTGGTCGTAGCTAGTTACCACCTTACCGTCAAAAACTTGCCGCCAACGTTCCGGCACGATGACATGTAGAAACTTGATTAGGGGTATGGGTTGAATTTACACTGCCATACCCCTTCCGAGTTAGTCCGCTACCATCTTAGACTGCGTCGTCACTTACCATCAGGTGAGATCGCGATCGAGTCAAGGACTATCTCGTCATCGAATAAAAATTTTTTTATCGAAGATTGCTTAAGGATTTATTCTTCATATCAATTGACCAGCTTTTGCCTGCGACTTCTTTCGATTTTTCAAACAAAAATTTTCCTTAGGGGTTGAATTTTTTAAAAACTTTTCTGAGCGGATGTCCACGTCATAATAGCTATCTATATGCCCAATTTCAGCCCGATGCTTCCAGTGATCTGAGCTGTGCGTTGATAGATCAGTCAGTCAGTCATCTTTTTAACCGACTTCCAAAAAGGAGGAGGTTATCAATTCGGCGTATCTTTTTTTTCTATGTATGCCCACCGATTACTCCGGGGTTTCTGGGGGGCGATTCAGACCTTGTCGATACGGTTAGATATCGATCTCGTATAAAAAAATTTTGTCGTGTGATTCAGAGCGTTTGGTTTGAGGATACGATTCGGTATCGACTACGTTATCGACATCGACAAGATACATTCGATTACAAGAGCATTTACGAATTGAAAATATATGTTATCGTACGGCATAGATAAAAAGGGTCTTTCTATATTCTTTGTCGTACGGTAACAAACCGAATCGATCGATAAATAAGTTATCGGAAGGGCTAAAATAAGAATCGGGGGGCTGGACCGATTCACGCGATTTTCCTTTTATATATTTAGATATCCATCCTTAAAAACTGTCAAATGAAACAGTTTTTCCTACTCGTTTTTCCACGACAGACACAGCTGTGTTTACAAACTGCACACAAATTAGGTATACCGGCTGTAACTAATTTACATAATATAATATTATGTACAGTTTAAATTAACCCATATATTTTCTCTCTCATGCGCGAGACGCCAAACAAAATATTATGTAGTTTTCACGAATTACTTCTTCATTTATCGTCGGGGATAGTGCAAAACCGCGTAACTAGCATTAGTAGTACATTAAAATCCATTTTCATACGTTTGTGGTCAAATCAAAACCGCGTAAGTGTCGTAGCGACGAAATTAATCAATTTAAAAGATATCTATTTTTATCAATACATAGAACACATGAATTAATACTCTCTGTGTAAAAATTAGCCCAATAGCCGTAGAAATAAGAATAAATTTTTACCTTCCCCTGTGAAACTGTGACTAGTGTAGTTCCGCGGTTTTTACCAATGGTACATACGCGGTTTTACATTATCCCCGACGATATGTATAAAAAGAGGAATGGTAAGTACTCTCTGTACCGGTACTGATAAATAATTAATACATGCTATTTAGATTTGCGTTAGTAAATCACGCCGCAACGACTGAACCGATTTGGTTGAAACTTAGCACAGAGATAGATTATAGTCTGGAATTACATATAGGCAACTTTTAATCCCGGAAAATAAGAGAGTTCCCGCGGGAATCAAGAAATCTTAATCCACGCAAACGAAGTCGTCATTAACTAGTTTTTTATAACGCGTAGTTTGTTTTTAGAGGCTTACTTAAAATTCGATGGGTTTAAGATAGGATTTAAAATAAAAACGCACAAGTTTGGCTTAAAAATCATTTTAATAACTATTGTACATTAATAATTATAATAATCATAATATTAATAGTTTTTAAATAGTTACGGGTATTGACGCAACGAACACACACGCACCAAGCGTTACTTACAGTAGGATCACACAAGCGACAAAAATGTCGCAAGACAAAAATGTCGTAAGACTATCGCAAGGCAAAATTCCTAACATTCCGTACGTACAAAACATAAAGGCATTCGCACACAACAGATGGCTGTATATTGATACGACAAAAAAAAACTCAACCTACGATAAATCGTCTGATTTGTGTAATCTACCCTTATTTCATGTACATGATTTCAAAATGGTCTGTCTCACATCGCGGTATGTAGGAATGCGACAAGACAAAATGTCGCTAGTGTGATCTCACGCTTATAAATTCAAAGTTAAAGCTGCTCGCCCCCCGGCCACAGAACTCAATACAAAAAGCTTACAAGATAATAATAAAAGTTTAGACAACGACTAAGCAATACACTACAGATAATAATAATAAGTAGACAAGAAAAAGTAAATTCGCGATGTATTGTGCAATGTGGCCGGTTGGCATTCAACTTTACATAGTGAGTTGTATAATTGACTGTATATTTGCGCGCTTTAGTATAAATACTGTATGAATACAAACAATGTACATTTAAAGCTATTTACATTTTTTTTGTGTGATTTTTGATGTTATTAAGAAAAACCTACATAATTATTATGAATCAATATCACTATAAACTGTTTCTTTTCATAACGATTTATACAATCATTTTTCTAATAACCATACATTTTTTCAGAAATCTGACTATGTATATAGAAGGTATAGTTTTAGTAGACAGAAGAAAGAACATGATCATTTGTATAATTAAGACAATTTGCTCAACGCAGTAACAATATCAATTATACAACCCATTATCGTAAGCTTCGTTTATACATTACATGTCATAGTGTATAAATAACAATAAATAACAATGATTACGAATGTGTACGAAATTATACAAAGCAATCAATGGTAACTTCTCGTTCTATTACACATAATTTCAGGTTACTTTGATTCTGACGTATTTATTTTTCAATACCGCTTGGAAAAATACCAAATCGAAATACCTATTATATAGATATATTTCAAGCCTTTTAAGTATGACATTTATATTCTGCGATTTATGACTCTAGGCAAGTCGAGCGATCTAACTTTAAAAGTATGGTTTCTTTCGTATCCCAAATATACGTTTCATGCTATCAAACGTTTTTTTTTCACTGTCAAATGATTGTTCTTGTACATGTATATAAAATGATAGAATATTTAATTATATTGTAATGACTGACAATATCATACAATTTTTTACAGTGTATTCATTAAATCACCTGTAAGTTAAATGCCAGCTTGGAGTTAGGATTAATTTTACTTAACGCACTGTATTGTGACTGTTGCGTTTAAATTGTTTTCATAAAAAATCCCCACGTAACTTAATTTCAACTTGTTATTTAAAAAAACTACGACATGTCATGTATAAATAAAAAATGTGGTCGAATTTCAATATGTTATTAATATTTTAATATTATAACTCAATACATACTCGAGTATTGTTGACGTCAAATTTTAAACTAATGTTTGTTAATACTTACGTTTGGCGATGATTTTTTTTACCACTGGAATGTAGTGGATGGAGAAATTATACAACACATTATATTCATGGATCTCATATTATACATCTCACGTTCTCATATTGTATAAAGGTCTTCACCCACTATATATGTATTTTATACAATTTTAGAGAAGATTAACGCAAGTAATAAAAAAAATTGTTTAAAACCTACGTACCTATGTTGTGATGTACAAAAAAAAAATTCGTTACAATTAAAATAAAACGTAATTCGAGATTCATCACACATTGAAACCAGACCACACACTAAAAAAACACAAATTAAATTACATAAATAACAGGAATAGTTTAATTTATAAACGTTCAAGATAAAAAAAAGGTATTAGTACACTAATTGTATTAAAGCGTTAAATTGTAATAACGAGACGTAAAAAAAAAAAGATTGTAAGTGTTTTTTTTTTTTATTATAAACATTATGTTAATATCATTTTTTTTTTTGTGATAAAATGTTATGATTTTTATTGAAATCCCATGGTTTTTGTTCGTGTACAATTTCAATTATACATTTTTAAGAACCAATTTCAATTATACATATTTAAGAACCAAAGTGTCTAACAATATAATGAAATATCAATCTTAAAATGGTATAAAGCATAAAAAAATTACAAGCAACAATTATATCAGAAATTTTAACCACATAACTGAATGTATACAAGAAATTATACATTTGAACATGTTACATTAAAAAAAAAGATTTACAAATAGTATAATCCTACATAATCGTTTAAAACATTTAACGTAATTTATTATTCCAACAGGCATACATTCATACATTTAGATGTATTTATAACTAATACAAACATGATATTGTTAGCTGACGTCACGCACCAGAAACGACTGTGATTGGCTGACATGTTTATGACGTCATAATAATTCGTTGCAACCAATGGTGTGCGTTTTACAATATTGATCACCCCGAACTTAATTCGGGCTTAATAAATTCGTTACATTACATACTTAAATAAACGTAAAATTCTTTTTACAAAACCGACTTCAAACGCCACTACAAAGTATATCAATTTTGCCTATAAAATTTGAAGAGTTCCCTCGATTTCTCCGGGATCCCATCATCAGATCCTGATCTGATGACAATGGGACCACCTGGGAAGTATACCCTTGCATACAAAAAAATAATTTTCCAAATCGGTCCGGGCGTCTTCGAGTAATCAGGGAACATAAATATAAAATTAAAAAAAAAAAAGAGATTTCGACGAATTGAAAACCTCCTACTTTTTTGGAAGTCGGTTAAAAAATCAATTATTTAGATACGGTCTTGTGTCAATAAAGATCATAGAAAAAAAATCCACCCGATTTTTTCTATTTTGGCGGTACATATATAGCAAAAGAATTTCGTTGATCTTTGTACATAATATATATGTATAGTGGCCTATATATAACGTATTTACTTGTATTAGTCATAAATATCTCACTAACAATATCTTTTGCTTCCTACGTGCTTTGAAAAGAGATGCATCTCTTTCTATGCACTTATGACGTCACAATATGCGTCACGAATATCGGAAAAGTTTGGAAGTTAGAGGTCTGGAGACATACAGGGTCTTTCCGACCCGCTTGGAATGGGTTTGACCTTTAAGGTGCCAGTCCACTAAACTGAGTGGAGATTAAAAATGGCTTCAAAGTGGAAAAATATTCAATTAATAATTTTTATTTGATAATTTTTTTTTTAAATAAGTTTCTTTTTGGAAAAAAAAATATAGATGTGGAACATAAAACTTTTTTGGGCTTTTTTTTAATTTTTTTCTGGATACCATTCCGTTTATTTGACTTCCAAAAAAAGGACATTTTTTCAACATTCGTGACGAATACCATTTAACAGACTTCCGTATTAGTTTGCAACGACGTACATATACATGGTCGGATAAGGGGGGTTCCCAACCCAAAAGGGGGTCATACCCCTTTTCGGGTTAAGACCCGAACATCCTGTATAAGTATTACAGTAAATAATGGAAAAGTAACATTTTTCATTACTCGAAACAACAGTAATTTTGGTTAAAATCACAAATTATGCTTTAGCCAAAGCTCAGTGCGATTGAATCACTGAACTCTATAATTAATCTATGATTAAAACTGACCTTTTTTTGACGCCATTTTGGAATTGAGTGACGCCATCTTGGCGCTGTAAGCACTAAGGAGATACGAGTGTCTCTGGTACTAATCCTTTCTAATATTATAAATGCGAAAGTGTGCTTGTTTGTCCTTCAATCACGCCGCAACAAAGCAACGGATCGACGTGATTTTTTGCATTGGTATAGTTCAGGAGCGGGACAGTGACATAGGCTTCTTTTTATCCCGGAAAATCAGAGATCCCCGGGGATTTTTAAAAATTAAATCGACTAGTAGGTAATATTGCAAATGGCTCAACAAACTCTATAATTAA
Organism: Hipparchia sbordonii; assembly: GCA_038048805.1. Lineage (NCBI taxonomy): Eukaryota > Metazoa > Arthropoda > Insecta > Lepidoptera > Nymphalidae > Hipparchia > Hipparchia sbordonii. The sequence continues at coordinate 585,490 of CM076118.1, read as the reverse complement.
ATAATCTATGATTTCAGTGTTGCTCTTGTATGATTTCATAGATTAATTATAGAGGTTAGTACGCCATTTGCAATATTATTAGTTCTAAAGACACTTGTATGTCAAATGTGGCGCTTCAAATTGATCCATAATTAAGCTGTCACTTGTAGTTATCACATCCAGTGTCAATCATAGATTAATTATAAAGATCAGAGGATTGAATACATAATTATTATAAAAATGTATTTTACACCGACTACAAATCTATTTCCTTAGTCGACTTAAGAATCTGCCGTAATCTCGAGCTTCCATACAAACGCAGATTTGCTTTTAGAAACTATACAGGGTGTAAACAGAGCCTTGTGTCCTTATTAATTGTAAAACTTTCATTTTTCATTATTTTTTTGTAAATATTTCCAATATATTAAATACGTTAGCTTTCATTTTTTATCATATTCATTAATACTTATAAGTATCATTTTATCATTATTGTTTGCATGATAATCCGCGAATGTTATATATACTTGTAATTGATATACATATCAGTGAGTATTAAAATTTTTGTAAATGTTTTTGTGAATGTATTTAAGTAAATAAATAAATAAACCAGGGATTCAGGGTCGCTCAGTGTTGGAATTTTTCATCGGTCTCTTCGTGTTCCGTACCGGAACAAAGGTAACACAACTTGGGGTTTTTCTCTTTGTACTTTTTAAAATTCGTGGGTTTGATCCTCGGGCGCCCTCTTGCGGCGGAGTTAAGGCTGGTGACGGCCTCTCATTGGTCGGATCCGCGCGCCTGGCGCCACTGTGTCTGATGCGGCGAGAGAAAAATTATTACCTGCCGATCGATAAAAGGATAAAAAGGTCAATAAGAATAAACGCGCTTTTTCCAGTTTATTTCCCTATTTTTTCTTTATACGCGGTGAACCTCAGTGGACAAGACCAGTGACCAGTGACCTTAGTTTTTGTGCTCAACGGAAAGGAAGAATTATACCGGGCCCGGTAAGGTGACAACGCGAGGCGGTCAAAGGTAGGTGCTCGGGCGATTCATTCCCACTTTCCAATTTCCATATTGAACACTTCGTGATTTTGACAACTTTTTTCAGGTTACGTTTGTGTGGAAGCTCGACCTAACGGAAGACTTAAGTACGCTAAGGAAAAAATAGATTCGTTATATGTATTAACATAACCGCTTCGACACTCCACCGCATCTTAAGGCCCGTTCAGACGTGCCACAATCGACTACAATTCAGTTGCTAAACTAGATTGTAATACGGCCACCGAAAGAAAGCGTTTTTGGCACCTGTCGGTTTGCCATACAAAACAAAAATATGTGGTTGACTTTAACCTTGTTATAGCGATTTTTTTTTATCAAAGTGTTAACTTACACTTAAAGGAAATGCCCAAATAGATTTATAAATACATATCAAAAATTCCGAGGCCGGCGGGATTCGAACCCAGATCTCTCAGGAATCGCGCCCTGAGTGTGTTAACCGTTACAGTACGGCCAAATTAAATTGTTATAGCGTTATACAGATGAAAGGGAAAAATATTTTCTTCAATTATTTCTGTCAAAAATACATTCTCTTGTCGGCCGTACTATAAGTTTTTAACTGGCGACATTTTAGCCGCTATGGCGTGGCCCGTATGAATGGACGCTAAGTTCTTATATCGAGATATATACAACTCAATTCATCCAACATCTCTCTACGTAAAGGCACCAACACACTCAACAAAGTCTTCGAGAAAATGTCTTAAATACAAAAAAAAACAGTAACTTTTGAGTATCATGACATAATCCTTCAGCCGTGGAAAATCTATGGCTATTTATTCCGCGCGCGGAAAACCGACAAATCCGCGATACTGAACTGGAATTTTTTTCAAATACATAGAAATATTACTTTATTTTGTCTGCATGTCTTTTTTTGTCCCTATTTCTTACTGTTGACATAAAACGTTTAAAACAATAGAAAAAAAAACGCATTTTTTTTTCTTTATTTTCCTAATTTTGTAGATCATAGCGAACGAAGCCACAGTCACAGTATGACAGTTAAAAATACAATACTGTACAATTTACCAAATTCAATAATTTACATCGCGAGATATTAACGACTATATTACAACGCCTTTAAGGTCGAAATTACATTGATTGTATAATTTTTTTGGTCTAAAAGACATTAAACTTCCGTTTCGCTGTTAATGTTTCGTGAACGAGATGTGCTACCGGCCTAATAGATATCATTGTAATTTCGACCAAAATCCAAATCTTAAAATTCAAATCTTATTCCAAATACAACTTTATCGATTCATATCTAACAGAGCGTAGTGGAGACCAAAACAAAGCAAAAAAATTGAAAGGTAAATAATTTGACGTTTAAAGTTCACATTTGCCATAATTCTGTTTCGCTTTAAGACTTGCAGAAATTCCACATTGAATTTCTTGTGAGTTACACAACTATCAACACACTTTTTTTAAATTCCGTGGAATTCCCGGATTTCTATGGCACTTGTAAAATATGAACTCTAAACCTCGAAGTACACACATATATTTTAATTCATTACATTGTAAAAACGTTCCGACGCGCTCCGTTAGATGTGAATCGTCCTTCAAAACGAATCCTCGAGAACATTTCCCTACGTCCTAACTAGCATATCTCGACAAGATAAATTCAAAATCTAAAACCTGACTATAACACCCGAAAAGCATTACCAAATACGAACGGTTCATATTTACATAGATTAATTGTATCCCATAAAATGCTCACAACTGAGTACAAGTCTCCTTTCAGAGAAGGGTTATAGGCCCATAGTACACCACACTGGCACAATGCGAGTTGACAGACTTCACACACATTCGAGAAGATTATGGAGAATTGGAGAACTCTCACGCGTGCAGATTTCCTCACGATATCTCCCTTCACCATTGAAGCATGTGATATTTAATTGCCTAAACTATCTTCCGAACTACATAATAAGTTCTTTCATTTGATACCAAAACGATTTCTCCCTAAAATACGTATTTTTTATCCGCCATATTGGTTTTGTCATGACGTCATAACGCCGATTGACGTCCAACTAGATACCTGAAGTTTATTTTCCCCGTACCGTATCTTTGTTGTATCCGCCATGTTGGATTTATCGTGACGTCATGTAGTCTAAGTAAAGTGAACAATTGAACAAGTAGTTTAGCAATTAGCAGTTATGAGGGAATGATGAACCGACAAACAAACAGACAGACTGCTAAACGCAAACCTGTCAAACAGATAGTCAGGTATTTAATTTCGAGAACAATCACTACACTATCTAGCATATTATTTTGAATGTGAAATTAAATCATCTACGTCCTAGCTTTTTAATTTTTCGAAAATGTCTTAACTCTTTACCATCATCAATTTATACAGCTTAAGAGGAAAATAACGGCCACAATTATACAAATCGTTATCCGACATGTAGTTAAAATATATCTGTTTGTATAACTTATTTTTTTTTATCACAACAGTTTGTATAATCGAACTAAATACTCAGTTCATTGTTTTTAGTGTTTTTTTAAATTAAGATGAACATAAAAAATAAAATTGCCATTTTTATTTGCAAATTATTTTGAGAATTCTATGAGGAACTCAAGTTTAAAGTATTCAAATCGACTGTTCCGTAGGACAAAGTCTCATCTGCTAAATTCACAACTTGAAAGGAGGTAGGTTGATAAGGCCCAAAATCCGCCCCTCATACACTCGAAAAAAAAAGTTCCAGATTCCGACAGATTGTAAATGTATTTATATACTTGAAGATATAAACTTTATTGTAATATAAAGTTTAGGTGATAAAAAAAATAGTAAGTTACAGAAAATATTACCCAAAAAGAGAGTGTTTCTTTTACTTTTCTTACATTTTCATACATTTTAGTCGGTTTTTAAGCTTTGATTTAATATTTTAGAATGAAGCGCTCCATGAACCAAAATAAATTAATACTCATATAAAAGCTTATAAAAAGGAGCATCATTATCAGTTACGTTTACCATGGTTCATGGAGCGCTTCATTCTAAAATATTAAATCAAACCTTAAAAAACGACTAAAATGTATGAAAATGTAAGAAAAGTAAAAGAAACACTCTCTTTTTGGGTAATATTTTCTGTAACTTACTATTTTTTTTATCACCTAAACTTTATATTACAATATAGTTTATATCTTCAAGTATATAAATACATTTACAATTTGTCGAAATCTGGAACTTTTTTTTTCGAGTGTATGAGGGGCGGATTTTGTTGCCTTATCAACCCACCTCCTTTGAGCCTTAAAAGTAACATCTGCAAGGCTCAAATCTCAAGTAATGAATTTTGCAGATGAGACTTTGTTCTAGGGAACAGTCGAAATTGTTTGTTTTTAAATAATAAACAAAACCGTTATTGATCAATATTATATATTATTTTGGAATAAACTAGAGACCGTTATTTCACTAATCAAAAATCGTTATTTGCGCATAGCAACTAATAGTCATAACTTGTCAAATGTACAGTCAGAGAAAAAGATTCCGTATCTATATCTGCCATATCTACGCAACTCTAGCTATTTTATCTGTCATGTTTCTATGTATAATTTTGGTAATGTAATGTATAATTGGAAAATTAACCTAGTTTTAACAGTTATCCAATTTTTTATTTATTCCTCTAACTGTACTTTTCCATACATGATTTATTTTTACGCATTATAGAATTATAATTTTAATTTTTAAAAATCGCGCCAAATTAGTCCATACTTTACGAATGAAGTTCGTAACCTTAAAATGTATATGTAATGGTTTTCATACACTACACAGGGTATGTACCGAAGACTTACCAGCCGTTATTAGTCAATTTGGTAAAATACTTCTTATTTCTACGGTTGAATATCAACTTTGTAAGTTTTTTTTAATAAAATTCACGCGTAATCACTCTATGTAGTGAATTAAAACCCTCTTTTCTGTTGAAAATCTCCATATTAAAATACATACTTACATAACTAATAGATAAAAATCTACTATTTATACAAGGCGTTATGCATTATACAATATATTTATATACTATACAATATTTTATAATTATTATAAACTCCATTTCGCAAAGTATATCCTAAAGACACACGCAAAAGCACGCAAATTTTTCGAAGCGACATTTCGAGATTGGAGAGCGAGAAGAAAGTTGATAACCCACAAAACGGAATTTTCGTGGCAAATTCGTAATTTTCCCACGAAGATATGTATATCTTGAAGTGAACGCAAACTAAGAAATAAAAAAGCTTAATTAGATTAATTTTTAACTCGATATTCCTCACATGAACGCTTAAGTTTCATGAGGATGGATTAAATTGTTTGGTAGTTTGTTTTTTGTAAATATTTTGAAAAATAAATGAAAAAAAGGTCTATGAGACTTGAAAAAGTAAATACCCAAAGAGAAAGCATTGCATTGCAACAAAAGTAAAAAAGATGCATATAAAAGTTAAAAAAGACACATACAAGAATCGTACCTGTAGGGTTAGTATAGGATCGTATTACGATTCGATAGCATTAGCATCAAAGTAAAATGAACCATAAACTCATAGACTTAGAGCTCAATTTTGTCTATGCATTCTTATACGTTTACGTATTCGGATACGCTCCAAATTAAAATTGGTTGTACTGACTTTTCGACTTTAATACAATACAGTTAAGGCTCGTTTTACTTTGACGCTAATGCCAGCGAATACGATCAATCGAATTAAATCTTATACTAACCCTACTGTAATAAAATAAACATAATTAATACTTTAATTATTTCACCTTGCTTTCCAATGTCTAAACGTCACCCGTTTAAAGCACACACATCTACCGACATCAGTTTTTCCGTCCGCGTATAATTTCTACACAACAAATAAATGCGATATCTAATTATACACTTCATTATGAATAAGAATTTTAATTATACAACACAACATTAATTTCTGCAATAGTAAAAAGTGAACTTAGTTTATGTTAAAAAATATATTATGACATTAGTAGGTGTTACAAACAAGAATAACTTTGTAAATAGTAAATGGGCATTACAAAAAAATGCATTTTTTTAAAAGTCCGGGATGCATTAACAAGGCGTTTACGACATTTTTTTTTCAAAATTGCAATTTGGATGAAGTTCTATTGCGTTGCTATTAATTGTAGTTCTATTTACTTCAATTGAAATACCTGCAATAAAACAACACACTTTGCCGGTCAGCAGTTGCAATACCGTTATTTTAATTATTGTAATAGAATAGGAGTTGCAATATCGTTATTTCACTGCAATTGAACAACAGACTTCGTTGTCGGTCGACAGTTGCTATACCGTTATTTCAACTACAGTTGAACAACAGTCTTCGTAATTGGTCGGCAGTTGCAATCCCGTTATTTCAACTGCAATTGAACAACAGACTTCGTTGTCGGTCGGCAGTTGCAATTCCGTTATTTCAACTACAATTGAACAACAGACTTCGTTGTGGGTCGGCAGTTGCAATTCCGTTATTTCAAGTACAATTGAACAAGACTTCGTTATCGGTCGGCAGTTGCAATACCGTTATTTCAACTACAGTTAAACAACAGACTTCGTAATTGGTCGGCAGTTGCAATATCGTTATTTCAACTGCAATTAAATAACAGACTTCGTTATCGGTCGGCAGTTGCAATATCGTTATTTCAACTGCAATTAAATAACAGACTTCGTTATCGGTCGGCAGTTGCGATACCGTTATTTCAACTGCATTATAACTTCATCAAAACTGCAATTTGCAGTTGGCTTGCAGTCCGCAAAACTGTTTTCAAACTAACGCAAAAACGATTGCCAACTTAATTCTGTCAAAACACAGGCCATAAATTTATTGAGAAAAGCAACAAAAAGAATACAGCAGATATATAGTTTAACGTTTTGGCAGATTGCCCATACAAAACCTGTCATCGTATTACTTGAAAGTTAAACAGGCTCTAAGTTAAAGAACCAAGTTATTTGTATGCAACATATCGCTGTAATAATAATATGTCAATGAAAAATATATGCACCAAAAGTTAGAATTACACTAGTAAATTATTACGCAAGTGGCTTACGGAAGTACACTTAAAGCAGAGATCTATAGAGCATGTTCTCACTCAACTGACTTAAGATAGAGGTTAAAAAGAGACACAAATATGCCCTGACATAAATCTGTCTCGTTTTAACTCTGTCTTGAGGCTGAGCTGAGTGAGAGTGCGGTCTGTAGATTTCAGCCTAAGACTTATAGGACTCTAGGGTTAGTATAAGATTTTATTCGATTTTAAAGTATTCGATGACATTAGTGTCAAAGTAAAATGAACCTTAACTGTGTAAATTTAAAGTCGCAAATTCAGTACAACTGATTTTAATATGGAGCCCGTATATGTAAGCGTATAAGGATGCATACACGAAATTCAGCTCTAATTCAATCTCGTTATGGATCAATGTACATTGATGCTAATATTATCGAATACGATCAATCAATTAAATTTTATACTAACCCTACCTGTAGGGTAAGTATAAGATTTAATTCGATTAATTCTATTTGTATTCGATGACATTAGCGTCAAAGTAAAATGAACTTTAAAAGTATCGGTTTAAAGTCATAAATTCAGTACAACCCATTTTAATATGGAGCGTATCCATACACATAAACGTATAAGGAAGACGTATAAGGATACAAGAAATTGAGCTCTAATTCAATCTAATTATGGTTCAATTTACTTTGACGTTAATATTATCGAATACGATCAACCCCCACTGTTTACATTACGTAAGTCACTTACTCATGTAAGGGATAAACTTACGTGAGTAAGGGCCTTTGCACACCACGTTTTTTAAACGCGCCGTTGACGCGCGTGTGTATCGATACAAAGGAAAACAAACTGCTCTGTAGGATAAAGCGTGCCGTCGACGCGCGTCAACGGCGCGTTTAAAAAACGTGGTGTGCAAAGGCCCTTATACTTACATTACAAGTGTAATTGCCGTCTTAAAGCTTCAATAAATCGAATGAAAACTCATGAAGAGGTGGAACGCCGTATACCGCTACACGAGGGAGAGGGAGATAGCGATGTCGGTGTCGGCGATGTCGGCGCGGATGTCGGCGATGTCGGCGTCGGTCGTCGGAGGCCGACGAGGCCGGCGCTGTAGTGTCGGCGGCGCAGCGTCGGCCTGTGTCCGACGCGGCGGTCAGTCGGTCTGCGTGCTGCGCGTGGCGCGGCGCGGTCGCCGCTACGAGTGTGACGCGCCTTTAGCCGCTTCCTCTCGCTGTTTGCTGATGTACACCTGATGATGATGACGATGAATGAATGAATGAATATACTTTTTCACCTAACTAGCTCAAAAAGCGCGCCTTTGCTATCTAGAAGCAGTGAGCAAAAGCCGTTTTTGCTCACCCAGTGAGAAAAAGTATTTAGAACACTCTGGATTGACATTTCCTTCTTCAAATTCAAATCAATTTATTGCAGATTTTGGTACATACTGGTTTTATAATATTATAAAATGTCCGGCCAAATACCCTGCGGCATGCAATACTTAATATTAATATTAATTTAACTGTACTATTTCCCATTCATCGTCTCAAGAAAAGTTTAGAAATCTTGTGTATAATATTTTATACCTTAACGTTTTATTTCATAAACATTTTTTTACTCTCTATTTTATTATTTAAACTTTTGCCTTTTAATTAAAATGTGTGACTTGTGACTTTATAATTCTGTAAAACCAGAAATCGAACCCGAGACTTCGTCATCCGCGGTCTAACTTGCTAACCACTATATCAACGAGGCGGTTAAATACATGAACGCGACAATGCAGAAAGCGGCACTTTGCGCACCGCAGAGTTGTATTAATGTCAACACGAATTACTCACTTGCAGCAGCCTGCACTTGCTGACGGACAAGTGTTTCAAGTGCGGCTGCATGCGCTCCTCTCCCAGCGCGAACGTGAACGCGACCATGCAGAAAACGGCCGCTTTGCGCACCGCAGAGTTCTGGTGGTCGGCCAGCTGTGGACAAAGTTTGATTTTACTAACTAGCTGATCCAATAAAATAGTTATTTGTTCAACAAGATAGTAAAGTAAAGTTATGTTGCGAGTGCCTAGTTTGAACCCCGAGCGGGCGAAGGATTCTATAATAGAATTCTGAGTGAGGGATTCAAAGGCACAAGAAACAAAAACTTTGATATCGTGTGATACATACAACTTTTCACCTCACTAGTAGAAGTAATAGTAGTAGTAGTAGTAGTAGTAGTAGTAGTAGTAGTAGTTAGTTTTTAAGATTATATAATACACAGAATAAATAAATAAATTGTTCGAAAAGGGCGCCATTGTTGTCTAAAACCAGCGAGCAAAAGTCGTTTTTGCTCACTCAGTTAGAAAAAGTGTTGAACTTTTCTAGAGACAAGACTCTCACTGTGTGAGCAAAAACAACTTTTGCTCACTGGTTTTAGACAGCAAAGGCGCCTTTTTTGAGCTTTCTGTCTACTCGTCTTAACATTCATTGGATTGTATTTGTATAGTATTTAGGTATTTGTATTTGTATTGTATTGGACTTAGGAAACTTCATCGTGAAAGCACTCTATACACAACATAGTTTCATTACCTATTGTAAACATTTTTTTTGAAAAGAGCAACCGCCGAGTTTATTGCTGGTTCTTCTCGTCAGGAAGGGCATTCCGAACCAGTGGTAGATTCATTGACGATCCAAAAGCGCTTGTAAGAGTTTATTTTAATAAAAAATATTTCTATTTCTATTTCAATCTTTCATTCTAAATTCAAAATAATGCCCTCGGGAAAAAAAAATTTTTTTTAGCTCTACCCGGGACCTCGTCAAACTAACACGGGTGCTACTATACAGACCAACGAAGCGGTTATAATAAGTCAACATGACCATGAAGAAAACGGTCGCTTTGCGCACCGCAGGGTTTAGACCAACGGGTCTAAACTGTGCGGTGTGCAAAGCGACCGTTTTCGTCACGTCAGGGATTTTTTTTTAAATATTTATTACTATTAATTTCTGTTGTTGTCTCATCTTTTTTACTATTTGTTTTACATCATACGTCAGCCAGTTTTGTACACTAGTGGTACCTGTCCAACGCCCTCCATGAGCTGCGCGACCACGTCGTCGGTGAGCTCGTGCGGGCGCGCCTTGGCCACCTCCGTGGCCAGCTTCACGGCGCACAGCGAGGTGGGGTAGCCGCGCGTGCGGATCAGCGGCGTCAGCAGCAGCATCACCTGCGACCATCACCACCATTACCACCAGCCTCAGAGGTCTTACATACACCATCATCTTTTTTTTTTTTTCGTTGACAAGATAGTCCTTGCCTGCAGTCTCACTTCGTGGTAAGTGACATGCAGTCTAAGATGGTAGCGGGCAGTGGCGTGCACAGAGGGTAGGCATAATGCGGAAAAATGATATAAAATGGAGAAAATCGCCAGTACGAGTTATAAAAACTTAAGGGTAGGCTTTTTATAATTAGTACAATGCCTACCCTTAAGTTTTTTTTAAATTCGCACCGAAGATTTTTTCCATTTTATATCATCTGCCTACCCTGTAGCACATCCTGTGCACGCCACTGGTAGCGGGCTAACTTGGAAGGGGTATGCCCTAATTGGTTTCTATACGTCATCGTGCCGGAACGCTAAATCGCTTGGCGGCACGTCTTTGACGGTAGGATGGTAACTAGCCACGGCCAAAGCTTCCGACCAGATCAGGCCAGAGACCATTCAGAAATTATAAATGGTTAAATTGCCCCCGCCGGGAATCGCACCCGAGACCTTCAGTTATAAGATCACAGCGCTAAACTGCGCCAGGGAGGTCGTCAGGTGAGGGTGAAGTTGTGTTTGGTGGCGAACGGTTCGGTTGTAGATTTTGAATAATATAAACTAAAATATGTGAAAAAAGTGTATGCAATGCTATATTTTATTTTTTATACTAACAGATAGTAGTTTTTAATTACATAAAACCGGTATATTATATACAAGAAATGTACCTAGACTCGCTCCAAAATTGTGAATTTTGTATTAAGGGGTGACGGAAAATAATTTTTATAGTACTAAAAATAGAGATTTGAAACAAAATCAGTTCCGTAGATTTGGAGATTAATTTTTATTTCCATTTTATTTGGGTCGACTTAGTTACAATATGTTCCGAAAACCGCCCGATATCCGGAAACGCACTTTTAAGAGATCGTAAGGGGTCCTCACCTTCTGCGCGGGGCATGCGGCTGCTATGTGGGGCATTCCCACATCAATTGCCCTCATGATCTCCTTGCTGAGGGGTCCGTACGCGTTGATCAACTTGATAAGTATGAGGTCGAAGTAGTCCAGCCATTGCTCGCGCGTCTCCGGCCTGCGGCACAGCCAGATTAGCACCTTGACGGCTTCGGCCGCGGCTCGCTCGTTGGCCGTGCCCCAACCTTTCAACGAAGAGGATTTATTATAGAATAGAATAGAAATATATATTCTTTTGGCTGGATCATGCGTCATGCTCGTGAACGGGTGCCACCAACGGGACCCATTCCCGTCTGCTTTGTCTGCCTGTCTTAACATTGTCGACTAATTCACCTTTAAAACAAAAAAAAAATATCGGTTCATCCGTTCGGGAGCTACAATGCCAAAGACAAACACACAACTTATTTTTTTTTTTTTCTGAAAAAACTATACGTGTACGTACCACGGTAATAGTTTTAGTTGGAATTGACGATATTTCCATCTAGTTGCATGGACCGTGGTCAAGACGGGACAATCGATGCTGGTAAGCAGCACTGATGAGGTTTTGAGCGCACTTGCCTAGAAGATGCCTATTCACTCTTGCCTTGCCCTAAATATATCTACCTATCTCACCCGAGGGTTGTTGCGCGTTGGTCGCGATCTCTTCATTCTCTTTGTCGGCCGCGTTCTTGTTCAACGACAGAGTGGCCAACGCCACTCTCACTATGTTCCTGTAAACAACACATACTTTAAATCCCACAGATCTCGGTCTTGCGTCACTTGTATCCAGCCGCTCCCGCGACTTGATGTCGTCGGTTTGCCAACACTGCGTTTTCCGGTGCGACATCGCAACTCCTTGGGACCTTATGCTGAAATCTATAGACTGCACTCTCACTCAGCTCAGCCTCAAGACAGAGTTAAAACGAGACAGATTTATGTCAGAGCATTTTTGTGTCTCGTTTTAACCTCTATCTTGAGTCTGAGCTGAGACAGAGCACGCTCTATAGATTGCGCATCAGTGACCATCAGTCATTGACTTGTATCTTTAATCTATGATTAAAATTAGATTTGTTGACTCTATACAAATGACAGCTTAATTATGGATCAATTTGAAGCGCCACATTTGACATACGAGTGTCTCTGCAACTAATAATATTGCAAATGGCGCACCGACCTATGCCAAGATGGCGTCAATCGAATTCAAAATGGCGCTAATCAAATTTAAAATGGCGTTAATCAAATCCAAAATGGCGGTAATCAAATCTAAAATGGCGGTAATCAAATTCAAAATGGCGTTAATCAAATTAAAAATGGCGTTAATCAAATCCAAAATGGCGCTAATCAAATTCAAAATGGCGCTAATCAAGTAGGTCCAAGAAAGAAATCACAGCAGCTTGTTCATTATTAATCATGGATTAAAGATACAGGTTAGTGCCATTAACTCTTCGGACTATAGTAGGCTATATCCTGGAGTTGTCCGCCACTCACTTGAAGTACTCCTGCGGCTTCTTGCAGTCGCCGTACTTGAGTATCTCGTGCGTGGCCAGCAGCAGCCGCTCGGTGTGTTCGGCCGCGGCTGTCGACGCGTCCAGCTTGCTCAGCGCTTCCAAAACTTCCGTTTCTCGGAGACCGGCTGGGGAAAACGTAACACTCATTAACTGATTTTTTTTGCTGAACTTTTTTTTATTATGAGATAGGCTTGCGCTTGAATCAATGATGTACAGCATTGATGAGGTCTAGGTTGGAGCGCGCTTGCCTAGAAAATGCCTATTCACTCTTGTCTTGAAGGTACTCAGATTGTACGTGGCCTTGGTAACTTGACTTATATTCTCCTATCCCCTCCAAATAAGCGGAAAGCTTGTGCTAGGAGTGGATACGACAATAGTGCAATGGGTGTGGCTCGAACCTGAGACCTTTCAGTTTTCAGTCCGCACCTTAACCGTTGAGGCTTTGAATTTGCTTTCTGAACTCTTTGTGTTAAGTAAATTTTACGTTACGATGGGGTGGTAACTAGCCACGGCCAAAGCCTCCCACTAGACCAGACCTGAGACAATTCAGAAATTATAAATTCCCATATTGCCCCCGCCGGGAATCGAACCCGAGACCTCCCAGTTATAAGACCACAGCACTCACACACATGTGAAGTCCCTTTCATTTGATACCTATATTGAGGGAGTATTGTAATCCACCATTTTGTGGTGGCGGCCATTTTGGATTTGAAATATACCATATTGTACTAGTCAAGTCCTTTCATTTGATACCCAAATTGAGGGAGTTGTGAAAAAAATATGAAATCCGCCATTTTGTGGCGACGGCCATCTTGGATTTTCATCAAACGTAGCTAAGAATACTCCCGACTAATCCACCTTTCAAAAAACCAAAATCAAATTCGGCGCATCCGTTTGGCTGCTACGATGCCACAGACACACGCATGCACGCACGCACGCACTCACGCACGTACGCACGCACGCACGCACAGACACGTCAAACTTATAACACCCCGTCTTTCTTGCGTTGGGGGTTGAAAAGGCAACCCCCTCCTCACCCTTGGTTATGATCAATCCGTTCTCGTCGGTTTCGTAAGGCTTCATCTTGTCGCGCGACAGGCTGCTGTTGAAGTCGCTGCAACAATTTATGTTTGTTTTACTCCTTACTTTTTTTTAAACTGACTTCCAAAGGAGGTTCTCAATTCGTCGGAATCTTTTTTTTTTTTTTTAATTTTTTTATGTATTTTCGCCGATTACTCGAACACGCCTGGATCGATTTGGAAAATTATTTTTTTGTTTGAAAGGGTATACTTTCCAGATGGTCCCATTGTCATCAGGTCAGGAGCTGATGATGGGATCCTGGAGAAATCGAGGGAACTCTTCAAATTTTATAGGCAAAATTGAGATACTTTGAAAACTAAATCCACACAAAGTAGCGGGGCATCATCATATTATTATAATCGGCGTTTTACCCATAGCATAGCTAAGAATCGTCACAGTTAAACCTGTTTTCAAATATCAAAAACCACATTCAAATCGGTCCATCGGTTTGAGCACTAAGATGCCAGAGACAGACACACAAACATACCCGTGGTGTAAATCGAGCCGGTTGTGGGGAACGGGCGAGGACTCCTTGGTGCTGCTCGCTTCTTCCGAGCTGTCTGCTGATGCTGCACGCGCTATCATCTCGCTGCGAAACGAACAACAATAAACCGCAAGATAATCATATAAAAGTTATTTATTCAACAAGATAGCAAAGTTCATTTTTCCTAGCGCAGAGGGTAGGGACCAGTAGAAATATGTAAATTTTCATATGTCAATAAATAAATTCTTATTCTTATTCTATTTTTGTTGCGAGTTTGAACCCCGAGCGGAATAAGGATTCTATAATAGAATCCTGAGTGTAGTGAGGGATTCAAAAACTTTGCTATCATGTGATATAATATACAACTTTTCACCTAGTTACTTGTTACTAGTAGTAGTTAGTTTTCAAGATTTGTAGTGTACCGAATAAATAAATAGTTCAAAAAGGACGCCTTTGCTGTCTAAATTCAGTGAGCAAAAACGACTTTTGCTCACTGGTTTTAGACAGCAAAAGCGCCTTTCTGTCTTTTGAGCTAGTGGGGTGAAAAAATTGTTAATGATGGGCCATAGAACTTACGCATTATAATGCCCGTTGGGCACGGGGGCGCCGTTCTGGCCCTTGGACAGCGTCGCGTCAGACATCTGGCTGATGCCCGAGTCCTTGCTCGACATGTGGTTGCCGCACTCTGCTGGAAATATTGCAAACCTTACACGATCCGGTTCGAAGGACCATTTATACGAGCTCCGAACCAGTGATTCAAATACAGTGTTGAATTATCATAAGAATCTTAGGCTGGCCTTCTTTATCAACATCCACTGCTAGATAAAGGTTGCACGGACTTTCACAGGCCTCGGTCTTGCGTCGCCTGCATCTAAAGTAGTTAATTTTGGACCTATTTTGATTGACGATGGATGACATAAAGTAGCTTTTGCCCGCGGCTTCGGTCATGGTAAATTCTTTTTTCACCTCACGAGCTCATAAAGGGCGCCTTTGCTGTCTAAAACCAGTTGTCTCATGAAAAGTTCAACGCTTTTTCTCAATGAAAGAGCAAACACGACTTTTTCTCACTGAGTGAGCAAAAACGACTATTGCTCACTGAGTGAGCAAAAACGACTATTGCTCACTGAGAGCAAAAACAAGTTTTGCTCATTGCTTTTAGACTGCAAAGGCGATCTTTTTGAGCTAGTGAGGTGAGAAAGATAATTTTTGATTGGGATGATTTCTGACCGTTGGAGTGCTGCGCGGTGTAGGTGTGTATCTCGCTGGTGGTCTTCCGGATGCGCGAGTACACGTCCTCGGGCGTGGCGCTGGGCGTGCCGCCCGCGCGCAGCGGGCTGTCGCTGCCGGCTGCGAGAGCGAAAACATTACATTACTGCAGCGGCCAGCAAGAGGCATTGTTGGACGAACGTGTAAATGTGGGCCAAGGCGAAGCCGTAAGTCCATCAATGCCTAGTTGTGGCCAAGGCTTGTATAGCAGTTTTTCCAAATGCGCGGAAATTACTTACTTTTCAAAATCAATTATGAACAACGAACAACAATAATAAATCTTTGCTAAGTTACCTCCTTGGTTGCCATGTTTTGGAGTAAAAGATCGTTCCATTTCTTAAATTACACGATAGATATGAGTTTACTATGTAATTTATGACAGATACCGCTGCCGCTGCTGGCAAGTATTTGGCCAGTACATCAATTTCAATTTATCTCCAAGAAGGTTGTCAAAATAATGCTCAAATTTCCGAGCGTGTTTGAGAAAATGACACTTGACTAAACTAAAAACAAGTCGCTCATGCAATACAACAAAGACGTAATTGCAAAAATCAAATAACCAATAATTAGAGTTTATTACTTACTGCTGGAGGTTCTTCTAACGTGTTGCTGCACCACGCCGTTGACCAGCGCTTGGGTGTCGGGCGGCAGTTCGGACATCAGCGCCGTGAACTGAAAGACAAGGGTAAATTAAAGAGTGTGCCCAAGAACTATTCAATTTAGTTCCACCATCACCTTCTACCACCGAACCGCAAGGCGTCGTACGAATCTGCACCGCTACGTGGTCGAAATTCTACCATCTCGCACCAAGCGCTTTGCTTCCTCGTTCCTAATACGAACCGCAAAAATTTGGAATGCCCTTCCGGCTTCCGTTTTTTCAAACTATAATGTGGGTGTCTTTAAATCAAGAGCTAATAGGCATCTTCTAGGCAAGCGCGCACCATCTAAGGCTTCATCTTCACTTACCATCTGGTGAGATGCTAGTCAAGCGCTAGTCTTTATATAAAAAAAAAAAACTTTAAAAACAAATCTTTAGTAACTACAACATCAGACCCTGGTCATCGTCTAGGATCAGAGTACTTGTCAAGACGAATACAACGAGCCCAAACTCGATGGGGTTACGTCGTTTTATCACAGAGTTCCCACAGCCACCTTCCAGCTCCATCATCAGACCCTGTTCATCTAGGACCGGAGTACTTCTACTCACCGAGCCAGGGTTGCAGTCATACAGGCAGGCGAGCGCGCGCCGGGCGCACTGCCTGACGTCACCCGCGCGGGGGTCGCCCGCCAGGACCGCCACCTTGACCAGCGCACGGCCCGCCACGTCCGTCGCGCCGCCTGGTGTACAAAAAAAATATTAAAGTTTACTTTCTTACTCAAAGGGTTGAACTTTTCTTGAGACAACACTTTTTCTGACTGAGTGAGCAAAAACGACTTTTGCTCACTGGTTTTATACAGCAAAGGTTCCCTTTGAGCTAGTAAGGTAAAAAAAATTTTTATTCAAACAAACTTTTACAAAGTGCTTTCGAATCGTCAAGTGAATCTTCCACTCCGCTAACTTACATATAGTATTATTCACCAACAAGATGCCTCTCTTTCCATCGCATAACTCTTATCCCTTCGCACTACGTTAGCCCATCGGGACGGAACGACAGCGGTTAACGCTGGAATTCATCATTCAGACATAAAAGAACTAAACCATTGATGCAGTTAACAAAAAATACCACTTACCATGTAAAGCAACAGCGAGACTGTTGGGCGTGCAATAGTCGTGCGCTAGATCGGCTAAAAACCGCAGCGCGGCTGCTTTGGTCTTGGGCGTCGGAGCCGTCGCGCCGTCTGCTAGGAACCTAACGATCAAGAAAAGTTTTTATCAACCGCCCTAGCCATATTACAAATGTCTCTTTCTACCATCGATTACGCTAAAGCAAGGGCTCCCAAAATTTTTTTATCACGCTTTCCTTCTGAAAAGATAATGAATGAAATATTCTTTATTGTACACAGAAGGAAAATAGCTTACATGACTAACACATAAATAAACAACACATGGTACAATAGGATAGGATGTGGGATAAAAAAAAATTATGCTTTAGAGTAATCAATCGAAGAAAGAGACAACACGTTTGTAACATGGCTAGGGTGGCCGTACTTTGTTTACTGTGCAGGGTATAGGTGTTCGGGACACTGCGTGCCACCGAACACTGCACCGTCAGCAGTTTACGCCATCGTGGGGCCGCGCGTTACTTATTAACAGTCAGTGCACCGCGGGCTGCCCTACGACGCGCTCAATATATCATATCAATAATTATCATAGTATCAATATCATTATCAATATCATATTAATAGCAATATTATATCAATATCAATATCATTAATTAACATCATTAAATTATACAGTCCACTAAAATATATCAATTATATCATCATTTCATTTCATTTCATTTCATTTATTTGCATTCATGAATCCTAACTAACATCCACTTCTATGTCTAATATAATGTCTAGGATTACATGAAGCCCCGTCAGGGCGTTGCAAGTTACATTGACTAGTTATAATAAATCATTAATACAATAATTAAAAAATACAATAAATAAAAAAATAAAATAAAAGAAAAAAATTTGGTACACACATGCATTAATGGTTCAAAATTTGGATGTCAAGTAATAATATAATAATAATAATTAGTGAAATCTATCAATTATTATCATTTATCAGTAGGGATAACACCCTACAATAGGAAAGTGTTTGTTTGTTGGTTTGTCCTTCAATCACGCAACAACAGAGATCGCTGTGTAGCGATAAGGCCGCCAAGTTGTATGCTATTTATTAAGCTCATTGTGTATATTCTTATATTATGTGTGGTGTACAATAAAAGTATATTCATTCATTCATTCATTCAACAGAGCTACGGGGACAGAGGAGTTAGTCCAATTTTATTGATTGAGCTACCAATGCGGTGATTAGTGGCCGTAGCATGTGGCCCGTATGTGGACAGGCTAAGAGTACCATACAACTGTGCCTATACTGCGGCGTTACCTGAATATATTGTGCAGCTGGAGTTCCGCGGGGAAATATTCGTGGATCACGTCCAACGTCTTCATTATCTTGCTCTGCACGGAACCCAGGATGTCCGTGCCAAGTTTCATCAGTAATCTGAAGGAGAGATAATCTTTGAAAAACCATCTTTGAAGGCAACAAATCCATCGCTCAAAATCAATTTCGATGTAACAAATAAATAGTTCAAAAAGGGCGCCTTTGCTGTCTAAAACCAGTGAGCAAAAGCCAATTTTGCTCACTCAGTGTTGAATGGTTTTTGAGGCAATACTTTTCTCACTGAGTGAACAAAAACGACTTTTGCTCACTAATTTTAGACAGTAAAAGGTGCCCTTTTTGAGCTAGTGAGGTGAAAATTATATTAAAAGTTCTGCCTCAAAATCAATTTCGATGTAATACTAAATAGATCAAAAAGGGCGCCTTTGCTGTCTAAAACCAGTGAGCAAAAGTCAATTTTGCTCACTCAGTGTTGAACGTTTCTTGAGGCAGCACTTTTGTCACTGAGTGAACAAAAACTACTTTTGCTCACTGGTTTTAGACAGCACAGGTTGATTGTGAGCTAGTGAGGCGAAAAGTATATTATGAGTTCTGCCATGTCTCACCTGAACATCAGCTGGTAGAGCCAGTCCTTCAGCTGGTGGGAGTGCACCAGCAGCAGCTCGCACACCGCGTCCAGCAGCAGCGAGAACACCTTAGTGTGCGCGTCCACAAACATCTTGTTGAGGAGTTCCGTCAGCCGCTTCAGCTGCTGCTCCGACAGCAGGCGGCCGCTGTTCAGGTAGTTGGCCTGAAATCAGATGAACCAGGTTAAAATAAAATAGGTTGAGGTAGTTTATAAGGACTAACGTAGAATGCATAAATTATGGACACAATAAGTCTGAAATAAAGAATTAGTATTCTTAAAATAGGGATGATGACAGTGACAGTAACCGAGAATCAATGAGATTATGAGTTTTTCTCATGAAATAGGATTCATGGATTTATAAAAAACGTATTTTCACCTCACTAGCTCTAAAAAGGGCGCCTTTGCTGTCTAAAAGCAAAAGTCGTTTTTGCTTACTCAGTGAGAGAAAGTGTCGTCTCAAGAAAAGTTCAACACATTTTCTCACCGAGTGAGCAAAAACGACTTTTACTCACTGGTTTTACATAGCAAAGGCGCCCTTTTTGAACTAGTTATTTATTTATTTATTCTATATATTATAATCTTAATTTGATGGAATAATAAATACTCACTAAATATGTTAGTCCGTCTTTTCGTTCGGTCCAATGTGTGCAAGCGCACAGCTCGATGATGTCATCGGGGGGAGGGGGGGGCGGCGGGGAGCCCTCCCAGCCCAGCCGCGAACCAGACCACGAGCTCTGTAATAAATTACTTGTGTTGAGATTCTTTTTTTTTTTTATTCGATGACAAGATCTCACCTGACGGTAAGTGACTATGCTGTCTAAGATGGTAGCGGGCTAACTTGGAAGGGCCGTGTACATTCATCCCATATCCCTAATCGATTTAATAGTCATGTGGGGTTTTGTTTACTTTATAATAATCATGGAAAAGGATTTTTTTCGTTGACATTTTTTTTTCATTAATATGTGTATACGCTACAACTCACTCTAATATTTAATTTACTCTTTTTAATTTTTAATTAAAAAGCTGTTAGCGACATCTAGTAGCGGCACATTACAGTTGTCGATGTTGTTGTAGATGTCGCTAACAGTTGCTATAAAACTGATTGAAAAAGTAGATACATATCACTAATTTCGTGGCTGACGTGTGGTTCGGCCGTGGTGTAACGGTTAACACACTCGGGTGCGATTCCCAGAGAGACGTGGGTTCGAATCCCGCCGGCCTCGGAATTTTTGATATGTATTTGTAAATCTATTAGGTTAATTTACTCTGTTTAATTTACTTTATTTTAGGCATTTGAAGAAGTTTGTATCAATATGGGTGAACATACTTACCTGAAATAAATTTATTTGAATTTGATAATAAAATAAGTCAAGTCTTACATCGTGTCTCCTGTAGGAGTCCAGGCTTCGCTCGGAGCAAACGCTGGAAGCTTCGGAGTCGTCGTCTCTGCGCGTTTCGCACGCTGAGTTGTCTTCCGGACTCTGCAACGGAGAATGCTATGTATGGTTACGAATAAAAAATACCATCATGTATCCTTTTTCTTTTAATGTATGTTCTACCTGCGGTGAGTGTGTGGTGTGTGTGGTGTATGTGGTGTGTGTGGTGTGTGTGGTGTATGTGGTGTGTGTGGTGTGTGTGGTGTATGTGATGTGTGTTGTAGGTGTGGTGTGGTAGGTGTAGTGTTTGTGGAAGATGTGGTGTAGTGGAAGATGTGGTGTGTGTGGTGTGGACACTAATGCTTGCAAGGGATTCTGAATAAATTCGTCGACTAGTTCTTGGTCTAATTTTCATCATAGTGTAATATCATCTATCAACGCGATTCCGCGTCCCGCTGCGGGTGTGGTGTAATTGGCGTATGTGGCGTTTGTGGTGTTTGTGGTGTATGTGGTGGGTGTGGTGGATGTGTTGTTTGTGGCGTATGTGGTGTTTGTGGCATTTGTTGTGTATGTGGCGGATGTGGCGGGTGTGGTGGATGTGGTGTTTGTGGCGTATGTTGCGTATGTGGCGTTTGTGGTGTATGTGGTATATGTGGTGTATGTGGTGTATGTGGCAGGTGTGGTGTATGTGGTGTTGGTCTCATCATGACATACCCTCAACGCGCCTTCCGCGTCCCGGGACTGCTGCAGCAGGCGCAGCGTGGCGGCGGGCGCGCGCTGCGGCCGCTCCATCGACTCGCGGCGCCGCACGCCGCCCGTCACGCTGTTTGAACGACCGCTCCTGTCAACAGAAATAATAAATTAAAAAAATAAATAAAAATTCATGTTCATGGTGACACACCACTCCTTTCTAAAACTAGAATTTCGTGACAGTGACATTAATATTCTACTAGATGATGCCCGCGACTTCGTCTGCGTGGATTAAGGTATTTTTTTTAATTCCCGTAGTGACTCTTTAATTTTCCGGGATAAAATGTAGCCTAACACACGCACACACACACGCACATATAAACTTTCGCCTTTATAATATTATTAGAACACGCAAGTCACTTACACTGAATATTAACAATCCTGTATGTAGCGTACTGTTTGATAACGTTAGTTACTCAAGTTACTTTTTCCGTAAGCTACTTACGTAACAACTTACTGACGTAATTCTTGGCTTTACATAAAAAAACTAGCTTTTGTCCGCAGTCTCACTCGCGTAAGTTCGATTTTTCAAACCCCTATTTTGTGTTGAATTTTTAATGGAAGAGTGTTATGAATAGAAAGATATAACAGAACACAAGTGTGTACGCAGACACAGGTGCACTCTCCATTCCCTTACTCTCATAAACGGATTCGATCACAAGGACGTTACCTGGTCGGACTAGTCTCCCTGGAGCCGGCTAAGGACCTGGGGATGCCAGAAGGTCTTCTCCTGGCGCTGGTGAGTGACACCGGACCACTCCTGGATGACGGTGACGAAGATCTTGAAGTCGCTGTTGAAGATGAAATAAGTTAGAGTTTAAAAACTAAAACGAGACTCACTCCTTCGAAATCTATACTAATATATAAAGCTGAAGAGTTTGTTTGTTTGAAAGCGCTAATCTCAGGAACTACTGGTTCGAATTGAAAAATTCTTTTTGTGTTGGATAGTCCATTTATCGAGGAAGGCTTTAGGCTATATAACATCACGCTGCGACCAATAGGAGCGAAGCATTAGTGAAAAATGTTGCAAAAACGTAATATATTTAAAATATATTCTTTTAAAAACTTCTTAATCGCGATCATAATAACAGAAATTGACGCGGACGAAGTCGCGCGCAACAGCTAGTTTTAGATAAGAGCAATCGGCTGCTCACAAGATAGTCTTATAACTACTAATAACATTGTAATGTATAATATTATAACATTTTTTTTATATATCAGCCAAGCTGAAGTTGACTAATATCCTCTCGTGTGGTGCGGGTTGTTACGTTCCCTCAAATATGGTAGAGCGAAGCAACGGCTGGATCATGCGTCATGCTCGTGAACGGGTGCCGCCAACGGGAATGGGTCTGCTTTTGCCTACCTGTCTTAACATTAAGTATTGGATTGTTTTACATTTTTGAAACTTCATTGTGGAAACACTGTATACATAGCATAGTTTTGTTACCTATTGTAAAATTTTTTTTTTTTGAAAAGAGCAACCGTCGAGTGGCTCTTCTCGGCAGGAAGGGCATTCCGAACCAGTGGTAAATTCATCGACGATTCAAAAGCACTTGTAAAATTTTATTTGTATAAAAAATATTTCTATTCAAAAAAATTCAAAATTCAAAATTTATTTATTTCATATAGGCCAATTTGTAGCTCTTATGACACGTCATAAATCTACCACCGGTTCGGAATGCAGATTCTGCTGAGAAGTGCCGGCAAGAAACTCAGCAGTTGCTCTTTTCAAAAAAAAAAAATTTTTTTTTTTTACAAAGCTATGCTATGTATACAGTGCTTCCACAATAAAGCTTCAAAAATACAAAAATGCATACGTAGGTACACCAATCCAACGCATGTCAAGACGGGCAGTCAAAGCAGACCCATTCCCGTTGGTGGCACCCATTCACGAGCATGACGCATGATTCTATTCTATTCTATTTGACTATTCTATTCTATTCTATTGGAATGGTCACTCACGCTGCGACTGCGACACTCCGGGTCGCGACCGCGACCGGCCCACGGTCCGCTCTGGGCTGGGCGGGACGGCGGCTGCCACGGGCGACCGCTTGGCGCGCGCTGGAACATGATCAAACTTGTTGTGACAAGTCCCAAAAATTCACCAAGATTAGTACATTACTGCCGCGGCCAGCAAAAGAGGCATGCGTAAGTCCATCAATGCCTAGTTGTGGCCAAGGCTTGTATAGTATTTTTCTCAAATAATGCGCGGAAATTAAAACTAAGTAGTACCTAGGCAGAATTGAACAAAATTTTCATAGGTTTTCAAAAGATTTTTTTACTTTGTTAATTCAATATTTAATTAATTTAAGTGTTGAAGATAAGTTATTAGCGGTTCTGTGTACAAAAGGACAAATTGACAAACAAGTGCGGTCGGGAAAAAGAGAATGACTTCGTATGTACCTTGTTGAGCGACTTCCCCTTCTTCAGGTTTGCATGTAAAATATAATTAAGCTTTTAGAAAAGTATAATTTGGTTATCATCATCATTATCTCAGTTCAACCTATATATATCTATGCACGTGGCACCCCGGGTACGTGTCACCCCGTATACGTAGCACCCCGTGTACGTAGCGTCCCGTGTACGTAGCACCCCGTGTACGTAGCACCCCGTGTACGTAACACCCTCGCCAGGTGGGAGTAACGCGCGCGGTCGTTTCGCCTATGTAGGTCACCTCCGCATTCTGTGTAGGTTACCTCTTTAAACTATTTAGGTCAGCTCTGTATCGTATGAAGGTCACATCTGCATTCTATGTAAGTCACCTCTGCATCCTATGTAAACCACATCTGCATCAGGATGCAGATGTGGTTGTGGTGACTTAAATAAGTAACAGAGCTGACTTACTCAGGAGTAAGTCAGCTCTGTTACTTATTTAAGTCACCTCGGCATCCTAAGTAAGACATCTCTGCATCCTATGTAAGTCACCTCTGCATCCTATGTAAGTCACCTCTGCATCCTATGTAAGTCACCTCTGCATCCTACATAATTCACCTCTGCATCCTATATAACTCACCTCTGCATCCTATGTAAGTCACCTCTGCATCATATGTAAGTCACCGCTTCATCCTATATAAGTCACCTCTGCACCCTAAGTAAGTCACCTCTGCATCCTATATAAGTCACATCTACATGTAAGTCACCTCTGCATCCTATATAAGCCACCTCTGCATCCTATATAAGCCGCCTCTACATCGTATGTAAGTCACATCTACATCCTATGTAAGTCACCTCTGCATCCTATGTAAGTCACCTCAACATCCTATATAAGTCACATCTACATCCTATGTAAGTCACATCTACATCCTATGTAAGTCACATCTGCATCCTAAGTCACCTCTGCATCCTGTGTACGTGTCCTGCATCGTAAGGTCAGCGGTACTCACGCAAGCTGGCGGTGCCGGCGGCGACCTTGGACCGCGCCAAGTGAGAGTAGAGGGCGCGGGCGCGCGCGCGCTGCGCCGCCGCCGCGTCCAGAGCGGACACCGAGCGCGCCGCGCCGCCGCCCGGCGAACGCTCTGTATACACGAATAAAACATTTTTTTTTAAATATACCGGTTGAAATTTTAATGGTTGTATTGTACTCCCTGAAAGAGGTGAATGTGCTCATAAAACTGAACAACTTTCCCCAGGGAACATAGGTCAAAATATGAAAAAAAAAATTGGACCCTCCATACAAACTTGACGATCAGCTGATTGATTTACTATGGGAGGTCCAAATTTTTTTTTTCATATTTCGACCTATGTTCCTTGGGGAAAGTTGTTCAGTTTCATGAGCACATTCACCTCTTTCAGGGAGTACAACCAATGAAATTTCTATAGACTAGCGCTTGACTGCGATCTCACCTGATGGCAAGTGAAGATGCAGCCTAAGATGGTGCGCGCTTGCCTAGATGCCTATTCACTCTTGATTTAAAGACAGCCATTACAAGACGTTAAAGTTGGAAAAACGGAAGCCGAAAAGAAAATTTAGAGAGAGAATTAAGTACAACAATCGTCAACAAAAATGCATCAAGAAAGTTATTCAAAAGAAAATATATGTATTTCATTAAATCGATTAAAAGTTCTTCTTAAATAAAATCGATTATTATTTCAAATCGAATCGGTAACGTGTGAAGGCGTCACTAATTTCAAAATTTCTTGAACTGTCAAAAAGCAAATAAACGAGTGGACAACTTATAAGTGTGCGTATCTGTTAGGAGCCTAGGTGGGAGCGGTCAGGCGCGAGCAAGCTTTCGCTCACACTTATACAGATACGACACACACACAACCATGAGCCACGCGCCCTCGTGAGTTGCAAGAACTATAGCAATATTATTATATAGCTAAAACCAATATAACAATCGATGTAGACCTCTCATCGCAACAGGTATGTGTGATATCGGAGGTCTTTCTTGCGACGCGCGCCTCCTTCGCAGAGAATTACTTCTATTGATGCCACTGACTAGGTTCTCCGTTGAGGCTTTTATAGGAATATCAACCCAAAGTAGATAGAGATAAGGTTTAAATTACCGGTTCCATGGCAGCGTGGAAGAGAGAGTATATTATTGGAAACAGTTTAAAAAGTAATTTCATTAAATCATCGTTACGATCATCGATCATGCCTATCATGCTGCATGCTGATCATGAATAGTGGGATGATGATCCCACTATTGAGTGGGATTATCATCCCACTATTGGGCATGTGTGGGCCCAGAATGCGAATGGTTTAGGCCATATTTCATCACATCATCATATATATCAAAACACATTTAAATGTTTATCTCTATGACTGTTTGTTTTTTTTATTCACTAACAAGATAGACCTTGACTGCGATCTCACCTGATGGTAAGTGACGATGTAGTCTAAAATGGTTGCGGGCTAACTTGGAAGGGGTATAACAGTGTATATTCAACCTATACCCCTAATCGGTTTCTACACGCCATCGTGCCGAAACGCTAAATCGCTTGGCGGCACGTCTTTGACAGTAGGGTGGTAACTAGCCACGGCCAAAGCCTCCCACCAGACCAGATCAGAGGCAATTTAGAAATTATAAGTTGCCAATTTGCCCCCGCCGGGAATCGAACCCGAGACCTCCCAGTTATAAGACCACAGCGCTCACCACTGCGCCAGGGAGGTAGTCAAACTGTTTGTCCGAGCTAATCATCGGAACAGTGGCTGAACTGATTTTGACGGAATTTTCACTATGTATTATCATACGTGTGTCTGTCTTTAACTGTCCATGTGTGTGTCTCAAATAAATACTTTTTCTTTCTTTCTATTATACAAGCACAGATCTAGTCTACTTTCCCGGAAAATCAGTTTCTGCAGTATTTTTAAAAACCTAGACTAAAAGTGGACTTGGCGGCCGTGGACAATTTCAAAAAACAAAAAATAACTCGAATACGAAGGGTTCCGTATCAAAAAAATAAATGCCACGGACGGACAGGGGAGGCTTAGAAATAGGGTTCCGTTGGTAACTCTTCAAAAAAAAATTATTTATTTATATTTATTTATTCATTTAAAGGTCGAGTTCGCTTGTATCAAACATACCCGAAACGCTGGCTGAAGGGCTTCGGGGACTTGTGATGTTTCTTCGTTCTGAAAATAACAAAATATATTCATTTATTTCTAAATTTTTTTTATTTATTTATTATTTCTATGTGCCGCGGCTTCGCTCCATCGAAGTCCATGTAAGAGTCTATTGGTTGATAAAGAAAATAGTACATTATGGTACAAGTGTGGAACATTGGTGAGACCCGCACCCTGATTACGTAAAAATTTGCAACAGCAACAGCAATAGCAACGCGACAGCGATCGGTCGCAAAATGTCACTAAAAATCGTATTACGGAAGCCAATCGCACATCTATTGCTCACGTGTCGATACTAGCGCCACTCGCGATAGGACGGCAATAGATGTAAACAAAATACACAGTTTTTATCGTCGTCAGTGGTTGAATTGTTATATTTTTTATTTATTTTGTGTTGTGGTCTGTGGTAAAACCCTCTCGAAGTATTTGACTTCCTTTTCTTCTCCATCAAGCATCTCTAAAGAAGAAAAGTACATTTTGCGATAGGCGAGCAACAGACGTGCGATTGGCTTGCGTAATACGAATTTTAGTGACATTTTGCAACCGATCGCGTAGTGATTGCTGTCGTGTTGCTATTGCAAATTTGACGTTTGAGAAGTGACGTTTGACAGCAGAAGTGACGTTTGACAGCAACGATCGCGCAATTTACGCCTGTCGCGAACCTGTCGCGAGTTACGTAATAACCCCGCCGAGCCGTTAGGTGAGGGTATTAAGATAGCCGAGGACGGTAATCATCAATACACACGTGTATCATACGACGTTTTTCAACACACTTGTGAAGAAAATAATACATTGCGGTACAAAACAGTGAAAACGAGTTGTGAAAATTTTTTCGCATGACGGGAAAAATTAATCAGTTTTCCGGAATGCGCGCGCACCTTTAATAGCGATCGGCCATAGGCTAAAAAAATGACGTTACTTTTTTTTGGCTTTTCGCGGATAGCGTTTTAGCCACGTACAAAATGGGGAATTTCAAATTTTCTTTATTACAGAAAAAACAAAAGTTATTTCAGTGAAAGTTCAAAATCAAAAAAATCAAAATCAAAATTTATTTATTTCATGTAGGCCAACTTGTAGCTCTTATGAAACGTCAAAAATCTACCACCGGTTCGGAATGCAGATTCTGCTGAGAAGAGCCGGCAAGAAACTCAGCAGTTGCTCTTTTCAAAAAAATTTTTTTTTTTTTTTTTACAATTGTTAAAAAGAACTAGGCTATGCACACAATGTTTCCACACAGAAGTTTCAAAAATGTACGCCTGCCGCAACCAAAGACATGTTAACATGGGTAGACACAAAGCAGACCCATTCCCGTTGGCGGCACCCGTTCACGAGCATGACGCATGATCCAGCCATTGCCTCGCTCAACCATATTTGAGGGAACGTAACAACCCGCACCACACGACACCACCACAGAAATGTTTAAGTGAGCATGACATACTTAGGCTACCCATGTTAAGGCATCGAATTAAATATTAATATTAAGATAATCATTTTAAGACATAACTGAGACACAAATAAAGTGGAAACACTGTAGAACAGAATACAATAGAATCATGTTACACAGGATAGTTATTAATGACTCATGAATGGAGCGAATTATATTCACGCTTTTTTTTATCATTATATAGTCTTCAATTATTGTATAATATGTTTTTTCCATGAGAGCAGATTTAATAGATTTCTTAAACTTGTGTAGATGCAAGTCTAAGATCGACTGTGGAATTCCATTGTAGACTGTCACGCCCATTCTCACAAATATAAATTACAATGTAATAAATTATTACACTATCTATTGGGTAGCTGGATGCCAAGCCGATTGATTCCATGCAACTTTATCATTGAGAAAATCACTAACTTTGTAATAACCACGACTTAACAAATGTTTCTTTACGCATTGTTTAAATCTGTGCAATGGAAAATCCAGTAATTCCTTCGGGACCATATTATATAAGCGTACACTCAACCCCACAAAGGATTTCTGAACTTTGCGCAGGCGACACCACGGCGTTTCTAGTTTATGACGGTTTCTAAGAAGTCGACTGTGTGTATCTCCTCTTTGTTTATGAAGATGAATGTTTTGTCTCACAAGGACAATATTATTATAAATATACTGTGAAGCTACCGTAAGTATACCAATCTCTTTAAATTTTTCACGTAGAGATTGGCGCGATCCGAGATTGTAAATTGAACGGATGGCTCTTTTTTGCAATATAAAAATAGTTTCAATATTAGCTGCTTCGCCCCACAACAAGATTCCATAAGACATCACACTATGGAAGTAGGCGAAGTACACAAGTCTAGCAGTTTCCTCATCGGTAAACTGCCTAATTTTCCTAACAGCATAGGCAGCTGAACTTAGTTTGCCTGCTAGTGTCTCTATGTGAGCGTCCCACTGAAGTTTGTCATCCAAGGTCACCCCCAGAAAAACTGTGGAGTTCTCAATCTTAAGTCCTTCTCCGTTTATTTTTATTGTTTTATCAATTTTTCTTACATTTGGTAAAGCAAATTCTAAACATTTAGTTTTTTTTGCGTTTAAAAGCAAGTTATTAGCAGTAAACCAGAGCGATATTTGTGATAACGTACTGTTTATATCGTCAAAATTTACTTTCTTCCTGTCAGTTTTAAATATAAGAGAAGTATCATCTGCAAACAGCACAATATCACAAGCATCGCGAACATGATATGGTAAATCATTAATATAGACCAAAAACAAAAAAGGACCCAAGATCGAGCCTTGTGGAACACCCAACAGAGCAGATGAACCCCGCGATTTCACGTCACCTACGCATACACTTTGAGTACGATCACTAAGGTAAGAGGCAATGAGATCAAGTGCAACGTTTTTGATGCCATAGTGGCTAAGTTTCAGTAAAAGAGTTTGGTGCTCAACGCAATCGAATGCCTTGGATAGGTCGCAAAAGATCCCAATAGCATTTTGCGAATGATTCCAAGCGTCGTAAATATGATTTAGAAGTTTAGCACCTGCATCAGTTGTGCTACGACCTTTTGTGAAGCCGTATTGTTCGGGATGTAGTAAATTATTTTCATTAAAATGTTTCATCAATTGATTGAGTATAATTTTTTCAAATATCTTACTAAGAGTCGGCAAGATTGAAACAGGTCTGTAATTATTAAGGTCGGTTTTATTGCCTGACTTAAATAGAGGTATTAGCTTACCATGTTTCATCAAATTAGGAAAGATACCCGAGGCAACACATTCATTAAAAATTACGGCTAAGTAAGGAGCAATGTCGTTGATTATGTTAGATATAATCTTCACAGACATACCCCACAGATCACCAGTTTTTTTCATTTTTAACATCTTAAAATTTTTAACTACCTCAGATGCAGTGATTGGTTCGAATTCAAACAAAACATTGCACTCTTTAACGTTGCCCCTCAATAAATCCTGAGCTACAGTAGGTGAAGAGTTTAAGGAATTAGTTAGCAGAATAGGAATGTTCTGGAAATAGTTTTCGAAAGTACTTGCAACTTCCTCATCAGACGTTATTTTATCATTATTGACAATAATTTCAAAGTTAGTATCACGTGATTTAGTTTTGCCAGTTTCTTCGTTTACTATATTCCACGTGGTTTTTATTTTATTATCAGATTTCATGATTCTTTCTTTAATGTGTAGTGCCTTTGCATGAATGCATACCTTTTTAAATATTTTAGAGTATGTTTTCACGCTTTCAGCAAAATTTGGGGACCGATTATATTTTTTCTCTTCATACAACTCATACATCCTATCTCTGCTTTTGTAAATACCTACAGTAGCCCACTCACTGAATTTTAATTTCGCATTTACATGTATTTGCTTCACATTAAAAATTTTATTAAATTCAGTGTCTATTGTTTTGAAAAGACCAGTATAAAGATTGTCTGGGTTACCAACTTCATATTTAAGAGTAGGAAGTCTGGAAGATATTTGACATTTAAATCGGGTCAATTTATTTTCCGTTACTGGCCTACATTTTATAATTCTTTTGTCTTTGTTTATATTGCTTGAGATTGTTATTCGTTGCCCGCAGTGGTCCGACCTTAATTTATTAATAATAGATTTATCAATGACAATAATATCCCTGCTGCAAAAAATATTATCCAAGCAAGTGGCTGAAATTTCTGTGATTCTAGTTGGTTCACAGAACGCGTTATTTAAGTTAAAACATTTAAATAAGTTTAGCAGCCTAACAGTGATGGAGTTCTCCAGGAGAATATTTACATTGAAATCACCACAGACTATAATCTTTTTTGTGGGTACACACAATCGCTTCAACACATCCTCCATTATATCCTCAAATTGATTATAATCACCTGAGGGGGGCCGGTATACACAGACTATAATAAAACGCTCCAGCTCCACACAAGAAATTTCAACAGTGCGTTCAACAGTTTTATTTATTAAATACGTACAAGTTGAACTTATCTATTTAAATACGAAGTTGCATGAAATGAGCAAGCGGCAATAGGTACATTAATTTATTTGTACTATTGAACACAACCTTTTTTTGTATAAGAAACTTTTTTAAGAACAAAGCAACTTAACAAATAAAAAAAAACTCTTTAACTCACTTGTGAATAATAATAGTAATGAAAAAGTCACAGTTTGATTATAGGTGTCATTATGTGGCCGATTGCGGTGAAATTGGAGCCACTTTATGAGCAAGTGTGTTGAAAAAAAATATTACGAGTACGTGCCACGGTTATCTAAATATATAAAAGGCAAAGGTGACTGACTGACTGACTGATCTATCAACGCACAGCTCTAACCACTGGACCGATCGAGCTGAAATTTGGCATACAGGTAGCTGTTAGGACGTAGGCATCCGCTAAGAAAGGATTTTGGAAAATTTCAACCCCAAGAGGGTTAAATAGGGGGTTAAAAAATCGAACCTAACGTGAGCGAAGCCGCGGGTTAAAGCTAGTAGATTCTATGTGCATCTGATATCATCAGACGGGTTACTTTTTTTTTTTTTTTTAACCGACCTGTGGCAATGTGGTGCAGGCTGTCCAGCGAGCCCAGCCTCTCGCGCTCGATCTGTTTCTGCGCCGCCGCGTCCAGCCGCAGGAACAGCTGCTCCGCGTCCGAAGGAAAATGGCGCTTGTAGGCGAAAAACGCTCTGAGGACCGGGAGATTACATGTTAAACATGTTAACAGGGGACCAAGTCTGCTATTGCATTTGTAGTTCAATTATCTATCAATGACATCCCAATTGCTACTTTTAGCAATTTTGGTAGTCTACTAATTCAATGGCGTCACAATTGTTTTCCGATGGTTTGCCACTGACACATCTAGCTTTGAATCTAGCTTAAATAATAAAATTTAATATGTAGTTTTTTTTAAAACTCATTTCGGCAAACGCTTTTTAAGCTACGGGGCCCTGGGCCCCAAGTCTGCTATTTTACATGTCATTGTCATTGAACCGCAATACAATTACAATTCAATTATCATTGGTCCAAAATTTCGTAGTCTACTAAATTCACAATGGTCGTTCGATGTTCTTGTAATTGGATTGTAATTCAATGATCTTCGGTATTGCCATTAGCTAAAAAAGCGTTCGCCGAAACGAGTTTATCCGAGATTTTTATATTTCGACCTATGTTCCTTGGGGAAAGTTGTTCAGTTTCATGAGCACATTCACCTCCTTCAGTATTATTTCGGAGTTTCATTACACGTTGAATACTCTAAATAATGACATTGAATTCATGTTTCTAAGACTTATACCTAGTTTTGAAGTTATTAAGGTAAGACGATATAGACCGTTTCGTTACGGTACGTTTTTCTGACTGGCACCCACCACCAACTTCGAACCCGCATCTCCCGGGAATCGCGCCCTGAGTGTAATAACCGTTACACTACGGCCGCATTGAACCGCACGTCAGCCGCGAAATTAGTGATATGTATCTACTTTTTTCAATCAGTTTTATAGCAACTGTTAGCGACACATTACAGTTGTCGATCCACTTTTTTTTTTCTCTTACTCATCATATCCGCCATATTGGATTTGTAATGACGTCATAAGGTAATTTTTAGAAAATATAAATTCCCAAGTCGCCAACGCCGGGAATCGAACCCGAGACCTCCCTGACTGCCCAGACTGCGTCCGGGAGGTCGTCAAGATCCGGTGTATGGTGTGGACTCACTTCCTGGCGTAGTTCCTGGCGGAGCTGTCGGCGTCGACGCACGCGCGGCGGATGGCGTCGCGCACGGCCGCCTGCTGCTTCTCGATGCTGGCGGGGTTCCACCTCTCCAGCAGCAGCACCAGCACTTCGCTGCGAGCGAGGGAAGATTCGCTTAGATTCAATGAATATAATTTTTTTTTTTTTAAAAGAATATTAGCCAAGCTGAAGTTGACTAATATCCTCCTATCCCCTCCCAATAAGCGAAAAGCTTGTGCTAGGAGTGGGTACGACAATAGTGCAACGGGTGGGATTCGAACCTGCGACCATTCAGTTTTCAGTCTGCACCTTTAACCGTTGGGCTATTTGTAGAATATGCAAATAATACGCACAGCCCGAGCAACGAATTTATTCCCAACTGACTTATATGAAAACAGCTACAGATTACCTACATACTAAAAGTTTTATATCTACCTACACTATACTACACTATTGAGGCTTATATAATGTGTTTATGAACACATTTGTATTAATTTGGTGAAATAATAGTACATTATGGTACAAGTGTTTTAATGGCGATCGGTCATAGACTAAAAGAATGAGGTTTCTTTTTTTTTTTTGGCTTTTCGCGGATAGCGTTTTAGCCACGTATAAAATGGGGAAATTTCAAGTTTACTTTATAACAGAAAAAATAAAAGTTATATTTGAGTGAAAGTTTAATTTATGAAACACAACACAAGTTGAAATTATCTGTTTAAATTTAAGAAATTAGTCAAAATAATGACTAATTTGTGAGTAGCTCACGTCAAACTCATTCAATTCTTAAACTGGTTACTTTCACGTAAAGATTAGTATATAAACCTGTGAAGATGATACTGCCCTTGGCGCAATTTGAATACCATAAGCCTACTTTGTCGTATTCGTTTATAAATGGCGAAAAACCAGATTAAATTTGAATTTCGCGGGCAGACCCGTGTCTTGGGCCTTAATTTCTTTTTTTTTATTTATTTCAGGACGACCAACAGGTAACAATAAATTAAAAACTAAAAAAAACTAAAAGATGAAAAAATTATTCAGAAGTAATGTACACCTACTTACAGGTAGCCACAACATGCTTAAAGTTTAGTGTCTTTTTACTTGAGAAATGTTGAGCAAACAAATACACTACAAACAAATGTAATAATAACTAGCTGTGCCCGCGACTTCGTTCGCGTGGAATAGTGAGTTTTCGGGGCGCGGCTCTCAGCGCGCTTTATATAGCCACGGACGCTCAGGCGCGAGGCGTGTAGTACGCACTCTGTACGTTAAACATGTTCGCCGTGATTCTTTAAATTGACATAACTTTTTTATTTATGAACCGATTGACATGAAATAAACACTAAATGTTAAGTGAAGCTTACTACAATATATTAGTGAAAACCGTATCTAAATCGAATAAGCCGTTTCTGATATTAGCGTGCACAAACACACAGACAAACAGACAAAAAAAAAATTAATTACAATTTCGGGTTCGGCATCGGTATAATAACAACCCCTGCTACTTTTTTTTATATATTTCCATTGTACAGACACCACTTTTCTACAATCTAAATATATAAAAGGCAAAGGTGACTGACTGACTGACTGCCTGACTGATCTATCAACGCACAGCTCTAACCACTGGACCGATCGAACTGAAATTTGGTATACAGGTAGCTGTTATGACGTAGGCATCCGCTAAGAAAGGATTTTGGAAAATTTCAACCCCAAGAGGGTTAAATAGGGGGTTAAAAAATCGAACTTAACGTGAGCGAAGCCGCGGGTTAAAGCTAGTGTAATAATAATGAGCATCGGGCTCACCACAGCGTGGAGCGGATCTCCTTGCTCTTGTGCGTGGTGAGGTTGGTCGCCAGCACGGGGATGAGGCGCGGCGCGTGCACGTGCAGCACGATGTAGCGCACGCACACCGTGCCCGCGGACGATATCACCTGGAAACAAGCGCGTATTTTTTTTATTTTTATTCAATGACAAGATAACCCTTGACTGCGATCTCACCTGATGGTAAGTGACGATGCAGTCTAAGATGGTAGCGGGCTAACTTGGAAGGGGTATAGCAGTGTAAATTCAACCCATACCCCTAATCGGTTTCTACGCGCCATCGTGCCGGAACGCTAAATCGCTTGGCGGCACGTCTTTGACGGTAGGGTGGTAACTAGCCACGGCCACAGCCTCCTACCAGACCAGACCAGAGACAATTTTAGAAATTATAAATTTCTTAATTGCCCCCGCCGGGAATCGAACCCGAGACCTCCCAGTTATAAGATCACAGCGCTCAACACTGCGCCAGGGAGGTCGTCAAATACAACAACATACAACTTAATCACACTAATATTATAAGCCTCAATAGCCCAACGGTTAAAGGAGCGGACTGAAAACTGACAAGGTCCCAGGTTCGATACCCGCCCGTTGCACTACTGTCGTATCCACTACTTTCCGCTTACTTGGAGGGAAGAGGAGAATGTTAGTCAAGTTCATCTTGGCTAATATTCTTTAATTAAAAAAAAAAAAAAGGCGAAAGTTTGTATGTGTATGTATGTATGTGTGTGTGTGTGTGTTTGTTACTCCTTCACGCCACAACGAATGAACCGCAGGGTTATTACGTATCTCGCGACAGGTTCGCGACAGGCGTAAATCGCGCAATCGTTGCTGTCAAACGTCACTTCTCAAACGTCAAATTTGCAGTAGTGACAGCAGTAGCAACACGACAGCAATCACTACGCGATCGGTTGCAAAACGTCACTAAAATTCGTATTACGCAAGCCAATCGCACGTCTATTGCTCGCCTATCGCAAAATGTACTTTTCTTCTTTAGAGATGCTTGATGGAGAAGAAAGGAAGTCCAAATACTTCGAGAGGGTTTTACCATAGACCACAACACAAAACAAATACAAAATATAACAATTCAACCGCTGACGACGATAAAAACTGTGTATTTTGTTTACATCTATTGCCGTCCTATCGCGAGTGGCGCTAGTATCGACAGGTGAGCAATAGACGTGCGATTGGCTTCCGTAATACGATTTTTAGTGACATTTTGCGACCGACCGCTGTCGCGTTGCTATTGCTGTTGCTGTTGCAAATTTTTACGTAATCAGGGTGCCGATTTGGCTGAAAGGGTCTGGCCGGATAAGTATGGCGAATCTGCCCCTAAGTGGCAACCTATATCGAAACTTCTATAGTAATATATATCTACTTGATGTACCAACACGATCTATATAGGTTTCGTGGCCGAATTCCTCTTTGACCTTGAAATATGGGGAAAAATAACCGTAGGCGCAACTATTACAAAAAAAAATTATATCTCAAAAACTAATTGAGCTAAGGAAATAAAATTAACGCGAGGCTTTAGGTAACTTTACAGAGTATATTATATAATTTTTTGAGATTTTGGGAATAATTTTTTATATAAAAAAATAGATAAATAATAATATTTTTTCTCCTGTTATCTTTATTTTACAATAACGAAAATAATATATGTTATGCTCCTTTATGTCCACTATTGCTCATAAAAAGTACATGGAAAAAAATTAGTGATTTCTTTGAAAAAAAAAAAAATGTGATGTGGGCCTTGTAGTGTGAGGGTATAAACATGACGTGACGATATTGTTAGGTCCCTCACCTTGGCAGCGTTCTGTATGAGGTTGATCAACTCCTGCAGGATGTACAGGCTGAACTGCTCCAGTTTGTTCTTCAGCACCTTGGCCATGTGCGCGATCGTGATGCAGGCCTCCCGCACCACCTGGAGACACAACATAACAAGGTCATTAGAATAGAATAGAATAGAATAGAAATATTTTTTATTCAAATAAACGTTTACAAGTGCTTTTGAATCGTCGATGAATCTACCACTGGTTCGGAATGCCCTTCCTGCCGAGAAGAGCCAGCAATAAACTCGGCGGTTGCGCTTTTCAAAAAAAAATTTTTTTTACAATAGGTAACAAAACTATGCTATGTATACAGTGTTTCCACAATGAAGCTTCAAAAATGCATACTTAGGTACACACAATCCAAAGCATGTCAAGACGGGTAGACAAAGCAGGCCCATTCCCGTTGGCGGCACCCGTTCACGAGCATGACGCATGATCCAGCCATTGCCTCGCTCAACCATATTTGAGGGAACGTAACAACCCGCACCACACGACACCACCACAGAAATGTTTAAAGAGAGCATGACATACTTAGGCCATGTTAAGACATCAAATTGATGTTCGATGCCTTAACATGGGTAGCCTAAGTATGTCATGCTCACTTAAACATTTCTGTGGTGGTGTCGTGTGGTGCGGGTTGTTACGTTCCCTCAAATATGGTTGAGCGAGGCAATGGCTGGATCATGCGTCATGCTCGTGAACGGGTGCCGCCAACGGGAATGGGTCTGCTTTGTGTCTACCCATGTTAACATGTCTTTGGTTGCGGTAGGCGTACATTTTTGAAACTTCTGTGTGGAAACATTGTGTGCATAGCCTAGTTCTTTTTAACAATTGTAAAAAAAAAAAATTTTTTTTGAAAAGAGCAACTGTTGAGTTTCTTGCCGGCTCTTCTCAGCAGAATCTGCATTCCGAACCGGTGGTAGATTTTTGACGTTTCATAAGAGCTACAAGTTGGCCTACATGAAATAAATAAATTTTGATTTTGATTGAGTACCAACATTAAAATACTCATTTTAAGACATGACCGAGACATGACATTTCCTGTTGGCAAACCAATCTATACATATAATAAAATTGTAGAAAAGTGGTGTCTGTACAATGGAAATATATAAAAAAAAAGTAGCAGGGGTTGTTATTATATCGATGCCGAACCCGAAATTGTAATTAATTTTTTTTTTGTCTGTTTGTCTGTGTGTTTGTGCACGCTAATATCAGAAACGACTTATTCGATTTAGATACGGTTTTCACTAATATATTGTAGTAAGCTTCACTTAACATTTAGTGTTTATTTCATGTCAATCGGTTCATAAATAAAAAAGTTATGTCAATTTAAAGAATCACGGCGAACATGTTTAACGTACAGAGTACGTACTACACGCCTCGCGCCTGAGCGTCCGTGGCTATATAAAGCGCGCTGAGAGCCGCGCCCCGAAAAGTCACTATTCCACGCGAACGAAGTCGCGGGCACAGCTAGTATAATATATATATACCGGTTGAAATTTTAATGGTTGTACTCCCTGAAAGAGGTGAATGTGCTCATGAAACTGAACAACTTTCCCCAGGGAACATAGGTCAAAATATGAAAAAAAAAAATTGGACCCTCCATACAAACTTGACGATCAGCTGATTGATTTACTATGGGAGGTCCAAATTTTTTTTTTCATATTTCGACCTATGTTCCTTGGGGAAAGTTGTTCAGTTTCATGAGCACATTCACCTCTTTCAGGGAGTACAACCAATGAAATTTCACCGTGTATAGAATATCGAGATAGAATGGTTTTCATCATCAAATACCAGCCTCCATCCTGGGGCATGTGGTCTCTCACCTGACTCCTCAAGTCCTTGATGACGACCAGGAAGGGCACGGAGAGGTCCTTGAGGTGTGCGGCGAACTCCGTCGGATACTGCACGTGGGCGTTGGCCGTCAGTAGAGAGCGGATTTTCTTCAGCTGAAAAAGTGAATTTAAATTTTTAATTGACGCCTCAATAGCCCAACGGTTAAAGGTGAGAAAACTGAAAGGTTGCAGGTTCGAACCCCACCCGTTGCACTATTGTTGTACCCACAGAACACCAACAGAAAAACTAATGCTAATTACAATATGTATGTACAAACGAAAATACCTACAATACTATAAATAAATAAAAAACGCCTCAATAGCTCAACGGTTAAAGGTGAGAAAACTGAAAGGTTGCAGATTCGAGCCTCACCCGTTGCACTATTGTCGTATCCACTCCTAGCATAAGCTTTCCGCTTATTTAGAGGGGATAGGGGGATAGGAGGACTTGTAACTTATGACTTGTAAAAATTCTTTACCAATAAATTGACTATTGACTATTGATATTAGTCAACTTCAGCTTGGCTAATGTTCTTCTTTTTTAAAAAAAATATTAATAAAATCCTTACTAATATTGTAAATGCGATAGTATGTTTTTTTGTTGTTTTGTCCTTCAATCACACAGCGACGGAGCCACAGATCGACGTGATTTTTCGCATGGGTATAGTTGAAGACTTGGAAAGTGACTTGTATCCTGTACCTTCCTAGTAAAATCACGTCACTAGTAAAATTGTCATTCTCCGGCCGAGTCAGATTTTCGTCCAATCGAACTATGAGAGAGAGGGATTAGAGAGCACATCTGTGTACTGTGACCTGTACACCGCCTCGAATGCCCCGCTCGGCAGCGCACCCGCTTCGCTCGCGGTAGCACTGCACTACCATCGGCGCGATTGCCGCGAACGCCGCCTCGAATACCCCGCTCGATACCGCACCCGCTTCGCTTGCACTAGCACTGCACTGCCGCCGGCGCCGCCTCGAACACCCCGCTCGACACCGCACCCGCTTCGCTCGCGGTAGCACTACACTACCACCGGCGCGGTGGCCGCAAACCACGTCTCGAACACCCCGCTTCGCTCGCGCTAGCACTGCACTACCGCCTCGAACACCCCACTCGACCCTCACACTCACCGCGTCGACCCTCTTCTCCCAGTCAGCGCTCTTGTCGCCCAGCACGGCGGCGGAGTGCCTGCACAAGTCGTCCAGGCCCCTCGCGCCGTACACGGCGGCCGGCGCGGTGGCCGCGAACGCCGCCTCGAACGCCTCGCTCGACCCCGCCCGCTAGCACTCACCGCGTCGACCCTCTTCTCCCAGTCGGCGCTCTTGTCGCCCAGCACGGCGGCGGAGTGCCTGCACAAGTCGTCCAGGCCCCTCGCGCCGTACACGGCGGCCGGCGCGGTGGCCGCGAACGCCGCCTCGAACGCCTCGCTCGACCCCGCCCGCTAGCACTCACCGCGTCGACCCTCTTCTCCCAGTCAGCGCTCTTGTCGCCCAGCACGGCGGCGGAGTGCCTGCACAAGTCGTCCAGGCCCCTCGCGCCGTACACGGCGGCCGGCGCGGTGGCCGCGAACGCCGCCTCGAACGCCTCGCTCGACCCCCGCCCGCTAGCACTCACCGCGTCGACCCTCTTCTCCCAGTCAGCGCTCTTGTCGCCCAGCACGGCGGCGGAGTGCCTGCACAAGTCGTCCAGGCCCCTCGCGCCGTACACGGCGGCCGGCGCGGTGGCCGCGAACGCCGCCTCGAACGCCTCGCTCGACCCCGCCCGCTAGCACTCACCGCGTCGACCCTCTTCTCCCCAGTCGGCGCTCTTGTCGCCCAGCACGGCGGCGGAGTGCCTGCACAAGTCGTCCAGGCCCCTCGCGCCGTACACGGCGGCCGGCGCGGTGGCCGCGAACGCCGCCTCGAACGCCTCGCTCGACCCCGCCCGCTAGCACTCACCGCGTCGACCCTCTTCTCCCAGTCGGCGCTCTTGTCGCCCAGCACGGCGGCGGAGTGCCTGCACAAGTCGTCCAGGCCCCTCGCGCCGTACACGGCGGCCGGCGCGGTGGCCGCGAACGCCGCCTCGAACGCCTCGCTCGACCCCGCCCGCTAGCACTCACCGCGTCGACCCTCTTCTCCCAGTCGCGCTCTTGTCGCCCAGCACGGCGGCGGAGTGCCTGCACAAGTCGTCCAGGCCCCTCGCGCCGTACACGGCGGCCGGCGCGGTGGCCGCGAACGCCGCCTCGAACGCCTCGCTCGACCCCGCCCGCTAGCACTCACCGCGTCGACCCTCTTCTCCCAGTCAGGCGCTCTTGTCGCCCAGCACGGCGGCGGAGTGCCTGCACAAGTCGTCCAGGCCCCTCGCGCCGTACACGGCGGCCGGCGCGGTGGCCGCGAACGCCGCCTCGAACGCCTCGCTCGACCCCGCCCGCTAGCACTCACCGCGTCGACCCTCTTCTCCCAGTCGGCGCTCTTGTCGCCCAGCACGGCGGCGGAGTGCCTGCACAAGTCGTCCAGGCCCCTCGCGCCGTACACGGCGGCCGGCGCGGTGGCCGCGAACGCCGCCTCGAACGCCTCGCTCGACCCCGCCCGCTAGCACTCACCGCGTCGACCCTCTTCTCCCAGTCGGCGCTCTTGTCGCCCAGCACGGCGGCGGAGTGCCTGCACAAGTCGTCCAGGCCCCTCGCGCCGTACACGGCGGCCGGCGCGGTGGCCGCGAACGCCGCCTCGAACGCCTCGCTCGACCCCGCCCGCTAGCACTCACCGCGTCGACCCTCTTCTCCCAGTCAGCGCTCTTGTCGCCCAGCACGGCGGCGGAGTGCCTGCACAAGTCGTCCAGGCCCCTCGCGCCGTACACGGCGGCCGGCGCGGTGGCCGCGAACGCCGCCTCGAACGCCTCGCTCGACCCCGCCCGCTAGCACTCACCGCGTCGACCCTCTTCTCCCAGTCAGCGCTCTTGTCGCCCAGCACGGCGGCGGAGTGCCTGCACAAGTCGTCCAGGCCCCTCGCGCCGTACACGGCGGCCGGCGCGGTGGCCGCGAACGCCGCCTCGAACGCCTCGCTCGACCCCGCCCGCTAGCACTCACCGCGTCGACCCTCTTCTCCCAGTCAGGCGCTCTTGTCGCCCAGCACGGCGGCGGAGTGCCTGCACAAGTCGTCCAGGCCCCTCGCGCCGTACACGGCGGCCGGCGCGGTGGCCGCGAACGCCGCCTCGAACGCCTCGCTCGACCCCGCCCGCTAGCACTCACCGCGTCGACCCTCTTCTCCCAGTCAGCGCTCTTGTCGCCCAGCACGGCGGCGGAGTGCCTGCACAAGTCGTCCAGGCCCCTCGCGCCGTACACGGCGGCCGGCGCGGTGGCCGCGAACGCCGCCTCGAACGCCTCGCTCGACCCCGCCCGCTAGCACTCACCGCGTCGACCCTCTTCTCCCAGTCAGCGCTCTTGTCGCCCAGCACGGCGGCGGAGTGCCTGCACAAGTCGTCCAGGCCCCTCGCGCCGTACACGGCGGCCGGCGCGGTGGCCGCGAACGCCGCCTCGAACGCCTCGCTCGACCCCGCCCGCTAGCACTCACCGCGTCGACCCTCTTCTCCCAGTCAGGCGCTCTTGTCGCCCAGCACGGCGGCGGAGTGCCTGCACAAGTCGTCCAGGCCCCTCGCGCCGTACACGGCGGCCGGCGCGGTGGCCGCGAACGCCGCCTCGAACGCCTCGCTCGACCCCGCCCGCTAGCACTCACCGCGTCGACCCTCTTCTCCCAGTCAGGCGCTCTTGTCGCCCAGCACGGCGGCGGAGTGCCTGCACAAGTCGTCCAGGCCCCTCGCGCCGTACACGGCGGCCGGCGCGGTGGCCGCGAACGCCGCCTCGAACGCCTCGCTCGACCCCGCCCGCTAGCACTCACCGCGTCGACCCTCTTCTCCCAGTCAGGCGCTCTTGTCGCCCAGCACGGCGGCGGAGTGCCTGCACAAGTCGTCCAGGCCCCTCGCGCCGTACACGGCGGCCGGCGCGGTGGCCGCGAACGCCGCCTCGAACGCCTCGCTCGACCCCGCCCGCTAGCACTCACCGCGTCGACCCTCTTCTCCCAGTCGGCGCTCTTGTCGCCCAGCACGGCGGCGGAGTGCCTGCACAAGTCGTCCAGGCCCCTCGCGCCGTACACGGCGGCCGGCGCGGTGGCCGCGAACGCCGCCTCGAACGCCTCGCTCGACCCCGCCCGCTAGCACTCACCGCGTCGACCCTCTTCTCCCAGTCAGGCGCTCTTGTCGCCCAGCACGGCGGCGGAGTGCCTGCACAAGTCGTCCAGGCCCCTCGCGCCGTACACGGCGGCCGGCGCGGTGGCCGCGAACGCCGCCTCGAACGCCTCGCTCGACCCCGCCCGCTAGCACTCACCGCGTCGACCCTCTTCTCCCAGTCGGCGCTCTTGTCGCCCAGCACGGCGGCGGAGTGCCTGCACAAGTCGTCCAGGCCCCTCGCGCCGTACACGGCGGCCGGCGCGGTGGCCGCGAACGCCGCCTCGAACGCCTCGCTCGACCCCGCCCGCTAGCACTCACCGCGTCGACCCTCTTCTCCCAGTCGGCGCTCTTGTCGCCCAGCACGGCGGCGGAGTGCCTGCACAAGTCGTCCAGGCCCCTCGCGCCGTACACGGCGGCCGGCGCGGTGGCCGCGAACGCCGCCTCGAACGCCTCGCTCGACCCCGCCCGCTAGCACTCACCGCGTCGACCCTCTTCTCCCAGTCGGCGCTCTTGTCGCCCAGCACGGCGGCGGAGTGCCTGCACAAGTCGTCCAGGCCCCTCGCGCCGTACACGGCGGCCGGCGCGGTGGCCGCGAACGCCGCCTCGAACGCCTCGCTCGACCCCGCCCGCTAGCACTCACCGCGTCGACCCTCTTCTCCCAGTCGGCGCTCTTGTCGCCCAGCACGGCGGCGGAGTGCCTGCACAAGTCGTCCAGGCCCCTCGCGCCGTACACGGCGGCCGGCGCGGTGGCCGCGAACGCCGCCTCGAACGCCTCGCTCGACCCCGCCCGCTA
This sequence comes from Hipparchia sbordonii, assembly GCA_038048805.1. Classification (NCBI taxonomy): domain Eukaryota; kingdom Metazoa; phylum Arthropoda; class Insecta; order Lepidoptera; family Nymphalidae; genus Hipparchia; species Hipparchia sbordonii. Next base: position 541,946 of record CM076118.1, on the reverse strand, counting down.
GCACTCACCGCGTCGACCCTCTTCTCCCAGTCGGCGCTCTTGTCGCCCAGCACGGCGGCGGAGTGCCTGCACAAGTCGTCCAGGCCCCTCGCGCCGTACACGGCGGCCGGCGCGGTGGCCGCGAACGCCGCCTCGAACGCCTCGCTCGACCCCGCCCGCTAGCACTCACCGCGTCGACCCTCTTCTCCCAGTCGGCGCTCTTGTCGCCCAGCACGGCGGCGGAGTGCCTGCACAAGTCGTCCAGGCCCCTCGCGCCGTACACGGCGGCCGGCGCGGTGGCCGCGAACGCCGCCTCGAACGCCTCGCTCGACCCCGCCCGCTAGCACTCACCGCGTCGACCCTCTTCTCCCAGTCAGCGCTCTTGTCGCCCAGCACGGCGGCGGAGTGCCTGCACAAGTCGTCCAGGCCCCTCGCGCCGTACACGGCGGCCGGCGCGGTGGCCGCGAACGCCGCCTCGAACGCCTCGCTCGACCCCGCCCGCTAGCACTCACCGCGTCGACCCTCTTCTCCCAGTCGGCGCTCTTGTCGCCCAGCACGGCGGCGGAGTGCCTGCACAAGTCGTCCAGGCCCCTCGCGCCGTACACGGCGGCCGGCGCGGTGGCCGCGAACGCCGCCTCGAACGCCTCGCTCGACCCCGCCCGCTAGCACTCACCGCGTCGACCCTCTTCTCCCAGTCAGGCGCTCTTGTCGCCCAGCACGGCGGCGGAGTGCCTGCACAAGTCGTCCAGGCCCCTCGCGCCGTACACGGCGGCCGGCGCGGTGGCCGCGAACGCCGCCTCGAACGCCTCGCTCGACCCCGCCCGCTAGCACTCACCGCGTCGACCCTCTTCTCCCAGTCGGCGCTCTTGTCGCCCAGCACGGCGGCGGAGTGCCTGCACAAGTCGTCCAGGCCCCTCGCGCCGTACACGGCGGCCGGCGCGGTGGCCGCGAACGCCGCCTCGAACGCCTCGCTCGACCCCGCCCGCTAGCACTCACCGCGTCGACCCTCTTCTCCCAGTCGGCGCTCTTGTCGCCCAGCACGGCGGCGGAGTGCCTGCACAAGTCGTCCAGGCCCCTCGCGCCGTACACGGCGGCCGGCGCGGTGGCCGCGAACGCCGCCTCGAACGCCTCGCTCGACCCCGCCCGCTAGCACTCACCGCGTCGACCCTCTTCTCCCAGTCGGCGCTCTTGTCGCCCAGCACGGCGGCGGAGTGCCTGCACAAGTCGTCCAGGCCCCTCGCGCCGTACACGGCGGCCGGCGCGGTGGCCGCGAACGCCGCCTCGAACGCCTCGCTCGACCCCGCCCGCTAGCACTCACCGCGTCGACCCTCTTCTCCCAGTCGGCGCTCTTGTCGCCCAGCACGGCGGCGGAGTGCCTGCACAAGTCGTCCAGGCCCCTCGCGCCGTACACGGCGGCCGGCGCGGTGGCCGCGAACGCCGCCTCGAACGCCTCGCTCGACCCCGCCCGCTAGCACTCACCGCGTCGACCCTCTTCTCCCAGTCGGCGCTCTTGTCGCCCAGCACGGCGGCGGAGTGCCTGCACAAGTCGTCCAGGCCCCTCGCGCCGTACACGGCGGCCGGCGCGGTGGCCGCGAACGCCGCCTCGAACGCCTCGCTCGACCCCGCCCGCTAGCACTCACCGCGTCGACCCTCTTCTCCCAGTCGGCGCTCTTGTCGCCCAGCACGGCGGCGGAGTGCCTGCACAAGTCGTCCAGGCCCCTCGCGCCGTACACGGCGGCCGGCGCGGTGGCCGCGAACGCCGCCTCGAACGCCTCGCTCGACCCCGCCCGCTAGCACTCACCGCGTCGACCCTCTTCTCCCAGTCGGCGCTCTTGTCGCCCAGCACGGCGGCGGAGTGCCTGCACAAGTCGTCCAGGCCCCTCGCGCCGTACACGGCGGCCGGCGCGGTGGCCGCGAACGCCGCCTCGAACGCCTCGCTCGACCCCGCCCGCTAGCACTCACCGCGTCGACCCTCTTCTCCCAGTCGGCGCTCTTGTCGCCCAGCACGGCGGCGGAGTGCCTGCACAAGTCGTCCAGGCCCCTCGCGCCGTACACGGCGGCCGGCGCGGTGGCCGCGAACGCCGCCTCGAACGCCTCGCTCGACCCCGCCCGCTAGCACTCACCGCGTCGACCCTCTTCTCCCAGTCGGCGCTCTTGTCGCCCAGCACGGCGGCGGAGTGCCTGCACAAGTCGTCCAGGCCCCTCGCGCCGTACACGGCGGCCGGCGCGGTGGCCGCGAACGCCGCCTCGAACGCCTCGCAGGACCCCGCCCGCTAGCACTCACCGCGTCGACCCTCTTCTCCCAGTCGGCGCTCTTGTCGCCCAGCACGGCGGCGGAGTGCCTGCACAAGTCGTCCAGGCCCCTCGCGCCGTACACGGCGGCCGGCGCGGTGGCCGCGAACGCCGCCTCGAACGCCTCGCTCGACCCCGCCCGCTAGCACTCACCGCGTCGACCCTCTTCTCCCAGTCAGCGCTCTTGTCGCCCAGCACGGCGGCGGAGTGCCTGCACAAGTCGTCCAGGCCCCTCGCGCCGTACACGGCGGCCGGCGCGGTGGCCGCGAACGCCGCCTCGAACGCCTCGCTCGACCCCGCCCGCTAGCACTCACCGCGTCGACCCTCTTCTCCCAGTCGGCGCTCTTGTCGCCCAGCACGGCGGCGGAGTGCCTGCACAAGTCGTCCAGGCCCCTCGCGCCGTACACGGCGGCCGGCGCGGTGGCCGCGAACGCCGCCTCGAACGCCTCGCTCGACCCCGCCCGCTAGCACTCACCGCGTCGACCCTCTTCTCCCAGTCAGCGCTCTTGTCGCCCAGCACGGCGGCGGAGTGCCTGCACAAGTCGTCCAGGCCCCTCGCGCCGTACACGGCGGCCGGCGCGGTGGCCGCGAACGCCGCCTCGAACGCCTCGCTCGACCCCGCCCGCTAGCACTCACCGCGTCGACCCTCTTCTCCCAGTCGGCGCTCTTGTCGCCCAGCACGGCGGCGGAGTGCCTGCACAAGTCGTCCAGGCCCCTCGCGCCGTACACGGCGGCCGGCGCGGTGGCCGCGAACGCCGCCTCGAACGCCTCGCTCGACCCCGCCCGCTAGCACTCACCGCGTCGACCCTCTTCTCCCAGTCGGCGCTCTTGTCGCCCAGCACGGCGGCGGAGTGCCTGCACAAGTCGTCCAGGCCCCTCGCGCCGTACACGGCGGCCGGCGCGGTGGCCGCGAACGCCGCCTCGAACGCCTCGCTCGACCCCGCCCGCTAGCACTCACCGCGTCGACCCTCTTCTCCCAGTCAGCGCTCTTGTCGCCCAGCACGGCGGCGGAGTGCCTGCACAAGTCGTCCAGGCCCCTCGCGCCGTACACGGCGGCCGGCGCGGTGGCCGCGAACGCCGCCTCGAACGCCTCGCTCGACCCCGCCCGCTAGCACTCACCGCGTCGACCCTCTTCTCCCAGTCGGCGCTCTTGTCGCCCAGCACGGCGGCGGAGTGCCTGCACAAGTCGTCCAGGCCCCTCGCGCCGTACACGGCGGCCGGCGCGGTGGCCGCGAACGCCGCCTCGAACGCCTCGCTCGACCCCGCCCGCTAGCACTCACCGCGTCGACCCTCTTCTCCCAGTCGGCGCTCTTGTCGCCCAGCACGGCGGCGGAGTGCCTGCACAAGTCGTCCAGGCCCCTCGCGCCGTACACGGCGGCCGGCGCGGTGGCCGCGAACGCCGCCTCGAACGCCTCGCTCGACCCCGCCCGCTAGCACTCACCGCGTCGACCCTCTTCTCCCAGTCGGCGCTCTTGTCGCCCAGCACGGCGGCGGAGTGCCTGCACAAGTCGTCCAGGCCCCTCGCGCCGTACACGGCGGCCGGCGCGGTGGCCGCGAACGCCGCCTCGAACGCCTCGCTCGACCCCGCCCGCTAGCACTCACCGCGTCGACCCTCTTCTCCCAGTCGGCGCTCTTGTCGCCCAGCACGGCGGCGGAGTGCCTGCACAAGTCGTCCAGGCCCCTCGCGCCGTACACGGCGGCCGGCGCGGTGGCCGCGAACGCCGCCTCGAACGCCTCGCTCGACCCCGCCCGCTAGCACTCACCGCGTCGACCCTCTTCTCCCAGTCGGCGCTCTTGTCGCCCAGCACGGCGGCGGAGTGCCTGCACAAGTCGTCCAGGCCCCTCGCGCCGTACACGGCGGCCGGCGCGGTGGCCGCGAACGCCGCCTCGAACGCCTCGCTCGACACCGCGCCCGCCTCGCTCGCGCTGCCGCCGCCGCTGGCGCTGTTCGACACTGGAACACCAGATACATTGACAGGTAAATACATAGGTAGATAGATAGGTCTTCATCATCGCTTCAGTTCAACGTTTCTGAAACGAACGGCTAAGGTATGGAACGCACTTCCAGCTTCTGTGTCTCCAGGCACGTATAATCTGAGTACCTTCAAGACAAGAGAGTTTTCTAGACCTCATCAATGCTTTGCAACATTGATTGTCGTCAAGCGCAAGCCTATCTCATAATAAAAAAAAAAGCATCAACAGCACCATTTGCGCATCATTTGAGTGCCTTCAAGGCAAGAGTGAATAGGCATGTTTTAGGCAAGCGCGCTCCAACCTAGATCTCATCAGTGCTATCCAGTATTAATTGTCAAGAAAAATAAAAAGCAAGCCATCAATTGCTTACTACAGAGCACACGTCTCTTCTCGTCTGTTTGATACTGGAACTAAGAGAGATATTTATTTATTTAATGGACAATCAACAAGTTAAGTACAATAACTTATAAAACTAAACAAAAATGTTACAATAGCTTACAAAACTAAACAAAAGTGACTGCCACAACTTGCGAATAAAAAACTAGATTGTCAGTTAGCAGGAGATCTTCTTCTTCTTATCTTCTTCAGCAGGAGATAGATAGATATATGAGCAGCAGCAGCAATTGCTCACTACAGACTGCAGCTCTGTAATGCTGAGATCTATAGAACGTGATCTGACTTAGCTCGGACTTAAGATAAGAGTTAAAACGAGACCCAAATATGCTCTGACATAAATCTGTTTCGTTTTATCTCTGTCTTGAGTCTGAGCCGAGTCAGAGCTCACTCTATAGCTCTCAGCATTAGAGAAGGGTCTGTTCGAAACTGGAACCTAAGACAGATTGATTGGAATCATCATCAGCAACCAGTCAACGGCTAACTCCTGAGCGCATCTAGTCTTCAAGAAGGGTTTAAACCATAGTCCATCACGTTGGCCAAGTGTCAGACTAAGCAGACTTAATATCAATTAAACATTTATGCTGAGATCTATAGAGCATGATCTGACTTAGCTGGGACTTAAGAGTTAAAACGAGACACAAATATGCTCCGACATAAATCTGTCTCGTTTTAACCTAATAGATTTATAAATACATATCAAGGTTCGGCCGTGGTGTAGAGGTTAACACGCTCGGGCGCGATACCCAGAGAGACGTGGGTTCGAATCCCGCCGGCCTCGGAATTTTTGATATGCATTATTAGGTTATTTCCTTTAAGTGTAGGTTAACAATTCAATAAAAAATTAAAAATTGTCTCGTTTTAACTCTGTCTCGTATCTGAGCTGAGAGCTGTCTATAGATTTCAGCCTAAATTATCTGTAAGGAACCTAGAGCTTATGGAAAGGAAGAAAATGATGTTACGACCACTTACCGCCAGAAGAGCTAGTGAGTTTGGCCGGTGGGGGAGGTTTCCTCGACGCGGAGGGCATGCTGTAGAGTCCGGCCACTGTTCGCTTCGGGGGCTCGCACGCTGTGCGTACAGCACGCATGTACGTGCACGCAAGTGCGTGTGAAGTGTATTTTGTGCGATGTGTCAAATAAAGTGTCATTTTGTGTTGTGTTTGTGTAAAATTAAGTGTTATTTAGAGTTTTGTTTGTGTAAAAATAATATTTTTTACAGTAGAATTAAAAGAGACAACGTTTTTTAAAAGTTTATTTGGGAATTATATTTTGAAGAGTTTTGAAATTATACATGTGAAATTAGTTGAAAATGATTATTGTAAATTGTTAATATTTTTGCAAGGTATCAGTGAATTAAATTAAGTTGATTATAATTATGAGGCATTACGAATTTAGTAGTTAATAATGTGAAATAATTTTAATATTACAGCAATTTTAAGTTTATTTTAAATATTTTTAGCAATTGTTTTATATTAAAAAAAGTAGTATTATATTAGTAGAACATATTTTTTGATTTTTAGATTAAAAAGTAGCAGTATTTAAAAAGCCGTGATTTTAAGGAATTTAATTCGACGTAAAATTTAAAATTTTTTGTACAGTAGCAAATAGAAGTAGTTTTACAATTTAATTTAATTTTTTACAGTAAAATCAACAAATTACATTGCAAATAGATTTCATTATAGAAGACAAGTTAGCCGTGATTTTCATTCAGTTAGATTCCCAACAGCAAATTAAAGTGACATTAGGGTATGATTTTTGAAAATTCGTGATAGTTATAGTTAGAAACGTGATAGTCGTGATGTGATGAGTGTTATCACCAAGCCGCCACGTGATGCCCAGGTGATGGTACATGGTAGAAGAGAAGATTAAGATGCGTTAGTATTTAATAAAGTTGGTTGATGAAGTTATATGCTAAACTATATTAAAAGTTTAAGTCGTCATGATCGTGGAACAGTGAAGGATATGGTATAAAGTCCAAAAATGACAATAATTTCTAAAATTTTAAGCTATTGCATAGCTTCTATCGCGGGCCTTGAGCGTGGAGACCGAATCCAGAAATTCCGTAACGAAAATAACCTGACACGGGACTCCTCTCACCGCTAGATGGCGTTGATACAAAATGCTAAGCAATAGCTTTACCGCGGCAGTCACCGAGTGCCACACGTCTTTTTTTTATTTTATTTATTTTGGAAAACAAACAACTTAAAATACTACATAGACCTAAAATTAAGTTACTAATAGCTAATAATAGGTTTTCACAAATAGAAATTAAATGAAAATGGGTACCCGAGTGCACAGTAAATTTTGCAGAAAAATCCGCAAGTTTTTTTTTTTTTAAAGAATATGAGTCAAGCTGAACTTGACTTATAATCTCCTATCCCCTCCAAATAAGCGAAAAGCTTGTGCTAGGAGTGGGTACGACAATAGTGCAACGGGTCGGGTTCGAACCTGCGACCTTTCAGTTTTCAGTCCGTACCTTTTACCGTTGGGCTATTGAGGCTTCGAAGTTGAAAATTTAGGATGCACTTGAGTGAATAGTATCTTTGTTAGTTTTCGACATAAACTATTCATATTAATTTAATTGTAAAATACTCGAATATAAGGGTGTCCTGAACATAACGGATATTTTACTATTAAAAAAAAAAAAAACCTCAAAACAAGTCGACATTAGGTTCGTTATAAACCGAGTTCAAAAGGCGAGAAGCGCGAGTTATATCTGTAATTTGTTTCGGTTAATGGGATATGTAATATCTTTTTTTGTTAGTTTGCGAGTGAGGGAACAGAGTGAAGCACTAACCGGGCGTAGAGGCGCCGGAACTGTCCCCGTCGCGGCTGCGCGCGGACGTCGGTATGGTCATGGCTTTTCTGATGCTGCGGGTCACGAAATCTGCCTCGTCCACGCCTTGTAACGCTGGTATAATAAATAAGTGTAAATTAAAAAAAAATATTAAAAAACAAGACGTAGTGGGAGGTTTCGGGTTCGATTCCCGGCGGAGACAATTTGGGAATTAATGATTTCTGAATTGTCTCTGGTCTGATGGTCAAAGACGTGCCGCCAAGCGATTTAGCGTTCCGGTACGACGGTTTCTAAACCGATTAGGGCGCCGGACATTGGAGTACCTGTGCGTGGCCCTTGCACGGGCTGAAGTCGACATATTGATTTTTTTACACTTATTGGTTATTTTTAACTACAAATATCGTCCAAGTCACATTTATAATTATTTAAATCGATTGGTCTAAATGAACTCTGAAAAGCCACGAAAAAATCACCACTCAATCACGTGTGAGTCGTGAGTTATACTGAATAGAAACCAGCGACAGGGGAGGGGCACTGCGTAGAATAACCGGTTTCGGTTATTCTACGCAGCGCCCCTCCCCCGCCGCCCCGCCCGGCCCCGATGCAAACTCAAGGTCTCAGCAGCGAGATGACTATATACTCTAAATAATGACATTGGATTCATGTTTCTAAGACTTACAGTTTTGTAGCTATTAAGGTAAGACGATATGGACCTTTTCGTTATGGTAGTTTTCTGACTGGTACCCGTATGTTTTGGTGAGATTTTAAAGACGTTTCACGTCAAACCAAGGCTTTTCAATAAACATATTATATTGCAATTTAAATAAAAGCTTGTAAAAAGAGTTAAAGGGGTTCACTCGACTCACCGGAGGGTAGAAGCAACCCTGCCTCTCTCGCTTCGTCGAACTTCTGCTCCAGAAGTGCTAGCTTCGACGCTGGCACCAAGTCCTTCTTCTTTATCAGGTCCTGGCGCAGTCTCTCACCTGTATGCGAACATGTCAGTCAGTAAAATGTATGGAAACATGGAAAATTAACAAACAATAAGTAGGTAATACCGAATAGTATCTCAAGTTACAGAAGATTCACTCCGCAAAATGATTTAAATAAATAGCGACTCTTGTCACCACACAATAAAGTGCAATTCAGGTTACTTACCTACCATCTCATTCATCTAGACTTTTCTCTTTTTCTATCTCGTAACTCTTATCTCTTCGCACTCTCTGAATTTATGTCAGGTAGGAAATGCGCGGGGAACATAGTTCTACGAGCTGATGGTTGATGGGGTCCCAAAGTGCTGGAGTGGAGACCCCGCACAGGGAAGCGCAATGTTGGCAGACCCCCCACTTGGTGGATCGACGACATCAATCGAGTCGCAGGGAGCCGCTGGATTCAGGCGGCGCAAGACCGAGGCCTATGGAGGTCCATGCAAGAGACCTATGTCCAGCAGTAGACGTCTATCAGTGATGGAGAAGGAGATGGTTTCCCAAAGTTTTTTTATCACGCTTCCCTTCTGTAACGATAGGACGTGCAAAAACAACTTTGGGAGCCCCTGCTTTAGCGTTAACGATCGTAGGAAGTGACAATACGTTTGTATTTTACGTGACACAATATGGCTAGGCCGGCAGGTATCGATACTTTTTACGAAATTCTAAGCTTAATGGAAACTTGATAGTATATGGCCTGCTTTACCGCCTCCTTTGCGTCGCAAAGTCGACTAAAGAGAAATACCAACGGAAATGGGTCTGCTTTGTGTCTACTCATGTTAAGATGTGTTAGGTTGTGGTAAGTGTGCATTTTTGAAACTTCTTCGTGGAAACATTGTGTGCATAGCCTAGTTTTGTTAGCAATTGTAAAAAAAAAAAAAAATTTTTTTTGAAAAGAGCAACTGCTGAGTTTCTTGCCGGCTCTTCTCAGCAGAATCTGCATTCCGAACCGGTGGTAGATTTATGACGTGTCATAAGAGCTACAAGTTGGCCTACATGAAATAAATAAATTTTGATTTTGATTTTGAATAGAATAGAATAGAAATATTTTTTATTCAAATAATCTTTTACAAGCACTTTTGAATCGTCAATGAATCTACCACTGGTTCGGAATGCCTTTCCTGCCGAGAAGAGCCAGCAAGAAACTCGGCGGTTGCTCTTTTCAAAAAAATAAAAATTTTACAATTGTTATTGAAACTATGCTATATATTCAGTGCTTCCACGATGAATTTTCCTGAGTACAATACAAGTAAAAATAAATACAATACAAAAACAAATAAATACAATCCAATACATGTCAAAACAGGCAGGCAAAAGCAGACCCATTCCCGTTGGTGGCACCCGTTCACGAGCATGACGCATGATCCAGCCGTTGCTTCGCTCAACCATATTTGAGGGAACGTAACAACCCGCACCACACGACACCACCACAGAAATGTTTAAAGAGAGCATGACTACTCAGGCTACCCATGTTGAGGCATCGAATTGAGTATCAATATTAAACTATTCATTTTGAGACATGACTGAGACATAATACATTGTCGTCACTGACCGACATGTCGATAGATGTCGACCAGCAGCTGCACCGCGGCATCTCGCACAGCAGAGCTCGGGTCCCCCAGCAGCGACACCAGGCTGGGCACGGCCGAGCGCAGCTGCAGCTCCGCCACGCCGTGCCTGCCGACAACACGCACCATCAGCAACAACAATAACAGCAACAACAGCAACAACAGCAACAGCAGTCAATACCAGCTCACTACTGACTACTCAGCCATTAAGGCCCAAGACACGGGTCTGCCCGCGAAATTCAAATTTAATTTGGTTTTTCGCAATTTGTAAACTAATACGACAAAGTAGGCTCATGGTTTTCAAATTGCGCCAATGGCAGTACCATCTTCACAGGTTTGTATACTAATCTTTACGTGAAAGTATCCAGTTTAAGAATTGAATGCGTTTGACGTGAGCTACTCACAAATTAGTCATTATTTTGACTAATTACTTAAACTGGATACTTTCACGTAAATATTAGTATATAAACCTGTGATGATACTGCCATTGGCGCAATTTGAATACCATAAGCCTACTTAGTCGTATTCGCTTATAAATGGCGAAAAACCAAATTAAATTTGAATTTCGCGGGCAGCTCCGTGTCTTGGGCCTTAACTACACTACAAAACCATTTGAGTCGGTGTATTATAGTGATAGTGTAGTGAAAGTGCTGCCTGAAAGAACACATGAACAAAGTGTCCCTAACGACTATTATAGAGAAAGACTAAGATGCGTCGTTGGACAATCTCTTAGTATATAAGATAGTAATTTAAAAGTTTAGGTTAAATTAAAATTGCTAATTACCGTCCTCGGCTATCTCAATAGCGCCTCAGCGGTAATCTTCTAATATATAAAAATGAATCGCTTAATGTGTTGGTAAGCGCATCACGCGTGAACGGCTGGACCGATTTCGCTAATTCTTTTTTTATTGTGTTTGTTATTGTCAGGAGAAGGTTCTTATGAAAGAAAAAATTAAGAAAATTGCGCGGAAAATTAGAAAATTTAAGAAATATTAACCACCATATTAAATTATTTCTAATGTAACCGCTTCTACAATTCAAACTTTTTTGATGTAACCTTATGGCGTTTGACATAACATTGACAGAATGCGTGCTGCCAATTTCGTCAAAGAGGATGTAAAAAAACTTAAGACAGGACAACGTCTGTCGGGTCCGCTAGTCACCAATATTCCGCACTTGTACCATAAAGTATTATTACTGTGTCAAACTTGTCAGATTCCTCGACTTACGCGTGCAGCAGCTCGGCGATGCACTTGAGCGCCTCCTCGCGCGCGTGCGGCGCCTTGTGCTGCAGGGCGGGCGTGAGGCGCGCGAGCAGCGGCCGGGGCGGCGCCGCGCGGCTGTCGCCCAGCGAGGAGATGCACGCGCGCGCCGCGACGCGCACGCCCTCCTTCGTGTCCGCTAGTCTGAGAGAATAACTCGAAAAATAAAATGACGTCACTCTAAATCCAACATGGCGGAACACCCAAGATGGCAGACTAGTTGGAACGAAGTTCCTTATCGCGCGTTGTGAAAGGGGGCTAGACGGAAAAAATTCTTACGAAAAGTTGTCACGACACTTTTTGCCATCGGCGTCACATGTTTCTCTGTCTGTCTCTCTCTCCCTTATAGAAAGCAAGCCAGATATTTTCATTTCTATTTCGCATTGAACTTCTTTCCATCCGGGTGTCCCTTGACACCTCTCAAGTTTTTTATTTTTAATGCACTCCTACAATATGGGTATCAAATGAAAGGGGTTGCTGAGAATAACTCGAAAAATAAAGTGAAGTCACTCTTAATTCAATATAGCAGACTTCTAAAGAAGGCGGACTAAGTTTTTTATGCCTTCCTACAATATGGGCATCAAATGATAGGGCTTGCTGAGGATAACTCGAAAAATAAAGTGACGTCACTCTAAATCCAACATTGCGGAGCACCCAAGATGGCAGACTAGTTATTTTTAATGCACTCCTACAATATGGATATCAAATGAAAGGGGTTGCTGAGAATAACTCGAAAAATAAAGTGACGTCACTCTAAATCCAATATGGCGGAACACCCAAGATGGCAGACTAGTTATTTTTAATGCACTCCTACAATATGGATATCAAATGAAAGGGGTTGCTGAGGATAACTCGAAAAATAAAGTGACGTCACTCTAAATTTAATATGGCGGAACACCCAAGATGGCAGACTAGATATTTTTAATGCACTCCTACAATATGGATATCAAATGAAAGGGGTTGCTGAGAATAACTCGAAAAATAAAGTGACGTCGCTCTAAATTCAATATAGCGGACTTCTAAAGGCGGACTAAGTTTTTTATGCTTTCCTACAATATGGGCATCAAATGAAAGGGCTTGCTGAGGATAACTCGAAAAATAAAGTGACGTCACTCTAAATCCAATATGGCGGAACACCCAAGATGGCAGACTAGTTATTTTTAATGCACTCCTACAATATGGGTATCAAATGAAAGGGCATGCTGAGAATAACTCGAAAAATAAAGTGAAGTCACTCTTAATTCAATATAGCGGACTTCTAAAGAAGGCGGACTAAGTTTTTTATGCTTTCCTACAATATGGGCATCAAATGAAAGGGCTTGCTGAGGTTAACTCGAAAAATAAAGTGACGTCACTCTAAATCCAACATTGCGGAGCACCCAAGATGGCAGACTAGTTATTTTTAATGCACTCCTACAATATGGATATCAAATGAAAGGGGTTGCTGAGAATAACTCGAAAAATAAAGTGACGTCGCTCGAAATTCAATATAGCGGACTTCTAAAGAAGGCGGACTAAGTTTTTTATGCTTTCCTACAATATGGGCATCAAATGATAGGGCTTGCTCAGGATAACTCGAAAAATAAAGTGACGTCGCTCGAAATTCAATATAGCGGACTTCTAAAGAAGGCGTACTAAGCTTTTTATGCTTTCCTACAATATGGGTATCAAATGAAAGGGCTTGCTGAGAATAACTCGAAAAATAAAGTGACGTCGTTCTAAGTTCAATATAGCGGACTTCTAAAGAAGGCGGACTAAGTTTTTTATGCCTTCCTACAATATGGGCATCAAATGATAGGGCTTGCTGAGGATAACTCGAAAAATAAAGTGACGTCACTCTAAATCCAATATGGCGGAACACCCAAGATGGCGAACTAGTTATTTTTAATGCACTTCTACAATATGGGTATCAAATGAAAGGGCTTGCTGAGGATAACTCGAAAAATAAAGTGCCGTCACTCTAAATACAATATGGCGGACTAAGGTTGTTATACTTTCCTATAATGTGAGTATCAAATGAAAGGGCTTGCTGAGAATAATTCGAAATATAAAATGACGTCACACTAAATCCAATCGTGTCTGATTATCCATCACAACAGACTATGAGAGCGAGGGAATAGAGAGTGCACCTGTTTGCGCACATATTTGTACACTATAATATTTCCCGCTAATCTCTGTGGAGATTGGCCGCCGTGACCGGGTTCGTTTGGGAGAACATTTATTATTTTATATCTTACTAACTAATATTATAAACGCGAAATTGTGTTATTAGTTTGTTGGTTTTTCCTTCAATCGCACCGCAACAGAGCTACGGATTGACGTGGTTTTTTACATGGATAAAGTTGAGAACCTGGAGAGTGACATAGGCTAATTTTTATCATAGAGTTCTCGCGAGATTTTAAAAACTAATCCACGCGGAAGTCGTGGGTATCAGTTAGTCTATATATAAGTATAAAATTCAAAGTCCTGACTGACTGACTGACTGAGATATCAACGCACAGCCGAAACTACTGAACTTAGAAACTTGAAATTTTTACAGTTGGTTCCTTTTATGACATAGGCGCACACTAAGAAAGGATTTTTGAAAATTCAACCCCTAAGGGGGTAAAATAGGGGTTTGAAAAATCGAACTTAACGCGAGCAAAGCCGCGAGCAAAAGCTAGTATAGTACAAAGAGCTGTCGGTTTTCTCAAAAAAAAAAAAAAAGATATTCCTATAGACCTAGTCACTAACTATGTACACAAGTGATCGGTATGTCTGTTTATCCTCCTAACGCTAAAACAATGGGCGATCCCATTTGACTCATTAAAGATACTGTCGCGCTTGACGGCGCGTTTAGCTGTGACGTCACTTCCTCTTTAAAATTAATATGTTTACTGTTTGTTTTATTGTAATCTAGCTCTGGCACTCGGCTTTGTTTTTTTTTATTTATTTATTTAAAGGACAAAAAATGAAAAGACATATTCATGCTATATTGTCGAACCACACAATATAGCATTAATGGACTGCCACAACTTGCGAATAAAAAACTAGAAGGTGAAAAAAACGATGAAAATGCAGATAATATATACTAAGGAACAAAACTAGCTAAAAAACTAATACAAAAAATAAAAAAGGGGGGGGGGGGGGACACGACGACAAAAAACCTTAGCTTAAACAACTGAATCACTATATTGTGATATGAAATAGTTTTTTAGTTTTTTTTAATTTAGGACTTTTTACTTATCTTACTAGTTAATGCCCGGGATTTCGGCTTTATTCCTGACTGTAATCTATCAGTGTGCCAAATTTCAGCCAAATCGGTTCAGTCATTGCGACGTGATCGAGTAACAAACATACAAATAGGACTAGATGACACCCGCGACTTCATCCGCGTGGATTAAGGTTTTTTAATTCCTTCTTATTTTCCGGGATAAAAAGTAGCCTATGTGTTTTTCCGGAGCATAATCTATCTCTGTGCCCAACCAAATCAGTCAAATTTTAACCTCGTTAAGAAACTCGTTGGCCACTTCTCGAATTTTGCTCTTTTTTACCCTTCATTGTATAGCTTTTTATTGATTTATTTTTTCTAATCTTTACACTTTTTTCCCTGTATTCCTTATTATTTTTCTTTCTCCCAGTTGAGTGTTTTTTTTTTTCTTTTTTTATATGTAAATTCTATCTGTGAAAACTTGTAATTAGCTTTAATTCCTCTTCTGTATTTATTGACAATTTTTTCTAATAAGCTGTAAGTTTTCTTTTAAAATAAAATAAAAATAAAAAAACATCCATCCAAACATTGCGCGAAATCTCGTCTCTACATCCGATATTCTATTGTACACCCGCTCACCTGTCAATGATATGCGGCAGTACAGTGGAGACGTAGTGGCTGAATTCTGGTCCCATGCGCTCAGCCAACGCGCCTACCACCTCCAGCCCGCTCTGTGCCACCTGCGAAAAATACATCATCATCATCATCATCAGTGACTCATCACCGGCCCACTGCTGAGCGCAGTACTCCTCTCAGAGAAGGGTTGGCCACAAGGCCATAAGGGTTCTAGTCTATATATATAAAATTCAAAGTACTGACTGACTGAGATATCAACGCACAGCCAAAACTACTGAAGTTAGAAACTTGAAATTTTTACAGTTGGTTCCTTTTATGACGTAGGCGCACACTAAGGAAGGATTTTTGAAAATTCAACCCCTAAGGGGGTAAAATAGGGGTTTGAAAAATCGAACTTAACGTGAGCAAAGCCGCGAGCAAAAGCTAGTTTGATATAAAATATGAAAGCAGTAGACAAAAATAGTTTTTTTTTTTAATTTTATTAGCTCTTCTGTAAAAAAGTGTAATTTTGAATTGAAGCAGCGATGTATAGACTGCTAAAATTATAAACCTTCCTTTTAGCTTTGTAAAATTGAAAGAATAATTGAAAACGTAAAAGTGTCCATATCTTGAAAACTTCTGAAGCGATTTTGATGAAATCATGACTGATCCCTAGGTTGAAGTAAACGTAAACAAATAAAAAAAGAATAATCACAATCCGTTAAAAAGTTTCGGAGAAACGTGTCGACAAACATACACAACTTTTGTAGAAATACATATTTGTATCATATTATGTGAACACTTTGCAGAGCCATTACATTACGTACATACGTGTCGAACTGATAACCTCCTTTTTTTGTAGTCGTTTAAAAACTACACTGTATCAAAGAAAACTGAAGCTATTCGCAAACAAAAACGGATTAAAAAACAGTATCTCTCCGTTCGCAGACTGCAGATGAGAACTAAAACGAGATGTAGGCACCGCCCACACGCCGAGATGCGCTCGACCCTATTCTAGACGTCTAGATTTATAACAAGCTTGCTTATTTAACTTGCAATGTGGATATGTATGTTCTTTTAAATTTTGTAAGTTTATTATGTACAGATTCCCTAATATTACAAATGCAAAAGTGAGTTTTTTTGTTGATTTGTTAGTTTATTGGTTTGTCCTTCAATCACGCCGCAACAAAGCAACGGATCGACGAGAATTTTTGTATGGGTATTGATGAGGACTAGGATACTTTTGATCCCGGAAAATCAAAGAGCTCCCGCGGGATTTTTAAAACTAAATCCAAACGAGCGAAGTCGCGGGCATCAGCTAGTAAATAAATAAATATGTATGTAATATATGTATGTATGTAGTTGATGCCCGCGACTTCGTTCGCGTGAATTGGGTTTTTATTTCCGCGCGGAACTCTCTTAATTTCCGGGATAATAAGTACTCTATGTATTATTCCAGACTATATTCAAATTCAAACTTAAAATTTATTTATTTTATGTAGGCCAACGTGTAGCTCTTATGACACGTCAAAAATATATCTCTGTGCCAAATTTCAGTCAAATCGGTTCAGTCGTTGCGGCGTGAGTTACAAACATCCATCCATACATCCAAACTTTCGCATTTATAATATTAATAGGAATAATAGGAAATAATGACAAGAACTCGTATCAGCCGAGCAAAACTCGAATGTAAGTGGCGAAAACTTCGCTCGCATTCGAAACTCTCCTTGTTTAACTGAGCCATAAGTAACATCGTCTCGAGGAGACCAGAATAAGTCCGTTTAGGCGATCACGCGTGACAGCGATCGTAATCAGAGTGTATATGATGCACGGTTCAAACTTGTACCGAATAACGCGCAAGAATATAGAAGTGTAAGTGTATATGTAAAAACTTCTTTTTATCAAAACTAGCTTTTTCCCGCGACTTCGTCCGCATGACTTAGTTTTACTGTTTTCCGGGGTAAAAGGTCACTTTTCTAGCTATCAAAAAACCCGTTCAATACAAAAAGTATGAGAAGATAAAATTGTTTCATAATTTTTTTTTCGTGATTTCTGATATCTTAAAAGTTAATAGGATCCCGTTGGCGTCTTTTGGGCACGGAAGCCTAAAAATTGAGGACAATTAATAATAAAAGGCACCGATGAGGTCTAGGTTGGAGCGCGCTTGCCTAGAAGATGCCTATTCACTCTTGCCTTGTATTAAGCAAGTTTGGACGCAGCAGGCTCACCTTGAAATTCCCCCCGTTGAGCCACGTGATGAGCGCGTCGAGCAGCGGCGCGATGATCTCGTGCGTGAGCTCCTCGCGCCGCACCAGCGCGGCGAGCCGCTCGCCGAGCTGCTGCCGCAGGCGAGGGTCCGGCCGCACCAGCAGCGGTAGCGCCGCCTCCAGCGTCGCCGGTTGTGGGTAGTGCGCCATCTAGGCCGGAAGATAGGGGGTTAAAATGCATTCTAGCATAGATAGTTCAACTCATCTTGGCGCGCGGCGTTATGTGTGCGTGTGCTTGTAAACATGCAGTTTTAATTTGTGTGGCAATGACGCGGCGGCTGCCTATTCGTCCTTCTGTCACGCACACACAGTTACTGACTGTACACAGGCTTTACGCACACATGGCGCCGCGCGCCAAGATGAGTTGAACTATCTATTCGAGCTTTGACGGGACACTGTGGCCTAAACAGGCACATGTCAAGCTCTACGGCTCAGATGTGTGCAGACTTTGCCAGGATTCGGTGGAGACACTGTTGTACATCATCTATTACTGCCCTGCTATAATGCTTAAAGGCAGCATCCATCTGGGGAAACATATAGTACACCCAGAGGAGACTATACTCATTCCAGCCAAGAAGAAAGAAGGGAAGAAAGAGGGAAAGAAACTGTTGAGTTTCTTGCCGGCTCTTTTTCAGCAGAATCTACATTCCGAACCGGTGGTAGTCATGACGTGTCAATAGAGCTACAAGTTGTCCTACATGAAATAAACAATTTTGAATTTTGAAAGAAAAAAGGAAAGACTAGGAAAGAGAGAAGAAAAGACAAAAGGAAAGAAAGAAATAAAGAGAGAGACTTTTATTAAATAGAGAAAGTAAACACTCACCGTTTACCAAATCAGCTTATAGGTGGTGAAATCCAAAATATCCTTGCACGGTATACAAACTGTCCCAACCCATGTGAAAAAAGTCATCGCACTCGCCGCAACACCACTGTCCACTCACGAAAACGGCATTTAGTGTTTCACAGAACCGCACTAAAAGGCACTACACGACACTAAAGCTGCACCAAAAACTAGCACTAAACAGTTTTCTTTCTCTATATCACGGTACGTCGCTGTGTGACGTCATAGTTTCTTTTTTTTAATTTTCAGCAATGCTGCAACAAAAAAAAAATTTATAAGGGTCCTAAGGGCACCAACGGGGAATCTATTACTAAGCCTCGGCTGCTTGTCCGTCTGTCTGTCTGTCAGGGGGATGTATGTATCTCATGAACTCTAATAGCTAGATACTTGAATTTTTCACAGAATGTGTATTTCTATTATCGCTATAACAACAAATTATAATAAAAAGTTACAAATTAAAAACTGTCTCCATACAATAAACTTTTGTTTTTGCCCAAATCTTATTAATAGGTGGTGTTATAATAATATAAAAAAATATTTTGAAAAAACCGACTTCAAACGCCACTTAAAAGTATAAAATAATTTTAGTTTGTACACGTATGTTGAAGTCGGGCCAGCGTCGCGCATCGGTTTCATCGTTTCTATTTAGGCCCGTCCGTCTCACGGGCTAATTCAACAAGTATACCGGCCTATACTATATATAATAGTATTTACGATTTAATAATTTTAGTTACTTATATTGAAGTCGGACGGGCTTAAAATATAGAAACGATGATACCATTGCGCAACGCTGGCCCGACTTCAACATACGTGTACAAACTAAAATTATTTTATACTTTTAAGTGGCGTTTGAAGTCGGTTTTTTCAAAATATTTTTTTATATTATTATTTTAAGCTTTTTAGTGTAGCTTCATGGGACCAATTCACTAGACCATTTGTTTTGGTCCTTAAAAAAAAGTATTGAAATATATTATTCCAAATAGAAATTTAGCATATGTATGTATGCTATGAAGTTTGCATGGTTAAAATCGTACACACACTCTGATCACGAGCGATTTGCTCTTATTCAATGAGGAGTTCCATCCTATATCTCCGAAGATATTCATCAGATCTTCACCAAACTTAAATGGAACCAACCTGACAATATGCCCTTTTAAATAAAAAAAATTATTGAAATCGGTTCAGATTTGACAGAGTTATAGAGTAACATCGTCAAAAATTCGGTTTAAAAAAAATTATATTGAAATGCCGAATAGAAAAGCATTATGTATGTATGCTATGAAGAATGCATGGTTAAAATCCTACACATACTCTGATCACGAGCGATTTGCTCTTATTTATTGAGGAGTTCCGTCCTCCATCTCCGAAGATATTTATCAGATCTTCACCAAACTTAAATGGGACCAACCTGACGATATGTCCTTTCAAATAAAAAAAAAAATATTAAAATCGGTTCAGATTTGACGGAGTTATGGAGTAACATCGCCAAAAAAAAAAAATAAAAAAAAAAAAAAAAAAAAAACATACGCGTCGAATTGAGAACCTCCTCTTTTTTTTGAAGTCGGTTAAAAATTGGTGGTGTTTATTTTGTACTTTTGTGTGTTTATAGCTGCCAATAAAGATTTTTCTGATTCTTTGCGTACACACTTGTGCACTATAACATCTCCCGCGCAGATGGCTAATCTCTGTGGAGATCGGCCAACGGGCTGGGTTGGTCGGGAGGACCTTAAAAATCGCCAGGTGTGAACAAGTCTGAATCTAATTTATCAATCAAGCACAGCTATACTTCTTCGACCTTGACACGAGGTTAATTTTGTTTACGAGCTCACTGTTAACTGTACATGACATCATTGCTTTAAAACTAGTCAATTCTATGCAATCATGACATACTTTCTTTAACGTTTATAAAAATTCTTTTCAAAAAACCGACTTCAAACGCCACTACAAAGTATAAAAATAATTTTATTTTGTACACGTTTGTTGAAGTCGGGCGGCTTAAATAGAAACGATGATGCTCGCCCGATTTCATTAAGCGTGTCTCTTATATGTCGCCATAAGATAAGCATCGCGCATCGATTTCATCGTTTCTAGTTAAGCCCGCCCGACTTCAACAAACGTGTACAAAATAAAATTATTTTTATACTTTGTAGTGGCGTTTGAAGTCGGTTTTTTGAAAAGAATTTTTATTTTAAGCTTTTTAGTGGAGCTTGTCCCTGCTCTCTTTCTCCCCTCCCTCCAACGCTACGGTACTAATGTAGTTCTACACTTGATACCTACAGTATTTATTAACAATACACAAGAGCTAGGACTAGGAGCTCCATGATGTAGTCCATGGTTGGTACCAACAATATCAGTTCGAAAGCGTCAGTTCGTAATTCCTCCAACTCTGCAGCATCAGGATTGAGGAGCTAGAACCTTGAGCATTATGATGTAGTATATGCTTGGTACCAACAATATCAATTCGTAAACGATAGTTCCTAAATCCTCACAGTTTAGGTAGGCAGTACCCCTGCAGCATCAGTATTGAAGAGCGAGGAACTTGAATTCTACGATGTAGAATATGCTTGATACTAACAATATCAATTCGCAAGCTAAAGTTCCTAAATCCTCACAGTTAAAGTGGGCAGTACCCTGCAGCATCAGGATTGAGGAGCTAGAACCTAGACCTCGATGGAGTAGTATATGCTTATTACATACAATAACAATTCATGATTAGCAGTTCCTAAATCTCTACAATTTAGGTGGGCAATACCCTGCAGCATCAGGATTGAGGAGCTAGAACCTAGACCTCGATGGTGTAGTATATGCTTATTACATACAATAACAATTCAAGATTAGCAGTTCCTACATCCCTATAATTTAGGTGGGCAGTCCCCTGCAGCATCAGGATTGAAGAGTAGGACCTGGAGCTCTATGATCTAGTATATGCTTAGGCCAAGCATACTCATTCGTAAACAACGGTTCCTAAAGTCCCATAATTTAGGGGGGAAATACCCCTGCAGCATCAGGCTTGAGGAGTTGAAGGTAAAAATTTTTATGGGACCATTTCGCGAGCTTCTTCTGTCGATTAAAAAAAAAATCTCGTGAATCGGTCTAGAAACCTCGGAGTAATCGGCGGGCATACATAGAAAAAAAAAAAAAAAAAAAGATACCGGCCGAATTGATAACCTCCTCCTTTTTGGAAGTCGGTTAATAAATATTACTAGTTGATGCCTGCGACTTTCTATGTGTGGATTGAGATTTTTTAAATTCCAGCGGGAACTCTCTTATTTTCCGGGATAAAAAGTAACCTATGAGTTATTCTAGACTATAATCTATCCCTATGCCAAATTGGTTCAGTCGTTGCTGAGTGATTGAGTAACAGACACCCATAGATCTTCAGATCATCAGAAGTTGATATATGTTGTTGTAAGTTGAAGGTCATGACTAAATGTAGGCTGCTTATTTATTTTTGGCATCATTATGTACATCTCTACTTTCCCTTGTTTCATCAATCAATTCAAAATCTTCTGCAAGAGTACATACTAAGGGTAAAAACATGCCGAAGATGCCTCACTGCGATATCTCAATACCTCGATGCCACCTCCATTTAAAACAAATGTATGCAAACACACAAGCACGACCATGCCGAAGATGCCTCACTGTACTACGTTGTACCGCAATGAGGTATCCATCGGCATGGTTGTGCTTGTCTGTTTGCTTACATTTGTTTTAAATGGAGGTGACATGGAGGTAGCGAGCTAAACCACAACCACGAGATATCGCAGTGAAGCATCTTCGGCATGTTTATACCCTAACATTTTTTCAGGTAACACCGTGCTAATTTTCATCATTCCATTTTTAAAAACCCCATAAACTAAATTTGAAAACCAAAAGATAATCAACACATAAAAATTAATAAGCACAGCATACCTTGAATATCTGTAGAGAAATGATAATAACCGTGGGAAAACACCTTACCCTCTTAGATACTGTGTGAATGAACTTTCATTTTGAATTGATTAGTTATGGATAGTAACTTGGTTATAATTTTAACAAAAATTAAATAAAGTTCTGTTAAATACTTAAATAAGAATAATTACTACTGAAATATAGGTTTAGGTTTAAAGAAATTTATTCTCCAAAGAACATTTTGCTCACTTATAGAGAACTTAAAACTAAAATTTATATAAAATTACAAAACATATTAAAAAACAAAAAATGGTGACTCCTAACAATAAAATATTAAACACAATCTTTTTGAATGTGCACTCTAAGGGCCGATTGCCTGAGTGGCCGTTTAAAGTTAAGTTAAAGTTGTAACCGCGGCTACATTTGACTTTAACTTTTACCGTTACCGAGCTCTGACCTCCATTATAGGCGTTGCACAACGCCAATTTTGACCCCCGTCAAAATTAACTTCAGCTAATGGGGCTGCCAGTAAAATGATGATTCCCTTCTCGGTTTTTTAGTCTTATTATGTTGAATTATTTTATCAACATGCAACATTATGCTGAAATAACAGTCAGTGTTCTAGTCTGTGATTATGTGATAGTTGTCTTTTCATCTGTGTTTGTTGATTGTCAACACGGAGTGATTACATTCTCTTGGATTGTCAACTAAAAGATTTTTGTCGAAATAGTCATTTTATTTAGTTTTATTACAAAGAAAAATAATATGGATGTTAATGCAAAGTAAGTGACACTGATCACGGAAAAAGGGATTTTTCACAGTATTATTAAAAAGCGTTCACACACACTGGTCCCAACTATACTTATTAACATGTGCCCGATAGAGCATGTGAAGGATCATTTTATAAATATATCAATAAATGATGATTTTAAACCACAAACTGTGAGTACCTGTTTATATTTTAACTAGACTATCTCGGAACTTCGTCCGTGTGGATTAAAGGTTTTTAATTTTCGCAGGAGCTCTCATTTTCCGGGATAAAAATGTGTTAACTACTGAGCCGATTTTAATGAATGAGGTATCAATCGATTCAGTCCAGGTCGGTCCAGGTGACACAGGTTACATTATACACAAACAAAATCAATATGCCTACCAAATATTTTATGGTAATTAATGGTAATTATGAATAAAATACCATACCAAAATCAAGACTGTAAATCATTGACTATATCACAACTCAAAACACTGGACGGATCATACTGATTGGCATACAGATATGTATAGCTATTATGAAGTAGGCATCTGCTAAAAAAAGGGGTTTTGATAATTCAACCCTTAAAGAGGGAAAATAGAGTTTTAAAAAATTTAACTTGATGTGAGCGAAGGTGCAGGCAAAAGCTGGTTTGTAATTATTTATTTTTACAGGTGACTGAGGAGTCAATTGGAACTGAATATTCAGACTTAAAAGAAAGTCAGGAAGTCACATTTATTAACAATAATACAGAAATAGTAAGGAAATAAACCATTTTTTGGTACTTTGTTGTACATACATACATTGTAAGCTAAATAAAAGATTTTAAATAGAGGTTTTTCTTTTATTAAAAAACATATTCTAACTATTTACAATACTGATACAATGTTATAATTTAATTAGATATTCAATAGCTTTAAGTACATAACTTATTGACAATATCTAAAGAGCTGTTGTTAATTAAAATATGTAATAACTAGCTAATTCCCGTGACTTCGTCCACGTGGAAAAAGTTTATAGAGTGACTTGCAACTCCACGAGAAGTTATGTTCTCTATCTCTGATAATACTTATTAGACCTTCACCAAAATTGAAAAAAATACTTCTAATAGTACACACATTATATTAAAAAAAGAAATATCAAATTCAGTTTACAGTGGACAAAGTTATGGAGCAAAATCAACAAAAACTTTTATCCCCTATCCCGGATAAACCCTTTCGTTTATCAGGATAAAAAGTATGATATATATTGATCCGGAGTATCAGCTATCACTATACCAAATTTCATTTAAATCTGTTCAGTAGTTTTCGCGTGATGCGCGCACAGATAGACAGACAAAAAATTCAAAAAAAAATGTTTTGGGCTCAGTATCGATACTATAATTAAAGCATCCTCCGAATAAAATTTTCAAAATATATTTAATGTATGGAATTCGTCCCGTTACACAACACACATTAACAGTTTTATCACTAGCACTACAGCCGACGAGCAGCTAGCTCGGACGTGGTTTGCGATGGATCCGCTTCCACAAGAGCCTTCAATTCTTCATTATCAACTTTGGTGTCCGGCTGTCCATGGAGCTTGTTCTGCAGGTCGAAATTTCCAAAACGAAAAAGTTGGAACCAAAAACGCACTGTGTTTTCTTTTGCGACACCGCCACCATACACATCATTAATCCCTCGAGCCGTTTCTGCACCACATTGAAATCGACGATTTCTGGTCAAGAGTCGACAAGAAACTCTGCATTTGCTCCTGCTGCTCTGTTTTACTTGATCTGCTACGGACATTGATTTATTTGTGTAATGATTTTTTTCCTTGGAAAAGATATTCTACCCATTATATTTTCTTCATCACTGGAACTCTCATCTTCAATTTATTTTGCGAATAAACACTTCGGAAAATACTCGTAGATAAGATTATTTATTTTATTTGTACTTTTAACAAAATAACAAACTGTCACAATCCATCAAAAATATTGAAAAATGTCTATTGAAGTTTTATTTTGAGGTTAACTTGACCGTAAACCCTCGCATTCGGTCGGTAAGGTTTAAGGCTAAAGTTAAAGTCAAAAGTTAACTAAAAAAGGACTCGTGCAACGCGATTTGCTTGTTTCGGCTGTCACATTTAGCTTTAAACCTAACTTAGCCGTAACGTAACCGTGCCGGCCACTCAGGCAACGGGCCCTAAGTTTTTTTTTAAAAGTTACAAAAGACTTTTGAGCTACAATCTCTTGGGGCAGACTATTATATAGTAGTGCTCCCTCAAATTGTATAGTTTTTAAATATAGGATTATTTAATAAGAAGAACAATTATAGTTCTTTTTTTTTTTTTGAGAATATAATTGATTTGTTACTTTGTTGTGGTGTGATTGAAGGACAAACCAACAAACAAACACACTTTCGCATTTATATTAGTATTAGCTGATGCCTGTGACTTTGTTTGTGTGGATCGAGGTTTTTTTCCCTGTGGGAACTCTCTTATTTTTTGGGACAAAATGTAGCCTATGTGTTATTCTAGACTATAATCTATCTTTGTGCCAAATTTCAGCCAAATCGGTTCAGTCATTGCTGTGTTTTGCTGATTGAGTATTATAGTATATGATAGAAATAGGATAATAGAATAATAGGAAGGATAGTGCAGTGATGTCACAGGAATATAATGATTAAAAATCTTACAGTATATAGCTCTATTCCTAGGAATATAACTGTATGGTGTACCTAAGTATGCATTTTTGCATTTTGGAAGCTTTATTGTGGAAGCACTGTATACATAGCATAGTTTTGTAAAAAAAAAATTTTTTTGAAAAGAGCAACTGCTGAGTTTCTTGCCGGCTCTTCTCAGCAGAATCTGCATTCCGAACCGGTGGTAGATTTATGACGTGTCATAAAAGCTACAAGTGAGCCTACATGAAATAAATAAATTTTGAATTTTGATGGCTGCAACCATTTTACTGCGACATATAGTTAGATTACATCTGTGAGTATACTAGAGTAAACAAATATGGTTGTAAGAATTGTGCCAAATATAGTCATCCATAAATTATTGTACACTCATTGACACCTACATGCGTTTCAATATTTTAATGGTTCTTTACCTTAAAAAAATATTTAACCTGTGGGATCCTGTAGCATTTAAAAAAATAACCCCATGTATACAAAGTTGCAGGCAAAAACTTTCTAGAAAACTATAAAATACAAATACTAAGACAATCTACAAAAAAGTATTTCAAATTTTTTGTGTTTATAGCACTCAATTTTATATGAGGTACTAATTCTGTTGTGCACAGTCTATAAACAAAATTAACAAGTCTAATAACAAAGCAATGCATTTCCAAAGAGCATAGTAACTAACTTGAGACCTTCATTTTTGTAGTGTTGTTTAGTTTGGTACAATAGAATTGCATTCTTGTCTATTTTTAAATCTTACATTTACATTGAAAATCTACAAGCCTTATTTTTTGCAGTTTTATATGCAGGTTATTTAAAGAAAGGGCGCAACTCCTCTTTTATTTAACACAATTTTACGACTCAATGCCTGGGATTTTAGTTATTATTAAAAATTTAAAAACAAAAAGAGAAAACGAATGCTTACAAGGCATGACTTTCTAAAGGACCCATGCACTGTTTATATCACATCTACCTATCATGATGTCATCGAATGAAGAATGAATTTAGAATACCTATACCTACACTTGCATGAATTTTAAAACATACACTCCCCTGCGTACTAATGTGTTGTAAACTGCCTACTTTCTATTTAAAATCGAGGGTTATACGTAAAGTAACCGTTTATCGGGATTATTTGCAACTTTTTGGGCGTGAAAATCGTATTGCAGTAACTTTTTTATATGGTCTGACATTTGATTATATGCTCGCAACAAAGCACTGTCAATTACCAAAAATACTTAGTGAACTTAATACGCGCTTCACAATTTGAAAATGATATACTAATAAGGAAATATCTTACGTACGCCGCCGTTAAAATCCAATTCACCAAAATTACACACAATTCGCAGATTCAGATGGCAAAACCCGGATTACCATTTAGAGAAATGACCTTTACCACAACGACACAGAACCTTGCACTTGCACTTTTCGACTTCGGTTGGTGATAAATTATAGTATAAAACACAATGGGTAATTTAAAATGGGGTTTTGTAAAGAAAATCTCACCGTTTCGAAATCACACAGAAAATATTCGGCAGGTTTACGCGCATGCCCAACAAAAATTTACATCACGTGACCTGTCATGGTGTCATGGCGTCATAGACATGTCATAGGCAACATTTAAATTTTTAGTTTGTTGGAGGCAAAGGTCTACAATTCAGCCGTAATATAGTAGAAATGGGTAACATTAGAAACGTGTTAAATATTGAAGGGCAGTCGTAAGCACAAAACTTAGAACAGTTAATCAAAAAAATAATTTTAAAATAAAGGTAAAATGGTAAAAACGTTCTCCGTTAATTAAGTTATTCTTAACGCTATTTATTGCGCTATTGGACCTAAACCGCTAAACAAAAAAAAAGTAATATAAGCACAGTTGCGCCCTCCAATTCACGACGGTTCCCTTTTTTAAATTCTACTAAA
The DNA here is from genome assembly GCA_038048805.1 of Hipparchia sbordonii. NCBI lineage: Eukaryota > Metazoa > Arthropoda > Insecta > Lepidoptera > Nymphalidae > Hipparchia > Hipparchia sbordonii. The sequence continues at coordinate 514,555 of CM076118.1, read as the reverse complement.
TCCCTTATGAAAAAGAAAAGTACAGTTTTATTTATTTAATATTATAATATTATTATAATAGTTCTCATCAATAATAATAAAATCCAGGATATCGACAAGGAGGCATTTTGCAATAAAATGGACTTAAGCTTTTGCAAAGTTTACATCTCCTTTTTTTATGCGCGCGGCAAATTGGTACCTCGCTTCTGCAAAGTCTTTTCCTTTTATCGCATTTGCATGCTTTGCCTTCATCGTCTTTATCTGACGAACGTTCAGTACTGCGTTTCTTTAAGTCAGTTTGTGTAAATTGAGCAGAACTACTGGATTCTGATCGTGCATTTGATGGATTGAAGATCAGAATTGATGGTCTTCTCTTACAACATGGTCCTTTGGATTCCGATATAAGTCTTTGAGGAGTAAGGGGAGGAGTAGACGATGATGAGTGTGATGGTACAGAAAAGGGACTTGATTCTTTCGTATTTGTAAATGGTGCAGATGATTTGGACGTTTCAGTTAGTGATGCTAGGTCTGATGATGGAGTAGGAAGTTGGTTTTTATCTTGTTTAGTTGTTTCTTTTCTTAATGAATATGACTGGTTATTGTTGATATTCGACTGTGCTGATGCCGGCACTTTCTGTGTGACCTTTTGTGGTACTTGCTGAGGGACTTGTTGTGGAAATTTGGTTATTATGTTATCTGGTGTGGATGATGGAAATTCACTTGGAATTTGGTTCTCAATCACTGCTTCTCTTTGTCCTAACTTATTTGGCTGGTAATTTGTTGGTTGTTTTGGACTATTTAGTATATTGGATGTAGGAAAGCTTTGCTGATCATTTGCTGCTTTAGAGGAATCGTCCACTGAGTTTGATTGTACCATACTAACGTTTTGTACATCCGTATTGTCTTGATCTGACAATTCTGGAAACAATTTTGGATGGCCCTGTAAATTTGAAGTTAACGATTTTGGAACTCGTCCTGTATTAATAGGTTGCCTGATTTCAACGCCTTTGTTCATATGAGGAGAATTAAATTTAGTTTCTTCATTGGGTTGTAGCGTAAACCACTTGTCATCATTTGATTCCTGTTCTTCCCTCACTGAGGAAGTTAATACAACGCCCCTTTTAAAATCCGTGTAGTATGTCTTAGATTTATTCATACTGTTATCCGCATCTTCACTTTTGATTTGCGACTTTTGAACATCAGTCAAATGATTTCTTTGTAGTTGGGTTGTGTTAGATTTAGTGGAATTTGGGTCATGAGCCTCAGGTGTCACTGATAGTAGTGACATCCATTGTCCATCTTCAGAGTTATGATTGTCTTTGCCATAATGATATCTAGAAAATCTCTGATCTTCTGTGGGGGTCTGCAAACTTTGATTACGCTTTTGGTCATCATTACTTAATGGTTTAATGTTATCATATCTACTTTCCGATAAAGGTGTTTCTGTATTAGGTATATTAAGTAATCTTTGAACTAATGAATCAATTTTTTCTATATCTACAATTTCTTCTAATTTTTTAAGATATTTCACGATCACATTTTTCATTTTACTAAAGTTTTCAGATGTGTTGCTTGCCTTTCCCAATTCACATAAACGTTTTGCTAAAGTAGATATTATTTGGTCTCTCAAAAGTAATTTATCATTACGATCACATAAGGAGTATTCATCAAAGAAATCTGTTATTTCCAATTTTATTCGTATTTCCCGTATTTCTTCTAGAATCGCTAATGTGCTAGGGACTGGGACTTTGGCCAATTCACAGATCAAGTGATTTCCTACCATCAAAGGATTATAGAGCGTTTCATTGTTTTGACAAACTTTTGTAAAATATTGTTCTACATTGAAATTTATCATCATTTTATAAAGACTGCCTTCTTTACTAGTCTTATAGTAATTGTACAAAATAAAATTATCTACAATACAGGTTTTTAAACTAACACATAGGGCTCTTATTTCAGGTGTTAAATTTTTCGGTTCTTTTAAAAGTATATCCACAATATTATGTAATTGTTGTTTATACTCATATTTAGCTTTTTCTTTTTGAATAAGAGGTTTTACAGACATAATAGCATTTTTCAATTGGTCTTTTCTCATTTCTTTACTTTGATTTGACTCATTAGATGTCGGTAAAGTAGACAGTATATTTTCTAACGCATCGTCAAGCAAAGCTTCATATAATAAATCATTGTTAAATGTTTCAGGATTTACATTGAGTTCGCTTATTTTCATGATAATTTTAATTATAAGATTGTCCTTTAAAACTTGTCTGTTATTTTTTTCTTGGTTAGTATTTACTGGCAACGGCAACTGTTGACACCACATTTCCACAATATTCATAATTATATCGGCTGGCTTTAAAGATAACGGAGGAGATATTTGACAACAAGTAGGTGATGCAGGACAAGGCCACGCTTTATTTTCTCTGCTTGGGCCAGCTGTTTGACTAGTGCCTAAAATTCCCTTACCTTTTGCATTGTTTTTATATTCAACAAATTTGTCTATATACACGCTTTCATCACGTTGTATGCATTTTCGGTCTCTAAAAGTTGATTTTAGTCTTTTTATCAATATGCGAGCAAATTCATCAACTTTATTTTCTTGACCCGGTATTAAAGGCAACTTTTGCAGCCACTTCGTTATTTCTTTATGGATTTTATTTTCGGCATTGTGCTCATATTTTTCCATTCTATAAATCCGCTTTGCAAGCATGGCTAAAATTTGATTTCTTACGAAATCTTCACCAACAGAAGAAGTTGCTCTCAGAGGGAGAGTTTCAAACCACTTATCAATTTCACATCTGGTTTTGATTTCTTCTACTTCTTCTGCAATTGATGCAAAATTGGGAAGGGGGACGTTGTATAATGCACTATATAAATCATTATACATTTGGTCTTTAGTGAGTGGTATTGCATTCCTGTTTTGTGCTTCTTGGAAGTATTTGTCGATTTCTTTCTTAATTCCCTTTGTGTAATTTTCTTTAATGTCGTCGTAACCATGATCAAAGTTTTCAAGAATAAACATTGTTGCTAGGCGATCTTTGTATATTTTAAAACCGGGACTCTCTTCTTGGTAAGTTTGCACTGGATGAGGCAGTGACAATTCAATTGTATTTTCCAACTCTTGCTTATATTCGCTACTAGACGCCTGTTCTCTAATTTCTTTTTTCTTTTCCATGATTGAAGATATTAATTGTTGTTTAAGCTCTTCTTTCGTTGCTTGAAGTTTAAAATTTTCTTGTAGATTTTCAAGCTGTTCCTCTATTTCTTCAGATAATAGTTCTTGGTATAGAATATCATCAGTGAAACATATTGGATTCATATTCAGTTCACTTATTTTTTTAAAAAGATTGGTTGCTATGTTGCCTTTTAACATTCTGTTGGTATTTTCGTTTTCTGTTATAACTGGTAAATCAGCGCACCAATTTTCTACTGCCTCTACAATAGCAGCACTGTTATCTTGTGCTCTATAACTAGCATTAGTTTTATCACAACACTTGAAAGGAAGTTTACATAATTCACTGGAACTCTTTTCATGACCAATTTGAGGCACTTCTTGCCAATCTTGAAATTTTCTTTTATTAGCTCGTTCCATTCGATTAAGTAATTGTAGTGTAATAATGGATTCATCAATTTCTTTAGTTGTGTCCAGTGGAAGTTCTGATATCCATTGCATAACATATTCTGATAAAATTGTATTAACATAAGTATTATTAGGGTCATCATATAGAGCTTGCCATCTTTCGTACATTTTTTCTGCAAGATTGCAAATCATTTTAACTATTGAATTCCTAGCAGTATTATCCATGAGTGGAAGTAGTGGTAAATTACTCAGACAATCTGTAATTTCTTTGGAATAAATCAGCTCAAAACTTAATCTTCTAACTGGTTCATTACTGGCTATGTGCTCTTCAGCTTCAACTGCATTTGAAGGTCCTGTATTTTCACTTCTTATTTTATCTATTTCTTTAAACAGTCTCGCAGACACTGCCTCCAGCTTTAGTTCATCTTCACTAAGCTCTTCACAATTCTCACAAATATATTTTTCTATAAAACTACTTAGCTGTTCGTCTGGTATATTGGTACTGTTTATTGAAGATACGTTTTGTTTGCAATTTGGAATTTGACAACATGGGCGAGGATTCACTTTCATTATAACATCAACTAGATTATCAACCATTGCAGAAATATTTTTCTTATGATACGTAGGTATAGGCAATTTATCTGCGTATTTATTTATAATCGACGCAAGATGCACTTTATATTCCGTTTCAGATGGATAGATCATTCTATTTTCATCAATGTCTATTAAATTTTTGGCTAGACAATTTACAAATTCTATTCGAGGTTTGTTTCCTATCCTGTTAAATGATGTATGTATTGGAAAGATTTTTAACCAATCAGATATGATACTAACATATTTTAGTTCTTTATATAATCTATCAGGTGTAGACATCACATAATGCTGATTTTCATCATCATTATCTTTTATTCGGTATACATTCAGTTTTTGAAGTTCAATCTTTAATATTTCGCCAAATACTTCCCTAGTTATTAAATGTTCTACTTCATTATAATGTTCGATGTATTTTGCTATGAATTCTTTGAAAAAATTTTCTGGTTCATGCGTATTTTCTATGATTGATTCACAGCAAACTGATGTTACTTTTTTAATCTGGGCATCTTTGTTTTCTTGAGATATTCTATCTTGATTGTTAAAATGGGAAGTTCTTTCTCTTAAAAAACTATTTATTTTTTCTGTAAGTTGTTCTTTAAGAGAAATGAATTTTTCTTTTTCATTTATTTTTATTATTTTTTTTAACCACTTAATGATTTCTTTCGTTATGTCTTTTGATGAATCATTTGAAATATTCTGAATATCTAAAGTGAACTCATGAACTTGTTGGCTTCTGATTTCTTTGTCTTCATCGATGAATATTTTCGATGGCTGCGCATTTATGATCATTAAAATTTCATCTTCTAAAATATCTTCAGGCATAAGAGTAGCTTGAGAGCACGACGTCATTTTCATGAACCTATTAACTTTCTTTATTGTCTGGCTACCATGTGCTGGAAAAGGAATATCTTTAAGTTTTTTTATAAGCTCATCAACGTATGGCTTAGCATTATTAATATTATCAAAATACTCAAATCTATTAAGCCATCTGTGAATAAAGAAAGATAAATATTTTTCTTTCTCATTCCATATCTCTGGTGCTGCCGCTTCTAATTTGACTTGATCAATAATATCAGTGGCTAAACTGTTTATTATTGTTTCTTTGATTATCATGTCTTCTGTCTTATTACGTTTCTTTGGTAAAGTTTTCACCCAAGCTGATATCAATGCAGATATACTCTTATTATACGCTTTTTCTTCTGGATTAAGTTTAGACTCACTACTTTTTATTATATTGGAGTATCGCTGTAGATACGTATTAGAAAATTTAGGGGGACCATTTAATTCAAGTTCTGATTTATAAACAGATACAATATTAAACCAAGGAGGTCTTTCAACTTTTTCCGTTGACTCATCATCGTCAAAATTATCACCAAAAATAGATGTCAATCGATCCATTATAACATTTACAATATCAGTAATTGAGATATCATAGAGATCAGTTGAAGATTTTAAAAGTACATGCAAATCTTCTTTAAATTCTTCATGGAAGCCTAAGCGAATCTTCTCTATATTGTATAAAAGTATATCTGTTATATCATTCTCTATGCTTTCAGAATGAGTAATTATGTTTTCTAAAGCATCTGCTACAATTTTGTTAAAGATTGGCTTATAGTAACATTCGGTGTCAACATGATATCCAATTCTTTGCTCAGTACAGTAGTATGAATGTTTTGTATTGCTCCTTGAATATGGTGTTTCGCTATTAGTTTTTTCAATTAGTATAGTAATTGCGAGATTATCTACTAATTTATGGAAATGTGCACCATTAGTAGCAACTGCAACCATGAAGTAGTCGTATAGAAAGTTTAAAATTTCTCCCTTCAAAAGTAATTTGTATTTTGGGGAATTCAACTTTTTAGTCAACAACAGTCTTATCCGATTATACAAGATGTCTGTTAAAACTTTCATATCATTTTGTTCTATATTTCTCTCACTTTTTTGGATAACTTTTGCTAACCAGATTGAGATTTTTTGTTTATAAACGTCTTCATTCATTTTAGTTTTCAGTTGTTTTTTGGTTTCTAAACCCGGCTGCCCGTAAATTTGGCCATAGTATGGTGGCATGTTATAAAAATTGTGTTGAACTTGAGCGTCTGCATGATTTTTATCTTTAAAATTCTTATTCTGAAACTCAGGCCTTTGGAACGTTATATAGCTGTTATCGTCGAAGGCAAACTGTGGCGTAGTTCCTATAGTTTTTGTTTGTTTGTTTCTCAAATAATTATGATGAGATGTTTTATTGTCTCTCAGATAATTATTGTTATTGACCTTTGTCGTGTTAGTGACACTATTTCGGACAGAAGATTTTTTCCGATGTTTTTTACCAATACTACTAATCGTTTGTTTGTTTAGTTCATATATTTTTTGAATAAATCGTAGCTTCAAACTTTCCAATGTCGGAATACCTTTCTTTACATAAGGATTAAGTGGCAGTGAATCTAAAAACTTGCAAACTTCATTTGAAAGTTTGGCATCGTAAAATTCTTCATTTACCTCAGATTTAAGGTTATCTACTTTCTCTATTAGTTCATTAATTAGGTTTTGTTTAAGGTTTTCAGCGCTAGGATTTGGATATTTAGGTAAATCTTCAGCCCATATTAGAATTTCTGTTTGTACACCTTGTCTATAACTTCCTTTTTTCTTTTTTGGGATTTTGAGGGGTTTCAATTCTTCTAGCTCAAGGTTGTCTGTTGATGTCTGTACATCTGAATTTACTATTGCTACACTTGGAGTTTCTGAAGCTGGTGATGCATACGTACCAGGCTGTAAATAAATAAATCACTATTTTTATAAACCATTTAAAACCAGTATAAACTATCGCTTGTAATAAAAATGGCAATTTAGGTAAAAATGTCACTTACGATAAGTCGGTGGTTATGCCTCGATATATTATCTTAACAAAAAAAATATATGTTCTATTATATGAGTTCTTACAGATGCTCCGCTGTTTTGGCTGCTGACCGAGCGCCTGTTGTTGGTGTGATGTGAGATCACGTGTTGTTCTAATCGCTCCCTGATCGCTGGACATTCTTCTTCTGTGCAGGCCTATACAAATTAATATACTAGGTATTATAAGGACGACGGCCAAAATGAAATTTAGTTAAAAACGGCTTAGTTTAAAACAGACAAGGCCACTATTCTCTACACACACACACACACACACACACACACACACACACACACACACACGCACACACGCTTTCGCCTTTATAATATTAGTGTGATGTGATAGTGTGATCTATGATTAACAATGGATTTGCTGACTCTATACAAGTGACAGCTTAATTATGGATCAATTTGAAGCGCCACATATGACATACGAGTGTCTCTGGAACTAATATTGGGGGGTCTGACTTGAGGCGTGGTGCGGGATAAAAAGTACACTATGCCACTCTCGTCCCAATCATATCCGTGCAATAATTTACTTCGACCCGCTGCTCCGTTGCGGCGTGATTGAAGGACAAATCACACTTTCGCTATAATATTAGTAAGGGGTTTACGGTGGGTCGTACAGGTCTAGAGCACAGAATACCTAATTAGTACCTAAAGGTACGGAAGATTCACTCCGCAAAAAGATTTAAATAAATAGCGACTCTTGGGACCACGCAATAAAGTGCAATTCAGGTTGACACAGCGCTACCTACCTACCGTCTTATTCACCTAGACTTTTCTCTCTTTCTATCACGTAACTCTTATCCCTTCGCACTCTCTGAATTTAGGCCTTTCGAAGAGGTACGCCATGTACTTGTAGCTCCATAGTTTGCTGCGGAGTGCGCCAGGCCTAGAGTTTAATGTGATCATCATCAATATGTGCGTTCCGTAGAACAAAGTCTCATCTGCTAAATTCACAACTTGAAATTTGAGCCTTAAAAGTCACATCTACAAGGCTCAAATCTCAAGTTACGAATACATAGGTACCGAATTTCTAAGACTTGGCTCTTGGCTGATGGCCGATGGTCTGAAGGTGGAGTGATGAGATAGGGCGTGCTGCTCCAAGCGCTCCTTGATCGCAGGACATTGGTTTTCGTTGCAAGCCTGACAAAAAAAATTGGTACACATAATTTTTTTTTTTATGAATAGGGAGCAAACGAGCAGGCGGGTCACCTGGTGTTAAGTGATTACCGCCGCCCATGAACACTTGTAGTAGGTACCAGAAGCACCACCAATGCGTTACCGGCTTTTCAGGAATTTGTTAGTTCGCCCCTCGAGTAACCCCATTTTGTAATTAAGTGGGAATACCGTCGAAGGGAGATGATTCCACAATTTGGTAGTACGTGGAAAAAAAGATCTGGAGCAACGGATGGTTGAAGTGCTCCAGGCACCCAGGTGGTGAGGGTGAAATTGTGTTCGGTGGCGAGCGGTGCGGTTGTAGAAGAAAGACGGTGGAATAACATCAAATATCTTTTTTTCTAGCTTATAATATTTAACTCGCAACGTATGTACGTGTGTTTAGGTCAAATCTTGCAAGCTGAATTATTAGAACAAATTCTTGGTTTCACACTATATTCAACAAATCATCTTACAATACAAGATTTGATGCGAAATGTAAAATTCCGGATGTTATCCATAAATAAGTTTACTGACTCTTCTATTTTAGCTAGGTAGGTATTTAAATTGTTTTCACTAAAATCTTTGGTATTTCAAAAGATCCCAAAAAATCTGGTACTTTGTAATGCATGTGATTATAGTTAAGAAAGATATTTTTCTAAGTAATTTTCTAAAATTTTTAATTTTTTTATCACATTTTCTGTTACAAAATCTTATCAAAATGTCAATGAAGACGTTCAAATGACAGAGCGTATACAAGATCGAAAACTGCGTCTAGGAACAGCTTGATTTTTGTCTTCAAGAATTTTGTTCAGTCGTTTCACGAGGCTTAACCTTAAGTGTAACCTAAATTGCCATTAAAATAAATTGATACCCATAAAGTTTTATTAAATAGCTGGCTATTTAAAACCCTAGAAAAGTCTTTAAAAATGTAAAAGAAGAATAAAAAATCTATCAAAAGTGCAAAAAAAAAAGTTCGATAGCTTTAAAATGTCACTGGAGATCTAAATTTTTGTAAAAATTTATCTTTTCTTTCTCTATTTGATTTGCAAAAAACTGAGTAGAAAACAATAATAAATAACAATCGTTATAAAACTCAAATCGTGCGGGAAATGTAAGTAATTCTTACTAATATGTATTACAAATGGAAAAGCATACTTAAATCACCTTAGGGCGCGAACAAGCCAAGGATGCCTCACTGCGATACCTCGCGGTCGCGGTTTAGCTCGCTACCTCGATGCCACCTCCATGTAAAACAAATGTTTGCAAACAGACGAGCGCGAACATGCCGAAGGATACCTCACTGCGATACATCGCGGTTCACATCGATGTTTCTCGGAGGCATCCTTGGCTTGTTCGCGCCCTTAGATCTATTCAGATGATATTCTACTAGGGATGAGCAGGTTATACACTCACAAAACAAGCGAAAGATTATATAGTTTAGGAGTAATAGCACAGAATACCTAATAGTTGGTGGGGAAAGGGGGATAAGATAAGAGTCATGTTAACCATAGTTGTTAACTTGCAGGCCTGTTCCCACTTGTAACAACTGGCAGGGCGCGTATCGGCCTGACTGTTACTCTTCGACGCGTCTGATGAAGATGACCGTAAATATATTTTTATTTATTCGATGATAAGATAGCCCTTGGCTGCAATCTCATCTGATGGTAAGTGACGATGCAGTCTAAGATAGTAGCGGGCTAACTTGGAAGGGGTATGGCAGTGTACATTGGACTCATACCCCTAGTCGATTTCTACACGCTTGACGGCACGTCTTTGACGGTAAGGCGGTAACTAAGGGTGGTAAAAATTCGAAAAGAGCGCGTCGAAATCTATTAATGAATAAATGCATATTTTGACAACAGTCCACCCTCTAACTTCTACAACCGCACCGCACGCCACCGAACGCAATTTCACCCTCACCACCTGGGTGCCTGGAGCACTTCGACCATCCGTTGCTGCAGATCTTTTTTTCCACGTGCTACCAAATTGTGGAATCATCTCCCTTCGACAGTGTTCCCACTTAATTACAATATGGGGTTATTCAAGGGGCGGACCAATAAATTCCTGAAAAGTCGGCAACGCATTGGTGGTGCCTCTGGTACTACAAGTGTTCATGGGCGCCGGTAATCGCTTAACATCAGGTGACCCGCCTGCTCGTTTGCCAGCTATTCATATAAAAAAAGTCACCTCTATAAATTATGGGGTAACTTTTCAGCATATACCCATCAGCAGCGACGTGGACTGCTGACTGCTGACTGCGACCCCATGGAGGCGGGCGAGGGGATGGTGGCGGTGGTGCGTGGCCTGAAGGACGCCGGCCTGGCGGTGACGCTGCTGGAGTCCGGCCGACAGTACACCCTGCTGCCGGACACCGGTATAGACCTATCAATTCCAGACGATGCATTGCCCCGTGACCCCGACCTCCCCCCCGGACCTGGTGACGGAGTCCCCCCCCCCCCCAAGAGCAGAGCTGTGTCCCGGTAATACGGTCCCCCTCCTTTTTCTTTTGTTTTCTTCTGGATTATTTGGTAGAGTTAATGATATAGAAATGCCCATTTCCGTGCTAAGACGATAAATACACTGTATCTTCAGATACAGTGTTTTGTCGTAACGGCGATAAATGAGTTCCTCGCACATGTTTACATTTATAATATTTATAATTGCACTACCGCTACTTCGTTCGCGTGGGAAAAGGGTTTTCAAATTCCCGCGGCAACTCTCTTATTTTCTGGGATAAAAAGCCTATGTCTTTCAGCCAAATCGGTTCAGTCGTTGGATAGTAATGGGATAATTATTATATTATAGGATTTAAATATTACAATTAAGTAAGTCTTAAAACACTTAGAAACTTCAAATGGAAATGCACTGTCTCGTAAAACATGATGGTAAAAAAAAAATCACGATTTCTGAAAATGCTTATTTTTAGATATTGCCATGCCACGGCAGACTTGAAATCCTTTACACTTTCAAAAATCGGACAAGTGCAAGTTGGACCTTCACACGAAGGGTTCCATAAATTGTATTATAACAAAAAAATGAGGAAATTTTGTTTCATATGGCAACCCTCTATTCCACTCAAACATATACACCACCACCAGTGCAGTACTTCAATGTTTTCTTAGCGAGACTATATAGGGGAAATGAAGCCCTATCTAAATGAAAACCGTATCACACTGCTTATTGTACATTTGTATTTATCCAACAATAAAATAATGTAACAAGATAAACTTAAACTTGGATGAACAGGCGTTGTGTCGTCCGGCGTGGACGGAAGTCGAGAATATTACTTTTCTAGGCCTCCGGCTCGGTCGGTGGCTGATAGAATAATGCATTACGACGCCTGTTCAAACTTACATTCCAAACAACATTCAAATTGCATTCCAAGTTTGAATGCCTTCGAATATGAAAATAAAAGTGATAGATAGTGGCCAGCTCATAACCAGCCAGCAACAGTAAGCTCTCCGTGGAGACCGCTAGACTCCACATCACTCCCCCAGGAAGACATGAAAAGTAAGGAAAAAACAAACAATGATTAATTAACTAAGTCAGATTAAAATGAACTCTACGCCCTGAACGCGTCCTAACAACAGGTTTGCCCAGCTCGTCCAATTCCTCCGGACCTAAAACATAGGCTGGTTTCAACCTGTCGATTGAAATATTTTCCTCTTTGCCTTTCATTTCTATTTTATAATGTTTCCCTTCCCTACTTAGAACCTTGAAAGGGCCCACGTAGGGTTGCTCTAAGGCTTTTTGAAAAGGACCTCTACGAACGAAAACGTATTCCGACGAAGCTAAATCCTTTGGGATATGAAATATCTTCCTACTATTGTGGTCAGAAGCGGGGGATGGAGATAAATTTGCGAAATGAGACCTGAGTCTGTCCACTAAATATGTTGGGTCCTTAATATAATTTTTAGGGTCGAAAAATTCACCTGGTAGACGTAGCGGCTCCCCGTAGACTAGCTCTGCGCAGGAAGTGCCGAGGTCTTCCTTCCAGGCACTCCTGATCCCTAGAAGTACCAACGGGAGAACCTCAGTCCACCTTGGATTCGCATGGCACATGATCGCTGCCTTGAGCTGCCGGTGAAATCTTTCGACCATCCCGTTTGCTTGAGGATGATACGCGGTTGTCGTCTGGTGTTGAGCACCTACAACCGCAGCTATCTTCTGAAACAAATGCGAGCCAAATTGAGATCCTCGATCTGTTAAAATAACCCGTGCTGAACCGAATCTTGATAGCCAGCCAGAGACGAAAGTTGCCACGCAAGTTTCCGCTGTAATATCTGGCATGGGCAATACCTCTGGCCAACGAGTAAATCTATCCACGATAGTTAAGCAATACCTCATTCCCGAAGAATAAGGTAATGGGCCTATAATATCCATGTGGATATATGCAAATCTCTCCGATGGGAGAGCAAACTTAGAGAAAGGTGCACTAGTGTGCCGCGTTACTTTTGACAACTGACACCCCTGACAAGCCTGTGTCCATGCACGACAGTCTCTTTTCATAGATGGCCAAACAAAACGTTCCGAAATTAATTTATTAGTCGCACGGACCCCGGGATGAGAGAGATTGTGAAAACTTTCAAAAATACTCTTCCTAAACTGCGGAGTTACATAAGGACGTGGTTTACCTGTTGACACATCGCATGTAATTTTTAACCTGGTGTCTGGAATTGTGACCCGAGCCAACGTCATCGACGTTGAGTCACTCAGCGCCTTTAATTCCTCATCAGCCGCTTGCGACTTCGCAAGCTCAACCAGGATATCTTGGGCAGCGACGCTCTCGACGCGCGAGAATGCATCAGCTACAACGTTCTCAGCTCCCTTAACGTGTTGAATGTCCGTGGTATACTGAGAAATAAAAATTAATTGATTTAATTGAACGGGCGGAAGTTTTTCCCGTCTTTGTGTAAACACGTAAAGCAACGGCTTATGATCTGTATATATTGTTGCCGCTTGTGCTTCAAGAATGTGCTTAAAATGTTGCACACTTTCGTAAATAGCTAATAATTCACGATAGTAGGCAGGCCACGTTGATTGCTTAGAATTAAGTTTCTTACTAAAAAATGCAATAGGCTGCCAACCCTGTCTGACCTCTTGCTGCAGACATGCACCGACATGAGAGCTCGATGCATCTGTAAATAAGCCTAGCCGAGCATCAGCGACTGGGTGTGCTAACAGAGTCGCGTTAGCTAAACTTTCTTTACAAATAATAAAACTACGCTCTAAGTCAGGAGTCCAAGTAAATGGCTTTGCACCCTTACCTTGAATCGCTGATAGAGCATCAATGAGCGGAGCTTGATAGCGCGCAATACTAGGGAGAAATTTACGATAAAAATTCACCATACCGAGAAAACGACGTACGCCTTGCACTGTTTTAGGCAAAGGAAACTCTTGAAGGTTCCTAATCCTGTCCGTAGGAGGACTAATCCCAGCAGCGCTTATGGTGTATCCCAGGAAACGAACTTCTGGAAGATTAAAATGAGATTTTTTCTCATTAATAACAATCCCGTATTCCTCTAATCTTTTAAAAAGGATACGTAAATGTTCTAAATGTTGTTGTTGATCTTTGGAAAAGACCAAAATATCATCAACATAAGCGAAACAAAAATCTAAACCGCGGACAACTTCATCGATAAACCTTTGAAATGTTTGCCCTGCGTTCCTAAGTCCAAAGGTCATATAAGGAAACTCAAAAAGACCAAATGGAGTAGTGATAGCAGTCTTACAGATATCTTCCTTCGCTACTGGAATTTGATGATACGCTTTAACCAAATCGATTGTGCTAAAAATCGTCGAACCAACCAAATTTTGGTTAAAATCGCCGATATGACGCACTGGATATCTATCTGGAATCGTGCGAGCGTTTAAAGCACGATAATCACCGCACGGACGCCAATCAGACTCCCCCTTCGGGGCTAAATGAAGTGCCGATGACCACGCACTATCTGAAGGCCTTGCGGTGCCACAAGCTAACATGCTATCGAATTCTTTCTTAGCAACAGCTAACTTTGATGGACCTAGGCGGCGCGGACGGCAACAAACCGGCGGACCATCCGTTGTTCGGATGTAATGCACGGTACTATGTTTGATTAAACGAACCGGACCCGGCGGGCGAACGATCGCGGGAAATTCAGATAAAATATTGTATTCTGAAGCTACAGTTTTAATGCTAACCTGCTCGTGATGGGCAACCGATGCAACACACGACAGGCCAGTCGAACCATCAAGAACTCGACCTGACCTACAGTCGGGTAATAAGCAAAAATGCGCGAGAAAATCAGCGCCAATAATTGCAGTTGTCACATCACAAATTATGAAATGCCACCTAAAATCACGCCTTAATCTAAAATCTAACGATAGTAAAATAGTTCCAAATGTTTTGATATCGCTTCCGTTTGCAGCGCGCATCGAATAATCGGCTACCTTCGGACGACTTTCCATCCAAGAAACCGGAAAACATGAAACGTCTGAGCCGGTGTCAATCAAAAATCTTTTTTTCGACTTGACATCGGTAATAAATAGACGGCGGCTACGGGCCGACCAATCAGGAACCGCCTCTACTGATTGTCGCTCGCGTTTCCCTGTCCTTTAAATGAACATGGCTTGACGCACTTCACAGCACGCGACGCAAAATTCCTATGATACCAGCATAAATCATCACCATTGCTAGGACTGTTTCTCCTAGGGGATGGTGATGCGAAACGCCTATTCCTAAACCTACCTCTCGATCTATTTCTATGACGCGAAAAATTTTTTTGATTTCTAATTTCGGATACTTCCCTAGTTAATTCATCTAAACGACTCATAACCGAAGCGAAACTCGCTTCGGATGAGCAAGCCGCATTATTAAGCGCCGAAGTGGCTACAATGCCTGGGGAAACTTCTAAAATTTTGTCAGCTAATTCAGCTATTTTATCTAATGTTAATTCACTTTGCGCGGCCAAAATTGCTTGTAAATGTTGTGGTAACCGGCGCATCCACAACTGACGTAAAATGTTTTGATCTGAGAGTACGTGCCCCGCTAAAGAACGCAAATGGCGTAAAAATTGAGACGGTTTGCGATCTCCTAGTACCTCATCACTCACTAATTGTCTGACCCGCTGTTCCTCAGAGGTGGATAAACGACGAATAAGCTCACCTTTCAAAAAGGAGTAACGGTTTGTGACCGGCGGCTGAGTAATAATATCCTCCACCTCGCCAATCACACGTGAATCCAATTGAGCTACAACGTAATCGTACTTAGTCTGATCCGCTGTTACCCCTGAAATTGAGAATTGGGCCTCGACCTGGGCAAACCATATGCTTGGCCGATCGGACCAAAACGGAGGAAGTTTCGCGGACACTTTAAATACCCTCGTGTCTTCCATGGGGGTTTCCGATTGATGCGCCGGAAAACTGGCAATTTTATCCCTTAGTGACTTGTTCTCCTCTAGTAAAGGAATAGCTGAACCAGCCAACTCCTTCAGTTTACTCTTAAGATCTTCATTTTCTTTTGCTAAATCTCTTAATTTCGCCTCCATATTAAATAAAAATTACACAAAAATCGTATTAGTTATATACCTAAAATCACTAAAATAAATCTAAAATTAATACACTGAAAAAGAAAAATATTAAAATTAAATTTTAGTGTCCCAAAATTTTCTTTAAAACTTCACTTTCACGAATGACGGGCGACGACGTCGACGTTTGTCAAATTGTTTTTAAATATGATTTTCTAATCGTTCGAATGAGGTTTCGCTGCGTATTTCCACTTCTACGATACGATGACGTTACGTTTCACATTTTCCAATAATAAATAATATTTCTTACGGCCGTCCATCAATTATGCACACAACTTGTCCGGGCAACCCATAAAATTGTACGGGTCGGGAGTCACCAATATAGGGGAAATGAAGCCCTATCTAAATGAAAACCGTATCACACTGCTTATTGTACATTTGTATTTATCCAACAATAAAATAATGTAACAAGATAAACTTAAACTTGGATGAACAGGCGTTGTGTCGTCCGGCGTGGACGGAAGTCGAGAATATTACTTTTCTAGGCCTCCGGCTCGGTCGGTGGCTGATAGAATAATGCATTACGACGCCTGTTCAAACTTACATTCCAAACAACATTCAAATTGCATTCCAAGTTTGAATGCCTTCGAATATGAAAATAAAAGTGATAGATAGTGGCCAGCTCATAACCAGCCAGCAACAGTAAGCTCTCCGTGGAGACCGCTAGACTCCACAACTATCCGCCCATCTTTATAGATTCATGCCAGGCAAGTTTTCATTCATAATCAACAAACAAAAATAACATAATATTCCAGTTCCTCATCACGACGTCCCGCAAGTAAATTTGAGTCACTATGTCGCTGCGCCCACGGCCCAGTACGCCGCTGCGCCCACGAATCAGTACGCAACTGCGCCCACGTACCAATACAACGCTGCGCAAGCGTCTCAGTATGCAACAGCGCCTACGTCGCAGTACGTCGCAGCGCCCACGACTCAGTACGCCACAGCGCCCACGACTCAGTACGCCACCGCGCCCACGACTCAGTACGCAGTCGACGTGTCGTCACGACGGGAGAGCGGCGTGCAGGCTACAGATGGACGATATGCTAGCACTTATAAGGTAAGGGTCAAGAATTCTAGACACGCGGACTGCAAAAAATTGCAGTTGGGATGCAGTTGACATTGCAGTCGACTGTACAGTCAGTTGTTATAGAACTGCGAATCTTTTACGATCGGAACGATATTTTACTCCGAACATGGCAACCAAGGAAGCTAGCTTATCAATGGTTTTATTTAAATTTCGAACTGGCTTGCAAATAGCTGCTGTTTATTGAAAAAAAAAAAAAACAAATAAGAATACTTTAACGCGGGAAAAATTATTTTTGTTCGTTGTTCGTCATTGATTTTGAAAAGTAAGTTTTAATTTCCGCGCATTATTTGAGAAAAGTACTATACAAACCTTGGCCACAACTAAGCATTGCTGGACTTACGAATGTGTACTCGGCTTCGCCTCGGCCCACACGGTCGCGATTTACACGATCGTCCATCAATACATCTTTTGCTGGCCGCTGCAGTAATGTACCTACTATAAAAACCTTTATTTTAAGTATATAAAAAAAATTTAGTGAATCACGCTGTGCATTTTTCTGTAGATTTCCGTAGGTAGTAGATGGTTGCATCGAATCATTTATTGAAAGAGTCCTATCAATTCCAGACGATGCATTGCCACGTGACCCCGACCTCCCCCCCAGATCTGGTGACGGAGTTCCCACCCCAAAGGGCAGAGCTGTGTCCCGGTAATACAGTCCCCCCCTTTTCTATTGTTTTCTTCTGGATTAATTGTTTATTTTTCCCAGCGACTTCAAAGCTGGCAAGAATTGTGAAAATGACAGGAGCGCTCCTGTCATTTCTCAATTCTCGCTGACGTTAATTTTTCACTTTTACTATTCGAAAGTCAAAATGTTAGCTTACGGCAGGTTACCTATAAATATTTTTGAACATTAAGTTTATTAATTCCTTTTACAAAACCGACTTCAAACGTCACTGCAAAGTGCATCAATAGTCCTTATAAAATTTGAAGAGTTCCCTCGATTTCTCCAGGATCCCATCATCAGATCCTGACCTGATGACAATGGGATCACCTGAGAAGTATACCCTTTCAAACAAAAAAAGAATTTTCCAAATCGGTCCAGGCGTCTTCGAGTAATCGAGGAACATACATAAAAAAAGTAAAATAAAAGATTCCGACGAATTGAGAACCTCCTTTCTTGGAAGTCTATTAAAAATAAAGTATCCATTATAGCTATCTACTAGTTAAGTTATATTTTAAGTAATTCTGTATATGGCAAGGTGTACCTATTTCATTTTTGTATGTCAATGAATAAACGATATTCTATTCTATTCTATTCTATTCTGGTGCAGGTCGTGAGAATTTCCAAATTGGAGGGACCGGCAGTGGCGAGACGTACTCCCAAGCGACAAGATGCAGCAGCTTTAGGGGAGGGATGTGCTGGCCCGACAGAGGTGACGTCACCAGAATAGTAGCAGTAGAAGTAGTAGTAGCAGAAATAATTCTTACGTGGTAGAAATCCAACCTGCTCGCACGAAACGCTTTAATTCAAGGTTTCTGAAATGAGGCCAACCTCAGAGATTAACCATCTGCGCGGGAGATGTTATAGTATTTCACTTAAGTGTGTGCACAAACAAAGGTGCACTCTATATTCCTTCACTCTCTTAGTAATTCGCCATTTTGTGATGGCGGCCATCTTGGATTTGAAATTCATCACATTCTACTAGTCAAGCCCTTTGACTTGATAGCCATATTGAGGGAGTTGTGAAAAAATATGTAATCCGCCATTTTGTGGCGGCGGCCATCTTGGACCGATTTTAATCAAGGATAGCTAAGAACACTCCCGACTAATTCACCTTTCAATCAAAAAAACAAAATTAAAATCGGTTCATCCGTACGATTCCACACACACACACACACGCACACACACACACACACACACACACACACACATACAACCACAGACACGTCAAACTTATAACACACACATAATTGTGCGGGGTTAGTAATACTAAGTTTTCTTTTTAATCCCGGAGGGGGAAAAATCCTCATGGATACCATACTGGCATGCCCGACTCCACTGCTGCGGCCTACGGACTAAAAAACCTCCTCCGTACTACGCTCACTACCTCCTGGTACCGCACTTAGCATTTCATCAGGAGGGCAGCTGTAATAATACTAAGTAGGAACATAATATATTGTACAGGTTCGGTGTGCACCCCAAAGCCTTCCACAAAGCCAGACTCGTTCAGCAACTCGCTGCGGAAGTACCCCAACCTGGCCCAGGACCGATCCACGGAGATTGTCGAGAGGCTCATCAGCTTCACGCAGGCCAAACAGTGTTAGTCCACTTTTACTCACCACGTTTAGGCAAACTCCATAATGACAAAGTTGCTTGGAACCAATCTGCTTCAACTGTTCACAAGATAGATGAGATACATGAAATGAAATGAAATGAAAATTTGAAATGAAATGAAATGAAAATTTATTTATAAAATAAAGTCAGTTACAAATGTATCAGGAGTCCCGATTTAAGTTATGTACATGTTACAATGTTACATGTTGTAACATTTTTTTGTTTTGAAAAGAGCAACTGCTGAGTTTCTTGCCGGCTCTTCTCAGCAGAATCTGCATTCCGAACCGGCGGTAGATTCTCGACTTGTCATAAGAGCCACAAGTTGACCTACATGAAGTAAATAATTTTGAGTTTGAGTCTCGATCACTACCGAAAAGTTGCCGGCTTGTCGGTGTTTTATAGGATATATTTCGGTGAGTGTGCTCAGGAGCTCTTCGATCTTGTCCCCCTTCACGTTTTTACCACCGCCCTGCAAGACATCGGGAGAGCTTCCATCCCTACGTCGTTGATATTCCATCTACGCGCACGTACAATTTGGGTATCTTTAAAACAAGAGTGAATAGACATCTTCTTTGCATCTTCTATAGGCAAACTTATTACACCTTAGACCACATCATCACTTTCCATCAGGTGTGACACTGTTCAAGTTTGTTTCTGTTGTGTGTGATGCAACAATCCTTCCAATGTTCTTCACTCCAACCGTCCCAGCTCTCTCCAGAAGCCTAGCAGGCAGCCCAGGTTGCCTAGGACTAAGAAAGAAAAAAGGCAGCCCTTGACTGTAACCTCATTTGATGATAAATGACGAGGCTGTCTAAGATGGCAGCAGGCTAACTGCCATAACCCCAATCGGTTTCTCGGAACCCAAATCGCTTGGTGACACGTCTTTGACGATATCATTCACGGAGTTAAGTCCTTAAAAAATCAAAAAATAACATTGTACAACGCGATCAAGATACAATAAGGGAATAATTACGAGAAGCCGCCATCTTGTAGTTCTGTCATGCTCTATCATTACATATGCGAGTGAGAAAGATATATAAAATGGCGGCTTAACTTTCCTATTTTGAGCATTATGCCTCGAATTAATAGCCTTCTTCTTTATGAGAACTGTTGTATATTTCTTCCAGCTGCGTACAAAAACCAGCGGCCCAACGTTTCTCCAACTCGCAACGTCATAGAGTCTGACGTATCCAACCAGACCTTTACGATGGATAGCTCTTCCAGAAATAGCAATAACGCGAAATACCCTCGCCAGTATGAACCCGAAACTAATAGGGTTAAGAGGTAAGAAGTATTCTTCCTGTGTCCTCTGGAAAGAAGTCACAACACTTGAAGAGGAATTTGACGCTGAAAGTTCTGGCTTAAGTCAAGTTTTGTCTGGTGGGAGGCTTTGGCCGTGGCTAGTTACCACCCTACCGTCAGACACGTGCCGCCTTGCGATTTAGCGTTCCAGTACGATGGCGTGTAGAAATAGATTAGGGGTATGGGTTGAATTTACACTGAACACTAAATCGCTTGGCGGCACTCTTTGACGGTAGGGTGATAACTAGCTGTAGTATACTCAAACACTCACGTATATAGTAGTCAAGTATATAGTCCATATATACCAATGCACACTCCAGGCACACATAATGTGTGTTACACAACCGACGTGCTATCCGACACGACTGACCAATGACTCTAATGGCGCCTGTATTTATAACATGTTTACTCCAATATTCACAGACTACCCTCTGTATGCTACACTAGCCACGGCCAAAGCCTCCCACCAGACAGTTGTTACCTACTTTTACAGATTAGATGAATCGCCGACCCGAGAAAGACCTAAACGTGGTCCAATAGATCAAGAGACCCTGGAGTCTTGGAGGAGGTCGACGTTCTGCAGGACCAACGACGTCAGGTACCTGCGGGACGTCTCCAGGAAAGTCCGCGACGGGATTCGAAGCTTATCTCACCAAGTAAGATAGGTCGCAGATACTAATTATGCTGGTCATTGAAAGAAAGAAAGAATAGTTATTTGTGTTATATGGGGCCAAAGAACATTTTTGTTCCCCGAGGGCGCTATTTTGAATTCAGAGCGTAGCGAGGAATTCAATATACGCCGCCCGAGAACAAAAAGTTTGGCCCCGAGTTACACACACTATTTTATATCATTACCTATGAGAAAAAGCTAGGAGTATCAACCTTCTATGATCACGTGACTTATCGAAGACAACAGCTGCTCAAACATTTTTGAATTTCGAGTTTTTTGAATTTCTGCAACGATCGCAGTAGTAATAAACACGTACTAAAGCACGAACGCGGACCAATCAGACGAGAGAAACGAAAACTCCCATGGGACTAAAAATTGCTCCCGCTATCCTCTGAAGCCAATATTCGTTTTTCGAATAGGTATGATGAAAAAAGCATTTATTTGAGACCCACATGCACAGTTAAAGACAGAGACAGAGATGTTAGACAAAACAAAAAATAAATAAATATGTGTGGTCCCAAAATGGACTCCACTCAGCATATGCTATCCCTGTGGTGAATGCACAGGCATGGCGCTGGTCTTCCGTGGATCCAGAGGTTTCGGACGACTGTTAGTCACGATGAACTTGACTTATATTCTCCTCTCCCCTCCAAATAAGCGAAAAGCTTGTGCTAGGAGTGGGTACGACAATAGTGCAACGGGCGGGGCTCGAACCTGCGACCCTTCAGTTTTCAGTCCGTACCTTTAGGCTTTTTTCTGAAACAATGCAGGTAGATTTACTCGACTTTGTCAAAAAATTCAAAATACTTTTCTATCACTTTTCTAGCCGAACTGTCAACCTGAGAAGCTGACCAATACAAAAGAGAAAGAACCGATCATGACTGACAGAAGAATGGATATGCAGTCGGTTAGTACTCGTATAATAAAATTAAACTAGTATCACAGTTACAATCTATAAAAAGATATATTAGGATAAAATTCTTGCCTAGAAAATGCCTATTCATTGTAAGTTTGAAGGTATCAAAGTTTTAGTCATGAAGTACTAGCTGATACCCGCGACTTCGTACGCGTGGATTGAGGTTTTTATTGGAGTTCGGGAACTCTTATTTTCCGGGATAAAAACTAGCCTATCTGCTATTTCCTAATCCTAATCCTACTTAATATTTATTATTATTTATTATTATAAATGTGAAAGTGTGGATGTTTGGATGATTGTTACTCAATCACGTCGCAACGGCTGAACCGATTTGGCTGAAATTTGGCACAGAGATAGATTATAGTCTGGAATAACACATAGGCTACTTTTTACCTCGGAAAATAATAGAGTTCACAAAATCTCAATCCACGCGAACGAAGTCGCGGGTCGAAGTATAGTTTAGAAATGTGAAAGCCGGAAGGGCAATCAAAAAACGGAGCGTTTTCTAGAAAGTAATTGAAATAAAATTTAAATTCTGTATTTCCATATTCACTTCATAAATTAATTAATAAATAAATAAAAAATCTCTGTCTTGTTTCAGAACACAAATTCGGTGAATATGGAAATACAAGGTAATATTGTGTTAGGTACCATTTTTAAATAAACCTATTATTTTAGTCTGCTTTGATGCTTTCCAAACGGGTGGTAAAACCATAACCACATAAGAGCCACAACTTTAGAAGAGACCCGGGCATGGTGGAGTATCCGCGTTGGCTTGAGATGATGTTAATAATGATGATTATAATGATCTAATAGATTTATAAATACATATCAAAAATTCCGGATAACACACTCGGGCGCGATTCCCAGAGAGATGTGGGAATAAAAAATTAAAAATTGTAACAAGCAATGTGGCATCTATAATTTCTTAAGAGCTCCATTGTAATATGGTGTCTTGGGAAAAAAGTAGATCGACAACTGTAATGTGTCGCTACTAGATGTCGCTAACAGTTGCTATAAAACTGATTGAAAAAGTAGATACATATCACTAATTTCGTGGCTGACGTGTGGTTCGCCGTGGTGTAACGGATAACACACTCGGGCGCGATTCCCAGAGAGATGTGGGTTCGAATCCCGCCGGCCCCGGAATTTTTGATATGTATTTATAAATCTATTAGGTTATTTCCTTTAAGTGTAGGTTCACACTTCAATAAAAAATAAAAGATGATAATGATGATAATAATGATGATGATTATTTTGCAGCGGCAGTACAGATGGTATCGCGAGAGGTAGTCACTGCGCCGGTCCCTGTGCGGTCACAAAGAACTGTAAGTTAATCTTCCCTCCCTCTTAAATATTTTATAGTCGACTTATTGTATGAAGAGCTCTGACAGTTCCAAAATTTTTTACTCCACATAACGCTACAATATATAATCCTGTACCAATATTAAAATTTGCGGCAAGGAGGTAGATCGAAAGGAAATGAAGTAGGAAAAATGCTATTTTAATGATAATGAAATTTCTAATGAACTAACAAACACCTGGTCTAATTATAATATATTAACTACTTTAAATGAGAAATCAACAGGCAAACTTTTTCAGATAGCAGTACAACTCACCCCTTCACCATCGCGCGCTGAACCAAACTCAGAAAATATCTCCAACCTTACATCAGAAATAGCTATGACACAACAATCTGGAGTCGATCAAACAGACATATCTACTACTAAACCTAGCAGGGAACTCCAACCCGCATTAAGTGCAGTAGAAATTAGCGACAATAAGCTAAAACAGTATAAAGGAAGTAAATCCCAGGAAGAAATAAGAATGGTGCAGAACGAAATACTACTAATTCGAGATTTACATCTAGCACATTACGGCTCCAAATTTCATAGAAGATCACACAGCAGAATTAATAGGAGCAACAAGTTTCTAATAAAACTCGCAAGAAACTATAACAGTGTGCCGAAACATGACAGTAAATATTTTGAACACAGATACAGTCATCTAACCAGTAGTTCTAAAGAGCTTACAAGATTTCAATCTTACGCAAGAATTTTTCATGCTGAAGTTACTCCCTACAGGATTTCAGGTGAAGAAGATTTAGCCGAGATACTAGAAGAGTGGTTAGATTTAATTCCTCTTAAACAAGAAGAAACACACGGTAGGAAATTTGACAAGGATCTCATGTTTTACGACTTTTTTGACTGCTTGAAATACTATGTTAGTAACCCTATAGAATCAAACAAAAGATATAAATTGAAATCGGACATTTTGGATAGATTGGATACTTTACCCATCGAAATAAAAGGAAACAGAAGGGTTGTTTTAAGTAGATTAGCAGATATACTGATAAATAAAATAAAGCACATTGCTTGCAAGAAGTCAATCAGAAGCACAGATACCAGCAGAAGGGAAATTAAAGAATTTAAAGATATTTGTAGCTCTACCTCCGAAGGTTATGTTCCGCCAACTGAAAGCGAGTTGAAAATCTTTATATCATCGGAACTAATCTTTTATTTGGAAAAAACTTCCTTAAAAATTAATCGACGCAAAACCAAAGATTTAGAGGATGATTTATTAGATTGCTTTATGTTTTTTATAGAGGAAATGAGATTTGGTAGCGACAAAAGAGTAAGAAAAAGCGTTATAAAAATTTTAGGGGAATATGGATTTACAGAACACCAAGCTACATATTTTGCAAATCTCTTGATAACTAATTTGAAAGAATCATTTATAAATGAATCAGCAACGCCGAAAGTGCGATCGGAAACGTTTATAGTACTTCAAAATACACAAAACGCAGAAAGTTCCAAAAAACCTACAGCACATAACTCTAGATTTAGCATATCAGGTAATAAAAGTGGGAGTAAAAATAAAATCGATCTAGAAAGGTATACCGATGAGTTATGTAGCCAAATAGATCAGTGGCTTTCAAGTTTACAGTTACATATCCCAGTCAACAAAGAAAATGGATTGAGGCAAGTAATAATAAACGATTTAGCTGGAGATATAATAGACAGATACAAGTATTTAGAGTTAAATCCTATTAGTAGAGGATCTGATGAAGCTGAGCTTGAACTTTTAAGATATCAGATATTTAAATGGATTGGTAAACTTGTGGGGGAAGATAATTGTGTACCTAAAGACCATGCGCAGGAATTGATGATGCGAATTCGGGAACTGCCTATGTTTACAAGCTCTTGTGATAAAATTAATTCATACCGTACTACTAACAGTAATAATGTATGTAAAAGATCCCTTTTAAGTGGTTCAAGAAGCGATGTTAATATTAAGATGAACAAGTCTTCACCGAAGGTTAAATATGAATGTGATACTAATAAGCGACAACAAAAAAAAAAGATTACAAATTTGTCTGTTGCTACCAGCTCAAGGGATTTTGATGTAATGACTATGGGTCATGCGGGGACTTCAAATAAAACATTTAGAGATTCCGATATCAAGATAAGATGTAATCAAAATTCAAAAGCAGCCTGTTGTATAGATTTGGCGAATTCAAGTCAAAGTGTTAAATCAGTCGAACAACTTGAGGCAGAATATCAGCAATTTGTTAAAGATTGGGTTCAACAAGTACCTATAAAAACATCTGGTCCTGACCAAGAAGCTGTCGTAGAGAGAGCTAGAGTTGAACTGCACAATGGTTTGTGGAAAATCGTATCCAAACTAAATTGTGATCCTGCCACTTATTACAACCGTTTCTTTTATGAAGATCTTTTAGATGACGCAATCGAAGATTTATTGGATTGTTTGCCACAAACTCCAGAAATGATATCTCGGAGAAATTCACTAAAATTAGAGTTTATTGAGAAAACTGTTAGTATTTACGACCATATAAGGGCGCACGAAGATGCTTCTTTTAAAAATAAACTAGTAAAAAATGTTATCACAAACCTTCGCACACATGGCATAATAGACAATGAGCGCGAAGAATCCATCAAACAGCATGAAGATCTCCAAATAATAAAACTAGTTGAGGAATATCTTCTTTATACTAGATTCAAAAATGATAATAAGCTTATTTCAGATGTGTTTAAGAAAAAATTGTCAACGGAAATTGGAGATTTTGTCGAAGACTTAAAAAAGAATCATAATAGAGAATTTAGAAACATCGATACCTCTTCTTATAAAACTGAAATAATGAATGCGTTAGAAAAAATACCTCTGCCATGTGAAAGAACGATAAGAGAAGAAGCTGATGATATACTCCTAGGAATCGAAGTAGAACAGTGGTATACAGATTTGCCTGTTATACATAAAGAAGACTCAATTAATACGTATCACAAAAAAAGACAATTGGATTTTCTGGTAATGAAAATCAAAGAAATAGAAAATAACACTAGTGTTGATGATTCAGAAACTGCTCTTAGAAATGAAATAAC
Source organism: Hipparchia sbordonii (assembly GCA_038048805.1). Taxonomy (NCBI): domain Eukaryota; kingdom Metazoa; phylum Arthropoda; class Insecta; order Lepidoptera; family Nymphalidae; genus Hipparchia; species Hipparchia sbordonii. The sequence continues at coordinate 488,131 of CM076118.1, read as the reverse complement.
AAAATTTCTTGAAAAAATGCCTCTTAAAGAAGGTGAAAGATTAAACAAAAACTTTATAGCAGACGAATTGATAAACAGAATAAAACATATACGCAAACAACACGAACAAGACACTAGTCAGAGTACTAAAAGAGTATTATTTCAGGCTCCTGACACTTATGAAGAGTTTGGCAACAATATTCCCTTTGCTTCGAGTTATATCGAAACATCACCTTTATATGGAAAGCCTGCTACCAAAAACGACCTAACTGAGAACAGATTCAATCAAATCTCTAAATGTGACAAATCATGTACTGCCCAACATATTTTAACACGTGACGGTCATGACAATGAAAATATAGAAAAGCCACCTCAGCAATCAACTCAACCATCTAATTATAGAGCATTTGCTGAAGAAGCTCCAACCAACTCAACCAATGACGAAAACTTTAATCGATGGTATACATTAAAAGACAGTCACGCACATATTCCAGGACAGAATGTACCGAACAATACACAGCATTATTCGATTCCTAACACATCTTTTACCCCACAAGAATATCAACAAGATATATCACTAGATGCTGCAGAAAATAAGGCAATAAATCAAAATTACCATCCAAATATAAATTATCAAAGAGGTATATTTGAAGAATCTCAAACACATCCATCTTTTGTAGATAAAAACCAACGAAATATATCGTTTGAAGAGACATCAAGTGCCCAATACAATCCTCAAGGAATAAGAACCAGTAAGGGTATATTGGGAATCAGTCAAGTTGCTGGACCTAGTGGTTACAGGTCAAATCAGCTTGAATCACCTCAAGCCTATCTTCCAAGCCCTAGCCAGGTTCCAAATTCAAACATTTACTCTACCGATGATCGTAGATATAATGTATCCAATCAATTAGGTAATGAACAAACTCCTGAAGATAGAGATATAAACCAAATCAATAAATGCTCGATCGGATGTCAATATCTTAGAAATGATGGAATCGAAAGACCTCATGAAATTTTACAAAATAAAACAGAAAGAAGTTTTGATGCAACGAATTTGAGCGTAGCAACTAATACCTCAACAGGTCGTATACCTGATTTAGGACAGCCTAATAACGCGTCTACACCTAAGCAGAATATATCATCAAAACCCAGTGTCAGTAAGAAACGTCCTAAATGGGTGATGCCAGAAAGAGAAGGTTCGAAACGTCGTTTCAATGACACTGATGATGACGATGACGATTATCATTGCAGATGTATCGAGAGATATTGGAAGTGTAGGCGGAGACCCAAATATTTGTCTAACGAAGAGTTTGATGACTACCCTCCATGCATGCCTATGCTTTTCCCATACCCATGTTTCCTATAGGCCAGGCAAGAGGAAACCAAAACGAATACTAATATTAAAGACTGCTTCATATTGAATCTAGGGCATTGAAATTATTGTACCCAAGCATGAAATGCATCACACCTTTTGATACAATGAACTCAAAAGTTTGACAATACAAGTGTTTATGTAAAATTTATTGTTGTACTGTTGTGTTTTTTATAAAAATGATGATTTGTGCTCGTTTTGTATAGGTATAATGTTTGTAACTGAAATGTTGAGTAAATTGTTAATGTTCTCGTCTTTTATAAGCCTTCATTTTGATAAAAATAAACAAATCAGTTTAGAATAAAGTTCTTTTCTTTTAATTGATAAATAATAATAATATGCTGATTGTCCTAAAAGATTTCAAATGCTGATATTATAAGGATTGAACTAATTTGAAATAAATTGTAATCATGATAACTTTAATGCAATCGCAATCACTGTGCTTGTTGGAATCACTGATATTTCAGTACTTACTATTGTAAGTACTAGTAGCTGCGATTGTTCAAAAACTGTACTTTAAGCCACTACTTATATCAGAGATGAATGCAATGTAACCGTTGCTTTGCTGTGGTATTTTATAGTTGTCAATTAACATAAACACAAGAATGTATAGAAATCAACAGAACTAGAATCTATAATCAAGATCGAAGGTTCATAAAGAAAAGCTTGCACATAAAACGATTGTACCAGTTTAATAAAATTATCAACAAGACGAATACAAAATTTTGACAAACACAATATTTTTTACAATCACAACAACAATCACATTACAATCACTTTCACTAAAACCCTTTCCTGAAGTACAAACTGCTCGGATAGGGACAACCACTGCCGCAGTTGACGCAATACTTCAAACAGGTCAAATTGCAATGTGGTCTATAACCATTATGCCTCCCCCTGCATCTTGTGTAAATTCGCTGTCCACAATTGCAGCAAGTGTCGACTTTACTTCGTCTAGGTCCTATATTTTCTGATGGTAAATTGATTCTTTGATATGTCCGTCTTTCTTCAGGAAAGTAACACGGTGGTGTGAGTGTTTGTAAACCTGATCTTCTGTCTGCTAGAGTCCCTAAACTACAGCTCCTTTTATCACATATTTCATCTACTTGTGATCTTTGAAAAGGATTAATTGTTTCAGTCTGAGAGTCCTTAATCCTTTGGCTTATTCTTATGATCTGAGCTGGAGTTTCTGTGGTTTTATTGCAGGGTGAACAGGGTGAGCATGTTCGATGAGAATCTACCATCCTTTCTCTCATACTCACATTAGAACCAGTCGAATCCCAATAGTACTCTTTAATAATGACTTGTGGAGATATTTCTCTATTTACCATGTTACATCTCTCATACATTGATGGATGTGTTTGGATACCACTTTCTCTAGGTGGTGGACTTACAGACGCATCTTTACAAATACACCTAGTTCTATTTCCTCGAGAACAATCTATTCTTCTTCTTATTCTCTCTAAATGAGCTCTGTCTTCAGCACTGAGGTTGCTGCGTGGGTACTGCGGAGTTTGTTGACTCGAAGTTATACTGTCATCGTATTTTCCGATCTTTGAAACACTTAATGTCCGAGATTTGTCCGTAGTTTTTAGCTTATCCATTAATTTATCAGCATATTCTTCCAAGTTAACTTGTTCTTTGTTTCTTAGTGGAAGTTCTTGTAACCATTTCGTTATTTCACGCTTTATTTCATCATTATTTAGATCCCAATGTTTTTCCTTTTCTAAGCCATGGAGACGCTTTGCCAAACCAGATGCCATAGCATTAATTTGCGGTTCAATATTCTTTGATTTTTCAAGTGGCACATCAGAAAGCCAATCTAATATTTCTTCTTTAAGTCTAACTTGTTCTAGTTCTGATCTTACTGTTTCTATATCGGGTACTGATACCTTTCTCAAAGCATTGTATAGATTTTTCCCTATCTCTTCAGAATCCATCGGGGGTTCTGGATAGCGTTTTAAATATTCATTACAAAACTTATTAACTTCATTGAATAATTTAGTTCTAAATTTATCTACCGCAGTCATATCATCTGCAAAATAATGTAAGTTTATAAATGCATCAACTAGTCTTTCTTTAAGTAAATCAAAAGCATGCAAATCGTCGGCAGATGTCATGTGTATTGGTGGCAATGTTTTCGATATAGTATCCCATAACGTTTGTCTATACATTGATCCTGGGGTCACATCTCGTGTGACGGATTGTGCTAAATCGTTCATCAAATGACTTTTTAAAGAATCAGCTAAGTTATTCAACGTGTTTGTATTTAAATTTTTAAATAATTTAGGAAGCCACTGCAAAATTTCTTTTTTTATGTGATAATGATCAGTTGAATCTTTAAGTTCAGCTAACTTTTGAGCTAAATCTAGAAATACATCATCTGAAGTCGCTTTGTTGTAAGATATGGATAAATCTGTAGGAATATTGTCAAGCCATACTTTAATACTGTTCACCAGATTATTAATGTTCCTTGTCAAATCGGATCTATTCGATGTTTTGATTAATTCTGGTACTCTTGCAGGTAATAGAGTTTTATGAAGATCATTTACTCTTGAAATTATTGTAGGTAAATCTTCAAGGTTAAATTTGTTTAATCTTCTAAAAATTTGATACTTAAGATGCTCCAATTCATCGGCTTCTGAAGTTTTATTATTGGAGAGCTGTAAATATTTTTGCCTATCAACTACATCTGAAGCTATATCGTGGACTAGGTTCTTTTGTTCATTGCTTCCTATCTTTAGCTCCAAGTTCTTAATCCAGGTGTCGATCAGATTTTTTATTGTATTTATATATTCCTCAATTTTAGTCTCTCCATCTATGATTGAGACATTGTGAATAGCTGACAATTCGGGTGAAAGAGAATAAGCTCCTGAGGCATATGTATTTGGAGTTGATGATCCAAAGCCATTTAGCCTATCCCAACGCTTCCTTTGTGGTGCTGCTCGTTTCATTTGCCCCAGTAACTTTTGTTGTAATAATTTTCGGTGTCTTGGATCGATCTCTACACCCGCGTTATCGCTTAAGTTGGCAATGAACCTATTTATTGCATCTTTTGTCTGTTGTTCTACAAGTTCTTCGTTACTATTATTTCTAATATCATTTAATGTATTCATTAAGTCTTCTATTGCATTGCTTTGATCGAGTTCAATATTAGAGTCTATTCCGGGAATATCTTTTATCCAAGCAACAACATCATCATACATAGTATGACCTTCCCTTTGCATGTGTCTTTTTGATTTGGGAGCATCATTTATATTTTTTACTAGTTTATTTATTAAATTCTCTTGCGTTGTTAAACTTAGTCTTCTATTATTTTTTCTTATCATATTTTGTAACCAATCAGCTATAGTTTCTCTTAAATCGACTTGGATATTTTCCTTATCCTCACCGCTTGTAAGAATTTCATCTAATTGTGTAGCCAAATCCTGCAGAGCTTTTTTATTTGCAATACTGTCACCGCCTGATAATTCTGGTATACCTTGAAACCATCTCTCAATCAAACCTAATGTATCTTGATGATCGCCTTTGATATTATCTGTTCGTAACTCCTGTATTATAGTTTTTGCGAGTTTTTCTTTAGTTTTAGAGTCTATATTGCCACTTATTGTTGTATTATCTAACCATTCTATGATTTCTTCTTGCATTTTCTGTTGTATATCATTATCTTCAAGATCTTCTGAATCATATTTACTCATCATATTGTTTAAAATATCTGCTAATTCTTTTTGTTCTGAAGCATTGAGATCTGCTAATTCTGGCACAGCCTTGGTCAAATTCTTAACATTTTGCAAAACATTTGATTTTTTATGTTCGCCGCCAATTGTTTTTCTATCTGTTCGTAACAGTTCCGTAATTTTTTTAGCAAGTTTATTTTTAGTTTTTACATCAATATGTTCACTAAAAGCTGTGTTATCTAACCATTCTTTGATTTCTCTCTGTACTTTTTGTTGTACCTCACTATCCTCTAGATCCTTAGGATTGTATTCTTCCATTTTGTCCTGTAAAAACTGGGCTAACTTTTTCTTATCAGAAGCTTTTAGATTGGATAGTTCTGGTATACCTTTACAAATATCGCTGATTTTCTTGTCAATTTCATGTTCTTGCAAGTTTTTTGTTATTTCTTTGCTCGCAGGTAGTTTCATGTGATATAGTTTATTAGCAAATTTTTCTGCTATCTCAGATTTTGTTTTTTGATTTTCATATTTTAGTGGTAGATCTTCTAATAAATGTAACAGCTTTGATTTTAAAGCTTCCTTATATTCCTCTATATTTGTAGGAGGGTTTACAGCAATTTGTTTTAGCCTCTTAGCAAATTTTTCTTTTATTCTATTTATCTCATCTTTATTAATATTCGCAAAATCCAGTGGGAGTTCTTCAATAAAATTAGCAATTTCTTCGTCAAATATTGTTTCTGCTGCTTCTCCTAGCTTTTCAATTAAGTTATCAGCGAGCTGTTCTTTAAATAAGGCATCTTCCTGTGAATCCTTTGGATGCCACATGGGTATTGCATTGAGGAATCTTATTATTTCTTTCTTGGCTTTAAAATTAAAATCTGGTTCTTTCAGTAATTCTTTTAGTGTATTTGTTAATTTTTCAAGCATTTGATCCAGTTTTGTCTTATCGTCTTCCCCGAAGTTGGGGTATACAGGGATAGTGTTCATCCATTCTTTGATTTCATTCGAATACTTTGCGTCATGTCTTTTTTGACAGATGCATCGCTCTGAAGGCTGACAAAAGCACGCATGTTTCGGAGTGTTCTGGAAAAATATGTACATGGAGTGACATAGGTTACTTTTTATCTCGAAAAATCAGAAAGTTCCCGCGGGATTTTAAGAACTAAATCCACGCGGACGAAGTCGCGGGTATCTAATTTACACTAATAGTTTTGAAAGTTCTATAATAAAGAGAAAAGTATTTAGAAACATTTATTTAGGAAAAAGCCAAGAAGGAAGCTACATCAATAGCTTACATAAGAACTTTCGTACGCCTTCGGTAGGGCCTTAGACTCAGTCGGTAGACGCACTGCAAGATAAATTCTTATATGAAAAACAAAAAATTAAATAAAATGATTTATTTAATGTATTAGGCAAATCTCTTATGACAAGTCAGGACATAATTACATACCTATACTATTTAATTATATGTAGAATGTAGTGTATTGTTTCTTCGTACAAAATCATAAAAATAAATTAATTTAATGTCAAAAAAAAAATAGGTACTACTTATGTCAAAGGTCAAAATAAAATGAAAAAATATATACATATTAAATTTTTATGTACCTTGAGTTTCAACGTTGTTTGTCCCCACCTCCTAAAGTAAAAAAATTAATACAAATTTTCGGAAAACATATTTTTATTGAAATAGGTTTTTTTTTATTCGATGACAAGATAGTCCTAGACTGCGCTCTCACCTGATGGTAAGTGACGACGCAATCTAAGATGGTAGCTAGCTAACTTGGAAGGGGTATGGCAGTGTACATTCAACGCATACCCCTAATCGGTTTCTACTCGCCATCGTGCCGGAACGCTAAATCGCTTGGCAGCACGTCTTTGACCGGTGGTAACTAGCCACGGCCAAAGCCTCCTAGACCAGGCCAAACCAGAGACAATTCCGAAATTAAAAATTCCTAAACTCCCGCCGGGAATCGAACCCGAGACCTCCCAGTTATAAGACCACAGCGCTCACCACTGCGCCAGGGAGGTCGTCAAAACTCAAATCATTGGACGGATTGGGATGAAAGGCATACTAATAATAATGTTAGCTTCTATCCGCTAAGAAAGGATTTTTGAAAATTCAATCCCTAAGGGGGTAAAATGGGGGTTCGAAAAATCGAACTTCACGTGAACGAAGCCGCGGTATCAGCCAGTAATAAATAGAATTTTAAATTACCGAAGTATGTTTGTTAATCCCACAGTGGTGTTTCTTATGCATAATGTATCGACTCTGTATGTTGGGGCAGACCTGCAATGCGAGCACAGACTAGTAAGTAAAAATTACTGAACCGATTTCGATGCAGTGTTCAGCATTCCATACCTGTCACTTTAGAACAGGTTCTTGGCCTTTTTTACAGTTAGATCTCAGCATAAGACTGTAATCTATAGTCCGCACTCTAACTAAGACAGAGTTAAAACGAGACAGATTTATGTCAGAGCATATTTGTGTCTCGTTTTAACCTCTATCTTGAGTCTGAGCTGAGACAGAGCACACTCTATAGATCTCAGCATCAGAATCTATCGATATATATTCGATGACAAGATCTTTGACTGCGATCTTACCTGATGGTAAGTGACGATGCATTCTAAGATGGTAGCGGGCCAACTTGGAAGGGATATAGCAGTGTACATTCAACCGACAAGGGGTGTTAGTCGGTTTCTACACGCCATCGTGCCGGAACGCTAAATCCTTTGACGGCACGTCTTCGACGGTAGGGTGGTAACTAGCCACGGCCAAAGCCTCCCACTAGACAATTCATTACCGTTTTTTAATTTTTTATTGAAGTGTTAACCTACACTTAAAGGAAATAACCTAATAGATTTATAAATACATATCAAAAATTCCGGGGCTGGCGGGATTCGAACCCACATCTCTCTGGGAATCGCGCCCGAGTGTGTTAACCGTTACACCACGGCGAACCACACGTCAGCCACGAAATTAGTGATATGTATCTACTTTTTCAATCAGTTTTATAGCAACTGTTAGCGACATCTAGTAGCGACACATTACAGTTGTCGATCTACTTTTTTCCAAGACATTCATTACCGGTGGTTTATTGTCGATAATCTCCCTCAGCCGATCCTTTAATGCCCTCTTCATCTCCGTGAGATATCGCACGTCAGTCCGACGCCGGTTGAACGAAGAACTCTTGAGGTAATCGTAAGTGTAGTTCAGAAGTTCTTCTTGACTGAAAAATATTTAAAACAAATCTAAATATCTAAAAGGAAAAGTTGTCTTAGGCTCAGTTCACACCGAGACGTGACGAGACGCGACGAGACGCGACGAGATGTGACGAGATGTGACGAGACGTGACGAGACGTGACGAGACGTTACGAGACGCGACGAGGCACGCAGAAGCTTGAAGAAGCACAAGAGACCGTGCTGCATAAAGAAGCGCAGTGTAGGGCGGAGTAACGAGCCATTTTGACAAGTATCTATTTCCGCTTTCCGCTCTCACTGAAATTTGTACCTTATCGTGTAGTAAAGAAGTTCTATAATGGTATTACTATCGACAAAGTCGCGTGGGGTCTCGGTGTGAACTGATCCGACGCGACTTTTGTTTGACGATTCGAAAGTACTTTGTAAATGTTTACTTGAATAAAAAATGATTCTATTCTATTCTATTCTAGTGAATACGCATCTTCCAAGCAAGCGCTATTTTAGCTGCATCTTCACTTACCATCGGTGAGATCGCAGTCAAGCGCTAGTCCATATACAACGTGTATTGAAACTCCGAAATACCTAATACTGAATGAGGTGAATGTGCTCATGAAACTAAACAACTTTCCCCAAGGAACATAGGTCGAAATGTGGAAAAAATGTGAACCTCCCATACAAAATTGGCGATCAGCTGATTGATTTACTATGGGAGGTAAGAATTTTTTTTTCATATTTCGACCTATGTTCCTTGGGGAAAGTTGTTCAGTTTTATAAGCACATTCACCTCCTTCAGTATTATTTCGGAGTTTCATTACACGTTGTATATTAAAAAAAAAGATGATGATACCTGGAACACCTCTTTCCAATGACTGACGCGGAACGCTCGAGCGGTTTTCCGAAGCTGGTGTTTTTTTGTGACGCCGCATGGTCCGGCTTCTTGCTTCTGTGTGCGTGCTGGCTCGTGGATTTTCTCAGTGACGATCGGACGATTCTGGAATGCTTTTTGGTGTCTGCAAACATTAAACAAGTGTAATTACAAAAAACTGACACGAAAAAAATTTTTTTTTTAAATTTCATAACTACATAGGTAGCCCTTGACTGCGATTTCCCCTGATGGTTACGCATCAAAAATAATGTGCAAAATATGAAATAATACTAAAAAACGCATTTCATTTTTTTTAAGTCGACGGACTTTGGGTGAAAAAAAATGAAATGAAAAAGTGCGCGCAATATGTCAAAAAATAGCAAAAACAGTGGCAATAATAATTGTACCCGAGGAAATAACAGGCACTCTCTCAAGTCTCGAATAAAATGGATTTTTCTGTTTTGTTTCATACATGGTTAATTAAAAAAAAATTTTTTGTGTTACAATCGCCAAAGTGCGTAAATATGATAGTATTATGGCTTCTAAAACGATTCTTCGTTAGTTTCCTACAAGAAACAAAAAAATTATAAAATAAGATTTCTTAGTCTATGGGAACCCGATTTTCGATCCACTATGCTGCGACCCGCGGTGCCGGACCGATTATATTTATGTACAGTAAAAGCTTTTTATTCGCGGGGGATACGTTCCGCAAATATGCCGCGAATACAGAAACCGTGAATATGGAATGGTAATTTATATGGGATTATAGGGGATACGTTCCTAGGTGACAAAATAAAAAACATTAACTTAAGTTTTTGACCATATTTGATTAATTATTATTTTCAGGTTTAGGCAATGGTTTAAAGAATTTTGTAATTTTTTCTTGCTTGACGCTTTTTAAAATCTCCTTCAATTCAGACTGATATTCAGCAGTCGCATTAGCATTTTGCCTCTTAATAACCTCCTCCTTTTTGGAAGTCGGTTAAAAATAAGATTTTGTTCTATAGACGGATCAGTTTTCATAAAAAAATCACAAAGCTCATTTGCCATTCTTAATAAACCTTCACTGAGATTTTACAAATATTAGTCCATTTGACGACGCGTGTACAGAGGATATTGGGCTTGATGCCTATTGGAATCCTTTTTATGTGTGTACCGATGTACCGATTAGATCCGCGAATAGAGAAATCTAGCCGCGAATATAGGAATTGGGTCGCATTTTTTTAATCCGCGAATAGTGAAAACGCGAATAAAGGAAGCGCGAATAAGGAGCTTTTACTGTATTTCGTGTTTATATAGTTTATATAGTAAGTATTATAGTATAGTATGTAGTGATGTACATTTTTGACCTATACCACTCTATAATTTCATCTTACTCACTTTCAAGGTAAGCTGGAAGAAATTTCTTTTTTTTAGAGATAAGCTTCATCTATGTGTACTTCTTCTAATATATATGTTGTCTTGTAATTCCTTATATGTACATAAAAATAAATAAATAAATGGGCTATGACGTCAACACTCACGGTGCCTGTTGCAGGCGCGGTCCAGCACCCGCTGCAGCAGCTCGGCCGAGCTGGCGGCGCGCGGGTACTGCCGCAGCGACTGCATGAAGCTCAACATGTGATGCGCGGGACGACTGCACGAGCCTTGGCGACAAAACGAATGTTTCCAATGATAAACTCTTAAAAATACTTAATGAATTAATGAATAATTTAGTTGTATAAATATTTATTTCTCCTCACTAGCTTTAAAAGAGCTCAAGGGGTGTTGTCTCAAGAAAAGTTCACGCTTTTGCTCACTGATGTTCTCTCAAATATGATTGAGCGAAGCAACGGCTGCATCATGCATCATGCTCGTGAACGGGTGCCACCAACGGGAATGGGTCTGCTTTGTCTGCCCGTCTTGACATGCATTGGATTGTGTGTGCCTACGAATGCATTTTTGAAGCTTCATTGTGGAAGCACTGTATACATAGCATAGTTTTGTTACCTATTGCAAAGATGATCTTTGCCTATTGTAAAAAAAATTTTTTTTTTTTTTGAAAAGAGCAACTGCTGAGTTTCTTGCCGGCTCTTCTCAGCAGAATCTGCATTCCGAAACGGTGGTAGATTTATGACGTGTCATAAGAGCTACAAGTTGGCCTACATGAAATAATTAAATTTTGAATTTGAATTTAATAACATATATTGTTAAAAACACTTTATGGATGGAAAATCAACAATTTCTGAAATAAAACTTACTCTTCACACACACACACGCACACACGCAGTACGCGCACACACACCGGGATAAAATGTAGCCTATATCACTCTCCAGGCCCTCAACTATATACCTATAAAAAAAAAAACACGTCGATTTCCTTTTATCCTTATAGGAGGATAGAAACTACTGGATACAGGCGACGTAAGACCGAAGCCTGTGGAAGTCCTTTGTCCTTTGTCGATGAGAAGAAGATACAAACTTCTGCCGCGGTGCATAAAGCTGTCTCGAAGATGGCTTTCAGCTGAGAACTGCTCCATCTCCCCGCTGCCATTTCCCAGAAATGTATCTAAAATCAAAATTAATCATCAGCAACAACGGCTCACTGATGAGCGCAGATCTCCTCTCAGAGAAGGGTTATAGCCCATAGTCCACCACAATAGCTCAATGCGAGGTGGCAGAAGTAGAAATAGAAATATTTTTTATTCAAATAAACTTATTTAAGTGCTTTTGAATCGTCAATGAATCTACCACAGGTTCGGAATGCCGTTCCTGTCGAGAAGAGCCAGCAATAAACTCGGCGGTTGCTCTTTTTAAAAAAAAAATTTTACAATAGATAACAAAACTATGCTATGTACACAGTGCTTCCACAATGAAGTTTCAAAAATGCGTAAGACCTACATTTGCGTGTTACAATCTATCTTAAAACGGGCAACCATAAAGTAGACCCATTCCCGTTGGTGGCACCCGTTCACGAGCATGACGCTTGATCCAGCCGTTGCTTCGCTCAACCATATTTGAGGGAACGTAACAACCCGCACCACACGACACCGCCACAGAAATGTTTAAAGAGAATAGACTTCAAACACCGAGAACTCTCAGGTTTCCCGCTTGGTTCGCACATTAGGTACTCTGAGATTTGAAGCTTGGGTAAGAAGGACTTTAACCTCCAACGGTTTGTCCTTCAATCACGGAGCAATAAAGCAACGGATCGTCGTGTTTTTTGCATGGGTATAGTTAGGACCTGAACAGTGATATAGGCTACCTTTATTCCGAAAAATCAAAGAGTTCTCGCGGGATTTTAAAAGCTAAATCCACGCTGATTCAATCTAATTTATTTTATTATAAAACAGAGTGATTTTTAAAACACCTAATTCCACGCGGACGAGGTTTCGGGGTAAAGCTAGTCTGTTAACAATGTAAAAATACTTACTCCTTTGCTGAGATGAAGGCGATCGGAGACAATTCGCAAACTGAAAGAATGAAGTGCTCTATTATACTCTTCGTCGTTCGGAACAATTTTTTGGCTTGTTTTGTGAGTATATAACTTATCAATACTAGAAATCATTGATAATACATCTTACCTGATACCCGCTGTCGTATCTGACATCCCAGATGGGTATTTCAGAGTTTTTGGAAATCCATTCTGTATTCGTTTCGACATTCGATTTGCAACCACGCGTAGATTTCATACCTAGAATATAAAAAGTAAGTACGAGTCTTTTTACGTAGCTATAGCCCCTAATTGAAGTCCCTGTCAGTGTCCAGCTAGTGAGGGTAGCTGGAAGGCAGTTCTCACCCATGTCCAGTACATGTCTCCCTTGCAACTCCAGTATGTGTCCGGTAACAGGGTGAGGGTCAGGCCAGTGCCACTAGCGTCCCGTCTCTCAGCGTCTCTGTCAGTGTCCGGCTAGTGAGGGAAGCTGGAACGCAGTTCTCACCCATGTCCAGTACATGTCTCCCTTGCAACTCCAGTACGTGTCCGGTAACAGGGTGAGGGTCAGGCCAGTGCCACTAGCGTCCCGTCTCTCAGCGTCTCTGTCAGTGTCCGGCTAGTGAGGGAAGCTGGAAGGCAGTTCTCACCCCATGTCCAGCACATGTCTCCCTTGCAACTCCAGTACAAGTCCGGTAACAGGGTGAGGGTCAGGCCAGTGCCACTAGCGTCTCTGTCAGTGTCCGGCTAGTGAGGGTAGCTGGAAGGCAGTTCTCACCCATGTCCAGTACATGTCTCCTCCTGCAGCTCCGGTGCGTGTCCGGTAACACGGTGACAGTCAGGCCCGCGTGCCGGGAGCCCTGCACGATCGCCACCACGCCACCACCGGACTCCATGGTTCACCAACTCTTCTGAAACATTACACATACAACAAGAATAATATAAACGTAAAAATTCTTTTTCCAAAACCGACTTCAAACGCCACTACAAAGTATATCAATTGTGCCTATAAAATTTGAAGAGTTCCCTCGATTTCTCCAGGATCCCATCATCAGATCCTGACCGGATGACAATGGAACCACCTGGGAAGTCCTGGCGCAGTGGTGAACGCTGTGATCTATAACTGGGAGGTGTCGGGTTTGACTCCCGACGAGGGCAAATTGGGAATTTATAATTTAGGATTTGTCTCTGGTCTGGTGGGAGACTTTGGAAGTGGCTAGTTACCATCCGCCATAGACGTGCCGCCAAGCAATTTAGCGTTCCGGCGCGATTGCGAGTAGAAACAGATTAGGGGTATGGGTTGAATGTACACTGCTATACCCCTTCCAAGTTAGCCCGCTACCATCTTAGACTGCAGCGTCATTTACCACCACGTGAGATCGCAGTCAAGGACTATCTTGTCATCGGATAGCAATGGCTGAATCATGCATCATGCTCGTGAACGGGTGCCACCAACGGGAAAGGGTCGTCTGCTTTGACTGCCCATCTTGACATGCGTTGGATTAATGTACCTACGTATGCATTTTTGCATTTTGAAGTTTAATTGTGGAAGCACTGTATACATAGCATAGCTTTGTAAAAAAAAATTTTTGAAAAGAGCAACTGCTGAGTTTCTTACCGGCTCTTCTCAGCAGAATCTGCATTCCGAACCGGTGGTAGATTTATGATGTGTCATAAGAGCTACAAGTTAGCCTACATGAAATAAATAAATTTTGGATTTGAATTTGATAAAAAAATAGGTTAGCACTAACTTTGAGTAAACGGAATACGTAGTGCAACAGATCAGGTCTGAAGCAACCCCGACTCTCCTCCCCGGAGGCTGAGTTCCTGGAACATGCCACCAACCTACTTACATCTCAAAAGATTTTTTTTAACTAGATTTTGCTTGCGACTTCGCCCGCGTTGATTAAGATGTTTTTGATTCCCGCGGCAACTCTTTAAATTTTCGGGATAAAAAGTAGCCTAACGGTACGGTTACACCAAAACCGAAGTCGGCCGAAGTATGCTCCGGCGTCTTCAGCCGATTGAAACAAACGTATGGAAAAGCATGAGAGCGCGTACCGACATTGTCCGATGCAATGTATGCAGATAAACGGCCGCGACTGTCAGCCGAATAGTTCAGACACGAAATCTGCCGATTTCAGTTTTGGTGTAAACGTACGGTAAGTGTTATTCCAGACTATAATCTATCTCTGTGTCTTTCAGACAAATCGGTTCAGTCGTTGCGGCGTGATTGAGTAACATCGATCCATCCATTCATACCAGGATATATCTGCACACTACAGGGTCTACTCTTTAAACATTTCTGTGGTGGTGTCGTGTGGTGCGGGTTGTTACGTTCCCTCAAATATGGTTGAGCGAAGCAACGGCTGGATCATGCGTCATGCTCGTGAACGGGTGCCACCAACGGGAATGGGTCTGCTTTCTGTCTGCCCGTCTTAACATGTATTGGATTGTATGTAGGTATCCATTTTTGAAAGTTCATTGTGGAGACACTGTATACATAGCATGGTTTTGTTACCTATGGTAAATTTTTTTTTTTAAGAGCAACCGCCGAGTTTATTGCTATCTCTTCTAGGCAGGAAAGGCATTCCGAACCAGTGGTAGATTCATCGACGATTCAAAAGCACTTGTAAAAGTTTATTTGAATAAAAAATACTTCTATTCCTTCTATTCTTTTCTACCCTGAAGTGGGTCAGTATTGGATTAAGAAAAAATTACTCACATGATATTAAGACACATGAAAAATTTTAATTTCTTCCCAAAAAACGGTAAAATTTTGCTTTTAAACGTAATTTAGATTATTTCCTATTTGTAAAACATAATAATATTGTTGATAGAATTTTGCGTAAATAAAAACATATCAAATTATATAGTTGTCAATTTTGATTAAAAAGAAGACTTTTTGTGAAAAAGAATTAAGTATTTATAACTCCAGCTTTTTCATATTTAAAGCTTGTTTTTGGAGATCTCGCTGGCGTAATGTTTTAAATTGGATGTCCCAGGTTCAAATTCCAACTAGTGATTTAGGAATTCATTAATTTTAAATAGGCGCGGTGTTTAGCACTGAGGCCTTATAACTGGGAGGTCTCACGTACGATTCCCGGCGGGGGTAATTTATAATTTCTAAATTGTCTCTGGTCTGGTCTGGTGGGAGGCTTTAGCCGTGGCTAGTTACCACCCTACCGTCAGACTTGCCGCCAAGCGATTTAGCGTTTCGGCACGTTAACCACCCGAGTTAGCCCGCTACTATCTTAGACTGCATCGTCACTTACCGTCAGGTGAGTCAAGGACTATTTTGTCAATGAATAAAAAAAGCAAGTCCAGTGTTAATCATAGATTATATAGAGACGTCAGCCGTAAAAGGATATGGAATTAAAAAAAAAAAAAAAACAAAGATATTTCTCTCCTTTTATTGATAAAAACCATCACAACTTCGGAACACTATGCGTTTAGGGACTCTCAGTTAAGGCGAAGCTACAACTTTTAATTATACATTTCTCAAATATCGTAACATTCAATCTTTTTTTTTTGAGCTATGAATAAATAACTGTCACACAGTAATGGCTTTGAGACAATACCTATCGTGGGCTTGCATCAGTGTAACAATCACAATCATCTCTGATTGGCTGGTACATTCTTGATTGTAAATTCAGTCAATCAGAGATGAGAGGTCACATGATGCAATCATTTTAAGACAATCCCACAATAGATATCACATACTACATAATAAGACAGTGTTTCTAAATGAAATACAGTTCTAATATTATAAAACAGTATAATAAGAAAAAGTTAGTTTAATAGTACGTAAAAGCGATTAATAAAAAAAAAGGCTACCAATGAGTTCTATGCTATAAATATTTTAAACAAAGTAAATGTCTAAAAAACGTATACTCCTTGTTTTTAATTGATAAGAATAAAAATAGGGGGAAAAAATTATATAATATATTCTATGGTTAAATTGTCTAAATTTAATCAATTTTATTGAGATTTCTGAACAGAGATTATTTAACCTAACAAGATTGAGATTTTATTGACATAGATTTATTACATTTATTGAGATTTTTTAACAAATGTTTACGTTACACCAGCCACGGGGATTGTTTAATATCAATTGCTAGTGTGAAGGTATCAGCCAATCAATTCTGATTGGCTGACAAGGCTGATACCTTCTCGCAAGTAAGCCAAAAATTCATCCAATCAAAGGTGATTGCAATCGTCTCACTGACACAGTAGCGATCAGATTTAGACAATCCTTCAGCAGATATTTTTAGACTATTTATTATATTTATTCGTTCGTATATAAGATTTTGTAGCATATTCGTTACATTTATTGACTTGACTTAAAAACTATTGACATTTTTTTTATTACAGAGATAACAATTTATTGAGATTTCTACAGAGATTAACAAGATAATCGCGGCGGATTTTTAAAACTTGGCAAAAAAGAGTAGAAAAAATAGCAACCCGAAAATCGCATTCAATTTGAATTTTTTCAATTCAAATTCAATTTATAATTATGGCGATTAATGAGGGTGCGGTTAACTTCGTCACTCCCCCATTTTGAAAACACGTCTTTGAAACTCGCTAGTGAGAGTTGGGAATAGCATATCTTGAGATTCTAACTCGCTATCTTGACAATGCACCTATACCTAAAAGTAGCAGGATGTCTTTAAATAAATGGATTTCTTAAATGGATTGACATAACACTGACACTTCAGCGATGACACTTGACAACTTAAAGCTTGATTTACACTTAAATTAGTTAAGTAACGAGTTTAGTTTGAAAATTGACTGGTTTAATTCGGTGAGTTACGTCCAAATGTGATACAGGCAAGTTAAGATTAAACTCATAACAAGTCCTATAACAAACCTGTCAACGAGACAAGTCGCGACGGATTAACTTGTGCACTGTACTGTATGATATTGTATATGTATAAAAAGAGGTGGATATGTTACAAGCTGTTGTCATATCACTGGACAATGAAGTACTCTATTATACTCTTCGTCGTTTGGCACAATTTTTTCGCTTGTTTTGTGAGCATATAACCCATCCCTAGTAGAAATCATTGACTGTACTAAACTCTCCTGTCCACACGCACTCGTAATTTAGTTGTCGGGGTGAGGGAGACGTGCGGGGGGAGCATTTGTTATTGTTCCGCGAGTGAAGTGCTTGCACTTAACACGCGGAACAACAAGTGAAATTATTTAGTAAAATACTCTTTTTTTCTACTTAATTGTCAACTTACTACTTAACTGGCAAACTGCCATGTGGCAAACGATTATATGAACTTAACTCGCCAGTTTTGCAAGTTAACTCGGTACTTAACAAAAGCAAATGTAAACAGGCTAAATAGAGTGTTCTCAAAAAGAAAAAAATGATTATTAATTTCGTTTCTATACTTTTTTGCCAAGCTGTACATTCGAAGTATAATCTACAATCTATACTTACAAAAAAATTGAGTTTAGATCTAAAATGGCCGATTATTATACAATTATACACTTATGTAATTTCACTCAATCAGGTCCCTCACATAGGTGTTACGGAAACTATGTTTCCCATTACATAATTTAACTAATAGACGCCTTAATTGTTACGTCATTTTAAAATATTTTTTCCTAACAGCTAACAAAATAAAAAATCTCTAGATACATATTTATTTTAATCAAAAATCAATGTTTTTTTTGAAATATTTGTCAATGTCTTGTCCCATTTCATTAGTTGAAATATAATTGTGAAAAAAGGGACATGCATAGTAATTATTTCGTTTTGTATACTTAGATATCGCTTTTTCGGAATTCATTTTTTAACAAAACACGAATAAAATTTAGTGATAAATATTGAATTTATTTAATTAATTAAATACTCTTCATATTTAAAAAAAAAACGAAAAAAATAAATACGACAAAACCGTTATTTTGTAATTTCATAATTAGGTACTTACAACGTTTTTATAATTTTTAACATATAAGTAACATTAATTATAACATAATTTGAAATAAATTTTGAATTTTGAGCAACAACATAGGAATGAAAATAGGCGATTTTATTAGAAAAATCGAACAGCCAATAATTTTTTTACCAATTTGGTTCCTACATAAAAATATAAGATATTTTCAAAAAAAAAAAATGGAATGCCAATCATATGAGATTTTTTCATACGAAAAATATGTACTATCCCTAGTATAATAATTATGTTTACTAGTTACATGTTCCCCTTAACCTATTATACAAATATAATATTAATACAATTACAAAAATTGAAAAAAAAACAATTTTAACTAAAAGGATATAAAGAAATTCGCGATTTTATTTGAAAAATATGACATTTATAAAAACTCAAATACATATTAAAATTAATATAAATATAAAAAGTTCATTTTTATAATAGACTTGCGACGAAATAATAACGAGGTATATTCGTATATGAAATCGTTTTTTTTAGAATGAGATGACAGTAGATGTACTGAGCATAATAAAAAAAAAATGATATAACATGCGAATGGATAAGATGAAAGAAGCTTTTTTGTATTTTAATATTTGTTCAAAAAAAATTATACTTGTAATCAAGTTTTATATATTCAGTAGTATAGTATAATATAGTTTTAATTGATTTTTTTAATAAAAGTCAAAATTAAGAGTAAAATTAACTATTAAAAAAGTAATTTAAAAAAATATAATAATATGCTTCAGGTATGTTAAATACACTGCTCACAATCAAAACCAGGTAACCGCATTTTAAAATAAAATGTATTTTTTTGCATGTAAATACATAATTGTTTTTGTAAATATAAATAAAACAGATCTATTTGTCACCAATTGGTATAAGGTATAACTAAACTAAAAATAAGTAATAATAATTGTCAATATAATAAAACTTTAAACATTTAAAAAAGTATTTACGTTATAAGTAAAAATATGCAATTCGCATATGCATGCATTATAAAAATCGCAGTCTTTCATATTAATACCGTTTATTTATAGTCAATTGATAAAGTTTAAAATTTATTTTGACTTACAAGTAAGTTTTACTTATTAAAGTAAATATGTACATATATTTTTGAGCACTGATCAATTTTAAGGAATATCACCACAGAATTTCTTGTTCATTTATAAACTTTAGTCTTTAATAAAGCCATACACTCATGAGCAAAAAAGAGGCACCTAAATAAAAAAAAAAGATTCCATTTCAAAACAAGATAAATGCCCTTTTTTATATTTTACTTTTTCTCAACAAAAAAAAATATACGCGACAAATTTTTTCGTCGGTTAAAAATAAGAATAATATAGAATTAATTTCACATTTAATAAATATGAATAAACTATCAAGATGTCAGTTTTTCCGCGAACCGACTTCCAAAAAAGAAGGTTGTTAGTTCAGCCCGTATCTTTTTTTTAAAATATGAATAGTGGGAAAACGAGCAGGCGAGTTACCTGATGTTCAGTGATTCCCGCCGCCCATGAAAACTTGTAGCACCTGAGGCACCACCAATGCGATGCCGGCTTTTCAGGAATTTGTTGGTCCGCCCTTTGAATAACCCCATATTGTAATTAAGTGGGAACACCGTCGAAGGGAGATGATTCCACAGTTTGGTAGTACGTGGAAAAAAATTTGGTGCCATGGATGGTCGAAGTGCTCCAGGCACCCAGGTGGTGAGTACTGTGGTCTGTGAGGGTGAAATTGTGATCGGTGGCGTGCGGTGCGGTTGTAGAAGATAGAGGGTGGAACCTTTTTTTGCTGACAAGTGTATGTTTTTGGTCTTAGTGCTGATCTACACTGGAATGGCAGCGGCGTTAGTGTGAAATAATTTTAAACTTTATCTAGATAATCGCTAAAGGCCAGTATCGCGTCGACGCGAGCGACCTTGCGGCACTGCGGGCGGCCGCGTGACCTTGCTGAGCTTTTCAAGCGATACTGGTCTTTAGCGACTATGTAGGTACAAATTAAAATTATTTCACACTGAAAGTGCAGATCGGCCCCTATACAACACTGAACGCCGTAGTCTGCACGCGGCTTTACCTGGCCGTGGCCGTAAACAGACGTTCCTCAGCACTCATTCGAGACGAGTAACCGAAGGTACTTGTATATAACATACATTCGGCTTTGAGTATATTGCACCTGAAAAGGTGGAGAAACAGAAAATGAACACAAAAAAATAAACAAAAAAGCTTCACTAAGATGTGCAATGTGCATCCTTTTACATAGCGTCTTCCAAAAAGACGTCCCACTTTCTGGTCCTTCGAACCGGATATCAAGAATTTTATCGTGTTTTAAAAATTGTTACATTTTTTTATTATAGTGGGACAGAATAATTTACTTATTTACTTAATTGAAGGCCTTATGATGCAAATGTGGCATGCATTATGGTTGTGACGTCATAAAATGGTCAATCCAATCCCTATAATTATCATTAAATTAAATTAAATGATTGTTCAGCTCTATACACCCTTGTGATTAGTGACATAAAATATACATAAAACGAAATATATTAGTAATGAAAATGAAAAAGCGATATATAAATGCATTAATTGTTTTACAGTTATTAATAATATATTATTAATTATTGAATTTGCTGACTATTTCAAAGCACTACATATAATATATGTTACAATATGTACATAGTATGATAATGATAAATTATTTATAGGATATTTTAAGTATGTATCATTTCGCATAGGATCTGAAATACAATGGAACGTGATATATCCTCAGCGCTAATAAAACTCTAGAGTTTGTTTTAAATATATTTCGCCATCACGCAAAAATATATAGAAGAAAAATTCTCAACATACTACATATATGTAAAATATATACAGCGTGAAATTTTAGTGGTTGTCTTCCTGCAGCAGAACTATTTGCTCTCAGTAGTACTATCGAATTATGTAGTTAAATTTAAAAATAAATAATTTTTTTGTTTTGAAATGATTAAGAAAATATTTATGAAGTCGAAAATGTGAGAAACAATAGTAGTTCACGAGGCACAATGCAGGTACTAATCGAATCTCACGCACTGCTGACAAAGTGAAGAGCTATTCATAATGTTCAAAGGAAAATAAGCTCTCGCGCGTAGTGATACGGCATAAAATAGACTACATGCGCAAAACTATCGCAAGGTTACTATTGGTTCTAGATCGCTTTCGAGTTTTGTTTTTAACAATTATGATCTGTAATTTTGTTATTTTAACATTTCTTAATTTATTTAATTATTATACTACCAAGACAAAATCGTTTCGCTGCGGGAAAACAACCATTAAAATTTCAGGACGTATACACTATACATAAATCAATACTTTTATGTCGTTAATATGGTCGTACTGTATGGTAACATATAGGTATATCCACATTACATTGTATATTCAGCCCCAAGCGAAGTAAGCTTAAGAAAGGCACCCACAACGTCACTATATCCTTTGGCAGGAGTACTATCACACCGTCTTACAAAACTAAATAAAACTTATTGCCTACGACAGAAGGTCTATTTTTGCACTTCACGTATCACACACCTTTAGCTAAAAGCCACGCAATATTGAGGAATCGATATTTTTCGATGACAGAGAAGGTAGAAACGGTATTAGGCGGTTAATATTTCATCAGCAGGGTTAGTCTAAGTTTGAACTCGATCTTAGCGTCAAAGTAAAACGAACTTTAATCGTATAGATTTAAAGTCACAAATTCAGTAAAAATCATTTTAATTTGGCCGTATCGTATACATAAACGTATAAGAATTCATACACGAAATTAATTCGTGTCCTTAATTTTGGATAAACCGCCTAATAACCGCCCTAAAATAGCATTTCTTTTTGGTAATTTTTTTTCATTCTATGCATAAGACTACTGCAGAATAATCACCAATCTTTATGGCCGCTCTGAATACGCTACCAGTTCAAAATCGTTCGTGATAATTGAGTTATATACAGAGTGTCTAAAAACCCTACTTCGAGCGGGCAACATTGAGTATTTTGTCTACCCAGAAAAAAAATATTTTTTACGAGAATTTTATTGAAAAACGAGTTGATGCCCGCGGCTTCGCTCGCGTAGATTTAGTTTTTAAAAATCCCGCGGGATCTCTTTGATTTTCCGAGATAAAAAGTAGCCTATTGACATAGGCGTTGTGGTACAACAATTTATGTTCTGCACATCCAAACCCAAATCCAAAAAAAAAAAGCCACGGGTCCCGACGGCCACAAAGATTGGAAAGTATTGCTTTTATTTAATGTTATTAATCACTAACTGTCATGTTATTTACAAGTTTTAAACAGTTAAACTTTTCTAGCTTATTTTTTTAACAAACAGCCAAAAATTATTACTTATTTGGTGATGCATTTTCAAAAATAATAGTGAAAAATTAAAATATATGAACTATTTTTTTATATAAATTGCTAATTAATTTTACAGTCAAACCCTTTTAGGGCAGTTTTTTTTAATTATAATTTCTACTAACATCAGTTAAAAAATCTGCAACTGAAGATCAATTTTTTGAATAATTTCTCGACATAACTAATTCGTATAATATATAAACTATTTCTATTCAAAACATTAGAAAATAAGAGAAAGAGATATTAGTAGAGAGCAAGAGAGAAGTACCCGACAGTAAATACGTAGTATAGTATAGTAGTACAAGATTTATTGTTGCTACGATATAAAAAAAAATTATAATAATGTCAAAATGTCATGTAAAAGCGAGATTCTTATTTAAACTTTCAAAGTATTTATCATAAATAGGGCATTTGACAATTCTCAAAATATTACAAATATTACAGTGAAAATAAAAAAATAAAAAATTTATCAGCAGATTTATGATAACTATTTTATAGAATTTCAAATAAAGACCATAAAATCCCAAATATTTTAAAATAGAACCTTAAAGTTGATCAGTAAAAAAATAAAAAAAATTCAAAAGCCCTATTTAACAGTTATGTCACTTACATGGTTCTTAAAATAGACTATCAAGTATAATAATTTAAAAATTCTATTAAAAAAGAAAATCAAATGCCCTTTTCTACTGTACTATTATTAATTAGTTATTATTACTATAAAATAATATATTTTTGGTATTTGCTGCTTTAAAAATTGTTCTCACAATAATATAATTAATTATAATAATAAATAAAGCTCAGTATATTTTACTTCTTTGGTCTAATTATATAACAAAAATAACTTTGGCAATTTTTTTTGGAAAATTTTTTCGTTTTGGTTTTAAAAAGCAAGCAAAAGAGCAGCGTAATAATAGTCATTAGCACGAGTAAGCACATTTCGACAGTGTCAATAGTTTTCGAAAACAATAACGTCGGAGAAAAATAGATATAAATCACATTGTTTTAAACTCTGTCATTCAGTAATACATATTTCTAGTTGAAAGAAATAAATAAATATTCTTTAAAAAAATAGAATAAACAGCAATTTTGGCTGATTCTGTTGTACCTAATTTCTATACTTAACTAATCTCGTGCTTTATTCATAATCCTTTCATAATGTTCCACGCAAAAGGATAGCAATAGAATTATTACCTGTCAATTTTATTTAGTTAAGAGGTTATGTACAATTAGACACATTTTCAGACATTAAGGATCGATTTCACCAACGTAAGATAAGTCTTAAGATTTTCAATACAAAAACTGTCAAATGCCCAATTTATTCTTCGATTAAATGTCACTGAACGTTGGTGAAATCGATACTAGAAAGTAAAGGCAAATACTTATAAATACATTTCGTAAAGTGTACGTTTGTTATAACAAAGATGTGTGGAAAAAGTTTAAGCTTTAAAACAATAAGTTTCAGGCCCATTTTACTCGAAGGATCAACGATGTCGAAATATCGTTTACTCGTGCTAAGTGTTATTAGATGTTAATTTATTACCACCACCCATAAAAATATGCCAGTGGAACCGCCAATGTGTTGCCAGTTTTTTTTAATTCGTTGAATCACCCCTTCAATGATGGTACGGTGTTGCTAGTAGCTAGGGAGTTGGTGGACGGCCAACTTGAAGTGAACGGGTAGTAACAAATTTATACGAGTTTTGTTCTAATGTTTACACTTTAACCCCATTACAAAATTTAAATTCAAATTCAAATTCATTTATTGCAAATTTGGGTTTACATTAGGTCTTATACTGGGTGACTTTTTCCTGCGTCTTGAAAAAATTTAGATCATACTATGTAAGTGGAGTATAAGATATACATGGTATTATTAGATTAATATCTCTTGTTTTACTATAGTTCATCATATCCAACATACTACGTAAACGTAAGACATACTACTCAACCAGACGCGCGAAAAATGAATGAAAATAGGTAGGCGGCGTCGGCGGCGGCGCGTGCGATGGCAATATGCTCGTAGCCTGAGTGAGTGAGACGGAAGAGCGCTGTTTTCGCGCATTGTTTTACGTAACAGGACTTCGTAGGTATCTACTCAAAATTATTATTTTGATGATTTCGATTTTTCCTTCATACTTATACGGGCTTAGGACCTTAGTAAAGAAGGTAAGGGGTTCAGCATACCTACAAGTTAAACTTTTGTTTTACAAAACTCGTAAATTGCAAAGAAAAAAAGTTTTTAGGTATGAATTTTAGGTAAATTTGTTCTGCCAATCATAAACTAGAATCTACAGCATCCTAGGCGTATTTAAAAAATCGAGATCAACTTCTTTACATCCCTACTGATTAATAAAAGTATACTTACATAATAAAAAAATCCTTCCTAATGATATCGTAATAATTGTTCAAAATGTCCGGCGCATGTAAAACTTGCACGCGGGTGAAGTGATATGGATGCATGCTAGACATGTTTAGCAACTTCCATACATGCATGGTCAAGCAACCTTTGATACTCGTATGTTCTCAAGATCAATGCCGTGCTTGGAACTCGCAATGCCTGTAAATTGTTTGGATCTGCGTAGGTACATTCTTCGCGCACCATCTAAACTTTCACCTGACTGAATGTAAAATCTCACCATCGCTAAATACTCGGTATTAGAATATTCGTATGCCATATTGTACACTTCTTTTATTTACAAAGTATTTACACTTCAACGCGACGTCACACGTGACACGACCGTAAATAATCGAAATTCGCATCCGACTAGTGTCCTTATTACTAGGACCTTAAACAAAAACTGATCTGCGCGGGTTGCGGGGAGAGCGCATCGCGCAGAAATAGTGTAGCGCGGGTGCGCGGGGGCGGTAAAAGCAGGCTCACCGCCTAGAGCAGTGCGACTGTCGGCGGGCGCGCCGCGCCGACAAAGGGCGCTGACAGAGGTTGCCGACAGCCTTCCCGCCGACAGCCGGCTACGAAAACCACGCGGAAAATTGTTCGCGTATTTGTTAGGGTGACTATGATTTACAATTTTTGTAATTTAACTCTTTTTTTTTAATTCTTATTTTTTATGCTATAATATGAAAAAAATACTTTACATGATTAGTATTTATTGATAGAATAAAGATCACAATAAGTTAGTAAAACTAAAAAAAAAAAAATGTAACGATGCCATGAGCTTCTATTGCATTTACTTATCAACCCTTAATTTTTTCAAGACGCTGAAAAAAGTCACCCAGTATATAGGTTAGTTAGTACATCCAAATGCCTTTAAAGGCGTGCAATATATGTCAGTTTAAAAAAATATAATTATTATTCGTATTTACTTCTTTATGCACATTCATTAATAATATTTAATAATAATTCAGTCATCAATTCAATAATAATCATTTCCTAGCATATAATATAAATTAGTCAATAATAATAATCAATAATAATAAATCAAAGTCAAATTATAAATCAAAACATTCACTAAAAAACAAGATAATTAGATCAAATATTCCCCAATTGTATAATAGCATTTGTTTATTAGATAAGATTTTAATTTATTTTTGAAATTGAAAATATCATCAATTTTATAAAGATCGGCTGGTAGTTTGTTATATAGTTTCGGCAGCATAACATATGCACTATTACCGAACTTTACAGTTCTTGATGGAGGTATTTTTAGTTTATGCTGGTGTCTCATACTATTTATATTACTATAAAGATTAATATTTTTTTTGGCGAATACCAACGATTCATATATATACAGACTGGGCAAAGTTAAGATTCTCAATTCTTTAAAGTACGGCTGGCAACTATCAGTTTGCTTTAAGCCACATATCGACCTAATGCACCTTTTCTGAGCTCTAAACACACGATCTCGCTCTACAGAGTTACCCCAAAATATAATTCCATACCTTAATATAGAGCCAACGTAGGCGTTATAAGCTACTAAGAGGGTATCTCGGTTTACAGTTTTGGAGAGCAAGTTACAGTTTTAGTGGCAACACTTTGGCATTTGATTCCAGTCTGGTACATTATGGTCTAGTACGTTTGGTCAAAGTGTACTATGGACCATGACATATAGTTTTACATTATTTGCAAGTTCTTTGGTAGTTTTTTCAAGGAAGTCTTTGGTTTCAAACGCTCTTTCCTTACCTGAGTCAGTCGCATTCTTTCGCACCTGAAACAAGGTGATATTGAATTACTTATCCACTTCAAAAATGTAAATAAATTATTTTGTCAACGACAGTCGTGACGCAATATATGGTTAACAGTCTTATGAGTGAGAGCATTGTCATAATGTCAGCGACAGTCGTGAAGCGACAAGACAATCCTGTCGCAATGCAATAGTCTTGTCGACATACAACAGTCTTGTCGACATACAACAGTCATGTCTCAATAAGACAATCGTAATGCTAATCGAAATTCGTGTCGCGATACAACAATTTTGTTTCACTTAGACAGTGGAGTTTCAATAAGACAGTCATGACGCAAATCAACAGACGTATCACAAATCGACAGTCGTATCTCATTAAGACAGTCATGACGCAAACCGACAGTCGTGTCGGAAATCAATAGTGTCTCAATACGACAGTCGTGTCGCAATAAGACAGTCGTGTCGCAATAAGACAGTCGTGTCGCAATAAGACAGTCGTGTCGCAAAACAGGTCGTGTTGCACTTAATAATTCCCACTCACTTGTCAACAAACCGCGAGTCCGACAGTCGCGTCGCGATGTGTCGCATGTGCGCCGGCTCAACGCGGTGCGCGGTGAAGTGCGAATGCGTCGCGCACGCGTTGTTGCCGACAGCCGTGTAGGAGAACCCGGCCTCGTCGCGAGGGACGATGCGGGGCTTAGCTCGCACCGCGCACATTCCTTGGACAAGAATAATGCTGTCTAAAACCAGTGAGCAAAAGTCGTTTTTGCTCACCTAGTGAGAAAAAGTGTTGTCTCAAGAAAAGTTCAACTACCTGCGTGCATTAAATTTGAATTGTTGTTGTTGTAATTTAAATTATTAAACAGATTTAAACTTAGAAAGTAAAAATGCTAACTCGAAAGCGTAAGTAACAACACTAGACACAATCAAGACAAGACAAGAATCGCAAACGCTACCAACACAAAGGGAGAAGCAATTATAAATCTTCAAAGCAAAATAAAATAAAAGCAACTCAAATTCATACTAGCGTGATGAGCGTGTTTATTACAATCGCATAGATTAAACAAAAATTGCCATATCATATAATTTAGTTCTCTGACATCGAATAACAAAAGAATAGTAACTCAAACACGAGCGAAGTGAGCGCAAAATTTTCGACTCACCAGTGATGTAAATATCCTCCAAATGGAAGTAGCTGGTCCGCAGGGCAGCTTCATATAGTGCCGCTGCAGTATGGGACGACAGCACGTACCCCGTACCGGACAGGTACCGCGGGTACACGCGCCCGCCGTACATGTACCGCGGACTGTACCTGGTACGAACCAAAGTGGTTTAGTTAATACATAGCTGTATATAGATGTGGGTAGAAGCGGAAACAAATACAGAATGTATGTATAGCAGTGGGAGTCAGTCGTGCATAGATCGTAGTCCGGGCAGCACGCGAATAAAGTTTACATTGTTATATAGGTGCAATCTTTTTCTGGTACGAACAAAATTATGGCTTTTAAAAATACTATTTCCTTCATTCATATATCAATTCTCAATCCAGAAAAGATGCTGTTTTGGACCTGGAGGCAGTTGCTCAAGGTCTACATGGTGATGATTTTGATGATCAACTTACTATGTCTTAAACCTACCTGTCGTCTTGCATGGGTCTGGCGCACTATGAGGTCTTCAATCAGCAGGTACAGCTTCTCTTGACTTTCGATGATGATGATAATGGTAGTGGTGGAACTGGTGATGAAGGTTAACTCACCACTTGTTGCTGACGTCTTGCACGGACCTGGCGCCACGTATGAGGTCTCCATCAGCAGATACAGCTTCCCTTGACTCTTGATGATGGCGGTGGTGGTGGTGATGATGAAGGTTAGCTCACCACTTGTTGCTGACGTCCTGCACGGGCCTGGCGCCGCATATGAGGTCTCCAATCAGCAGATACAGCTTCTCTTGCCTCTTGATGATGGCGGTGGTGTTGGTGATGATGATCAACTCACCACTTGTTGCTGACGTCTTGCACGGGCCTGGCGCCGCATATGAGGTCTCCTATCAGCAGATACAGCATCTCTTGACTCTTGATAATGATGATGATTATGGTGATGGTGATGATGATCAACTCACCACTTGTTGCTGACGTCTTGCACGGACTTGGCGCCACGTATGAGGTCTCCATCAGCAGATACAGCTTCTTTTGACTCTTGATGATGGCGGTGGTGGTGGTGATGATGAAGGTTAGCTCACCACTTGTTGCTGACGTCCTGCACGGGCCTGGCGCCGCATATGAGGTCTCCAATCAGCAGATACAGCTTCTCTTGACTCTTGATGATGGCGGTGGTGGTGGTGATGATGATGATTAACTCACCACTTGTTGCTGACGTCTTGCACGGGCCTGGCGCCGCATATGAGGTCTCCTATCAGCAGGTACTCCTTCTCTTGAGCCTTGGTGGTGTCATGGACTTGGGAACGGTTCCGCAGGTTGAGCATCAGGTTTGGAACGTTCACGTACATGTCATCATCAGTTTTGAGGATGTAGCGGACTGGAAGAACGGATAGACATTAATGAGAATAAGCCCTATATGCTTAATCGGTATCAACGCTGCATCGTACAGGTACGATTAACACCTTCGGCACGACCTTGTCGGGGGGAAAATACCTACGGTATAGGCCTACCCAAACAGGTGTGTTGCAATAAGACAAGCGTGTCGCAATGCAACGGTCGTGTCGTAATACCAGTCATGTCTCTCAAGACAGTCGTGGAGCACTAAGACAGTCGGGACGCTAATCGACAGTCGTGTCGCAACGCAACAGTCGTGTCACAATACGACAGACCAGACCAGAGCAGAGACAAGTTAGAAATTATCCAAGAAGATAATTAAGCTAAAATAGAAAAATATCGTCATTTTTGAGTTCCGATAATGTACCTTATATGTTTAATCGGTATCAACGCTGCATCGTACAGGTACGATTAACACCTACGGCACAACCTTGTCGGGTGGAAAGTAAGTGCGGTGGAAGCCCACCCAAAAAGTCTTGCGCAATTCCACAGTCATGTGTCAAACAGTCGTGGAGCAATAAGACAGTCGTGACGATAATCGACAATCGTGTCGCAATGCAACAATCGTGTCGCAACGCAACAGTCGTATCGCAATACGACAGACCAGACTAGAGTAGAGACAATTTAGTAATTATCGAAGAAGAAAATTAAGCTAATAGAAAATTATCGTAATTTTTGAGTTCCGATGATTTACGTGGGGGAAATATCAACTTACCACTTTCATTGCATCTATTGGTCACCCACTTCAGCATCATAATGGATTTCAAGGTCAGATTATTATAAGAGTCCACGAACCCCTCTTGAATGATATCACCGTATTTTTCCACCTCTTGTTCAATTTTCTCCTGCACCGAGGAATCGTTCTCTTGAGATGGCAACCCCAGAAGAAACACTAGCTTAAAGTCCACAGTGTTGCTATAGTCCTCCTCTAAAATCTCCTCTTTGGGGAAATCCTTTGACTTCTTCAGCATTGACAGCACTTCGTCCAAATCCGGGTTGTCTTCGTAACCTATCAAAAGAATAACATCAATGTGGGTACAGTAATTTTTGGGTCGAATTGGACTCCGTTCTAACTTGTTTAGTTCGCCGAAATCAGGCAGTGGACAGGCAACCTAATGGATGTGGTTCCGACCCTCAAAAATGAGCAACACACACACACACACACACACACACGCACACACACACACACACACACACACACACACACACACACACACACACACACAGAGAGAGAGAGAGAGAGAGAGAGAGAGAGAGAGAGAAGAATTAAGGTTCTAAAATCTCGACAGCGGAATGTTGGATTTAATCATATTGATTTTGTTCGTATAAAACCTATGTCTTAAGTCACCTGGACTATAATAACGAATCGATTGCCAGTTTAAACCTTATTTAACAAAATTGGCCCAGTAGTTTAGGGGCTGCGGTAGAACATACATAAATAAAAACACACATACATAGGACTGATAAATCTTCTTCTTTTTGGCTTTGCGTAGTCGGATAAAAGTGGCTTACCTTTCGGCGGAATCTTCATGACGTTCGAAGGATAATCATATTCCATATTCAAATCTTCATTCTCATCCAACTCCTTTTCCATGTCGAATTCTGGCAACACCTCGTCCTCCTTTTCATCCTCGAACCTCTTTTCTTGCACCTCATTGGCGTCATCG
This sequence comes from Hipparchia sbordonii, assembly GCA_038048805.1. NCBI lineage: Eukaryota > Metazoa > Arthropoda > Insecta > Lepidoptera > Nymphalidae > Hipparchia > Hipparchia sbordonii. Next base: position 456,952 of record CM076118.1, on the reverse strand, counting down.
TTGGCCAAATTGTTTTGCAATGCTTTGGCCAACTCCGGCAACACCCGCCCGATCACAGATATGTCCCGTTTTCTCCTAACTAGTTTATTTAAACTTAAATTAACATTTAACCTTGGGTTAATAGATTCTTTGTATAGATCATAAGTGTAGTTGTATTTATTGTACTTTTCCCTAATTGCGTTGAAAATTTTCCCCGATTTCAGGTAGTTTTTGTAACTTCCCCACGTCTCCCGAATGGCGACCCGTCTTTCAAAATTTGTGGTGGACGAGCAGACTACGATTAGAAGGAATAGGTTATTGGTTTTGCTTCTAGTTGCTTTGGGGCAAATGTTTTTGGGCTCGTATACTGTCGTCACATTGTCTGGTTGGACGTAAATTTTGGTATCCCGGTTAGTGTGAATCGACCAGCCAGCCACCGCCACTGTAAAAGATTAAAAATGATGCTCTAAGTTTATATAGCCTAGTGGTAAGGGCTTTGGTCAGCTTCTCGTGGTTCGGGGTTGAAATCCCATGCATGACCTCGATAATAAAGTAATACTGATACTTTCAAAGTATAAATCAATTATTATAAACACAAGCCCGATTTTAAGTGCTACAACAGATATTTATTCAAAGCATTTGTCTGGTGGGCGGCTTTGGCCGTGGCTAGTTACCACCTTACCGTCAAAGACGTGCCGCCAAGCGATTTAGCGTTCCTGCACGATTGCGTGTAGAAGCCGATTCGGGGTGTGGGTTGAATTTACACTGCTATACCCCTTCCAAGTTACCGCTACCATTTTAGACTGCAACGTCACTTAACATCAGGTGAGATTGCAGTCAAGGGCTATCTTATCATGGAATAAAAAAAAAGCACCGTCTTGGGTGTGCCATAGCACATAATAGTATAACATAATCGTCCAAGCCTTTTAGACCAACGCGAGCGAAGCAAGCGCAAAATTTTTGATAACTGACCTACTTCTGTCTAGCTGATCGTTCGCCTTTTTGTGCTTCTCTTAAGTAAACAGCGGCCTTCGCAATTTGTATATATCTACCGTTCCGTAGAACGAAGTCTCATCTGCTAAATTCACAACTTGAAATTTGAGCCTTAAAAGCCACATCTGCAAGGCTCAAATCGCAAGTTATGAATTTAGCAGATGAGACTTTGTTCTACGGAACGGTCGATATATGACTTCGAGTTGCGATCGCCCGAGGATTCACCCACCTTTGGGCAGCTGGTCGTTGGCGCGGTTGTAGACGGGGATGTACAGCAGCACGCAGAACAGGATCATGGCGGTGCTGAACAGCGAGCACTTGGCGGCCAGCGTCACCGCGACTCGCGCCTCGACACGGCCGCGAGCGAAGCAAGCGCGGATCGTCCGAGGATTCACCCACCTTTGGGCAGCTGGTCGTTGGCGCGGTTGTAGACGGGGATGTACAGCAGCACGCAGAACAGGATCATGGCGGTGCTGAACAGCGAGCACTTGGCGGCCAGCGTCACCGCGACTCGCGCCTCGACACGGCCGCGAGCGAAGCAAGCGCGGATCGTCCGAGGATTCACCCACCTTTGGGCAGCTGGTCGTTGGCGCGGTTGTAGACGGGGATGTACAGCAGCACGCAGAACAGGATCATGGCGGTGCTGAACAGCGAGCACTTGGCGGCCAGCGTCACCGCGACTCGCGCCTCGACACGGCCGCGAGCGAAGCAAGCGCGGATCGTCCGAGGATTCACCCACCTTTGGGCAGCTGGTCGTTGGCGCGGTTGTAGACGGGGATGTACAGCAGCACGCAGAACAGGATCATGGCGGTGCTGAACAGCGAGCACTTGGCGGCCAGCGTCACCGCGACTCGCGCCTCGACACGGCCGCGAGCGAAGCAAGCGCGGATCGTCCGAGGATTCACCCACCTTTGGGCAGCTGGTCGTTGGCGCGGTTGTAGACGGGGATGTACAGCAGCACGCAGAACAGGATCATGGCGGTGCTGAACAGCGAGCACTTGGCGGCCAGCGTCACCGCGACTCGCGCCTCGACACGGCCGCGAGCGAAGCAAGCGCGGATCGTCCGAGGATTCACCCACCTTTGGGCAGCTGGTCGTTGGCGCGGTTGTAGACGGGGATGTACAGCAGCACGCAGAACAGGATCATGGCGGTGCTGAACAGCGAGCACTTGGCGGCCAGCGTCACCGCGACTCGCGCCTCGACACGGCCGCGAGCGAAGCAAGCGCGGATCGTCCGAGGATTCACCCACCTTTGGGCAGCTGGTCGTTGGCGCGGTTGTAGACGGGGATGTACAGCAGCACGCAGAACAGGATCATGGCGGTGCTGAACAGCGAGCACTTGGCGGCCAGCGTCACCGCGACTCGCGCCTCGACACGGCCGCGAGCGAAGCAAGCGCGGATCGTCCGAGGATTCACCCACCTTTGGGCAGCTGGTCGTTGGCGCGGTTGTAGACGGGGATGTACAGCAGCACGCAGAACAGGATCATGGCGGTGCTGAACAGCGAGCACTTGGCGGCCAGCGTCACCGCGACTCGCGCCTCGACACGGCCGCGAGCGAAGCAAGCGCGGATCGTCCGAGGATTCACCCACCTTTGGGCAGCTGGTCGTTGGCGCGGTTGTAGACGGGGATGTACAGCAGCACGCAGAACAGGATCATGGCGGTGCTGAACAGCGAGCACTTGGCGGCCAGCGTCACCGCGACTCGCGCCTCGACACGGCCGCGAGCGAAGCAAGCGCGGATCGTCCGAGGATTCACCCACCTTTGGGCAGCTGGTCGTTGGCGCGGTTGTAGACGGGGATGTACAGCAGCACGCAGAACAGGATCATGGCGGTGCTGAACAGCGAGCACTTGGCGGCCAGCGTCACCGCGACTCGCGCCTCGACACGGCCGCGAGCGAAGCAAGCGCGGATCGTCCGAGGATTCACCCACCTTTGGGCAGCTGGTCGTTGGCGCGGTTGTAGACGGGGATGTACAGCAGCACGCAGAACAGGATCATGGCGGTGCTGAACAGCGAGCACTTGGCGGCCAGCGTCACCGCGACTCGCGCCTCGACACGGCCGCGAGCGAAGCAAGCGCGGATCGTCCGAGGATTCACCCACCTTTGGGCAGCTGGTCGTTGGCGCGGTTGTAGACGGGGATGTACAGCAGCACGCAGAACAGGATCATGGCGGTGCTGAACAGCGAGCACTTGGCGGCCAGCGTCACCGCGACTCGCGCCTCGACACGGCCGCGAGCGAAGCAAGCGCGGATCGTCCGAGGATTCACCCACCTTTGGGCAGCTGGTCGTTGGCGCGGTTGTAGACGGGGATGTACAGCAGCACGCAGAACAGGATCATGGCGGTGCTGAACAGCGAGCACTTGGCGGCCAGCGTCACCGCGACTCGCGCCTCGACACGGCCGCGAGCGAAGCAAGCGCGGATCGTCCGAGGATTCACCCACCTTTGGGCAGCTGGTCGTTGGCGCGGTTGTAGACGGGGATGTACAGCAGCACGCAGAACAGGATCATGGCGGTGCTGAACAGCGAGCACTTGGCGGCCAGCGTCACCGCGACTCGCGCCTCGACACGGCCGCGAGCGAAGCAAGCGCGGATCGTCCGAGGATTCACCCACCTTTGGGCAGCTGGTCGTTGGCGCGGTTGTAGACGGGGATGTACAGCAGCACGCAGAACAGGATCATGGCGGTGCTGAACAGCGAGCACTTGGCGGCCAGCGTCACCGCGACTCGCGCCTCGACACGGCCGCGAGCGAAGCAAGCGCGGATCGTCCGAGGATTCACCCACCTTTGGGCAGCTGGTCGTTGGCGCGGTTGTAGACGGGGATGTACAGCAGCACGCAGAACAGGATCATGGCGGTGCTGAACAGCGAGCACTTGGCGGCCAGCGTCACCGCGACTCGCGCCTCGACACGGCCGCGAGCGAAGCAAGCGCGGATCGTCCGAGGATTCACCCACCTTTGGGCAGCTGGTCGTTGGCGCGGTTGTAGACGGGGATGTACAGCAGCACGCAGAACAGGATCATGGCGGTGCTGAACAGCGAGCACTTGGCGGCCAGCGTCACCGCGACTCGCGCCTCGACACGGCCGCGAGCGAAGCAAGCGCGGATCGTCCGAGGATTCACCCACCTTTGGGCAGCTGGTCGTTGGCGCGGTTGTAGACGGGGATGTACAGCAGCACGCAGAACAGGATCATGGCGGTGCTGAACAGCGAGCACTTGGCGGCCAGCGTCACCGCGACTCGCGCCTCGACACGGCCGCGAGCGAAGCAAGCGCGGATCGTCCGAGGATTCACCCACCTTTGGGCAGCTGGTCGTTGGCGCGGTTGTAGACGGGGATGTACAGCAGCACGCAGAACAGGATCATGGCGGTGCTGAACAGCGAGCACTTGGCGGCCAGCGTCACCGCGACTCGCGCCTCGACACGGCCGCGAGCGAAGCAAGCGCGGATCGTCCGAGGATTCACCCACCTTTGGGCAGCTGGTCGTTGGCGCGGTTGTAGACGGGGATGTACAGCAGCACGCAGAACAGGATCATGGCGGTGCTGAACAGCGAGCACTTGGCGGCCAGCGTCACCGCCCAGCGCCGCTCGCGCTCCGGCTTGAGCTCGCGGATCGTGTACTCGTAGCGGCGGTGCTTGTCGTATCTGCCGACAAGAGCATCATGGATCATTTTATCGGAACGAAGTTCCTTATCGCGCGTTGTGAAAGGGGGCTAGACGGAAAAAATTCTTACGAAAAGTTGTCACGACACTTTTTGCTATGTTCGTCGCATGTTTCTCTGTCTGTCTCTCTCTCTCTATTTTCATTTCTATTTCGCATTGAACTTCGTTCCATCCGGGTGTCCCTTGACACCTCTCAAGTTTTTTTTATTTTATTTTTATTTTATTTATTTAAAGGACACTCCACAGGTAACAATAATTCTTAAAAACTAATCAAAAAATGAAAAGACATATTAATGCTATATTTACTACCCACTTAGGGACTGCCACAACTTTCAATAAAAAACTAGAAGGAGAAAAAACGATAAAAATGCACATAATATATACTAAGGAACAAAACTAGCTAAAAAACTAATACAAAAAATAAAAAAGGGGGGGAAAAAAACAAAAAAACTAAGCTTAAATAATAGAATCACTGTATTGGGATATGAAGTAGTTTTCATATCATTTTGACGACCTCCCTGGAACAGTGGTGAGCGCTGTGGTCTTATAATAGGAAGGTGTCGGGTTCGATTTTAAAGAGATTGGAATAATTTAAAGTGACTTTCTTAATGACAAAGTTGCATGGAATCAATCTGCTTGGCATCCAGCTACCCACAAGATAGTGTAATAAGTTATACGTTAATCTATAATTATATAAAAAGGCTTGTCCTGACTGACTGACTGACTGACGATCAACGCACAGCCTAAACCACTGAAGTTAGAAACTTGAAATTTTGACAGTAGGTTCCTTTTATGACGTAGGCGAGCACTAAGAAAGGATTTTTCGAAATTCGCCCCCCAAGGGGGTAAAAAGGGGGGTTAAAGTTTGTATGAAACTCCGTCATTTTTCGAGTTATACTCATGAAATTCGGTATTTAGGCTTTAAATTGAAAACAAAAAAGTACGTGTTTCACAGTTTTTAAAAATTCTACCCCCTAAGGGGTTAAATAGGGGTTGAATGTTTGTATAATAGTCCTTCGTTCTTCAAGTTATTTTTCAAGTTACGTTTATGAAACTTGATATTTTGGCTCTTGATTAAAAATAAAGAATTACGTATTTTACATTTTTTTTAAATTCTCCCCCCAAGGGGGTAAAAAGGGGGGTTAAAGTTTGTATGAAACTCCGTCATTTTTCAAGCTATACCCATAAAATTCGGTATTTAGGCTTTAAATTGAAAACAAAAAAGTAAGTGTTTCACACTTTTAAAAAATTCTACCCCCTAAGGGGTTAAATAGGGGTTGAATGTTTGTATGATAGTCCTTCGTTCTTCAAGTTATTTTTCAAGTTATGTTTATGAAACTTGATATTTTGGCTCTTGATCAAAAATAAAGAATTACGTATTTTACATATTTCGAAAATTCTCCCCCCAAGGGGGTAAAAAGGGGGGTTAAAGTTTGTATGAAACTCCGTTATTTTTCAAGCTATACAAATAAAATTCGGTACTTAGGCTTTAAATTGAAAACAAAAAAGTAGGTGTTTCACAGTTTTTAAAAATTCTACCCCCTAAGGGATTAAATAGGGGTTGAATGTTTGTATGATAGTCCTTCGTTCTTCAAGTTATTTTTCAAGTTATGTTTATGAAACTTGATATTTTGGCTCTTGATCAAAAATAAAGAATTACGTATTTTACATTTTTTGAAAATTCTCTCCCCAAGGGGGTAAAAAGGGGAGTTTCAATATTCATAGTTAAGACAGGACAACGTCTGTCGGGTCCGCTAGTATTGTAATATTTTGTTATGAAAAGAGCAACTGCCGAGTTTCTTGCCGGCTCTTCTCAGCAGAATCTGCATGCCGAACCGACGGTAAAGTCATGACGTGTCATAAGAGCTACAAGTTGGCCTACATTAAATAATTTCTGAATTGTCTCTGGTCTGGTTTGGTGGGAGATTTTGGCTGTGGCTAGTTACCACCCTACCGTCAAAGACGTGCCAAGCAAATTAGCGTTCCGGCACGACGGCGAGTAGAAACCGATTAGGGGTATAGATTGAATGTACACTGCCATACCCATTCCAAGTTAGCCCGCTACTATCTTCGACCATCAGTAGGGCTAACATGCGCGCCTCGAGAAAGTTTTGTCTACACTTTACTCGTGAATCTCTGTAGAGATTCACATAGAGACTACGAGTAAAGGTGTAGACAAAACTTTCTCGTGGCGCGCATGTTAGCCCTACAGCTGAGATTGCAGTCACGGACTAACTTGCCATCGAACAAAAAAAAATAATGTCCTCCCAACCAAATCTGGTCACAGCATTAGTAGAAAATAAATTATTAGACGAAATAGGAATCAAGGAATTCAGCAGAATATCGGATGTTTCTATCTAATTAAAATCACCTGTTCAAGCATCTCCGAAGTCCTACCTGCCTCCCGATTCAGACCCTTTCGATAACTTATTTATCGATCGATTCGGTTTGTTACCGTACGATAACATATATTTTCAATTCGTAAATGCTCTTGTAATCGAATGTACTTGTCGATGTCGATAACGTAGTCGATACCGAATCGTATCCTCAAACCAAACGCTCTGAATCACATGACAAAAAATTTTTATACGAGATCGATATCTAACCGTATCGACACGGTATGTTATCGAACAGGTCTGAATCGCCCCCCTGGTTATTTTTCATCCCGGATAATTAGAGTTCCACCGGAAATTGAGGAGTCTAAAGTCTAAACTCACGCGGAAAAATTCCGTTAAAGAAATGGGAATAAACGAAATAGAAAGTTACACTAAGACACGGTATTGCGTTAAGCCATTATATTTTAGGCGCTAACACAGAGGGCCCCCACGCACTACGCGGCCATTACTGCCAGTGGTCGTAATGTTGGTCGTGCGCTCATACATTCTAGCAGACGCTCATAGACTCGTGATACACAAAATTTGGTCGAACGGCTAATCACGCCACGTCGTATGGTCTTCCCAATGCCACGTCTTTCTAATCATCTATGTCTATTTTTAATTGTCTTAATTAGTGTAATTGGAAATTTCCGTTCTAATAAATAAATAAATCTCTTGAGATTAACTTCCAAGTATTATTTTCATAACTGGAATCCTTCTAGTTCTACTAATATTATAAATGCGAACGATTGTGCGGATGAATTATGGTAAGAACGAATGAACGGTTTAACTGAAATTTGGAATGGAGATAGCTTATACCCAGGATTAACACATAGGCTACATTTTACTCCGGAAAATTATAAGATTTCCTGCGGGAATCAAAAAACCTTAATCCACGCGGACGAAGTCGTGGGCATCATCCAGTGCTTTATGTAGCATTTTCAAACAAATTGGGCACCATATTACAAGTTTTATTCTATTTACTGGCTAATTTCGGTACGCAACCGAATCATAAGATCAGTTTTTTTTTTAATTTATTTGGATTAAGACACTGCACTTATTTCTTGGACAGTTATCGTAGCCTAAACTTAAACACAGCCACTAAGATATAGTCAAGGCCTCTGGTCGTGACCGTGGATGCGTAGTGCGTGGCGACCGTAAATATACGCGCGGAAGAATCACTTTCACTGTAGTCATTATGTTATTACGTCATTGTAATATGACCACTAATTTTGGCCTCCTACAAATCTCCTCATTTATGATTTCGTAAGGATACTTTAATATCTTAAAACTCGCATAACTTCGAAAATTTTGAGATCCGGACTGAACACACGACGCGGACGCCCCGAAAATAAGACGCAGTACTAAGCAAAGCTATTAACGCGAAACTGTTGTATAATTTATATATTGTTCTCCCGATAGAACCTGACAAAGTCACGGGCATCAGCATCAGCAAAAAAAAAGAATATTAGCCAAGCTAATATTCTCTTGTCCCTCCAAATAAGCGGAAAGCTTGTGCTAGGAGTGGGTACGACAATAGTGCAACGGGTGGGGTTCGAACCTGCGACTTTTCAGTTTTCAGGTGACCTTTAACCGTTGGGCTATTGAGACTTTTAAATCGTGTACAAAAAGTTTGTGATCCAAAGCCTTGTATGAAACTGACGGCAAAAACTTTGGCATAACGGACACCCTTATTTTCATACAAAAGCCGTATTTTCCTATTCCACCCCTAACGCCTTGCATTATTAAATCCCTGCCCCTAACTTCTTATGCCACCCCTGAAACCTCATCAATCAGTGTAATAGGTTACCGCTTAACGCGTGATACAGCAGTTTAGCGTTAACTGCCTCGTTAATGTACGAATGAGGAATTGTCGGGTTCGATTTCCGGATCGACCAAAAAAAAAATGTATTAGGTTTTTCTGTCAAAAAATTCTCAGTACTAGCTCGGAGTTAGGAAGTGTGCACTTTAATATCTCCCGTGACTAACCTAGCTTTTGACGAACTCCCTGGAGCAGTGGTAAGCGCTGTGGTCTTATAACTGGGAGGTCTCGAGTTCGATTCCGGCGGAGGGCAATTTGGAAATTTACAATTTCTGAATTGTTTCTGGTCAAACTCTACCGTCAAAGACGTGCCGCCAAGCGATTTAGCGTTCCGGCGCGATGGCGTGTAGAAACCGATTAGGGGTATGCCCTTTCCAAGTTAGTCCGCTACCATCCTACGGAGATTGGCCACCGTGACCGGCACCCTGATTACGTAAAAATTTGCAACAGCAACAGCAATAGCAACGCGACAGCGATCGGTCGCAAAATGTCACTAAAAAAATCGTATTACGGAAGCCAATCGCACGTCTATTGCTCACGTGTCGATACTAGCGCCACTCGCGATAGGACGGCAATAGATGTAAACAAAATACACAGTTTTTATAGTCGCCAGCGGTTGAATTGTTATATTTATTTTTTATTTGTTTTGTGTTGTGGTCTGTGGTAAAACCCTCTCGAAGTATTTGACTTCCTTTCTTCTCCATCAAGCATCTCTAAAGAAGAAAAGTACATTTTGCGATAGGCGAGCAATAGACGTGCGATTGGCTTGCGTAATACGAATTTTAGTGACATTTTGCAATCGATCGCGTAGTGATTGCTGTCGTATTGCTACTGCTGTCACTACTGAAATTTGACGTTTGAGAAGTGACGTTTGACAGCAGAAGTGACGTTTGACAGCAACGATTGCGCAATTTACGCCTGTCGCGAACCTGTCGCGAGATACGTGATAACCCTGCGGGCTGGGTCGGGAGGACATAACTTACCTGTCGCCACTGTGAAGTGGAGAACCAAAGTCACCGACATAGCTCAGCGAGTCGCGAAACTGAAGTGGAAATGGGCGAGGCACATAGTTCCAAGAGCTGATGGTCGATGGGGTGCTAGAGTGGCGACCCCGCACCGGGAAGCGCAGTGTTGGCCGACTCCCCACTAGGTGGACCGACGACATCAAACCGACAAGAGCAAGATCGAGGCCTGTGGAGGTCCATGCAGAAGACTTATGTCCAGCAGTGGACGTCTATAAGTTGACAAAGCAGAAAGAAGTCGGCAAGTTACCTGTAGCTGAGGATGGGGCTGTCATCGCTGTCGCGCTCGGTGGTTGAGTGGTCATCGTCCCATTGCAGATGAACATCGCGTGCCATGTGACGCTGCAACACAATACAGAATAGAATAGAATATTGTCTATTGTGGTGATTGGCTGAACTTGTGACGTTTTTGCTGCATCAATGCATTTCAACCAATAACGGGAGACTAATCACAGGCCAATCAGAATTCAGAGGTGATTGCGATCGTGACACTGTAGGAAACATTTTTAGACAATCCCACGGCTGTTCAGAGGATGTAAATAATTTAACACTTACAGACCCCTAGCAGATTTGTCATAGTACATAGCTGTTATTCTATATATGTAGCTCTATGCAAATAAATAAAACTGAATTGTGTCTCTGTTATAAATAATGTCCTCTCGACCGAATCCGGCCGCGGCGGCCAATCTCCACAGAGATCAGCCATCTGCGCGGGAGATATTATAGTGCACAAGTGTGTGCGCAAACACAGGTGCACTCTCTATTCCCTCACTCTCATAACCCGTGGGACTGAAAATCCGACACGACCGGAACGAGATCAGGCGCAGGACCGACGGCTTTACGTGCTCTCCGAGGCACGGGGGTGACTCACCGCCAACTTCCTAACTCCGGGCTAGTACTGAAAACTTCACTGAAAACCCAATATATTTTTGTCTCTCTGTTATTACAGTACACTTAACTATTAACAGTTCTGCTTCTTATTCTACATTTTTAAGCTATTGCATAGCTTCTATCGCGGGCCTTGAGCGTGGAGACCGAATCCAGATATTCCGAAACGAAAATAACCTGACACGGGACTCCTCTCACCGCTAGATGGCGTTGATAAAAATGCTATGCAATAGCTTTACCGCGGCAGTCCCCGAGTGCCACACGTCTTTTTTTTTGGTAACCGACTTCTAAAAAAGCAGGAGGTTCTCAATTCATCGGAATCTTTTTTTTTATGTATGTTCCCCGATTACTCGAAGACGCCTGGACCGATTTGGAAATACTTTTATTTTGTTTGAAAGGGTATACTTCCCAGATGGTCCCATTATCATTAGATCAGGATCTGATGATGGGATCCTGGAGAAATAGGGGGAACTCTGCTTTTATAGGCACAATTGATATACTTTGTAGTGGCGTTTGAAGTTGGGTTTATAAAAAGAGTTTTTACGTTCAGTCGAACCTCGAACCCCCGAAAATGAAGGTAATTCTACTCTTAACCTCTAAGCTATAAGCGTTTAACCGTTAGACGTCAAAATACGTCGATCGTAAATCTAATTAGGTTAAATATTGCATTACAAACATAATCTGTATAGTACTCAATCCAATTTGACGAATTGGTTCACTAGGTTTTACGCCCGGTTTCAGTTTCCATCCACGATGTACTTAGAAGTCTAGTTTATAATTTTCAACCGACTACAAAAAAAGGAGGTTATCATTTCATCATGTATGTATGTAATATGATTGCAACTGCAAAATAGTCTATTAGAGCTTCCAAACAAATATACCAAATTTTGTAGGTGTAAATAATGATAGAAAAATTATTTAAAAAAAAACTTCCAACGCCAGTACAAAGTATAAAAATTATCTTTATTTTTTACTCGTAACGTACCTATGTTTAAGTCGGGGAGGCCTAAATAGAAACGATGAAACCGAAGCGCGACATTAACCCGACTTCAACTTACGTTGTAGGTACACGAGTGTCAAAATCGGGCTAAATAAAATTAAAAGTGTACTAAAATAATAGACATACATACAAACGCTCGCAAGACATTATCCTTCTTTTATAGTTGAGTAAAAATAGCACAGGGGTGTAACCCAATGACAAAAAAGACCAATAACCTTTCTAGTCTTAACCGGGATTTGAACCTAGGACCGCGAGAGCCACTAAATCAATTGTAATACATTTGTGACTAAATGATCGCTCAAGCAAGTTGCACGCGTTTCGCATCATTGATATAAAATATTACATAACTGCATATTAACATAAAATCACTCGTAATACATAGTTAATAAGGTGTATAATCATATGCAACATACATTTAAATAGAACATGTTAATATATGAAACTAATATATACTTGTGAGACCTAATTGGCAAGCGTTAACACTAAGTATCTACTAGATAGGTGCACTACATATATGTACTATGTACATATGATATGCTATTTATGTTTTAGTAACCCTCGATGGAAAAAAATTGAATACCTCTTAAATATTTAAGTCGGTTAAATAATTTCAGCTGTAAGTTTGTAACAAAAAGAAAAAGTACGTGTGAAGTACATTTAAAAATAAATATAAAGGTCATTCAGAAAGGACAATCAATAGTACTTACTCAGTTTTGAAAGTAAATGAAATATAATGGTTACTAGCTGATTCTCGCGACTTCGTCCGCGTGGAAAAAGTTTAGAGTGACTTGCTACTATCCGCGAGAAGTTATGCCCTCCATCTCCGATAATATTCAGTAGATCTTTATCAAAATTGAATAAAATATTTATCATAGTATATAATTTATAATAAAAAAAGAATTATCAAATTAGGTCTAGATTTGACGAAGTTATAGAGCAAAATTAACAAAAACTTTCATTGGTCGTTTTCGCGTGATGCGCGCACAGACAGACAGACAAAAAATTAAAAAAAAAAATTGTTTTGGCTCAGTATCGATAAATAAAGCATCCTCCAATTAAAAACTTCAAAATATACAGGGTTAAAGGAAAATATGTCACGATCCCGTTAAAGGGTTATAGTACAGGACAATAGCTATCAAATAACCCCTAAAGTCTTCATGCAAAAGTGTATGGTTTTCGAGATATTAATTTTTTTTCTTTTTTTCTAGGTAAAGGGGGGTTTGTGACTTTAAAAATTAATAAAAAAATAAATAATGTCTTTTATCATTTTTTTTTCTAATTGCTTGCTAGTGCACATCCTTGTTAATAATAATCAGTAATAAAACAAAAACTATCTTAAAAGAATTTTTAAATTAGAGCTCCTTAACTGTACAAGTTTTAGATTTTTAATTTTAATTATTTGAATAACTCGCAAATTTTCTGTAAAAATCACTATGGCACTTATCCTGCGGATCATTTTAAAAACATCTGCATACCTTTAGCTATCCATCGGTACAAAAAAAATACAGGAAGAATCATAAAGTCAAGAAGAAATGACAAAACAAAGAGACCAGGTAGAAAATTTTAAGAAATGCTACTGTTAAGGAATTAAATCAGAATCAAGGTAAAAACGACTTTAATGCAAAAGGATAAAGATTATTTTTCAATAGGGACAACAGGTAAAAAAGGAGGGATAAACTAGATCAGTTTGTGCAATACTGATATTTATTCCTTTGAATTTACAGCATTTTTTCCTAATTTTTTTTTTCTTTTTTCTCGTTTTTTCTTAAAACAAAAGACTTGTCAAATCGTGTCGAGCCGCAAGTGTTTATTTACTTATTGTACTTGCACTGCTCGTATACTGTAGACGCTCTCTAGTGAATCTCTTTAATTTTGTTATTACCGCTTCGTTTACTGGACTCTGTTTCTTGCATTTTCTGTGACTCGGCTAGCTAAAGGACTTTGTGATTTGTGATTGTGATAACTTGGCGCGTAGTAAAGGACTATCATGGCTGCGGAACGAAATCCTACTCGTCATCCGTACTCTAATGAGGAATACGCCGACATCTTCTTTTGTTATGGATATTGCAACGGTGACGCGGCAGCTGCTCGTCGTGAATATCATCGTCGATTTCCCGACCGCCGGACACCTGACAATAGTGTCTTTATTGGTGTGTATCGGCGAATCAGAGAGACGGGCTATGTGCAAAGGAGGCAATATGATTCCGGACGACCGCGTGTACATTCTCCAGATGAGGGAGATGTAATTATTCGTCATTTTCGAGAGGACCCCACAGTTTCTACCAATGTTGTGGCAAACCGACTGAACATGTCTCAGTGGAGAGTGTGGTTTACTGTCCATACAGCTGGATTGTATCCTTATCATTACACACCCGTACATGTGATTGAGGAAGGAGATCCGGCAAGACGTTTAGATTTCTGCAGGTTTATGCTACATTGTGATGCAGAAAATCCCATGTTTTTAAGAAAAATTTTATGGACAGACGAGTCAAAGTTTGACAAAGATGGTATAACCAACTACCACAATGCTCACTATTGGGCTCAAAAAGAACAGGGAAACCCTCACAAAAAGAGACCAAGAGGTTCACAAAGACGTTTCTCGGTAAACGTCTGGATGGGGATAATTAATGATAATCTTATTGGCCCACACTTCCTACCTGATAATTTAAACGGTGAAATCTATGAAAATTTGCTCAGAGAAATCCTGCATGAGCTACTTGAAGACGTGCCGCTGGAACTTCGACACAGAATGATATTCCAGCATGATGGATGCCCTGCACACTTTCGAATGTCTGTAAGACAGTGGCTAAATACCAATTATCCTAATAGATGGATTGGCAGAGGAGGACCAATCCCATGGCCTGCGAGAAGTCCAGATTTGACGCCGATGGACTATTATGTCTGGGGACATATGAAGAGCCTGGTTTATGACGTTTCACCTGTACAATCGATCGAAGAACTCAAAACACGAATAATAAATGCTGCAAATTCCATTCGACATAGCTTGAGTAGTGTTGTAGTTAAAAGCGAACTAAGAAGGAGAATGCGTCTCTGTATACGAAATAGGGGATCACATTTTGAGCACGAATTGTAGTTTACAAAAATTTTAAGCTTTTTGTTAACTTTAGCTAACCAGTGTGGTTGCAAAAGTGTACCTACCTAAGTGATTTAAGAATTTTATTCATTATTGTACCTTTTGTAATTGTGTCTTAAATACTACGTTCTACAAACAGCTCTAGTTTATTGTTCTCCTTTTTGGCCTGTTGTCCTTGTTGAAAAATCGTACCCTTATTGCAAAAACCGATTATCTGCATTTTTGTACCAAAATTAGGTTAAATATATCAATCGACTCCTCAACTCACGGCGAAGCCGTAGGTAAAACCCATTATCTGCTACGACGCTTTTTTACGGAGATAGCTAGAGTTAAAAGCAAATACCTACAGGTATGATTTAATTACCTTCTTAAAAAAAGAACTAAACTCATTTAAATAATTTAGATTTATAAATCTATACCACAAAAACAATGTATTGTATTATAATACTTTTCAGATGTAGTTGCTTAATTTATCATTATGTCAATATTATTCTGTTAATACATGTTAACCTGCGTTAACAGGTTTCAGCTTTTATTAATATAATAGAAATTGCTGATGTATCTAAAAAGAAAAACGAACTAAACAACATTAGTTGCTTTTTGCAGAATAATGAACTCAATATTTTGTTAAAATTATTGCAGGTAAAAGAACTTAAGTTCACTTTTACTGTATAACTGGGCTACGAGGGTTTTTGAACATCTTCACAAATCAAAAGTTTTTTGATTTGTTAAGCTCACAATATAACTCTATCTTTAAGGCGATAGAGAAAAGACTGTCTAAAGATCTTAAGTTTAGTAACTGGCCAACTGCCGGAATCTATAAAAGTAGAAATAAGCTGTTTGACTTATATGCAGAAAAAAATATAATTATTCCCCCGCGTTTATTGAATATGTAAGAAACTATTCTAAATTGTTTGAAAATGTGTGCATATAAGCAAAGTCACTTCACATAAAACAAAAAATTGCCAATTCTGATAATAAAATTAAAACAGCATGGGACATCATCGGCGATGAAATGAGTAAACATAAGGTACATAATAATAATAAATTGGAGCTTAAAAGTGATAATCATGTAATTAACTCCGATACAGTAATTGTAAATACATTTGAGAACTTTTTCAAAAATATTCCAATTACTACAACCAGTTCTCTGAATTCCTCGCCAGCAGAAGTCTATCGTCTTCTAAGGAGCAATGTCTCTGAGTGCAATAAGTTATTTAGGTTTGAATACGTTACCCCATATGACATAGTCAAAACATTTAAATCTTTACAAAATAAGAAAACAGCAGATCTATGGGGGATATCAGTTAAAATAATTCATAACATAACATAACATAATTGATATTATTGCGCCATATCTTGCTTTAATTTTTAATAAATCAGTAGATTCTGGATCTTTTCCAGACCTTATGAAATGTAGTAAGCTAATACCGCTTTTTAAATCGGGAAGCAAAAGTGATCCGAATAACTACAGGCCAATTTCAATTTTGCCAACTCTCAGCAAGATATTCGGAAAAATAATGCTCAACCAACTGCTTTTACACTTTAATTTAAATAAAATCCTACACACTGAGCAGTATGGTTTTACAAAGGGTCGATCAACAACCGATGCAGCCGCAAGGCTATTACAACACATATTCGATGCATGGGAGAACTCACAGAGTGCCATTGGTATTTTCTGTGATTTGTCGTCAAAGGCATTCGACTGCGTTGATCACGAGACACTTTTGCTTAAACTGAGCCACTATGGCATTAAAGATTTTGCACTTAGTCTCATTGCGTCTTATCTCAGTGAACGAGTCCAAAGAGTATGTGTCAATGATGTAAAATCATCCGGATCAGCCTCAGTAATGGGTGTACCCCAGGGTTCTATTCTAGGTCCATTCATGTTTTTGGTCTACATAAATGATTTACCACATTTTGTCCACAATACTTGCGATATTGTACTATTTGCTGATGATACGTCTTTGAATTTTAAAGTCGATAGGATAAAAGACAATTTTGACGATGTAAATAATGCATTATCTCAAGTTTCTGAATGGTTTACGGCAAATAATCTATTTTTAAATACTAAAAAAACAAAGTGTGTTGAGTTTTTATTACCTAACCCGAGAACTGTCAGTAAAAATTTAAAGATAATTAATGAACCTTTGAAAACTGAGGACTCCAAAGTGTTCTTGGGATTAACCCTGGATTCAAAGCTACAATGGGGCACCCATATAGCAACGCTTGCGGGCAAACTTAGCTCTGCTGTATATGTTATCTTTACATAGTATAAAACAAAATCGATTCCCGCTGTCTGGCCCTCTTTATGTACGCGTAGATCTTTTAAACTACGCAACGGATTTTAATTCAGTTTTCATCAGTAGATAGAGGGATTCGAGAGGAAAGTTTACAGTTATAGTGTTTCCCTAAATTCCTACGGGAACGGGACAAATGTAGGTGAAACCGCAAGGCACAGCTAGTTATTCTAATATAATAAAACGAAATAGTTTTTTTATTTAGAACGGCTGGACCGATTTCAACGAAACTTTCTTTTAAAGATAGCTGAGATTATAAGAAATAATGTAGGCTTGCCCATTTCCCACAGGAACGGGAACTCCTCGGGTAAAACCATAAGGCGATGCAGTTAGTACGTACAAAGTTAAATGAAATCTACTTTACCTTCAGCCAAAAGCGACTAAAGATATTTATTTTACCCCTGTACTGGCTAAAGTTGAACTAAAACGATTTTTGTCTTGATGATTATTACTATTCAAAACAAGTGATTAAATAAAAAATGCCATTAGAACTACCAGAACGGTAAATTTGAAAATTTGGTAGTTTTTCTACATTCAGGAAAAACTAACTAAGTGAGCTCCTTACCGGTTATTTTCTTCTTTTTGTTGAAAAAATAGTAAGTTTTTTTCAATTATTAACCTACTTAACATTTCTTGAATAGTTTCTTGTTTATAAAAATTATTATTGTTTAAAAATGGACATCATTATGACTAATTTTTAAGTCGTTAAAGTTTCAAATGCTTATAACTCAAAAACTTTTCGCTCAAATTTTGGTGCAGATAATCGGTTTTTGCAATAAGGGTACGAAATAATCTTTATCCTCCAGTAGCATTTCTTAAAATTTTCTACCTGGTCTCTTTGTTTTGTCATTTCTTCTTGACTTTATGATTCTTCCTGTATTTTTTTTGTACCGATGGATAGCTAAGGGTATGCAGATGTTTTTAAAATGATCCGCAGGATAAGTGCCATAGTGATTTTTACAGAAAATTTGCGAGTTATTCAAATAATTAAAATTAAAAATCTAAAACTTGTACAGTTAGGAGCTCTAATTTAAAAATTCTTGAAGATAGTTTTTGTTTTATTACTGATTATTATTAACAAGGATGTGCACTAGCAAGCAATTAGAAAAAAAAATGATAAAAGACATTATTTATTTTTTTATTAATTTTTAAAGTCACAAACCCCCCTTTACCTAGAAAAAAAGAAAAAAAATTAATATCTCGAAAACCATACACTTTTGCATGAAGACTTTAGGGGTTATTTGATAGCTATTGTCCTGTACTATAACCCTTTAACGGGATCGTGACATATTTTCCTTTAACCCTGTATTTAATTTAGGTACTCTTTTTTAAGGGGGTTAAGGATTATGACTTTCTTCGTTTTTTGCGCAAAAATTTGACAACCTCCTGGCGCAGTGGTGAGCGCTGTGGTCTTATAACTGCAAGGTCTCGGGTTCAATTTGGGAATTTACAATTTCTAAATTGTCTCTGGTCTGGTTATACGTGCCGCCAAGCGATGGCCTGTAGAACTCGATTAGGGTTATGAGTTAAATCTACACTGCCATACCCCTTCCAAGTTAGCCCGCTACCATCTTAGACTGCATCGTCACTTACCGTCAGGTGAGATCGCACTCAAGGACTATCTATTCATCAAATAAAAAAAAACATTTACTGACCATAGATACCAAGTCTATATTTTCTGTGTCATCCATGGTACATTCTCTTGTACACCCTTTCAAAGTCACTAACTCCATATTTTTTTTTTTTTATGGAAAAAAGCACTAAAACTTTTTAATTTTGATTCTTAATAATTTTTCTACACATATCAGAAACACTAAGCACATAACAGGCAGATATTAAATGACGATGTACACAGTTATAGAAATAATAGCCCTCAATCATCATACATACAAGAAAAAATTGTAGCATAAAGGTTTGTACAGACAAGAAGGAATATGATGACCTTCCTGGCGCAGTGCTTATAAGTGGGAGGTCAGAAGTTCGATTCGCGGCAGGGGCGATTCCAGGAATTTATCTTCTTCTTCTATATATATAAAATTCAAAGTCCTGACTGACTGACTGAGATATCAACGCACAGCCTAAACTACTGAAGTGAGAAACTTGAAATTTTTACAGTTTGTTCCTTTTATGACATAGGCGCACACTAAGAAAGGATTATGGAAATTCCACCCCTAAGGGGTTTAAATAGGGGATGGAAGTTTATATGAAACTCCGTCATTTTCAAGCTGTTTCCATCAAAGTTGGTATTAGAGCTTTCAGTTAAAAATAAAGAAGTATGTGTGTCACAGTTTTTGAAAATTCCACCCCAATACCTAATTCCACGCGGACGAAGTCGCGGGGGCAAAAGCTAGTCTAAATATAGAAAAGGAAAAGGTGAATGACTGACTGATCTATCAACAGCTCAAATAACTGAACGGATCGGGCTGAAAGGCAGACATTATGAAGTAGACAACGCCAACGGGAATGGGTCTGCTTTATGTCTACCCATGTTAACATGTCTTTGGTTGCGGTAGGCGTACATTTTTGAAACTTCTGTGTGGAAACATTGTGTGCATAGCCTAGTTCTTTTTAACAATTGTAAAAAAAAATTTTTTTTGAAAAGAGCAACTGCTGAGTTTCTTGCCGGCTCTTCTCAGCAGAATCTGCATTCCGAACCGGTGGTAGATTTTTGACGTTTCATAAGAGCTACAAGTTGGCCTACATGAAATAAATAAATTTTGATTTGATTTGATTTGATTTGACATCTGCTAAGAAAGCGATTTGAAAATTCAACCCCAAAACTACTGAACCGATTTTAATGAAATCTTTAGTATTCCCTAAAAATGTAAGCAAATAAAAAAATTGTAAGCAAAATAAACAGTAGTTTTGGAGAAATGTGTAAACAAACATACAATACATACAAACATATTACATACACATATAAAATTTTGTATATTTGTTTGGAAGCCCTAATAGACTATCATTTATGTGAATATTCTACAGTTTTAATAATATTACATACATACACGTTGAAGTTAAAGAAGCTCCAAGAAGAATGAGATAGAATAATTTTTTATTCAAATAAACTTTTACAAAAGAACGAACGAAAAAAAAATTGCATGCCTCTCTCTGCTATCAGCATTCCGAACCAGTGGTAGATTTTCGACTTGTCATAAGAGCCACAAGTTGGCCTACATGAAATAAATAATTTTGAATTTTGAATTTTTTTTTGAACTCTGCCAGTGCTCAGCAGTTAGCTACTCTAAACTTGCAGTACATCTGTCTAAAGTTTAGACAGTTAGTTAATTGTTAAGTGTTTAGACTCTAAACACTTAACAATTAACTAACTCCTATTGTGTCAGTAATCATTATCCATTGCAGGTTATTATTGTAGATTTCCATTATATTCGCATAGTTTAGCTAACAATGATGAATAACTTGTAGTAATTGTAAGAATTAATTAACTACGGTCTAAAGCTGTGGTCAGATCTGAGTGACGGAGTTTCTAGACAAGCAAGTACCGTCGTGACAACTTCATGCAACTAAGATAAGTCATTACAAATCATCTCGCTCGTAGGCTCGACGACTTCCAGCCTCCCGAACAAGCCGGATTCCGAAAAGGCTTTAGCACCATAGACCACATTCATACGTTGCGGTAGGTTATACAGAAGACGGAAGAGTATAACAGGCCACTTTGCTTAGCGTTTGTGGACTATGAGAAAGCCTTTGATTCGGTGGAAACTTGGGCTGTATTGAGGTCGCTGCAGAGATGCTGTATCGACTATCGGTACATTCAAGTGTTGAAATGCTTGTACGAAAACGCCACTATGTCAGTACGTATACAGGACCAGACTAAGATAACTACCGTAGTATTATTTTATAATAATTAAATCTAAACTAATTGTTGTTCTTGTTTGATTATTTCTTTCAGATGGATAAACTCAAAAACTACTGAACTGACTTTAAAAATTCTTGCACCTATAGAAAGCTACATTATCAGCGAGTAACATAGGCTATATCTTATCTTCAAAAAATTTGTATTAAATATGTTGCGTGTTTATGTCATTACGAAGCTCTTATCATTATGAACAAGAGCATAACATAAACATGACTTTTGATAATTTTTTTTCATCTTCCTGTTTCTTACTATGGGCATCCCGGATAACGGACATTGTACCAGAATTTTAGCAATGGCTGACATGTTCTTCCAGTTTATGATCTTTAGGACAAGGATTTACATATTATTTGTGAATTGGAAGTAATTATCTTCATTAATTCAGTAGTTATGAGGCTTTGACCGACAGACAGACATGTGAAAACTTCATCCAACTAGACTCGGAGGTCAGTAATACGCGGAAAATAAGTAGTGCTTAAGTTATACGCGGAAAATAAGTAGTACTTAAGTTATGTAGCTTAGTTGACTTAAGTATTTTTTTGCTAATTAGAATGTCGCATGTACTGTCACGTTTAAAAATATAACAATGCTTTCTATGACTCTTCAAGCGACTCGTGTCAAGGGCATTATGTTGTGAGAAAACATCTATCTATAAAACGAAGACGTATGAATCCGGTTTCTTTTGAATTTCTTACACAATAACACATATCATTAAACTTATATGTTTTCGGAACGTTATATCACACTCTAAGCTAATTTATAGCTATATAACACTTACTAATTCCCTTTTGTTGTGCTAAATGAGAGAAAAACAGCAAAATTCTGCTCAGTGCGAAAGTACAATGTATGCACAAAATATGTAAACAAGTAGTAATACAGGTTAGAAGTTAAAACTACTCACGTTTTATTGTCGTAAGAAAAAAATAATATAGATCACAAATTGCACTGTACACTATTTCATAACTATTGCGTAGGGTTTACGCTTAAAACTTAAATTTTTTGATAAAATTTTAAAATAAAATTGGCGACGGGCCTCCGTTCGATATCAGACATTTGACTGCAGATTGGTGTTGCCAGTTAATTAGATGTCGCGTTGCGGATTTGGGAGTTACCATCATGAGAAAATTGAGAAAAAAGTGGTTGCTTTGGTATTATTTTTAAAAATAAAGGTAATCAACAACTTACCAGTTTTCTTTGATGATAATGCTAAAATCCCGCACTCTTTACTTGCTGTACTATCTTTTTTATCTAATGTTTGAATAGGTCCTGTTTAACAACAGCGTTTCAAGTCATCCTGGATAACTAAACCCTCCCAATATCACTACGTCGCTGGCCCACAACTGGGTCTCCTCCAAGAAGCTTAAATATAACGCTTCTCTTTTTACAATGCTATATGCGGATCATCAGATTACCTTGAGAAAATTAATTTGAAGAACTCTCAGGTATCTAACTACAATGATTCGAACTCCGGATCTGCAAAATGGAGAAGACTAGAATCGTAACCTTTAGACTGCGTAAGATAACAATTTTTCTACTTCATATAATATAATATACCTACCTCTTAAGTTATGAAGTAGAAATATATTAAATGCTGTCTAACGGAATGAATCTTATTTATGAAACAATTATTTTAATTTGCATTAATTATAGGTAAACTTCTAGAATGGCAATACGTTTACCTTAACGAATCGTTTTACGCAAAACATTTTGCACATTTGAGTTTTATTAATTTATTAATAAAACTCAAATGTGCAAAATTATAATGTATGAATAAGAAGCTTAGATTAGGTATTAGGAAGTCTGTTAAAAACTGGCGTCTTTGTTCTCACCTCACAATTTAAATTTGAATTTGCGCGCACGCCTTATATCATTTTCGTTATGTGACACGTACGTCCAATTTGGATGTCGGAAACGTTAAAAGGAACGTCTTACGTCACCTTAATTTTTTTATTTACATTTCAATTTAATTCGAAATCACATTCAAAATCTTTAATCTTTTGTTCGAGAAAAATTTTCGTAAATATAAAAACGAAATGGCTTCGGGAATACCGAAGAAACAGGTTTTGTCGCTCTATAAATCTCTAATGAAGGAGTCTCATAAGTTCACCAACTACAATTTCAGGTATTTAAATGCACAGTTTGAAAATAATTATATAACCTCAAAATTTTTTAACATTTCGTAATTATTTCGTTAAATTTGTAAGAATCAAAATGATTAGAAGCCGTAGAAATTTATCAAGAGGTATGAATTACCCACTGGAGACGGGAAATTTTAATTTTTTTGAAAATTGCAAATCTCGCGATTCAATAAAAACATTAAAAAGAAAATTGGTTCATTCACATTAATACGCAATTCATTTACGTCTCTAAAGTCACAAAAATTCAAAATTATGTAGTGGCTCTTATGACAAGACAACCACTGGTTCAGAATGCTGATTCTGCTGAGAAGAGCCGGCAAGAAACTCAGCAGTTGCTCTTTTCATAACAAAATTTTAACAATATGTAGCTTATTTATTTTATGGATTGCTGAAACAAAGCCGATTACTTCCAAGCAACTTTGTCATTGAGAAATTCTCTGATCTGTAATCTATTTTTCTAGAGCCTATGCTTTGAGGCGTATTAGAGATGCATTTAAAGAGAATAAAGCCTTAACAGATCCTAAATTGGTAAGGAAGGAGTTTGAATATGGCAAAGAGAATCTGGAGATTGTCAAACGTCAAGTAAGTGATTATGCAGGCTTTCATTTATATTTTACTAGATTGATACCCGCGACTTTGTTCGCATGGATTAAGGGTGGGAACTCTCTTATTTCCCAGGATAAAAAGTAGCCTATGTACTATTCCGGACTATAATCTATCTCTGTGCAAATTTCAGTCAAATGGGTTCAGTCGTTGCGACATGACTGAGTAACAAACATACAAACATTCGCATTTATAATATTAAATAATAGATATAGAACTAGCTTTCGCCACCAAGTTAGTTATTTTTTTTAAATCTCCAGTGACCTAAAATGTTGTATACCAAACGGCGGCGGTAGTCACTTAATGTCAGGTGATCCGCATGCTTATTTGCTCGCTAGAAATATTTAAAAAAAAGTAAGTTAAATTTCAACCACGTAACTTACCTCTACGTGAATGATGTAAATAAATGGTATTCACTTAGTGTAATTTTTTCCAGGTGGTTGTTGGGGAGATGTACCAAACTGAAAAACTTGTAATAGAAAATATACGATAGAAATAACTTTTGATATTCAATAAAAAAAATCTGCATTTTGGGTACGGATAGGTTTGGAACTGCATTGTCACTTACCATCAGGAGAGATCACAGTCAAGGCCAAAGATTAGTAAGAAGACATAGATTGCTAGTTACATTTCACTAATGAGGATAAAAGTTTAAAAACTATAACCCGAGTATATAAAATGGGATGTTACATCTGTCATTTAAGTGTATCCTATGTCAGCTGAACCATCATAACAAATCAATTGACACCTTATCAAAATCGGCTCAGTATTTTATTCATTACTGTGGAACATTCGTAAATAGTCACATACATACATAGACTGTTGGATAAAAATGATCCTAGATGGCGTTACTAGTATTGCAAGTTATATTCTATTGTTGAAATCGACCAAATTTTGTATTTTATTATTCTATTTCATCATAATATGTATTTATTTTTAGGATCAAAGTATTAAATTACAGTAAAATCATATAAAAATAGAAATTTTTTAGAATGTTTAAGCTTTCCTTGCGTAGTTTCGTTGTATTCCGATAGATGGCGTAACATTTAAAACACATTTACCTAATGTATGCTGTAAGCAATCTATACTTACTTTGACAGCTAACCACTGGTCTAGTGATGAGGTTGCAGAAATAAAATTATTCGTGTAAATACTTTTTAGAGGTTAGATAACTAAATAATTTAAGTTTCTTTTAATTTAGAATTGTTTTTGAGCTTAAAGTGACATTCAGACAGACAGACATTATGAGTTATGACTACAAACTATGAAAAAGTACAGATTACTTTCAAGGCTAAGGAAATTGACCCTTATAATTATTATGACAAAACTTTTAATTTTTGCTTGTGTTTTTTTTTATTTCTTATTATTTTGGTAAAATAGAGGACATTAAATTAACACTACAATAAATTAAAAGTTAAAATTGCTGTTTTTTTCGGGTAAATTTTTTAGCATATACAGTCGCTCGCTAAGTACAGTTCTAAGATATGTAAAACCAGCTTTTTGTTATAGTTAAAAGACAATTTTAAGTGTAGTATTATTTATTATTTTAGGTATACACTGCCATATGTGTGTTGTACCAGTTGTTTTATAGAAAAATAAATATATATATATTGCAATTAAAATATTGTTATCATTAATAAATTTCCCTTTATTTGTGCCCAATGTTATACTTTTGGACTTCGTAGGTACTTACTGATCTCTATAGGTAATAATTAATCGATGTTTTTTTATCCAAAGTAGGCTTGCGCTTGACGACAATCAATACTAGATAGCACTGATGAGGTCTAGGTTGGAGCGCGCTTGCCTAGAAGATGCCCATTCATTCCTGCCTTGAAGGTACTCAGATTATAGGTGGCAAGAATCACGGATGCTGGAAGTGTTCCACACCTTAGCGATTCTTATCAGAACCGTTGAAGTAAAGCGTTTCGTTCGAATAGGTGGGATTTCTACCACATAAGGATGCCAACGCTCACAGCTCTATCCGATAGAAGACATTGCATCGGTGCTGTAGACTGGACACTGCTGTCAATTTAAGACAGAAGGTCTAAAAGTAGTACCTAGACTGTAAACAATTACGACTGTCCAAGGAACAAATGATTAGTAAGGGCACTAATTTACAACCAAAAGTTGATAGTTTTTGGCACTACCTACATGCCCATATGAATAGTGCCAGGGACATTCGTATGTCAAAAGCGGCACTTCAAATTGATCCATAATTTAAGCTGTCATTTATATAAGAACAGCCAGTCCAGTGTTAACCATAGATTAATTATCGAGGTTATCAGAGGTCGGTTGTAACAGCGACATCTATGGACAGCCGGAAAAACTAACACCCATCTGCAGCTAGGCAAAAAAGTCCTATTTTTCTCTACTCTTTTTTGCCAAGATGTATTTAAATGCTATTGATCTTAATCAGTGGGTTTCACGAAAGAAAATGGAGGAAGGCTACGTAATTAAAAAAAATATCTTTCCAAAACAGTTTTATTTTCAACGAATAACAGAGTAATTCATTTTAAAACAACAATAAATTCAAAGCTATTCATCAAATGGATACCTAGTAGGTACCTACATAAATACCTAATTAATTAACCTTCCTAAGTCCTACTTATTATCTAAACTTTTTTGACAACTGACAACACTTGACTGCAATCTCACCTGAGGTAAGTGTTGATACAGTTTAAGATGGTTAATGGTAACGGTCTATCTTGAAAGGGGCATGGCAGTGGTCAATCGTGAACGACATGTAGTAATGGAGACAACGCACAAGTTCATAACTTTGAGTTGTTACCTTGGCTACTAGATGGCACTGTATTACTTTGTATCGCATGATCGATTAGAAAACATATTAGAAACAATTTTTATACCAAACACGTCGACTGTTCCGTAGAACAAAGTCACAACTGCTAAATTCACAACTTGAAATTTGAGCCTTAAAACTAAAACTTGTAGCGCTCAAATCTCAAGTTATGAATTTAGCAGATGAGACTTTGTTCTACGGAACAGTCGTCATTTCTTCGACTGTAGCCTGAACCAACGGGTTATATATTCAGGCAAAGTCCATACCAGGCTAAGCGAACTCTGCATTTTAGGTTTAAAGCTAAAAGTACCCGGTGTCAATCCGTCCCGACTACAGGCCACCTCAATGGGCTAACGTATAGTGCGAATAATAGGTACGCGATAAAAACAGAGGCAACTCCTAGGTGAATATCACTTAAGTTACGTTAGCACTGTGCGATCTGAATTGCACTTTATTGTGTGGTGGCAAAAGTCGCTATTCATTTAAAAGATTTTGCGGAGTGATTCTTTGCACCTGTACTATTATGTATTCCATGCCTGTACTCCGTTTTCCTTCTTTCTCTCACCCAGCAAAGAGGAATACGGAGGGAGAGAGAGAAAGTCATTTAAACGTTAGCCCCACTGTCCTCTAACGACACGACATTCCGATCTAGTTCCGCTGAAACGATCTGGTTGACGTGTTTCTTTTTATCTTCTTTGATGTGATGTTTCTTGTGACCCTTGCCCTGTGGAAGAGATAAATTCCCATTTATTTATTTGTTGCTCTTATAAAACTAGTGGTTCGCCCCGAACTGAGACCTCGCGGTATCCCACAATTAACAAAAGATAGTTTTAATTATATATTGTAATAATTAACTTTTAACATTAGACGCAATAAAAAATAATAATAGTTGACGCAAAACTGTTTTACTGATACAGCGCCATCTATTAGCATTATTGTGAAGCTATTAGCATTAAAAATTAAATAATTTCGTTTCTTTATAATATTTATCTAATTTTAGTATTTGTTGTTCAAGTACAGGATATAACTGAATTTTCAACAAAGTTTCAGGTTCTAATATGCAATACTTTTTGACATATGGCTCAAATTAAATCTCCGCTTAAAAGTTAAATAATTTCGTTTCTTTATAATATTCATCTAATTTTAGTATTTGTTGTTCAAGTACAGGATATAACTGAATTTACCACTAAGTTTCAAGTTCTAATATCTTGTCATTCTTGAAATATGGCTCAAATTAAAATCTCCACTTTGAAAGCCCCCCATTTCGTCAATTTTAAGGGCACCATGCCCATAAACGACCACTTGGACGGCGTGTATTTTTTGTAAATATAAGTAGTGGTAGTTTTAATTTATTTAAGTTATTTATTTAAGTTTTTATTTTGTTATATTTATATCGTAATACCTGTTATTTATAAAAACTTAACCAGAAGTATAAGATTCTTAGCTATTTCGAAAGATTTATCTATCTATCTATAGTCTATACTTATAATAAAACTGTAAAGGAACGAATTCTCTACATTAAACATAGTTTGAAAATTTTAAGGGAAAAATTAAAAAAATATATTTTTGTACTCTGTTCAAAGTCGTCTTTAAAAAGATTTATATCGCAAGTCTATGTAACGCAGCAAACAAAATTTTACTTCAAACACGCTTCTATGAGAGCCCCCCTGAAATAAAGCTTTTTATATTTTTTTATACAATGTTCGGCTGAAGGCCATCAGTTTACATATTATATTTAAATTACTGAACGTAATTACTTCATAATTACGTTCAGTAATTCAGAAGTTATAGGGCTCTGACAGACATTTGGACGTACACACTTCTCTGTCCAATACAGACAAGCGCCCTAGTTGACTCAGAGAACTCGCTTCGCTCGTTCAATTATAACAAATTAAGACTCTACCAGTTACTATAGTTTTTTCAGGTGCTGATGGCAGGTCAATATAAGAACGTATGTAATGTAAAGTAAGTACATAACATACCTCTCTAAAAATTTAAGTATTTGAATTTGAAACTTGCGATTGCAAAAATAATATGGTAGGTACAAAAGAATATTGGCATACCCAGGGTCGCTCAATTTCAAAAGCGAGCATGAACGAAATTATATACATTTTAAAGAACGATTAAAGTAGTTTATTTTCTTGTATATAGTTTTTTTTTATTTAATGGGATAAGGAAAAAATATGATAAATAAATATTTTGTATAATTGAAAGTACACGTAGCAATAACTAAACGCATATTTGTGATGTTACAGTATTATTGCCATATTCAATAGCAATAATTCTAGTTAGTAGATTATTGGTGTCGCCTAGGTGGATAAAACTCACTTTTATTTTACGAAATATTACAAAAACATTTTTATTTTACTAAATATTTAATATATATAACGAGATAGAATATTAATGTCATTCCAAAATGTTACTGATAGATTGTAACTAGATGTTGATTAAAAAATATAACAATATATTAGTAATTTTTTTAGAGCTTTTATCTGGCAACTTTAGAATACCGCGAGTCGCGAGCAAAATCAAATTCATCAAATGTCACTGTCACAACTGTCACTGTTAGCGCCGGGCAGTGCATAGCAGTGCGTGTAATATGTTTCTACTTTTTGTAATCGGCATTCGGCGTTCAGTTGAGTTGAGCTTTTAAGTTTAACTCCTGCGCATTTAGTACTTGCAATAGTGGAAACTACTTTGAGACAGGACTCTTGAACATTTGTGATAGTGGACACTTTAGTTTGAGATAGGACTCTTGTTTGTGTATTTGTGATAGTCGAGGTGATGGAGACTTTAGTTTGAGACAGGACTCTTATTTTAATTTTAATGTTATTATTGTAAATAGATTTTTGAATTGAAACATGTCTCAATCAAATGTACGGTGTATCAATTGTGAACTGCGGTTGACGCGAACGCGTCGTCGGCTTTGTGACGAAAATGAAGACATCGTTAATATTATACGGCTATGGACTTATCCAAGAGAGGTTAGTGAAACATAATCATAAAAATATTTAGGCCCTTGTCAAATAACCCATTTTCTAGGTCTATCGTTATTGTAAAGAATAGCTAAGACAACAAAAAATGAGATTTTGAATAATAGTTTCATCTTAGGTTATGTGATTAATACTAAATTATACTTTCATTATGTGTATTTATTATTTATTGTTTTTCTTACAGATAACAGACATTGACTTTGTATGCCAGGCTTGCTGGGACCTAGCAAATCATGCAAGTGACCAAGTAGTTGAACCGGAAAGACAACTTGGTCATCAAAATGTTTGTGTTGGTTGTGGACGTTCCATTTTGAGAAGCAGAAGTCGTTTAGTACTGAGACCAGACAGTACAGATGAAGAAAGACAACTCGCTGATATCATTTCACAATGGATACACCACCGTCAAGTAAATATGTTTTGATTTTATGTAACAAGCATCAAAATTATTTTCTTGTTACCTATTGTGTTACATCCTAAATTGCCACATAGGTCTAGTAGTTAACATGTTTTACTGTGGATGACGAGGTCCTGAGCCAGTTCTGGCTAAAACTTCAATCAAGAATTCCCGGTACAAGCCTGGAGTTAGTGTTTCAGCCTTGTGCCTCAGAGAGCACGTAAAGCCATTGGTCTTGCACCTGATCGCTATCTGGTTATGTCTATATTGCAGTCCCATTGGGCTAAACTATATAATTGGGTGGGAATAGGAAATGCACCTATGTTTATGACTTCAGCATGCACTTGTGCACTATAAAACTCTTGCATAAATGGGTAATTTCTGAGGAGATTACTGCCATGGCTTATATTAGGTATTACATTCAAAACAAGATGTACAAGAATATCTAAAATATTGGTTATTTATGCATTAATTATTGTTTTAGCTTACTCCTACCGATGAAGCTTGCGGGCCATGCTGGCTTAGAGCACAAAGAATATTGCGACGCAACACTGGCTCACCAAGTGCACAGCCAAACAGTGGTGCATCAGATGGAAATATAACTGGACCCAGTAGTCCTCCACACGAGGAAATTGAAGATTTCTGTGTTAACTGCGAAGTACCACTGGTCTCTGATGAAAATAGACATCATTTGTCTGCAGGAAGTGAACATCTTATGAGAGTTATAAGGCTATGGACATATCCTAGAAACGTAAGTTTTTAAATGTATTTTAAAAGACAATAAAAATGTTTATAATGTCAATATTATATCCATTTATTTGAAAATAATGAAAATGTTACTTGACATTTTGTAAGTGGAGAAAAACTGAATATTCAACTACTTTTTCAAATATCATTGTAGGTGTTTTAATAAAAAAAGTTTTAAGACTACCAAGTTGATTTTTTGGCTTTCTTAGATAATAGATAAGAATTTCTATAGTCAATAAGAAATAAATTATAGGTTTTTTTTTAGATTTTAGATACGGATTATATATGCCATGCCTGCTGGGAGCTTGCAAATCAAGCAGAGCTAGAAATTGTAGATAATCCGGTGGAACAAGAAGAACACCAAGAAATACCACAGCAACGGTATATTACGTTGCCAAATATAAGACGAGCCGCTGACACGAGGAGACACTGTTTATTCTCTGACTGCAGGAATCCTGAGCGATACCATATTCCTGATATTATTCGTCGACGAGTACTGCGTGATTGCAATTTTTATATACCCAGAGACTCTCGCATATGTAGTTATCATATGGGCAGAAATATATTTCAAGAACTGTACACATCGGAAAACAGTTTAAGTAACTTCAATACTTATCATATTGAAGATATGATTTTTATTCTTGCAGAGCCAGAAAATATTTTCAATTTTGAAGACATCCAGAGTCTTCCAGAATATTTAGCACATTATTTTCTGGGGATTTCTCTACTGCAACACCAACAAATACTAAATGAAACACAAAGTCTTCAAGAAATGCACAGAGGAAGCTTTGCATTGACTGCATTATTATGTAAATTAAGAACTGGGGATTCTGGAGATAGATTATCATGTCTATTTCAGACACCAAGGCGTACTGTAGAAACCCTAATGGACAAAGCAAGGGACATACTAATTCAAGAATATGTGCCACAACATTTAGGACTACAGCACATAAGCAGAAATGATGTCATCACAAAAAATTCAATTATAGCAAATGGATTATTTGGAAAACCAGACCTTTCTATTGACCAACGGAATGCAATAGTTATCTGTGATGGTACTTATGTTTACACACAAAAAAGTACGAACTATCTATTTCAAAAAGATACTTACTCACTTCATAAGTACCGGAACTTGGTAAAACCTTTCATGATAGTGTGCTGCAACGGATACATACTGGATGTGGTAGGACCGTATTCTGCCACTACAAATGATGCGTCAATCATGAGAGAATTATTGAACCAAGAAAGTTTTATTGACTTTTTCAGAGAAGATGATGCTTTCATCTTAGACAGAGGCTTTAGAGATAGTGTTGACGCAATTCACGAGCGTGGCTTCCTAGCCCATCTACCAGAGACTTTATCACCAGGTCAGTCACAGCTAACCACATTAGAAGGCAACAGATCTCGCTGTGTGACTATAAACAGATGGGTTGTGGAAGCCATCAATGGGCGGATTAAAAGAGATTACAAAATATTTCGCCAGGAGTATTTTAACCGCGCTTGCCCTCACATGATGAAGGATTTTCGTATTGCAGCAGCTTTACATAATGCATTTGCAACAATGTTTGGTGATCCAGAGAATGCAGGGGAAATACTAAATATAATTTATGAAAGGCTTTTTATTGATAACATTTTAGCATCCATAGTGCAGGAAAACAATTTACACAGACGAAACTCTTTATTTCAGATTAT
Source organism: Hipparchia sbordonii (assembly GCA_038048805.1). Lineage (NCBI taxonomy): Eukaryota > Metazoa > Arthropoda > Insecta > Lepidoptera > Nymphalidae > Hipparchia > Hipparchia sbordonii. Next base: position 424,588 of record CM076118.1, on the reverse strand, counting down.
TACCAGAGCAAGTATCATATTTCCAAATCTGTCCATGGAAGATTTGGTGCTCTTTGCTTGTGGTACGTACCAAATTCGGCAGGCTAGGTCGTACATAGGAGAACAGCTCCGTTTTTATGGCTTATACACTATTGAAGTGTGCAGAGACAATAGTGTAAATCTGTCCAGATTAGGTGGAATAAGTACATATTTGATCCGAGCAAAAGTAAAGTCACGACATGTGTCTAGAAAATGTTATTATGTTTTCATCACTATTGATCGGGAGCTAGTTGGTAGAAATGCCATCACCGGATATTGTTGCAACTGTATTGTTGGTTTGCGTACCATAGGATGTTGTTCACATGTGATGAGCATTGTGTGGTACCTGGGCTATGCTCGTCATCAAGCTAATATTACGCCACCTGCTCAGTTTCTAGATAATGTTTTAGCCAGGTTAGAAGCATAATCTAGCTCACGTTAGCACTATAAGCGTTAGCTCTCCATATCTGATTTCTAAAATATCTCTAAGTTGTTCACTAATAATAAGTAATTGTAGAATAAATGCTTTGTGATTACAAAGTGTGTTTCATTTCATGCATAATAATTATGTATGTGATAAATATTATACACTACACCTATACCACGAAATGCCCATGTAGGCTAAGGCTAAGCCCTCAAACGCATTAGAGGTTATCCGCATGCGCGGCTGGCCTCTTTATATTTTTATATACAACTGCTCAGGCGCTCATATTGTACGCACTAGACCAAAAGTCTTTAGGCGCCAACCGCCATAGATGAACCGGCTGGGCGGCTGACCGCTATAGTGCATATGAGCACTATTAATTATATATATTATTATTATCGCCTCTCTGAACTAGCCATCACGCTGGCCAAGTATCCTTCACCCTAAAGCAAGTGTTAGTTAATTACTTAAAAAACGCACAAAAATCCAAAAAGTCAAGAAGCCTGGGCAGGGTTCAATTCAAATCGAGTTGCGTGCCTGGTATCCGCCAATAGGAGGCCAACGTTTGCAAAGCTATTACCGCTTATAGGTAAGTACTTAAACGATTAATAAACATATAGGTATTCCAGATTGATTTCGCCCGCCCTATTATAGTTGACATAGAACGTACCTACCTACCCGAACCTAACCTAAAAGGTGTCTTTTGAACTTCATTTTCTATTAAAACCCTATTTAAAAAAAATATGCTGTGATTACCTTTTCTTTTAATTGGTCTTAGATCTATCTTTTAAATATATTTCTACTAATGTACGCGAAGTCTAAGTGCGACACTGATAATACACGGATGTTTGCCGATCTTCTTTGAGTTTTATCGACCTGCCACCTGTACGATACGAAACGATAGCAAAGTTTTTGTTTCTTGTGCCTTTGAATCCCTTACTACACTCAGGATTCTAACATAGAATCCTTCCCCCACTCGGGGTTCAAACTTAGGCACTCGCAACAAAAATGAACAACTAACTATATTTTCAAAACCGACTTCAAACACCACTACAAAGTACCTATATCAATTGTGCCTATAAAATTTGAAGAGTTCCCTCGATTTCTCCAGGATCCCATCATCAGATCTTGACCTGATGACAATGGGACCACCTGGGAAGTATACCCTTTCGAACAAAAAAAGAATTTTCCAAATCGGTCCAGGCGTCTTCGAGTAATCGGGGAACATACATAAAAAAAAGATGTCAACAAATTCCTCCTCCTTTTTTTAAACTACCTTTCGCTTTTTCTTGTGCGTGTGTTTTTTGTGTTTCTTCTCGCTTTCTTCGGAGACGTCGTGTGTTTTGCGGCGGCTGTCCACCGGCGCCACGTACGTCAGCGCCGCAGCCGGTTCCTGCACGAACATACAAACGAATTAAATATGACGAAACAGAAATAGAAGGCGATATTTTGTCGATTTCAACAAAAAAAACATGAATTCGATAGTAACGCCATCTAGAAACATTTTTTTCGCAATTTGATTCATACAAAAAGTTAGCAATCTATAATATTTCTTCTTACTAATCTCTGATTAGGGTAGAACTCTGTTTTTTCGTATAGTACATAGTATTTATACTAATCTGTGGTATAGTACTATAACTCACGAAGTTACGGGCGCTTTACTTGTGGTTATGTCGTGTACATGCACATTGCGTAAGTGTGCGTGCCTGTCAGGAGCCTAGGAGTGGTCAGGCACGAGCAAGCTCTCGCTTACACTTATACAGATACGAAACACACACAATCATGAGACGCGTACCCTCGTGAATTAAAAGAACTATAGTCGGTATTACAGTTGACGGGGTCGCTAGTGGAGAGTTTAACTTATGAAATTTACGAGGAAATCGTTACTGTATTTTCATAACATTGTGCGGTGCTCGCAATAGAAAAAGCTGACAGAAGCAAAGACGGGTCGTTCTTTTTTTCTACCGTCAATGAAACGACGTTTTTCTTTTTTTTTTTTTTTTTTTTTTTTTGGTTTTTTGAACTATCTATAATTGTGTTTTCTGTGTGGGATTTAAAAAAAAACTGCATCTGTGTTTTCATTGGTACCAATTAAAGTTCCCTTCCTAGCTAATATTGATTCTTTTTTAATATTGGTTTTTGAAAAAATAATGTGACAAAGTGGCCTTTTTCTGTAGAGACTACATTTCAGTTTACCACTCTGTCACGGCATTATACGGAAAAAGAACGTATAAAATATGCTGATTAGAGAATATGAAAAATGACATAATATTAATAGATAACAAAAATATGGACGTTTATTCGAACCGAATAAAAAACCGTTTATATTAATACTCCAACGAGATGCCATAATAAGAAGAAGGGCAGACTATTGTCGGTAGAAAAGTAGAACGACCCAGACCATATAAACACTTGGACAGCGGAATCGAGCGAAATGATATTTTAAAATAGCGTACTTAGTTTTTTATCCACCCGCACACATAAGTTGGTAGTGCCACCAACTTAATAAATCTATAAATACATATCCAAAATTCCGAGGCCGGCGGGATTCGAACCCACGTCTCTCTGGGAATCGCGCCCGAGTGTGTTAACCGCTACACCACGGCCGAACCACACGTCAGCCACGAAATTAGTGATATGTATCTAATTTTTTCAATCAGTTTTATAGCAACTGTTAGCGACATCTAGTAGCGACACATTACAGTTGTCGATCTACTTTTTTCCCAAGACACCATATTACAATGGAGCTCTTAAGAAATTATAGATTGCTTGTTACAATTTTTACTTATGTATTTTAACAACTGACCTCAGACCTGACAGTGGAAAATGGTACCTTAGGCGAGTTCCGTCTCATGACACTGTTGCTGGCGTCGCTGAAATAGCCGTTCAGGTTGGTGTCCTCGACGAAGACCGGCTGCTCGCTGGTGACGTCACTGTTGCGGAGGTATTTGCTGCCACGGTTCTTTGTGGAGAACCTACCCATGTAAAGGAACATTTAAAACGAAATCTTCACAATTGGATTCTATTCTATTCTATTCACACGGACTGTCCTAACCACTATCTTGTTCTTCATCTGCTCTTCATTAGTATCACTAGTACCTAATAGAATGTTTTTAGAAGAGCAACTGCTAATTTCTGCTGAGCCGGCTCTTCTCATCAGGAACTTCTTTCCGAACCGGTGGTAGCGTCAGGTAATGGATGATCTTACCTTTTATAATGTTCGTTATCAAGACTTGGCTTCTTCGCCTTTTCGACATCTTCTCTACCATGACCTAAGTCGTTAGATTTCTGGTGTTTTTGAAGAGCGTCGCTGTCAGGTCTGGAAATATAACATTGTTCGTCAGGATCGGTTTTCCGAACCGATAATACAGTTTTTAATTTTTTATTGAAGTGATAGGCGTTGTCCTAATTGGCGAAGATCGCACGATGACACGATGCGGTCTCGTCGTGCGATGAGTTCAAACATACAGATTTCATCAGAGTGTCCTATTTGAACCTCGCAAGTAATCGTGCGAGCACATGAAATTTGCTTTGCTCTTTGATCGTGAGATGAAAAACGCATCGCGCCATCGTACGATCGCTCCCAATTAGGACGCCGCCTTAACCTACACTTAAAGGAAATAACCTAATAGATTTATAAATACATATCAAAAATTCCGAGTTGCTATAAAACTGATTGAAAAAGTAGATACATATCACTAATTTCGTGGCTGACGTGTGGTTCGGCCGTGGTGTAACGGTTAACACACTCGGGCGCGATTCCCAGAGAGATGTGGGTTCGAATCCCGCCGGCCTCGGAATTTTTGATATGTATTTATAAATCTATTACGATAATATAGTGTTGAAATATTCAGTGGCTCTTATTGTCGTAGGTACCAAAAGTGGGACCCTTACTAATATTATAAATGCGAAAGTGTGTTTCTTGGATTTTTCCTTCAATGATGCTGAAACGGGGTACCGAATCGACGTGATTTTTTTGCAGGAATAAGTTTAAAGAGAGAGCTGAAGACTAAGCTAGGTTATCTCGAAAAAAATCACGTGTCTTGTTTGGATATCTCTTTCATTTTTAGCTTATTTTTTTTTATTATTTGTTACAAGATGAAACCCGTGACTTCGTTCGCGTAGATTAAGGTTTTTCAATTCCCGCTGGAACTCTTTAATTTTCCAGGATAAAATGTAGCCAATGTGTAGATGTGCGCAATCTCCATTCCAAATTTCAGCCAAATTGGTTAATTCTTTGTGGCGTGAAGGAGTAACAAACATATACACACACACACACACACACACATACACATAATATTACTAGCTGATGCCCGCGACTTCTTCCGCGTGAATTTAGTTTTTAAAATCCCGCGGGAATTCTTTGATTTTCCGGGATAAAAAGTAGCCTATGTTTTAATGCAAGGTATAATCTAATAATTTTAAATTTAAGCCAAATCGGTCCAGTAGTTTTTGCGTGAAAGAGTAACAAACATACACACACACACCCACACACACATACACATACAAACGTGAAGTGTGACGTGATGTGATGTGATTAGTGTGATTAGTAGGATGTTAGGAATAGGATTAGGATAAAATTAGTTATTAGAAGTACACATTCCGTTCAAAATTTCAAGCATCTCCCTCATGGTGCATGAGATAGAGACAGATAGTCGGACAGCGGAAGCTTAGTACCTAGTAGTATCTCGTTGGCACCCTAAAAATCTCACTTTCTCTCTCCACTGGCTAGTTCTGGGTCCGGTTGATGCACCTTCTCGCTCATCTTCTGCACCACGCTCTCTATATCTCTCATTCTGTTGCCGATCGCGTCCACCAACGCCTGTAGACCTGATGGCTTCTCGCTCTTTTCTACAGGAGTCTGATGAAAGAAAACAAATATTAAAGGTACGAGTTCGTAGCCGACCGCAGACAGCAACAGCGGACGACGTGTCGCCGTGACACTACTGGTTTCTAATTTCTATGTATTTCTATGCAGGTGACGTGTCGCTAGCTACGGAAGGTATTTCACATAAATAGATAGAAACCAAGACGTGTCGCGGCGACACGTCGTCTGCTACGAACTTGTACCTTTATACAACTGTCTGAGTTAGTTATTTGTTCAACGAGATAGCAAAGTTCATTTTTGTTGCGAGTGCCTAGTTTAAACCCCGAGCGGCCGAAGGATTCTAAGTTAGAATCCTGAGTGTAGTGAGGGATTCAAAGGCACAAGAAACAAAAACTTTGCTGTCGTGTGATACGTACAACTTTTCACCTCACCAGTTAGTAGTAGTTAGTTTTTAAGATTATAATAAACAGAATAAATAAATAGTTCAAAAAGGGCGCCTTTGCTGTTTATAACCAGTGAGCAAAAGTCGTTTTTGCTCACTGGTTATAAACAGCAAAGGCGCCCTCTCCGACGACTGAAATCAATTTGGGGTACGGGTTTCATTCGAGAACTCTAAAAAGGGGCAAGAACTTACGTGTGGAGGTTCTACGTCCACTGTTGGGTCGTTCACGTTCCACTGGCTCTGAGGAATTTCCGTCCACGATGCCTGGAAAAAAGGATATTGGATATCTACAAATATATGAAAGGAAAAGGTGACTAACTGACTGACTGGCTGACAGACTGATCGACTGGCTGATCTATCAACGCCTAAGATCAAGGCACAGCGCAAACTAATGGACATATCGGGCTGTTTGGCATGCAGATAGCTATTAGGACGTAAGGATCCGCTAAGAAATAAATTTTGAAAATTCAAGCCCCAAGGGGGTAAAATAGGGGTTTGAAAATCAAACTTAATAGGTCCGAAGCCGCGGGAAAAAGTTAGTTATATGATAGTTTTCTTGCTCTTTTGATCTTTCAAAATGCAATGGTCTGAATTTGACTCGCATGAATGACAACGAAGAAACAAGATGGCGCTGTTAAACCTACAATAGGCGGTTCTACATCGCGATAAAAAAAATCTGCCTAATAATAGTTAGTTACTGAATATGCCTTAGCACCTACGCTGGCAGCGAAGTTAATTCTCTACGTAAAAAAGCTTTACCTTTTCGTTTCCAGCTACGTCCTCAATTTCAATATCAATATGTTCCTTGTCTGCCTCCTCCATTTCATCATTGGGCTCGCTCGAAGTTTTTGACTTTCTGTACCTTCGAAAATTACTATAATAAATATAGTGAATAGTGTGAGGAGCACTCAAAAAAAAATATTTTTAAAGAATATTAGCCAAGCTAAACTTGTCTTCTATTCTCCTCTCCCCTCCAAAGAAGCGAAAAGCTTGTGCTAGCCGTGGGTAAAACAATAGTGCAAATGGTGAGGCTCGAACCTGCGACCATTCAGTTTTCAGTCTTATACTGAATCTACTGGTTCGTCATCATATTTATTTATTTCTAGGATCAAAATTTCATAGAATAAAAAAATTGCAAATCAGAACTTTAAGTGTTCTTCACGTAATTGTATTGAACTTCGGTAGATGGCGTAACGTATCAAGACATAATAATTAGATTTACGCAACTTTCGTTCTAATGTATGACATTATAGCAATCTATACTCGCTTTTTAACTAATCTCTGGTTATAACTACTAATATTGTAACAATATGTACCTGGAGTTTTCATTTTTATCTTTCTTTTCATCGTTTGGCGTCGCTAACGCAATCTGAAACAGACAAAAATCACTTTGAAGACTTCTTGCCTAAAGTCATTTTTATTTATTTATTTTATTTTTTTAAAAGAATATTAGCCAAGCTGAACGTTACTTATATTCTCTTCTCCCCTCCAAATAAGCGAAAAGTTTGTGTTAGGAGTGGGTATGAAAACAGTGCAAGGGGTAAGGGACGAACCTGCACCTTTCAGTTTTTAGTCCACACCCTTAACCGTTGGGCTATTGAGGCTTTAGACATAATATTACTAAGGCATTTTTTTAAATATCTTACGAGTTATTAGAATAATGCATTTGGCGCTTATTACACTCCTAAACACGAGGTTTCGGGTATGTTTTATTTCATCTATCGCGCGGGTGAAACCTGATTTTTTTCTGTTATTCTACGCAGTTGACCTACCACAATATCTGGCGAAGGCATCGCGCGAACCACTGGTTCATTGCATTCTGTCGTTGGTGACGAGTTCTTGGCAGATCTCAACATCTTGTCGTGGTCGTTTTCATTTTCTGACTGTAGCTCGTAGATGGGGCCTTTTTCTACGTTTCTGGGGACATGGGAGATGTTTTTTTAATTCGATGACAAGGTATGTCGTTGACTGTGTGTGATCTCACTTGATGGTAGGTGACGATGCAGTCAAGGATGGTAGCGGGCTAACTTGGAAAGGGCAAACCCCTGATCGGTTTCTACACGCTATCGTGCCGGAACGCTAAATCACTTGGCGGCACGTCTTTAACGGCCAAAGCTTCCACGGGTCCCACCCCACCTCCCATCAGACAAATTATAATTAAGTATACTTAATGTTTAATTAGATGATAATATAATATTATTTTGATGACCTCCCTGGCGCAGTGGTGAGCGCTGTGGTCTTATAACTGGGAGTTTCGGATTCGATTCCCGGAGGTGCAATTTGGGAATTTATATTTTCTTGTCACTGGTATGGTCTGGTGGGAGGCTTTAGCCGTGGTTGGTTACCACGTTAAGATGTGCCGTGAAGCGATTTAGCGTTAAGGCACGAAACCGATTAGGGGTATGGGTTGAATGTACACTGCCATACCCCTTCCAAGTTAGTCCGCTACCATCTGGACTGCATCGTCACTTATCACCAAGTGAGATCGCAGTCAAGTAATAAGTTATTAGATCATCTTGTGGACAGCTGGATGCCAAGCTGAGTATTATCTACCCGTGAATACGTATGCATTTTTGAAGCTTCACTGTGGAAGCACTGTATACATAGCATAGTTTTGTTACCTATTGTAAAAGAAAAAAATTATTTTTAAAAGAGCAACTGCTGAGTTTCTTGCCGGCTCCTCTCAGCAGAATCTGCATTCCGAACCGGTGGTAGATTTTTGACGTGTCATAAGAGCTACAAGTTGGCCTACATGAAATAAATAAATTTTGAATTTGAATTTGTTATTTGCACAAATAATTTGATTCCGCCATGGTTATTTGTTATAATCGGGCATTATATACTGCACGTCGTCTAGCGCCCCTCCTGGGGCCCAAGTCTGCTATTGCAATGCTATTGCTATTGTAGTTCAATTGTCTGTCAATGACATCCCAATTGCTACTTTTAGCAATTTAACTTGGGGCCCAGGGGTTCAATTGTCTATCAATGACATGACAATTGCTAAAAATAACAATTGTCATGTCATTGATAGACAATAAAACTACAATTGCAATAGCAGACTTGGGCCCCTGAACGTAATTACCCTTACCGTACAAACTTCAGTGTGGCCAACTTTGAAATGTTGCCATGCTAATAATTGTATCTATAATACTTCTTTTCATAATTTGCCGATTCTATAAATCAATTCAGAATCTAGTTTATATTGTTATTTTTGTAAAATCATGACAATACTGACTTGTCAGCGAGCGCGCTGTCGGCGGGCGGCGGTTTCTTCATCTTGTACATGTGACTCCAGGGCGCGGCGGGCAGCGTTTCCCACGGCTGGCCCAGCACCCGGGTCCACACCTCGCCGCGCACCACCACTAGACATCTGGGGACAACCACATACTTCCACTGTAACCCTACTACGGATAAGGCATGATGACCAATTTTGAAAAACTGTTGCTTGCGACGCTTAGTAGGTACTTCACGTACAGGTATCGACGTTCGTTGTCCTACTCGATTTTGGCGCTGTAAGCACTACATGTTTTATTTGATGCTCAGTCTAAAAAATTATTTTGGCGAGCATTTAAATTGTTGCCATTATTATAAAGGTTGGCGCGCCATTTTCAATTTTACAAATCCAAAATGGCGTCAATAAAATAGGTTAAAAAAATATGACCGCAGCCTCTCCAGTGTTAATCATAGTTTAATTATCACGTATAACTAAAATCGATACCTACACGTGAAGTACCTACTGAGCGTTGCAAGCGGCTATTTGCAGATACCCGATGAGGCGAGCTGCTTTGATAAACAGCCTTCGATCACAGAAAAATAAGGGGATTCAGCACTTCAACTATTATTCAAATGCATCATTGTTCCTTGATACTTAAATAACTGCTTCACGTCAATGTTCGATGACAGACTAGCTAGCGAAATGATCTTGCACTCATATTTAGTGGTTACACAAATCGGACTAACATGCGATATCCACTTATTTTTCTGTGATCGAAGTAAACAGCAGATTAAATTTGGTGCGGGTTGTTACGTTCCCTCAAATATGGTTGAGCGAAGCAACGGCTGGATCATGCGTCATGCTCGTGAACGGGTGCCACCAACGGGGATGGGTCTGCTTTGACTTCCCATGCTGACATGTGTTAGATTATATTATGTATTGTATTTTTGAAGCTTCACTGTGGAAGCACTGTATACTTAGCTTAGTTTTATTACTTATTGTAAAATTAGTTTATTTTATTTTTTGAAAAGAGCAACTGCTGAGTTTCTTGCCGGTTCTTCTCAGCAGAATCTGCATTCCGAACCGGTGGTAGATTTGTGACTTATCATAAGTGCTACAGAGTAGCCTACATGAAATAAATAAATTTTGAATTTGAATTTTGAATTTTAAAAAACGCTGCACATACCTTAATCTCGAGCAGCAGTAGGGGAACTGCATGTTGGTGTCCTCCACCACCTCCTCACACTCGATGGCCGATTCGGGAGCCTCTACGCGCTTGCACCTGGAACAGTTCCATTTTTAAGACTGTGCGTGTGAAATGCAGCCAAAAGAGGTTTAAATGCTGTATTGTCTAGTATTGTAAAGTCGATATCTCCTGAGGATGCCCCGGTGTCGGGGCGAAACGTGCGTCGAGAGTAGTATACAAGTGTTGTGTGGTGGTGCATGTGAGTGGTGGTGGCATTGCTTGCTTGGGAACTTGGCTCTCTCGCTTGGTTGGGGGAGGTAAGCGGTGCTTAGCTTGTAACTGCATGTTTGACCATACAGATTTTTTCTGTTGGCGGATTATAGCAAAATAACTCAAACCTTGTTAATCATGAACTCCCGCAAATTAACGCCTGATTCTATCCAATATTTAAAATAAATTAATTTTAGGTTTTTTAAAAATATTTTTTTAAATTATTATTATTATAGTTACCCAACGGTGTATATGGCGAGGTTGCGGCCGCCGGGCTGGCAGCGGTGCCGGGTACACGAGTAAGAATCGGGCCACTCCGAGTACGCCGCGTGCTTGCGCATGGTGCGCGGGTCCGTGCAGACTTGGAATAGAATAGAATAGAATACATTTTTAACCAGCTGTATTAGAAGTTAGAACACATTGGCTTGGCGCGTAGCGATGGCTAGAGAACGGATGGTATGGCGTTAGTCCCCTAGAGAATGGGAAGGATAAAAGGCAAAGGTGACTGACTGATCTATCAACGCACAGCTCTAACCGCTGGACGGATCGGGCTGAATTTTGGCATACAGATAGTTATTATGACGTAGGCATCCGCTAAGAAAGAATTTTTGAAAATTAAGCCTCTAAGGGGGTAAAATAGACATTTGAAAAATCGAACTTAAGACGCGAGCGAAGCCGCAGGCAAAAGCTTGTAGAATAGAAATATTTTTTGTTCAAATAAACTTTTACAAGAGACTTTGAATCGTCGATGAATCTAACACTGGTTCGGGCCCTTCCTGCCGAGAAGAGCCAGCAATAAAATCGGCGGTTTGGGATGTCACCTGTGTGAACACTCTAGCTGCATCCCACACAAGCGACCTCCTCTGTGGCGGGCGCGGCGGCTACTGACGCTGAACAGGCCAACAGGCGCAAATATGAAAATCTTGAGGGTAGTTTCATATTTGTGTTTTTGGGGTGGAGACCTTGGGCCGTGGGGCACGGGGGCTCGAGCTCTTTTTGAAGAGCTATCTAAAAAGGTCATCCGCCTGTACCCGCCTCCTTCAAAAAAAATTCTATGTTCTAAAACGAATTTTGTACGGGGAATGTATGGAGCTACTGAATCGTGACGTCATGTTGCAATAGCGTTCTCTTTTTCTAACAGGGAACTTAAAAGCTCTATATTTTGGAGACAATTTTTTTATTTTTATTTTATTTATTTTTATTTTTCATGTACATCTAGAATTTTCAAGACAACATATATTAGAAGAAGTAGACATAGGTGAAGCTTATCTCTAAAAAAAGAAATTTCTTCCAGCTTCCCTTAAACTGAACCAAAGAATATAGAATGTATTTTCTCTTTAATATATATATAGCTACTCGTGCTGATTCACTGATTGACTGACTGACTCACTGACTCATTGATCACCTCTCCTGTAAAATTTTGTATGGAAAATTTTTTTTTCACTCACGGTTTCGTATATAGGAGAAAAATTCATTCGGAACAAAAATATGGAGAGAGCTGATGATTGAGGATTTCGGAGACGGGTGAGGAGCACCGGCCAGGGTATCGAAGATAGGTGGGGGGTGTTCAACCAAATGTCACTCGAAACCTCATCCAATTGGCAGAGAGCCGAAAAAAACTCCAAAATGGCGGATTCAAGATGGCGGCCATACAAATTTCGTCGGTGTCTATCTCGGAAACTATAAAAGATGGAAGAGTGGTTTCTTGGAAAAGGATGATCAGAACTCAAAGGTCTACTTGATGAATAGAAAAAAAATTCAAGATGGCGGAATTATTTTTTTTCCATACAAAATATATGCAAGACTTTATGCGGCGCCTTTTCAAAATTTCTGATGGTTTCGTATAGAGGACAAAAATTCATTTGGAGAAAAAATATGGAGAGACCTGATGGTTGAGGATTTCGGAGACGGGTGAGGAGCACGGCCAGGGTATCGAAGATAGGTGGGGGGTGTTCGAACAAAAGTCACTCGAAACCTCATCCAATTGGCAGGAAGCTGAAAAAAAATTCAAAATGGCGGATTCAAGATGGCGGCCATACAAATTCCGTTGGCGTCTATCTCGGAGACTATAAAAGGTGGAAGAGTGGTTTCTTGGAAAAAGATGATCAAGACTCGAAGGTCTACTTGATGAATAGAAAAAAATTCAAGATGGCGGAATTTTATTTTTTCATACAAAATATATGCAAGACTTTGATACGTTTCTTTCCGCTGATGGTTTCGTTTAGGGATAAAAATTCATTTGGATGAAAAATATGGAGGGAGCTGATGATTGAGGATTTCGAAGACGGGTGAGGAGCACTGCCAGGATATTGAAGATAAGTGCGGGGGTGCTCAAACAAAAGCCACTCGAAACCTCATCCAATTGACAGAGAGCCGAAAAAAACCTGCAAATTAGCGGATTCAAGATGGCGGCCATACAAATTTCGTCAGTGTCTATCTGACAAAGAATAAAAAATCGAAGAGTGGGTTTTTGGTAGAAAATGATCAAGCCCTGAAAGTCTAAGAGCAGAAAAACCGCGGTCCGCTGCAGCGGGCCGCGCACCCACGCGCCCTACTAGTTTTATCTATGACTGAACTGACTAGTTAAGATATTAAAAAAAGAAAATGACATTGTGTTATAATATGGTTATAATATTAAAAACCTTTATTTTTAAGTAAGTACCTATGTAAAAATTACCCAATTCAATTGTAATTAATGAATATTATCCACATTTTGACAACTGTCAAATACCCAATTCTGGAAATAAATCCCAGGAAAAAGAAGAGAGCGAATGAAGTCGCGGAAAAAAGATAGTAAGTAAATAAAAATCCTTACATTGGCCTTTGAAGTTATCAGTAGCGGCGCCAGCGACAGCAGTAATTAAACTCACAAACGAATAAATTGAACGCATTTTAATTATTCGCGCCGATTAGCGCGCTGTTCCGGTTCCGAAGTGAAATTGGCGCGAGAGTGGCGAAACTTTTAACACAATGCGGAATTTACGAGCAAATACAGTCGGCGAGAAAATCCAAAATCAATATTCAACCGACTAAAAAAAAAGAGGAGGTTCTCAATTCGACGCGTATTTTTAAGCTATTGCATAGTTTCTGTCGCGGGCCAGCGTGGAGAACGAATCCAGAAATTCCTTAACGAAAATAACCTGACACGGGACTCCTCGACGGTGAGCCGCTAGATGGCGCATTTTTTATCAACGCCATGTGATATTATGTGTGTGTGTGTGTGTGTGTGTGTGTGTGTGTGTGTGTGTGTGTGTGTGTGTGTGTGTGTGTGTGTGTGTGTGTGTGTGTGTGTGTGTGTGTGTGTGTATCTGTCTGTGGCATCGTCATTTTTTAAGTCGCGGGAATCAGCTAGTGTATTGCATTGTCATCTGATTTACACTTGATTTACATATTTTATATTATGACGAGCTTATTCCCGCGGCTTTGCTCACACTAAATTCGATTTTTCAAACGCCTATTTCTATTCTATCTCCTTAGGGGTTGAATTTTCAAAAAATATTTCTTAGCGGATCCCTACGTTATAATAGCTATCTGTGTGCCAAATTTCAGCCTGATCCATCCAGCGGTTTGAGCTATGCGTTGATAGTCAGTCAATCAGTCAGTCACCTTTTCCTTTTATATATTTAGATTTATATATTTGCAAAATTTCCACTCAATCGTAAACTGAGAAATGGTTTTAATTCAGCTTGCAAGATTGACCTAAAATCTAAATAAACACACAATATACATATAATAGTATACATTGCCTGTAAAAAGCTAAACTAACTTAGCTCAGCACCTTATATACTGTGTGTGTGTAGTTTTCTTACACCTTCACACCACAATGAGTAAACCAAATTGGCTGAAATTTGAAGATAGCTCATTGGGTATGATGATTAACATAAAGGTTACATTATATCCTGGAAAATTAAAGAGTTAATCCGTGAATTAAAAAACCTTAATCCACGCGGATGAAGTCGCGGGTATCAAAATTCAAAATTTATTTATTTCATGTAGGCCAACTTGTAGCTCTTATGACACGTCATAAATCTACCACCGGTTCGGAATGCAGATTCTGCTGAGAAGAGCTGAACTCAGCAGTTGCTCTTTTCAAAAACAATTTTTTTTTTACAATAGGTAACAAAACTATGCTATGTATACAGTGCTTCCACAATGAAGCTTCAAAAATGCATACGTAGGTACACACAATCCAGTGCATGTCATCATCTAGTACCTAATATATAAATAGTGTCTTCTCATATTACTATCAAGCAGTAACTCGATATAATAACGTGTTTTGTTCACGTCTGTAGTGCCTACACAGGTTTGTTTGAAAATAAACCACAATATCGCATCCGCTCCTCAGTTATTGCCCATAAGAAGAGCAAAACTTGGTGTATTTTTAACGTTCTTTGAAAAAAAATCTATCAAAACTCCAAACAATTTCTCAAGGTCAGTAGGTACTTGTTTATTCTCTAATATGTGTCTGTTAGTCAAGAATTTACCACTAGTTCATGCCTACGATATGCAGCGTATGTTTTTTTTTATTTTAGCTGATGGCCGCAAATCCGTTCGCGTGGATTAAGGTTTTTTGATTCCCCCGGGAACTCTTTAATTTTCTGGGAGAAAATGTAGCCTGCAGGGTTCGCATGTGGAGGAGATAAAAGTTTTATATCCCACGATTTTATCCACTGACAGGGGATAAAATTATCTTCTCCCTATACTAAAGCATGGCGACAGAGGAAAGGAAAAGTATATTCCTATAAGAATATCCATATTTCCACCGTTTTGCTAATGCCCGACAGGTAGATAAAACTGAGCGAGGGGATAAACATTTTATCCTTTCCCCGGGGATAAAATTTCTCCCGCCCATGCTAGCTATGCTGGTGTAGAATAGAATAGATTAATTTTTATGTTATAGACTTTTACGAAGTGCTTTCGAATCGTCAAATGAATCTATCATTGGTTCGGAATGCCGTTGCAGTATGTGTTAGTAGAAAGTGTTAATCCTGGGTATCAGCTATTTCTATTCCAAATTTCACCCAAATCGGTTCAATCGTTGCGGCGTGATTGACTAACAAACATCCATCCATCCATACATCCAAACTTTCGCATCTATACTAATATTATAAAGCTGAAGAGTTTGTTTGTTTGAACGCGCTAATCTCAGGAACTACTAGTTCGAATTGAAAAATTCTTTTTGTGTTGGATAGTCCATTTATCGAGGAAGGCTTTAGGCTATATAACATCACGCTGCGACCAATAGGAGCGAAGCATCAGTGAAAAATGTTGCAAAAACGGGGAGAATTATTAAAAACTTCTTTCGAAGACGATCATAATAACAGAAATTGACGCGGACGAAGTCGCGGGCAACAGCTAGTTAAATTATAAAAAATAAATTACAATAAATAAATTAAAACTGCTACTAATTATATATTTTTTTTATTGTTGTGAGATTAGATTAATAGCTAACTTTCGAGACGTGACCCCTGCAATGTTCACTGAACGATATCTAAATTAACTTTTTTATCAACACTTAACATAACGCCCGGTTGACATGACGCCAGTTTTTCAATCTAGGATAGCTTGCAATTCACGAGGGCGCGTGAGCTTTACTTGTGGTTACATCGATCGTGTACATGAACATTGCGTAAGTGAGCATGCCTGTCAGGAGCCTAGGTGGGAGCGGTCAGGCGTGAGCAATCTCTCGCTCACACTTATACAGATACAACACACACACACACAACCATGAACCACATAGTGTTAAAAAGTTGTAATTCTATTCTGTTAATCCTATTATCCTATCCTAATAATCCTATTAATATTATAAATGCGAAAGTTTGGATGTATGGAAGGATGGATGTTTGTTACTCAATCACACCGCAATGACTGAACCGATTTGGCTAAAATTTGGCACAGAGATAGATTAAAGTCTGGAGTACATAGGATACTTTTTATCCCGGATAATAACAGAGTTCTTGTGGAAATTAAAAAACCATTATTCACGCGAACGAAGTCGCAGGCATCAGCTAGTTATTAATATAAATATTAAAATTAAAACTAAAGAAAATCTAAAACCCCATCGATGTCACCGCAGCGCGGCATAGACTCAAGATGCTGGTAGCATGCTGGCAGCTGATAGCACTCTCCAGTTCCTCAACTATACCCATGCAAAAAATGACGTAGCTCTGTTGCAGCGTTATTGAAGGACAAACCAACAAACAAATACACTTTCGCATTTATAATACTAGTGGTTCGCCCCGAACTGAGACCTCGCGATATCCCATAATTCCCAAAAGTTTTAATTATATATTGTAATAATTAACTTTTAACATTAGACGCAATAAAAAAATAATAGTTGACATAAAACTGTTTTACTGACATAGCGCCATCTATTAGCATTATTAGCATTATAGCTATTAGCTTCACAATAATGCTAATAGATGGCGCATTAAAATTAAATAATTTCGTTTCTTTATAACATTTATCTAATTTTAGTATTTGTTGTTCAAGTACAGGATATAACTGAATTTTCAACCAAGTTTCACGTTCTAATATTCAGTAATTCAGAAGTTATAGGGCTCTGACAGACATTTAGACGGACACACTTCTCTGTCTAGTAGGCAAGCGCCCTAGTTGACTCAGAGAACTCGCTTCGCTCGTTCAATTAGTAAGGATTAATTAATTTATTAGGTTAGTAGTATAGGACACTGGACTTAAGCTCAAACACTAGCCTCATGTCATCCGGGCATAACGTAGCGTAGGTTGTACCAATACACAGGAAATGTTATCCCTTACATGCATTTGATACCATAATCTTTACGACCACCATGCAACTACTAGGTCCCACCATAAAGAAATCTGATCTGTGTCAATATCACACAGACTTCGAGCACAGAAATTTTCTATGATCGAAGCACACAGAATTCTGTACTTTACGTCAGCTTATAGGATAATATTTTAGATATTAGTCAACTCCAACTTGACTAATTATTCTTAAAAAAAAAAAATACAAAAAGAATACCACTAATATCAAGCATCAATGGGTAAAGGTGCGAACAGAAAACTGGAAAACCGCAGGTTCCGTAAACCCTAGTTGAAAAACTTGGTAACTGACATTTTTCCAAAATATTTATCAGGCATAACTGTCGAAACAAATTATGTTTCGTAATGAGATTAGCTTGTTTTAATAACGAACCTACTATACGTCTCAAATGTGAAGTTTTTTTAAAAATATTTTTAGCGAGCAAACGAGCAGGCGGGTCACCTGATGTTAAGTGATCACCGCCGTCCATGAACATTTGTAGCACCTGAGGCGCCACCAATGCGTTGCCTGCTTTTCAGGAATTTGTTGGTCCGCCCCTTGAATAACCCCATGTTGTAATTTAGTGGGAACACCGTCTCAGGAAGTTGGTTCCACAGTTTCAAAGTACTCTTAAGTCCTAACACAAGCTTTAGGTGCGTTTATTTGGAGGGGAGAGGGGAAAATTAATCAATTTCAACATGACTTAACTAATTAAAACAAAATATGTCCTAATTCCCTTTAATTCTCTTTGAATTTAGCAAAAAACCTCAATACATTTTTTTGTTCGACCCGGGTCTCAAACCTGCGACCCCTTGATACAGTTGAATACTGCCACTGGACCAACGAGACAGTTGGCGAGTGATAAAAAGCCAATGTGTCAATAACCGAAAAGAGATAAAAGTTCATACAACCGTGCTATAACTATACCTACTAGTTACTACAATAATGCGGCGTCTGTATGTCCGCTGGCAACTATACGCATCGATACTAGTAGACGGTAGACAGTATCAAAAAATATTCAAAAAAAGACGTGTGGCCTACGTGTGGCACTCGGGGACTGCCGCGGTAAAGCTATTGCATAGCATAAAAAATGCGCCATTTAGCGGCTCACCGTAGAGGAGTCCCGTGTCAGGTTATTTTCGTTACGGAATTTCTGGATTCGGTCTCCACCCTGGCCCGCGATAGAAGGTATGCAATAGCTTAAAAACTAATTTCATTGCAGTCTTATTTTATTTCATGTAGTGTCATTTTGTGGCTCTTATGACAAGCCAATACTCTACCATCGGTTCGGAATCTCTTTTTCAAAACGCAGCAGTTGTTCTTTTCAAAACAAACATACGACAATAATTATGTTTTATAATTCATTTCAAACGAGTAATAACCTCGGCTTATGTGTTTCTACTTTCTACACATTGTTTAAGGGCACGATCTTCGGCCGCAGTAGGTATTTTAGAGCCACTTCGTTCCTCGCACGGTGAGGTCTCGCTCGCGCTCATCAAATGAACTCGCTAACCCCGCCGCAGCGCAAATTTTACGTCATAGATTAAATAACCTTATGATGCCTAACAGTAGAGCAGTTCTAAGGTTTATGAAATATTTATATTGAAGAAAGAACAAAACATGCAGTTTTAAACTGCTAAAGCTCAAACAAGGTATTAAGTAAGTTCGATTAATATTTTACTTACTACATATTTTATTCAGTTTTTTTTTTGTTCATTTTCTTTTTTCTCGTTATGGGACCGATTTCTTTCAAAATCGATATCTGGGGATCCCTGTGCTCATAAAAGAGATAACCACTGCCAAAATTAGAAAAAGTGGCGGCCATTTTCTTTTTTCTCGTTATGGGACCGATTTCTTTCAAAATCGATATCTGGTGATCCCTGTGCTCATAAAAGAGAACCACTGCCAAAATCAAAAAAAGTGGCGGCCATTTTATTTTTTCTCGTTATGGGACCGATTTCTTTCAAAATCGATATCTGGGGATCCCTGTGCTCATAAAAGAGATAACCACTGCCAAAATTAGAAAAAGTGGCGGCCATTTTCTTTTTTTTCGTTATGTGACCGATTTCTTTCAAAATCGATATCTGGGGATCCCTGTGCTCATAAAAGAGATTACCACTGCCAAAATCAAAAAAAGTGGCGGCCATTTTCTTTTTTCTCGTTATGGGACCGATTTCTTTCAAAATCGATATCTGGGGATCCCTGTGCTCATAAAAGAGATAACCACTGCCAAAATTAGAAAAAGGGGCAGCCATTTTCTTTTTTCTCGTTATGGGACCGATTTCTTTCAAAATCGATATCGGGGGATCCCTGTGCTCATAAAAGAGATAAACACTGCCAAAATTAGAAAAAGTGGCGTCCATTTTATTTTTTTTCGTTATGGGACCGATTTCTTTCAAAATCGATATCTGGGGATCCCTGTGCTCATAAAAGAGATAACCACTGCCAAAATCAAAAAAAGTGGCGTCCATTTTCTTTTTTCTCGTTATGGGACCGACTTCTTTCAAAATCGATATCTGGGGATCCCTGTGCTCATAAAAGAGATAACCACTGCCAAAATTAGAAAAAGTGGCGGCCATTTTCTTTTTTCTCGTTATGGGACCGATTTCTTTCAAAATCGATATCTGGTGATCCCTGTGCTCATAAAAGAGAACCACTGCCAAAATCAAAAAAAGTGGCGGCCATTTTATTTTTTCTCGTTATGGGACCGATTTCTTTCAAAATCGATATCTGGGGATCCCTGTGCTCATAAAAGAGATAACCACTGCCAAAATTAGAAAAAGTGGCGGCCATTTTCTTTTTTTTCGTTATGTGACCGATTTCTTTCAAAATCGATATCTGGGGATCCCTGTGCTCATAAAAGAGATTACCACTGCCAAAATCAAAAAAAGTGGCGGCCATTTTCTTTTTTCTCGTTATGGGACCGATTTCTTTCAAAATCGATATCTGGGGATCCCTGTGCTCATAAAAGAGATAACCACTGCCAAAATTAGAAAAAGGGGCAGCCATTTTCTTTTTTCTCGTTATGGGACCGATTTCTTTCAAAATCGATATCTGGGGATCCCTGTGCTCATAAAAGAGATAAACACTGCCAAAATTAGAAAAAGTGGCGTCCATTTTATTTTTTCTCGTTATGGGACCGATTTCTTTCAAAATCGATATCTGGGGATCCCTGTGCTCATAAAAGAGATAACCACTGCCAAAATCAAAAAAAGTGGCGTCCATTTTCTTTTTTCTCGTTATGGGACCGACTTCTTTCAAAATCGATATCTGGGGATCCCTGTGCTCATAAAAGAGATAACCACTGCCAAAATTAGAAAAAGTGGCGGCCATTTTCTTTTTTCTCGTTATGGGACCGATTTCTTTCAAAATCGATATCTGGGAATCTCTGTGCTCATAAAAGAGATAAACACTGCCAAAATTAGAAAAAGTGGCAGTAATATTTTTTTTTGCTATAGTTAAACATTAGTCAAATATTAAAAAGGCTCTTATCATTATTTACTATTGGATAAAATTCTTTCAAATTCGATATCTCCACTCCACATTACTGTACTAACCAGAAAGTAGACAAACATTCCCGTTGGTGACACCCGTTCATGAGCATGACGATCCAGCCGTTGCTTCGCTCAACCAATAAGGGAACGTAACAAATAAATTCCATAACAAGAATAAAGAAAATGGCCACCATTTTTTCTAGTTTTGACAATGGTTACCTCTATAATGAGCACAGGGATCAATTTTGAAAGAAATTGGTCCCTTAACGAGAAAAAAGAAAATGGCTGTCACTTTTTCCCATTCTGGCAGTGGTTACCTCTTTTATAAACACAGGAATCCCCAGATATTGATTTTGAAAGAAATCGGTCCCATAACGAGAAAAACGAAAATGGCCGCCACTTTTTCTAATTTTGGCAGTAGTTATCTCTTTTATGAGCACAGAGATCCCCAGATATCGATTTTGAAAGAAATCGGTCCCATAACGAAAAAAAAGAAAATGGCCGCCACTTTTTCTAATTTTTGCAGTGGTTATCTCTTTTATGAGCACAGGGATCCCCAGATATCGATTTTGAAAGAAATCGGTCCCATAACGAGAAAAAAGAAAATGGCCGCCACTTTTTCTAATTTTGGCAGTGGTTATCTCTTTTATGAGCACAGGGATCCCCAGATATCAATTTTGAAAGAAATTGGTCCCTTAACGAGAAAAAAGAAAATGGCTGTCACTTTTTCCCATTCTGGCAGTGGTTACCTCTTTTATAAACACAGGAATCCCCAGATATTGATTTTGAAAGAAATCGGTCCCATAACGAGAAAAACGAAAATGGCCGCCACTTTTTCTAATTTTGGCAGTAGTTATCTCTTTTATGAGCACAGAGATCCCCAGATATCGATTTTGAAAGAAATCGGTCCCATAAGGAAAAAAAAGATAATGGCCGCCACTTTTTCTAATTTTTGCAGTGGTTATCTCTTTTATGAGCACAGGGATCCCCAGATATCGATTTTGAAAGAAATCGGTCCCATAACGAGAAAAAAGAAAATGGCCGCCACTTTTTCTAATTTTGGCAGTGGTTATCTCTTTTATGAGCACAGGGATCCCCAGATATCGATTTTGAAAGAAATCAGTCCCATAACGAGAAAAAAGAAAATGGCCGCCACTTTTTTTGATTTTGGCAGTGGTAATCTCTTTTATGAGCACAGGGATCCCCAGATATCGATTTTGAAAGAAATCGGTCACATAACGAAAAAAAAGAAAATGGCCGCCACTTTTTCTAATTTTGGCAGTGGTTATCTCTTTTATGAGCACAGGGATCCCCAGATATCGATTTTGAAAGAAATCGGTCACATAACGAAAAAAAAGAAAATGGCCGCCACTTTTTCTAATTTTGGCAGTGGTTATCTCTTTTATGAGCACAGGGATCCCCAGATATCGATTTTGAAAGAAATCGGTCCCATAACGAGAAAAAAGAAAATGGCCGCCACTCTTTTTGATTTTGGCAGTGGTTCTCCTTTATGAGCACAGGGATCTCCAGATATCGATTTTGAAAGGAATCGGTCCCATAACGAGAAAAAAGAAAATGGCTGCCACTTTTTTCTGATTTTGGCAATGGTTCTCAAGTGCAGGGAATTCGAGAGTCCAGATCGATTTCGAAAGTCTGTCCAAAGATTCACAAGAATTAAAAAAAATAAATAGGTAATAGAATTAAAAAAAATAAATAGGTAATAAAGTAGGTAAGGTACAGAATAGGTATAACATTTGTATTAGAAGGATCAAACTTACCTTATATTTTGTCTAAGCTTTCGTAATTTAAATCTGGATATTTTGTTCTTTTGTTTATTTTTAGTCCCCATATTTTCACTTTATTATATTCTTAATTAATTAATTTACTATAAGAGTACCTAACTTACATTAATATTTACAGATTTAATAATACATAACAAGATTTACACACTAGAAGATAATAGGTAATAATATTTACACACTAATTTTATTTTGATTATCTATGATAAGTGAACACAAATAAATAATACTCCAATAGTTCGTCTGATCAGCGGGGATCGCAGTGAGCCAGCTAGAGCGATACGTCCTCCCTCGATGATACCTTGCGAGCTACTGAAATGAGGCGCCCGAGCCACTTTGTTATAAAGAAGGTAAACCAGTCATGATTAAAAAAAAAGAAAGCTTTTTAGAGAAAAATTAACGGCAAAATATTATTCTAGAAGCTTTTGCCTATTTTTTGTCATTTTTTTTTTTAGTTTAACTTTGATATACTACACATACAACCGAAACCCAATTGAAAACTACACTGTTTTCGGAATATTATTTCATCGAGTGAACTTCAAAATATGGACTTTTGAACGGTAAAATAAATTAGAACGTGTATTAATCTACAACATATATTTTTAACCTATCAAAACAATGAATATTTGATTGTTTACTATTGAATCCAAAACAGGCTGTTTTCGGAGATCCTGCCGTTAAAGTGTTCCAAGTTAGTCCGCTACCATCTTAGACTGCATCGTCACTTACCATCAGGTGAGATCGGAGTCAAGGGTTATCTTGTCATCGAATAAAAAAAAAATTAAAAAAAAATGGATAGTTAAAAAATTCTTTTGAAAAATAATATTATAAATTCGAAAGAGTGTTTGTTTTTTGGTTTGTTGGTTTGGTTGTTTTTCCTTTAATCATGCTGCAAAAAGCTACGGATCAACGAGATTTTTTGAATGGATATAGTTGAGGACCTGGAGAGTGACAGCTACTTTTTATCTCGGAAAATCAATGAGTTCCCGCAGGATTTCAAAAAATTCCTCGTATGGTTGAAAATTTCAAAAATATTCAACCATACAAAGAATTTTCGTTACTAGTTTATGACGGTTTCTAGTTGATTGTGTGTTGATAACCCTACCAAAATAGGTAATAGGTATAAATGCACGATGTGTGAAAGCTTCAAGTCTATTCAGTAATTTACTCATAATGCTATTCCAGGGCAAGTAATTATAAGTTCATGACATTGTTCTTACAATACTATTATTATCAATTCAAGACACTCCAGACTTACTTATTTATAACTTTATAACATAGAATAGCTGATTCCCGCAACTTCGTCCGCGTGGAAAAAGTTTAGAGTGACTTAATCTATCCGCGAGAAGTTATGTCCTCTATCTCCGATAATATTCAGTAGATCTTCACCAAAATTAGGCAAAATATTTCTAATAGTACACAATTTATAATAAAAAAAGAATTATCAAATTCGGTTTAGATTTGACGAAGTTATGGAGCAAAATCATCAAAAATTTACAACCCCAATCCCGGATAAACCTTATTGTTTATCAGGATAAAAAGTATTTTATATATTGACCCGGAGTATCAGCTACCACTATGCCAAATCTTATTCAAATCCGTTCAGTACTTTTCGCGTGATGCGCGCACAGACAGACAGACAGACAGACAAAAAATTAATAAAAAAAAAGACGTGTGGCACTCGGGGACTGCCGCGGTAAAGCTATTGCATAGCATTTTTTATCAACGCCATCTAGCGGTGAGAGGAGTCCCGTGTCAGGTTATTTTCGTTACGGAATTTTTGTATTCGGTCTCCACGCTCAAGGCCCGCGATAGAAGCTATGCAATAGCTTAAAAAATTGATTTGGGCTCAGTATCGATAATAAAGCATCCTCCGATTAAAATTTTCAAAATAAGTAATATTTAATGTACAGAAATCGTCCCGTTACAGTTTTATTATAAGTGTGTACATAGATAAGTGAAGCGATATCATAGAGTTTACAGGAGTTTATTGAAGCTCGGAAGAAGTGTGAAGTTAGTTTAATCGATGTCTTGGTACAGTATGGACGAATCCACAGTATTTTTAATGTTTTTTACACTGGTAAGTTGGTAAATAAACTATATTTTACTAGATATTATAATACTACTGCATAATTGGGTAGCTTTCATTAATTACAATCGAAAATGTAACATAAATTAATAACATTTTTAAAAGCAGAACATCGATCAAAACAAATAAGTTTTAAGCTGTTTGACTGCGACTGTATCTGTCTCTTTCTAAAATGGAATTTTGTATGGAGAGTGTATGAAGCTACTGAATCGTGACGTCATGTTGCAATAGCGCTCTCTTTTTCTAACAGGAAACTTAAAAGCTCTATATTTTCGAGACTAACTTTGTTTATTAACATTTATTTTTTATTCCTTCATTTTTTATATGTAAAATTTTTAATCACAAACAAAATATCACTACATAGTATAAAACAAAGTCGCTTTCTCTGTCCCTATGTACGCTTAAATCTTTAAAACTACGCAACGGATTTTGATGGGGTTTTTATTTAATAGATAGAGTGATTGAAGAGGAAGGTTTGTATGTAGATATAATAACATCCATTAACAGTGAATGACATAGGCTATATATTTTATACCCGTGCGAAACCGGAACGGGCCGCTAGTTCTTATTAAAATGAAATAAGTAGGTACCTACTTAAATATTTTTGTTGTTTTTTTAACAATTTACGTGAATCATTCTTTTAGATGAATGTATGTTTCGCAAATGTGCCAAATTATAAGCTGAACAACGGCAGAGAAATACCCGCTATTGCACTGGGGACCTACCTAGGATATGACAAGGTACTAACTACTAACCGCCTACCAGAACAGACAGTCATTGGAAACAGGCGGCGCAAGACCGAGCGCTGTGAAAGTTCATGCCGGACACTTTTATCCGGCAACGGACGTCTATCTGACTGAACCGATTTGGCTGAAAGGCACAGAGATAGATTATAGTCTGGAATAACACATAGGCTACTTTTATCCCGGAAAATAAAAGAGTTCCCGCGGGAATTAAAACACCTCAATCCACGCGAACGAAGTCGCAGGCATAAACTAGTTAATCATAATCTAATATTGATCCTTGAATAAAAGCAAATACTAATTAAATAATTGTAGATTGCTAATATCGTACATTAGAAAGACTTTCAAATGTTACGCCATCTATCGGAATTCAATACAACTACGCGAAGAACATTTAAAGCACGCTAAAAAACTGCAAAAACTGGCGAACTAGACCAATAAAATTCGATATTTCGTCGATTTCAACAATAATATATACTACTAGCTTTAACCCGCGGCTTCGCTCACGTTAGGTTCGATTTTTTAACCCCCTATTTAACCCTCTTGGGGTTGAAATTTTCCAAAATCCTTTCTTAGTGGATGTCTACGTCCTTACAGCTACCTGTATACCAAATTTCAGCTCGATCGGTCCAGTGGTTAGAGCTGTACGTTGATAGATCAGTCAGTCAGTCAGTCAGTCAGTCAGTCAGTCACCTTTGCCTTTTATATATTTAGATAAATTGCAATAAAGACAAATAACTGTATTTAAAATTTGCAATTCTAGTAACGTCATCTAGGATAATTTTTAGCGTAAAAATTGTGTGTAAGGTGTTTTAATTACAGAACGGAGTAGTAAAATCCACGGATAAACAGCTCAGAAATGTGATTCTACAGGCTATAGATGTAGGGTACCGACATTTTGACACAGCTTCGATTTATAGCACCGAAGACGAGATTGGAGAAGCTGTCAGAATGAAGATTGAAGAAGGAGTTGTTAGAAGAGAAGATATATTCATAACTACTAAAGTAAGTAAGTTAAATCAAAAATCAAAAAATCAAAATTTATTTATTTCATGTAGGCCAACTTGCAGCTCTTATGACATGTCATAAATCTGCCACCGGTTCGGAATGCAGATTCTGCTGAGAAGAGCCGGCAAGAAGCTCAGCAGTTGCTCTTTTCAAAAAAAAAATTTTTTACAATAGGTAACAATACGTTTTTTTTTTTATTCGATGACAAGATAGCCCTTGACTGCGATCTCACCTGATGGTAAGTGACGATGCAGTCTAAGATGGTAGCGAGCTAACTTGGAAGGGGTATAGCAGTGTAAATTCAACCCATACCCATAATCGGTTTCTACACGCCATCGTGCCGGAACGCTAAATCGCTTGGCGGCACATCTTTGACGGTAGGGTGGTAACTAGCCACGGCCACCAGACCAGACCAGAGACAATTTAGAAATAATAAATTCCTAAATTGCTCCCGCCGGGAATCGAACCCGAGACCTCCCAACTATAAGACCACAGCGCTCACCACTGCGCCAGGGAGGTCGTCAAAACGTATACAGTGTTTCCGCAATGAAGTTTCAAAAATGCAAACGTAGGTACATACTTCAAATTAAGACGGGCAGACAAAGCAGACCCATTCCCGTTGGTGGCACCCGTTCACGAGCACGACGCATGATCCAGCCGTTGCTTCGCTCAACCATAATTTTTATAATATTACTAGTTAATACCCGTGACTTAGTCCGCGTGGTTTAGTTTTAATAGTTCCGGTTCCAAAGGGTAACCATTACTAAGCCTACGCTGTCCGTCCGTCCGTCCGTCCGTCCGTCTTTCGTCCAGTCTGGATGTCAAAGACGTCACCAAGCGATTTAGCCTTACGGCACGATAGCGTGTAAAAACCGATTTGGGGTAGGTATGGGTTGAATATACACTGCCATACCCTTTCCAAGTTAGCCCGCTACCATCTTAGACTTCATCGTCACTTGCCGTTAGGTGAGATCGTAGTCAAAGACTATCTCGTCATGGAATGAAAATAATATTATGTTTTAGGTATGGAACACCCACCACAGAAGAGAAGATGTTTTGACTGCTTTGAGAGAGTCTTTGACAAAATTTGGACTCGAATACATTGATTTGTATCTCATGCATTGGCCTATGGGAATTAATGTAAGTATAGGTAATATAAACGTAAAAATTCTTTTTACAAAATCGACTTCAAACGCCACTCCAATGTATATCAATTGTGCCTGTAAAATTTGAAGAGTTCCCTCGATTTCTCCATTATCCCATCATCAGACCCTGCCCTGATGACAATGGGACCACCAGGGTTTCTTGATTCCTTGTAAACTAACGCCAGCTATTATTTAGATCGAGCAAAAACTAAAGTTTATTGTATGATACTGTGTTATAGCAAAAAAAATTTAGGACAGCGCCATCTTTCTATAAAGATTGGTACTACGTCGTATGGTTCAGACAGAGATAGAGGCATGCAAGAAAAAACACGTTTATAGTAGCATAGATAAATGAAAATAGGAGGGAGTCCCCTTTAATTTTTAATTTATTTTTATTATTTGTTGTTATAGCGGCAACAGAAATACACATTCTGTGAAAATTTCAACTGTTTACTTATTACGGATCATGAGATACAGCTCGCTGACAGACAGACGGACGGACAGCGAAGGCAGTGCTTAGGAATAGGGTCCCGTTTAGGGTTGCCAGACGTCCCGTATTTCCCGGGACATCCCGTATTTTAGGCATAGTTTAAAATGTCCCGGCGGGACTGACTCTGTCCCGTATTTGAACCGTACGTCGTTTTTCATTTTGAAATCGATCTACATATTCACACACGCAACATTCGTAAAACGTACTCGTCTCGCTACTAACTTGCACTCGCAGCCCGCATCGACCAATGACAGTGTTTGTGTCAGAATGACAATGTTAAAACTGACTCGATCCTCGGAAATATAAAAAATAATAAAAAATGACACTAAGTAAATAATTTTGTTTTTTATTTGTCCCGGGTAAAAAACTGAAAACCCGTATTTTTTTGCCCATTTAACCTTATAGGCTGAAAAAAAAATCTGGCAACCCTAGTCCCGTTGGTTACGTAGGAATAAAAACTGTCGGGAATTGTTTGAAACTTTCAGGAAGACCGTTCGTATTCCGACGTGGACTATCTGGAGACCTGGCGAGGATTGGAAGACGTAGAGCAGCTGGGCCTGGTCAAGTCTATAGGCGTCTCCAACTTCAACCAGCAGCAGCTCGAAAGGATAATCAGAGAGAGCTGTGTTAAACCGGCAGTATTACAGATTGAGGTATTTTGGTTTTGGTTCTCCTATCAGCTTTAGAGCCAGCATCGTGTCGACTTATTCATTATTGTGCGATAAGACTATGAGAATGTGGGAATAGAGAGTATAGATAGTTCAATCCACGATGACGCGTCTCTTCTTCCAGCGTCTATGTTTCCGGCCACGTATAATTTGTACCTTCAAGACAAGAGTGAATAGGCATTTTCTAGGCAAGCGTGCTCCAACCTAGATGGACCTTAGCAATGCTTTCCCACGAATCAATATACCTTAATCCATGCGCATTAATTCGCGGGCATCATCTAGATTTCTATAGTTTTCGAAGATAAACGTATATTCTCTGGTTATAAACTGAGAAAATAAATGAAATTTGGTAACATATTTGTGCCTACATTCAGAGGCGGCTCTAGCCCATGTAGCGCCCGTGTGCAATCAATATCTTGGCGCCCTCTAGTAGACGCACGGCCAAAATGGAATACTTACAATATAAGAATACCGTTTGACTTACAGTTATATTTTCATCAAAGGAAATTCAGGTGCAAAAAATGGTGCAATTTTAAATGTCGGGAAGCAAGCAAGCGCGGCTCGGCGCGGCTACAACCCTGCGCCCGTGTGCGTTGCACACCCTGCACCATAGATAAAGCCGGCACTGCCTACATTTTAACACCCAAATTGTTTCCAGATCCATCCCCAAATCATCCAGACAGAGCTGGTGGGGTACGCGCAGTCGCAAGGTGTAGTGGTGATGGGGTACAGCCCGCTCGGGTCGCTGGTGCCCCGATTCGGGCAGAACGTCCCCGGACCCCAGCTGTGGGACCCCACGCTGCTCCACATCGCAACCAAGCACGGGAAGACCACTGCACAGGTTGTGCTGAGGTGGCTGGTAAGTTGATTACCCATTCCCGTTGGTGGCACCCGTTCACGAGCACGACGCATGATCCAGCCGTTGCTTCGCTCAACCATATTTGAGGGAACGTAACAACCCGCACCACACGACACCACCACAGAAATGTTTAAAGAGAGCATGACATACTTAGGCCACCCATGTTAAAGCATCTAATTGAATACCTATCTACTAATATTAAAATACTCATTTTAAGACATGACAGAAGCTGGAAAGGGCAATGTGGGCTGATGCTAGATGGACGTCTTCAGACGTCTTCAGACGTTTTGCTATAGATAGACTACTGCGCAGATTGTGCTGAGGTGACTTGTAAGTTACTACTACTACGACTACTAGTGACCTGTGACCCCCCATAGTGGCAATTTGGTACCTTTGACTTGAGGCAATGACCGAGTCGCATGTAGAAAGATGACGTTTTAAACACGTGGCCAGTAGCTAGAAAGGCAAATGCTAGATTCAGACGTCTTATCGACTAGGTACTTTAAATAATTTTGTTAAGCTATTGCATAGCTTCTATCGCGGGCCAGCGTGGAGACCGAATCCAGAAATTCCGTAACTAAAATAACCTGACGCGGGACTCCTCTACGGTGAGCCGCTAGATGGCGCATTTTTTATCAACACCATCTAACGGTGAGCCGCTAGATGGCGTTGATAAAAAATGCTATGCAATAGCTTTACCGCGGCAGTCCCCGAGTGCCACACGTCTTTTTTTTTTACCGACTTTGCAGGTGGAAAGAAGAATCATACCAATCCCGAAGACAGTGAATTACTCTCGCCTCAAAGAGAACATCAACATCTTCGACTTCCAGTTAACCCAGGAGGAGATTCAGAAGATCAACGACTTTGATGAGGACACTAGATACACTTTTCCTTCCTTCTGGCAAACCCACCCTTACTATCCCTTCGAGAAGGTCGACAATCCTGTGCCTAACCCGTTTAGGATTTCTAAAGTATTGGCAGGCCAGACGCACTCCGCATTTTAGGTAAACTTATAAAGCTACAAGTACGGGCTAACGTAGTGTGAAAGGGTTTAAAGAGTTACACGATAGAAAGAGAGGCAACTTCTAGATAAATATCAGTGTAGGTAATTTAGAGCTGTGTATGAATTGCTCTTTATTGTGTGGTAGCAAGAATCGCTATTTATTTAAATGAATTTACGGAGTGAATCTTCTATACCTATACTATTAAATAATTTATGTTAAAAAAAAAATAAGTTGTGTTTTAATGATGTTTGTGTAGTTCTTATAGAGTTTTGAGTCAGACAACTTTTGGCTGTCCAAATAAATAAATATTATAATTATAGTTTTAATTAAACCTAAACCCTTGATGTTACATATAAGATATATGTTTGTGTGATGTTCTCACGGAGAATAATAAACACGAAGGTATTAAATTCCTGCCAAGGAATATACCTACCTACCTATGATTCCTACCTACCATGATTATAATAGGTAATCTGTGGACATAACTGACATAAAGATAATCGTTCTAAAGCCAATAAGAACCAAACTAGGTACGTGACATTGGCGAAGTCGTAGACAGAGAAGGCAATAGACCAAGGTACTGTGTAACCGCGACTGAAATAGAGATAACATGACGTAACGATGACGTCACATGACAAGTTCGAGTTTAATGTTGCCACAATAACTGCACTCCCTTAGTACCCCAAATTAGATGGAAAATTCTTCCCAGGATTTTTAAATAAAACGACAAAACAGATGCTGAACTGTTTTATTTTTTAAATAACATACCTACACATATAAGGTTGTCTGGGAGAGACATACCTATTAGGGTAAGCTTCTATTTTTTACATATATCTTAATATTGTGTGCAATAAAGAATTTATTATTCTTTATTGCACACAATATTAACTTCAACCACCACTTAAAAGTATAAAATAATATAATAATAGTATATAATAGTATAATTTTAGTTTGTACACGTAAGTCGGTTTTTTAAAAATATTTTTTTTTATACTAAAGTTTTTTAATGTACTTTCATAGGACCAATTCACTAGATAATTATTTGCTCCTTAAAAAAAATATTGAAATGCCGAATAGAAATTTAGCATATGTGAGTCACTTTGAAAAAAGATGTATGTAACACAAAGGAAAATTTTTTTTCGTTACTAGTAAGAATGTTACACAAAATAATTTGTAATGAACAGTTAAAATTTTCCTTCGATCGAGTAATGCTATTGAATTAAAAGCAACAAAAATTGTATATTTAGTCATCAAAATCATCATTAATGAAATTAACAGTATATTCCTTTTTTCAGGCAGTCGTATAAAACTGCAACTCTTCATAGTTTAAGTTAATAATTATTTAAAAAAAAACATTAAAAGTCTGCCTCTAGCTATTTAAAAATGGCTTTAAAAATTAAGAACTTTGTAAATAAAATAATTCTTAAGATCGCCAACAGTTCTCGACTGGTTGTTGGACATTCGAACGAAACTTCAGGATGATTCAGAACAGTAACCGACACTATCTAACTGAATACACTTTAATCATCGCCGACATATATTATATTCTAGTATCCATCATCTTTCTTTTCTTTTCTCATAATATTCATTTCTTCCATAACGACTTTATTTTGTTTCAACAAAAATTAAAAAAAAAATTGAAAAAGTAGCCAAAGTAACCCGCCGTTACGGTATGTCAGAGGACATTACTAAAAAAAACCTATCTCCGTGCCAAATTTCAGCCATATCCGTTTAGTGTGGCGTATTGAGTAACAAACATCCATATGTTTGTTACTCAATCACGCCACACTAAACCGATATGGCTGAAATTTGGATGTATGTATGGATGGCCCTACATACATTCAAACTTTCACATTTATAATATAAGTAGGATAGGGAAAATCGGGACATTGTATAGGTACCTAAAGCTGGCAACACACATAGATACTAAATTTTCTTATTAACTGTCAGTTTGTTTCGCACAAAAGTGTGTCGACCTTGAAAAAAACTGGTTACACGATGAGGGACAAAAAATTGGGTAGCTGCGTCTCTGTTTATCACATTAATAACTTTATTTCTGCTCTCTTTTTAGTGTGAGTGAGAAAGAAATCGTCACTGGCTCTATGTCTTCTCTCTCTACGGGCGAAGTGCATTGTGTTGAACTGGCACTAAATAAAGCCAGAAAGTTAAAACAACAACAACAAGAACCAAACTATATTTTATGTTCCTTGAACCAAACTAAAACCAAAAATAATTTAAAAAATTAACAACTTCGTTGGAAAAAGGAAATGTAGGTAGGTAGGTATTACTAATTTAACATGCAAAATAGATTGTGAATATTTTTTTCTTTTAAATAAGTTTTATAACAAAATTAGATTAGTTCAGCATCATTATTTGATAAAGTTTTTGAACGCATTGCAAGTCCGAGTCAGTGTTGTTAGTAAAACAACAATTGCCGTATTAAACGGTAATTTTTAATGTTTTTCCAAAAATACGGTAAACGGCAAAGTTTCGTAGAAACATTAAGTCAATGCGTAGAAACTATTTTCCAAGTAGAACGAATATACTGTCGGAGATTCCCTATTATGTTTGAGAAACCTTTACTAACTTTATTAAGTTGAAATGAAACTTTGATGTTATCTCTTTTATAATTATATCCCATTAATCCCAAATGGACAAGCTAAAAAAGAGACAGAATTTCCTATTGTATACCTATTTCTCTTGTTTCTACAACTCGTTTGTTCTGTCGTTTATTTGTGGTTTATTTATTTAGAGTGGTTTTTGCAATGCAGTGCAGTTCTATTAAATTTCAAATAGGTACTCCAAAATAAAATATTGTTTAAATACACCTACTTATAAATAACAATAGGAGTTAGGACAGATTTGCGTTTTTCTTCTATAAATATGGCAATTTAAATTTTTAGATACGGCAACCCAGATTTTGACGTTAAACATCGAAACAACGGAGTTCTATCGTCGGTCGGCGAAAAAATCAAAAGAATAGATTTCCACCATATTTGCTGTGAATAATTAAAACAGCGTTGCATTTAATTTCGTGTACGGTGACAGTGAATTTTAACAGTGGCTAAGGTGACGCCGTTTCCGAGCATGTCTTATTCCGGAAGGAATAAGTTCGAGGTACGCACAATCGATTGCAGAACACTTTGTTTGTATTTTTCAAAAACAGCTGACAGGACCTACTCTACGGATCCAGTTTCTTTGTTCTTGCATGCGTTTCTATTGGATTTTATGTTACATTCGTAAATACAGGGACTAAATCTGATAAAACATTTATTATTTAGCGTACAATTTAGATTATTAAGCTGCATCGATATGGTAAACAATCTGTTCTATTTTTAAAACCGTTGTTTTTTTTATCGTACTTGTTTTCGTGTTTTTTTTTAAAATTAATATAAAGGTTAACGCGCATTATCGTATTATGGTTTAGGTACTATTAATTAAGTATTCTTTGTCATACAGTGTATTGACCTTTGCTGGTTCAATCAACTCTCATTCAATGATTATTTACCGTTATGTATGTGCAAGTTATAAGTACGCCGAAAGGAAAACCGCACTTTAAGTTTGAAGTATAGACACTTAAATAAAATTTAAATATTTAACTGTGATGTTGAAAAACTTCCTCTTAGTATCATATGATTTTTTTGAGCATAATCTATAGAGACCTCTTTTAAAATTTTTAAAAACCTAACCACACCACAAGCTAGTCCGTTACTAATATTATAAATGAGAAAGTGTGTTTGTTTGTTGGTTTATCCTTCAGTCACGGATCAACAGATCATGATTTTTTGCATGGTTATTCTGAAGGTACTAAGGTTTCCTGCAGGATTTTCAAAACCTAACACCACATAAATAATCATATCTATATTGTAAAACTATGGAATAAGTATATACTTTAATTTCAAATGCTCTTATACATATACTGACTGATTTCACCAATGTAAAATAATTCTTATCTATGCCTTTTTTTTTAATGAGGGGGAAATCTTCTTAAAACATACATGAAATCCTGGAGTAGAGACCCAGGTTATGTGGGGTTTTACCCACTAAAACTCCTCCATGGCCGCTCTCAGTGCATATTGGAAGCCTCCAAGATCTCTTGACAACACAACCGGAGCCTAGATTTGATATTTTGACAGTTTTTGTATTGAAAAGATTTGCCAAAAAATCAAATTTATGCTCGGTTAAGGCCCATATTAAAATATACTTATAGGATCCTATTTCATACCATAGACTATATTCTACATAGATCACCATATAAATATTTCCTAGGATGATAATCTAAATTGGATGCTATGTATAGTATAGCCATAGTACCCATAGGTAGGCCATAGTATGGCCATATTATACGGGTCTAAGACTTATTTTATGTTGGTGAAATCTGCCTTAAGTTGCAAAACGTTTTCCATTGTGTCATAACTTAAGGAAGTAAGCCAGGAATCCACTTTCATTTTGGCTTCCTTTACAAGAACAATGTTTAATTATTTTTTTTATATGAATAGCGGGCAAACAAACAGGCGTGTCATATGATGTTAAGTGATTACTGCCACCCATGAACACTTGTAGTACCAGAGGCACCACCAATGTGTTGCCGGATTTTCAGGAATTTGTTGTTGGTCTGTCCCTTGAATAACCCCATGTTGTAATTAAGTGGGAACCCCGTTGAAGGGAGATGGTTTCACAATCTGGTATTTAATGTCACCAAAGATTAAGTTATCTTCATCAATATTCAATATTGATGTGCTTAATCAGTTTTTAAGTACTTGTCACATTAAATCATACCAATTATACTTTGTTGTTAATTGAATTATAATGTACTAAAGGAAAATTTCCATTCAGTTTTGGCACGATTGTGTGCAGCAAGAGTTTAGGGGTTTGGGTTGAATGTACAATGCCATACCCCTTCCAAGTTAGCCTGCTACAATCTTAGATTGCATCGTCACTTACCATCAGGTGAGATCGCAGTCATTGACCATCTTGTCATTGAATCCTACTTATAATATTATAAACGTGAAAGTTTGTGAGTATGAATGGATGGATGGATGTTTGTTACTCTTTCACGTAAAAACTACTGAACCGATTTGGCTGAAATTTGGCACAGAGATAGATTACAGTGTGGAATAACACATAGGCTACTTTTTATGCCGGAAAATAAGAGAGTTCCGAGTTTTTTGCATGGTTATCCTGAAGGAAGAGAGGTTTCCTGCAGGAATTACAAATCCTTAATCCATGCAAACAAAGTTGCAGGCATGAACTAGTAAAAAAATATATCACAGAATCAATATGCTGATCTCAAAAAATCTGTCTAGAATTTTTTTTTTCTCCTGTTTTCAGATAGCTCGGTTTTCGGGCGAAGACGACAACCATATAAATAAAAAGCTGCCAAAGGAGTTGCTGCTCAGGATACTGTCTTACCTGGATGTAGTCTCTCTGTGCAGGTGTGCACAGGTAAAAAAATTCTTATTTTTTTATTTTTTACTAGCTGACGCTCGCGACTTCGTTAGCATGGAATTAGTTTTCAAGATCCCGCGGGAACTATAATTTTTTTCGAGATAAAAAGTAGCCTATGTTTTAATCCAAGCTATAATCTATCTTCATTTTAAATTTCAGCCAAATCGGTCCAGTAGTTTTTGAGTTTATTCATTACAAACATACACACAAAAATATAAATCTTTCCTCTTTATAATAGTAGTGTAGATTGAAGTGTGAACCTACACTGACGTGTGGTTCGATTTGGCCGTAGTGTAACGGTCAACACACTCGGGCGCGATTCCCGAGAGATGTGTGTTCGAATCCCACCAGACTCAGGATTTTTGAAATGTATTTGTAAATCTACTTGAATATTTATATTGTATATGCTTTTTTTTTTAATTTGATGACAAGATAGGCCTTATCTGCGATCTTAGCTGATAGTAGGTGACGATGCAGTCTAAGTTGGTAGTGGGCTAACTTGGAAGGTGTGTGGCGGTGTACATACAATCCATGCCCCTAATCGGTTTCTACATGCTAAATCGCTTGAAATACTAAATTGGTTGGCGGCACATCTTTGACGATAGGGTGGTAACTAGCCACGGTCAAACTCTCCCACCAGACCAGACCAGAGACAATTCAGAAATTATAAATTCCAAATTGATCCCGCTGGGAACCAAACCGTGGACCTCCCAGTTATAGGATTACAGTACTTACCACTGCGCCAGGGAGCGTTCCGACACGATGACGTGTAAAAACCGATTAGGGGTATGGATTGCCCCTTCCAAGTTAGCCCACTACCATCTTAGACTGCATCGTCACTTACCATCAGGTGAGATCGCAGTCAAGGACTCAGTGGCGTGCCTATAATATAGGCAGAAAAGCTCTGCCTACCTTAGAAAAAAAACAAAATAAAGCACTTAATTAAAGACACTAAAATTAAAGACTTGCAATAAGCCAATTCAAATATTTACTTATTTAGCGCTCGGCATAAACAATTGGCTATCTACGCCATCTATCGCTACAGACTAGCAACTGTATAGGTTAGTCGTGCAACCGAAAAGCAGCAGCTTCGAATGCCTATAAACTCACACAACCTTGCTCACACAGATAGTATATTATACAACTCAACACAAGTAAATCGTGTAGATTGGTTTAGATGTGTTGTGATTACATGAAAGATTTTGTCCAATAACGTGAATTTATGACGCGATACAAAGGCAGTGCCTATGGCTTGTGATTGGTCAATCGCAAGGGGTAATGAATAAGGGTCATAATCGCGCGTGTTCGAAGGTGAAAACAAACGAACTTTTTATTTTCTGTAATCCAAATAAGTAGCTAATCTATTATAATTATAAACTTATTATTAATTAAATTTATTTATTCAGATTCTTTCCGTAAATTTAAAGACGGTTTTCGAAAATATTAACATCGAAAAGACGTAATGTTTTCGTAGGCAAATAAAAACAGATAAGCCAAATGGAGTCTAATTTAAAAAAATAAAACATTTAATAGCCCTGAGCCCTAATTTTTAATACATTAAAAAAGAGAATTTTTTATTTAAATAGTAACTCACAAAGAAAATGAAAGGTTTTGCTAACTTAAAATTTAAAAGTAATTTTTGACTCGTTTTTAGATTATCTTTTCTAATTCTACGCAACAAGGGCCAAGGCCAGGGCCATTTTGTTTTCTTATAATTGTTTACTTTCGTATGAGTGCATAGTGTTTTTGTTTATTTTGTAATTTGTGTAAAGTTTTTGCGGGCAATAACTTATAGGATTTGTGACTTTCTTGAAAATGGAACTTATTTTATCATAGAAAAAAGTGAGAAAGTACTTAACACGAGTATTTAACGTTAATAATTATTGATTCTTTTAACCGGCTTTAGTGGTTGTGTACACACAAATAGTTTGTTTTGTTTTCCTTGCATCTTATTTTGTAATTAGCCGTACGGTATGGAATGATAGGATATTCTGAACAGGTATGTGCTTTTATTTTAACTAGCTTCTGCCCGCGACTTCGTCTGCGTAAGGGGGTTTTTTAAACGCCTGCGCTAACCCTCTACTTTACAGGGAACCCAGCTCACATCTTGGACCTATGTAGATATGTGACTTGACTTAAATTTTCATTTTACCTATAATTACGTACCTATACATATACGTGTGTATCCTAATATATGCCTACCCTAAGCCCAAACCCTGTGCACGCCACTGCAAGGACTATCTTGTCATCAAATAACAAATATATATACATATATGTTGATTTCCAGGTTTCAAAATTATGGAACATACTAGCTCTTGACGGCTCTAACTGGCAGAGGATAGACCTATTTGACTTCCAGACTGATGTAGAGGTTAGAACTTTGTTTTCTTGTATGTTTTTTGGTGTGAAACATCCATTTTTTTATATTACCGAGCAGGCAGGTCACCAGATGTTAAGTGATTATTTGAACACTTGTAGCACTTGACGCACCACCAATGCTTTGCCGGCTTTTCAGTTGTTGGTCCGCCCTTTGAATAACCCCATGTTGTAATTTAGCGGGAACATCGTCGCAGGAAGTTGGTTCCACAGTTTCAAATTTTGCACACTTGCACACATAAGCACTCTTCAAGTATAATACATTAAAAAAAAATTTTTTCAAAAAAATTCCAGGGTCCAGTAATAGAGAACATATCGCAGCGCTGTGGCGGGTTCCTACGACAGCTGTCACTGAGGGGATGTGAGAGTATAGCCGATGGATCCATTAAAACACTTGCCCAGGTATACCCACTTTAGCTGTGTTTTTAACCCCCAACGCAAAAACGTGTGTGCGTGCGTGCATGCGAGCGTGCGTGCGTGCGTGCGTGTCTGTGCCATCGTAATAGTCGAACGGATGAACTGATTTTGATTGTTTTTTTTGTTTGAAAGGTGAATTAGTCGGGACTCGGGAGTGTACTTAGCTAAGTTTGGTGAAAATCGGTCCAAGATGGCCGCCGCCACAAAATGGCGCATTACATATTTTTTGACAACTCCCTCGATATGGGCATTAAATGAAAGGGCTTGACTAGTAGAATACTATGATAAATTTCAAATCCAAGATGGCCGCCATTACAAAATGGCGGATTACATATTTTTTCACAACTCCCTCAATATGGGCATTAAATGAAAGGGCTTGACTAGTAGAATATTCTACACTATGATAAATTTCAAATCCAAGATGGCCGCCACCACAAAATGGCGAATTGTAATACTTGAATTGAAATGATGTTTACTTCTTTTGCAGTCGTGTCCAAACATAGAAGAACTTAACCTTAATAAATGCAAAAAGATCACGGACCAATCGTGCCAGGCATTGGGGAGAAAATGCAGCAAATTACAGAAGTAAGTATTTGTAAAAAAAAAAAGGTCGCTATCTTTTTTAAATATCGAATCGGGTATTTCACCAAATATTTTTTACTTAAAGTGAAGTTTTTTAATATTAAAACAGAATGTCATTTTTGTTTTTTTTAATATCTTAACTAGTCTCGAAAATATAGAGCTTTAAAGTATCCTGTTAGACAGAGAGAGCGCTACTGACATGTGGCGTCACAAATCCAGTAGCTCCATACACTGTCCATACAAAATATTGTTTTAGAAAGAGACAGATACAGTCGCAGTCAAACAGCTTATAACTTATTTGTTTTTGGACCGATTTATTTTCTGTTTTCACAAATGTTATTCTTACATGTTACATTTTCGATTGTAATTAATGAATATCCACATTTCGACAACAGTAAAATAGCCTAATTATGCGAATAATGGTTCTAGACGGCTAGCCTCACATACATGTTTTATCTAAACTAATATTATAAATAGGAAAGATTTGTATGTATGTAAGTGTGTTTGTAACGAATTGGCTCAAAAAGTACTGGACCAATTTTAAAGATTCTTTCACCATTTGTATGCTACATTATCACTGATTAATATAGGCTATCTTAATTGCAAAATGTTTAAAAAATCCGCCCTTGCGAAGCCGCAACGGGCCGCTAGTTGTTAATATAAGGACAATAATTTTTCAATTAAGCCTCAATAGCCCAACGGTTAAAGGTGCGGACTGTGAACTGAAAGGTCGCAGGTTCGAGCCTCACCCGTTGCACTATTGTCGTACCCACTTCTAGCATAAGCTTTTCGCTTATTTGAAGGGGAGAGGAGAATATAAGTCAAGTTCAGCTTGGCTAATATTCTTTAAAAAAAATAATTTAGGCAATGTACATTATGCCAAAGCATCAGTGCTGATTTTCATTTTTTTTTTTTCAGAATAAACCTCGACTCTTGTCCAAGTATAACAGATATATCATTGAAGGCACTCTCAGATGGATGTCCAGTAAGACATTTTTTATTGTTTGTTTATTTTTTTAATGTTTATTTATTTCAGTATGTTTCATATATGGTATACAAATATGGTTGAGTGAAGCAACGGCTGGATCATGCGTCATGCTCGTGAACGGGTGCCACCAACGGGAATGGGTCTGCTTTTGCCTGCCTGTCTTAACATGTATTGGATTGTTTTGCATTTTTGAAACTTCATTGTGGAAACACTGTATACATAGCTAGTTTTGTTACGCATTGTAAAAAAATTGTAGCCTACATGAAATAAATAAATTTTGAATTTGAATTCATTAGGGTAATTTTTAACAAAAAGAGTTGCCGAATAATAATCTTATACAACGTGTAACAAAAGTGTGAAATGACCCTGAAGGAGGTGAATGTGCTCATGAAACTGAACAACTTTTCCCAAGGAACATCGAAAAAAAAATTTTGATATTCCTTGTCGAAATATGAAAAAAAATTTTTACCTCCCATAGTAAATCAATCAGCTGATCGTCAATTTTGTATGGGAGGTCCACATTTTTTTTTTTCACATTTCGACCTATGTTCCTTGGGGAAAGTTGTTCAGTTTCATGAGCACATTCACCTCCTTCAGGGTCATTTCACACTTTTGTTACACGTTGTATATAAACAAATAGACTTGGGGATCATGTGGGTATGTCTATTGTCTATGTATAATTTTCTTAAACAATTCCAGCTGCTAACACATGTGAACGTGTCTTGGTGTCAATCTATAACCGAAAACGGGGTCGAGGCGTTGGCTCGGGGCTGTCCCAAACTCAAAAGCTTTATATGCAGAGGTAAGTTTATACAATAAACAATAAATCACGGGTATTTATTTATTGTACTTATTACATAATAATTTTATGCTTTAACTTTACTGTTAACAGCTGGGCTAATATTTAAAATTATATTTAATAACTAGCTGATGCTAGCAATTAGTTCGCATGGATTTAGGTTTTAGAATCTCGCGGAAACTCATTGATTTTCCGGGATAAAAAGTAGCCTATGTCACTATCCAGGTTTTGAAGTATACCCATGCAAAAAATTACGTCGATCCGTAGCTTTGTTGCGACGGAATTGAAGGACAAAGCAACAAATAAACACACTTTCGCATTTATAATATTAGTAAGAACTTATTGTATTAGTAAGGATTTATATATTAGTAAGAATTAATAATATTAGTAAGGATTTATAATATTAGTAAGTACGGATTTGTAATATTAGTAAGGATTTATAATATTATTCAGGATTTATAGCATTAGTAAGGATTTATAATATTAGCAAGGATTTATAATATTAGTTAGGATTTATAATATTAGTAAGGATTCATAGTATTAAGTAAGGATTTATAATATTAGTAAGGATTTATAGTATTAATAAAGATTTATAGTATTAGTAAGGATTAAAGTATTAGTAAGGATTTATAATATTAGTAAGGATTTATAATATTAGTAAGGATTTATAATATTAGTACGGATTCGTAATATTAGTAAGGATTTATAATATTAGTACGGATTTGTAATATTAGTAAGGATTTATAATATTAGTAAGGATAGTTGTTGTTACTCGCAGGTTGCAAGAACGTGAACGACAAGGCGGTGTCGTGTTTAGCGACGTACTGCCCCGACTTAGAAGTATTAAACGTGCAAGGTTGTGATGTGAGTGTGCTTTGTCTTTATTGTCAACTAGTTGATGCCCGCGGTCTCTCTTGCGTGGATTTAGTTTTTAAAAATCCCGCGGGAACTCTTTAACCTATACGGAATTGAAATAATGTACCTTTGTAATAGTGAAAGAATTTTCTGAATAGATGCAGGGGTTCCAAAGATAATCCTCTAAACATAAGTAAACTCACAAAATTCGCGCTCTCTCTTTATAATATTATTATATTTGTGTATTTTTAATGGTTGTATTCCCGAAGCGAAACGATTAGACCTCAGTAGTACTATCGAAACATAGAGTTAAAATCAAAAAATACAAATGTTTTTGTTTGAAATAATTAAAAAAATAATCAACACCTCGAAAATGTGAGAAACAATAGTAATGGACATAACATAACGTACATACGTAATTGTGTTTCAGACTTTAGTTTCATAATTCATTTATTCATTTGTGAATACAGTAGGTATATAGATGTTACAATAAAATAGTGATCTTGTATTCTGCCACAGTGTGGCGTACAAATATTATACTTATATTTAAGTTGATATTAGTATGTCAAACAGAAATTAACAATATAACATGCATTACTAGTTTTATGTCTGGAAAAATTCGTCACACAATGGCATTCCTGATAAATTCACACAATATCCAAGAGAATGTAATCACTCCATTTTACACAATATGTTGTTGTTATGGCAGATATATTTAGTACTTTAGATGTAAAGTTAATCAGCTGATCATAGACTAAGCGTGTTCGAGGCAGCGAGGGTCAACGACCACGCGGCTGCATTAAGCGACCTCGTGCGGTAGTGCGAAATACTTATTACTATTGGTTCGTTGCTTTTTCGAGTTTTGTGTTTCTCGATTGTAAAATTGCCATTTTTGATTGTAATCATTTTTTAAATTTAAAAATCGATTGTAATGCCATGATCAAATCATTTCGCTTCGGGAATACAACCACCAGAATTCCACCATGTATTATAATGGATTTGAGTGAAAAACTTTCCTATTTGTACAGAATCTAACAGACGAGTCGATATCGAAGCTCGGCGGCGCCATGCGGCGTCTCTGCGTGTCCGGCTGCTCGCTGCTGACGGACGCGTCGCTGTCGGCGCTGGCCGCCAGCTGCCCGGAGCTGGTGACCCTGGAACTGGCGCAGTGTGCACACCTCACCGATGCGGGCTTCCAGGCGCTGGCCAGGGTGAGTCACAGTTGTATTAAAAGAGGCCTCAAAATCTACTAAAGATAGTTGAAAGGTACGGTTTAAACATTGCCACTTATTGTCAATTAATCTAGAATAAATTGAGTGAATGTTCAGTTAAATACCTTGCGCTCGCTTCGCTCGCAACTATTTGTTACCGATTATCCTTGTCCACAGAGTTGCAG
Organism: Hipparchia sbordonii; assembly: GCA_038048805.1. Taxonomy (NCBI): domain Eukaryota; kingdom Metazoa; phylum Arthropoda; class Insecta; order Lepidoptera; family Nymphalidae; genus Hipparchia; species Hipparchia sbordonii. Next base: position 381,262 of record CM076118.1, on the reverse strand, counting down.
GATGCTGGAGCGCATGGATTTAGAAGAATGTGTTCTAATAACTGACGCCACCTTAGTTCATCTCGCGATGGGCTGTCCTAGACTAGAAAAATTGGTGAGTTCATTCATTAACAGTTGAGTTACTTCATTATATGTTGAACTTATTCATTAACAGTTGAGTTACTCCATAAAATGTTGAAGTTATTGACAGATGATTTACTTAATTAAATTTTGTTTTATTCATTAACTGTTGAGTTATTTGATTAAATATTGAGTTCATTCATTAACTATTGAGTCATTTGATTAAATGTTGAGTTCATTCATTAACTTTTGAGTTACTCGATTAAATGTTGAGTTCATTAATTAACGGTTGAGTTAATTGATTAAAAAATGTTGAGGTCATTCATTGACATTTGAGCTACTCGATTAAAAAATGTTGAGATCATTCATTGACATTTGAGTTACTCTATTAAATGTTGTACTGCTGAATTACTATATTAATTGACAAACTTACTCGCTTATGAATTATTGTTAAGTTTTTTAACTAATAAATAAGCAGAAGGCTTACTATTATTTTTTGGGCAAGTTTCGCAATTGGTTAAGTTTATTCATTAATTTTTGAGTTTCTTCATCATTTTTTCATATTCAATTTCTGATGTAAATAATAATTTGTAAGAATATACATATATTCCCATTTCAACTAAGAGTAAAGCTTGTTATTGAGATTTTTTTATAAGTGAATGAATTACTGTGTTGTTGGTAATTTTATATTAATTATGTACTTATTTAAATTAAATAAAAATGAAAGATTCATTCGGTTAAATTTTAATTTTTTCGGGGAAATCTTTTAACATAAGTTTTATCTGTTGTCATGACAGACGCTGTCACACTGCGAGTTAATAACAGATTACGGCATCAAACAACTGTCAATGTCACCTTGCGCCGCGGAACACCTTACTGTACTAGGTAAGTTTCTAAACCTTGAGAGACAAAATTCACATTGACTGTTTGGCACAGAGACAGATTACAGTGTGGAATGACACATAGGCACTTTTTATCCCGGAAAATAAGAGAGTCTCGGACATCATCTAATTTTACTAAAAAACGTCACGCCCATTCCTACAAACTATTTTCGGTCGAGTTGGTATGATTGGGTCAGCTTATCAAATATTTGTCGGGCAGGGTTGGACAATTGTCCGTTGGTGACGGACGGCGCGTTAGAACACCTGATCTCCTGCCACAACTTGCAGCTCATTGAACTGTACGATTGCCAGATGGTGACGAGAAACGCGATACGGAAGCTGAGGGTGAGTTGAGCCAATAAACTATTTTTTTTTAAAGAATACTAGCCAAGCTGAAGCTGATTAATATTCTCCCATCCCCTCCAAATAAGCGGAAAGATTGTGCTAGGAGTTGCTACGACAATAGTGTAACGGGTGGGTTTCGAACCTGCGACCTTTAACCGTTGGGCTATTGAGGCTTTTGTTTTTTAATTAGTAAATTTATTCAAAAACGTTGATATTGATAGAGATGTACTCTAAACTTACCTGTCTAAACAGGTTAAAATCTATTTCATCAATTGTTGAGTTTATTCATTAAATATTTTTGAGTTTTTGATTAATTGTTGAGTTTATTCATTATGTGTTGAGTTTTTGCATTAGTTGTTTATTTATTTATTTTTCTTATTCATCGACTGTTGAGTTTATTCATTAATGGTTGAGTTTTTGTATACTGATACAAAAACTCAACAATTAATGAATAAACTCAACAGTCGATTAATTACTGCATTAATTTTATTCATCCATTAATGATGATCATAATTTTGTCCGTCCATCGTCCACAGAACCACCTGCCGAATATAAAGGTGCACGCATACTTTGCACCCGTCACGCCGCCGGTGACGGGCGGCGGCGCGCGTCCCCGCTACTGCCGGTGTTGCAGCATTATATGAGTCGCGTAGGATATACGATACTATGTACTAGTGTTGCGCGCAATAGTGTGAAATATCGATAGACTATCGACACTATCGTGACCTTGAACGGTAAGAATATCGATAGGCCTATCGATACGCTTGCTGTTTTTCAAAGTCATCTGTCGATAGTGGAACTATCGATAATTATGCAACTTTACTATGTACCACACTAGTTATAATATGTTAATACGTCATTGAAAGTTCTGGGCCCTCGTTTTCTAAGTTTTTTTTTGGTACATTAAAGGCATCAAAGGCCACTAACCTCTATAATTTATTTATGATTAATACTCGACAGGCTGCTGTCATATTTGTTTTGGACCCACTTGACTGAAGCAATTTTAGAAAAAAAAATGCATTTAATTGAGACACACATGCACAGTTAAAGACAGACAGACGTATGTGAGACAAAACAAAAAAAATATACAACGTGTAACAAAGGTGTGAAATAATCCTGAAGGAGGTGAATGTGCTCGTGAAACTGGACAACTTTTCCCAACGAACTTAGGTCGAAATGTGAAAAAAAAAAATTTTTACCTCCCATAGTAAATCAATCAGCTGATCGTCAATTTTGTATGGGAGGTCCACTTTTTTTTTCACATTTCGCCCTATGTTCCTTGGGGAAAGTTGTTCAGTTTCATGAGCACATTCACCTCCTTCAGGGTCATTTCACACTTTTGTTACACATTGTATATGTGTCGTCCCAAAATGGACTCCACTCAGCATATTCTATCCCTGTGGTGAAAGCACAGGGATAGCGCTGGTCTTCCGTGGATCCAGAGGTGGTATCCGTGGTAAGTAACGATGCAGTCTAAGATGGTAGCGGGCTAACTTAAATTAGGAAGGACACTAGTTGTTCTTTTTGAAACTTTTTGTCTGGTGGGAGGCTTTGGCCGTGGCTAGTTACCACCCTACCGTCAAAGACGTGCCGCCAAGCGATTTAGCGTTCCGGCACGATGGCGTGTAGAAACCGATTAAGGGTATGAATTTACACTGCTATACCCCTTCCAAGTTAGCCCGCTACCATCTTAGACTGCATCGTCACTTACCATCAGGTGAGATCGCAAACTTGTCATCGATTAAAAAAATCTTCCTGCGTCCCTTATTGTTAGTTCCAGATACACTCGTATGTCAAATGGCGCTTTAGTCAGTCCAGTGTTAATCATAGATTAATTATAGAGGTCAGTGATCATACCTGATAGGAAGTGATAATGTGGCCTAAGATGAAATTGGATTTATTTGATGACACCTACTTATTTTTTTTTTAGTTTAAAGATATTGTACAACAGAATAAGTTCCGATATGCATATTGAAGAGAGGGTTTTGAACTTTAATATCGATTTTTCGATCGAGTCAAATTAAAACGATTATACATTAATGTATTGTAATTTTAACCTAAATATATGTTGAAAATGTGTTATAAACCATTTTATTTAGTTAATTCTCGTGGTAAACTGTTTTAATTAATCATTAGTAATGGCATTTGTTTTTAAATTAATTAAGCGAAAAATGGTAAAAAAAATCGCGTTTAGAGTAAGTCTTCACTAGCGACTTTTTGTTTCGATACTTTTTGTCGTATTGTCTTCCTGCACACACGACATAGTCAGGCGATAAATCACTTCTTAAACACATATATACATAACGAAATTACTGAGAGCTCAGAGTAACTTTTCAAATGATCGTTAACTGTTTCTTGAATTATAGAGATTAACTCATGGTAAAATATCATGACATGGCATCTCTTTATCAAACATAAAGAGATGTCATGTCATATAATAAAGTGATGTCATGCAATTTTGCTCCGCCTTCAACTTTCATTCAACTGCTATGGTTTTGCAGTGAATTTGCTACTGTTGTGAATGAACTTCCCGAAAACTGACTTACTCATATAAAACATCGCAACAACTGAAAATCTTTTTTTTTTCGCACAAGTTAACTTTAACTTGAAGTTGAAAAGTTACACTTGGTCTTCAGTTGACTTATCACAGATTTGCACATTGATGACTAATAGACTGACGTAACACAATAACGTCAAAGTAAAATAGACCTATGTGCCTTTGTTTTAAGGTTCCAGTTTGACCAAACTTGTTCGCACGCCCTCAGCGAGAAGCATGTGAGATAAAAATCTTTCAACTTTAAAACAAGAGGAGTAGGGTCTATTTTAGTCTGGTGGAAGGAGTCGTCATTCTAGCATTTTGCCTAAAGCATTTTTGGCCTTATTTTTTGTCGTGTCAATATATCGTCGCCTTATATACGACGTGCAGTTGTTTCCTTCATGTTTTCCTCATACAAAATACAGTTCTGCGACTTTTTGTCGTGACGCAATGTCGCTAGTGTGAATAAAAGCGATAGACGTAATTATATGACGCTTTAACATTTAGATAATGTAAGGTTTAGGCGACAAATATTATAACGTAACGAACTAAAAACTAATTAACCTAAGTTTAGTCAATTTTTATTTGTAGTAATTTATGACTTACAAAGAAAAAACACTACTTTGACACTACTTTGTTAAATTCCGCAACTATGAAAATAAAATTGCTTAAGACGTACCTAATTGAATGGTTCATTATGGTATAGGCTTTTGTATGACAAAAGGGACAAAGGAGGTGGGTTGATAAGGCCCAAAATCCGCCCCTCATACACTCGAAAAAAAAAGTTCCAGATTCCGACAAATTGTAAATGTATTTATATACTTGAAGATATAAACTTTATTCTAATATAAAGTTTAGGTGATAAAAAAAATAGTAAGTTACAGAAAATATTACCCAAAAAGAGAGTGTTTCTTTTACTTTTCTTACATTTTCATACATTTTAGTCGTTTTTCAAGCTTTGATTTAATATTTTAGAATGAGGCGCTCCATGAACCAAAATAAATTAATACTCATATAAAAGCTTATAAAAAGGAGCATCATTATCAGTTACGTTTACCATGGTTCATGGAGCGCCTCATTCTAAAATATTAAATCAAAGCTTAAAAAACGACTAAAATGTATGAAAATGTATGAAAAGTAAAAGAAACACTCTCTTTTTGGGTAATATTTTCTGTAACTTACTATTTTTTTTATCACCTAAACTTTATATTAAAATAAAGTTTATATCTTCAAGTATATAAATACATTTACAATTTGTCGAAATCTGGAACTTTTTTTTTCGAGTGTATGAGGGGCGGATTTTGTTGCCTTATCAACCCACCTCCTTTTGTTGAATTCCACCACTTTGAAAAAGAAATTAGAAAAAAAAAACACTACGCACGTATTTAATTTAAACGTTTTTTTTTTTGCGTCTTTACTTTATAATTTTTTTTCTGTATGACAAGAGACAAACTTTACAAAATTCCGCAAGAATTAAAATGTTTGTAATTAAGCCGGGATTTTTTTATTGTACTTTCGTAAGTATTTTTGATTCGCATTTTATTTTTATTTTAGGCATGTTTTGAAATACATGTCCATATTTTATGGTTTTGACAATATTTCTGTATAATATGTACGATTATAATATTTTATCAGCTGTCATTGTACTGTATAGAGTGAATTTTGAAATACCAGAAACGTTCTACATACAACTTCTATGTCAGCGCAGTAAAAAATAAAAATATTTTTTTGAGTTTCGAGTTTAAAAAAACACCGTTGACAAATACCTGTTTTTGAATTATGTATTATCTGTTGAAAGTTGTTGGCATTTTAAAAATTACCTTATGACGTCATGACAAATCCAATATGGCGGATATGATGAGTTATAGTAAGAGAAAAAAAAAGTAGATCGACAAATGTAATGTGTCGCTACTAGATGTCGCTAACAGTTGCTATAAAACTGATTGAAAAAGTAGATACATATCACTAATTTCGTGGCTGACGTGCGGTTCAATTTGGCCGTAGTGTAACGGTTAACACACTCAGGCGCGATTCCCAGAGAGATGTGGGTTCGAATCCCGCCGGCCTCGGAATTTTTGATATGTATTTATAAATCTAAATAAGAGAGTTTGGGATCAAATGAAAGGTATCATTATCAAAATTTGAACAATAAGTGGGAGTATTTTTAAAAAGGTTAGTTCTAAACAAAATACATGTTGAACTAAAACTTCTTAGAAAATGTGATAAAATAGTTTCTCCTTATTAAAGGCAATCTTGCATCACTATTTATTAACAATAATGATTATAATAAATAATAATTAATAATGTATCATATTATAAACTATAATTAATTATGTATGGCTGTATATACAAAAATATATTTACAAAACTTGTGCATTGAATAAAATAATGCGTATTTTTATTTTTGGTTCTTTTATTTTATTTTCTGCTTCTTAGTTCCTACATATATTCCATTGGAGTATGGTTCGGGTACAGTATGACGTCATTTAACGGGTAGTAGGTACATTACTACCACCTCTAACTTCGACTTGGTTCTGTTAATATCAAATACCCACATACAAATTGATTTTGTCTGGTGGGAGGCTTTGGCCGTGGCTAGTTACCACCCTACCGTCAAAGACGTGCCGCCAAGCGATTAAGCGTTCCGGCACGATGGCGTCTAGAAATCGATTAGGGGTATGGGTTGAATTTACACTGCTATACCCCTTCCAAGTTAGCCCGCTACCATCTTAGACTGCATCGTCATTTACCATCAGGTGAGATTGCAGTAAGTTCTATCTTGTCATCAAATAAAAAAATCTTATTATTTGTTCTTTCAAGTACGTTTCAGGTACCTATTTATTTTCCTAAGTAAAAGTATTTGTCTTTAAAATATAACTGAATTCTTAGTCTTTTTTTAAAAATATTTTTTTGTTTATTTTTTCTTCTGTTGAGAGTTCCATGATTTTTTTACAGAATATACTTATAGGTGATTACTGACGTAATAATTTCAATCTATGTGATTCTAGCTTTAAGCTCAAGCGTTAAATTAATATATAATTCTTGCAACTCACGAGGGCGCGTGGCTCATGGTTGTGTGTGTGTCGTATCTGTATAAGTGTGAGCGAGAGCTTGCTCGCGCCTGGCCGCTCCCACCTAGGCTCCTGACAGGCACGCACACTTACGCAATGTGCATGTACACGACGTAACAACAAGTAAAGCTCACGCGCCCTCGTGAATTGCAAGAACTATAATACAATACATACTATATACAGGGTGTAAGAAACACCGTAACGAAATCTGAAACCAGTAGGGATTCAGTAGGTACATGATTCTAAGTGTTAGAATTTCGCATCGGTCTTTTCATGACTTTAACTATGTTTTTTTAAAGAATGAATGAATGAATGAATGTACTTTTATTGTACACCACACATAATATTAGATTAGACACAGTGATCTTAATAAATAGCATACAATTTGGCGGCCTTATCGCTACATAGCGATCTCTTCCAGGCTACCAATGGTGTTAAAGGACATAGCTACAGATACTAGAGGTAGGTGGTGCAAATAATATACAAAGTATATACTTACATATAATAATACCATAAATAAATATATCATATATTTTTTAATTCTTAATCTGACATGTAATCTATCTCAACATGATTTTATATGAAAAACTACAAATGACAATATTTGACACAAAACAGAAATATACATTTAAACTTCTAAACACGCGCGATCAGCTGTTTATCAAAGTTCATAAAAATAAAAAATTAATAAATAAATCATAGTGTAACCTCTTCACAAAGTTTACGCTAACATATTCCTTACACCCTGTATAATATAACTAAATATATATTTTTGAGTTGCCTTCGTCCAGAATAGACTAAGTAACCACGTTTCGTGTTCATTGTTCACTAGTTTACTCTTTTTTAACTATTCATAGTTAATATTTAACCTACTTTAACTTGTAAGTTAACCTCGTTAGGTTAAAATCACAGAATTCCTAATCTCTAATAGAAGGTTTAGAATTAGCACCATTATTGAGAGATGACGTCATAAAAATACCTATTAATGGTCTTGGTCTACTTAGCATATCTCGACCAAAGACTTCAGTGGACAGGCGCCTTTATCCATCGTGTTATATCCTACAAGTACTGGTAGCAAATACCAGTCACTTACTGGGATGGTTCCAATCACTATGTAATATTTTAATATCGTTACTGAAATAATTTTTTTTTAATATTTTTTTTGATCCTACACCGACATTATATCTCTAGCATTCAAAATAAACCGTAAAGCTATAGAAAAACAATAATGCAATTTTTACAATAAGTGCGGTGGGTGACAGTTCTATACCACTTCTATTTGTATTCTTCATTCTGTGATTTCAACTTATAATGTACGTAAGGAGGTTCATTAATTATTAATTAAGTAATATATTATCGTATTTAACACGATTAACCAATCAAATTGGTACAATACATATTAACTTTAATCCAGTAACGGTATTTTAAACAAGGGCTGGTTGTAAAATTCAGAATAAGATATACTTACCTCAATGTAAATCAGAAGGAGTTACTAACTCCTTAAAAAATAATTACTTCCCATAATAAGTAATAAGAAATACTTATCTACCTATAAATGCAATAATTAATAATTTAAACGCAAAAACTCTTTTTCAAAACCGACTTCAAACGCCACTACAAAGTACATCAATTTGTGTCTATAAAACTTGAAGAGTTCCCTCGATTTCTCCAGGATCCCATCATCAGATCCTGACCCCATGACAATGGGACCACCTGGGAAGTATAGCCTTTCAAACAAAAAAAGAATTTTCCAAATCGGTCCAGGCGTCTTCAAGTATTCGGGGAACATATGTACCTACATACAAAAAAAACCCAACGAATTGAGAACCTTCGCCTTTTTTGAAGTCGGTTAAAAAGCATTAAAAAATTAAAATGTCTATAAATGCGAAACTGTTTTGGTTGTCCTTCAATCACGCCGCAACAGCAACGGATCATCGCGATTTTTTCCATGAGTTTCTATGGTTGAGGACCAGTTTTATGATAATTATTGCTACAATGGCAACGCATTGGTGGTGCCTCTGGTGCTACAAGTGTTCATGGGCGGCGATAATCACTTAACATCAGGCGAACCGATTGCTCGTTTGCTCACTAAACATATAAAAAAATGCATTGATGCAGCAAGAACGCATTAAGTTCAACCAATCATAGGTTACTGCGATTGTTAAATGACTAACAATCATTTTTAGGAAATCCCAAAACTTGATGACTTTCTATTTAACCTAAACCAGACTTTAAGGATCAGCCCTGTTATATATTTTTTATGTATAGCAATAAACATAATCACAAAGTGTATTTAAAGTATCTATAATAATGAAAAAAAAATAGAGAAATATTTTCATGTAACGTCATACAGCATCAAATATATACCTACTATGTATATGATAAAACCGTTGTTTTATTTTCACCACAGTATAAAAATATAAGCTCAGTGGTTAAGACTTAGTTAGCTTCGTTTTCAGTGGGTTGGGGTTCAATTCCCGGCGCGCATCACCGACTTTTATTTTCAGAATTATGTCTTACTAGCTTTTGCCCCCGCGACTTCGTCCGCGTGGAATTAGATTTTGGGGTGGAATTTTCAAAAACTGTGACACATGTACTTATTTATTTTTAACTGAAAGCTCAAATACCAACTATGATGGAAACAGCTTGAAAAATGACGGAGTTTCATATAAACTTCCATCCCCTATTTAAACCCCTTAGGGGCGGAATTTCCAATAATCCTTTCTTAGTGTGCGCCTACGTCATAAAAGGAACCAACTATAAAAATTTCAAGTTTGTAACTTCAGTAGTTTAGGCTGTGCGTTGATATCTCAGTCAGTCAGTCAATCAGTCAGTCAGGACTTTGAATTTTATATATATAGATAGGTTGGAATGAATTTCATACTAAACTAAAATGAAAAACGTTTCTTATAACAAAACTGCTTTATTTTTTTATCAATCACACTATACATACATATAGCTACACACATTTACAATTTAACTCACACTTCTTTAATACAATTTTTTTAAGGGAAAGTAATTAAATCATCGATATACTCGTATCTGTACTAGGTACTAGATATGGCGGTTCGAACCTTTTTCTTTTACTATACATATAATAATACATACATACGAAATCAACTATATTTTTTGTTACTTAAATATATAAGTACAGATATTGTTGGATTTTCAATTCACAAATTAGTTGCTTAAAAAGTTTCATCACATACAGCTCCCGTCCCGTATACGGACTGCAGTGCAGTTCAGTAGAACAAAGTGAGTTTTCGGACCACCATATCTAGTTCCTACACCTAGTACATATATTATAACGATAAATTAAATGGTTCGCCAGTAAATCTGTGATTCGATATATAAATATTTAGAAGGGAAAACTTCCTTAACGCTCGCTACTGACACTTGCAATTTGAGAGCTATATTCAAAAATGGAATTTATACTTCTTTTAGGCTGAAATCTATAAACCACACTGCTAACTCAAGACTGAGTTAAAACGAGACAGATATATGTCAGAGCATATTTGTGTCTCGGTTTAACTCTATCTTAAGTCAGAGCACGGTCTGTAGATCTCAGCATTAGACGCTAATTCCATTTCTGAGGCCATAATGAGCCTTACGCCCTGACCCCTGTATTTAATCTACAATTAATATCGGACTTAACGTCTCCATAGCATCTCTGAAAACAGCCTGTTTTTGATTCAATAGTAAACAATCAAATATTCTTTGTTTTGATAGGTTAAAAATATATGTTGTAGTTCACGTTCTAAATTATTTTACCGTTCAAAAGTCCATATTTTGAACTTCACTCGATCAAATAATATTCTGAAAACAGTGTAGTTTTTAATTGTTTTTCAGGTTGTATTTATAGTATATCAAAGTTAAACTAAAAAAAAATGTCAAAAAATAGGCAAAAGCTTTTAGAGGAATATTTTAATGTTAATTTTTCTCTAAAAAGTTTTCTTTTTTTTATCATGACTGTTTTACTTTTTTTATAACAAAGTGGCTCGTGCACCTCACTTCAATAGCTTGCAAGTTACTGCGGCCGAAGATCGTGCCCTTAATATCATACAAATGACAGCATAATAAAATGATGCCTTCATCTGAAGCGCCACTTATGACATACTAGTGTCTCCGGAACTAATATTGCAAATGGCGCACCGACATTTGTCATTAATCTGTTTCGATATAAGATCATAGATTAAATAGAGGCTGGTTATGAAATCATAGATTAATTATTTATAGAGGTTGGTGCGCCATTTGCAATGTTATTAGTTCCAGAGACACTCGTGTCTATGCTCACAACGCCAAGATGGCGTCAATGAAATCCAAAATGGCGTCTGTCAGCAGGTCCATTGTTAATCATAGATTAATTATAGAAGTTAATGGCCTTACGGAATTATACTTTTGATTCTTGAAAGATTTTTAATAAGTATATTTTTTTTAATTTTCGAAAACATCAAAAGTGCCAGAAAATTATGGAAAAATAGACCCCCGATATAAGTTTTTAAGTCGCAATACGTTTTTAATTATTAGTCTACATTTCTCTTAGTTTCTAGAAGTAATACTTACAAAAAATAACAACAAATATTTTTATTTTTGTGTGATCCCGCAGGTAGGTACAATTTTGAAAAATAATTATCGTAAAGCACCAAATTTCTTAAATTAACATAATACATAATCACTTATAGTAAATAATCATTTATTATAATTGATAATAATATCGGCATATTTATGTCAAAAGAATTAAAAAGGTTGTCTTTTTATCTCCTGTGGGACAAAGAGCATCAAATCTTTCATCCCGTGGGATTAAAAGCATCCAATCCCCTTCCTCAGGATGAAAGCTATCTACTTGCCCAATTTCGTTAAGATCGGATCTATTAAATATATTATTACTTGTATAATACCTTTACTTTTAAATTTGAAATAATCAATAATTTTCTGTTTAAACTAAATTTTGTTGTATATCGAATTTTTATTCTAAAAACATCGAACTATAACATTTAGAACAGAAGTTTCTAACAAAATTCCACTCCAAACGTAGGCTCAAATAATCAATGAATGTGCGAGTGCCATGTAATTATTTATAAAATTATTAAATTAAAAGCCTCAATAGCCCAACGGTTAAAGGTGCGGACTGAAAACTGAATGGTCGCAGGTTCGAACCCCACTCGTTGCACTATTGTCGTACCCACTCCTAGCACAAGCTTACCACTTATCTGGAGGGGTTAGAAGAATATTAGTCAACTTCAGTTTGGCTAATATTCTTTATATAAAAAAATATATATTTTCTGTACTGGCACTGATAATTACATTTGTGATGGTTATTGAGAGGAATTAATGCTGAGATCTACAGAGCTTGCTCAGACTCAAGATAGAGGTTAAAACGAGACACAAATATGGTCTGACATAAATCTGTCTCGTTTTAATTCTGTCTAGAGTCTGAGCTGGGTGAGAGTGCGGTCTATAGATTTCAGCGTAAGACACCCATTCACAGCACAGTACGTACTGAAAAAAAGTCACGGAAAAATGACGTCATTTTTTAATCATTTTCTGTTTAGGGATTCTTGCGAGCTTGATCTAATCCGACCATACTACGTAGTCGGCCGTTAAAGGCTTACTAAAAACGGCTAATCACCGCGTCAATTGATGCGCTTCTAAGCGTTATAGTTCCATGTTTAAAAATCAGTTAATACTAAAAATGGTGGGTAAATACTTTTTCGATTGGTTTCCATTTTAATACAGATCATTAGGTAAAACAACACTTTACGCTTTGCATTAAAAACATATATCTATCAAATATTTTAATTTCACTTTTTTAATACAACAAAATAAATTTTTACTAAAATAAATTATGTCATATACATTTTTATTTTCATATTTTATTTTTTGATATGGCAACGAGTGGAGGTTAATTATAATGATTATAATTAATTTATATATCAATTAATTTAAAAAAGTACAAACAAAAAATAGAGATTTTCCTAGAAGAGATTTAGGGATGAAAAAATAGAGATTCTAGTGTGTTTTTGTAATCTATGACGTAGATCCCATAGCTAACCATCTAGCATTCTAAATTATATTTTTTTATGAATGACATTACGACCAAACTTGAGAGTGAAATAATCTTAATGAGTGAGTTATAAGAACTACAATGAATGAGTAATGGAATGAGTGACTTATGAGAACTACAGTAATCACCTAGCATTCTACATTATTTTGTATGAGTGAAATCAAAACTTTACTTGAGGGTGAAATAATCTTAATGAGTGACTTATAAGAACTACAATGAATGAGTAATGGAATGAGTGACTGACTTAGTTACAGAGATTGATAAGTCTACACTTGTTTTTGCACGTGTTTGTTTTATCTTTAATGTAAGCATTGGGATCGACGTCTAAAAAAAAATATCAAATAAATTTAAATGCCCTATGGAATGTAATATTTTTTATAATTTTCACTAACATTAATTTTTTTTTCTAATATAAATTAGTAGGTACTTTTCTAAAATTTTACATTTACTTTTTTTCTATTAAGTAAGTATATTATTAATTATTACTATTTCGTCTTTTCAAAATGTGCAAAAAACTATACAAAAGCTATTACAAAAGTTCAATACTTTTAACTCTAATCATAGAAGCTTACATAATTTATGCCATTAATTGTAGTACAATTAAAATTACATATACTTGTAGGAGGGTAGGTCGACAACAAATAAAAGTGTCTTCTAGTGACGGTAGTTTCATAATATTGGTATTGGCTTTGACCATTTAGCCGGGACGTGGCAAGCGCACGCATTCCCCTCTGCCAAAGTACATGTACAAACGTACGTGTCAGCTTGTAAGTGTGACAGCTTTTGAGTTAGTGTGCGTTCATAGACATTAAGTATATACAAGAGTGTGCGGAAGTGAGTAAATGTGTGCTGTACGTGATTACCCCACCTCACCGCAGAAAGTGGCAGAATATATTCAGTACTAAATCTGCGTAAAGGCGCGTCCCGGCTAAATGGTCGAAGGGTATTGGTTACTAAAAACTTTTTTTTAGTCCATAAAAATCCTTTTAGGAGTATCTATATGACGAAAAAACCATTTGGCTATAAAAATGTGCCTATTTAAGATTGACATATAACTATAGCCGTAAAAATCATAGATTAGGTATAAATCAGTTCTTTCAATTTACGAGGGCGCGTGAGCTTTACTTGTGGTTACGTCGTATACATGCACGCTGCGTAAGTGTGCGTGCCTGTCAGGAGCCTAGGTGGGAGCGGTCAGGCGCGAGCAAGCACTCACACTTATACAGATACGACACACACACAACCCTCGTAAATTGTAAGTAATACCTAACAATGAAAATAAAAGCTTGCAACGTTGGACATTTTGATTTTTTGGTAGTGGTTTTTACTAGGATTTTAAATTCATTTTAGATTTTTTCAAAGGTATATGTAATAGTATCAATTAGTGGCATATATTATTACAACAGTTGCTTTCTTACAAAATAGTTATTATTGCATTTTTTTATTGTTAAAAGACCATTAACCGTAAAGAGTTTGTAATGATATCTTATTTAATCCAACATTTACAGATTGAAGATCAATCAAAAATTTTATCCAGATATAACTTTTTTTTATTCGATGATAAGATAATCCTTTTCTGTGATCTCACTTGATGGTAAGTGACGATGCAGTCTAAGATGGTAGCGGGCTAACTTGGAAGGGGTATAGCAGTGTAAATTCAACCCATACCACTAATCGGCTTCTACACGCCTTCGTGCCGGAACGCTAAATCGCTTGGCGGCAAGTCTTTGACGGTAGGGTGGTAACTAGCCACAAGCCTCCCACCATTTTACTGTTAATCTTTCTGCTTACTATTTACTATTAACTTTAGTACATATTAAACAAATATTATCGTAAACTTTCTTGCCGGCTCTTCTCAGTAGAATCAACTTTCAGAACCGGTGGTAGATTCTTGACTTGTCATAAGAGCCACAAGTTGGTCTAAATAAAATAAACAATTTTGAATTTCAATTACGCCTCAAGAAAGTCCGAGTCATCTGTGGGAATGGGCGTGACGTTCTATAATAAAATTCCACAGTCTATTTTAGCCAATTTTGAGAAATCTATTAAGACATGCTTTTCTATTATATCTGGATTAAATTTACGATTTTGCATCTATAAATTTTAGTTTAAATAGATTATCAATAATTGGGTATTTGAACAAATTTTTTTATATACTTAAAATAAATATTTTTAATAACACAATGTCATTTATCTTTTTTTAATATCTTAAGTAGTCTCGAAAATATTGAGCTTTTAAGTTTGCAGTTAAATAAAGAGAGCGCTACTAAATCATGACGTCACAATCTAGTAGTTCCATAGAAACTAATTTTTAGACAGAGAGAGAGATACAGTCGCAGTAAAACAGCTTATAACTTATTTGTTTTTTAACCTATTTATTTTCTGTTTTTACAAATGTTATTCTTACAAGTTACATTTTCGATTGTAATTAATGAATATCCAGATTTTGTTTATTTTATTTTATTTTTAAAAGAGCAACTGCTGAGTTTCTTGCTGGTTCTTCTCGGTTGGAACGGAATTCCGAACCAGTGGTAGATTCACTTGACGATTCGAAAGCACTTTGTAAAAGTTAATTTGAATAAAAAATTATTCTATTCTATTCTATTCTATTTGATAACAATCAAATACCCAATTATAATTACCAGCCTAAAGTGTATTGAGATTCGACTTTCTCGATCTCCAAATATACTTTACAACGATTATCATGTATTTATTATAAAATAATTATAATAATTATATTTAATTTAAAGCTATAATATAAACATCGTCATCTATCGGTGAAAATACAAAAAACAAAATTTTTCAAAATTTATCGAATAACCTGTGCGTGGGGACTTCGTAGCTTATTTTTGAACTAATGGCGTCCTATTTGTGAGATATTACATATTAAAATCTATTTATTATATTAAGTATGTACTATGTAGGTACTTATTGTATGGTCTGTTTAGTTGAAACACTTGGTAACTGACATTCTTCCAAAATATTTATCAGACATGACAGTCGATGCAAATTTTGTTTCGTAATGAGATTAGCTTGTTTTAATAACGTACCTACTATACGTCTCAAATGTACTTTTTTTTCTTTTTTTAATATTTTTAGCGAACCAACATGCAGGCGGGCCACCTGATGTTAAGTGATTACCACGACCAATGAACATTTGTAGCACCTGAGGCGCTACAAATGAATAACCCTATGGTGTAATTTAGTAGATATCAAACAATTATCACAAGCAATTTTTCTTTTCTCTTCCAGTTTTATTACTAAAAGATAATCTGCAAAAATATAAATTACGTAAAAAACACAAAAATTATTGAGATATTTCGAATAAAATTATAAGTTATTATATTTTTTTAGGGCATTATATTTTTTGTAATACATATTATGTTTAATTTTCAAAATAAAAGTTACATTTATTTGACTATCATTTGAACCGCATAGTAGGTCTGTCATAGTTGAATCGAAATTTTAATCGACGAAAAAAGAAACTTACAAAAATTATTAAACAAACTGAATCAAATACTTTAATCTTTTTTTATACTAAAATAGAAAATATATATATATTTACAAACTAAAATAAGGTTTGGTTTTTCTATGACTGAAAGTTTTTAACTTAAAAGTTAGATTAATACAAAGTCGAAAAATATGATAAAATTAAATTGAGGAAAAAGAAATACAAAATTGTAACTCTAATATGGCAAAAAATATTAAGAAAAAAATGTTTTTTTTTTAATCGCATTTTTTAATTTTTTTTTTTTTTGATAAACATTTTTCAATTAGTTTTTAAATCAAATCAAAATTCTTTATTTGCATAGTGTAGGTATATTTTCGTAAAATAAAAAAAAAGCTGCAGTTATTTTACAAAAAAAAACAGAGCAAACAAGGAACAATAAAGGAAAAATAAGATTTTAATCAACAATATAATTAACATAACTCTTTTTTAATATAATCAATAAAGAAAGCATATTCTTTTCTGTTGATGCTATAACTTCGCATATTTGTAATTATAAAAAAATATAGAACTTAAAGAAAAAAAAGTAGCTTATAGAAAAAATCTTAAATATAAAAAAGGAAAATCAGCACGCCAATATGACGTGACTTACTTTAGAATATAACAATTAGAAACATAATAATTCTAAACTAAGGACAAAAATTTATTTCTATGTATTAAGTAACTTTGTACGGAAATGAAAATCAGAAAAAATCTTAATTATAAAAAAACCACAATTGTTTGGCTTTTTTAGAAGAAAATAATAATACTTTATTAGTACGTAAAAGTGTCAATTTCACCAACGTTGCCGAATAACGCTAAACCAAGGAATTTTTTTGTCCGAATGACGTCTTCTACGTGGATATTGGGATGGCCAAAACATAAAGTTATATTTTTCCCTCAAGATTTAATATTTTTTTTTTTGATTCTGAATGATGAAATTGACACTAAGTTACTTAAAATAATGAGAAAAAAAAATTAATTTTAATATCTTACAATGAAAATAAAAATGAAATTCAGGCCTCCTTTTTTTTGGAAATATCACGTCAGTTACCTGGTTCTCCAACTAGAGCGACGCTTTTTCCGTTCCTATCGCCTCTGCGCGTCGAATTGTTTCACGATATCGGGTATAGCATTCGGTTCGACGGGCACTTTCTCTAGAAGCTCGTTCAGACTCTTCACGTAGGTTAGTTTTCGGAAAAATTTTGAACTGAAAAAAAAAATATTACTTTAGAAGCACGTTCAAAGAGATCCTGTAACCAATAATTCTTACTATTTTCATTATTAATATTATAAATGCGAAAGTGTTTGTTGGTTTGTTCTTCAATCACGCAGCAGCGGATTGATCGCGAAAACATTCACCTGCGTCAAGACCACAGGCCATCTGCGTCAAGACCACAGGCCATCTGCATCAAGGCCAAGAGGCCATCTACGTCAAGACAAAGAGACCATCTGCGTCAAGACCAAGAGGCCACTTACGTCAAGGCCACAGGCCATCTGCCTCAAGACCAAGAGGCCAACAGCATCCAGGCTTTTAGGCCAAGTCGCCAAGTTTAGAAGTATGGCTGATGTTCCTCACCTGACAAATGGCTTGGTGATGATGACGAAAGACTTTAGCCAGAAGGTGGGATGGACCAGGTACAAGTGTTTCAGACTTTTTCTTAACCTGTAAAATAGATATAAGGGGCATTAAAGGAGGTGGGTTGATAAGGCAACAAAATCCGCCCCTCATACACTCGAAAAAAAAAGTTCCAGATTTCGACAAATTGTAAATGTATTTATATACTTGAAGATATAAACTTTATTCTAATATAAAGTTTAGGTGATAAAAAAAATAGTAAGTCACAGAAAATATTACCCAAAAAGAGAGTGTTTCTTTTACTTTTCTTACATTTTCATACATTTTAGTCGTTTTTTAAGCTTTGATTTAATATTTTAGAATGAGGCGCTCCATGAACCATGGTAAACGTAACTGATAATGATGCTCCTTTTTATAAGCTTTTATATGAGTATTAATTTATTTTGGTTCATGGAGCGCCTCATTCTAAAATATTAAATCAAAGCTTAAAAAACGACTAAAATGTATGAAAATGTAAGAAAAGTAAAAGAAACACTCTCTTTTTGGGTAATATTTTCTGTGACTTACTATTTTTTTTATCACCTAAACTTTATATTAAAATAAAGTTTATATCTTCAAGTATATAAATACATTTACAATTTGTCGGAATCTGGAACTTTTTTTTTCGAGTGTATGAGGGGCGGATTTTGGGCCTTATCAACCCACCTCCTTTTTTCTATCCTTCAGTCTCGTCAGGGATCGTCTAACAATCAGAACAATCGATTGAACTATCGATTATTGATTTATACAAAAAACAATCGAACAAAAAATCGAGAAAAAATCCAAGTACGAAAGAAATCGAATATTTAGTATGGATAATATTATACAGACTTTTTATCCTCTTAGCGGTTGAATTTTCAAAAATTCTTCATAGCGGATGCCTACGTCATATTGGCTATCTGTACGCCTCAACCTGACAAATCAGTCATCTTTTCCTTTTATATATTAAGATGATATTTTGTCTGGTGGGAGGCTTTGGCTTGGCTAGTTACCACCCTACCGTCAAAGACGTGCCGCCAACCGATTCAGCGTTCCGGCACGATGGCGTGTAGAAACCGATTAGGGGTATGGGTTGAGTTTACTACTTGAGGTTACTGCTATACCCCTTCTAAGTTAGCCCGTTACCATCTTAGACTGCATCGTCACTTACCATCAAGTGAGATCGCAGTCAAGGGCTATCTTGTCATCGAACAAAAAAAATGAACAATCGGAATAAAATCGATTTTCTTTTCGATTGTTCATTCAATCGAAAATAAAATCGAACAGTTCGATTGTGTTTCGAATGAATTGCCCCGTCTCACCTCCTATCGACTAGTTTGTAGCACTCATGGAGCCAGGCAAAGGACGGCATCCGGCGCCTGCCCGCGCTGCCGTGCAGGTACACCAGGACGTACTCGTCCGTCACCAGACGCTCCAGGCTCCACATCACGTATCTGTAATTAGGTAATATTTCTTAGCGACGTAATATTTCTTAGTGACGTAATATTTCTTAGTGACGTAATATTTCTTAGTGACGTAATATTTTGTAGTGACGTAATATTTCTTAGAGACGCAATATTCCGTAGAGACGTAATATTTCATAGTGACGTAATATTTCTTAGAGACGTAATATTTTGTAGTGACGTAATATTTCTTAGACACGTAATAATATATTCCGTAGAGACGTAATATTTCTTAGAGAGGTAATATTTGTCGGAGAACTCACAGGAACAGATTGTCCATGACGTATCTGTAGTCCGGGCGCGCGTTGTCCGGCAGGTGGCACGCGCTGAACACGATGAGCGCGGCGCCGTCCGGGGAATACCCGCCGTGGGACACCACGCGCTTGAAGGGCTCGATCACCTGTCACATATAAAACTCATTCATGTACCAATTCTGTTCGATGCAGAAATGAGTTCTCGTTCATGTAGAAATGAGTTATCGTTCATGTTAGAAATGACTTTACACTCATGCAGAAATGAGTTTTCACTCATGTAAAAACGAGTTGTCACTCATGTAGAAATGATTTATCAGTCATGTAGAAACGAGTTCTAACTCACACAGAAATAAATTGTCACTCATAAAGAAACGAGTTCTCATTCCTGTAGAAATGAGTTCTCACTCATAAAAGTCGAGTTCACATTCGTACAAAAAACGAGTTCACATTCGTACAAAAAACGAGTTCTCATTCATGAGGAAACGGGTTTTCACTCATACATAAACGAGTTTTCACTCATACATTAACGAGTTTTCACTCATACATAAACGAGTTTATACTATTACTACTTGACTTATGAGTTTTTACTCATATGAAAATAAGTGGTCACCCATGTAGAAATGAGTCATCCGCCGCGGAATATTGCGGAATAGGTTTGCGGACTAGTTGACGGTTTTCGTGTATTTGCACCTTCATATCGCAAGTGATTCGTGCGCCGCTGTGCTGCACCGGGACGGAGAGCCAGGAGCGCTCGTCGCGGAATTCGTCCGCCGCGGAATACTGCGGAATTGGATCGCTGCACTCGCTCGCTGTGTTCGTTGATTTCGATCTGCAATAAACAATTTTAAGGGTGTATTATCCTTACTAATTTTATAAATGCAAGTGTGTTTGTCCTTCAATAACTAGTTGAATACTACAAACTAGTCGATAGGAGGTGAGACGGGGCAATTCATTGGAAACACAATCGAATTATTCGAATTTTTTTTGATTGAATGAACAATCGAAAAGAAAATCGATTTTATTCGATTGTTCATCTTCTTCTAAATATATAAAGGAAAAGGTGACTGATTTATCAACGCACAATCAAAAAAGTTTGATTCTCTCTTGCCTTGAAGGTACTTGCCTTGAGGCAAGAGTGAATAGGCATCTTATAGGCAAGCGCGCTCCAAACTAGACCTCATCAGTGCTATCCAGTACTGATTGTCGTCAAGCGTAAGCCTATTTCGGATAAAATAAAAGCGAGAATGAGGTCTAGAGAGTTCAGCCTAGGAGAAACCTCACCGTTTGGTGTTGTCTTCTTCGCTGGGAGGCTCACGCGCGGAAAGAGGTGGTGGCTCGTCCTCCGACTCCATGGAGCAGCCGCTAAGGCTCTCCAGGCTGCAGCAGTCGTCGTCATCTTCCGGAGGCTGCGAGTTACAGGCACGAGAGTTATATACTCACAAAACAAGCGAAAAAATTGTTCCGAACGACGAAGAGAAGGCATCGTACGAATCTGCACCGCTACGTTGTCGAAATTCCACGATCTCGCACCAAGCGCTTTGCTTCCTCATTTCTAATACGCACCGCAAAAATTTGGAATGCCCTTCCGGCTTCCGTTTTTCCAACTAACTATAATGTGGGTGTCTTTAAATCAAGAGTGAATAGGCATCTTCTAGGCAAGCGCGCACCATCTTAGGCTGCATCTTCACTTACCATCAGGTGAGATCGCAGTCAAGCGCTGGTCTATATATTTAAAAAAAAAGAGTATAGTAGAGTACTTCATTGTTAAATTACATGACAAATTACGACAAATATCGCCATTACGCCTTCATTTACCGCACGCTTGTAACATATCCACCTATTTTTATACATATACTATATCATAGATCATAGCCATTACCTATTTTTTTTTCTGTTTGGCATCACTTCACGGGCCACTTTCACCAATTTTTTTTTTGTTTGTTATTGTAAGGAGAAGGTTCTTACGGAAAGAAAAGTCGAGAAAATTGCAAAGAGAATGTAATCACTCCGAAAATTGCGCAGAAAATTGGATAATTTCAGAAAACTTAACAATTGTTTTAACTTCGTTTGTTTGACAGTTCATGAGTGAAATCTGACAGCGAACGTGAATCAAACACTAAACAATAACGGGTTCACCGTTTCCGAGAACATCAACCGTTTGTTGGTTCATTAGTTTATTGGTTGGACCTTCAATCACGCAGCAAAGCATTGATTCAGCATGAGTATAGTTGAGGACTTGGAAAAAAACATAAGATACCTCTTATACCTGAAAAGTAGAGGGTTCCCGCAGGAGTTTTAAAAACCTCCCCTCACGCGGACGAAGTCGCGGGCAGAAGCTTGTTATTTATAGATCCAGAAGTTTTATAACAATGAATTCCTAATTTAACGTAATAAACGTTCGGAAAGTGAAATGATTTAGAGACGGTCCACTTTGGGTTTATTCTTGTACCCTATACCGTGAAAAGCGAAGAATACAAAGAGATCATTAAAAATAAAATCAATTAGAAAATCATAATAAATAAATTGCTAAAATAAAAATGTAATTTCAAATTTTTCGGTACTGCTTGCAACACTTAATATCAGAATACCTATCAACCATAGAGAAGGCGGTAGACCGGTAGACGCGGTTCTACGTCAAATGTCATTTCTGAGTTATTTGACAAGTGACACGCTATTTTTTGTTTACCGATTTCCGAGATTTGTCGTGGTGATTTGAACTCGTGAATGCGTTTCTTGTGTTTCTTGTGGATTTTCTCTGGTGATTTGGCGTTTTTATTTGGACTTTCGATCTTTTGCTACTTGTTTGACTCGGCTTTCGTTCACGGAATTAAAGATTTGCGAGTGATTGGGATTTCGTTGATATTGGACATTGTAGATCACATTTAGAATTAGCCGGTAGGTAAGTTAAAACGTGTTTTTTAAAGTTATTAAACGAATTTGAATGATATGTTTCGATCTGTAATCTCATAATAATAATTTCATAAATACGCATAGTTCATAATGCTTGCAAAATCATAATATACGTAATGTTCTTTCAGTTTACATATTAACAAGATGGATTGTTTAAAATGTGCTGCTGTGATAGAAAAAACTGAACAATATTACCTTGTTGGGGATATGGGGCCCGAAATCATAACAATTCTTGAAAATCAAGGTCTAATGGTAAGAACATGTATACTAAAAATCACATCACTTGGCTTTATCTGATCCGAACAAAAAATTCAAAATTCAAAATTATTTATTTCATGTAGGCCAACTTGTAGCTCTTATGACAAGTTATGACTCTACCACCAGTTCAGAATGCAGATTCTGCTGAGAAGAGCCGGCAAGAAACTCTGCAGTTGCCGTTTTCATAACATAATATTACAATATTAATTTAATAGCTACATAATATTACAATATAATAACTTATTAAACTATCTTGTGGGTAGCTGGATGCCAAGCCGATTGATTCCATGCAACATTGAGAAAGTCACTTGTAATAACCACAACTTAACAAATGTTTCGTTACGCATTGTTTAAATCTGTGCAATGGGAAAACCAGTAATTCCTTCGGGATCATATTTAAGCGTATACTCAACCCCACAAAGGATTAAAGGACAGTTTATTAAAATAAGATTGTATTGTTTTAGCTGGACGAAAACGGAGCACTATGTGCACAGTGTTTTGCACAGATTATGGAAGAATTAACCGTAAATCCAGATCAGCAAAATGATCCCCTATGCCCCAGTTCAAATACTACAAGTATATTATGTGTTTGGTGTCAAAGGAGGCTGGGTACAGGACGTTGTCACTCAGTTTCTGAGGGACCTGAGAGACATTTTATCTCTGAGAAAATATCTCCAAGACAAGTTAGTATTTACATTTATTTTTAGATTTACTAATTTCCAATTTAAGCCTCAATAGCCCAACGGTTAAAGGTGCGGACTGAAAACTGAAAGGTCACAGTTTCCAACCCCACCCGATGCACTATTGTCATACCCACTTCTAGCGCAAGCTTTCCGCTCATTTGGAGGGGATAGGAGGATATTAGTCAACTTCGGCTTGGCTAATCTAAATATATAAAAGGCAAAGGTGACTGACTGACTGATCTATCAACGCACAGCCCTAGCCACTCTACTACTCTCTAGCACTGGACGGATCGGGCTGAAATTTGGCATCCAGACAGCTATTATGACATAGGTATCCGTTAAGAAAGGATTTTTGAAAATTCAACCCCTAAGGGGGTAAAATAGGGGTTTAAAAAATCGAATTTAACGTGAGCGAAGCCGCAAGCAAAAGCTAGTATTCTATAAAAAAAATTCTGAATATTCTTTATTTGGGGTTTAATTAAAGAAATGCATCATGTTATGTCTAATAAAGTATTATATTGTTACAGATACCCGAAGGTGCTGTGGCGTGTCATCTTTGTTGGACAGAAGCCCAACAAAAATTACGTAAGCAAGGAGTTTCGTACCTGCCATCTCCTAATAAAATTGTGTGTGTATGGTGTCTCCGGTCACTGGGCAACAGACGTAGACACACACTACCAGAAGGTCCAGAACGAAACGAAATTATGGCTAGAATTCATCCTAGAGAGGTACTAGTTTTTGTGTTTTTAAAAATATGATATTATATTCAAAATGTATAAAGCTCGATTTTCCATGTTACATCACATTGTACCTGCATTTTGGTGAATAAATAATTTATCTATCTAAAGTACTACTATATAATAGTCTACCTCAAAAGATTGTTACTGAAAAGTCATTTGTAACTTTAAAAAATTTAGAATGCATTTTCAAAATACTTGTGACTAGGAATTAGTCTTTTTTAATATTATGAGTCACCATTTTTGTTTTTTCATATTATTGCACTTTTTATATTAGTTTTATAGACTTAAGTCTATTAAGTTCTCTATATTGAGCAAAGTGTTCTTTGAGAATGCATTCTTTAAACCTAAACCTAAAGTCAAACATATCTTTTTTTTTAAATCCAGCAGTTAGAATTTTTTTTTTGTTTTGAATAGATATTTGAAATAATAAACAATATTCTTATAATCCTCTACAGATTCCGTCTGGTGGCTGTGTCTGTTATGCATGCTGGGTAGCAGCCTGTAGAAATGTAAAAAAGGCTGCTAATGCTGAGGACGGACAAGATGAACGGCCTGCACATCAACATTACGGAAAAGACTGTGTGTGGTGTAGAACGTCCTTATTTCAAAGGCAAGTTCGTATTCTACGCGAAGGCCCTGAGAGAGATGTCGTGGCACAACAGATTCATCCCAACGAGGTAATTACATATTAAAATTCAAAATTATTTATTTATAACCAACTTGTAGCTCTTATGACACGTCGAGATTCTACCACCGGTTTTGCATGCAGATTCTGCTGAGAAGAGCCGGCAAGAAACTCAGCAGTTGCTCTTTTCATAACAAAATATTACAATCTTGTGGGTAGCTGAATGCCAAGCTGATTGATTCCATGCAACTTTGTCATTAACTTTGTAATAACCACCACTTAACAAATGTTTTTTTACGCATTGTTTAAATCTGTGCAACGGGAAATCCAGTAATTCCTTCAGGATTATGTTGTTTTGTATATTTTATTCTAGCATTAAAATACATAATTATTTTAACGGTAATGAGTTTAGCAGTTGGTTTGTTAGTAAAAGATCATTGAAATTAAAAAGAAAATGCATTTATGAAAAGTACTTATGTAGTTTTTTTTAACATGTTTCTAACAAATATTTTCTGTTTCAGATGCCCGAACATGCCCTCTTGTGCGTCGAATGCTGGGCTCGGGCGCAAGAACGTGTGCAAATTGTTCAAGGAAATCAGTCAGTCAGTCAGCCAGCGCAGTCCAGACCACCAAATCCCACGATAAGCCTGGCCGATGACTACAGACATACACCTAATATTAGCAGCCATTGTTTCGTACCATCGTGCACTAACACAGAGCGTCTCCGGGTGCCAGACTATATAAGAAAAAGGATTTTACAGTCACAGAAAATATTTGTCCCAGAGAATGGCAGAATTTGTGCCGAGCACAAAGGTGCTGATGATTGGGAATTTTTAAATGAATTCGAATTTTCAAGCAGTTTCACCGCTGCCGAAATAAAATCGATGTTACATCTCAGCTTAAGATAAGCAAGAGTCAATATGTTGGACTTTGAAAGAGTAAATGACGTGGATGAGAATTTGCTTTTTTTTTTTTTTTTTTGCCAAATTTGAGTACAGCAGAGGTACAAAGGTGGTATAGTACATATTAGTCTCACACTTTACAATGTGCAAAATTGCAGTCAAAATTATAATGGCAATTGATGTCAATGGCAAAATGTCATAATTAATTACAAGATAAAAATAAAAATGTCAGATCAATAATTAAGTAGTCGGTAAAAATACAACAGCTATGTCAAATTATTTAGAAAGTCGTTAACATTATAAAAACAATGATCAATTAGTAAGTCAAACAATTTTCTTTTAAACTTAGATACTGGTAGACTTATATATATTTTTAGCGCGCAAACGGGCAGGCGGGTCACCTGATGCTAAGTGATTACCGCCGCCCATGAACATTTGTAAATTATTTTAATATTTTGAATTTCAAAAAAATAAGAGCGAGAGAGATTGTGACTTAATGCTCTGTCGCTTTGTTGGCCGCTGTGTTGTTTCGAGACCGCAGCATCCACAAAACATTACTCTCTAACGAGAGAATTCTCTCATCGTCGATTTTGAATTATGTCACTCTTGTCGCAAATGAGCGATTTGTGCCTCAATACTTGGGACTAAATCAAGTAACGAGAGATTACCTGATAAGGAGGAATTTATTAATACCTGAAAGTCTATTTGATAACAGAGAAGAGAGGAAGCCAATTATCATCTGTGATGGAACATATATCTACATTCAAAAGTCCTCTAATTATTTATTATTTATTTGAAAAAAAAAAAAAAAAAACATACAGCCTGAACAAACATCCCGGCAATTGAGTATTTTCAGCGAATGAATATAATATTTTACTGTTATCGAAATGTGGATATTCGTTAATTAGAATTGAAAATGTAACATGTAAGAATAACTTTTGTAAAAACAGAAAATAAATACAGAACGTCTGTAAATAAAAAATCTTTCATTTAGCACCTCGTCAGTTTTATTAGCTATTGTCATCAGTCACTGTGATAGGTACTTAAACTACCTATTCAGTGTGTTTACAGTCGAGATGACGTCATCTAAAATGTTTCGTCAATTTAAAATGAAAAATTTAAATGCATTGTTTTGGCACTTAACGATTGAATAAAATTTTAATAAATTTTCTAGTAGTAAATTATCACATCAGGATTAAATTCAGACACTTTTGAAAAAAGAGTAAAATACCCTACTTTTTGAGCGTCTCCTTTGTTGTTTTTTGTATTAATGGTCACCGTAACATTAGGTAAGGTAGGCGAAGTTCTAACAAACACTTCTCACGCCATAACAATCGCGTTATACAAGGAAACGTTATGGGAAACATGCTTTTTCCACGTATTCACTCAGTTTTTACCTAATTACCCGCTATAATTGAAATCTAGGCGAACCGGTGCAGTCATTGGCCAGTTAAGCTACCGTCAGATTATTATTTGTAAAATTGTTTGTTTATAGCCTCAATAGCCCAACGGTTAAAGGTGCGGACTGTAAACTGAAAGGTCGCAGGTTCGAGCCTCACCCGTTGCACTATTGTCGTACCCACTCTTAGCACAAGCTTTTCGCTTGCCACCAGGCAGGACTATTTTTTTTTTCGGTTTGGTCCTGATAAGTTCCCGCTGCGCCCCTAGTGCTCGTTTGCCCACATCAGTTCTAGTTCTTTAAAAAAATAGATTTTTCTTCCAAAATATTAGATGACTAGCTTTAACCCGCGGCTTCGCTCACGTTAGGTTCGATTTTTTAAACTCCTATTTTACCTCCTTCGGGGTTGAATTTTGAAAAATCCTTTTTTAGCGTCATCATAGCTACCTGTATGCCAAATTTTATCTCGATCGGTCCAGTGGTTAGAGCTGTGCGTTGATAGATCAGTCAGTCAGTCAGTCAACTTTGCCTTTTATATATTAAAAAAATTTGTCCACCAACACCCAAGGTCCTCAGGCTTTATTTTATCACCCTGAATGAAATAAAGTAGGCCTATACATATAAAAAAAAATACAAGGGCGCAGTTATAGAAGCTCGCACAGGGCGCAGTTATAGAAACTCGTACAGGGCGCAGAAAAGGCTATTTACGCCACTGCGGAACCCTAAAATGCCTCAAAATCGAGTGACATTTCCATGTCGATGACGCAATAAGCTCAAGGTGTTGTATAGGTCACGTTTTAACGATGTTTTTGCACAGAACTTGTATTTAAAATGCAGTTTCGAATGATGTCAGTATTACGAATAATAAGATGTTTTTTATTGAAAATGATTTTATGATCTTGACGACCTCCCTGGCGCAGTGGTGAGCACTGTCTTATAACTGGAAGGTCTCGGGTTGGTTTCCCGGTGGGGGCAATTTGGGAATTTATAATTTCTAAATAGTCTCTGGTCTGGTCTGGTGGGAGGCTTGGGCCGTGACTAGTTACCACCCTACTGTCAAAGACGACGTTCCGGCACGATGGCGTGTAGAAACCGATTAGGGGTATGGGTTGAATTTACACTGCTATACCCCTTCCAAGTTAGCGCGATACCATTTTAGACTGCATCGTTACTTACCATCAGGTGAGACCGCAATCAAGGGCTATCTTGTCATCGAATAAAAAAAAACTTGACCCGTACCGATGTAATAAATTACAGTTGCGAAAAAAGTAGGCGGTCAGTAGCAATCTTTCAATTCTTCTCGCGGATCCTGTAAATTGTAAAAATTCAATCCCGCAAAAGTGGGATCCGCAGTTTACGGGATTGGACTTCCCACTCGTATCGTACAACAATGATGATATTATGATGTATTATGTTTTATTGTTATTTTTTATCATGTTATACCCATGTATTTCTCATAGTTCCATTATATCTATGAACATATTTTGCAATTATTGTGTGATTTGTTTGGCCTTATTGATTGTATACTAACGAGATGTAACGCTGTTGATTACTAATACCTTATTATTATTATAAATTCGAATGTTTGTATGTATGGAGGTTGGTTACTCTTTCACGTAAAACTACTGAACCGATTTGGCTGAAATTTGGTGGGGAGGTAGCTTAGAACCAGGAGACGGACATAGGATACTTTTTATCCCGTTCCCGTGGGACGTGACATAAAACGGGGTATAACAACGTTTGTATGGAACGGCTTTATGATATCTCGAGTACGGATTGACCGATTTCGATAAACTTTTTATATATGTAATAGCATAATTGAGGGCAAGAAGAGCCTTTTACCCCAGAAAAACAGTAACCTAACTCACGCAAACTCAGTAAATAAATAAATGAATGACGATGATGACACTCACCGGTAGCACTTTTCTCCTTGGCGTGGTGTTTCTGTGCGGCGTGTGGCGGAGCGCCACGGAGCCCGTGTACGGGTCGAGCAGCGCCTGGTACAGCGACTTGTCTTCCTGCGTCGACGACGAGACCACGTCCGGGGACGCCAGATCCTACAGTTATGTACGTTTAAGCCTCAATAGCCCAACGGTTAAGGTGCAGATTCAAAACTGAAAGGATCACAGTTTCGAGCCCCACCCGTTGCACTATTGTCATACCCACTCCTAGGACAAGCTTACCGCTTAATATAGGTCAAGTGATAAGTGATGCTTTTAAGAAATTCTTATCCTGAAATCTAGACTGCACTTTCACTTTGCTCAGACTCAAGACAGAGTTAAAATGAGACAGATTTATGTCAGAGCATATTTGTGTCTCGTATCAACAGTATCTTACGTCAGAGCAAAGTCTTAGCACGCCCTTATAGATCTCAGTATAAATTTAAGGGACACTTACATTGCTCACTCCAATGTTGCTAGACATTTCTATGGGCAGCTCGAAGTTAGGCACCGCACGAACGTGTGTAGGAGACTCGCACCACTCTATTGCCTGCCCACAAATAATAGTTTGCTCAAAAATGGGCTAGCTTTCCGAAACACACTTGGCTAGCGTGATGGACTATGGCCTAAATACTACTCATTCAAGAGACTTGACAACAATGGGTTCAGATCAACGGTGTGATTTAAATTAGAGGCCATTTTACTATCACTAAAGAAACCACCACCATTTTACCATCAGGAAAGAACAAGATTACAACCCTCAAAAATTAGAAAATACAATTTTTTTTATTTGATGACAAGATAGTTCGCAGTCAAGGACTGCGATCTCACTTGATGGTAAGTGACGATGCCATCTAAGATGGTAGCGCGCTAACTTGGAAGGGGTATGGCAGTGTATATTCAACCTATACCCGTAACCGGTTTCTACACGCCATCGTACTGGAACGCTAAACGCTTGGCAGCACCTTTTTAACGGCAGGGTGGTAACTAGCCACGGCTAAATGCAGAAAGAGTTCCAATCAATACTTACAGAATGAAATTCCTGTGGCTCGGAAACATCCAAACTTAACTTTTGACTAGATACTTTACTTTCGTCTTCTTTTATGGCACATTCATCTTTCGTATCAGGATTAAGGTTCAAATTCCCTTTAAGAACACTTTTAGGAGGTGTGTCCATTAACGTCAGTTTAGCGACTATCTTTCTCCTTACCCTAGTGACATCTGGGCATACATTTAAGGAAGCACTTAAAAGTTGACTATCCGCTGTAGTGAAGTTCTCAGTGAAATATAAATTATTTTTCGATGTATTCCGTTGTGGTGAATAAAACTCGTATCCATTGGTGACTCTCTCATCTTCTACGCTTGATAAGCTTAAATCCTCCTCAATTTTTGGTGCTTTTTTCGGGACGACATCAGGAAAATTACCGTCTGGACTCGTTAAACCCTTTAACGGGTGGTCTGTTGTTGACGTTAACGTTGAACTTAATCTGGGCGTACTGAAAACTAGATTTTTCGGCCTGTTGTCCGGTGAATTGAGGGTTAGTGTTGACATTCGTGATATTAAACTATCGTTTAGACCCGTTTTATCAATATTACTATCAGTCTCTGGCATGGATAGTCTTAGGACATTTGGGTTTTGGAGTCTTAGCACATCGGTTTCCCGTTCATCAGAATCTGAGAGCGTGGAATTTGGGGTATCTTGGGTTGACTGAATTGATTCGGAGCCCGTGTCCATTTTCTCATCCGAGGACGTGGAACTGAGGAGATCGTCTTCACTGGCTGGAAGTCGCGGTGTGTGGAAGCTACTAGAACAAACATTTTTTTATCTAAGCTAAACATTACCAATATTTTCCTCTCCCTGCACTAGGGAATAAATCCTGCAACTGCGGGAGCCCACCTTTGTGGAATCCCGCACGAATTTTGCTGATCGATAATACGGGACTCGCGGGACTGGGAGATTGCGGCTCACGACTACCAATTTCGTGCCACAACTTTCGTTTAAAAACATCTTTGCTGTCATGCTGTTGCGGTCGTTCGCTTATGGGTAAGCCCTTTGGGCATCTTCACACAACTTTTGCTCATTTTATTTAAGTAAACTAGGATTTCTTTTGTTTGTAAAACTGTAAACTTTAGAAATTGAAATTTTTTGCAACTGGAGCAGAAGGTACAGTTACTTTTTATCTCCTTATACCTACATAGTTATTAGTTTATTTTATTAAAAGTAACAATAAAACTACTACAACACTACTATAAACTACTAATTTACATTACATTTTTATTATCTTGGTAAATCACTTTACAAAGATAATAAAGTTTAAGTAGAGTTATATTTTTAATTAATGAATTCTGGATAAAAATATTATTGAATACAAAAATTATTATAATTGTTTAAAGTCCCGCAAGTCCCGCGTGATTAATGATCTGTCTAGAGAGTATGCAAGATTGATTTTTCAATGTGGGATTGGATTCCCTATCTTTAACCGCTGGGCTATTGAGGCAATTGTTGAAGTGATAACTTCCTATATACCCCTATATATATCTCCCTATATACACTGTAGTCTTTGATAACTTCTTTAGGCGAGCATTTATTTAGCTAGGAGATTTTAGTAGTAGAAAATGTAATGGGTTTGTGTCACTGACATACTAATGTATATCTGTAGCTATGACGTGTTTTCACTTCTGCCACAGGACACTTTTCAAATACTTAATTTAAGGTGTGATACCTTAAATTAAAAGTGTTTGAAACAAAATA
Source organism: Hipparchia sbordonii (assembly GCA_038048805.1). Taxonomy (NCBI): domain Eukaryota; kingdom Metazoa; phylum Arthropoda; class Insecta; order Lepidoptera; family Nymphalidae; genus Hipparchia; species Hipparchia sbordonii. Next base: position 349,295 of record CM076118.1, on the reverse strand, counting down.
GTAGGCATCAACTATTATTTTTTTATTTAATTAAATACATATGTGTACTATTCATAATTTATTTTAGCACCTAACAATTACCAACAAAACGAATGAGATAATAACACTTTAATTTATTTTTTTATTATTGTATAAAAAGAGGGTGGGAAGAAAAACCTTACAATTTAACGTCGTACTTTCGTATCTAGTGCTCACAGAAAATTGCGCACGTTTCAATATATTACTAAAACCTAGGAAGCACCACTTTAACACTAATTATTTGACTATAATTAAAAATATTAGGTAAAATATGTAAACAAATTTCGATAGCATTTGAATCCACTTACTTCATTTGTGTTCGCTTATATATCTAGAATCTACACTTATTCACACTAATCAGCTAAACTGAACACAAATTCGTATAAATGCTTAGCTAAATGCATTAAAATAATCGTTTTACTACTATACAATTTCGTAATTTAGACACAGTAGAATTTCACTCCCTTTTCGACATTTGATTTTTGATTGACGGAATCGGAAATATAAACATTTACTGGGTGCGTCATGGTAGGTAGGAAAATGGAGGCGTTCAAAATAAATAAACTTGGTCTATAGTTCTACGAATAATTTTGTCTGATCAATTTTGTCTATGTCTGTGGACCACAGAACTTAAGAACATTATACCTAGGTAGGTACCTAAGGTAATTTAATAATTTTTAACACAATAATTATTTTAAAGCAATGTTTATGTTAATTAGGTACGTATGTATCAATTATTATACATACACGATAGGTACTAGTTTACAACACAAAATTTTTTTTCCTCTGAGACTTTACACGACACGATAAAATTTAGGTATAACTAGGGTGTAACCTATTTCATTTGAAATAAAAATGATTAAAAAAAATATTACTGATTGACATTTGCAGACTTTTTGCAGATCACATCACACTAATATTTCCATGAACATACATTTTGGCAAGGATTTTTAGTTTATATTATGAAATATTAGCAAAATTATCAAAATATAGTAGCTTACCAGCTTCATATTGAAACCATATCAGTGTAGGTAGGTTTAAAACAAAGGCTTTGTTTTACACGTACTATTGGACTGTCTTCCTTACTTTTCCGAGAAAGTAAAGTTGGGTAAACAGTTGGCACAATGGACATGTTCTAAGAATTTATATTTCGCTCCAAAACAGAAATTGTAAGTCTTTTCTGCATTTTGTAGTGAACATTTCATAAGACACGTTTCGTTATTCTGTGCAGGTTGTACTAAATTATAACTTTGTAAGTAATAGTAAATTTTTATTCAGTATTTATTTAATACACAGACTAAAGAAAAATATGGATGGAACTGACTTCACTTTTTAACCGATTATTGTGTGATCTAAAGTATTCCTTATTTTATTATGCTAATGCATTGTAATACCATTATGAATAATATATGTGAAAGTGTGTTTGTCTGTCTGTTCACTTCCAAACGCTCAATCTTGATATTTTGTAATTTGAAAAATCAAAAAAAATATATATATATACGCAATATTTAATGGTACGTTCCCTTTATCTTTAAGGAATAATATAATTTAATTGTTATTTTTTTTCCTCCAACTAAAGCTATAATACTACCTGGAGTGAAATCATCATTACAACAACGTCGTGGGACCCAAAAAGGACTCAAATCCAAACTTTTTTCAAATCATGTTTCTTTTTTTATTTTACCACATCTATCTATATCTATATAGCGGGTAAACTGACAGAGCTAATTTCTAACTAAAACTAAACTATATTTGGTCCAGTAAACGTGGGAAGACATTTGTTATTCAAACAAAATGCGGAAATCCTTAAAATTGACATAATATTTTAGTTTTTTCCGATCGATTTGCATTAATGTGGGTCATGTTTTCAAAATAGTGAGGTGTATTTCTAGACAGGAATAATCGAATACGTTTCAGTGGGGCGTTGACTTCCCTTTTAGTAACATCTTGGGGAAAAATAATAGCTAAAGATGCAGTTCTGTTATGTATTATTTTCATTCTTCTTGAGTTTCCCTTCTTCAATAATCGCGGAAGATGTGAGCTGTGAGTATTTATATTTTCTAATGTTTTTAGTGCAACTGTTTTTAGGTATTTTGAGAAAAAAATGCGAATTTTTATAACAATGGCGTAATTTCTCATTAAAAATACTACTTAAAAAGTACTTTAAGTAGTTAAGTGTGTTTAGTAAAACACACTTAAGGCCCAAGACACGGAGCTGCCCACGAAATTCAAATTTAATTTGGTTTTTCGCCATTTATAAACGAATACGACAAGGTAGGCGTATGGTATTCAAATTGCGATAATGGCAGTATCATCTTCACAGGTTTATATACTAATCTTTACGTAAAAGTATCCAGTTTAAGAAATTAATCAAAATAATGACTAATTTGTGAGTAGCTCACGTCAAACTCATTATTTTGACTAATTTCTTGAACTGGATACTTTCACGTTAAGATTAGTATATAAACCTGTGAAGATGATACTGCTATTGGCGCAATTTGAATATCATAAGCCTACTTCATCGTATTAGTTTACAAATTGCGAAAAACCAAATTAAATTTGAATTTCGCGGGCAGACCCGTCTCTTGGGCCTTAATCCTTCTAATTTACTGATTATTTAGTAGTAGAAATAAAAGAAAATTCAATAGAACAATTTTATTTTAGAGTTGTATTAATTTTTTTCTTAATTGTCTTAAAAGGTAAACAAATAGCAGAAAACGCAGTTTCAGAGAAACGCGTAAACGTCAAACGTGGCCGGGCGCTTACGCCTTTTGCGAGGAACAACTTATTTACCTTTTAAGACAGCTAATAAAAAAAAATTAATGATTTTTTTATATCCTGTTTAAACTGATTTATTTAGAAAATAAATAAATGGTGTATGGATATGTTTATAAATTTTCGCAGATCAGGCGTGTGTAGACAAATATTCAAGAAAGGGATACCAACCGTGGCAAGAATGGTCTGACCATTACACTTGCCACAGATATAGATGCGAAATTCGTGATGGAAAATATTTTATTGCAGCTGTTGGGTAAAGTTGTTTTGATTTCGCCATAAGACTTGTCTCCTTTCTTGTTATTTATCAATCAATAGACTATTGGACCAAAGTCTCTCTCCATCCATATGCCACTCGTATCCATACATCGTCATCGATACTTAAGGAAATGATCTAATTAGTCAAATTTTTTAATGAGTATATTTAATAATGCTGTTAAATCACGATATGTTCTTAAATTTTTATTACTTTTACAGTTGTCGAAAACCTAAAATTCCAGAAAATGCTTTAGAGTGTCACGAATATATTGAGGACGAGAATGTTGGTATGTATGGTTAACAAAATCGCTCGTTGCCTGAAACACTGTTTTATCATAAAAATCCCGATTTTCCTAAAATGTTTCGAAAGATTTCTGAATTTTCAAAATCTTACTTATGGTTTTATAGTAGATTCCTGTGTCTACTTATCAAATAACGTAATTTTCATAGAGCATGAAATAGTGTTATGTTGTTTTTCACATCTATAGTCCACTGTTATTTAATATATAAAACATTGTTTTTACCAAAGCGAGCGAAGGATTGTTTGATCAAAATGGGACATTCACAAATATTTTTGAGCTGACAGTAGAAATAAATTACATATTTTAGAGTTCCCAACGTGTTGCGCTCGTCTTAGATGTGTGGTGGAAGTGAACGGTGAACGTATCGTACAAACCAGAGGTCAACCAGGGGAACTATTTCCAGACAAGTAAGGACTTCTCTAAATATTTTTAGGCCACCCTCAATTAGGTAATTATTTAATATACTTACTACATTCTTTTTCTTCTTTTCGTAACCTTTCTATGTACCAAGCCAACACTCCCCAATGTCAAGTAGATATACTATATTTTTAAATTATTTTTGTAATTATTTTTTGCCCAATCTAGTGGCTCTCCAAGTTTTTCTGTTGGCAGATTTTTTTATAGATAGTCAATTAAAAAGTTATAATAAACATCATTGTCATGCAATCATTCAAGTGCAGTTTTTTAAATGTTACAATAAAACTTATAGCTAAACTAATCTAATTACTATACAAATCATGTCCGCGTGAAATGGTGCCAAGACTACTGGCTACATTTCCGCGTTGGACAGCCAGGCTGAAGAGGCTACATTGCACAAAAAATGAGCTAGCCCTGCTGTCACCAGATGAGGCAATTAACCACGATGAAATGTCTTGTAATTTTTTTTTGTACTTAGATTTTGTTATGACTGTCTTTTATGTGAATAAAAAATTGCAGGCCCTGGAAAGGCCAACAGAACGAACCAAACCCGGCGGTAGTGGGAATGCAAGGTATCCAGCAGAACACAGTCAGCGGCGAGCCGCAGACGCAGTCCGCACCCGGAATTTTCAACAGCAGAGGCGCAGGCAAGCCAAGTAATTATTAGACGTTGGCAGGGTGGGCTTACTTTCATATTAAAGTAGACTTCTAACTGACTACGGCAAAGCCAAAGGGAGAAGTGTTCTATTGTAGCACTTAAGCTCCTGAGCCGATTTTAATGGACAAAGTATCAATAGATTCGTTATGATGAATCGGAATCGGGTGATACAACTTTCATTTTATACTAATAAAATTAATATAACGCATGTTGCATCCAATTTTTTTGTAGTCTGGCTAAAGTTTTTACGGGGCACGATTGCCCGGGGTTCTTTGCCAAGGATAAGCCGTTGGTCCCAAGTCCAACTCTGATAATAATAGTTAAACCTAAGTATCATAATACTGTACCCTTAGTTGAGATGGATGCAGAGGGGTCTCGGAGTACGCCACATTCTTATATCAAGAAAACCTCTAATATTTTCTGATTTTTGGGATGGGATCGTTACCATTAGCATGAGATGGACAACAAGTAATATTAGACTCAATTTTTTGAGTAAATGTCATAATTTAGTCCACCTTTTATACCATTGAGCTCAAAGTAAAAGGGGAGGGCTATTGGCCCCCTTCCTTTTTTTATAAAAGTTATTCTGAAATATTCGATAATTTTATTTACTTTAAGACCGATTTTTCAATTGCCAAATAACGTTTGAGGATTAATTTGACGTTTTGAGAATTTTTCTATTTTAAATCTGCCAAAATAGTGAAACACACTAAACTAAATTAAATTGATAAGTCTAAAACTATTTTTGTTCACAATATTCTTTGCGTAAACGAATAACAAGAATAGAGCATTTAGTTAAGAAGTTACTGTAAACAACTGAATCAACACCTGTCAAATTAATTCCTCAGTTAAGGTTGCCTTGGCTATTGAAAAATCAGTCCTTGACCAGTTTAAATAAACCGTCAATTTCATTAATATAGCGAACGATATTCCCGACAGCGGATGGCAACGATATTAGCGGACGGCGCTACGTCGACCCCTACCCCAGTCAGCAGATGCAGGATTCCCCCAGGAAGAAACGATCCACTATCTACCCCCTGTTTGACCGCGGCTCCATACGCGAGGCACGCGCTTACCCCCACCATGTCAAGATCAATGGCTATTCACCCGAAAGATATACGTCATATTTCCCTTACACTGTGAAAGCTATGTCCAATCCTAAATTACATATGAATATTTCCTAAATTACATACATACAAAATTATAAAAATTACTCAACTCGAACTAAAGAAAAAAGATGAACGGAAGCCAGAATGCAACACACCCAGATAAGCTATTTTCTGAAACTCCCTACTTCATTTTTGTGAAATGTTATTTTTAGCGAGTGTTCCCGTCTATGATTTTTCTTTAGTTTGAGAAGCTTGGTGACTATTAATTCAATTAAATACTATTCAGTATTAAATAAATCCATTTTTGTGTTAGTTTGTAGCTTTTATTTATTGTTGCTTTATTTACTTATTTTATTGTGTAATAAAAGTTTTTTTTAAATTATTGTTGAATATTTATTTCTTCTTGAGGTAACAATAGATTTTTATATCTTGGTCGTAATTTATTGTCTATCTTGTATTGGTTATCTGGTTATCTACTCTAAAATCTTGAAAATAAAAGTACCTATAGCGATATTGAGAACAATAAGTTGTTTCTAAAGAAACTTGGTACCTACTGAACAATTAAAATGATTTTGTTCTATGTTATTAACCTTTATTAAAGGGTATCTTTGTGTCAATTAATATTTTAGAAAAACTTAAATTGAACGCGTCCTACGGGTCGATTGCGAAAAATTAGCATCAATCATTGCATTAGCTGGCACTAGTCTCAATTGTGATGATTGGGTGAATTTAAGGCAATCTTGCTGCAGCAGTGCATTTTAAGCAATAGCGAGAGAGAATCGGACAATCAGAGTCTGATTGTCCGATTATCAGACATGATTGTAATCATTTCAATCAAATCGCGATTTAGACAATACGTGAACTGTTTCCGTCGGTCTAATGTCTATGGTAAAATGTCAGGTTTTGTGTACAATTTTGATGAATAAAGCAATCTAACTCTAAGGAAAAATGAGTGGAAATATATTATAAACTAATGAAAAAGTAATTACTACAGCTATTTTCGATGCTGATATATTTATTATCACAGCTGTATACTAAGCTCGATACTAGCATAAATCTAAAACTATCGCCCAGTGGTTTAAACAAACTTTCCCTAATATTTCCCTATCTTATCGTACTTTTTTTCAGAATACTTTGCGTTATCCAACACTCGCGTGAGATATAAACCAGCGTCTACGACTAGTAAACCTAAAGAAATGATTTGAATAATAGTAAGTGGCTTAAATCTTTATAAGTGGTGTCTTAACAAGTCGTCACCGACTGAACTAATAGCCCATCTTGAGCATAAGTTTCGGGCAAGGATCGTCACAGAACACGATCTTGCGCTGCTTGTATCCAGCAACTGTCAGCGACGTGCTTGAGATCATCCGTTCATCTAGAGGGGTTTGTCCAATGCTGTGTTTCCCAGGTTGTTATCCCGACTTCAAACTTCACTACAAAGTATATCAATTGTGCCTATAATTTAAGAGTTAGTTTGATTTCTTCAGGATCCCATCATCAGATTCTGATGACTGTAAGACCACCCGGGAAGTAAACCCTTTCAAACAAAAAAAAAACAATTTTCCAAATTGATCCAGAGGCCGTTCAAGTATAACGTAAGCAGATTTATTACAATTATTTACCCCCTCCCATCCCCCTTGTCAGCAAAAGTAAGTAAAGCTCTTAGCCCCTCCTCCCATGCTTACGTAAACATTTTTCAATTATAAATGTATTTTTTTCTTATATTATAATTTATTTTTATCATTATTTGCGGAAATCCCCGAAAATGGGTTTCGTTTTCAAGTATACACAATAGTGTACATAATATTTGAATGGCCCCCCCAGGCATTTTCAAGTAATCGAGGAACACACAAAAAATAAAAATAATAAGATTCCGACGAATTAAGAACCTCCTCCTTTTTTGAAGTCGGTGAAAAAGCTCTGGTTCTCTTATGAATGTCTTCATTTCTTGATTTGATCCAGCAGGGATAACTTTTAATAAGTATGGAGCCAGAAAAGCCATTTGCGTGTAGTATGCCAGACTGTGGCATGACGTTCACGAATGAGGACCACCTACATGTACACACAAAGAAACATGACATGGTGCTACAATTGGGGATGGGACAGAAGGCTGCTTATGTAGGTATGTGCAAATTTTGAGGTCCTTATGCATCACCTTGATTAGCCTAATACATTTATAAATACATATCAAAAATGCAGAGGCCGGCGGGATTCGAACCCACATCTCTCTGGGAATCGCTCCCGAGTGTGTTTACCGTTACACCACGGCCGAACCACACGTCAGCCACGAAATTAGTGATATGTATCTACTTTTTCAATCAGTTTTATAGCAACTGTTAGCGACATCTAGTAGCGACACATTACAATTGTCGATCTACTTTTTTCCCAAGACACCATATTATAAATCTATTAGGATATTTTCTTTAAGTGTAGGTTAACACTTCAATAAAAAATAAAAAATTGAAAGAGCAATGTGGCATCTATAATTTCTTAAGAGATCCATTGGCTGTATCTCATATGTCCATAATAGGTAGACAGCTGAAATTTCAGAGAATGTTGTTAAATAAAACAACAAATAATAAAAACAAAAATAAATGGGGCTCTACCAGAAATGTGTTTTTTTGTATGTGAGTCGGAATTGCTTTTGGCCAGTTATTTATGACAAATAGCAATTAATCTATACTAATATTATAAAGTAAGTATGTTTGTAACAAATTGACTCAAAAAGTACTGGACCGATTTGGCTGAAATTTAAAATGGAGATAGACTATACCTTGAATTAAAACATAGGCTACTTTTTATCCCGAAAAAAATTATAGTTCCCGTGGGACCCCAAAATAACCTCAATCCACACGTACGAAGTCGCGGGTATCCACTAGTTTTTAATATAGGTAAAAATTAAGTTAGTAAGCGACAATGCAGTTAGAAGAGGTAGCAGGCTAACTTGAAATCACTTAGAATTTAGCCCGCTTACAAATTTATTGTCATTACAGCTGACCAAACACCGACACCCACCAGGTTTATCAGGAATTGTGAGGAGGTGGGGCTGTTCCAGGACTTGCAGAATGTGGCAGTCAACCCCTTCGATGAGGGGTTCAAGAGAGCGATGGAGACTAAGTGAGTGACTTATATCTAACTTAACTTTCTTTTTTTTTTATCCAAAAAAAAAGATACCGGCCGAATTGATAACCTCCTCCTTTTTGGAAGTCGGTTAAAAATAGGATTGCGCTTGACGAAAATCACTACTGGATAGCACTAAGTTGGAGTGCGCTTGCCTAGAAGATGCCTATTCACTTTAACTTTTATTACCTCAATGGTACAGTGTATTTCAACCGCGAATGACAAGGTCCTGGATCCCCAGGTCAGGTTGATAAATGGTGTTAGGTTTTTCTGTTAAAACCTAACACCATTTATCAACCTGATCAGTATAGTACGTTTATCTCACAAGTTACGGGCGCTTTACTTGTGGTTACGTTGTGTACATGCATATTGCGTAAGTGTGTGTGCCTGTCAGGAGCACAGGTGGGAGCGGTCAGATGTGAACCAGCTCTCGCTCACACTTGTACGACACACACACAACCATGAGCCACGATTCCTCGTGAAATGAAAGACCTATACTAGTTTAATGTGCACTTTAATATTATCTTTCGTGTAGATGGCTAACCTCAACCTCTGGAAATTGACCGTTGTAGTCATATTCCATTGGGATAACTATAATCACTAACCTGTGTTTCCAATCTTTCCAGACATTGCATGCTCACTTTGGAAGGGCCATCTTCCAGCGAGGATGTTCTGCACACCCCCCACTTGGTATTTCCCCTGGAATCCGGAGACTGTTCCGTCTACACTGCTAATAACCAGCGCAACATCACTATTAGCAGGTGAGCTTTAAAGTTTGATATTGGGACCTTATTTGGAGGTTCCCTGAAGCCTCAATAGCTCAATGGTTAAAGGTGTGGTAACTCAAAACTGAAAGGTCGCAGGTTCGAACCCTACCCGTTGCACTATTGTCGTACCCACTCCTAGCTGTAGCTTTTCGCTTATTTGGAGGGGAGAAAAGAATATAGGTCAAGTTCAGCTTGGTTAATATTCTTAAAAAAAAAAAAAGACGTGGGACTGCCACGGTTATGCTATTGCATAGCATTTTTTATCAACGCCATCTAGCAGTGAGAGGAGTCCCGTGTCAGGTTATTTTCGTTACGGAATTTCTGGATTCGGTCTCCACGCTCAAGGCCCGCGATAGAAGCTATGGAATAGCTTAAAAACGTTTTTTTTAACAATCATGTTTTTTACAGATCGTCAAGCGACGAATCGGGCGCTGTTAAAGAATACGAAACAACTAAAATATCTAAACTAACCAACGAAGTGACAACTATTAGTCGTATTGTGGGAAAAGACGATGTATCCATAGTGAGACATGAAGAAAACTCCAAAAGCAAAGACATTTCCAATGAAACCTCAGTTTCTTACACAAATAACGTTATAATACATAGCAATGTAGAAATCAGACAAGACATAAATATAGACACAAAGAAAGTATCTAATAATACTAATACAATAAACAAAGATCCATTAACTATGGATGAATTAGTTAAATTTAATGATAACAAAGTTAAGGAACTGCCGCCTATTATGTCTCAAAAATCGTTAGATTTTGTCGTTGACAGTCTAACAACGGAACCTGTTAACCGTGAGGAAAGTTTAAATAAAAATCTGAAACGTAATGCAAATACGAATGATAAATGTGATAAATGTGACAAATTAAACGAAAGAGATGTCTCAAAACGTAATTTCGATGATAGAACCAAAGTTCCTAATGAAAAACGAATGAATCCAACGAAAGTCAACGATCACGATTATGAGGTGATAATTAAACTTCCAAACGGTAAACATGTTAGGATGAAAGCTGTAGATGACGTAGATTTACCAGTTAACGCAAAAGAAAAGCTGAATACAACAATAAGGAATAAAATACAGAAACCTGTGCCAAAAATGCATGTAACAAACTCAATTGTACATAATATAGTACCTATAACTACAGGAACTCTAATACCCGTGACGTTAATGAATCCAAGTTTGACAATGAATCAAACTCTGCCGATGAATCCATTGATGAATCCCGGAATGCCGATTTTACAAAATACATCACACAAGATTCCTATATCGCCTTTTTCTTCAACTATAAAGAGAAATTTCAAATCTGTAAAGAGAAAACACGTAAATGAAACCGAGAAAAATAAAGCAAAGGATATAAAATGTAAAGAAACAGAGATAAATGTAAATGACAGGGATGAATGTAATGTAAATAAATGTAAAGAACCAGAAATGAGTGTGAATGAAAGAGATGTGTGTTTACAAACAGAGGGAGAAAGCAATACTAATGTTAAGAAGAATTATTCAAGATTAAGTTTGGACAGTCGCAGTGCAGCTTCTAGAAGATACAGGTAATATTTTTTTTCTTCTGGAAACTAAATTTTAACCGATTTCCAAAAAGGAGGAGGTACTTTAATCGTCTCAATCTTTATTATTTATGTATGTTCCCCGATTACTCGAAGACGCCTGGACCGATTTGAAAAATTCTTCTTTTGTTTGAAAGGGTATACTTCCCAGGTGGTCCCATTGTCATCAGGTCAGGATCTGATGATGGGATCCTGGAGAAATCTAGAGAACTCTTCATATTTTATAGGCATACTTGATATACTTTGTCTGTCTGTCTGTCAGCAGGCTTGACTTTTATTTAAATAATTTTCTTATATTACAATGTGTTCTAGGGAAAAGTTAAAACAAACAATGCATGAACAAAGCGTGGAAAACAAACACTTGCGGGAAATGAACCGGAGACTTTCCAATGAGAAAGCTGTACTGCAACTAATAATCACTGAACACCTGAGGGACTGTCCCAATGGAGCCGATCTCAGTCGTGAGTTAATTATAACTTTTTTTTATATATTAGCCAAGCTGAACTTGACTTATAATCCCCTCTCCCCTCCAAATAAGCGGAAAGCTTGGGCTAGGAGTGGGTACGACAATAGTGCAACGGGTGGGGCTCGAACCTGCGACCTTTCAGTTTTCAGTCCGCACCTTTAACCGTTGGGCTATTGAGGCTTGACGATAACTGACTACTTGACTACCGCTCTGGCGCAGTGGTGAGTACTATGGTCTTATAACTGGGAGGTCTCGGGTTTGATTCCCGGCGGGGGCAATGGCTATTTATAATTTCTGAATTGTATCTGGTCTGGTCTGGTCTGGTGGGAGGCTTCGGCCGTGGCTAGTTACCACCCTATCTTTAAAGACGTGCCGCCAAGTGATTCAGCGTTCCGGCACGATGGCGCGTAGAAACCGAATAGGGGTATGGATTGAATGTACACTGCCATACCCCTTCCAAGTTAGCCCGCTACTATCTTACACTGCATCGTCACTTACCATCAGGTGAGATCGCAGTCAAGGACTATCGTCATCGAATAAAAAAAGCCCCCAGATAGAGGCCTGTGAAATTCCGTGTGGGACACTTTTGTCCAACAGTGGACTCCTATCGGTTAAGAAACATAACTAATTTTTTTATTTTTTATTTCAGTTACCTTACAGGAAAAACTGCAGAATTTGAATAACTTTTAATTTAGAACATTTATTTATTATAATCACAAAATAATATAATTAATTACATTAAAATAAATAAATTATTTATTGTTTTACGTGAATTGTTTCAATTTCCCTCTCTCTCTGCGTCATAATCCCCATTACGGTAGTTACGAGCCCTTTCCATTAACCACATAATGGAAGGGGTTTTTTAGTAATTCCCAGAGAATAGGGAATTTCGATTATTTTTGATTTCATGAATCATTCATTATTTGTCAAAAATTAGTAATATTAACCGGACCGACGGCTTAAAGGCGGAGTAGTGAAAAGGCCTTCGGATTTCCAAAGTCGGTCACCCATCCATTTACCGACCTGGGTCGTTGCTTGACTAGCGCATTCGATTGTCATGCACTGTCGCAACTAAGCTACTTCTGTCAGCTCTTAATTATAGATTACTATCATAATCTATAAAAAAAAACCTACAGTAAAAATTTGATTCGATTGATCGTATTTGTATTCGACGATATTAGCGTCAAAGTAAAATCTTTTCTTTCTTGCACAAAATTGCATACATTGTACAACCCCATACTCCAAATTAAAATCGGTTGTATTGAATTTGTGACTTTAATGCAATATCTTAAGGTTCATTTTACTTTAACGCTAATGTCATCGAATACGATCAATCGAATTATACTAACCATACAGATATACAAATTATACAAATAAATATTATAATACCTACATCAATTTTGCTAATTCTTTGTAATAAAAATCAGCATAGTTACGCCAAAAGTGATTCTAGATGGCGTTACTAGTAACGCCGTCCTTGCGATTGACGATAAAATATATTATAATATTTTAATTTTCTGTTTTGTCACAATTATTTAATTAATTCTAGGTTGCAAATACAAAATTTTCATTAAATAAAAATAGCTTGTGTTCCACGCGTAGTTGAATTCAGTTCCGCTAGATGGCGTAACATCTTAAAGTCACATTAACTAGATTTATGCGAGCTTTGAAATAGAAATGTATACTTCTATAATCTAATAATCAAATCTTGAATAGCTAGTGCTAAAATCTTGGTTTATCTGTTAACTTGGCTGAAAGTAAGTACCTAGAATGTCTCCCTGACCTAGTGAGGTGGCCAGCTAACCGCATTTTATTATGTCACCCTTGGAATACATAATTCGAGGATCGAGTTCGATTCCCACCGAGATAAGACATTTTTGAAAATATAAGTTTATTTAAAATTTAAAAAAAGAATTCATCTTCCAACGAGTATAAGTAAAAAATTTAATTATGTAAGATAAATGTGTCCCGTGGGATTTAAAAGCTCTAAATCCATTATAATTTCTCAACAAAAAGACAACACAAAGGTTTAAATAATGGCATTTATGATTTGAGCAGTTTTCCGCATAGCGGCATGGCGCAGTCATTGCCGGCTTTTCTATGTTGCCAGTTTATAACCACTATATATTTTTAAGGAGATTTAACTCTTATGTTAAAATATCTATATTACCAAAATAAACGTGGACTTACCAACTTTATTTGCGGTTCATAAAAAACACATTCATTTAATTTCAAAATAATCAATGATGATGCGAATATAATACAACGGACAGAAATAATTTAATACAAAGTTATTTTTGCGGCCAGATTCACAAAGTAGAGATGATCAGTTTTTGGAGCACAAAGTAGGCCATAGTCCACCAATGTAATGGTAGAATTCGGATCAAACCGGCAACCTCTCGAACAGAAGACCACAGTCAACAACTAGGCTATTTAAGTATTGAATTTTTCCCCTTTTAAAAAGGCTTTTGCACGGCTTGTTTTGGATGTTTTCCGACACTTACAATCTTTAAAAGAAGAGTGAATATAGGCATCTTCTGGGCGTTCCATTTTAGGCCACATCACTCTCCATCAGTTGTCTATATATAAAAATAATGTGTAAATAATTTATGATGGTGTATGAATTCTGTTTTATGTATTGTATTGTGTTATTCGATTAGGGGTATGGGTTGAATGTACACTGCCATACTCCTTCCAAGTTAGTCCGCTACCATCTTAGCTACTATCTTAGACTACATCATCACTTACCATCAGGTGAGATCGCAGTCAATCTTGTCATCGAATAAAAAAATGGGTCATTTCGTGTGGGGTAAAAGCTCGCGCGTGGCAACACTGCCTCAGTGCGTCTCCTATACCGCGGAGAGATCGGGTGAAATTGGCCCAGAAAATGGGATCCAACCAAAATATCCACCGGAAATTATTATGAAACGTTGCCTAAACTATTAGTTTTAAACCAAAAACTATGTTAGTGGCGTTATAACATTCGGTGCGTACTTAATTTTAGTAATTTGCTAGTGGTTTTCTGGTCATAACTAAACGTATGTGTCCGGAAGGTATTTTTCGTGTCAATTAAAAAACATCCCTATATTTTTTTTAAATAAAATCTATCCTCCAATTTTACATTTTTTTTTTTAATCGAACTGGTTATTTTTAAAGTGTGCAAAAACATAAATACATGTAAAAAAACCATGTCAAAACAAGTGTTTAAAAAATTTGATTGAAAAATGAAAATTACGAGAATTAGGTAATGAAAGTGCTAAATAAAATGAAGGTTTTTGGCGTTAAATAGTAGTAAACAATGCATGTTTCGGACAGTTTCTATTCAAAATCAATAAATGTCTGCGCATAGCTTTGCCGTATGTACCTACGCTATGAAGTCACGAAACCTATGAAGGTACAAAACTAAAGGTAGAAAAACCTTGCATTTAAATAACCTCACTGCTGAAAAAAAAATAGAATTTTATTTGGACAGTTATAAGTTTACATTGTAAAGAACCTAAATTAAAAAGAAGTGAAAATAAAGATATAATTATACCTAAGTAATCAGCTCTGTTACCTTACGTATCAAAAACTAATTTATTTTGGAAAGTCGCAGACTAATATGAGACACTCCAGTGTGTAAATTCTGGAAACTAAAATAGATTTTGTAACTAAAATTAAATTCGAACGCGTGTATTTTGAAATACGAATTATGATGGCGGTTCCCGCCATTTCGTCTGTCACGAACGTGTGATAATTTTTTACTATGCGCTAAATAGGTAGGTAGGGTTGTGCATTTTTCTATCGATAATTTTTAAATTAGGGTTTTTTTTAAATTCTCTATAAATGCTTACATTTTTAAAGCTAATTATATACCTAGTATTTTTTAGTTTACCTAGTCCAATTGCTATACAAAACGAATCTGTGTGGAATTGTGCTAACGTACTGGTTGCATTTCTACGCTGATATATAGGCGATGCTATATAAGCCTGGATGGAAATTTTTATTCAGCGCTTTTTAAAGTAAGCCCAGTGTTATATAACTTAAGATTTGTACCTAATGCAATTTTTTACAAAGTTTTAAGAGTAGTATTTATACTTATTAATTGAAACGCGAAAAAAGTAGTGTTTATTTTTATCAGATAATCTAATAATTTATATATTTTCTATTTTAATACGAACTCCGAATGTTATTAAATCATTATATAAAAATATTAGTTAAATTATCTTGTTTAAATTAGTTCCATAAGAAAAAAATCAAAAAACAATATAACACATAAAAACCTGCCCATATAATGAAAAATAAACTTTTATCGAAAGGCTAGGCTGCCTTTGCACCTATTCACTAATTTGCTCTAAAGACAGCAGCACATTATCAGAAATTGTCCGTCAGAAATATTTCTGAATCGTGCATCTGGCGAGTTTTAGAAAGGAATGTATAATCCGGCGAAGTTCTGCATTTAGTAAAATTTGATTTCATGAAACCTGTGGCCTTAAAGGAATAGGTAGTACATATTCAAGCATGTGGCTTCTTCTGAGAAGAGCCGGCAATTAATATTACAATGTAATAACTAATTTAATTATCTTGTGGGCAGTTCGGAGCAAAGCCGATTTCTTCCATGCAGTCCAAAATGTTATGTATGTATGTAACTATTATAATCACCTCTGATTAGTTGAATTTATGGCGTTTATGCTGCATCAATACATTTTGACGACCTCTCTCGCGTGGTGGTGAGCGCTGTGGTCTTATAACTGGGAAGTCTCGGGTTTATTCCCGGCGGAATAACTTCTGACCGTGGCCACCCACCCACCCTACCATCGAGGACGTGTCGCTGCTTTGTGTCGATTCTCTAAAAATGATTGCATCAGTGTAACGATCGCGCTGGCCTCTGATTGGCTGAATTTATGGCGATCTTGCTGCACCAATAGCAGGAGGGTACCAGCCAATCAGAGATCATTCCGATCGTTACACTGATGCAATCGTTTTTAGAGCATCGACACACGACGCGCGTCAGAGTTTCTTCTGACAGACAATATCTGATAATGTGCGGCGTGCCTGAACTCGGGTCGCCCTGCAGGCGCTAAGGTCGTTACAAACATGTGTATCTAACATAAAATGAATACAATCGCTCGCGCCGCGATGGAGCACTGCAGCTGAAGCCAGGGCCGCGCACAGTTCACACCAGGGACGACCGGAAGAGACGCAAAATGCGCTGGATTTTTCCCGTTCCAGGTAAATTTTCATTTTTTTAGAAAACTTGATTTTTTTTTTATTTGATGACAAGATGGTCCTGGACTGCGATCTCACCTGATGGTCTGTGACTATGCAGTCTAAGATGGTAGTGGACTCACTTGGAAGGGTATGGCAGTGTAAATTTAATCCATAACGCTAATCGGTTTCTACACGCCATCGTGCCGGAACGCTAAATCACTTGGTGGCACGTCTTTGGCGGTAGGGTGGTAGCTAGCTATGACCAAAGCCTTCCACCTTACAATTTTTTATAGTAAGTAGTTGGAGAATATACACCTCAGTGCAAAAATCAGCCAAGTGCGAGTCGGATTCGCTCACAGACTAGCAAAAAACACAGAAAAATCACGTTTCTTGTATTGGGGTCCCATTTTTTTTTTTTTATAATTTGTTGTTATAGCGGCAATAGAAATGCACATTCTGTGAAAATTTCAAGTATCATTATACTATTATGGTTCATGCGATAGAGCTTGCTGACAGACGGATGGACGTTTAGCGGTGGCTTAGTACGAATTGGCACCCTTTGAGTACGAAATCCTAAAAATATGCAAAATTTTTGTTCCTTTGGTGGTGGAGTAAAGAGATCAAGGATTTAGTGCGTGACATCGACCGTCGGTTATGGGAAAGAAAGAAAGAAAAAGCATATTATTTTATTTAAAAATTTGTGCCACACATTACTATTACCTTTAGGTAGACTACCCCTTGTCGTACGATAGGAAGGGGCTGCGTCACGCTCTGGGGCCTATCTCACCCTGAAATGATAAAAATGAAAGAACAAATGAATGAAAACAGTGGGAAGCTGCCAACTAAGATCTGACAAACCCGCATTTTTTCATAGAAAATTTTGAGCTCTAGTAAGTAACTAAACGATAGCCACAGAATTAAAGACCCTTGGTCCAAAGGCTATCTATCGCCATACAGCGCGGCAGTACTGCGGGCTTGTTTTTTTTAAATTTTTAAAAATCTCGCGGAAATCCTATAATTTTCCTAAACAGTAGCCTATGTTACTTTCCAATTCCTCAACTTATATATCTAAAGTTAAGAAGTAACATAGGCTATTGTCTAGGAAAAATATAGGAACTTAACCCTTCATATGGATGAAGTCGCGGGCAAAATCTAGTAAAAATGTAAATTGATACAATTTTATATCTATTTAGGTGCATCTATATATGTAGCATTGCAGTCGAGGAAATTAGTAATTTCCTCTCAGCTCCAATGACTTCATTGCGCATTTTATTGGAAAACTAGCTTTTGCCAGTAGCTTCGCTCACATTAAGTTCGACTTTTCAAACCCCCAATTTTACCCCCTTGTGCGGTGAATTTACAAAAATCCTTTCTTAGCGGATGCCTACAGCATAATAGCTATCTGTATGCCAAATATCAGTCCGATCCGTCCAGTGGTTTGAGCTGTGCGTTGATAGATCAGTCAGTCAGTCAGGCACCCAATATTTCCTTTTATTTATATAAATATAATTTAGAGATTATTATTCAATTTCAAACTGCACTCATGTCTGCCAATTGGCACTGTTGTGGATTAGTTTATTATGCTAATAAATCATAATAAAACGAGGTGGATCATAAACGATAAGTTCAGGTGCCTACTATCATGCGTAAATAATGTTTCAATTGAGAATTAAGTACGTTATTAGTAGAAGTAATTGCCTACTTCAAAAATATAATCTTAGTCAATAATTTAAAAATATCTTCCTTCAACGATTCGACATTTTTAATGTTTTGTCGATAACTTTTATAAACTGCTGTCAACCCTATCAACATAGACAACGGAGTATCTTCTTCAATATTAAAAAAAATAATCTTAAAAAAAAATGTGCTCTTTATTCGTGGACTGTCTACGTCACCAACCACCCCTTTGTTATCGTCTCGTATATACTCGAGCAGAAATACGTCACAGATGTCAGGCGGCCCGCTGCTCCGTTTGGAACCGTGCCAGCTTACGAAAGTTACAACCCCCAACCCCTTTTTCTTTCGGGGGAGTGGCTGTGTGCCACTTTCCAGTCTATAGTCTGGCTAGACCGAAGTTTGGAAGTTGGTAGTGACGCCCGTGCCTCGGTGAGCACGTAAAGCTGTCGATCCTGCGCCTTATCTCTCTCCGGTCGTGTCGGATTTCCGTCCTATCTTACTATGAGAGTGAGGGAATAGAGAGTGCATCTGTATTTCCGTACTCACTTGTATAATATGTCCCGCACAGATGGGTGATCGCTGGGGCGGGGGGAGGGAGGGGCACTATTATAATTATTTATTTTTCGACCACGTGCTTTTCGAACTCCTTAATTTCCCGGTATGAAATGTAGCCTATGTGCTAATCCCGGGTATGAGCTATCTCCATTCCAAATTTCAGCTAAATCAATACCTACATTTGTTGCGGCGTGAAGGAGTAACAAATAACCACCATCCATTCATCCATACAACCAAACTTTCGCATTTATAATTAGCGTTAAATAGCATTAATAGGATTTTATTCATATAAAAAGAAAAAAAAACATAAAAAAAAATACGTGACGAATTGAGAACCTCCTTTTTTCGTCAGTTAAAAATGTAGTCTATATCACCAGGATCATATAATAACGAATCGAATGACACCACATTGATCAAAATCGGTTCAGTACTTTAGGCGCTACGGTGAAATATACGTAAATCTATATATATAAAATTCAAAGTCCTGACTGACTGACTGAGATATCAACGCACAGCCTAAACTACTGAAGTTAGAAACTTGAAATTTTTACAGTTGGTTCCTTTTATGACGTAGGCGCACACTAAGAAATGATTATTGGAAATTCCACACCTAAGGGGTTTAAATAGGGGATGGAAGTTTATATGAAACTCCGTCATTTTTCAAGCTGTTTCCATCAAAGTTGGTATTTGAGCTTTCAGTTAAAAATAAAAAAGTACGTGTGTCACAGTTTTTGAAAATTCCATCCCAAAATCTAATTCCACGCGGACGAAGTCGCGGGGGCAAAAGCTAGTAGATACATACATACACTGCTAAAGTCATATGACTTTGCCGTAACGTAATCATAAACAGTCGACATAAATTTGATGCGTCAGTAATTAAAGCTTCCTTTGATCATGTACGTCTAAACAATTGTACTTACCTATAATATAAACGTAAAAATTCTTTTTGCAAAACCGGCTTCAAACGCCACTACAAAGTATATCAATTGAGAGTTCCCTCGATTTCTCCAGGATCCCGTCATCAGATCCTGGCCTGATGACAATGGGAACACCTGGGAAGTATATCCTTTCAAACAAAAAAAAGGAATTTTCCAAATCGGTCCAGGCGTCTTCGAATAATCGGGGAACATACATAAAAAAAAACATTCTGTCGAATTGAGAACTTCTTCCTTTTGTGGAAGTCGGTTAAAAATATGACTCCAACTGCATACATAGGGGAGAGTGGGGGAAAAGCGAACGCGGGGTAATCCCGAATCCAATGGTTCTAATGTGTTAGAAAGATATAGCCATATTTTACTTGTCGCCATTTCGGAGATCACGTCTCCACTAGTGCCAGTCAATAACACAGGAGATGTGGACGCACGTACTTGTCAAGGTATGCATTTTTCAATATTTTGCATGTTTTTGATGTAATTTTTTTGGTAAATTCAAGTTGGTGTTGCTTTATTTCTATCTACAATAGTAATTTAACTTTTACATAGTGGAATACTCACATAATAATCAGCTAAATGACAATGAAGCAATTGCCAAAAGAGATATATAGAACTTATTTTTTTTCATTTTATTGTTTTCAATCCAGCGGGGTAAAGGCGAACACTCCATGTGGGGCAATCTCGAACGTTCAGCAAGCAAAGACCAAACCGAAGTATAGTCTTGAAGATCTCAAAATGGCTATAGACGATGTTAAAACCAAAAAACTCAGCATCGGCAGAGCAGTAGAAACTTATAATGTTCCAAAAACAACAATTTTTGACCACCTAAAGAAAGCAGTGATAAAGCAGCCAAGGTCTGGACGAAAACCTTTATTTACAGACGAGCAGGAAACGCAACTTGTCGATTGTCGATCATAAAGTGCTATTATGACCTAACCATAAAAAAAATTCGCCAAATTCCATAACCATATGCAGAGAAGAAGTTATTAATGTTAGTACGTAATTACCCCACTTAGTGTTCGTGTTTACCCAACTAATGTCGGGTAAAGCCGAACACTAAGGGTTTTGGTTTTTTTTTCATATTGTTACAATTTATTAAAAATATAAATTTTGATAAGTGAATTCGTTAGACAGATAAGTTAACTTTATAATTAAAAAATAAAGAAACTCTTGTGATCAAATTCCACTGTTTTATTTAAGTTTTCCCTTAGGTGTTCGTATTTCCCCCACTTTCCCCTAGATAAAGTTATTTACGTTCTGACTTCTAAGATAACCCCAGTAACTTTGAAGGCACCTACTGATTTATATAGAGGTCACTTCTAGGTACAAACAACTTAGACCATGAGAGAAGTCGTGAGCGTTGGCATCCTTATGTGGTAGAAATCCAAACTACTCGAACGAAACGCTCTAATTCAACGTTTCTGATAAGAACTGCTAAGGTGTGGAACACTCTTCCAGCATCCGTGTTTCTTGCCACCTATAATTTGAGTACCTTGAGGCAAGAGTGAATAGGCATCTTCTAGGCAAGCACGCTCCAACCTAGACCTGATCAATGCTTTCCAGCATTGATTGTTATCGTAAGGCGCAATCTCATAGTAAAAAGAATTTGAAGATGTATCAACTATATGAAACAAAATAGAACAGCTGTCATAAAAACAGATTTATTTGTATTTAACGCAGGCCTTAAAGCTAAACGCTCGCATTTATAATCGTCGTAAACCATTTCTGTTTTATGTATTCTGTATTTAGAGTATCGCAAATTATTAATGTTAGTATGCAATTACATCCCTACCTATTTCCTTTTATATAATCAGATAAAAATTCTTTACTTTTGATCCTCCAAAGTAATAAAATACTTCAACAATTCAAACTGAAGAAAAACAACACACAATTCATATTTAATCTATTCCTTTTAACCGACTTCCAAAACGGAGGAGGTTACACACACTAGATTTTTAGTTCGAAGATTTTACGGGATTCGCTAGACGTTTCTAAACACTAAATTGTAAAAAATACCGGATATTTAGTGCATCCGTAATATATCATGGGCCATACGACACTCGCTACGACTTGTAACATGTGTAATAACTGTCAGTTCGTACACATAAAACGGCGAAAAGATTTATCGATATCGAGAGCTGCCAGCATACACAAGCGCAACACTAGTGCCGGCTGTCCCACATTGGCGCCATTTGTAAAATAACGTCATCTTATATTTTATTAATGGCGTTGGCGCGATGGCCAATTCTTTGAACAACCAACTTAACATTGTATTTTTAAAATAGAAAATGATGCTAAAGTCGTCGCTCACTTATCAACCCGGCATCCGACGCACCGCCTCGCCTCGTGCGATTGAGATTTTTTATATAGACTTCCCAATCCTATTAATATTATAAATGCGATAGTTTGCATGTATTGTTTGTATGTATGTTTGTTACTCAATCACGTCGCAACGACTGAAATGCACTTGGCGTGCATTGCCCACGTGCTCGTCTGCGAGTCGCCCGCGAGTTGTTTGCTTGACCTATTTTGTGACTCGACTAGAGGACGATTCGACGACATTCCTCTACCACGCCGTCTTTTTGGCCACTGGGCGTCCACTCGCCACCCACGTGTCATTACCGCGATGGCTACCCGTCGCCAATGACGAATTAGGTGTCGGGTTGAAAAGTGAGCAACGACCTTTATTTTGTTCTACGAAACTGAAATGACATCTATAATACTATCCTTTTATATGCCCGCGACTTTGCGTGTAGATAAACCTGTCGTCCGTCCGTCGTCGTCGTCGTCCCCGAATAGGAAACCGCAAAATTAACCAATGGCCTATCATAGCTCTTAAAACGATTTTACATATTATTTTGTTAATAAAATTAATTATTTTTATTTCCTTTTTCAGTTCTCCTCATGTCCTGGTTCGGAGTGGAGCAAGTAAAAGGAAACTCGTGCATCCGGACTGGTAATACGATGTGTTTAGTCTGTGGCACACTGTCGATGTCTTTAGTCTGTGACGAACTGTCAGACGTTTGACTTTAGCTGTCAAAGTGTTTAGAAGTGTTGTGCGACACTCGCTCACATCGATATCGATGAAAATTACAACAACTTTCTTTTTAATCTGGCCATTTAATTGTTTTTTTTTATCACTATGGTGATTGGTGATATTTTCCGTATCGATATCGATGAAGGATTGTCAGTTTGTTTCAGTGTTCGAGTTTATAGGAATGTGTGTTTAAATGTTTTTTGAAAGGAATGTGCAAATTGCATGTAACCTATGTTTTTCTTCCAAACTTCCAGACACAAAAAGTTAAACACGAAATATTTCCGTTGTACTGTACCTACATTTGTATTGATTGTAACACTTGTTTCCTGTGAATAACTGATTTTCTTTTTTTACAGTTTTTAAATATGTACCTAAAACTACATTAAATTTTATTTTAAATAAGTACACTTTAAAATAAATTTCGGAACGGTAAGAAAAGTCATTGTATTATGTAAATTCTCTATGTATTTTCAATTTATTGGCTATAGTTTTCATTAAAAATTATTAATTTGTGTTTGTGTGAAACGTGTCTTCAAAATTTTTTCTGTGTTATATTATTTATTTTGAACAAAAATTCTTCACCCAGTCTACGGTCATGTTCAGTTATTTACAGGATATTTTGGTGTTCTATTAAAAACGATCCTTCTCAGAGACAACGTCTTCTGTTGATATATTTGTGTAGTTGTGTTTTTCCTGTATTTTTTATTTTTTACTAATTAAAGCATGGATTTTCAGCGATATGGGCTCTAAGTATCAGTCCGCTTGTACAGGCAGAATGCCAAAGTGAGTATTAGTTTTATGATAACGTAATTTTAAAAGCCTGAGCTTAAAAAAGCATTTTAAGCCACACATTTTAACCTAACCTCATGAGAATCATACTAAAAAATAGGCTTCGCAAGTTACTATTTATACTTTAAAAACGTAAATTACAAATACTAACCGATATTTTATATACATAGTTTATATTATACTAGATACCGTAGACTGGGTCTTTTATCCAATTAACTTGTCGTTCTAATTATATTAATGTTTTTTATTTATAATATCCACTTTTATACCAGCCCCTCTACCTAACTTTATATATATAACAGTGCATTCAATGACACCGTTATTATAAGCTAGATATAGGTACATCTGCTATATTTAATAATGATGCATGTACGTAAATTTTAGAGTGTAATCTATTCACTTATATACTTAGGTATATTATATGACGTGATTTTACGTATCACATTTATTTGTCTATTTTTGCGGCTTTTCAAAATTACTTAATTTAATTATTTATTATAATAATAACGAATGTTATTGCATGTTATAATTATAGTTATTGCATGGCTAATGGCTATGCGATCTGCACTTTGTAGAGATACATACATATTAATTTTGGGTACTTAATTGCTTTTTACTTGATGTCAAGATTTTCAACAAACCATTTTTTTTATTAGGTATGCACATAACGTTGACTTTTATAATTTTATTAGAGCTTATTTACAAAGTTAATAGCAATTAATATTGTAAATATGCTCATACCTACTTTTAATAGATTTCGTAAATTTGTGTTAAGGTAAGTGTACATATACCGGTTAGTTAAAATATAGTTAGCAACCAAAATTGGTATACGTCGCTAGGCAAAGTTGCGGTTATCGAATTATAACACTAGAACAGAAGTTTCTAACAAAGTTTCGCTCTAAACGTAGGCTCAAAACAAGCAATAAATGTGTGAGTGAAATGTAATTATTTAACGTACTGGTACTTATTTACTTGTTTATTGGTAACCAACAGCGTTTACGAAACAATTTTACAACATTATTTTAGTTCATAAATAAAGCCAAAAATGAATACATTATTTGAATTAAAAAAGATAAAGTTTATCAGAAAATTAATAATACAGTAGGTAACCAATATACTAGTATAATTAAAACATAATACCATAATTATTGTTAATTTAAGATAGTTTTCAAAAGTGAAAGTAAAAGTAATAAAAACAAGATATTCACAACGTATGTTCGGGTGGATGCGTGTACGTGTGTGTTTTTGATGTTTATTTTAATGAATTATGACACCCTTCACAGCACAGTACGTCATTTTTTAATACTACATTTTTTAAACATGGAGCTATAAAAATTTGATTCCTCCATGTACTAAGGTGACGATATTGCGCACTCGGCTTTTTTAAGGTTTATTAAACATGCCGCGCGCTTCTAAGCATTATAGTTCGATGGTTGCGGTGTTAATTGACAATTTACTTTCCCGACGCTCCCCGAGATTAAGTTAACCCGACCGCTTTGATTTGATGATGAAGTCAAACATCAATTTCCTACTAACCGAGCTGCTAATCGGTTTAACGCTTCCAAAAATTCAATTTTTTTTTAAACTGGCTTTTGTTTAGTTATGTTTTCAAAATACCGTTTGAACCCTCTGTTTTACCTGTATAAAAGGTCACGTATAATCTATGTCATTACCCACGTCCTCAACTATATTTATGGCGAAATTCATGACGATCCGTTGCTCTATGATTGAAGGACAAACCGATAAGCTTACACTTTCGAAGAATAATATTAATAAGGATTTTTTAAATTTTAAACTATCCAATTTAAATTTAACAAATCGATAAATTTAAACGAATGGTTCGCCCCTCACTAAGACCTCTCGTAGGTAGACCGTAGGTACCTCGAATAAATAAAGAAAAATGATTTCAATTATTATCTAAATTTATAAAAGGAAAGGTTAGAATGACTGACTAATTGATCTATCAAGCTCAAACCACTGTACGGATCAGGCTGAATCTTGACATACAGATAGCTATTATGACGTAGGCTAAGAAAGGATTTTTGAAAATTCTCCCTAAGGGGCTAAAATAGGGGTTCGAAAAATCGAACTTAACAGCAAGCGAAAGCTAGTAAATTATAGTAATTAAACGCAGTCGCGGTCAGAAGATAGTATTACGAGTAAATCTTTTTATCATTTCATTTGCGCATCGTCGGTAATAGGTTTAGACTTGGGTGTAGGTAGAAGCTAATACCGTGGCATGCCTCGATATATCCCTAAGCCAATTATCGGCCGCGTATTAACACTGTACGTAATAACTTATACTACAGAATACAAAAATAGTATAAAGGTTTTTTAATACATTACTAGCTGATACCTACGACTTCGTCCGCGTGGATTTACTTTTTAAAAATCCCGCGTGATGCCTAATTTTCCGGCCTAAAATGCGCAGATAGCTTGTGTTAATCCAAGGTAAGTATAACTAATCTATCTCTATTCCAAACAGCCAAATCTTGTAGGTTTATCACATCACACCACATTTAATATTATAAAGGCAAAAGTTTGTATGCATGTGTGTGAGTGTGTGTGTGTGTGTGTGTGTGTGTGTGTGTGTGTGTGTGTGTGTGTGTGTGTGTGTGTGTGTGTGTGTGTGTGTGTGTGTGTAAGTGTGTGGGGTTACCTTATCCTATATATATCCTTACCTTATACACCTCGAGAAACCTGTGCTCAGTAGTGTGGACTATAGTTTAAACTTTAGGCCAAGCACGGATTGGCAGTTTGGATTAAACTTTCTTTTTTTAGATAGGTTATTGAAACAGGTCGTTAAACAAAGAGAAACAAAGAGGGTGGGTGGGCTAATATGCAAATATTGACTAAAATATATGCCTGAATACCTAGGTACGGTAGTGTTCATGAGCTAGCGTGTCTAGGTCACCTACAACCAGTGTCGTGGCGTGACATAATGACCTGTGTTCTGAGAAATAGTTTGTACCTATTCTAGAATTAATAGCACTTATGTGCTAAAAGACCTTACAGAAGCAAAGATTTGATATTCAGTCGACTACAGCAAAGCTAACAAGAAGTTACTAATTTCTGCGTTAAGTTATAGTTTTTTGTTCAACAAGATAGCAAAGATCATTTTTGTTGCCAATGCCTAGTTTGAACGCCGGGTGAAGGATTTTAAGTTAGAATCCTGAGTGTAGTGAGGGATTCAAAGGCACAAGAAACAAAAACTTTGCTATCGTGTGATACATACAATTTTTCACCTCACTAGTAGTAGTTAGTTTTTAAGATTGTAATGTGTAGAATAAATAAATAAATAAATAGTTCAAAAAGGGCGCCTTTGCTGTCTAAGACCAGTGAGCCAAAGTCGGTTTTGCTCACTCGATGAAAAAATCGTTGAACTTTTCTTGAGACAACGCTTTTTCTCACTTAGTGAGCAAAAATGACTTTTACTCACTAGTTTGAGACAGCAAAGGCGCCCTTTTTTAGCTAGTGAGGTGAAAATTCTATTTTATTTGCTCTATATTAAGTTTCCTAGAGTAAAAATTGGCATGCCATCGATTCACTGTCATTTCATCGGTTGGCACATAGAAGTACGATTAAAGCAAGCACACTTTGCAATGCAAGTTGCCACTCAGTGAGATGCCACTAACTAAATAGGGACAAAATTTCGCTGCAGGCAATGAAACGTGTGAGCAGAGCGGAGTATATCGCGCGCTCCCTTGCACTTATCGGTCTTATGGTGACGTGTAGTGACGTGCAATACTCATATCGATAGCTTAAACTTGCAGCTAGATCTTGTCCTTAGCATAGTATAAATCCTTTGACTATCGCGTCACCACAATTTCAAGTCGTGACAAAAATCTTTTGGGACGTGACCAAATTCGGAACTAACGCAGCGGTCTTTAGAAACATCACTTTATGACAGAACGTTGTATTTGCTGTTCACAGCACTCACTCCCTTCTGTCAATGTCAACCCAGTGCTGATAAATCCTTGTTGTACCCACTGTATGCATGCTGTAACTATGTAGAGGATATCGATGAATCTGCAGAGCTATTCAATAAAAAACCATTTCTATTTCGAAACTCACTCACTTCTAGAGCAAACTCACTTCACCTTGCTTTGGTATACTATAATAAAATACCAATTATGTCAAATTATCCCTTTGTCCTGACCTGACCAAGCACGAGTTTATCTCATCGCGAATTTATTACTGTCAAATTACAAAAATGTTTTTATAGAATAGCACTTGCTAGATTGCAAAAAGCTTCTGCATCATTGCTACAATCTCAAATAAGCTATTCTATATATATGTTATGCTACGCTATTGTATTTTAGCTGCAACAATGCATTTTAGTAAATAGCAAGAGATTGTAGGCCAATCAGAGGTAGGCCTCTGGTCTAGTGATTGTAGCTGTTAATCTACATCCAAATTCAAATCAGTGATTGGCCGAATTACATGCTTTTAAAAATATAAAGTATTTTTCTACTAAAAGTAAGTACTTAAGGTGTTTTTTGTACGACAATAATTTCACCGATACAATTTACCGAGAGGATATTTTCACATCACTATTATAGACGGATATTTTGTTAGTTGAGTCATTCTATAATTTTCTTTAGTATGATGTAGTAATGTTCGTGTTAAATGAAGTCTTAATTATCGATACAATAACTAATTGAAACCATAGTCCACTTTAAAAGTCAAATTAAACGGTTATGATTTTAGATGTCTACGTGTATGTATGTATGTATCTATTAGTGTATATTCAACTCTAGCGACTAAACCATTGAGCCGATTTTGATGAAGGAATTATCAATAGATTTGGAGTTATGACTACATTTTATACGAAAAAATCAATACTACGGCCACATGCAATTTTCCGTTGTCGGGATTTGAAACTTTTTCTCGTTAGTCATAAAGCTGATTCTCGTTAGTCACAAAGCTGATTCCCGTTAGTCGCAAAGCTGATTCTCGTTAGTCACAAAGCTGATTCCCGTTAGTCATAAAGCTGGTTGGGCTGTCCACAGCTCGCACGATATACTGCTACGAGTGCGACAGCTGGACGGACGCGCGCTGCAAGGACCCCTTTAACTACACGGCGTTGCCGCGCGACCAGCCGCCGCTGCAGACTTGCAACGGCTGCTGCGTCAAGATGGTGCGCTACTCCAAGAGCCGTAAGTGGTCTTTTCTCACCCGACTACGGTCTTTTTTTATATTTTTAGCGAGAAAACGAGCAGGCGGGTCACCTTAATGTTAAGTGATTACCGCCGCCCATAAAAATTTGTAGCACCACCAATGCGTTGCCGGCTTTTTAGGAATTTGTTGGTCCGACCCTTCAATAACCCCAGCTAATCTCAGCTATGCTGTTGATAAGGTGCTTCTATAATAGTGAGATCTATAAAGCGTGCTCTGACTTAAGATAGAGTTAAAACGAGACACAAATATGGTTTGTGTTGAGATTGTTTATTAGTATTTTTTATATTTATTTTTATGCACTAATACTTGTAATTTAAGAACAGTAGAATAATAGAAACTTAGATGTAACATTAAGTATTTAGTTAACCTTGAGTGCACTAGATGGCGTTGTCTACTATTAGATCGCGGGTTCAGATCACATACTATGGATTGGCATATGCAGTTGGGTGTCACAGTATGGCAGTTCAGTTCAGTACTACGATCGGTAATTATACGCAGTTAGTTTTTGTTACAGTATAGTGCTCCGTGCAGTAGGGTACCTTGGTGCGAGGTACAACATTGGTCCATCGAGTCGGACTTAGGCCGAGACTCGCATTTTTGAGCACCAACGCAGTGTGTTGTAGGCGTGATGTGACTGTGTTGTAAGTGTGAAAGTGAAGTGCCCCATGATATTGGATTGCACATTGGATGGGTTTGTCTGCGAGTTAAGGTAGAAGTTGAACTTTGTTTATTTTTAAAGTTAACTTCAAAGACTTAGTTTTTTGTCGTAAATTTTAGAACTTTGATAAAATCTATTAGTATAAAGACTTTGAAAAATAATAGTGAATTTACGACTTAGTGCAAAAGTGAACATTTTAGAAACTTTGAAATTTTCTATTAGTGAAAAGACTTTGAATAATTGAGTGTGTTGTGCTTCTGGGACTTAGAATATTTTCGGTTAATTTTGGACTTAGAAAAATTTTGAGAATTTTGGACTTAGAAAAATTTTGAGAATTTTGGACTTAGAAAAATTTCGAGAATTTTGGACTTAGAAAAATTTTGAACTTTTTCCACTTTGAATATTTTTTGTAAATTCGGACTTAGATAAATTGTGTGATTATTATCTTTGAAAATTGTTGGTGATTTTGAACTTAGAATATTTTTGCTAAAATTTTGGACTTATTGCAATGAACGTTTCTTCGAACTTAGATAAAATAGAAATAATTTGGACATAGTGAATTTAATGAGACTTTTAATTTACAAGATTTTCATTGGAAGTTTACTTTAATTTTTTTGGACTTTAAATATTTTGATATTGTGAAGTAACTACAATGGAGGCCTTGTGTGTTTTACAAGATAACAACTTATCTACTATTACGAAAACATTGATCAATTTTAAGAAGACACCAAAGGCAAGATTAACGGTCAACTATGTAAAAATAAGACTTGAAAACTTAGAAAAATATTGGGAATCTTTTCGAGAAACACATAATAATATTCTGAAGATTGCAACACTAGTAGAAAGACAGACACATGAATATTTTAATGAGGATATTTTTTCTAAATGTGAAGAAGAATATATTATAGCAAAATGTGAATTAACAGACACAATAGAAAGAATGCAACCACAACGTTCGGCACCACAGTCACAGAAGTCTAACAGTGGACCTGCAAATCAGGAAGTGAAGCTACCGAAAATAAGTATACCGCAGTTTTCTGGAAACTATAATGATTGGAATACTTTCGAAGATTTATATATGTCACTCATTCATTCGAACGCGTCACTGAGCAGCATACAGAAGATGCATTACCTGAAAACAAGCTTATCTGGTGAAGCAGAACAACTACTGAAGCACATACCAATAGCAGATAAAAACTATGAAGTCGCATGGCAAACTCTGAGAGAGAGATACAATAATAGAAGAGTGATTATTAATACAGTACTTAACAGATTACTTCTACAAAAGAAACTCGCCAATGTAACCGCCAAAGGAATTAAAGATTTGTTGGATATTACCACCGAATGTCTCAATAACCTGAAAAATAATGATGTAAATATAGAAAACTGGGATCCAATACTAATACATATTATAGTGAATAAACTAGATCAAGAAACACACAAAGAATGGGAAGAAGAGTTAAAGAGTCTACCAGTTCAAGAACTTCCCACATGGAAGAAATTTCAAGATTTCCTTGGAGGAAAGTTCAGAGTATTAGAGATGATAGAACCAACACAGTCTAAGGATAGGCCTAAGGTTAAAACTAAAACGTTTCACACCTCAGCACCAAGAAAAAGAGATTCAAGTTCTTCAGAAACTTCTTGCGCTTACTGCAAGGGAGATCACATTATTTTGAAATGTCAAGAGTTTACAGCATTAAAACCAAATGAGAGGACAGAGTTTGTGAAGAACGAGAAATTATGCTACAATTGCTTATGGCCAGGGCACAGAGTAGTTTTTTGTAGACATAGAACAGCCTGCCATAAATGTAGAAGAAAACATCACACATTATTGCACGAGAATAAGCCGAAGAGCACCGATCAAACCGATACAGAGCGAGAGAAAAAAGAAAACACGTCGAGTACTCCGAACATTTTAGCCCATTTGTCGATTCAGAGCAATGTTACATTGTTAGCTACAGCCTTAGTTAACATCCAGACGAGTAGAGGAGAGCAAACAGTGAGAGCTCTGATAGATCCATGTTCTCAAGAATCGTTTATATCAGAGTCAACCGCGCAACGATTACAACTGAAAAAGAGTGAAGTGAAAGGACGAGTCACTGGGGTTGGAAAAATGTCAACGCAAATTAGGCATGCGGTAGAGTTGCAGATCACATCACGATTGAATCAAAAATTCAAATTGGGGTGTACCGCATTTGTTATGAAACAAGTGACTGAAATAATGCCAGCTACGAAAATTAGGAGCCAAAACTGGAACTTCACGGGTTTACAACTCGCTGATCCAAATTACAACATTCCAGGACCCATTGATGTATTACTTGGAGTCAACATCTATACTCAAATTTTGATGAACGGCATTATTAAAGGCAACCAAGGAGTACCGACGGTGATTGCACAACAAACCCATTTTGGTTGGATAATTTCGGGGGGAGCCCAATCAGAAAATTCTACTAGCCACGGAGTTGTCAGCATGCATTTGAATGTGAAACTAGACCACATGCTACAAAGATTTTGGGAAATTGAGACATTGGAAACTAACAAAAATGCACTCACTTCACTTGAAATGAGAGCTGAAGAAGTTTATGAGAAAACGGTTGAAAGGCAAGACGATGGAAGATACATTGTTAGTTTACCATTTAGTACAGATAATCCAAGTTTACCAGAAAATTCAAGAGCAATAGCACTGCAGAGATTTAAAAGCTTAGAGAAGAGACTAGAACAAAACAAAACACTAAAGGAAGAGTACAATTTAGTTCTTAAGGAATACTTAACATTGAATCACATGGAATTGGTACCAACAGAGCAGATAAAATCCAAATCAGTCTATCTTCCTCATCACGCCGTGGTGAGAGAGGATAAAGAAACCACAAAGGTACGCGTGGTGTTCGATGCGTCTTGTAAGGGAAGTAATGGAATCTCTCTCAATGACGAGCTTCTGATTGGTCCATCACTGCAACAAGAATTAAGAGATATAATTATAAGATGGAGAATGCATAAAATTTGTTTTGTAGCTGATATCGTCAAAATGTACCGCCAAATTAGAGTTCATCTGGAAGACAGTGAGTTTCAAAGAATATTATACAGATTTAATCCAGAGGACGAGGTGCAAGACTACAGATTGCTAACTGTAACATTTGGGACAGCATGCGCTCCGTATTTAGCAATGAAGACCTTGAAGCAAGTTGCGATCGATGAAACTAAAGAGGATAAATACCAATTAGCGAAGAATATCATTTTTACAGATTTTTATATGGACGATGTCTTATCTGGAAGTGACGATGAAACAACAGCAATTGAAATTAAAAATCAGCTCAAGTCATTACTAAGCTTGGGAGGTTTTGAGTTACAGAAGTGGTCGTCTAATAGTGAAACATTCCTCCAAACACTCAAACACGAGGAAAGGGCAAAACTCCATGAAGTAGACATGAACAGGAAGGAAATTCTAAAAACACTAGGTATTATTTGGGAAGTACACGATGATAAATTAAAAATAGCTCAAAAGGATTGTTCTACTGAAAACATAACTAAGAGAAATGTTTTACGACAGATAGCTTCATTATTTGATCCAATGGGATGGCTGGCACCTGCAGTCATTAAAGCGAAAATTCTCATGCAGAAGCTTTGGTTACGAAAGGTAGATTGGGACGAAGAACTGCCCGATGATCTGAAAGATGAATGGAACATTTACCAAAAGAACTTAATTTATTTGGCTGAAATCCGAATAGATCGATGGGTGGGCTACTGCAGCACTTGTTTTGTTGAGCTACATGGCTTTTCAGATGCATCCACAGCTGGTTATGCTGCAGTTGTTTACCTGAGAATCTTAAACTCAGATTGTTCAACAAAAAAGGTATCGTTATTAACGGCAAAGACTAAAGTGGCACCGGTAAAGGCTTTAACATTACCAAGGTTAGAATTATGTGGCGCCGCATTGCTTGCGAAATTGGTGAAACATGTCATGAACACACTTAATATTGAAGAAAGCAGAACGTATACTTGGACAGATTCCAAAATAGTACTTGCATGGATTCAAGGTGACCCGAATCGATGGTCTCCTTTTGTGAAAAACAGAGTGATTGAAATACGTAACGAACTCTCTACACAGTGGTTATACGTTAACACCAAGGAAAATCCTGCTGATCCAGCATCTAGGGGCATATGTCCAAGCCAATTGAAAACATGCTCCCTTTGGTGGCAAGGACCGGAATTTCTTCATAAAAACGGCCTATCATTATCGACTGAAGATATACCTGAAACAGAAGAAGAGAAGCGCATCTCCGCGAAATGTGCTATGATAACGAATCAACTCAGTACAGAAGAAATGGAATCAAAACTCGCCTTGTTGAAAAAATTCTCATCCTTGGAGAAATTGCTTAATGTTGTGGCATACTGTCGAAGATGGACGCCCTTAAAACTCAAAGAGAAATTACCTAAGCACATAACCAGTCAAGAAAGAGAGGAAGCGCTTACGTTATGTTTGAAGATAGCACAAGAAACAGAATTTTCGGATGAAATACAAAATCTTAAAAGGGGAAATCTAGTTAGTACAACTAGTAGATTACTAAGCTTAAATCCTTACCTGGATGATGAAGGTATTATAAGAGTAGGAGGTAGATTGAAACATGCAAACATAGAATTTAATCAAAAACACCCCATCATCCTTACCAAGGATAATGTTCTTCTACCGTTATTATTACGAGACGCCCATTTAAAAACCTTACATGGGGGTGCTCAGTTGATGAGCACTTACTTAAGAAGTAAATATTGGATTATTAAAGGAGGACAAAGTATTAAGAGATACTATAGACAGTGCAAGCTGTGTACTAGATATAATGCTAGAACTGGCTCTCAGATGATGGGGGACTTGCCAGATGTGCGGGTTAATCCATCTCGTCCTTTTTCCATTAGTGGAGTCGACTTTGCAGGACCTATTTCTTGTAGAATGAGTAAGGGCCGCGGAGCTAAGACCTATAAATCATACATTTGTCTGTTTATTTGCATGGCAACGAAAGCTATCCATTTGGAACTTGTGAGCGACATGACAACAGAGGCATTTATTGCAGCATTTAAGAGGTTTGTCTCCAAACGAGGTCATTGCAAGGAGCTGTGGAGTGATCACGGTACTACATTTGTCGCTTCAGAAAAAGCACTATTAGAAATGTGGAGGCAGGGTATAAATGAGCTTCCAACAGAGTTACAAAAATATTTGGACAATAGAGGGACGCGATGGAAATATATACCTCCAGGGGCACCAAATTTCGGTGGATTATGGGAGGCCGGGGTGAAATCAACGAAATACCATCTAAAGAGAATACTAAAAAATTCAACTTTAACCTTTGAAGAATTGTACACCGTTCTGAGTCAAATTGAAGCTTGTTTAAATTCCCGACCACTTACAGCATTAGGTGAAGATCTAGACTATTTAACCCCCGGGCATTTTCTTATCGGAGAGCCAATGATCACTATACCTGACCGAAGCTATGAAGATATTCAGATCACCAACCTAACCAGATGGCAACTAACACAAAGAATGCTAAGAGATTTCTGGACGCACTGGCAATCAGAATGTTTGTCTCGGTTACAACAGCGTCCAAAATGGTTGAAACCCAAGGAAGACTTAGACATTGGACATATGGTCTTAATTAAAGATTCACGGCTCCCACCTGGAGAATGGCAATTAGGACGTATAATAAAGAAATACCCTGGAAAAGATGGCCTTACCCGCATATACGATGTGCGTACAAGCACTGGAATCAAACAGAGGGCAATATCAAAACTGTGTCAATTGCCCGATTAACCAAGGACCAGACTGTCCTTGGCGGCGGAGGATGTTGAGATTGTTTATTAGTATTTTTTATATTTATTTTTATGCACTAATACTTGTAATTTAAGAACAGTAGAATAATAGAAACTTAGATGTAACATTAAGTATTTAGTTAACCTTGAGTGCACTAGATGGCGTTGTCTACTATTAGATCGCGGGTTCAGATCACATACTATGGATTGGCATATGCAGTTGGGTGTCACAGTATGGCAGTTCAGTTCAGTACTACGATCGGTAATTATACGCAGTTAGTTTTTGTTACAGTATAGTGCTCCGTGCAGTAGGGTACCTTGGTGCGAGGTACAACAGTTTGACATAAATCTGTTTCGTCTTAATTCTATAATGAGTCTGAGCTTAATGAGAGTGCGGTTTATAGATTTCAGCAATTAGAAGTTTAACGTGATAGCTGAGCATCTGAAAGTTACCTACCTCAAAGCCAAAAGGAAGGGTGTTAGCGCCAGTGTTTTGGGCACTATGCCCATAAACGACCACTTGGACGGCGTGTATTTTTTGTAAATATAAGTAGTGGTAGTTTTAATTTATTTAAGTTATTTATTAAAGGAAAGGTTATGATTTTAGCAGTCAATGTAAGTATGTGACTATTTATGAAAGTGCCACCATAGCGCCTAATGTACTGAGCTGATTTTGATGAATGAGGTGTAAATCGATTCTCATCATGGTGCGGGTGACATAGACTACATTTTATACTTTGATTTTCTGGGATAAAAGTCTATGTCACTCTCCAGGTCCTCAACTATACCAATGCAGATCTATTGCTACG
Source organism: Hipparchia sbordonii (assembly GCA_038048805.1). Classification (NCBI taxonomy): domain Eukaryota; kingdom Metazoa; phylum Arthropoda; class Insecta; order Lepidoptera; family Nymphalidae; genus Hipparchia; species Hipparchia sbordonii. The sequence continues at coordinate 313,209 of CM076118.1, read as the reverse complement.
TTGCGGCGTTATTGAATATAATTAACGTAAAAAAATGTCTCGGTTCCAGCGTACGAGGTAGTCCGACGAACGTGCACCTCGCAGCTCCAAATAAACCTGTTCATGGTGGACCACGTGTGCATGATGGAAAGTACGGGCAACGGTCACATGTGTTTCTGTGAGGAGGACATGTGCAACCGCGCATCGACAGTCGACATCACGCTGGCGTTCACATCACTAGTGCTACTGGCATGTGCATGCTGCAGGTGAAGTAGGACCTAGTGATGGCTGAGTGTCGATCGGTTATATCGATTGGTCGGTGTTGGCAATCGGTATTCGTTAATATTCGGTTAATAACGGTAATCCGGTATTCGTGATGTATTTGGAAGATATCGGTTGTTGGTAGTTAGCCAACAGAATTGGCGTAGTGATCTCAAATTGGAAATTAGGATGGTGTATGTATGTAAATTCATCACTGATTGACTGAATTTGAGGTATTTTTGCTGCAACTGTGCATTTGAGTCAAAATGTCAGCCGCTCAGTGGTGTTGTGAGGTGGTAGGTGATATGTTTGATTGTTGTCTTATTTCTTTTTGATATTCTAATCGTATCGCAGGCGGCCATTAAGCGACCAATCCAGCGATTGTTAAATCAGTGATCTTGGATTGATAAAATCAGATTTTTGCATTCGACTTAATCACCCATCAGCCCGTGACACAATAAATCTGAAACCCATCATACTAAGCTCAAGGATTAAACTGTTGCCTGTCTAATGCTCGCTGTAGTACTCGTTACTTCAGTTTTTGACGTCCACAGCTCTTCATACAGGAACTGCCTAGTTAGTAATTAAATTTGACATCATATACTGTAGTTGCGAGTACTATACGATTTAAATATCATAAAGAATAAGCCAGAATTATGTTACGTCGTTCTTATAACGTTATTGAAAGATATTGGTAACGAAGTGAATTGAATCGATAACGATATTGTATTGTTTATATCCATTATGATAGATCGATATTCAATATAATATCATTATAATTATCACCATGACGATCCGAAATAACTTTATGTTATATTCGAAATTATCGAATGATTTTCTAAATTATATAAATTCGCAACCGATCCTCTCGACATTCTGAAGCTATAACAATATAACGAAATATTGCATTGTACTACAACTGCCAATCGATAGAATTTGTCTCAACATGGATTCGATAAATTCTCGATACCGGTATCGATATATTTTTGATTTGCGTCCGATTTTATTACTAACGTTACGCACGCATGGCTAGTGACGGGCACGAATCAAAATTTCTGTAACGATACTATCGATCGACAAACTCAGCGCAGCCCTAGTTTTAATTACATTTTTCGTCCAATTGTAGTATGTAGATATAGTTATCGAAGGTGCTTAGTTTTCACAGCGCATTTTGAAATAATAATAAAAAACAAAAAAATTCTCTTACTAACATTTTTTTTCATTCACATTCCATTCTCTAATATCTATTTTTGTATGAAAGCATAATTTTGAAAAAAATATTTCATCGCTTATCAAGTTATCATAAAGAAGAAAATAAGAAATAGAAGAATATAAAAACAGAAATTGTTTAACATGTTGGTAGTAGGTATATTTTTAAGTAACTTTTCCTCCTAGCTTAATTCAAAATGGCTATACTAATCAATCTAGGCGCGTATGACCAATTTAATGAAGAGCCAACGAAAAATGATTAGAAAATGCGCGTAAAACGTATTATAGTCTCGAAGTTATGGTTATCTGTTTAATTTTAAACCTTTGCGCCTTTGCGTCTTTCAAATTAAAAAAAAACTAGCGTGAAAACTAAACGCTTGTAAGAAAATTTTTCAACAAAGACGTTGTTGTTAAACTAAAGTAAATATTTTAAGGGATTCGACGATAAATTAGTAAGCTATAAATAAATAGTTAGTTCTCTAATATTCAAATGACAATTTCTAGAAAATAAATCGTGTAAATAATGCTCGGTCACATAGTGATGGGACTGACTATATCGATAACATTGGTGTCGATAAGGACCCCGGATCGATCGATGACATTGAAATCGTAAATTACGCACTTTTTGACGTTATATTTGACAGCAAGGAGTGTATTGAAATTTAAATTTTATATGTCAGTGCACACGGGTCCACTCGCCTTAGCACCAAAGTCTACACAGGTCATTATTAGATTGTGACAGAGACAAAAAGTTACGTTCATAACATACGCGACTTATATAACGTTATTTATAACGTTGTATAAATAGCATTCAAGCGTAAATATACGAGTCAATCTGAAGCTGTTTCGTAAAACATTTATAGAACTAGGTATGTAGTACAGATCTGTGTGCGTAAAGACAGTTCTAATAAAGCATAGAAGCAGGCATTACTTTATGGGATTCCATGATACACGCCGATATAATCCTCCAAATCAGATAACATCTACCGCTCGGACTGTACACTGCCGCTCTTCTTGTAATTGAACGAATATAGGACCAACGTAGCACCAACACGCAATACGCAGCACTACACATACCCTCCAAACTACACTATACTTACGTTTCACTTTGACACCGAAGAATCTTAAAAATATGTAGAGTGTACAATCCAATTGTAGATTGTACTTTACGTTTGTGCATTTTAATTTGGAACTGTGCCTTGAAAAGGAGTGAAACGTACGTAAAGTGTTTTTGATTCGTTTAAGTATGTGGTTTTGCGTTGTTCCTGTATATCTAGTACTGCAAGAGCGGCACGTTGTACTATACAGATTTTTAAACTTTGGTGCTAACGGTGCAAACCAATCTCCGCCGACGCTTCTAACTAATTGGTCCAATTTATAGACCAAAGTGAATTTGCTCATAGATGCACATAATAATAGATGTGGAGCACGTTTTAGGTAGACAAATGAATTTAAAAGAGAAAGAACTAGCGAGAACTGCCGCATAAAGTAGTCGGGTGTAAGTATAAAATATACGATTAAAAAAATGGTAGAGTTACCAAGACCCAGATTTTTTATGGCATTGAAATTGTAACCGTGCAGGATGCATTTAGTGACGTTAAAGAATTGCAGGCTCTAGAAAACCTCGGCTACAATAATAATGAATCAGGCCACATACATAATATGTATTATATTGAACGTTAAGTACATGCATACATTAATTTGTTGTGTAGTTTATACAGTACAGTAGCTTTTGTACTGGAAATCTGCCAAAATCAAATTTATTACGCGGTTAGAAACCTACTCAGCATAGGTTAAATTCGCACTTAAGCAATAAATGCCACTGGTTTTAACGGTGAAGGAAAACATTTTGGGAAAATCTATATAACTGCGTACGCGTACTCGTTGCGTTGCAGATTATGGTAAAGTTTTATGGTAACGTTTTAACGTACTCGTTGCGTTACGGATTATGGTATGTATTGCGGATAATGGTAACGTTGCGGATTATGGTAATCTCTTTTCGTCCGAGAGATACCCGTGCCTAGTGATGTTCTGCCGATCTGCCGATGGGCATAGATGATAAGATAATGATAGAGGACAGCCGATTAATGTACACATAAGGCCTTTATATAGCAAATTGAACGATAGATAAGTGAAATATTAATCTCTGTGGCAATTTATCGCCGTGACCGGATTCGTCCGGGAGGACATACATACAGGCATCCAAGCTATATGTCATAACATAATATGCGTGTTACAATTTGAATGGCATAGCGAATAAGGGCGCGAGCTGTAAAAGTGATATCGTAGAAATTATGAATTTCTATAAAATAAAAATCGTTAGGTTCGTATAGGACTGCTGATTCTTCGTTGAGATTTAAAGATTTGTGTTTTTTATAGAGTGTAAGGAAACTGGATTTTTCTAAAGGTTTTTTATTTCTGTATTAATTTGTTTTTATTATAACAACAAAAGCAATACAATATGGTTTGGATTCTTCGTGTATTTCATCTGCATTAATGTTATATTATTTTTGGCTGAAAGGGGACCCCTTTAAGAAGAAACATCCGGTTTTCTAACATAATCAAATGAGTGAGATACCGAATATTTATCGATTAAAAAAATTACTTTCGCTGCATTTTGTACCTAAGAAAGTACAAAAAATAATATATATAAAATAAGTGGATGCATATATACAATAGAGATCTTTTACGATATAAAAACGATTCCTAGACGCAATAATAAATCCAGTAATGGTTTTTAAATTATTTTAATTAAAAATATATAAAGAATGTTTTACGAGCTATAGGATTAGATAAAATTAAAGTGCTAGATTTTAGTGGGGCTACTCATAATCTAGGGCTGTCAATAGGTTAAAAACATATATTGTATTGTATTTCAGTCGATACACACTTTAAGTTTGAGTGAAAAAAAATTAGTGGGTATACGAAAAAGTTAATAGTTTCATTATTTAAAGGATTTAATTTATTCAAGATTCCGTAAAAAAGGTGGTATAATGTATCTAGTAGGTATAGTAACTTAAAAGCAATAAAAAATGTTATTTTTTTTAAGTTGGCAGCCCTATTCATACCTCATAATTATAGCGTTGGTATTACACATTAATTTAGGAACATAAACACCAAATAAAATTAATCGTTAATATTATATTGTAATTTATTGTAGATAAAAATATTTGTTAAGTTTTTTTTTGTTTTTATATTATATTAATATGAACGAGATAATATTATATTATTGTAAAAAGAAAACATTAATATAGGGTATATTTATTATTAAAAACTTGCTCCTTCCTTCATCAATCGACTTAAGAAATTTTTGGTCGATGAATATCTTATGTAAAAAATAATAGGCTGACGTAAGCGCGTAAATACTTTACAAAATTTATCGACTTTTTATCGAGTACTTGAACGCCCTACGCTTTGTAATATACAAGAAAAAAATCCAGCGCTATTTACGCAAAAACGTTTTCATCCTCATTTTATTTAGTATTTAAAAACTTTATCTAGATATAGTGTTGTGTATATAATATATTATCGACGAAAGTTATAAGTACATTATAATCGTTATATCTTCCTAAACGAAACTAACGTTATTACCACGTTACTGAAATAAATAACGTTATTCGTTAATCGTAAGATTTATTTAAATATCGTTTACATTGCATGTTCAGTTTTATCTGAATGATTATAAAGGTGATTTTGGCATGATCGCTGCACCGTACATAGTTGGCCTTTCACCCGGCACCTGCTGTAAAAGGACTGCTGATATTATTAGTAAAAACACATAAAAATATAATTTTTTCCACTATAACAACTTAAAAAGTTAATTTCAACATAATTTTAACTTATTTGCTCATGATATTTAGCAGTCCTACAAATAAAAATCTATTATTTCTAACTTTTTACATAGTTACCACTGTAAATTAAATCTTATTAAGTACCTAATTTAATTAAAATAGAACTTGACTGCGAAAAATTATGAAAAACAATTATCAACATCTGTCAACTAAATTGATTTAAAATAAATCCTACGTACAGGCCAGCAAGAGACATTTTAAGATATCATAATTTACGCAGTCAGGTATAAAACACACCAATTTATTACACAAAACAAGTACTGTGAATTTATTTCTTTCAATGAACGAACTTGCAACGGTTCAAAAGACATTCCTATTTTTATGGTAATTAAATATAGTGGTGTGTTTTAAAGTTATCTTTATAATATTAAAACTGTTAACCCTACTTAATTAATAACGTTCCAGCTTTAATTTTAACTTACTATAGTGTAAGAATGCTATGTACTTTTTAATGAAATATATTTTGACATAATACCTTTCTTGTACACAACTATTTTGCGAGTGACGTAATGGAGTTCTCAAAGTTCTCTCAAAAATCCGTCACGCTATTTACTATTATTTGAGAAAACAAGTAAGCCTTAAAGGAATTAACGCAGCGCGTTAATGTTTTTTTTATATGTCAAGGCCTCTTCTGCCCTAGGAACAAAGGTTAAGGAAATTAAGCCTTCAACTAAGCTTCAGTGTTAGTTTTTGGCTTTTATAAAAATATTAATTAATTCTTAATTTCGTACTGTTATTGTAATTACAACGATCTACTTATGACAAAATATATTTCAAAATACGATTTTCTTCAAATTAATAACTTCTCCTTCACTTTTACGATTGCATATCACGCCTAGAAGAACCTAGCTGTTATGAAATTCTATAGGTTATTTAGAAAATTTCTTACATATCTTTGCATTAGGCATATGCCTGTTAATGCCTTGAGGCGAATGACCTAAATTATTTAAGGATCTAGAAATCTATAAGCATGTATCTATTTTAAATTATCATTCTGAATAACAATTCAATAACACTAACTAAACTTTTCATTTCTATCATGGAATAATAACGTTATTTCTTACATTATTTCGTTATTTTATATTGAATGCTATGATGACACGTTACTGTTATTGATTCGTTCCTAACTTTACTAACCTTGCACTTATTTCACTGTTAAAAGCTAAATAACTGCTTTAAAATAACTCAACACCAGATGAGTCGACGTTGTCTTTACGCTGAAGTTTCGGAATTAGCGATATTTTTGAAAGCATATTATTATATTTGACAAGTTTTTTTTCGTTATAGCATATGCGGGTGACAGACCAATAGAATGCAACTCATTTTGCACTATATTATTGCACTCATAAGGTTGAAATTATGAAAACAGACTTTCTGAAACAGAATAGTCTCGATAGGTTTTAACGGCGTGAAATTGAACCTTATGACTGCAAGTATACGGTGCATAAAAAGTTACGCTTTGTTGACCTATCACCCGCACCATGCTATGACGAGAAAACTGTAATTTTTCATTTTTAATAATATTAATATTTAATACCTATTCAATTGAATAAGAATTTTATTTTATTTTAGTAAGTAAATGAAAAAGAATTAATTTAATTTAAAATTTCGTTGATTTCGAAGCTCATTTACCAAAACACACTGTGACCTGTCTGTTTATTTTTTCACATGTCATTCGATGGTTCGATGTTATGAAAGTCCCAAATATTCAGAATAATATTGTAATTTTATTCTCTCAGCTACTTTTTTAAGTTTTTGTTTTTCAATATGAAATACTTCTACATATAGTTTTCTAATCTTCAAATTTCTATATTTATTAATATTTTCAGAGTCATTCTAATCAATCGAAATAGAATTTTGAATATTTGGGTATCATGCAGTAAAATTATTTAAATATGTAAACTACATACGAAACTCAAGAAATTTCAAAAAACTGTTAATTAATTTTACTGTAAAATGATTCGATTATATGTTGTCTTTCGATGTTTTGACGTATAAAGATAAAAGAACTGCTTAAATGTGGCTATTAAAGATAATATTTTATTTATATATTAATTAACTATTTGTTCTGTCTTAAAAGTTTGCATAAATAAATATTCAAAATGGTAATCACGATTAAAATTAAAATTTCGACAAATGAATGAATATTTTTATTTATTATATTACGTAAGTAGGTAAGTACTAAAAGCATTTTCTGGAATGAAAATTAAAATAACGAATAGCAAATATTAGTTGTTAAGTTATAACGTTAGAACTACGTTCAGTAACGTTATCAATAACACCGTTACTATTTAGATATGTGACCATTGTTAATTAATTTTAGATTTTTTATCATTCGTTAATAATTATTAATTTAATTAGAAAACTTTAAAATATAAATTCATTTCACACTATTTGATGTAAAGTCAAGTTACTTGAAGAAGATAAGTAGGATACGTTACTATTTCGAAAAAATATTATTTTTTCTCTTCGATCAGACGGAACGGTGCAGTGTGATAAAAAATGTGGTTAGCCCTTCGAATATTGATAAATAAATTATTGTTTTATTATATAATAATAATTATTATTACGTGTTTACAATTATTAATTATGTACCTACCCATGATGCGTAATAGAAAATTACAAATGGCAGTTTGAATTTCGAAAAAAAAAGCTAATTTTGCTGACAATAAAAAAACAGTGCAGTATTACTTGTTTGTTTTATTTTTCCATCTCATTTCTTGAAACAGTTTTTATATTTATTTCAACACTTCTTGAGGCTCGTGACAAGAAGAAAAACATCGTGAGGCAACTTCATGTCTGCGAGTTCTGCATAATCTAATATATAAAAATGAATCGCTTAATGTGTTGGTAAGCGCATCACGCGTGAACGGCTGGACCGATTTCGCTAATTCTTTTTTTATTGTGTTTGTTGTTGTTAGGAGAAGGTTCTTATAAAAGAAAAAATTAAGAAAATTGCGCGAAAAATTAGAAAATTTAAGAAAACTTAACCACCATATTAAATTATTTCTAATGTAACCGCTTTTACAATTCACTTTTACAACTTTTTTGATGTAACCTTATGGCGTTTGACATAACATTGACAGAATGCGTGCTGCCAATTTCGTCAAAGAGTTTCAATATTCATAGTTAAGACAGGACAACGTCTGTCGGGTCCGCTAGTCTAATATATAAAAATGAATCGCTTAATGTGTTGGTAAGCGCATCACGCGTGAACGGCTGGACCGATTTCGCTAATTCTTTTTTTATTGTGTTCGTTATTGTCAGGAGAAGGTTCTTATGAAAGAAAAAATTAAGAAAATTGCGCGGAAAATTAGAAAATTTAAGAAATATTAACCACCATATTAAATTATTTCTAATGTAACCGCTTTTACAATTCAAACTTTTTTGATGTAACCTTATGGCGTTTGACATAACATTGACAGAATGCGTGCTGCCAATTTCGTCAAAGAGTTTCAATATTCATAGTTAAGACAGGACAACGTCTGTCGGGTCCGCTAGTAATATTATAAACGCCAAAATTTGTATGTTTGTTACTCAGTCACGTCACAACGACTGAGCCGATTTGGCTTAAATTTGGCACAGAGATAGATTATAGTCTGGAATATGACATAGGCTAATTTTTATCCTGGGAAATAAGAGTGTTCCCGCGGGAATAAAAAACCTTAATCCACGCGGACGAAGTCGCGGGTATCAGCTAGTCTAATATATAAAAATGAATCGCTTAATGTGTTGGTAAGCGCATCACGCGTGAACGGCTGGACCGATTTCGCTAATTCTTTTTTTATTGTGTTTGTTATTGTTAGGAGAAGGTTCTTATGAAAGAAAAAATTAAGAAAATTGCGCGGAAAATTAGAAAATTTAAGAAATATTAACCACCATATTAAATTATTTCTAATGTAACCGCTTTTACAATTCAAACTTTTTTGATGTAACCTTATGGCGTTTGACATAACATTGACAGAATGCGTGCTGCCAATTTCGTCAAAGAGGATTTTTTTTTTTTTTTTATTCTATGACAAGATAGCCCTTGACTGCGATCTCACCTGATGGTAAGTGACGATGCAGTCTAAGATGGTAGCGGGCTAACTTGGAAGGGGTATAGCAGTGTAAATTCAACCCATACCCCTAATCGGTTTCTACACGCCATCGTGCCGGAACGCTAAATCGCTTGGCGGCACGTTTTTGACGGTAGGGTGGTAACTAGCCACGGCCAAAGCCTCCCACCAGACCAGACCAGAGACAATTTAGAAATAATAAATTACTAAATTGCCCCCGCCGGGAATCGAACCCGAGACCTCCCAGTTATAAGACCACAGCGCTCACCACTGCGCCAGGGAGGTCGTCAATAAACTTAAGACAGGACAACGTCTGTCGGGTCCGCTAGTGTTCTAAAAAATATGCAAAAATTACATCATAAGGGGATGATATTGGGTAAAAACATAAAATAATGAAATTGTTTGACAAAAAATATCCCGAAGTTAGGTCTAATTTTTAACCAATATTCATTTATTTTCGATATGTTGCACACTACAGAGGCAAAAGTTTTATCTATACAAATAAATAAAATTGAAGTGTCTGTTTGTAATATCAAAAGAACAGCTTTTTACTCATTGCATACAAAAGTAAATACGGTAGGTACTTATAACAAGAAAACAATTTTTAAAATTTTTGTCCGTCTGTTTGTTGCCGCTAATCTCGGGTACGGCTGGACCGATTCTGACGGGACTTTCACTGGTAGATAGCTAATATTATCGGACATAGTATAGGCTACTTTTTTAACCGACTTTCGAAAAAGGAAGAGTTGTGTTTTTCTACCTCTGTATATCGATATCTCCGTGATTTCTTAACCGATTTGCATGAATCTTTTTTTAATCGATACAAAAACTTTGCGAGATGCTCCCATAAAAACTTTGGGTTCCAATTCCTCAATCCTGATGCTGCAGGGATACTGCCCCCTAAACTGTGGGGATTTAACAACTGTCGATTATGAGTTGAAGAAGCGGACGAAGTCGCGGGCGTCCACTAGTAAAGAATAAAATTCCTATACATATTACTAAGAGACGATATAGCGATTTTCTTAAAGAAATTAATATAATATTAAGGTTTTTTAATTCCCGCGGGAACTTTTATTTTCCAGGATAAAAAGTAGCTTATGTATTATTCCCGACTATAATCTATCTCTGTGCCAAATTTCAGCTAGTCAGAATTCGGTTGTAGTTGCAGCGTTATTAAGTAACAAACATCCATACATACAATCAAATGTTCGCATTATATTAATATAGGATGGGGCAGTACCGTTTCCAATGATTAGAATGCTGCCTACGCTCCGGATTTATTCAATTTGTCTATGGTGTTTAGATTTTGATCAAGGTTTGACGATTCAAGGAAAGGTATTTTAAAAATAAAACAAGAAAATTAATTAGTTACATTTTTATTACATCGATGTAAGTTAGGTATACAATGCCCCAGCTCAATACAAGCCAGCTGCCGGCGTTACAAGCTGAATTGTATAATTATACATTATACATTATACATCAAGGCCCTTACTGATCAAAATGTACACAATAGTTTGTATTGTGTACATTTTGATAGGTAAAGACTAAAAAATAAAATCTCAAAATAATATTAACAAATCAATATAATAATATTTAGTCCCAAAAATAATCCAAACCGATTAAATTATTAAAAAAAAAAAGAATGTAATTCATTTGGTTTCCACATTTTAAACTGAGATTAACTTGCCTTTAAATATATTGTAAATAATTCTAAGGCCTTAAAGTGTTATAATAATGGCTCAATTTCATAATAAATTATTGTACTTATTTTGAAAAAAAAAAAAAAAAACCTGTGTTATTTTTCTTCAACAAAATCATCTCCAAAAATAATTTACGTATTAACTTTACATGTCAAATATAAAACTGTTAAATTAATCGAGCCAACATCGAGCCATATCTAATAGTAAACTACTACAGTACACTAATATAATATATTTTTAAGCAAATATAATTATTATAGCGCGTTAAGTTATACAAACATAGTATAAATTATACATAGACTATACAGTTTCTTTAACAAAGTTACAATATTTCTCACAATCGAGTAGGTAATTATGTTAAAATGAAAATGTATAATCGATTTCAATAGCGTACTTATGTGTATAATCTAGATTTCTACTGTATAATCTAACAAATTGGTGTTTCAATACCTTCAGTGGACGTTTCGCATACGCGGGCATCGCTATTTTCTAAGGCTATTTAAAAAAAATTAAATATTTTTCTCATATAAAATAAATTAATAATATTCGTAAAAATAAACTGCGATTTAAGGCACCTTGCGACTTAAAAATAAATGTAATTATAACTTAGGCTAGTTCTAAAAAGGGCCCTTTAAAAATAAATTGAATATAAAAAAATATTTTTGTTTTTCCTTACATTAATATAAAAAAATCATTATATTGCTATTAAATACAACAAAATTGGTGGTTAAAAATAATATATTTGAAACATCGGTTTTACAAAGATTATTTCAAAAAAGGCCCCTTTTAAAGGTAAAAAACGTCAAATAAAAATATCTTTTCGTAATAAAATTGTCGAGACAGGCGTAGAGATTTCGTTCGTTGCCACTACGCTACAAAAAATATAAAAAATATAATTATAATCTACATCAAATTATCGAAACAAAAAACAATTATAATATAGCCTTACCACAACAATACACAAGCTTTAGTTTTTATTTTAGACCATACTGTAATTCAATAGGTAGATATCTAACACTAAAGCTGTCAAACGTCAAATTTAGTCATCAGTTAAACTACTTGTGTGGTAAAACCCTATATTTTAAACAATGAAACACTAAAATACTCAGTTATTAATGCAAATATTAATAAATTCAATAAAATTAAATCATGCTTTCATATTTTTAGTATTTTTTTTGAAAGTTTCATAAGCATTTTTTTTTCACAAACTATCTAAGATTTTTCATTAGCTACTAAAAATTAAAGTTATAATTTTATATTTAGGTACGAGCACAGAGTACGCACAAAAAACTTTTACATGAAATTATCGTTTTTATGTACATGTTTATGAACAATATTTTTCTTAGCTTATGAAACTTCTGCATCTTCATGATGATACTTAGTCAATTAGTCCAAAATAAACTCATAGTTAGTCCATAATATTTTGAGTTAATTATTAAAATAATTGCACCAAACAACACTACAAACTATCAGTAAATATATTTTATTTATTTTTAAATTATATATTATGTACATTATACAATTTGTTATACACTTATAAAATAAGGCTTGTCTATGGCACTTAATATTTCGGACCTATGCTTTTGTATCTTTTATGAATTACCTATACCTAGAGAAAATCATTTTTTTTTTGCAAAAAAAACAACTAATAATAATTTCACTTGTAGACAGATTTTAGTTAGAACATTTGTACTGATTCTGACAGTTTTTCTAAATTTCGGACAGTAAGAAACTGTCGAAAATATAACTAGCGTGTTAAAAAGGGCATGTAATTAAACGAGCTTCTATTTAATACCATTATTGGCTTCTAAATTACTAAGTCAGCTTCAACTAGTGAGCCTCTAAAAATATAATTTTAGCATCTATATTTATAACTTAGCTTCAAACCGTGAACTCCTAAAATACTTAAATATTAGCATCAAATAATACACCAAATCTTCAACCACATTTTTAATTTATTTTTTTTTGTGAGAAAAATGAAATAAAAAAATGTTTCTAACTAAATAAAAAAACGTTTTTTTTTTTGATAAAATGAAATTAAAAAAATGATTGTTTTTAAATTTAACTCAAGATAAATACCTACACATAACATTATAACATTTTTGAAAAAAAAAATCAATTTTTTTTTTCAACTTTTTTTTTAGTTTTAGGTAGGTTTACGATCCCAACAGAACCTAAGTGCCCGGCCTTCGGCCGGGCACCTGAATATTCATGTATAACCCTAACCTAACCTAACTTTAGTTTAAAGAAAAAAATATACAAAAATAATTGCAATATAACACACTAACAACAGAACAACAAAAAAAAACAAATGCATGTTTTGAATGGCGCTCTCTGATTGGTGCAAATAGCCATAACCAACGAGATCGTGCAAATTGCCAGTCGCATCCGTCTCACTCGCACCAACGAAATCGTGCAAATGGCCAGTCGTATCCATCTCACTCGCACCAAATCGTGCAGTGGCAGTGGACAATAATAAAAATAGTGGCTCTTTATTTGATGCTTTCTTTGGAATATTTTGTGGCCATTGTGAAGAAGCCGAGTTAGTATATTAGAAGCTTCATCATTTTCCCGTTGCTGAGTTATTAAATTAGAAGCTAGGTTTTGATGCCAAAAAATAAATTTTGTTGGTCGACTTATTATATTCCGTTAAAAAGTATCTATACAACCAGATTTAAGAGTGAATAATTGTACAGTTTTTGACAGATCAAAAAATCATAAAAATCTGTCAAAAAATGTGCTTATAACGACAAAAATGTATTTTAGAGGTAGTGGAATATACATACATAGACCCGATAGATTACTTTTAAATTTTTATATCCTTACATCCTTACCATAGTTCATAAAGGCACTCTTGTAAATAAATAATTAATCAATCTTTAGTCGGTTTTCTTAGAAATTTCCAATAGTTCGAAACCTTTCTCCCAGTTCTAAATATTTGGAATTTTCTAAGCGAATAAAGAATAGGTTTATTTTTTTTATTTTGGCGGCACACGCGGCTTCTCTAGGCACAATAGAATTTTGAAATTTGGAATAATTTATAATAAGCACCAGTAAGGTTGTATAAAATGTTAATAAATCTTTTTTTTTTTTTTATTAAATATTTTCAATTTTGGTTTTTTTTTATGTTAAAAAGGCATCTAATATACGGTTCCACGAGGGTTTAGCACTTTGTGAATATAATATCAAAAACAGACGAATTTAATATAGTACTATATTATTCGTCTATATAATAATATAAAAAAAAAACAACAAGTATCTTGTCACACGAAATTCATGCGATTGAAGTTTGTATTACCCTTCCATTGTTGGACCATTACAAAATGACGCCATACCGTACCGTTGACAAGAAAATGTTTAATTTTTCTTTTTTCCGCTTGAAAAAGTCATTCTTTACCTTTTTTACTCATCGTAGAAGACGATACGCTAGCAATAGAAACCAAACTAAAAAAAAAATAACTAATTTAAGGTTAACAAAAACATTCAAAACTTAACAAAACTTTGAAAAAATTTGGTAGTGACAATCGCGAGCGGTACGCTGCTATCTGTACTATGCGGGTCTGACTTGAGGTGCGGTGCGGGGAAGCGCGGGGCGAGGTAGCGGCCAACTTGAGATGGAATGGTAATAACAAGCATGGTATAAATGCTATCATTAACAAAATAACTGAATCCAGTTATTATAAAAGAAATGTTACCTTACATTCGTGTGACGTTATTAAATAGTGGGTATTTTGAAAATATTTCAGACATTTTATTTGTTTTTTTTTTCTCTATACCTATTTTCCGGAGGGTTCAGGCACTAAAACGTTTTTAACCTAAGAGCACCTTCGATTATTCTAAAACTACGTTATTTTTAATCAGATTTTAATGCTCATTTGCATACTCATAAATTAAAACGCAAGCACAACACACGAACTTGATCCATTCAACTGTGACGGCAGAAACACACTTTGAATACGCCACGCTACTGTTTTAACTGGAATAAAATTGTAGTATTTTAAGCCACAGTGCGTATTACTGGATTACCTATTTTAACAATATTTTTTCACGGATCGACGTTATTATAATTAAAAAAAAGTGTGAAAAAATATTTTTTTTTTTCACTTTTGTAACAAGATTTACGACAGTCATGCTTGATAAAAAACAATAATGGTCACTAATGTAATATTAAGTTCACTTGCCTAGGACATGCCCATCTTAACTTGAGTGAAGGTACTCAAGTTATACATGGCAGGAAATACGGACGCAAATTGAAGAGCGTTCCAAACCTAAGTGGTAAACGTTTTAGAAACACTGAACGAAAGCGTTTCCTGCCATTATAGACTTAGGTAAATGAATGATGGATATTGTTAAACAAGATGAGTTAATTATCCCGAATAAAAATGGTTTCAAAGAACCTAAATCCACGTGAAAGCTGGTAAAAACTGCCACGGTCAGATTTGACTTGTGTGTAAACGCGCCATGACGTATTTTAAGTGTGTTTCTGCCACAAAACTAGAAGTCTACAACATAACACAACATCAAGCAAAACATAACCTATAAATGAAGTATCAAACCTTTAGAAATTCCCAAACTTCTTGGTCACCGTTGAACTGCTCTCGGATTTATGCGAACTCGTCATTACCGATTTCCTCTCGATAGTTTCGGATGTTATCGATTGTTTCGAGAACTTTTTGTCCATCGAATCGATTTCCTTCACTAAATCCGATGGTTTCTTAACCTTGGACACGCTTGTGGTCGCTTGGTAGTCGGAAGTTTGGAAGTCAGATGGTCGCATGAACGATCGGCTCGTATCGGAACTCAGTTTCGACTCTAACGTGTTAAACCGAGAGTCCAAAGTGCTGTAACGCGAATCGTTATCGAATTTCGACAGTTCGTCAATCCCTTCGAGTTTAATCGGTTCGTATTTGGTATTGGTTGTGGTTAAATTGACTGGCGACGAGCTGTAGATTGTCGTTTTGGTTATTTTTTGAGTACCGTTCGGTATTTCTTTGACTTCTGTGGTCGTCTCCTCGAAAAAGTTCGGTCCTCCAAAACTGTGGACGTCTTTTCCATACGGAGAGGCGATTCTGTCGTACTCCGGTGTAACCGCTTTCACCATATCCATGTTCTTGGAATAGTCCACAAAATCTGTTTTGGCGGTTTTGGAGTAGTCTACGAAATCTGTTTTGGCCGTTTTGGAGTAGTCCACAAAATCTGTTTTGGCCGTTTTGGAGTAGTCCACAAAGTCAGTCTGATTTTTGGCCGTTTTGGAGTAGTCCACGGTTTGAGATTTAGCCGGAGTCGACGTCGCGAACGGCAATTTTGTCTCCTGCCTGGTTTCTGTTTTGAAAAACTCCGTTTTTGGATAGGATTGGTACGATTCGCTCTTTATTGTGAATTCCGATTGTTTGGTGCCGCCGGGGATGGCTTCAGTGGACTTTTGGTGCTCGGCAAAGGTCTGGCCGACCCCGTCGAATGGTTTTTTGAGCGTGGAATATATTGGCTCGGGTTTCTCATCGAATTTCATTTCCCGCGCGTTGAATTTTGGACTCATCGGAGGCACTTTTGGCGCATCGTAGCCGTACTTCTGATCCTTATAGAACTGGTTCGATGACGATGATTCGTAGTGTCTTTGCTCGTCAGTTTTCGATGATTGCGAGTAGAGTTCGTTGATCGGTCGCGGCGTGTCGTATAATCTGGTTTCGTAGCTGAAAATTCATTACTTTTTCTATTATAAAGTTGGGTTAATTTAATAGTTACCGCCCGAAACCGAAAAGTCAACCGTCACCAGAATTTTGAGTGTAGCTTTTTGGGTTGTAACTTATCAATAGATTAATAGATTTGCGATAAATGGCATTATTAAGGCGTCAGCTAAAAATTGCTCTGGAAGGCGAGGCGGTACATTATACACCCTTTTCTACAGCTTGGCAAGCGGAAGGTTGACTGGCGGATCACAAGCGCGGCAGCACAGACACCTTCACCATCACAACTGATTCGTACCACCAAAAAGATTGATTAAATCACAGCGCAGATTCAAGGGCAGAGTTCTTTTAACCTGACGCCATATAATTTTGCTTCTTACCCTAATTTAAATAATAATCAGAGATTGTTACTTTCCTAGTGAATCAACGTGACATGAAACATTACCTATTTGAAAATTTACACTCAGAGCTAGGAAATGTATCGATAGAGTCAGCGCCATCTAGTTACGAGTTGAGACCTCGAAACATTTAGTGACAACTCAAAAAGTTACACTCAACCACATGCCATGCGTTACAATGTTAACCACAAAATGTTTTAATGGTATTAATAACAAACTACCGTTGCCCCGGATTGTCGTCCAGTAATAAACTCTAATGGAATGTAATAGAACACACTTTTGTGGCTGTTTTTACAATAGTGACCTGTCAAATAAACATGACATACCGTTCTTTTATAAACAGCTGAAGGTTGCAATGTGAAATAAATAACAAAACACAGGGATATGAATTCCTAGACCCTCTATAGATCTCAGTTTTTGTAAAGTATGTAAGCCATGAATACTCCGCTTTTCCCTTCAGCTAAGCATAAACCTTGTGCTTAAGTATTGAAAGGAATCAAATGCCATGTCGCATTACACCCAATGTTTATGTCCGAGATAATGTGCGTCTACCCACGGTGCGTGAGGGAAAGCGAATTTTAAAAACTTTGGGTAATTTTGGCTACCCATTTCGAACAATCAACCATTATCAAACCAATAGCTTAACGGAAATGTGCATCTAGGCCCCAAAGTGTGTAAAATGTACAGATTGAACCCAATAAAAACACGAATTTGGTAGCGATGATATGGAATTATGAAGGAGTTGGATTAACCAGGGATTTGGAATGATGACTTAGCTTATAAAGCGACTTGTGCTCGTAAATATATGGACAGGTTTGCAAACCATTCTACATTACACCCAATACCAATGGCCCCTCTGGTCATCTATTTTTTCTAAATACTGGGTGTAAGGGACAGCCTAAGAAAACTTGCATGGCTATATTTGAAGATTTAGAGAATAACTTAAGCTGTTTTTCCGGAAGATCAAAGAGTTCCCGCGGGATTATAAAATTTAACTCCACACGCATGGGCAAAATTAAGTTTGTATTTGTGGGTTAGGATAGAACGTATCCATATCTGAACTAATATCTAGTTATTTGTTGGTTTGTCCTTTAATTACGCTTTAACAGACCTACAGATCGACGTGATTTTTTTGCATAGATATAGTTGAAGACTTGGACAGTGACAAAGGCTGCCTATATTCCGGAAAAAACAGAGGGTAGTCTCGGGATTTTTGAAAACCTATCTCGACACGTGCAAAATCTAGCGAGGAACATGATGTGCAGCGAGAGTGAAAGAGAGGGACAGGTTTTGCTACCGATTTCACATTACACCCATCGGCGAGCCGCGACTCGGATGAAGAATGTGCGCCTACCCCCGGTGCGTAATAGAAAGTTCCAGAACGAACCCAGTCGCATCACGGGCTAGCGGCGTCCTCGTGCTTTAGGAGCGAGATGCGGCGCGGCGGCGGCGGCGGCGGTTTCTCACGGCGATAAAATATCCTCTCGCGCTCTCCCTCCTCGGTTACCAAGTAAGCCGTACGCACTTCCGGCAGTTGCAAGCACTTGACGACAACCGTGTCCTCTGCCATGCTAGTCCTGGCGTTAACACCCGCATGCAGGTTAGGGGGGAGGGGGGAGAAACAAAAATATTACGATTAGAGAGGTTAGTGCGCTACAGCGTTATTTGGGGGGAGGGGGCGTGTAAATAGACAAGGGCTGTTATTACCAAGTAACTACAGTGAGAAATCGTTAAGTTATATTGAATAGTTAATATAAAATATACGAGTAAAAAATGCTATTAAATTTTTTATATCTGAGCAGACATTTTATTAATTTATACGTCCGACACGCATGATAGTTCATGAGCGACTGAAGAGTTGTTAAGTAGTTTTAGGTGCACGTAGTAACTACCTTCATTTTCAACCATTGTGTCACTTATAACGATATTTTCTTTGATAATTGATGTTGTATATTTTATATTAATATTCATATAAACATTGTTACATTGTACAATTAATTAAAATTACACTTGTCTAAATACATGCATCTAAATTAATAATAATTACTTGTCAAATAAAGTAAATAAAGCTGCAATTTTAAGTAAGTTATCATAATAATATATAGGCACACTTAACTTACAAGTAGATTGAGGTGAATCTCTATACTATAAAGTCCGAAAATGTAGCATACAAAATATATACGTCTCAAAATGGGTAAAATGGCCAAAGAAGGGGTAAAGTAGACAGTGATAAGTGATCACCGTCACCTCTTTTACGTGTATACGTGTATTACGTCTATTATATAGCAAAAATTAAAGTCATTTTAGAAAATATAACATTCTGCCTAATGTGGACATCTTGATATTCTGTGACATCAAAAGTACTATCATCACTCACTCACTATATCACTTAAAAATTTGACATTTCTTCATACAAAAACTGTCATTTTCGACATAAAAGAACTGTCAAATACGTCACCTGTTTGTAGAACTTTGGCCGAATAAAATAATAACGTATACACGTGAAAAAATTGGAAGAACATTCGCGAAGTATGTACAGAACGATGCTTTCAATTAAAAAAAGAATCAACGCGGGCTGCAAGCGAGACATTTTGAGTTTTGATAAAACACGGGAAAACACATGTTCGAAAGCTGTATCGAGTGCCACCGACCTCGATTGTATACGCTGGACATGTACATGGACATGACAAGACGTCATTAAAGCAGGAAATGTCTTAAAAAGACGCCATTAAATTATCACATAAATAGGGAAATTACTCCGCAAGTCACCGCAATTTTGGTGCTGCCGTGCGAGGGAAATAGCTATTTATCAAACACACTATTACTATAAATGCGCAGCGATGGAGTAAAGGATTGCTAGCTACCTTTTATGTTGGGAAAACCTTGGAAAAACAGAGAATTTAAAGCTAGCTAGCTAGCTAGCTGTCTAAATATATAAAAGGCAAAGGTGACTGACTGACTGACTGACTGACTGACTGATTGATCTATCAACGCACAGCTCTAACCACTTGACCGATCGAGCTGAAATTTGGTATACAGGTAGCTGTTAGGACGTAGACATCCGCTAAGAAAGGATTTTGGAAAATTTCAACCCCAAGAGGGTTAAATAGGGGCTTAAATAATCGAACCTAACGTGAGCGAAGCCGCGGGTTAAAGCTAGTTTTACATAAAATTTAAAGACAGTGTGTGTGACAAACTGTCTTAAAAAAGGTGTTTTTTTTTTTTCTTGTTTTTCCCCTACGGGATTTTCAAAGCTAGTAATACTGGCCTATGCAAATTAAAAAAAATCTTTTATTTTCAATTTACTTGGGTCGTTATCAAGTCGTTTGGAACCTGTCCAGCGTATTGGCATATATCGGGGTCGGGGTCGAAAGCGCTTTGCCATGACTTACTTATTTCTCATCGTTCTGTCATGTCTGGTTTTGTCTCTGGAAACGGAAACATTATTTCAACTTAAACTACATAACTGCGACAGTTTTTAGTAGAGCGTTTTGCGAGATTTATAAAGATTTATCTAGCTTAGGTATAGCACAGTAAACGAAGGTTTAGGTCTAAAGACCATTTACAATTAAATCTGGTTATGTTGAAATTCACTTAAATATTATATTTTTAGACGAAGGCGATATTGGGTGCGTTGTATACGTCTCATCTGATGGTAAGTGATAATGCAGTATAAGATGGTAGCGGGCTAATTTGACCATGTGCGGTGAAAACCTCACCTCTCAGGGGAAAACTGAAAATTCGGTTCAATCAAAAAAAAAAAAAAGAGTAATTGTTACCTTCATTTACTGAACTATTACAGAAGTACCCACACGTGAAAGTTAATTTTGAAAATACTTGCAAGTTACAACCAATTCAAGAGAATCTTTATTCTGTTCCGCACAGTTTTCAGATATTTGAAGCGAGCTCATGCGCTGTCTTAGGTGTAATTTAGAATAATTTTAAATATTTAACAAGAAGTAGTAGTGTATGCCAATTTATCAGCCGATTAGTTTAGCGTGATAATGAAAACGAATAACTATAGTCTAGATATTAAACTATATAGTAAAATATTGAATATCTAGGCTAGGTTCAAAGTGATTTTGCTTATTGGGCAAAATTACTGTTCAATATATAGTTTGAAGAACTGATGGTCACTGAGATCACAAGGCGACCTCGCAACCTGTTAATAACGCTAATGCAACCACTAAGTAACGTATTTGTAACATTTAAAATCCATCACTACTTTATGTGTGTTGATTTATAATCCCATCCTACCGACTGCACCCATTTTTTCTCAAAGTTTGAATTCAATCTTTAAGCCTAACATCTATACGAAAGTCTTTTTGGAAAATCTCGTCTAGGTCTAACCGATAGCTTGTTTAGTTTATAAAAAGTATCCGTCGGATATTCAATATTTTAGAACATTTCTTATCAGTAAAAGCATTTCCCACATTATTTTCTCCGATATCAGTATAAATTCTAGCATGACTTGACCGTTGCAAGAAAATAAACTATCTGTTCTAACATTCTCAACATGATAAACGAAACTGACACCAAGATTTAAGGTCTGAGAATAAGATTCTGTCTAATCTTTGTTGTAGAGATATACCTAATAGATATACCCCAATATAATATTAAATAATGTGGGAAACGCAATAAAAATATATCTTAAGATAACCTTAAACTAAGGCACGTGTCATAAGTAATGTCAGAAGGCACTATATGCAGGTGGGTCGGAAGTACATTATCATCTATATGTCGGTCCGGCAGCGTGTAAGAGAAAGCGAGACAATTTGTTAGAGAGAATGGTGAAAATGATGGACTTTTTGATTGAAGTTTGATTTTTGAAAAAAAAAAAAAAAACTTTTTTGAAAATATACATTCAAATGTTTCGAGTATTGTAATTACACAATTTTGACAATTCTGAAGCAGTAGCTTCCTGAAATGAATACCCAAGTTTATAATAACCAAATTTTTTTAAGAATCTCAGTTATACTGAACATAATAACCCCTTTCCCCTCCAAATAAGGGCAGTCGTACCTAACGACTGTATGACAATGTACTCTTAAGTTATCTATCTCAAATTATAAGCAATTAAAATGAAATTTTGAGGTCTATTTGGGTTAAACTGAGGGTTCTTAAAATGACTTAAAAAAGAAGTCCCAGACAAAAAATACAAACAAATTCTTTTAACCAAAGTCTACATTTTATCCAAAAAATTAAACTTCAACCAAATTTTGTTCGGAAAAACAATCTCGCCTACAACTTACCGTGTTGTGAACCCTTCATAACTCTGTTTGGGGGTTTCATCCAAAGGTCGGAAACTCGAGAATGATGGGCTTTGGATCTTCTCATCGCGGCTGTACCCATTTTGATGGTATCCCGGCGAAGTGGGCGGCCCGTGGATGGATTGCGACAGGTTGGAGACGTGCTGGCTCATGTTCTGTGTGCTGTGTGTCGTGTTCTGTGTGGTGTTGTGTGTTGTGTTGAAAGTGCTGTTGGGGCTGTAAGTTGTGTTGGCGAAACTGCTTGAGGGTGCTTTGAATCTGAAAAATTGATTTGTTGTTGTTAGAAAAGTTTTTGGAAAATATCTGAAAAGGCGATATGTTTTATTTCTTCACTGATATTAGTAACTTTGTTATTTAACTACATGATATGACTGAAATTATGCATAAATGAAGAGCATTTAATGTTGAGCTGTTATTGAGATATACCCCGCGACAAAAGAAGTCTAAAAATAGCTACTTTGTTAAATCTCCTAAATCAAGAATTTTTGACAAAAAATAATATTGTGTTCTGCTTGAAATTTTTTTCCCCATTTGCTTTTATTGGTGCCCCCCAAAAATAAATACTTTTGCGAGAAACCCGGCATTAAGGTGTCCAAAATCCCCTCCTCTACCCTTTCCCTCACAAAACATTTCAAGAAGCCATCTTATAAAGTTAATCTGTCTTTTACTCATAAACATTAAATGGAAATTTTGAATGCTTTTGAAACTTGTCTCTTAACCACATAAGGACGCACATATGCAATAAAGTGTCATATAACTTATCAATTGAAAAGTGAACTTTATTCCTTTACATTATGTATGAATTTAATTTGAGAAAGTTTTGTGGGTTGAAACGTTATTGCATATGGGCGTCCATATGGTGTAGGGGTGTGTCCCATATCGCTGGAGTATCCCGGATAGTCGATATCCGTATCCCGGATTTTGTACTCCGCTTGACGGGTGAAAATTGACTAGTTACCTGTGTGGGGTAGGCGTGTGGGACGCGTCGCTGGAGTATCCCGGATGGTCAGTGTCCGTCTCGTCCCCGGACGTGTCCCGCAGCTTGTACTTGGCCTGGCGGATGGCGGTCAGTCTGCCCCGGGCTTCCTCCAGCTCCTTCTCTATGCGCAGCACTTCCGTCCTGATGATGGAAAGGTGGGATTGAATTTACTGTATTTTTGAATATATTCTGTTAAAGATGTTATTATGTAATTGCTACTGATTAGAATAGAATAGAATAGAAATAGAAATATTTTTTATTCAAATAAACTTTTACAAGCACTTTTGAATCGTCAATGAATCTACCACTGGTTCGGAATGCCTTTCCTGCCGAGAAGAGCCAGCAATAAACTCGGCGGTTGCTCTTTTCAAAAAAAATATTTTTTTTTACAATAGTTAATGAAAGCTATGCTATGTATACAGTGCTTCCACAATAAAGCTTCAAAAATGCAAAAATGCATACGTAGGTACACCAATTCAACGCATGTCAAGACGGGCAGTCAGAGCAGACCCATTCCCGTTGGTGGCACCCGTTCACGAGCATGACGCATGATCCAGCCATTGCTTCGCTCAACCATATTAACTTCTTCCTTCTTCTTTATTGACTGATAGACTGGACATAGGTCTCTTGTATTAACTTCCATATGCTTTGGTCTTGCGCCGCCTGTTTCCAGTGGCTCCCTAGACTCCTTTGGGTCGGAGTTTCGTGAGGGTCTGCCAGCACTGCGTGGGTGCAGGGTTGCCAATTCAGCACCGTGGGACCCCAACGATCAGTTCTTCAAACTATTGCCCCCCCCCCCATCAAGCTTAGCTTAGCTTCTCAACTTGCTGAGCTATCTCCAAAGCCATAAAGATTCCATTATTTTTCTTAGACTATAGGAGCTTGCGTCCAGCTCTTTATAGCATCTTATCGCTTAAACCACGAACAGTCCATTGTCATGATGCTTAAATATGTGACAAATGCCTGGCCTCAATCCTTAAAGCAATCATAGATTCTTCTTCTTTTGTCCACAGCTGGATAAAAGGTTTCTCGCATGGACTGGCGCAGATCCAGGTGCTATGCCGCCTGTATCCAGCGGCTTCCTGCAACTCGTCTGATGTTGTCAGTCCACCTTGCTGAGGATCTGCCAACGCCCCACCATCAGCGGGGTATAGGATCTTACCTGGCATCAATCTCCTGGGCGATGCCGCCCACCATGCGTCGGTTGAGGACCAGGCTGCGCTCATCATCACAGTGGATGGCGTCGCGCGCCGCCCGCACCAGGTTGTCGGTGGACCTGATGACTTCCGCCCCGGCCGACTGCAGGCGGCGGGTGGACTCCGAGCTTGGGTCTGCTTTGACCTGGAATGGACAGTTTTTTATGTAAAATTGATGAGACACGTGTGGTCGATTCTGATAGTTTATATTAAGCAACGTGCCAAAATGGTAACTTGCGCGTGACCATCTTTGTAAGACTCCCAACGCTTGGTATTCCCATGTCGGATCACCATTCCAGCACCTTGCGAACAGAACTTCCCGTGCAAGGTTCCAGCAGCTGAGTAGGAAGGTTCCTCACCCTAAACCTATGTATTAGCAGCCTTTACTGACGTGTGGACTGCTGCAATCACCAGCCCAACTGCAGAGTAAACCCTGAGACCATTAACCATCATCTGGAACTAACCTTGCAGGCAACCAGCAGCTGCGCAGTGCTGGAAGCCACCTGCCTCGCGCTGGAGATGAGCCTCTCCTCGGAAGCCGCACCCTGAACCAGCGCGTTGGCAGCCTCCACCAACGCGTGAGCCGCTGCAGCCACCAGTCTGGCCGCGGAGACCAGACCCTCAGACCATTGACCGTCGTCTGATGATGAGGTGGGACGGCGGGCCACTTTACCCTGAAAGGAATTGAATACAGATTTACTTGATGATAAAACAATTTTTTTTTTTATTCCTGACAAGATAGCCCTTGACTGCGATCTCACCTAATATGACTGCAGACAATGCAGTCTAAGCGTCTAAGCTACCTTGGAAGGAGTTATGGCAGTTTTTAAATAAACCCATAACCTGCATCGATTTCTACACGCCATCGTGTCGGCACACCTTTGAAGTTAGGGTGGTAACTAGCCATGGTGTCAAAAACTTTACTTCTTCAAAAATCACATCAAAAATAGATAGCAGAGCATTATGCACGTTTTGGAATTGACGTGAGATGAAATCATTTGCGGAATGGTTCAAGATGTTCATGGCGTGTAGAGGGCATATGCCGTATGTTTAGTCAGATAATGGTACACCATTCACAGACCTAACAAATAATGCTATCCTTCTTACAATGCTCCTTACGGAAGAGGATAGCATGATGTAAGCATGAACTTACCTGGTCAATAAGCTCCCTCTGCGCCGCGGAAGCAGCTCTGACGAGCGCGGACGTGGCGGCGATGATGGACTTCGCAGCCTCCAGGATCATCTCGTCAAAGTTCATGTTCTCATCCGTTTCCTGAGACAAGAAATAAGAGTTACATTAGGATTCCGAATAAATTTAGTGCATACCAAAAATTGTAGAGCCGGCAAGGATCGAATACACATCTCTCGTTAACAATCATATCTTTTCTGTCGACAGTTGGAACGTGGGTGTAGTGTAAGGTCAACCCACTAAGGGTGCGAAGGGTACATTTTTTTAAAATACATATCAAAAATCTTTGGATCGAACCCACATTTCTCGAAAATCGCGCCTGAGTGTGGTAACAGTTGCTTAAACTGGTTGAAAGTAGATACATATCACTAAGTTAAATTGTGTTTGGTACACTCTCTGAAATTATTTGTATTAATTCTAAAGCCGGAAAACTTTTACATAATTTTCAATACACTTCGTAAATATTAAAGACAATTAGTTTACTGGATTTTTTTAAATAAAACCACCACTCTTCTATCTTCTCTCTTCGTCCGATGAACGCGCCGCGGTCGGTAGGTAATATGTTTGATTCCCGGGTGATACAAAAACAACCAAGAATATCAAACATATCTTACCGACACGTGACATTGCTTGAGAATTGCCACCTTTTCAGTGCTCGATGCGGGTACAATCCTGTATAAGTGCCGTATGATAGAGATAGCGATATTATCGACAGACAGAGAAAAAGCAATAATATAATCATTATAATCTATCTGTATCTCTATATAAATAAAAATGAAATGCTGTTAGTTTTTAAGCGCATCACCAATTTGGCTAATTTTTGTTTTAAAATATGCATCATAGTCCAAATTAGGTTTTTATGGAAAATTTTCAAAGGACAATGGGCACTTTTGTATGAGTTGCGTCCCCAGACTGTATCAAGTTGTTATATATGTCATTTTAAAGGTCATGATAATAGCTTCATTTTATTGTATGACACCAACTATGAGACACGTGCAGGGAAAGAACTATGATTTTTTTAATTTTTTTATAATAGAACGTATTTATTTTTGTTTTTTTGTTTTTTTTTTAATCCAGAATGTATGCGTTATTTTAGGGGTTTCATTTATTTAGTATAAACTCAAAAAAAAAAAAACACTTAAACCCTACCTAAAGCCGTCTCCAACCGCCCCTATAACGGCCCCTGACCTCACATCTAATCTATTATACGCGCGTCCTTTGTACAGGCCGTAGTTGGTAACTATTAACTACGTGGCGCGCACATATCTTTTGCTCTTTAGGATCGGTGCTATTTTAAGTTTTTGACCTCTGTCCTCTGCACGTTTAACGGACTTGATTTTTCTGTTTTTGCTTTGATTGTGGCTAGTTAGTACGACGGTAATTAGTTTTATTTTATATAGTGCGGTGTGGCTGCTTGTCTGTATTGCACCTTCACCTCCGTGCTTGTATATCTACGCAGTACCCCTGCCTGCCTGGGAGAAACGACGCTGTACCACCTGTGCAAGAAACTCACCGGAACCGACTCACTCGTCTACGCTGTACTAGACAGCCAGGGTAGGCAAAAATACTCCGTCCAGGATCGTGCTGAGATCATGGCGGAGTATATGGAGATACAATTTACTCCAAACCCACCGGCCAGTGACAATGCGTACAGGCACCACGAAGAGATCGACCAACAAGTGCGGGAATTCCTGTCGGCCCCGACTCCCCAGCTCCGGGGAGGCGAGTTCATCTCCCCGTCTGAGCTGAGGAAGGCCGTATTCCGACTCCCCAAACGGAAGGCGCCAGGCTACGACGAAATTCCGATCACCACACTTCAGCAGTTGCCCAGAAGAGGTCTCGTTGCCCTAACGAGACTCTTCAATGAGGTACTCCACACCGCACACTTCCCGGAGACCTGGAAAAGGGGGAAGGTCATCACTATTCCCAAACCGGGCAAGGATCGCCACCATCCAGGGAGCTACCGCCCCATCACCCTACTGCCGCACATCACCAAGCTGTTTGAGCGTTTATTGCTGCGAAGGCTTGCCCCGTACATCCAACTACGGGACGAGCAGTTCGGCTTTCGCAGCAACCACTCGACGACGCTCCAGCTGGCGAGAGGACTTCACCACATCGCCAGTGAGAAGAACAGGGGGTACTGCACCGTCGGTCGGGGTCTTTCTCGATATCGAGAAGGCCTTCGATCACGTGTGGCATACCGGCGACCTCTCGACCGACCTACCACCAATGATCGTGCGGCTGGTGGCTTCTTTCCTGGAAGGCAGATCCTTCCACGTCTCCGTGGAGGGCGCGGACTTCCAGCCGCGCCGCATACGTGCAGGAGTACCCCAGGGCCGCTGCCTATCGCCGTGCCTGTACACATTGTACACTAACAACATCCCTACCCTCGCCGGACATCTACGCGAGGGGGAGGAAGGCGTGCTGTTGTCGCTCTACGCCGACGACAGCGCGTATCTCGCTTCGTCGTACCACAAGATCGTCGTCTGCAACAAGATGCAGCGCCTGCTGGACCTGCTTCCGGAATGGATGGTCAAATGGAGGATGACCGTCAACGTGGGAAAAACGGCCGCTATCCTGTTCGACATCCGGAGACCGGAAGCCTATGCATCAACTCCGCTTCCGAGGGCAGGACATAGTTTGACGAACTTTGGTGTGCTACTTGGGGTGCCGCATCGACCTCAGCCTTAACCTGATTCCGTTGGTCAACCAAGTTGTGAACCAGGCCAAGGCGACAGGGTCGATGCTTCACCAAGTCTTCAATTCAAGCCTATCACCGAAGACCAAGCTCCTCATCTACGGAGCCTATATCCGCTCCAGACTGACGTACGCGGCACCTGCCTGGTATGCGCTCTACTCGGCAAGTCAGAGGAGCCGCCTACAGGTCCTCCTGAATAAGTGCCTCCGTCTGATTGTTGGAGCTCCAAGGTACGTGAGGAACGACGTCATCCATCGCGACCTCAAGATGCCCACCGTGGAAGAGTACGTCCGCTCAGTTGCGCGGCGCATGTTAGCGCGCCGATTGCGGACCGTACCAGCACCTCAACGGCATCGCACCGCTAACCAGCCGACCCACGACCGGACGTCCCGTACCTCGAGAGCTCCTGCGATCGCCAACACCGAGGAGGCACGCAAGTGACTCCAGCGACGACGAAAACGATGCGAAATACACTGGACGATTCACTCGCCCATAGCGCGGAGCCACCCACCGGATTTGACATCGCTCCGCACACGGCGGCGGAATACCCGCCCGCGGTGCGGAGCCCCACGGATACGACGGACCACAGGCTCCTAACCAACGCCAGTGAGCCTCGGCCATAAGGCCGAAACTCAACACCGGCGAAATGCTCTTTCCCGTGCCACGTCCGGGCCATGAGGCCATGCCTCGAAGCGCGTACCCCCTCAGGCCTCACGGACAGAGGAGACGACCCTGCTGTATGTTGTAACTAGACAATAGATTAAGCAGGTATTAAGGACCTTAATACAGCCGCTTGCTAGTCAAGGGGTAAAAGATCTCCCCACAAACTACACGTACGAACTAGCCACAATCAAAGCAAAAACAGAAAAATCAAGTCCGTTAAACGTGCAGAGGACAGAGGTCAAAAACTCAAAATAGTACCGATCCTAAAGAGCAAAAGATATGTGCGCGCCGCGTAGTTAATAGTTACCAACTACGGCCTGTACAAAGGACGCGCGTATAATAGATTAGATGTGAGGTCAGGGGCCGTTATAGGGGCGGTTGGAGACGGCTTTAGGTAGGGTTTAAGCATTTTTTTTGAGTTTATACTAAATAAATGAAACCCCTAAAATAACGCATACATTCTGGATTAAAAAAAAAACAAAAAAACAAAAATAAATACGTTCTATTATAAAAAAATTAAAAAAATCATAGTTCTTTCCCTGCACGTGTCTCATAGTTGGTGTCATACAATAAAATGAAGCTATTATCATGACCTTTAAAATGACATATATCACAACTTGATACACTCTGGGGACGAAACCGCCCATTCTCCTTTGGAAAAAAAGGAACTTTTTTTCCACGGATATGATTTTATTAAAATTTTGTTATAATGATCCTAGAAATAAATAAATATGACGAACTAGAACAATAAATATAACTTGAATCCTAGGATCATATTTAGTGTAATTAAACTTATACAAAGAGATATAGATGTAGAAATAGATAGATATACAATACATAGTTAGAGATAAATATAGGACAAATTTATGTTATATTAGTTATGTTATATTTTTATAAAGAGTTGGCAATTAATTTTTTTTTATTAACCTGTGTCTTGACCACGCGTGGGCGGAGCGCGTCCAGCTTGCGCGCCGCAGCGTCGATGGAGGCCGCAGCGCCCAGGAGCTCTTGCTCCGCGATCACAGTGGGATCCGCGGGATCCACCCACTCCAAGCCTGCGGGATTCACGATTGACATTACTTCACGAGCTGATCTACTACCTCGTGGCATAAGTCGTTCAATTCTAACCAGGAGCAATTTAAGGAAGCATATATTCCTAACTTATCGGAGTTGCTAGTTAACAGTCACCAGCAAGTATGTGCCGTCAACCGAAATAGCGTTCCAGTACGATTCCATAAAGAAAACAACCAGTGAGTTCACTCCGGCAATTCATGGCTCGATCATAACTGTAAATTGTATACAATATTTGAAAATAATAAGAACAACCGTTGAGTTTTTTGCTGGTTCTTTTTCGGTTGGAATGGCATTCCAAACCAGTGTTAGATTCATTTGACGATTCGAACGCACCTTGTAAAAGTTTATTTAAACGAAAAACTACTGTATTCCTGAAAGATGATTAGTTTCCAGACCTGCTTTTGGTTCACTCACCTTTGAGCAGTTCAGCCACAGCCAACATGTCGGCGACGGCCTGCGCCACTCTGCGGGACAGCTCCGGCAGTTGGCTGCGGGACGCGGGCGCGTTGAGGAGCGCCGCCAGCAGCGAGCGGTAGGCCTCCGCGGCCGCGCGGGTCGTCTCCAGAGTCCTGATCTTGAGTTCCTCCGTCTCTGCTGAATGTGCGGCACCCTGAAAGACAATTCAATATATAGACTAGCGCTTGACTGCGATGGTAAGTGAAGATGCCTATTCACTCTTGGTTTAAAGACTCCCACGTTATAGTTAGTTGAAAAAACGGAAGCCGGAAGGGCATTCCAAATTATTGCGGTGCGTATTAGGAACGAGGAAGCAAAGCGCTTGGTGCGAGATCGTGGAATTTCGACCACGTAGCGGTTTTACATAATTTGACAAACATATAATTGGGATGTTCATTATGTTTTTTACCTATTAGTAAATAGAAGGTCTACCAAAATAAGCGAAATAGTTTAGTGTGATAACCATTTTAAATTACAGTCTTAACTACAGAAAGTGCGTCAAATGTTAGTGACGTCACAATTTTCCACTTTGTACAAGCTGCCATACAATGCGCGCATTTTAATATTTGGCATTAAAAAGCGCGCATTGATGAAATCCGTATTATATTAAAACGTTCACCAACACATGAAGGTCATTTACTAAATAAGTTTTGAATACATATCAATATTGCGGGATTCGCGGGATTGGAAATCAAATCGAGATAATAAATTTAGAATGATAGTGTTACTCCTTTTTGTATAGAGTTTTTTTCTATCCCCTAGGCCCTCTAGTTAAGCATAAGAAGAAAGATATGGAGAATTCCCCATACCTTGGCCGCAGCCAGCATATCCAGGACAGTTCTTCGCCCGAGGTTCGCAGCAGCGGTGAGCTGGTCTTGACCCGACGCGGCCACGGCCCGGGCGGTCGCCGCCGTCATAAGCCGCGTGCATCGCATGAGCTCCTCCACTGATGCTGTGGACTTTGGTGCCGCTGGCGACATCAGGACCTATGGCACAGTGGAAATGAGTCATTGGGAACTAATCAAAATTTAACTTAAAAACTAGCCGATTCCAACGATTTTTCTTAAAAGTTCACGGTGGGATCCATGGGATTCCAACCAGCGAGATTTAAGTTAATCATTACTTACGACTTATGAGTCATTCTACTTGATGCCTCTGATTTTACTTGAAAGTTAACGCGGTGGGATCCGCGGGATTCCAGCCGGTGAGTGGTGGCTGAGTGGGAACCCTATTTGATCATAATATGTCAATATTTTATTTTATTTTATTTTTCTTTATTTGTTTGTGTTGATCAAATAAAATCTATTTTCTTTCAAAAAAAGATTTAAGTTAATAGTTACTCACGATTTATGAGTTATTCTACTATGTTATACTAAACAAAACATCGTGACGAAATCTGTACGCTTGAGAGTTCTTCATAATGTTCTCAAAGGTTTGTGGAGTATGAAGATTTGTGGTGGACTATAGCCTGTAACCCTCCTGTGAGAATAGATCTGCGCTTAGCAGTGAGCTGATGATGGGTTGGTGATGATGACGATATCTGGCACGAACCTCAATCTCCTGCGAGATGGCTTCAATGGTGGACTCCAGAGCCCTGGTGCCGCGCGTGTGTTCGTCCTCCACAGCTTTGACAGTTTTCAGCAGTGACGTCACGTTCGTCACCATCACCTGACAAATTATAAACATATTTTGTTACTGCTGTTGTTTTTTTTCAGGCTCGGCCTGTACTTTTTCATGTAGATTTTTATATGATATTATTTTAATAATAATCCATACAGTCAAAAGATTTGTCTGTACGCATAAATATTATTGATAAAGCTTAATTTAGTATTTTTTTTCTTATTATGCAAAATCTAACACAAATTCAGTTTAAATATAAATTAGGACAACATTTTTTTAATAAAACAAAAGCTTTGGGTTGCCAACTAAGTTAGGGTTGACGATGACAAATAAAAAATAAACAAAAAAAAATAAAAAAACACCCAGTGCGAAAAAAGCATGCCTAAGCGGGAAACCCATAAGCTTTCAACCATAGGGAACCCATACATTAGTTATGTCACAAAAACACAAGGATTTTTTTGTCACACAATTTGTCACATCTTTATAACCCCCCACCCCGATATTGAGGCGTCTTCTCAAAACGATAATTTGTTTTCAAAAAGAGATTTAATTATGCGCTTCATCTCATTGTAAAATGTCTCTATCTGTGCTCAAACTTGTCACAAATTTCACTTGTGTGTGACCACAATAATGTAATGTTTATGACATCAATAGTTTTATTCATGGTTCACTAGTTGAAAGCACTTAAAAAGTTTTATATCCATTTTTATAACTCAACACACATTTTGTCTCACTTGTAAGCGTTATGCTTAAATATCTCTTTCTAATTTTTTTCATGATATGAATAGTTTAAAATTAATTTAAGAAAATAATATGTTTTAAAGTTTTCAATATTAGGGGGAAAAATTCATCATGACAAAAAATGTGACAAAACTGACTTCCATAACACATACACAAATCGCAAAAGTCGAGCCGTTGCAATTTGTGAGACTTCTTCCTTTATATGACATAATTAAGGGACGGCTCCAAGAATACGTAAATACATAAATATTAATACTTATAAAAGCACTTCTTATGTATGTATATAAAAATAAAATATAACGTCAATATTGGACTTTCGAAGCCTCTGCTGTGACAACCACGACGAGAACCGCGTGAAATGAAAGCTTGTGGCTTTGTTGTTAACACTCGATGACCCTGAACCGAAACTGATGCGATCGATGCGAAAGTCACAATCCCTTAGATGATTTTTAAGGAATAGTCAAGCTAAACTTGACTAATGTTCTCCTCTCCCCTCCAAACAAGCGGAAAGCTCGTGGGTACAATACTATGCAACGCGTAACATCGAACCGTCGACCTTATAGATCTCCGTCCGTACTTTTAACCGTTGCGCTATTGAGACTACGGCTGTTATATAGTAACATAATAAAATAAATGTTAATCATCAAATTCCAGAAAGGGATAGCACGCTAGTCTTGATTTTGTAGAGCGTCGTCACTATCATTACTCGAGACAGAGATGACGCTAAACGAAGCCAAAGTCAGCCGTACCGTAAATTGCAAAGGACAACAGCTCTTTCCACAGGGAATACTGTGATAGAGATAGCAATATTTTTTTAGTTAAGTTTGGAGATTGTAGTACCATTAAATTATCACCACAATGAAAGCGATTGCGACAATCGCATTTCTTGCATCAAAGTTTCGGATTTTGCTACCGGGGGTGACGCCAATGTGAAATGATATGGATGGTGTTGCAATGTGAAATTAAGGTTAAAGGAGGGGATGGAAATCGTTTTTGGATTTATGATATGTATTGAAAATTATTTCGCTGTATTCTAAACTAGTGGAGAGCTCACGAATTTATATGTTTTAAAAAAATATCTCTTCATACATACTTTACAAATCCTTTTTATCCCATTAGAGATTAAGGAACTTTTGGGATGCTTTCAAGATCTTCCAAATGTCAAACACCGATTTAGTCAATCACGGCACTGTTTAAAAGGCGTTAACTAGAAACAACGTATTTTCTCAAGTTATTTAAACCGAAAAAACTATTTTATGAAGGCAAATTATTATCACCATTTTTTATACTGGGAACAACTCATAATTCTGTCAATCTCAAATGCTTTATGAGTTTAGTATTCACTGTTATTTATTAAACCTTTTTCGGAAATGCTTCTTAAATCATAACACACAAAATCAAAAGACAAACAATATTACTGACGCTAAACACATTTCTGAGAGTATGATTGATCCTGAAAATGACTTGAGAGTGAAGCGTTTTGAATGATTTTGAAAACTGTTCAAGTCCCAAACAGATTCCCTTAAAAATTTTGAATTTTGAAATCGATTTCACCAAAGTTTTAGAGACTATAGTAGTTTATGTATTTCACAAAATCACACCTCAGGTGTCCACTAGTATTTACATTGACGATTTAAAACACCAATTTAAAGAAACAAGTTCATTGTATTGGCGCTTTTTTAATTCGGCGTTAGATTACTCCTTTGTGCGCTAACGAACTTTGTAGATGAATCTTGTAAAATGGTCGAACTATATCATACAGGGAATGTACTGAATGAATTGATAGATTTCATTTAAATATATTGTAAAAAAATTATGTTGAAAATCAAATTAACTTTATGACTCCTTCTTTTACAGAAGACGTCACAATTATTGAGGAAAATACCAAAATAAAGTTATAGAACATCGAACTACTTCTAGATTCATCTACGACTAGTATAACTACAATATTCACAATGTTAATGAAGACAACATTTCAAAGCTTGACAAGCTATATTGTTGGTATAGAAAGATCACGGCAGTATTACAAGGAAAGAGGCAAAAAAGTTTGGGACTCAAACAGTGGCAGCCAATACAAGTTAGATTATGAGATACCACAAGTTATAAACGACATGATACGATGGTTTCAGCATACACAACACCATGCCATCCACTGCGTGCTTCTCTTGTTATTATGTCGAATGTGCGTTCACAGCGGTTAATGAACTGCAATGTAAGAAATCTGACCGATTCATTGCCGCTCGTTGCCACATCCTCACTCTCTTGGAACCTTGCGTTCTTGACTTCATCTAACATTTTTAGTTGCTCCTCCATTCTACTATTAGGCCTCGATTTCCTCATTCTATGCTCCACCACAGCTCTGATCCTTCTCAACTCTTCATCGCTTATATCCTTCCTATTTAGTATAGCTTCATAAAAATTCCACCAATTATCTATCGTCCCAAATTGTTGCTCCCTATTCTTTAGAATGTCTTCATAAATTGACCACCAGTTATTAGCGTAATATTCCATAGGATAAGTTCGTGTTAGGTCGTAAATTTCTAGATTGTTCTGCGATTTGCGATTCATATTTTTCGTTCTTTTCAAGGTGTTACTATTACTTATATTCATTGTGCTATAATGATTGACGTTTTTAGTTAAATTTTGCTGTGAATTGACGTTTAAAATAACATTTCTATGGTAAGACGGCGGGGCAGATCTGTTATCCCTTTCTCTATCAGTAAATTCTATAGGTATTAAGTTTTCTTTTTCACGCGTTTCTGTTTTGTATTTCCTAATAATTTCTTTATAATACTTTTCTAATAGACAAAGTTCTTCATATGTATATTTGGATATGTCGATTTTAGTGTAAACATTTAATATATCTTCAATGTTAATAACTCTCTTCTTTCGACCTTCTACTTGTATATTAGAAAGGAGTTTCAATTTCTCAATCAATGGATCGAATCCTTTGTAAATGAAATCTTTCTTGGCAAATTCAATTAGTTTTAGAACCATATCTTCATACTTCTTGTCGTATTCTAAATCTTTAGATTTATCTACTTCTTCGATGAAGCTTTGTAAAGTCTCTTTTTCTTTTTCGTATTTATCCATTTCCGATCTGATTTCCCCCAAAACTAGTTCATGGCCACTGAAACGTTCCAATTCACGCCTGGTTTCTTCCATTTTTTCCAAATTCCTTTTAGCTAAAGCTTTCCACCATACTGTATCGTCTTTAAACATATTCCAAAATTCCGTTTTTTTAATTTCTACATTAGTTGTAATTGTATTGTCTTCTTTTGCCGGTGTCACTTCATTTACTGGCGTTATTACAGCTTTATTTTGGATTTCAGGTGGTGATTTTATGATTTCGTTTGAATCAGGATTTTTAACCTCTAAATTGACGATTAAATTAATTGGTTTAACCTTTTTTACTTTGAAGACAGGACTTTTTAGTTTCGGCTTCTCAAATGTAGGTCTTTTTGGAGTCGTTTCGATTACCGTAGTGGTTATCGTAGTTTTGATATTCTCATTAACAACGTCTTGCCAATCCAAATCGTCCATTACTTGAGACAACCTTTTCATTTCACTGTCAAGATCGGAGCTAGCTTTATCTTTCTCTTGAGCGTGTCTCCTCTTTCTGTTTTCATCTTTGTCGGTGCTGTTTATAAATAGGTCGACTAATTTCTTGAGTTCGGATAAAAATATGTTTTCTCCGTATTTGACTACACGCCAATCCATATCGAACAAACTATTTCTGTACGCAAGATTGTACCTCGTGTTTACATCATCATTGATTAATCTAGCTGGTGGGTTGATCATTTTGCTTTCGATATAAGCGATGAGTTCTTCGCAACTATCGTGGAATATAGTTGGCGATACGTCATCATCATGGCTAGAATAATCTAGAAGCTTGATTAACTCGTCTTCCTGATCAGATTGGAACATGTCAGTTTCGGAGTCGCACGAGTTGTAATCTCTAATGTTTATGGAGCGGCGCTTGCTCCTCGGCACTGTGTTAGTTTTGATGGGGAGACTCCATCTCTTCGGGTCTGAGAGGCGCTACAAAACACCAAAAAGTCCAATATTGACATGTACACGGACAGACACGAACACAAAAGATTTACGAACAACTTAATAACAATAAAATTACATAACTTTTATTTTTTAACTGGTTTAACACGATTAAAAATTAATAAATATTTACAAAATTTAGTCGCTGCAAAAAGTAAGATAATTATACACATAGTTTGTTTTAATTCAAAATTAATTAGGTTAATTTTTTAAACCCTTACTCAAACCCAACAAAATTAATAATTACTCTTTTTTATTTAAATGCCTTACCTTTAAGACTCCTTAAACTTAGCATATTCAGAAAAGATTGTATGTGGTCAAACTTCCCAGTGAAATTTAATCAATATTATATTTATTTAGCTATTATATAAGAGCTAAAATGTCAGCTCACAATTAATTTTTTATGATCAATGAATCATTGTTAAATTAATTGTATTTCTTTTTTTTCTGTATTAAAGTTAAATATACCTTTTTATAGTTTAGTGGCCC
Organism: Hipparchia sbordonii; assembly: GCA_038048805.1. Classification (NCBI taxonomy): domain Eukaryota; kingdom Metazoa; phylum Arthropoda; class Insecta; order Lepidoptera; family Nymphalidae; genus Hipparchia; species Hipparchia sbordonii. The sequence goes on along the minus strand of CM076118.1, from coordinate 275,641 downwards.
AGGGCCACCATGAATTGGGCAAAAGTAATGGTCTCCCAGGGTATTTCCTTAGTAAAAAATAAAATAAAAAGAGATTTCTAAATCTCTTCTAAGTACAAAGTTGGATATTTGACTAATTTTTTTTATATACTTAAAATAAAGGTTTTTAATATTATAAGTTGATATCATTTTTCTTTTTTTAATATCCTAACTAGTCTCGAAAAAATAAAACCTTTAAAGTTTCCTGTTAGAAAAAGAGAGCGCTATTGCATCATGACGTCACGTTTCAGTAAGACACCTTATAAAACTTATTTGTTTTTTTAACTGATTTATGTTCTGTTTTTACAGATATTCTTACATGTTATATTTTCGATGGATATCCACATTTTGACAAAAGTCAAAGGTATTTATTTTTAGGTATAATTAGGTACTTTGGTAACTGTCGGAAAAAAAATAGTTTCGGCGTAGTCTGGTTTCTTTACCATCATCTCCTGAACAGCCCTAAAATGCCCTGAAAGCTTCCCCAAAGAAGCCTTACCTTAGCGGCGTGTTTCAGCGCATGCATGTCCGGGTGTGTGACGCTCTTGCCGCTTGCGGCTGCGGTCGCCGCGGCCAGGTCCCGCAGCGCCGCAGCGGCGTCTCTCGCCGCATGCAGAACTAGCACCTGCGGTTCCGCGCCGCTCAGCGAGGTGGCGCCTTGTTTGACCACTTCGCAAAGTTGCACTGGAGACAAATTTTAATTTAATGACAAGATAGTCCTTCGATCTGCTTCTACACGCCATCGTACCGAAACGCTAAATCGCTTGGCGAAACGTCTTTGATGGTAGGGTGGTAACTAATTACGGCCAAAGCCTCCCACCAGACAAATGGGAATAAATTTTTAAATTCATATCAAAAACTCCGAGGATGGTGGAATTTGAACCCACATCTCTCGGAAATCGCGCCCTAAGTGTGTTGGCCATTACACTACGGCCATGTCGAACCACACGTCAGCCACGAAATCCTTATTTATCCTATTAATATTATAAATGCGAAAGTTTGGATGTATGGATGTTTGTTACTCAATCACGTCGCAACGACTGAACAGATTTGGCACAGAGATAGATTATAATCTGGAAAGTGTTTGTTTGTTGGTTTGTCCTTCAATTTCGCGGCAACAAAACAACGGATCGACCTGATTTTTTGCATGGGTATAGTTGAGGACCGGGAGAGATAGGCTAAAAGACGTTCACTGCTGAACAAAGGTCTCTTCCATGTACTTCCACAGGTCTCGGTTTTGCGCCGCTTATATCCAGCGGTTTCTAGTGTATGGAGGAAATTATTCTTAAATACATATCAAAATGTCTCCGTTGACGTTAAGTTACGTCCTCAAGGTTAGGTTTAGGAGATAAGGCATGACAAACAGACTTACCTATAGTGGACACAGCGCTTTGCGCCGCAGCTGCTAGCTGCTCCTGGCTGCCAGCCGCTCCTCCGACGAGGGTCTTGGTGTCTTCCACCAGGGTCTTGGCGGTCTTGAGGATGTTCTCCCGGTGGTTGGAGAACGTGTCGCCTTCCTTGTCCGATTGCAGTGTGCCTGAATACAATACAATCAGTTTATATTCAAACTAGCTTTAACCCGCGGCTTCGCTCACGTTAGGTTCGATTTTTTAACCCCCTATTTAACCCTCTTGGGGTTGAAATTTTCCTAAATCCTTTCTTAGCGGATGTCTACGTCCTAACAGCTACCTGTGTGCCAAATTTCAGCTCGATCGGTCCAGTGGTTAGAGCTGTGCGTTGATAGATCAGTCAGTCAGTCACTTTTGTCTTTTATATATTTAGATAACTTTTAAAGGAGCTATAGACTGAATTCGTGGTTAGGTGCGTCTCGCAACACCGCAGCCCCGTCGTGACCACGGCCCATGCGACTGGATCGAAATATCGACAGTTCCAACTAAAACATTTATCGTGGTACATACTCGTATAATACATAATAATATATCACAATAGGATATTTTACTACTAATGAGAAATATTTTTTTTTAAATTATTTTGCCAAAAACAGACATTATAAACATACTTAATTACTAACTAATTAATAGACAAAACATCGCCGAAAATGTTCATAATTTATAAAAGTTTAAGAGCCTTCTGGCTAGCAGGAACGTGCTAGTCCAAAGAAGTTTTCCGAGCTGAGCTAGACCAGTGTCCAGGAGTGGAGTCCTCACTCACCGGCGCTCGCGAACAGGATGGTGGTGTCCAGGTCGCCCAGGATGGTGGCGATGGTGGCGGCGGCGTCGATGCAGGCCTGCGTGCCGCGCGAGCCCGCCTGCAGCGCGCTCAGCACGCTCACCACCTGAGCAATAATAACATGTTGCCAGTGGTGGAGGGCATACTTGGGCTGCCTAATAGGAAAACGCCCCGTTGGACGACCCAGGTATCGCTGGTTGGACGAAGTGACAGAAGACCTGCAAGCCCTCAATGCATACGATTGGCGTGAAGCGGCGCAAGACAGGCATGAGTGGCAGCTTCTGGTGTCGGAGGCCAAGATCCTCTTTGGGTCACTGAGCCAGCGAAGTAAGTAAGTAAGTGTTGGAAAGGCAAGCAGAAACTTTGGATACAACGAAAGACTGTCGCGTTTTGGATTTAGAAAAACGCAGAGAACTAATAGTAACTCCGAGCTTTGAAGATGACCACACCTTACTATGCTTTAAATTATGAAAATAAATGAAAAAATAACAAGAGGGACACAAAAATTCAAAAACTGGCTTAATATTGTAAATTGAAAAGAGAGTTAGTGATTTTTCTAATAGATAATGGTATTTTTCTGCACCGTACATTGTTCTGGTCGTCGTTGAGTTGTTTTTTACAAAACCACAGTATTTTTTGGCTTTTTTTTATATTTTTTTTAACGCTATGCATGCACCCAAAGTAGTTCAGCTATTTACACGCTGGACTACCATGTTCTATGTATTGATTAAAATAGATATCTTTCAAAGTGTTAATTAAATTAATTTAGTCGCTACGATACTTACGCGGTTTTGATTGGACCGCAAACGTATGAAAATGGATTAAGGTACTAATGCTAGTTACGCGGATTTACACTATCCTCTGCCTACCTTCTCGTTGACTCTCCTGGCGGAGTCGGCGACGGCGCGCTGGTTCTGCGCGATGGCGGACACGCGGCAATGGCCGCCCGCGCGCACCAGCTCCGACACCGCCTCGCCCAGCTCCACCGCCGCCAGACGAATCCTGACACACAAAATTCAAAATTCAAAATTTATTTATTTCATGTAGACTACCCTGTAGCACTTATGATAAGTCACAAATTTACCACCGGTTCGGAATGCAGATTCTGCTGAGAAGAACCGGCAAGAAACTCAGCAGTTGCTCTTTTCAAAAAATAAAATAAACTAATTTTACAATAAGTAAAAAAACTAAGCTAAGTTACAGTGCTTCCACAGTGAAGCTTCAAAAATACAATACAAAATACAACACCAACATATGTCAGCATGGGAAGTCAAAGCAGACCCATTCCCGTTGGCGGCACCCGTTCACGAGCACGACGCATGATCCAGCCATTGTTTCGCTCAACCATATTTAACCAAAAAAAGCATAAATTAAAAAAAAAAAACTTTAAAAACAGGCGTTTAGTAGCTGGCTTCATCACCAGCTCTCGGATATTGTCAAGAATTAGAATACTTGTCATGACGAATCGAGCGAGCCCAAACTCGATAAAGTTACGTCGTTTTTTTTTAAAGAATATCAGCCAGCTGAAGTTGACTAATATCCTCCTCTCCCCACCAAATAAGCGGAAAACTTGTGCTAGGAGTGGGTACGACAATAGTGCAACGGGTGGGATTCGAACCTGCAACCTTTCAGTTTTCAGTCCGCACCTTTTACCGTTGGGCTATTGAGGCTACTATAATTCTTTCAATTCACGGTGGCTCATGGTTGTGTGTGTTGTGTCTGTACAAGTGTGAGCGAGAGCTTGCTCACGCCTGACCGCTCCCACCTAGGCACGGCAACAATTACGTAGTGTAGTACGGAATTGGCCTGTCTCGATTTGAGAGGAGCCCTTTGGCCAGAAGTGCGCCAGCGTCGGGTCGCCAGGACGGGATCTCACCTGTTGGCGATGTCCCCGTTGGGCGTGGTGGCGGACGCGCCCACGCTGTCGGCGGCGAGACGCTCGTACTTGCCGCACATGTCGTTGCCGACCTCCACCAGGCGAGTGGGTTCCGTCGCTGCTTTGGCCGTCTGCAAAAAGTTCCAGGAATTAACGAATGAAATATTCTTTACTTAGTTTTAAAAATCGCGTGGGAACTCCGGGATAAAAAGTTGCCTATGTCACTCTCCAACTACTCAACTATAACCATGCAAAAAATCACGTCATTCACGTCATGGAGAAATACTCCGCTGTGGTGTGATTGAAGGACAACCCAACAAACAAACACACTTTCGCATTTTTTTTAAAGAATATTAGCCAAGATGAACTTGACTCACTCCACTCCCCTCCAAATAAGCAAAAAGCTTATATTAGGAATGGATACGACAATAGTGCAACGGGTGAGGATTCAACCTGCGACCTTTCAGTTTTCAGTCCATACCTTTAACCATTGGGCTATTGAGGCTTTATATATTACGATTCGTTCTTACGGGCCGAATCCGTAAAATGACGGATATTACATCGAATATTCCGTAGTCGAGTTACAGGGTCGCGAGAAGCCGCTAGATACAAGCGGCGCAAGTCCGAGAGGTAGATACTACTCACCATATCAGTGGCCAGACGGGCGATCTCCTTGGCAGCGCCCACCATCCTGGTCTGGTAGTCCACGAACGAGTCCGTCTCATCGTAAGACCCGATCAGCGACATTCTGACGGACAAACGCACATCGTTAACTTTAAATTGTTGTATCATCTCCCTTCGACGGTGTTCCCACTGAATTACAACATGGGGTTATTCAAGGGGCGGACCAACAAATTCCTGAAAAGCCGGCAACGCATTGGTGGTGCCTCTGGTACTACAAGTGTTCATGGGCGGCGGTAATCACTTAACATCTGTTGACCTGTCTGCTCGTTTGCCCGCTATTCATGTATAAAATAATGATAACGACAATGTCCTCCCGATCAATGGCAACTATGGCGGCCACAGATTACCCATCTGCGATATCACAGTGTGCACAAACACATGCGGCGGTGGCAGCAAACATGGGCATACCTAAGTTCAAACGTGTTCAAATTTTTTTTACCTAAAATATTTAATTATCTTGTCTCAAAGAACGGGACGTGCATCATCTAATGAAATTTAACAAGTTGACATCGGTATCAGCCATCTTTTTTTTTTAACTTAGCAGCAACGAAACATCACGATGGGACGAAAATCCGACGGCTTTACGTGCTCTCCGAGGTAAGACACTGCCTACTTCCTTACTCTGTGAGCTATAAGCTACTACTTAAGCTATGTACGAGATTGTAGTAACGCCGTCTATAATCATTTTTAGTGTAAATTGATTTAAACAGAGTTATTTCTACTTATTATTACAAAGTATTGACGGATGTTGAACTAATTTAGACTAGTTTCCCCATGATTTCGTAACGTGCACAAATACCTTTTATCCCTTCAACTTTTTCCTTTAAACCCCTAAACTTGTCACAGTTAGCTAAAGACCTTCCTCAAACCCCCATATATACGGTATGAAAGTCTCTTGCATGGATTCCCACAGGCCTCGGTCTTGCATCACTGAATCCAGTGGCTCCCTATGACTCGTTTGATGTCGTCGGTCCACCTGTGGGGGGTCTGCCAACACTGTGTTTCCCAGTGCGGGGTCGCCACTCCAACACCTTGGGACCCCATCGACCATCAGCTCTTCAAACTATGTGCTCCACCCATTTCCACTTCAGCTTCGCGACTCGCTGAGCTATGTCGGTGACTTTAGTTCTCCTACGGATCTCCTCATTCCTGATCTGATCTCGCAGGGATACTCCGAGCATAGCTCTCTCCATCGCCCGCTGAGTGACCCTGAGCCTTCCTATGAAGCCAGTCAGCGACCATGTTTCGGATCCATCATCATATTTCTCCTTATTAATCACTCAAACCGAATCACACGCACAAAGTACTGACGGACGCTCGAACTAATTTGGCTTGCAGTTTCTCCATTATCAGCTCTAACGTGCACAAACTTTTATCCCTTCCTTAAAACCCCTCCATTTATCACGATTAGGTAACCTTCACGACCTTCCCCATAACTACGATATCGCTAGTAATAAACAAAAATACAAACAGTTTATTCATGGTTGACACTGACGCGCTTGGCTGGCGGTGCGCGCACTGCGCACGCGCCAGAGTCCGCGCGAATATCCAATATGTATTGGTGTAATGAGGTCACTGAACTAATTGGGATACTTCATTATAAGACTATTTTCGATCGGATTTTTGACCACCCAGAACCTCTAGTAGCTGGACCGTTAAAGGTTTTGCAAGAAACAGATTTTTTATTTTAGATAACTGACGGCTATTATTAATTGTTTTTGGTTTTCGTAAATTTTATGTAAATTAAAGAGGTGTGTACGTTAAAAGCAATCAAATATCATTTGATTTAACGGTGAAGGAAAATTATAATAATTAAAAAAAAAGTTAGAATTCGTTACTACTGTTAGTAAGGAATTCTGTTTCTTGTATGGGGACCACCCTTTATTTTGTTTTATTTTATTTTTATTATTTGCTGTTATAGCGGCAATAGATATACACATTCTCTGAAAATTTCAAGTATCTACCTATCACGGTTCACGAGATACAGCCCGCTGACAGACAGACAGACGGAAGCTTAGTAACAGGGCCCCGTTGGCACACTTTGGGTACGGAACGCTAAAAAGATTTTGAATGCCAAATAATTTTTGAAATACACATAAATATGCCTATTTAGGTGTATTCTTCGCTCGTATTTCGGCTAATTTGGGCTTATTCTCGGAACAAATAGCCTATTCCGGCGTATAATTATAGTAGTTAGCATGCGCGCACGTCAAAATAGATTGTTGAGTAAGACGCGCTTAGTTTACAATTAGCACCGCGTAACTGCCTGTATGAAATGAGCAACGCTATAAATTACTACTACGTAATAGGAATGCTATTTCCTATTGGGTTAGGTCATTTTAGGTCTTTGTCAAGGAATTGGGTATTTAATTGTTGTCAAAATGCAGATATATGTATATAACATCGTTAATAACGTTTGTAAACACAGAAAATGAATCGCTCAGACAAATAAGTTTTAAGCTGTTTTGATGCGACTGTATCCGTCTCTTTTTAAAACGAAATTTCTTATGGAGAGTGTATGGGAGCTACTGAATCGTGACGTCATGTTGCAATAGCGCTCTCTTTTTCTAACAGGAAACTTAGAAGCTTTATATTTTCGAGACTAGTTGAGATATTAAAAAAAGAACATGATAAATAAAGACATTGTGTTATAATATTGTAAATATTTATTTGAAGAACTTAGTTAATAAGACAAATTAAATTGAAAATCTATTTCATGAACGCCTGGCTCGTCAAGACTCTACCATCGGTTTTTAGAAGCAAAAAATCAAAAGCAGTGACTGCCTAGTGGTTGTTAGGAATGCGGTCTCAAATTTGGGAGATCCAGAAGGATTTCATAGGAGTTTTGTATCAGGCGGTAAAATTAGTGTCACTGTGTCAGTAGTGCTGACATTGAAGTGATCGGCGCAATAAATCTATATCGGAATTAAACGCTGAGCTCATCGCGCCGAGCGACGCCGCGTGCTGGCGCGATGCCAGCACCCGCCGCCTCTGATCACTGAACGAATGGCTTTATTTAGGACCCTTTTGAAGAAGTGCCGTCTTAGCATAACATTATTGGACAGAAGCCGGAAAAACTAAATTCTTTAACTATAATCCGCCAAACAAGAAAAAACCTCCCTGTCGCAGTGGTGAGCGCTGTAACTGGGAGGTATCGGGTTCAATTCTAGGCGGGAGCAATTTTGGAATTTATAATTTCTGAATTGTATTTAGTCTGGTCTGGTGGGAAGCTTTGGCAGTCTAAGATGGTAGTGGACTAACTTGGAAGGGGTATGGCGTAAATTTAACCTATTGCCCTAATGTGTTTTCTACACGCCATCGTGCCAGAACGCTAAATCGCTTGGCGGCACGTCTTTGACGGTAGGGTGGTAACTAGCCACGGCCAAAGCCTCCCACCAGACCAGATCAGAGACAATTCAGAAATTATAAATTCTCAAATTGCCCCCGCCGGGAATCGAACCCGAGACCTCCCAGTTATGAGACCACAGCGCTCACCACTGCGCCTGGGAGGCTGTCAAAAATCAGAGGGTTTCCCGAAATTACAACATGGGGTTATTCAAGGGGCGGACCAACAAATTCCTAAAAAGCCGGCAGCGCATTGGTGCCTCTGGTGCTACAAATGTTCATGGGCGGCGATAATCACTCAACATCAGGTGACCCGCCTGCTAGTTTGCTCGCTAAAAATATTAAAAAAAACGAAATCCATGCGAACGAAGTCAAAAGTCGAGGGCAAAAGCTAGCAGTTTAAAACATACACCGCGTCCTTAACCGTGGTTAGTGAGGCGTCGTTTATATATAGACGGACGAGCGCGGCTCGCAACGCGTCTGTTAGTTAAGTGCAGTTTATTATTACTCGTCATAATTATGATTAAAATACCGATACACTTTTGTGAACGGTTCAATTTCGATTGCGGTGAAAAATCGGTACTTATCTTGAAAAAACGGGAATGGGTCTGCTTTGACTTCCCATGTTGACATGTGTTAGATTATATGTATTGTATTTTTGAAGCTTCACTGTGGAAGCACTGTATACTTAGCTTAGTTTTGTTACTTATTGTAAAATTAGTTTATTTTATTTTTTGAAAAGAGCAACTGCCGAGTTTCTTGCCGGTTCTTCTCAGCAGAATCTGCATTCCGAACCGGTGGTAGATTTATGACGTGTCATAAGTGCTACAAGGTAGCCTACATGAAATAAATGAATTTTGAATTTGAATTTGAAAATGTAAACCTAATACTTCTTTACATTAAAAAAAATTAATACAAACAGCTAGATATAGTTCGTGTTTTTCGATAAAAAAATACAAAACAATCCAATACATGTTAAGACAGACAAAAGCAGACTCATTCCCGTTGGTGGCACCCGTTCACGAGCATGACGCATGATCCAGCCATTGCTTCGCTCAACCATATTTGAGGGAACGTAACAACCCGCACCACACGACACCACCACAGAAAAAAAAAAAAAAAACTTGATTGGACACCGACCTGTGCTCAGTCAGTCGGGCCACGGCTCTGGCGACGCTGTCCAGCATCGGCCCGACGGCTCCTCGCTGCGTGCTCAGCTCGCGCACGTGCGCCGTCAGCTCGCTCAGCGCTGACCTGGCCAGCGTCGTCTGAGCGTCCACCTCTCCGTGAGCAGTCGTTGCCTGCAATTAATGAAATCTTTCAAATTTGGAAGTTTCGTAACGTCTGTCATATCTTTTATAACTCAATAGGGCACAACGGGCAAAGAGCGTTACACTATTGTCGTGCCCATTCTAAGCATAAGCTTTACGCTTAATTTGGAAAAGGCTGATACAACCCTATTCAAAGACTTAATGCAAACTTATTTCGATTTTGTGAGAAACTCCCATTCATCACTCAAAATTTTGGCTCACCTATGCAAGTTACTAGTGATCAAGGTGTACAATTCGATACACTAAAAGTTTATACCTTCTTCAAACTTAATGATAAAAGATAAAAGATGATACATGGGACTATACCAATAAAACTATGCACAAGGAACAATAAAACATATATTTCTAACGACCTATCAATTATTATTATATTTCAAATCATATACTGACTTTCGCAATGGCGACGTTCAAACTTATTTAACGAGTATAGAACTCACCCTAGGGTTTCCTGCGGCTTGTTTAGCGGCATGCAGCAGCAGCGTGAGTGTCTCCAGCACAGTCCTGGTGTGCTGCAACAGCGCCGCTTGAGCTTGCGACTCCGTCATGTTGGACGCGGCGCCCACCGCGCCGTTCACTAGCGGCTCGGCGTACGATATCTGTGGGCAACACGATGAGTCTCTGATATGGTCCTTCGAACCGGATTAACCAACCTTTTAACATAGGTGAGATTAGTGCTGTTTTGCACAACAACTAGAACAAAAGCTACTTTGGGATTTCTCACTGGATAGTAAAATAGATTTTGCAATACATATGTGCTGCAATACTGAACAACCAACCAACTTGTTATGAACTCACCAAGTGAACCACGGCGTGTCCCAGGTTCTCAGCCTCGCTGCGGGCGGCCACGCGCAGAGGTTCCAGTCTTTCCACCATTTCCGCTGCGCTGTTTTCCATCTGCTCTGAGTAACCTGATTTAAAGGATTTTTCGTTTTAATTCATTCATCTCAATTTTTCGCCAGCCCATTGTTGGGCACGGGTCTCGTTTTGAATGAAAAGGGTTTAGACCATAGTCTACCACGCTTGCCTATTGCGAATAGACTTCACACACTTTCGAAAACATTATGAAGAACTCTCTGATTGACTCAAAAAATTAAGGAATTGTGAACTCGCAGATTTCCGATGCCGAGATACAAAACTGGGACCTCCAACCGCACCACAGCACTCACTAATGCGTCATATCAGGAAGTTCGACAAAATGGCGCCTGGTTTAAGTGGAACCCACCTTGCAGCGTATTGGCCTGCCTGGGCTGCAGCTCCTGGCCGACAGCCTGCAGCTGCACCTGGTCCAGCTCCCGCAGCTGCTTGTTGAGGGTCTCCAGCGCTGCACCACATTCCCGTTGACCTGGAGCTTTCTCTCTGTATAGTACACAAGGAGCAACGTTTACACACTGTAACCCGACAACGTTAACGTGCCGAATATTGGCAACCAGTGACTTGATTCCGTTATTATGTTCGGTACGTACCGTATATTGGCAACCAGTGACTTGATGGTGTCAGACACAGCCTTGCTGTGGTGCGCCAGCGCGTGCCAGTGCGCGCGCTCCGTGCCGCTCAGAGCCAGCGCGCGTGCCGCCTCGACCATCGCGCACGATTCCGTTATTATGTTCCTGGGGGATGAAAAATATATGTGAGCATTTTGACAGAAGAAAAAAATAGATTTTTAGATTTTCTTATTATATGTGTCACAAGCTGTATAATGAATCTGTTTTGACTATAATTGGTCCTGGCAATCTTAGACTGCATCTTCATCAACATCAAGTTGATTGCGGTCTAAACTATTTGTTGTTTCATATATTCACCTGCCACAGTGTAGGATAGCCTCCTGATTGTCTCTGGCCTGAGGCGATATCTTGGCCGGCACGGCCGCGAACTCGGGACTGTCGGCGAACTGGCGCAGACTTCGGACCGCTTCTTGCAAGGGACCGGTGGCTGCGGCGCAGCGGGCACGATTAGCCTGACATAAAAAAGTTAACGTTTATATAAAAGTTCGATTTTTCAAACCCCTATTTAACGCCTTTAGGGGTTGAATTTTCAAAGATCCTTTCTTAGCTGATGCCTACGTCATAATAGCTATCTTTATACCAAATTTCAACCCGATCCGTACAGTGCTTTGAGCTGTGCGTATCAACTCAAACCGTCAGTCAGTCACCTTGCAAAGTTTGGCGCACCGAAGTGAATAGTTAGTGATCATGGTCAACAATTCGAAAGTTCTCAATCGGGTGAATGGGGGAACACAAGTCATATGCTGAGATCTATAGTGTGCTCTGAATCAAGATAGAGTTAAAAAGAGACACAAGCATGCTATGACATAAATTGTCTCGTCTCAACTCTGGCTTGAGTCTGAGCAGAGTGAGAGTGCGTTGTATAGATGTCAGCCTCAGTTGGAACTCACGTCACAGTAGTCGGCGTCCAACGCTTTGATCTCCTTGACGAGCGCGGCGGTGCAGTTGGCCACGTCCTTGGCGGCCTGCACGAAGTGGCGCTTGCTCTGCGGCTCGGCGCAGCGCCCCGACGCGCCGCGGCACGCGTTACAGAGCGCGCTGGTGTGCTTCGCCACTACTGTCGCCGCTGATAGCACCTGCGAAATTTGTTAATTTGTGATACAGATCAGACCCTGAGAAATCCTACTAAAAATATAAATATATAAATGCAAATGTTTGGATGTATGGATGGATGGATGTTTGTTGCTCAATAACGCCACAATGAATGAACCAATTTAGCTGAAATTTCGCAGACAGATTATAGTCAGGAAAAACACATAGCTACTTTTTTCCCGAAAAGTAAGGGAGTTCCCGTGTGATGTGATGTGTACCGATGTGATGGAGTCGTGTGTACCTGATGCTGGTCGGTGTTGGGGTCGCACAGCGTGCGGCAGGCGTGGTCGATGGCGGCGGCGGCGCGCGCGAACTGCGCCTGGTCCACCAGCCCCGCGCGTCCCGCTACGCTCGTCTCGTCTGACACTGCCACCTGCAGGCCATACGACATTGGAACTATCCCAGGATCGGACGACACTCGAAGCGTATTAGGGTCTTATCCAGTTGGATTAATATAAGATTTGTCATTAGTCAAAGTAAATTGAACAATTTCGTGTATGCATTCTTATACGGTTTCGTATACTGACACGCTCCAAATTAAAATCGGCTGTACTGAATTTGTGGCTTTAAATCAATAGAGTTACGGTTCATTTTACTTTGACACTAACGTCATCGAATACGAATACGATCAATCGAATTGAATTTTATACTAGCCCCACTGGTTTCTTATACTTGATTGATGTCTGACTGTTTTAAAAGCTCAAAATCTCTCTTTTAACACAGAATAATCCATTTGGCTGACAAATTGCTTGTTTGTCGTAAAAATCCTGAATTCTAGTATATCTCGTTTCATGACTGAATTTTACACAAGATATATGAAGTTTAACTAGAATTTTAAAAAATCTGGTCCTTCGAACCGGACAACAATCTTGCAACATTGTGCAAATTACCAGATATGCAGCCTGTGCAGTGCACTCCACCAGCCCTTGCACAGCGGTGGCGACGGTGGCCACGCTGCGCGAGAACTTGTCCGTTTCCGACTTTTTCACCGCGCTTGCCATTCCCGACATGCCTTCGCCTGGAACAAACATTCTGGTTAAGTACCAACTAAACTGCGCGCGATATATAAAGAACGAATGTTTTTTCTGTTTGTATCGATAGAATCACACTAATATTATAAAGGCGAAAGTTTGTGTGTGTATGTGTTTATGTGTGTGTTTCTCCTTCACGCCATAACAAATGAACCGATTTGCTTGTGGAATGGATAGCTTATACCCAGAATTAATGTATTCGGGACACTGCGTGCCACCGAACACTGCACCGTCAGCAGTTTACGCCGTCGTCGGGCCGCGCGTTAGTTATTAAGAGACAGTGCACCACGGGCTGCCCTACGAGTCTACGACGCTCTCATATCAGTATCATTTAGTTTAAAGTCATAATATCATATCAATATCATTAAATACATCTATCAATCATTATCAATTAGTAGGGCTAACACCCTACATTTTGGTCCTTCGAACCGGATCACTGTGTGCCATCGAATATAATCGAATATAATAAAGTGGATATCTGAAGTAAATAGCTAATGACAATGGTGCAAAGTTCGATAGCAGTACCTTACAAGTAATACGAGTACATACGAATACGAGTATGGCTGGTGGGAGGCTTTGGCCGTGGCTAGTTACCACCCTACCGCCAAAGACGTGCCGCCAAGCGATTTAGCGTTCCGGCACGATGGCGTGTGGCAACCGATTAGGGGTATGGGTTGTATTTACACTGCTATACCCCTTCCAAGTTAGCCCGCTACCATCTTAGACTGCATCGTCACTTACCATCAGGTGAGATCGCAGTCAAGGGCTATCTTGTCATCAAATAAAAAAACAAAAAAAAACATATTTAATTAGTTTAGAGTACATACTTAGTAGTTTGCTCTGGTCGACAACAGCGTCCAAACAGGCGAAGTACCCGAGCTCGCTGATTGGCTGCGTGGGCGCCGACAGCAGCGGTCTGCTGCTCTCCATGTTGCGGATCGCTGCAGCACACTCCTTTTGGCCCGGTGCTGCTTCCGTGCAGACATCCACCTGAAGCAGGACTCTTATATAAATCTATTCAATTTAAAATGTACAAGTACGGTCATGTATAGAGTTGGTTTCAAGTTAACGGCATGATCTCCGAAAACAGCCTGTTTTTGATTCAATAGTAAACAATCAAATATTCTTTGTTTTGATAGGTAAAAAAATATGTTGTAGTTTAATACACGTTCTAAATTATTTTACCGTTCAAAAGTCCATATTTTGAACTTCACTCGATCAAATAATATTCCGAAAACAGTGTAGTTTTCAATTGGGTTCAGGTTGTATGTATAGTATATCAAAGTTAAACTAAAAAAAATGTCAAAAAATAGGCAAAAGCTTTTAGAAGAATATTTTACCGTTAATTTTTCTCTAAAACGTTTTCTTTTTTTTATCATGACTGTTTTACTTTTTTTATAACAAAGTGGCTCGTGCACCTCACTTCAATTGCTTGCAAGTTACTGCGGCCGAAGATCGTGCCCTTAAAGAGCTATAGATGACTTTTAAGGGGATGTGTATTGAGCGCACAACTTACCAAATGGTTGATACTCTCTGTGACAGCCCGAGCGGCAGCAGCCAGTTGATTCTTTGCGTTTGGACGAGTGAGGTCCTACAAGAAAAATACATATTAAGGCAACTCGGTTGGAACGGCATTCCGAACCAGTGGTAGATTCACTTGACGATTCGAAAGCACTTTGTAAAAGTTTATTTGAATAAAAAACTATTCTATTAAATCTCACCTGACTGACAGATTTGGCGGTGCTCAATAGTTTGGAAGAGTTGACTGTGACCGTCTTCAGGGAGCTGACCATTTGCGTGCGACTTTCGGTCTCCTGTCAAAAAAAAAACAAGTGATTTTTTTATGAATTTCCTTACTTTACAAACTAGATGGCGTTGCGCTAAACTGAATCACACTATTAAAATTTACGATTTCCTGTTGTGTTGAAATTTTGTCTAAGGTGTGTGGAGTCTGTCAATATAATAAATGAATAATGTCAATATAATAAATAAATACGGGGCTTCATGTAATCTTGCTCACAATTAAACATGTAGTATTAGACATGTAAGTGGATTCATGAATGCAAAAATAAATGAATTGAATTAAATAAATAAAAAATAACTGTATATTGACGGACTCCACAATCAACGTGGTTGCCTATGACTTAAACTTCTCACTTTGAGAGACAAGCCCAGTACAGGACCGATGATCTGCTAAGATAATAATAATGATGATGATGATGAATGAATGTTCTGTAATTGTTAGTAATTGTTTTTCTTGACTTGGTGGCTAAAATACTGGATGTATCTCACTTCTGATACAGAATATTCCAGCAGAAGTGGGATCAACCTACACATACTAAGACGATCAAAGAACCCCAGATCTGCTCATAGTTCACGGACGGATCGCAGTTAGAAGACAGGACAAAATAAAAAAAACATGCTAAGACGAATGGATATGACGTCATTTTTTTCTATTAAAAATAATATTACCCAAGCTGAACTTGACTTATATTCTCCTCTCCCCTCCAAATAAGCGAAATGCTTGTGCCAGGAGTGGGTACGACAATAGTGCAACGGGTGGGATTCGAACCTGCGACCTTTCAGTTTTCAGTCCACACCTTTAACTGTTGGGCTATTGAGGCTTCAGCTTCATTACCTCAGCGTGGCCGGCCATCTCCAGACACACGGCCACCAGGCGGTCGAAGGAAGCCTGGAAGTCTGCGGCGGACGCTGGCAGCTTGTCCGTGTCCACGCTGTCCACCACATGAGACGACGCGTTGCTGAGCACCACTGCTGCTGAGTTCAGTTCCGTTTGCAGTTCCCTTCAATAAGAAAACATTATTACTAAGTAAACCTTCAATGGATAAAAAATATGTCAATGGCTTTCATTTTTTGATAGACACTGAGTTACAGAACCAGAGGGCTGAGCTTTTTCCTCCATACTACTAAATTGTGGAATCAACTCCCACAAATTACAACATGGGGGGGATTATTCAAGGCGCGGACCGACAAACTGCAAAGCTGGCAACGCATTGATGTTGCCTCTCGTGGTACAAGTGTCCATGGGCGAAAAAATGCGAGTGTTTGTTTGTTGAATTTTGGTTTGACCTTCAATCACGCCTCAACAGTGCTACTTTCTCTTGATTTTTTTAATGACCCGGAGAGTGACATTTTCCGGAATATAAAATACCCTATTTTATATCCCGAAAAATCAAAGAGCTCCCGCAGGATTTTAAAAACTAAATCCACGCGGACATCGGCTAGTTTAATATAATTAACTTTTGTATTTGGTTAATCGCGCTTTTTAGTGAAAGACCTATTATAATTGAGTGCCTTCAAGGCAAGAGTGAATAGGCATCTTTTAGGTAAGCGCGCTCCAACCTAGACCTCACCAGTGCTATTCAACACTGATTGTCGTCAAGCGCAAGCCTATTTCGGATCAAAAAAAAAAGAAAGCCATAGGTCTCACCCATAGGTCTTGTCTGTGGTGGGGAACTCCCCCATGTCCAGGATGTCGAGGGTCTGGCCGATGTTCTCGATGGCCGCGTCCAGCTCGGCGTAGGACGGCACGGCTCCTACGGCCTCCTCCATACCCTGGTTACAATTAAAAAAAACCGATCAAAATACGAAGGGTTCCATGCCAAAAATACCCTGAAACGTTTCTAGTAAGAGCACAACCTTTTTTATAAAATTTAAATTTGTTGGTATAGCGGTAACAGACATACACATTCTGTGAAAATTTAAACTCTCTACCTATTACGGAGCATGAGATACAACCCACTAACAGACGGACGGACGGACAACGGAGGCTCAGTAATAGTGTCCCATTGGTTCATTCTTAAGGTAATATCAAATACGAGCAAGTTTACAGTCTAGGCAAAACTAAATAATTTTATAACAACAAAATATGAATATTTTGTTGGTGACACTAAGTAGTAATACTCGTAGTAATACATTTATGTAAGCCATGCCTTACCTCGCTAATGTTTTTGGCCAAGCTCATAATCCTGGATGTGTCAGGCTCTTCCGAGCTCGCGAGCTGATGCTTCACCGTCTCCACCAGGGTCAGGGAGGAGTACAGCACTTGACGCCCAGACTTGATCACCCTGTTATAAAAAAATTACATAGTTAACGCTTGGCGGCACGTCTTCTGATTGTAGGGTGGTAACTAGCCACGGCTTAAGCCTCCCACCAGACCAGACCTGAGACAATTCAAAAATTAAAAATTCCCTAATTGCCGCCGGGAGTCGAACCAGAGACCTCCCAGTTATAAGACCATAGCGCTCACCACTGCGCCAGGGAGGTCGTCAGGGAGGTACTAGGCTAACATGATCACTGAACAGCTTACCGTGTCTGGTACTGCTGCGGCGCGGTCGCCACTGTGGCTCGCAGTGGCGGGGCGAAGTCCCTCAGCGCGGACGCCAGGTCGGCGGCGGCCCGGGAGCACCCGGGGCTCTCGCGGCGTCTCGCGCTGCTCACCAGCTGGGCTGTCGCCGATGCCGCGCTGCGGCACGCGCTTTGGAGACGGGCCGATGCCCATTCCGCCTGATACACGGAATTCGACATCTCTAATTTATCATGATGCAAGGCCTTATGGATAACAAATTTTTTAATACATATTATATAATTGATTGAAAGGTCCTGCAGGTATAGATGTGCACATTAGCCCAAGTCCGCGCATATGACGCGATAGCGAAAAATTGACAAAGAATTAAATACTATTGTTATATGTTACGTTATATTTAGTTGGGCTATCCTAAGACAGTTACAAGTGATCGGGGTGCAGAATTCGAAATTACAAAAACTTTGTTTGTTTTAGTCAGGGTAAGATTTTTACCGTTTGTCCAGGCAGTGGGCGCAATTCCAGGTCCCTGGCAGCCTGTTCCACTTCATCCAGCTCTGCTTGGAGGCTTCTGATGATTTCGGCTGCTGCATCTAGTTCCACACCCTTGCAGGATATCCTGGCACGGCTTACTGCAGACCTGTGCACGTGAAAAGTTCAAGGTTATATCGAATTAATTTTTTCTTTTATATCAAAAGTTTTGAGTTATATCAAATGTTCAAATGAGTTAGTCATCCTTACTAGACCTATAAATATTATAAATGCGAAAGTTTAGATGAATGGATGGATGTTTGTTACTCAATCACGCCGCAACGAGTGAAACGATTTGGCTGAAATTTGGCACAGAAGTAGATTATAGTCTGGACAAAAGCTACTTTTTATCCCCGAAAATCAGAGAGTTCCCGCAGGAATCAAAATCCTCAATCCACACGTTCGAAATCGTGGGCATCAGTTAGACAGCTAGTACAATAAATGCGAAATTATGTTTGTTTGTTTGTATATCTTTCGATTACGCACCAATGGAGCAACGGATTATAAAAAAATACCTCAAGTCCGCACAGCTGGCGGTGAACTGGTGGGTGGTGTCGGCCAGCTGCTTGGCGGCCGTGATGTCGTTGACGGTGGGCAGCACGCCGCGCGCCGCCTGCACCACGTGGCCGCTCGGCTGACACCAAGTAACAGGTAAATACAAATGGTACGAGCGAAGCGAGCGCGAATTATTCTACTTCTCAAGATTATTTGGTAAGATTTTTAACAATGCACAACAGGAAACAGAATCTACGTTAAAAAAATCTTTATTTTCTCTTCTCAGCAGAATCAGCTTTCCGAACTGGTGGTAATTTCTCAACTTGTCATATGAGCCAACATTTGGCCTACATGAAATAAATAATTTTGGACATTGAATTTTTTGAATGCGTTTTCACATTATCGACAAAATCATTGTCGATGAAAACATAAGTCAAACTGACAGGTAAGTACAGGTAAAAATAGAACCGGAAGAAAACAGAGGCCGCCTTCCGATTATTTATTATTAATCAATTTCTTTTTTCTTATGCCGATGTCTCCACGTATGTCAGACCGAATGAGCTGTTCCAACCAAGTTGGTTTTAAGCAAGCCTGGATACTGACCTGCAGGAAGGTCTCGGAGGCCGTGATGAGGTCGAGGTTGGCGGCGGGGTCGGCCGGCCTGGCCTGCGCGGTTCGGGCCGCCTGAGCCATGCGAGGAATCTGCTCGTTCAGCACTTCGCACTCTGATAGGAGGGTTTCCTGACGAGAAAAGGATGTTTTTAATTTTGATTTCTTCATATTATAGTACTTCTCTTTTATTGATAATAAGATTAAGATGTGGTTAGGTACTTTTTTTTAATTTGATGACGAGATGTCCTTGACTGCGATCTCACCTAATGGTAAATGATGATGCAGTCTAAAAGAGCTGATTTGGAAGAGGGAAAGTGCCGGAACATTTAATAGTTTGGCGGTATGACTTTGACAGTAGGATGGTAACTAGCCACGGCGAATACCTCCAGACAAAATTTGTTTTAGATGGGCTTCCACAATCCACCCAATATGAATTACTAGTTGACGCCCGAGACTTAGTCCGCGTGGATTAAGATTTTTTGATCCCCCGGGAACTCTTTAATTTTCCGGGATAAAAAGTGTGTGCATGTGTTATTCCAGATTAAATCTATCTCTGGGCCAAATCGGTTCAGTCGTTGCAGCGTGATTGAGTAACATACATCCATACTTTCGCATTTATAATATTAATAGGATGTTAGATTTAATAGGATTTTACGGTTGTCTAAAAAGTGAATTAATTCCAGGGAATTTTTGTAATGTAAAGGTTACAATAGTAAACAAACCTGTGAGTACTTGTTTGTGTTGTACTGCGTGGCGTTTTGCGCTGAAGTAATGAGCTGCGTGGCGCTCGAGGCCGCTTGGCGCGCGCTTTCCTGTTAAAAAGAGTCAAAAAGTAAAAAAACCGCTCGTATCCAGCGGCTCCCTGCGACTTGTTTGATGTCATCGGTCCACCTAGTGAGAGGTCTGCCAACACTACGTTTCCTGGTGCGAAGTCGCCACACCAGCACCTTGGGACCCCGCATACTATCAGCTCTTCGTACTATGTACCCCCCGCGCAATTCCACTTCAGCTTCGCGACTCGCTGAGTTAAGTCGGCGACTTTGGTTCTCTTACGAATCTACCCTTCTTTTTTTTTCATCCTTTATTACATGATGAAAAATATTCGAGACGATTGTATATCCCGATGAACCCTATAAATCTCTGTCATCTGGCGAAAGAAAATATGGCGAGAAAATCTGCAAGCCTGAGTTCTCCATTATGTTCTAAAGGTGTGCGTAGTTTTCCACTTCACATTGGGCCAAGATGGTGCACTATGGCCTATAACCCTGCGCCCAGCAGTGGGCTGCTGGTGGGCTGATGCTGATGATACTCACGGATAGCCTGGCGAGCTGCGTGCCGACGATGTCCTGCCCTTGCGCGTAGTCCACGGTGATGAAGCGCAGCTCCTCGGCCGCGCGCCGCAGCGCCTCCTGCTTGTCGCGATCCTGCACAAACAAATGGGTATTTGACTCCATTTTTTTTAAATGGAATAACGAGTAGGCTACTGGGGGTTAACAACTGTACGTTTTTCGAAGACATCACCGCTTCTCTCTACATACCTGCGGCTGCGAGGCGCAGAGTCTCGCCGCCTCCACCATCCTGGCGGTGGCGTCGGCCAGCAGCTTGGCCGCGGCCAACAGTTTGCGCTGAGATTCCGATGGTTGTTTTTCTGCTTCGGTCTACAACAACAATTTTTGGTTTAAGAATAAACAGCACTATCATCCTTACATACTATAATATTAAACAAAATCCATTTAGAAGCATTTTCAAGTTTTTCCTAACATCTCTTCAAAAAAAAAAATAGCTCTGCAAATAAGGTCAACTGCCCAGAAAGCTATATGCTACTTCTACTTACTTCTAACCTTCCATCGACCAAAGACCTTAGGATTCGAGGTACATCCTCAATTTAGTAAAGCACCTTGATATCGGCGATGAATCTGGCAATCACCCGCCTCAATAGCCTCGACCTCCACCAGAACTTGGAAATCCATATATCCCACCTATCAACGATAAATAGTAACCTCACCTCGTCCTTAAGAACCATTTTTCTAGTTTTTATGTAACAACTCTTCAAAAACCAACAGCTCAGCGATTTTAGAAAACTGCCTAGAAAGCTAAATGCTATTTCTACTTACCTCTAACCTTCCATCGACCAAAGACCTTAGGATTCGAGGTCCATCCTCTATGTAGTAAAGTAAGTACCTTGATATCGGCGATGAGCCTGGCGGTGGCCTGCCCCAGCAGCCTCGCCCGTCGCACCATCTCCGGAGCGTCGGGAGCGTCGGCCACGCGCTCCGACGCGCTCATCACGCTCTCCACTGATTGCTCCATCACCGTTGGTTGGACGCGACGATCTGGGGAACAAAATGGACTATAGACACGATTTTACTGAGAAGGAGTAAGAAATAGATCGAAATGAACTAGTAGACATCATTTTACTGAGTTCGTCGATGACTGAGAAGGCGTAAGAAAAAGGTCGACAATAATGAAACAGGGCCGAAGAAATCAAGGAAATCAGTCTGCGTTTTTGACTCATTGTTAAATGAGTCAAAAACGCACGCAATGGTCCAGAAATTGAGAACTACCTAACTTGATACGATAAAATCTTCGTAGGGTCCCAATAAAAACTTACCAAGGTCACAATGAGCCAAAAGTCGTTCCAGCTCCTCGGAAACCCTCTGAGCGGCTATGGTCAGCTGTTCGACTCCCTGAGCAGCAGATTCCGGCGCCTGGTGGCAGGCTGCAACAAGTTTCTCGACGGCCTGAGCGACCTGACGAGCCGCGCTCGTTAGCTGTTCCCGACAAGCTGGGTTGTGGAGTGTTGGTGCTACCACCTAAAGAGACAAAATTCATGCGTATCTGTCTATCCTTTCGTGACTAAAAACTGCTCCGATGCGGTTATAGCATCGGAGCAGTTATTATTGGCATTTTAAAAGGATTAATCATTAACATCAGTCATGACCATGAGCTGATATTCTTCAAAATCTCTTTAGGTTTAAAGTACTCATGTTTGAAAAACTATATTACTTTATATGTATAATTTGATTACCTTTAAAGCAAGCGTGAACAGGCATCTTCTAGGCAAGCGCGCTCCAACCTAGACCTCATCAGCGCTATCTAGCATTGATTGTCGTCAAAGGCAGGCCTATTTTGAATAAAAAAAGTAGCAGAAAATGTTGTTCTGCAGAGGCTGTTCGTCACCAAACTGGGACGCTATTTTTTGGACTTGAAGACCTAATGCAGCTGTGCTGTTGGCCACAGCTTTACCCAAAGAATATGAGACCATGGTACATCCCTTCCAGTAACAAGTTTGGCCAAATTAAATAGAGTTTTAGGCTTATTACAAACCTTAGCACACGCCACTAGCTGGCTGGTGGCGAGAGCACAATGGGTGGCAGCAGCGATGATGTTGTTCTGCAGGGGCTGCTCGTCGCGGCACTGGGACGCCACGTTCTTGGCCTTGAGGACCAACGCCGCTGTGGTGTTGGCCACAGCTTTGGCCAACGAGAGGAGGATGTCCTGTTTAGGGAGAAAATTGATAGATTTACGCCTAATTTCGTCACAAAATAGGGGTTTAATTAGATTGAGAAATCCAGGGAACTCTTCAAATTTTATAGGCACAATTGATATACTTTGTAGTGGCGTTTGAAGTCGGTTTTGTAAAAAAGAATTTTTACGTTTATAATATTATGTCAAACAAGTTCTATTTCACGGCATCTTCAATAGATCTATAGCATATTCATTCAGTAAATTTGCAAGATGGAATGTAGCGTTTTTTTTTCTCTCTATTCATATTTCTATTTCTCATACTGAGTTTAAAATTTGGAGACAGTTTTGTGCTGGGTTGATATGAAGGCATGTCGAAATCCACCAACCTAGAAAACGCCATTTTAATTCCCTTATAATTACACGCACATATGCAATAAAGAGTCAACCCACACAACTTATCAATTGAAAAGTTAACTTTATTCCTTTACATTATGTATGTATTTAATTTGACAAAGTTTTGTGGGTTGAAACGTTATTGCGTATGTGCGTCCAATTAAGCTTAAACGATAGTGGTTTTGTCTGTACGAGAGTACGAATAATACACAGGAGAGAAGTAATGGATGATAGAGCAATTGCTGAGTTTGTTTCCGGCCCTTCTCAGCAGAGCTTTCCGAACTGTTAGTAGAGGCTTGCCCTATCATGTTGGCCTACGATTGGTCGAGGTGTGCTATGTGCTTAAAGTTTATCTGTACCTGTCAAATACTTATATTAATGGTTTTCTTCTATACCAGAAAGGAATCCATCTTCTTAATCCTTGATCTTGACATCATTTAATCAAATCGTGTGAAACACTTGGTTTGTGACTTTGACCTCCCAATTTGATAAAGAATTATTTCTATACAAGTGTACTGAATGCAATGTGGAGTCAAAATTAACTTCTATTTTAGAGTTTCGACCATTTTTTTTAGTAAATACTAGAAAAATTCCAAGTGCAATTTAAATATTCTCGCACGCTATTTACAATACCTAATTCTTTCAATTCACGAGGGCGCGTGAGCTTTACTTGTGGTTACGTCGTGTACATGCACATTGCGTATGTGTGCGTGCCTGTCAGGAGCCTAGCTGAGAGCGGTCAGGCGCGAGCAAGCTCTCGCTCCCACTTGTATAAATCAAAATCAAAATTAAACTTTTTTACCGAAGAGCTAATAAAATAAAAAAACTATACAGATACGACACACACACAACCATGAGCCACGCGCCCTCGTGAAATGCAAGACCTATAGTTGTTTTATCACTGGCTGATTGTTAAAAGCGGGGGAATATTAGTAACTGAGCGTAAGTAATCATTATTTTTGCCACTACATTCACTTTTCGAGACAGTTAGTCGTAAATAAAAACCCAGATAGTTGGTAAAAAGCAAATGTATTAACAAAAATAATATTATCACGAGGCATGGCAACTACCACAATTGTATAGGCACATATGGATGGGTACAGTCAGCTGCAAAATTGATTTGATGAAACAACCACTTATGCTGATATCTATAGAGTGTGCTCAGACTCAGCTCAGACTCAAGATAGAGGTTAAAACGAGACACAAATATGTCCTGACAAAAATCTGTCTCATTTTAACTCTGTCTTGAGTCTGAGCTGAGTGTGGTCTATAGATTTCAGCCTTAAACTTCAGCAGTTAAAATATATAAAAAAAACTATCAATCATAAAAATGTAGTAAGAAATAACTGAGAAATAATGATGTAAAACTGAAGTTCCTTTCAACCGATACGCCGCCATTTTACCACGCTTTCTAAACGTGTGCTGACGTCACATATCATCTGACGATTGTGATTGGCTGGCAAACTGTTGTTTACATGACGTCATATTTTTCTAACCACACTGCTGTGTGCGTTTTTCAATTTTGAATATCCCGTGCATAATTTATGCTTCAGTGCATTATGTAATTATAAAATACTCAATTAAAAACAGATAGTTTAGTTATAAATAAGCATCAAATGAAGTTTATAGAAAAAATATTATGTTTTACTCCAAAATTTTTTTTATTTTAAACTGATTGTTTATGCTTCATATCTTTATAAGTAAAAAACCTTTCCTTGAAAAAAATTTAGATTTGGAATTGCCGCGATATTCTTTTTATCGAATTACGTTCAAATAACGCTTCAATAAGGTTTTAAATATACATCAAAGCTTAGATTGAAATAACTTTTGCAGCTGACTGTACCATTATATTTTACAGAATATATTATATGGAATTGGTTCTTATATGTATAGCAGGCTAACAGACCGAACATGATAAATGAAGTATTTAAAAATAAAATAACTGTATGGATAAAATAGTTAGTCATCATTGAAATTCCTCAATTACGCCTCAAGAAAGTGCGAATGTAATTTGTGGGAATGGGCGTAGGTTCCATAATAAATTGCAGTCAATTTCAGACTTGCCTTTACACAAATTTAAGGAATCTATTGAATGTATGCTTATAAAGAACCATACTTGAAAATTGAAGATCATGTTAAGAAAACGTGTTTTTGACTGTCCAGCAATTCATGAGACGGTAGTAACTGAAAACTATGCACAACAAAACATTGTTAGTAACTTTTTTAAAAAGAGCAACCACCGAGTTTCTAGCTGGTTCTTCTCAGAACGTCATTCCGAACCATTGAAGATTCACTTGAGGAATCGGAAGGACTTTAAAGAAAATTTATTCAAAAAAAAAAAATCTTTTCTATTCGTGTACAAAAAACCTTTGTCCAGAATTGGGCGTCTTTAGATTGATAAGAAAACCCCTATAAATAAGAGGTCAGTGAACCCATTGGTCTTCAAGGCCCACTAGTTTTCTTCTTTTTTTTAATTTCACTGATGATTTACTATTTTCCTGACAAGAAATGAACAATAACGATTTATCTTTGGTATTTATAGAGAAAGGTGTGTTTTTAGTCGCACCAATACTAGTTTTAGTTTTTAGTTACTGTTTTAGTCAGTATGTTAGCCTTATTAGTTTTACAACCGTCGGTGTCAAAAAATTCGAAAATTAGTCAAAATTAGTCTTTGCTTACACGACACCGACGATTTTAAAAAATACGTTAAATAGTTTAATTTAGTTTAGGCAAGTTATGAGTTTGTACATATGTTTCGTTATTTTAGTTATTTTTCATAAGTTAGAAGACATCGATCCTGTTATACACAAAGATGATCTAGGAAATGGAAATAAATTGAATTTTGCCAGTCTTTAAAATAAGATTAGCGTTAATATTTTTAGTTTAGTTTAGTTTTCGTCTTGTGTACAACAAAATCGACGTGTCTATTAAAATTCAATGCATAATATGTATCAAAACGAATAAAATTGTGAAATAAACTAAATTAGTCTGGATCCTTAACAAAGGATTTTGAAAAACTATAATCAACAAAAAAGAAGAAAATTGTGATAAAGCATAAAATATTTACAATATTTTTGTTAATACGAAAAAAATTTTCAAAAATATTAACACTATAATCCCATAACCAAAATTAACTAAAAAAATAGTTAATGATTTCTTAAAATTAGGAACAGAAAATGTGATGTTTACATTATCGAAGTGACCAGAATGTTATTTCTCTATTAAAAAAAAAAGAAAAAAACTTAAAAATAAGAATTTAGGAACTAAAAAATATAAAAGAAAACAATAAATCTGGTCAGACTTTGAAATAAATGCCAATAACCTTAAAAATAATATAAAAATTAAGACTAGATTACTAGCTACCTAATATTATGGACGTTACAACATTTAAATCTAAAAAAAAACTAACATAAGTGTTATACGATCGACAGTTGCGAGACTTTTGAGTAAAAATTACATTTTCATTTATTTATTATTTTGGCACATGAGTTTGTTTTATTTTTTTTATTTAACATTAGTTTTGAATAAATACATTACAGTTAAAAATACTTAAATCATTTTAATAGATGTAAATAAAGCTTTTTTATACTTCTTGACTTTAAGATAAGAAAATAAATTGTTACTGTGCTTTTAAAAATAGTTTAACTCGTAATTTTTATGTAGTTTGTTAAAAATATCGCCTCACAACAGTCGATCAATTAACTTCTAACAAAAACAAAGATAACAATTTTTGCAGTCTTTTTCCTTATGCTTTGATTTTCAAAAGATCTCAAAGAGAATCAAAAAGAAAAATAAATTCTTAGATAGATAAGAAAGGAAAATGACAGCAAAGTTATATGTACAGATAGAAAAATATAATTGATTCTTTACAAACAAAAATCGGAAAAAATAAAAATACGGCAAAACCCGCAACCTTTAGAGATTATGTGATTGACCCTACACCCTAG
Source organism: Hipparchia sbordonii (assembly GCA_038048805.1). Taxonomy (NCBI): domain Eukaryota; kingdom Metazoa; phylum Arthropoda; class Insecta; order Lepidoptera; family Nymphalidae; genus Hipparchia; species Hipparchia sbordonii. The sequence continues at coordinate 248,802 of CM076118.1, read as the reverse complement.
ACTTATTTTAGTGAGGTTATACTTAAAAAGTAAGCTGCCTTTAGTCTTTTTAGTAAGTTTTTTGCTTTTGAGCTCAAAGATAAAAAAAGCTGCCAGCTGTTTTTAGTTTTGTCAGATCCATTATTTAGAGATTCATGTTGTATCAAAATATCACATTAAGTTCAGAGATTATGTAAGAATTAGCCACAGTATCTGTGCTAGTTTTAAAAGCTAATACGAATATAATGTAGGAGTTATTTATCATTATATTTTCTAAAGTTGGTTAATTTTTATATTTTAATTTTGATATTTAGTAATTTTTTAGCAATTACTTGCATAACGAAGTTGCGAAAAACTTATACTTTTGATTACTTAATTAACAAAAAATTGTTTGAAGAATCACTTATAAAATCATAATTAAACACTCTATTTTAATAGATTGCCAATTATATACGAGAGTGCGTGATTATACGCAAAATACGTACGGATACTTTATTCCTTTGCGTACAAACAAATTGTATATAACTATATAAAGTACGTTGGAATGAAAATTACTATAAAAGTTGTAGTTTGATATTTTGAATGAAAAATTTCAGAGGTAATTTGTCCAGAGGCAAGATACTTTAAAGAAATTGGTAGATACCCATTTAGCTGAATAGATTTATCTAATTACTAAATTGGATGGCTTTTAAATATGCACATATCATTATGCATATTTCGTTCAGTTTATTTTTATGGAAGATGTTAGTGTTAATTTATATTCAGCTGCTGTATTCTCAGTTTTTGACATTTCCAGTGGCTATGGAAAAATAATGGAAAGTCGCTACCTTCATATCCGCATTTCGTCATACATACTGCGGGTTTGACAGTACCTAGTTAGCAATTTTCGGTAGACATTGAATTAGGAATTAGCCCTACAGTGTTAGTTTTGTTTTTGAGGTGGCCGAATAATTTCTAACTTTCCTTCCAAGGTATAGAACCTTCCCACATGTACTTTGACTCTCACTACGTCGATAGTACACTTAATTACTGTAATTAGATTACAATTAGAAAAAATTACGGTGTCAATGTATCAAAGCAAGTTCCATTAACTTCCCCACCCTCATCGCCACAACCAACATTATCCAAGAGCCACTGCACCAAAATAGCCAACAAAACGAAAATTAACGCCAAAATGAGGATAATATTCAGCCAATTCTCCTTCCAAACGCCTTTTAACTCTAATTCTAGACAAATACATTTCGGACAGCATTTCAAATCCGTACGCGGACATCTCTTGTTACAGAATTGACAGAAACCTCGTATATTCTCTTGGGTAGCTAAGAACGTCGGGTTGTACACTATTCTAATTTCTGTTTTCCCTTTAGGAGGGGATGTAGAGGACGCGTTATTTAAATGTACCGTAGTTTCCCGGTCCCTATGTTCTGTGGTAAAATATTTCTCGCTCTTTTTGACAAAGCTTTCGAAATCGTCCCTTTTAAAATTGAGTTCATTTTTAGTGAAACTGGCTTCCGCTTTCTCCATAAACGTCTCGGTTGTTGTTAGAACGCGATTGTATTTGTCTAGATTAAATAATTTCATATTTAAAGCACCGGTTATCTTAACATTTGGTCCGGTTTTGGTTATATCGTTTCTTATGCTGTGGCATTCGATCTTTTTATCGTTCAACCGATTGAATTTGTCGTTTAGATCGTTTTTGTCGGCGAAACGGTTGAATTTGTCGTTTACGTCATTTTTGTTGGTGCCCGATAGGAAAAATTGCTGTCTCAATATTTCATTTTTCGTACGCCGATCTTGATTTACACTTCTATCATCAACATTATTGGAATTGTTTATGTTTGAATCATTTTTGGAATCATCGAAGTCTATGCTTGCTTTATTTTTTCGATTAGCATCAAAATTTACGTTAACGTAATCGTGGTTTGAGAAATCTTTTTTGAAATTTACGTTTACATAATCGTGATTGGAGAAATCTTTTTTGAAATTGTAAATTTTATCCGATATAGTTTTCGGGTACAATTTTGGATTTGCGTCATTTTCGAAAATATCATTACCTAAATTTTTGTTTTCTGAACTACCTTTATCGCCTACCAGATTTAGAACATTTTGATCTTTTTCTAAATAGCCTTCGCAATTAAACAGTATCGCTTCATAATCGCCATCTTTATCACCTATTTCTGGAATAGTGTTGTTACTTGCACCTATGTCGTTATTTTCCAAAATAATATTATTCCCTAATTCATCAACACTATTCAATTGACGTTTGAAAGTCGTATTAAAATATTCTACACTTCTATAGTACTCGCTATCAGTTTCTTCATGGATTATATCGAGCATTTTGCCCAAATAATTACTAGTGTCTATGTCTTCATATATCCCGTCGTCTTCGTACTTTCTGTCTGTGTGGTCAGCGAAATCAGCTCCGTATTCTTGCGTATTTTTTCCGAAGAAAACCTTATAGAAATTGTCATAGCAATAGTTTAGTTTTCTGTATACGTAGGACTTTTTACGTGTGTCACTAGTGTTTGTTACCTGGGTTTCCTTGTCTTCTTCGGTTTCTTCTCCGATGGTGTGGAGGACGCTGGTGGAAGCTTCTCCCACTCTTGAAGCCGCGTTGAGGAGGTTCTGGCGTGGCTGGAATGAAGAATATTTTGAGTTAGTGAAGCCTTCATGCCTGAGAGTTCTTAGTAACGTTTTCAAAGGTGTGTGAAGTCTGTAAGGTATAGGAACAGCGTGGTCACTGAGCCCAATAAATATTAGATTAACACTGGAGAGGCTGGTGTCTTACCTGGTTTTGGACCTATGTGATTGACGCCATTTTGACGCTGAGCAGATACGAGTGTAACTGGAGCTAATAGATAATATCATTAGTACCAGAGACATCCGTACGTGACACGTGGCGCTTCATGCATTGAAAAGTTAACTTTATTCATTTGCGTTAAGTATGTATTTAATTCGACAAAGGTTTGTGGGTCGAATCCTTATTACCGTCTAATTAAGCTGTCATTTGTATAGGGTCAGGAAAACCAGTGTTAATTGTAGGTTAACTACAAAAAAAGAGATCAGTGAACAGTACAGCAGTCAGAGTTACCTCCTTGGTGTCAGGTTCTGCCGCCTTCAGCAGGTCGGAGAAGGCGGAGCAGAGCTTCCTGGTCGCGTCGAGCAAGCGGTCCCCGTTCTGAGTGTCGTCCATTAGCGCCGCGATCATTTGAACACCTACACACATTTAACATTTTTATTTACGTTTTTGGTCTTGTGGGAGATCTGCGGTTCGATTCCCGGCAGGGGCAATATCTGTTTTGTCTTTGGTTTGGTTGTGATCGTGCTAATTAGTACTCTACCATTAAAGACTTTCCGCTAAGCGATTAAGTGTTCAGGTATGAAGGCGTAGTATGTCTAATTGGCTGATACGGGTTTAGGTTTAATTATACCATACCCCTTTCCAAGTTAGACCGCTACCATCTTACACTGCATCGTCACTTAACAACAGGTGAGATTGCTGTCGAGGACTATCTTGTCGAAGAAATAGACAATTGGCAGAACACCTAGAACTTTTTAGAATTTCAGTTACTTCTATCGGGGACACTTAGTTATACTCACTCCTAGGTTCTAAATATAATGGATACTTGCTATAATCCATTAATATATAAATTAAAAAACTTTAAATATGTATTTTTTAATTAGTAACCAAAAAGAGAAAAAAGAGAAAAGAGAGAAAAAGAGATATGTAGATAGAGAGAAAGAATATGTAGAAAGAGAGAGATAGACATATGTAGACAGAGACAGAGCTTGGTAACTGCTGAAGTAACGACTCACCCTTGGTCATCTCGGGCAGGTTGGTGGTGATGGTGGTGATGGCCGCGCCCACCGCCGTGTGGTCCACCTCCTCCGTGGGGCCTGCAGCAACAGCACACACACATTACCCTGATATTATACACGCTAAGTGGGTTTGTTGATTTTTCCTTCAGTCACGCAGAAATTTTTTGGCGATACCATTGCTGATATGTTTCAATTTTGTCTAGTAGTAGGTAGTATGCCTTCTGTGTGCTTTGTTGAGCTCGCCAAGACAGCATAAGTAAAAGAAGATGGAAGCCCCGGCTTGCCTATCTTTGAACCCTCAGGACGCCACTGGTTATACCAATTATATATTATAATATATTTGTCAAAATATCACAACAAATTATAGAAGTTGGTGCCATTTGCAATATTCTTAGTTCCATAGACACTCATATCTATGCTTACAACGCCAAGATGGCGTCGATCAAATCCAAAATGGCGCCTATCAATTAGATCCAAAAATGAAATCATAGATTAAAGATAGAGGCCAGTACTCAGTAGCATCAGGTTTTTCCTCCTCCAAAAAAAAAAAAAAGGATTAGTACGGGTGTGGCGACTCACCCGCGGTGAGGGTGACGACCTGCGCGGTGGCGGCGTTCATGGCGGCGATGTGTGACGTCACCACCTGCTTGCTGCTGTCCATGGTGGCGCGCATCCACTTCACCGAGCCCGCGTCCTGGCCCAGCGCCGGCAGCGCCGTCTGCACAACCGGGTTGCGATGTGTATAAACGCTTAAATGCACTTCACATCGTGTGTTAGAGGCTTAAACTGTACTGTCTGTGGTTTTTCAATATACGTCCTTGTCTACGCCACCATCTCATAGTTATCCCGGTTTTAACCAGATTTTTAATTCCCGCGAGAACTTTATAGACAACTCTATAATTTTCCGGGATAACTTGTAGGGGATTTGTTAATCCTGGGTATGAGCTATCGCCATTCCTTCTATCGTTGTGGCGTGAAAGAGTAACAAACATCCATTTATCCACCTCACAAGCTTTTACATCACATTTCACATCACATCACTTCACACTAATATTATAAAGCCGAAAGTTTGTATGTGTGTGTGTGTATGTTTGTTACTCTTTCACGCCAAAACTACTGGACTGATTTGGCTGAAATTCAAATCACACTAATATTATCACACTAATATTATAAAGCCGAAAGTTTGTATGTGTGTGTGTGTATGTTTGTTACTCTTTCACGCCAAAACTACTGGACCGATTTGGCTGAAATTCAAAATGGAGATAGATTATACCTTGGATTAAAACATAGGCTATTTTTTATCCCAGAAAATCAAAGAGTTCCTGCGGGATTTTAAAAACTAAATTCACGCGGATGAAGTCGCGGGCATCAGCTAGCTTATAATATTATTTGCTGATACCGGCGACTTCTTACACGTTGATTGAGGTTTTTTTGAGTTCCGTGGGAACTCTCTTATTTTCCGGGATATAAAGTAGCCTATGTGCTGTTCCAGTATACAATCTAACTCTGTGCCAAATTTCAGCCAAAACGGTTTAATCATTGCGACGTGATTGAGTAACAAACATCCAAACTTTCGCATTTACAATATTATTAATAGGATTAGTAGGAAATAGGACGTGTAGTCACTGGTCATACCAAAAAAAAAAAAAATGAACCCAACGACTTGAGACCTCTTTTTCGCTTTTTTTTAAATGGACTTACCCTGGTGAGCCCTTGCTCCGTGTGCTTGATGACCTCCTTGCCGCTGGTGATGGTGGACAGCAGCGCGCGCTGCGGCTCCGTCAGCACGGACGTCACCTTTGTTTGCTGCACTTGCGTCGCCTGGAACGCGCGAATGAATGAATGAATGAATACACTCCCTGCAAACTTCCTAACTCCGGGCTAGTACGGGAATTTCTTGACAGAAAGCGGGTTGTTACGTTCCCTCAAATATGGTTGAGCGAAGCAACGGCTGGATCATGCGTCATGCTCGTGAACGGGTGCCACCAACGGGAATGGGTCTGCTTTGTCTCCTTGTCTTAACAAGTATTGGATTGTATTGCATTTTTGAAACACTTCATTGTGGAAACACTGTATACATAGCATAGTTTTGTTACCTATTGTAAATTTTTTTTTTAAAAGAGCAACCGTCAAGTTTATAGCTGGCTCGGTAGGAAGGGCATTCCGAAGCAGTGGTAGATTCATCGACGATTCAAAAGCACTTGTAAAAGTTTATTTGAATAAAAATATTTCTATTCTATTCTAAAGAAAAACCCAATACATTCATTGGCCCGACCCAGGAATCGAACCCGGGAACTCGGCATCCGACCACTAGACCAATGAAGCAGTTAATATAAAATAGATAAGAGATAAGCTACATATTGTAACATTTTTGTTTTGAAAAGAGCAGCCGCCGAGTTTGTTACCAGCGCTTCTCAGTAGAATCTGCTTTCACAACCGATGGTAGAGCCTTAATTTGTCGTAAGAGCCACAAAAAATTGTTAATTCTTCGTTCCTTAAATAGCTTACTAAGTTTAGGTCAAGTTAGGTACCTACACAGCCAATTTCGAAGACTGTTCGATCCGTGTTAGGAAGCATGAAACAACACATTACATCATAAACAAACAAATACAGTAGAATCTGGAACTCCAATAGCTCAATACAATACAAATGGCAGACCGAAAACTGAAAGAACTCTTGTTAATTACTATACCCACTCTTAAGAAGTTTATTTGGAGGGGAGTATGCCTAATCTATACTAATATTTTAAGATAAATGATTTTGTTACTTTATTATAGATAAACTAAGAAACTAGTTTAATTTTCGACCGTAGCAATTAACATTGTCGGATCTACATTTTAACGATTTTCATTTTATTGCATTAAAGGTCTTAGAATAAAAATAGCAATGCCCCCACCAATTATGAAACTTTTAAAATCAACCAACCATCTTTGGTTTTTGCAAGTGCAAAAATTAGGTATATTGACTATTCTTCACTTTTCACATATTTGAAACTTTGAACGGCCGTACCCTAAAGTAGTGATTTTTCATATACGACTATGTTAATTGCTACGGTCGTTTTAATATTAAATAAAAAAAGTGTCAGCGAAAACAAAACTACAAGCAAAGAAAAAAAATGCACCATGCACAAACAAAGCGAAAAATTAAAGAAAAACTCAAAGGCGCGGTCACTAAGCTAAAATTATATTTAATAATGTGTTATAATATATGTTCATGAACCTACGAGGGTGAAACGGGAAACCCTTAAAACCCCCTTTTAAATGGTTATGATGAGGTTAGTCTAAGTTTTAAATTCATAATTCATAAATAAATCGATTGATCGTATAACAATTCGATGACATTTGTCGTCAAAGTAAAACGAACCGTAATAGCATTGAATTAGATTACTTATTATATATTTACTATAATTAAATTTTATAACCCTACAGATGAGATAAAGAGCCAAGAGCTGTTAGAAAATTAAAAAAAAACCACCAGCAAAGCAAAAGAAAAAAAACGTCAAAAAAGCGAAAAAAAAAAAAAAAGAAACTCAGCACTGACAGCGGGCGGCGTGTGGCCGGTCAGGACCTGGCCGGATACGGTCGTCTGCTGCGCGCCCGTCACGTGGCCCACCGCGAACGGCTTGGCACCTGGCCGAAGGGACAAAGCGCTCTACTCACCCGCTCTTACGCCGAAATCTATAGACTGCACTCTCACTCAGCTCACACCAAGACAGAGTTAAAACGAGACGGATTTATCGCGCATTTGCGACAAGGGTGACATAATTCAAATTCGACGACGAGAGAATTCTCTCGCTAGAGAGTAATTTTCTGTGGATGCTAACGGTCTCGAAACAACGCAGTGGCCAGAGTGCGACAGAGCATAAGCTCACAGCCTCTCTCGCTCTTATTTTTTGTGCTTAGCGTATTATTGTTTTTATAGCAAAAAATATAAATTTTCGACACTAAAATTAGTGAATTTTGGATTGTGTCACCCTTGTCGCAAATGAGCGTTATGTCAGGGCGTATTTGTCTCGCTTTAACATCTATCTTGAGTTAGAGCTGAGTCAGAGCTCTATAGATCTCAGCATTACACTACACGGCGTCTGCGACGGCTGAGTACTGACACGTGGCTCGACACTTAGGCAGGCCATATACGACCAAGTTTGCCGTCAAAGCTTAGGGATTCGCAAAAAGTATCGATACTTTTGGTTCGATACCTAGGTAAGCTCCCAATTGCTGTACCGCTCCATCGAGAGAGATAACGCTATACACCAGAAAGAGAATAGTATAGACTATAGTCTATATACAGCGCCGCCCATACACATTTGGAGCAAAAACCTTATATTTTGGAAACCCCCATATCAGTATTCAGCCGTATATTGTATAATAAAAGAAACTGAAAATGCAAAAATAAGAATAACATTATAGCATTTTGTAACAGATCATCGAAATGGATGATACAAAGTGACTTTTATAAAAATAATATAAAAAAATACACGTATGTACATCAGAACATATTACAAAAGAAAATGAAATTATGTCGTCTTAAAATTGAGATATTCTGTACTTATTTGCGAGATCATGATATGGGTGACATGGTGTCTCGAAAATAGAATAATTTATGTTATGTGTTTCTACAGGGCATATATTTATTGTATGTTTTTTATTATGTATGTACAGATGGGGTAGCACAGAGGGTATACCTTCAGCCCCTGGCCTCAAGACGGCAGGTTTGGCGACGGAAGTGGTGTTGACTTTCCCCGAAGCCTTCAATGTGTCGTGCTGGATTATGTTAGCCCTGAAACAAATATTATGATGTTGAAAGTGTGCACGCGTCCTTTAAAAATTCAACCGTCCTTATACGTAATACGAGTTTACGACTTGGTCCTTCGAACCGGATCGATGAAATCGGCGTTAGAGAGTTCGTTGTTCTAGATGTTCGTTAAAGACCACTTATTAGATTTGACAATGAGGAGGGAGTATCTATGTCAAGATAGTTAATTAAGAATAATTCAATCGTCCTAATGCGATACGACTTTATACGGTCCTTCGAACCGGATCGATGAAATCGGTGTTAGATGTTCGTTAAAGACCGCTTATTAGATTTGACAATGTTGAGGGCTGCCCTCGTAATTGAAAACACAGTAAGTTAAATAGAAGTTACCTTTAAGTTACTGTGTTTTCAATTACGAGGGCAGAGGGAGTATCTGCATCAAGATAGTCAATCAAGAATAATTCAATTAATTATATAATTTTTTGGTCCTTCGAACCGGATCGCGGAATTGGTAGAGATTTTTGAACTCGTACTCACTTGGAAGGTGATACGGAGTCCTCCAGCATGGCGGACCCCTCGTCCCCCTCGATGCCGAGGTGGTCGCGCGCGCGGCGCTTGCGCACGATGATGTCGATGTAGCCCGCGATCACCTGCAGGATCTGCTCCGCTTCTGTCGTTTGCACCGAGTAGTATTGGTCACTGAAACGACACATCTACTTTAGAATACAATACAATATTTTTTTATTTAAATAAACTTTTACTAAGTCCTAAAGAGGGAAAAATTTGATTTTTGTTTTGAACTAAAACACTAATTAACCGATATTTTTTTTTACCTGTAGATAATTATTATTAGGCCATATTTTATTTTCAAAAATAAAAATCACAACATAGTTCCCCGCCGCGCTAAGTTCGTGTTTGTTGGGGCTCTAATATTATCTAAATATATAAAAGGCAAAGGTGACTGACTGACTGACTGACTGACTGATCTATCAACGCACAGCTCTAACCACTGGACCGATCGAGCTGAAATTTTGTATACAGATAGCTGTTAGGACGTAGACATCCGCTAAGAAAGGATTTTGGAAAATTTCAACCCCAAGAGGGTTAAATAGGGGGTTGAAAAATCGAACCTAACGTGAGCGAAGCCGCGGGTTAAAGCTAGTTATTATTATAAATGCGAAAGCGTGTTTATATGTTGATTTGTCCTTCAATCCGCTGCAATAGAACTACGGATTAACGTGATTTTTTACATGGATACAGTTGACAGACACTACTTTTTATCCCGAATATCAAGGAGTTCCCACGCGACTTTCAGAACTAAATTACACGGACGAAGTCGCAGGCAGCTGATTGCCATTTACTTTTAATCTGATGGGGCGGAAAAATGATCTTTTTGACAAGCTTTCCGTTTGTTTAGACGAAAATATTAGTCAGGTTCAGTATGGTTAAATTCTTTTCAAAAAAAAAAAATTGTGCAATTGTGTACCTTACATACCTTACATCATCAGGATTGACGAATTGCTATGAGATCATTTAAGAAAATGTATCTATTGATTAAAAAAAGTCTCAAATATCTGTGCAGTACCTGTAGTCTCCAAAGTCCAGGGTGAAGGTGTTGGGGCTGGCGCACCAGCGCCGGACGGTGGTGAGGGGCCAGGTCTGCAGGATCTCCTTGGTCTTCTCGTCCAGGCGCAGCACCGAGTCCTTGGTGACGCCGAGCAGACGCGGCACTAGCTTGTTCTTGCCTTTCATTTTTTCCTGCAATCAAAATAAATCAACTATTTTTATCCATTCATATCATTTGACGTCCCTGGCGCAGTGGTGAGCGCTGTGGTCTGATAACTGGGAGGTCTCGGGTTCGATTCCCGGGGGCCGGGGGCGATTTGGGAATTTAGAATAGAATAGAATAGAATAGAATAGAATAGAATAGAATAGAATAGAAATATTTTTTATTCAAATAAACTTTTACAAGCACTTTTGAATCGTCAATGAATCTACCACTGGTTCGGAATGCCTTTCCTGCCGAGAAGAGCCAGCAAGAAACTCGGCGGTTGCTCTTTTCAAAAAAATAAAAATTTTACAATTGTTATTGAAACTATGCTATGTATTCAGTGCTTCCACGATGAATTTTCCTGAGTACAATACAAGTAAAAATAAATACAATACAAATACAAATAAATACAATTCAATACATGTTAACACAGGCCGGCAAAAGCAGACCCATTCCCGTTGGCGGCACCCGTTCACGAGCATGACGCATGATCCAGCCGTTGCTTCGCTCAACCATATTTGAGGGAACGTAACAACCCGCACCACACGACACCACCACAGAAACTTTAAAGAGAGCTTTAATTAACTCTAGTCTGGTCCATTGGGAGGCTTTGGTCGTGGCTAGTTACCACCAGACGTATCACCAAGCGATTGAGCGTTCCGGTACGATGGCGTGTAGAAACAACAACATAGCAGTATACATTCAACCCTAAGTGGTAAGGGTACCCCTTCCAAGTTAGTCCACTATCACCTTAGACTGCACATCTCTTGCCATCAGGTGAGATAGTAGTCAATGGCAGTCAAGGACTATTTTGTGATTGAATAAAAAAATGTCAAATGGAAAGATTTTAGGCCATAATACATGGGCCAAGTACTGAGATGCCTCTCAGCATTGTCCAGGGTTTGATAAATTGGGTAATTAACTAAACTTGTTTAAATACTTATAATGAAGGTTTTTATTATTATAACACAACTAGCTTTAACCCGCGGCTTCGCTCACGTTAAGTTCGATTTTTAAACCCCTATTTGAAAATGAAAAACATTCATACAAACTCTCATCCCCTATTTGATGCATTTGAGGGTGGATTTTTCAAAATCTGTGAAACACGTATTTATTTTTATTCGAAAGCCTAAATACAAAGTTTCATAGATATAACTTACAAAATGACGGACTTTCATACAAACTTTCACCCCCTATTTAACCCTCCTGGGGTTGAAATTTTCAAAAATTCTTTCTTAGCGGATGTCTAGGTCCTAATAGCTACCTGTACGCCAAATTTCAGCTCGATCGGTCCAGCGGATAGAGCTGTGCGTTGATAGATCAGTCAGTTAGTCAGTCATTCAGTCACCTTTGCCTTTTATATATTTAGAAGATATCATTTTTCTTCTTTTAGTGATCTTGAACATGACGTCGACTTGCCACTAGTCGAAGTTGGTTGACGGAATTACCTTGACGAGGAAGAACGCGACTCCGTAAGTCTTGAGGTCCCTGGCGCTCTTGGTGTACAGCACCTTGGCGTCTAGCTCGCTGAGGCCAGCGTGCTTGCGATGCTCCTTGAACACCTTCTTCTCGATACCCTTCACTTTCACGTAGGAAGCTGGGAGGAATTCTTTCAGGCTGAAAAAAAAAATGTATTTTTATCAGCTGCAACTTTACTGAGCCTATAAATATGAAAGTGTGTTTTTTTTATTGAATGACAAGGTAGTCCTTGACTGCATTTTCACCTAATAGTAAGTGACGATGCAGTCTAAGATGGTATCGGGCTAACTTGGAAGAAATAGAAATAGAAATATTTTTTATTCAAATAAACTTTTGCAAGCACTTTTGAATCGTCAATGAATCTACCACGGAAGGGGTATGACACTGTACATTCAATCCATACCCCTAATGTTTCTAGACGCCATCGTACCGGAACGCTAAATCGCTTGGCGATACGTCTTTGAAGGTAGGGTGGTAACTAGCTACGGCCAAAGCCTCCCAGCAGAGCAGACCAGAGATAACTAAGAAATTATAAATTCCTAAATTGCCCCCGCCGGGGATCGAACCCACGACCTCTCAGTTATAAGACTACTAACCACTGCGCCAGAGAGGTCGTCTGTTGTCCTTAAGTCACGTTGCAACAGAACATCAGTTTGATATCATTTTTGCATGGGTATAATTTGGGAAAATATCATGGGGTGTTTTTTTTCTTTGATCGAAAGATTTTGTCTACTTGAAATCCAACAGATCATAGATCTTTGGCTGTACTCTCGCCTAGAACAGGCTTCAAGTTTTTTTTTAAATATTTTTAGCGAGCAATCGAGCAGGTGGGTCACCTGATGTTAAGTGATTACCGCCGCCCATGAACATTTGTAGCACCTGAGGCACCACCAATGCGTTGCTGGCTTTTTTTTTTGAAGTTTAATCTAGATTTAATAATATGTTTTTTACTGTAAGCACTGCTATACCTCTTCCAAGTTAGCCCGCTACCTACTGTAGTGACTGCATCGTCACTTACCATCAGGTGAGATCGCAGTCAAGGGCTATCTTGTCATCGAATAAAAAAAAAAAAAAAAAAAGTACTTACTCTAGGAAACCTGTTGTATGCTTGTCTTCTTTATGGTCCCCGAATTGGATTTGACACTGAATACCAGCGAATTCGCAAGCTGCAACAAACATGGACCAGTCAATAACGTGTTCCCTGGCATCCCTTCTGTAAGCCTCAGTAGCCCAATAGTTCATCTATTGCAAGTGTGTTGAACTATCTCAGTATCAAGTGTATCATTCACGTTGAACTATCGCAATAGCAAGTGTATAATTCACGTTGAACTATCTCAATAGCAAGTGTATAATTCACGTTGACCTTTCTCAATAGCAGGTGTATAATTTACAGCGAAATTTCTCAATAGCAAGAGTATAATCCACATTGAACTTTCTCAATAGCAAGAGTATAATTTACATAGAACTTTTTCAATAGCAAGTGAATAAGTGAATAATAATATGTTAAACTTCCTCAATAGCAAATGTATAATTCACGTTGAAATTTTTCAATACCCATCCTACAATTTACGTTTAACTTTCTCAATAGCAAGTGTATAATAATTCACATTGAACTTTTTCAATAGCAATCCTACAAGTGACATTTAACTTTTTCAATAGCAAGTGTATAAGTCACATTGAACTTTTGAACAAGTGAATTGAATTGTCTCAATAGCAAGAGTTATTTGCCCTGAACATTCTCAAAAGCAAGTGTATAACTTTCTCAATAGCAAGTGTATAATTTATGTTGAACTTTCTCAATAGCGAGTGTATAATTTGAGTGTGGTGGGCTCCAAACTGTGGTGACCTTTGTCCTGTGTGATGGGATGGGTGCCGGCCAGGATGGCGTCCCGCGCCTGCACGTACAGCAGGTTGAGCTGCACCGGGTCCCGCGAGTCCACGTTCCGGTCCGAGAAGAACAGGCGCCTGCGCAGCAGCAGCGTCTCCGTGGCCTCCACTCCTTGCTCGCGGAGGGTCTTCGACGGCTCCACCCAATTCACTAGAATTAATAGAAATGTTATCCTCGTCTACACATATTATAAAAATAAAGAATTCAAATTCAAATTTATTTATTTCATGTAGGCCAACTTGTAGCTCTTATGACACGTCGTAAATCTACCACCGGTTCGGAATGCAGATTCTGCTGAGAAGAGCCGGCAAGAAACTCAGCAGTGGCTCTTTTCAAAAAAAAAAAATTTTTTACAATAGGTAACAAAACTATGCTATGTATACAGTGCTTCCACAATGAAGCTTCAAAAATGCATACGTAGGTACACAATATGGGCGGACAAAGCAGACCCATTCCCGTTGGTGGCATCCGTTCACGAGCATGACGCATGATCCAGCCGTTGCTGAATTCCTATTTTATTTCGTCAACTAAAAAATTAAGTTTAAAGCGATTCACTATCACTTGTTTTGACAACTTTGCGTGCTTTCTGAGACACGGGAGTCTAACAGGCGACCTGCCTTAAAAACTTGTCACGTACCTTCATCGTCAGTCCTTAGCTTCTTCCTCAGCTGATCCATTTTGGAATCCCTTTCCTTTTCCTGGTGTCTTCTCTTCAGCGTGAGGGTGCCATAGTTTGGTTTTTCGCAAGGATCCGCTTCCTCTTTTTGTTCTTCGCGGACCTGGGAACAAATATTTGATAAAGAAATATTTAGATAAAGAAAACTTATTACAAGACTAATATTCCTGTTTCTCCAGAAACATTTCTGATTTACCACCATCACATCTCAAACACCTAACTTTATAATAAGGTGTTATAATATCTTCTTCTTTCTGGTAGATCCAGCTTTGCAGGTCCTAGACCCCCTACATCACATATCTATTGTGTTCTCTACCCTTAAATCCTGGAATTATGGGGATCTGTCATCCAGTCTCATAGAGTCCACTGATGACTGGATGGCTGGAAGTTACCTTGGTCAACATATTTTGGCTATTCAGAAGATTTTAGTCAAGTAATATTTGGTTTCATATTATGTACTAGAATCGTAATAAATCCCAGGTATTTAACTAGTTTCTAATACAATATAGTTGAGCTAATAAAAATTATCACAATCAACTCACCAGCCCGTACTCGTCGTAGTTGGTGATGCCAATCTTGGTGCAAATCACCACCATCAGGTTGGCGACTATCTGGCTGTCGTCCACCAGCAGGGTCTTCACTGTGCCTGTTGACAAATTACGATCACAATCATCATCAGGAAATCTCCACAGTTCACCACCAAACGCACATCTCTTGGAGAAGGGTTATATGCCATAGTCCACCACACTGGCCCAATGCAAATTGGCAGACTTCACAAACCTTTGAGAATACAGGTTTTATCACGATATTTTCCTTTACCGTTTAATGTATTTAATTGATTACACAATCACAACTCTGAAAACTCAGACGTAACCGGGAACGAACCCGCGACCCCCCTTGCTTGGCGTTCAATTACAATTGAACCAATTTTGAAGAAATTGATACTTGATTCAGCAGACAATTTTTAAGCTATTGCATAGCTTCTATCGCGGGCCTTGAGCGTGGAGACCGAATCCAGAAATTCCGTAACGAAAATAACCTGACACGGGACTCCTCTACGGTGAGCCGCTAGATGGCGTTGATAAAAAATGCTATGCAATAGCTTTACCGCGGCAGTCCCTGAGTGCCACACGTCTTTTAATTTTTTTGACTAGCACTTGGCTGCGATCACACCTGATGGTAAGTGAAGATGCAGCCTAAGATGGAACGCGCTCGCCTACAAAATGCCTATTCACTCTTGATTTGAAGGTACCCAAATTGTAGTTGTAGGGAAAAACATTTTCATTCACAAAACTTAGTGATACAAGTGGGTAATCTAAGTTTCTGGAAGCCGAAAGCTTTTCTTGACTTCCTCAGATGCTGTGTGAGATAGAGAAGTCCACACTCACCGTCCAACATCCGCACCCTCAAGTTCCTGGTCTTCTTGTTATACTCCAGCAGATCCCCGTTCCTCAGCATGTAGTAGTCCAGGCTTCTGGAGGCTTCCAGCCAGATGCCCTTCTTGTTGTCCTCCTCTGACGCCAGGAACAGCCCATACTCTTTTGCTGTGTAAGAGATCGATATAATGAGATTACACTATACAAGATCAAATAAAAAAATTCTTTTTGGGTATTGTGTTTACGCCCATTTTCACCAATCATCCCCTAAGTAGGAGTCTCTTTATGTAAGTAGCCCCTAAATACAATCAACCCCATGTTATTTCCACAATTTTCCCTATAGAACGAAATTGACAAAAAGTTAGCTTAGGTAGCCCGTAATATTTAGGAAACGTTGGTGAAAACGTGCATAAGTGACTTTCTCAAATTCCCCTGGCATATAATGTAAATTTTTTTAACGCAAAAAAGTTGAGTCTTTCTCAAGTCTCAACCATTTTGTAGGGATCAGAATCTCATACAATTTCTTCCTCTTCTTTATTTGCTATAAGGGTTTTCTTTCGTTTCCTTCGCAAATCGCAAAGTAGCAAATGAAAAAAAATTTTTTCTTTGGGTATTTAATTCGACCATTTAGCCAGGACTTGGCAAGCGCACGCATTCCCCTCTGCCGAAGTACATGTACAAACGTACGTGTCAGCTTGTAAGTGTGACAGCTTTTGAGTCAGTGTGTGTTCATAGAGACATTAAGTATTTACAAGAGTGTGCGGAAGTGAGTAAATGTGTGCTGTACGTGATTACCCCACCTCACCGCAGAAAGTGGCAGAATATATACAAGAGTGTGCGGAAGTGAGTAAATGTGTGCTGTACGTGATTACCTCACCTCCCGCAGAAAGTGGCAGAATATATCTATACTAATATTATAAAGCTGAAGAGTTTGTTTGTTTGAACGCGCTAATCTCTCGAACTATCAGTCGGATTTGAAAAATTCTTTTTGTATCTGATAGTCCAATTCCTGAGGAAGGTTATAGGCTATTCAATATATCGGTACGACTCTTAGAAGCCGAGCAAAAAGAAAAAATAGCGCGCGCGAACAATGCGATGCGGTAAGTCGGTGGTCGAGGGCGGTCACCCGACGAGAACCGAACAAGAACTGAACCGAAGGCTATTTATTAATCGGGAAGATCAAAGCGTTCCCACGGGATTATTAAAAACTAAATCCACGCGGACGAAGTCGCGGGCAACAGCTAGTTTAGTACTAAATCTGCGTAAAGGCAAGTCCTTTCTGAATCGTTCAAGGGAATTTATCATTATTGATCTTGTCTACTCACGATCATTAGCGTTCGCCTCCAGGATCTTCTCGCGAATGATTCGACACGCGTCGTACACGCTGGTGGAGGGGTCGAATTGGATTGTCTTGACCACTTTACCCCCCTCTAGGGAGATCTTGAGCGATAGCGTCGCCATCTTGGTGAGGGATTGTGTTCTGCAATGGAGAGAAAACTTTTTTACAGATAACAAGTAAATATTTACGAAATAATAGTATAGATATCTACATCTTCTAGAGGTAAACGCTGTCCACCTTAACACTTTCCATCAGGTGTGATAGTGGTCAACCGTATTTCTATAAAGTATTAAAAAATACAACTAAATTAAAACCCTCGCTAGCTCATGGCTCCAGGGTTTACCAAAAGGCACAAATATTAAGTTTTTTTTAATTCGATGACAAGATAGTCCTTGACTGCGATCTCACCTGATGGTTAGTGACGATGCAGTCTAAAATGGTAGCGGGCTAATTTGGAATGGGTATGTGATTCAACCCATACCTCTAATCGGTTTCTACACTGAGTCGCTTGGCGGCACGTTTTTGACGGTAGGGTGGTAACTAGCCATGGCCAAAGCCTCCCACCAGACAATCCATCAAGACATCAAAGTTTAGATGCTTGCTCCTGTTGGCCTGTTCGGCACTAGTAGCCGCTGTGCCATCTACAGAGAGATTACCTGTAAATGGGACATCCCAAACGAGCAACCTTCCAATTCTCCATGGAACCAGCCTCATACCATCAGGCCTCATTGTCATTGCCAACGTCATATGCCAATGCCAATTTTGATTATTTTTTTTGAAAGGACTCACTTGTGTATAGTAGCAGTTTGCGCGGCTTCTAGGCTCGCCGGTTCTAAGGCTAAGGAGTGTGAACTGGCTCTCCTGACTTCTGTTGGTTTCCTTCTCTCGTGACTGAAGGAGCGATGGCGCGGCCGGCTTTGGAATGAAACCTGGAAATAGGAGATGGCCTATTCAATGATATTGAGACTTGAGAGTGCAATTATTTACTCTGGCTTTGAAGATACAGAATAAAGTGTCCAGTATTTTTATAGGAGCAACCTTGTGAAAGCAGTGATAGTGTAGTGGTTAGGACTATGGTATGAATAGGCTGTGGTCTTATAACTGGGAGGTCTCGGGTCCCATTCCCAGCGACGGCGATTTGGGAACTTATTTGTTTCTGGTTTGGTCTGGTGGGAGGGTTTGGCCGTGACTAATTACCACCCTACCGTCAAAGACGTGCCGCCAAGCGATTTAGCGTTCCGGCACGACGGCGTGAGGAAACAGGGTTGAATGTACACTGCCATACCCCTTCCAAGTTAGTTCGCTACCGTCTTAGACTGCATTGTCATGTATCATCAGGTAGATCTCAGTCAAGGAGTCGTGTGGTGCGGGTTGTTACGTTCCCTCAAATATGGTTGAGCGAAGCAACGGCTGGATCATGCGTCATGCTCGTGAACGGGTGCCGCCAACGGGAATGGGTCTGCTTTGACTTCCCATCTTTACATGCGTTAGGTTGTGGTAGGTATGCATTTTTGAAACTTCTGTGTGGAAACATTGTGTGCATAGCCTAGTTTTTTTTAACAATTTAAAAAAAAAAAAATTTTTTTTTGAAAAGAGCAACTGCTGAGTTTCTTGCCGGCTCTTCTCAGCAGAATCTGCATTCCGAACCGGTGGTAGATTTGTGACGTTTCATAGGCGCTACAAGTTGGCCTACATGAAATAAATAAATTTTGATTTTGATATTTTTTTTTTTTTTTTGAGTATCTGGTCATCGACAGTTGATGTGGTGGTATCGACACTCACAGGTGCGGGCGCGGTCAGCCGGCTCCAGCTGGCGTGTAGCGCGTCCTGGATGCGCAGGCGCAGGCGGCGTCACGCGGCCGCACGTGCTTCCGGTGCGGGCGAGCTTGATTCCTGCAACAACATGATAAACTCGTCACACCACCATCCTTGCCACCTGGCGGCGTTTGCTACCAGTCTCATGAACCGTGCTCATGGTTGAGCGAAGCAATGGCTGGATCATGCGTCGTGCTCGTGAACGGGTGCCGCCAACGGGAATGGGTCTGCTTTGACTTCCCATGCTGACATGTGTTAGATTATATGTATTATATTTTTGAAGCTTCACTCTGGAAGCACTGTATACTTAGCTTAGTTTTATTACTTATTGTAAAATTAGTTTATTTTATTTTTTGAAAAGAGCAACTGCTGAGTTTCTTGCCGGTTCTTCTCAGCAGAATCTGCATTCCGAACCGGTGGTAGATTTGTGACGTATGACGTACGTAAGTGCTACAGGGTAGCCTACATGAAATAAATAAATTTTGAATTTTTGAATTTGAATTTGACCCTATGTGGTGACCTTCACGTTCAGGTGTCAGTCCCGTCGTGACCACGGCCCATGCAACTGGATCGAAATATCGACGGTAACGTATTACTTAATGTGCAAGACACATAAACCTATCAGTTGGTTGTCTTCATCTTCGTTAACGGATAGATGTTCGCAGCTGGACAAACGTATTAAACGAGGTACGAGTAACATGATATATCTCTACTTATTAAAAAACTTGTCCTGGCTGACTGATCTAGAAACTTCAAATTTTAACAGTAGGTTCCTTTTAGGATGTAGGCTCCCACTGAGAAAGGATTTTTTGAAATTCCATCCCCAATCGGGTTAAATAGAAGGTGTAAGTTTGTACCGATTGATTGAGAAGAAGTTTGTACAAGTTATATCCAGAGTGCTTAAAGCTCCTCGAAGGAGTTGTAATTTCTTTTTTTATTAATATTATCCATGCTGAAGAAAACTCCTCCCCTCCAAATTAGTCACAATTAATCCCCGTACAATTTATAGGGATAGATAGTAAGCGTGTGTAGATAAGATTCGAAAGTATTTTATAAAAGTTTATTTGAATAAAAAAATATTCTATTCTATTCTAAAATTAGTATGGCGTTGCACACCACCTGTGCAGTGTATTTTTATATTTGGGGTGCTATTTATAGCTGCACCAGTAAACTCGCGTCCAACAAACTTGAGCTACTGCTAAACTATAAAGTAAGGCAGATAGAGTTTCGATAGAGCTTTAGAACAGTGCGACTACAAGTTTTCCAACTTTACTCATCTAAAAGTCACATCGCGGTCGTCCGTTTATTACTAAGCCTTCGCTGTCCGTCCGTCTGTCTGTCAGCGGACTGTATCTCATGATCCATAATATGTAGACAGTTGAAATATTCAGAGAATGTGTAAATCCTATTGCCATAAGGGGCGGACCAACAAATTCCTAAAAAGCCGGCAACGCATTGGTGGTGCCTCAGGTGCTACAAATGTTCATGGGCGGCGGTTATCACTTAATATCAAGCGACCCGCCTGCTCGTTTGCTCGCTAAAAATATATAAAAAAAAATGGGTATCCCATACAAAAAACACGATTTTTTCGGCGTTTTTCGCTCAATGTTAACCTCGCTGTTACGATGGTAGGGAACCTTCATTTGCGAGCCTAACTCGCACTTGGCCGGTTTTTCTTATTCGATTACAGCAAAGCCAAAAGGATAAGAGATTTTAGCAGTCTATTTATGTGTGTTTATATTTACATACGTTCCACCATAGCGCCTAAATTACTGAGGCGATTTTTTTTTATTCCATGACAATATAGCCTTGACTGCGATTTCACCTGATGGTAAGTGACGATGTCGTCTAAGATGGTAGCGGGCTAACTTGGAAGGGATATGGCAGTGTACATTCAACCCTTACCCCTAATCTGTTTCTACACGCCATCGTGCCGGAACGCTAAATCGCTTGGCGGTACGTCTTTGGCGGTAAGGTGGTAACTAACCCTTTGAGTTTATCAGACAATTTTGATAAATAAAGTGACAATCGATTCGTCATTATGATCCGGTGACATAAGCTACATTTTATATGAACAAATTCAACATGACGGATATTTTATTTTAATCAGCTCACGAATGAATCACCCATTCAGTTTCGAAAACGCACGGAAATAAATCACCAACTTCACGCTTTAAAAACGTTGGCTGCGTGGCGTCGTAAAACATAGGTATACGTCAGTGTAAAACTTTTAGAAATTTTAAAAAAGGAATGAAATCGGTGAAATCGTCCTCAAGTTATGGCGCGACAAAGGGAAACAGGGATTCCTTTTTAACCGACTTCCAAAAAGGTTATCAATTCGGCCGGAATCATTTTTTTTATTTTTATACTTTATACTAGCTGATGCCCGCGACTTCGTTCGCCTGGATTGGGGTTTTCGATTCCCGCGGGAACTCTCTTATTTATCGGGATAAAAGCCTATTAAATTACGAAACCCATGAACACTTTGTACGGGAAAATCAAGGGAAAATGCTTTTTCTTTTATTTTCTTCGTCAATTTTCCAATGTTTTTAATAGTTATTCTGCTATTCGGGATGGAGACCAATACAAATCAAAAACCATGAAAATCGGTCCAGCCGTTCTAGAATTATAAGTGTTCTAACAAAGCTGACTTTGTTTTATAATATACTAGCTCCGGCTTCGCACGTATCGTAAAAAGTGACAAAAAATGTTATTGTGGGATATCCATAAGAGATAGACATATACCATAGCAGAGTTTTCTGTAGACCTTTTCAGTGTGTACAATACTTAGTACATTATTTTGATAAATCTCGTAGGGTTCAGCCTGCGTTTGCAATGTAAGCGGAAAAAATGTAATTATTTACGACATGACTTTAGAAACCTCAAAAATAAAAGTATTTCTGCACTATTTAATGGATGTTATTATACATATAAACCTTCCTCTTTAATCACTCTATCTATTAAAAAAAACCGCATCAAAATCCGTTGCGTAGTTTTAAAGATTTAAGCGACCAAGGGGATATGGGGACAGAAAAAGCGACTTTGTTTTATACTATGTAGTGAAGATTTATAGATCTGTTGCACTATATTGCAAATTGTTGGCACGCACGCCAACATGTTTCCGCTCTATCTCTAGAAATACATTACTGCCTCTCATTAAAAACCCCCACGGTGTTCGGTGATAGGGCGGCAGTTATGGCACTGAGTTTAGCATAAAGGGGTAGCGCGCAGCCGCCGGAATGTTAATGGTGCAATATACGGAGTGACGCGTCGAGTCCGCTGCCTTATTGCTCAATAAAGCTTCTTCAAATTTTATAATCTTGAATTTCATTAGATTCGAGTGACAATTTTATAGTTTGGGGTGCAGCCTCAATAGCTCAACGCTTAAAAGTGCGGACTGAAAGGTTGCAGGTTCGAGCCCCATATCTAGCTCTACTGTCGCACCCACTCCTAGCACAAGCTTTTTTTTTAATACCTTTAGCGAGCAAACGAGCAGGCGGGTCACCTGATGTTAAGTGATTACCGCCGCCCATGAACATTTGTAGCACCTGAGGCATCATCAATGCGTTGCAGGCTTTTTAGGAATTTGTTTGGATGGGGGAGGGGAATATAAGTCAAGTGCAGCTTGGATGTCCAGTAAGACACGCAACATATTCAAATTCAGAATTATTTAATTCATGTAAAACCAACTTGTGGCTTATGACAAGTCGAAAATCTTCCAACGGTTCGGAATGCTGATTCTGCTGAGAAGAGCCAGAAAGAAACTCAGCAGTTGCTCTTTTCAAAACAAAAAATGGTACAATAGAAAAAGCTTAAAAAAACTGAAGCAAAACAGATTGCTTCCAAGCAACTTTATCATTAAGAAAATCACTAACTGTATAATAGCATACATGTACTATATCATAGATAATAGCCAGATCTGCTGAAAGAAAAGTGGTCCATTGATTGACATGACACGGTTCACAACAAAAGGGGTAGGTCAGGGGAGGCCGCTGTGTCCCGAAGAGTAAAGTAACTGTATTGTTTGACCTTTCCGTCCATTGTGGGAATCTATTATAGTGTATTGTTACTTTGTTTGTTCATATTTGTCAGTCAAAGGGTCTGTTGACGTTGGGAGTTAAGTTACCGTGAAGAAAAGCTTTTAGATATCTAAAACCTATTATTATCTATTTAGGTAGGTACCTATATAGGTACCTGTTTAGTTATTATACCTATAAGTGCCTCGTCGGTCTATTGGTGAGCTCGTTCGACTACAGATGACGGGATTCTGGGTTCAATTCCCCGGTCTAAAAATATATTGGGGTTTTCACAAGAAAACTAGGTCAGAGAAATGGGCAATGTGTCACCGCCGTGCCTCGAAGAGTACGTACGCCGACCCGATCTCTCTAGGATTGCCGTCGCATCACCCTATGAGAGTGAGGAAATAGAGATTGCACCTGTGTTTCTGCACATACTTATGTACTTACCTGTCATATCTCCTGCACAGATCCTACTATCCTACTAATCACAAGTTATATTATCCTATCTATACTAATAAGTATTATAAAGCTGAAGAGTTTGTTTGTTTGAACACGCTAATCTCAGGAACTACTGGTTCGAATTGAAAAATTCTTTTTGTGTTGGATAGTCCATTTATCGAGGAAGGCTTTAGGCTATATAACATCACGCTGCGACCAATAGGAGCGAAGCGTGAAAAATGTTGCAAAAACGGGGAAAATTATCCATATTTTAGGGATTCCATTGCGTGCGCTACGTAAACGGTTCAAGTTACCCAAAAAATAATTAAATATTTTCGGAAATAGAGGACATACCTTTTCGCAGATAGTAGCAAGTCACTCTAAACCTTTTCCGCGCGGACGACGTCGCGGGAATCAGCTAGTTAATATTATAAATGCGAAAGTTTGTGAGAATGGATGTATGGATGGATGTTTTTTATTCCTTCACGCCACAACGAATGAACCGATTTGATTGAAATTTAGGATAGAGATAGCTCATACCAAGGATTAACACAAAGGCTACATTTTATCCCGGAAAGTTAAAGAGTTCCCGCGGGAACTAAAAACCTTTTCCACGTGGAATAGTAACCGGGATATTTATCCAGTATTAAAATATTAGCACTTAATAAAAATTAATCACATACGGGTAATTAAAATAAGACATGGTACCATAAAAACACGAACCACTCCACCGAACCGATAAATCTAAAAGCTCATAAAAGCATAACTATATAAGTTATACATATAAAGAAACTCCTTTATGTAAGAAGAAATGTTCGTAAACAAGTAACGCGCATGCGTCGAGTGTGACCCCCCCACTCTAAGCAGTGGAGGGGAGGAATCGATAGTCGCCGGCGCCGACATGTCTGGCGCCTAGCCTGGATAATGGGATCGACCCATTTTGAGAAGGGGGGAGACCACGTTATCCTATATCGACGGTTAACCACCAAGACCTAATGCTGAGATCTATAGAGCGAGCTCTGACTCAGCTCAGGCTCAAGATAGAGGTAAAGTTAAGGAGATACAAATATGCCTTGACATAAATCTGTCTCGTTTTAACTCTGTCTTGAGGCTGAGCTGAGAGTGATGTCTATAGATTTCAGCCTTAGTCCTATCTGATACTTTTAGTGTAACTGCTTTTTTTACTGATTCTGGACAAAAACCTTCTATCTCACACTGTAGAAAATTCTCCTACGTAAAATTAATACCAATTGTAAATACGAATTAAATAAAGTTTTGTTTTAATCACAATGTGCGAAAAATATAAAATGTTTTTTTTTGTGTCTTGTGTAAAATTTTGACATAGGAAATCTTGGCGGTTAACCGTCTATATGTAAATCTATTTTACCTTGGCTATATTCAAAGGTAACAAGAGGTCTCTCGCAGAAAGGCGTAAGCGACGCGCTAAGCACGGCGCATGCGACGCGGATTTTCGCACGATAATGTAGCCGCAGCATATCGTCGGGGATAGTGTAAAACCGCGAATGTACCATTGGTAAAAACCGCGGATCTACATTAGACTAAGTTTTACAGGGGAAGTTAACCTTTATTAATTAACTTACTAATTTTTACACAGAAAGTGTAAAAATTAATTCATGTGTTCTATGTATTGATAAAAATAGATATCTTTTAAAGTGATAAATTTAGTCGCTACGACACTTACGCGGTTTGATTTGACCACAAACATATGAAAATGGATTTTCATGTACTAATGCTAGTTACGCGGTTTTGCACTAACCCCGACGATATGCCTACGCCTCAGCCTATTCTAGAATAATAATTACTTGATCCTGTTCTAACAATAATTACTTGATTTGGAGGCAGACTTTCCCGAAAATAAATATGTCAGTACAGAAATAAAACGAGATAAATCCGGTCCATCCATATTCCAGCTTCCGGTGACCGCCGGAAGTCGTCGCGCTGTCCGGCGCGCGGAAATCGGATACTCTGTTTTCTATTAGCGAATTAGGGGATGTTGGGGGGTGAGCTACCAGGGGTGTCACATTAGCGGACAAGAATCAAATAACTTTCTTGTTGCAAACAACAGTAAAAATAAATAAATAAATATTTCTAAAATATCGACTTCAATTGCTTGCCTTGAGTTGTACACGTATGTTGAAGTCAATCGGGCCTAAATAGCAACGATGAAACCGATGTTGCAGTGACGTGTGATTTCGAATTTTTATTGATTTTATTCTAAGCTTTTTAGTGCAGCTAGGTTAATGCGCATCAAACAGTTCTCACGGGCCTTTTGGAAATGTTTTCTTATCTTTTCTTGGGACTTTTGGCAACCCTAGACCTGAGTGGTAACGTGTTAGTGATTTTAACATAATAACAAGGATTATAATATTGGGGTGACTTTCGGTAACGGTTCTGGGGACATTTCACTGACAGCCGATAAAAGCTGCGAGATGTGTGGCGCGGGGAAACGGGGAGATAGTGTGTGTGTGTAAGTGACGGAAATGTGACGTCAGCAAAATGAGAAGTCTAGCGTGAGGTGAGGAGTGAGTGACGAAAAAAATTAATAACTGGTCAAATTCGAATCGGACTCGCATACGAAGGGTTCCGCACACAAAAACGTCGAAAAAAAACACAAAAAAGTATTTGTTGTTATAGCGGCACTCATTTTCTAAAAATTTCAACTCTCTACCTATTACGGATCATGAGAAACAGCCCACTGACAGACAGACAGACAGACAGACGGACAGACGGACGGACAACGGATGCTTAGTTATAGGGTCCAGTTGTTACCCATCGTGTACGGAACCCTAAAAACTAGCTTTTGCAACATCCTAGACCTAACTCCACTTTTAACAATGGATCGGGTCTAGTTTTCTCGTGGGAATCCTTTAAAATAAAAAAGAAGCCTTAGATACTCCCCTGCAAGACCTCAACAATACCCATGCAAAAATTCACGTTGATCCGTTGCTGCTTGATTGAAGGACAAACTACGAGGTATGGGAATGATTAAAAAAAGAGCCAAACCCCCTTCTGAATTAGCCCACTACCATGTTAGACCTCATCGTCATTTACCGTTAAGTAGAATCGCAGCCAAGGGATATCTTGACTATAATTTTTTTAAATGTGCAGAAGTCGAAAAAAATTCTAACAGTATAATCAATATCAAAAACAAAACTCTTAATTAACTAAGCAAAGATAAACCCTAACAATCAATTAGTGTATTTAAAGAAACTAGTGAAAAGAAACCAAACAAGATAATTTTGTAAGGCGAAGGGGAGGTGAGGTTCTAATCAATCAAGTTTGCAAACAGCATATTAGAGCAATCATCGCCGCAGGGGATCCGGGTACAAATGGACGACCCGGGGACAAATGGACCCCCTGAGCTTTACAGAAGAAAGATAATGAATGATATGAAATTTTTGTCTTTCTAGTTAGTCTTCATGAGTCAAAAGATTAGGCTGCTATTGACATCATTGCATATTTCATTGAAATTAAATCTGTGAAGTAAATTGAAATATCTAAAGATATATTTTTTACAATGCTCTTTGCCGGGGGCACGGGGTCAAAAGGCCCCTGAGCCAAACATGAGAAAGATAAATTTAATAAATTATCGCAATATAACACTGACTAACTTTGTCTGGCTAGAGACTTTAGCCGGGCTAGCAACCACCCTGCCAAGGGGATACGTCTCTATGGTCATATAGAAGAAAATGCTTTCTAAACAACGTTCAAATCATGTTATAGACGTCAAGGTTTCACTGAAGAGAGGTCTAGAAATAATGCAAGCAATAGCATAGCAAAAAGCTGCTTACAAAGAGATAAGACTACTTTAGACCTTAAAGATGTAGAATCAAATATGAACCAATTAGTTTAGCAAACACGTGAGATAGAATCCAAACAAGGTAATAATTTTCAAGGCGTGAGGGGAGGGTCAAATTAATCAAGTTTACAAATAGCACATCAAAGCAATCATCACCGCACGCACGAGACTCGGGAACAAAGTGACCCCCGGGCTTTGAAAACATAGCGTTATTAGATAATTATCTAATAACGCTATGTTTTATGTCGAAAGTATCAAGTCATTATAATGACTTGATACTTTCGACATAAAACATAAAAAGGATGGATGTAGAACAGTACAGAGAAATTTTTGCACAACAAAAAAAACAAGAAGTAAGAAAATTATTTAGAAAAAAGAAAAGTGTTAAAGCGTGCAAAGACACCCTTATTGTAGAAACAATTTCTTCCAGGCAACCCCTGCCTGCAAAGCAAAAACCAAATCAGGATAAAGGATTAACTTATGTATAACTACTAATAAAAACCAAGTACGTAAATAACTAAGTAACTTAGACATCATTCTAAGTTTAGTGATTTCTGACAATGAAGATTAAGATTTAAGATAGGCATTCTATTAATATCAATCAAAGAAAAAGCTTAAATAGCCCACAAGAAGAACAATAGAAGTTATTATATGTATGTGTTTTATACCTCGGAACGTCGTGCTTTTAAGTTATGAGATATCAAAGTCAATTACAGTGATTTTTTTAGTAATTCAATAAAATGTACCCAAACACACCGCCCTGTGGGATGCCAGCGCGATAATTCTCTGAACTCTAGCAGAGCCCTAACGAGCCATAATGACAGGATGCAGCCACTGTTTGTAGGCACTTTGCGAATCAACAGATTATACTAATTCAGCAAGGAGCAGCTAATAAAAGACTTACGTTTGATTTCATTAAACTCCATTCAGATGAAAAGAATCTGTATGTTGAGATGATTTAAGAAAAAGATTTTTGTAATTTTAGAATTTGAGATTTTGATTTTATATTTAAGGAATAATTTAAAACCAATCTTCCTTTAAAACTTCAGAAAAAATAAAGCAAACTTTAAGTTTCCAATATTAATGCGTAGAGTTCTTGTAGAACTTTAACACAATCGTCTTTATTAAAAACCTCAGAATTGAGTTCAAACTTTATGCTGCACATTTAACAATGTTCAAACATACAAAACTACCACCACGTCGTGTTGCGGTATAGAATTATAATTAAACAGACAATGATTTTATTAGAATTATTATTAAGAAAACTGAACTCAAAATGAATGAATGTTAAAATGAACAGTTTCTTATTAGAATTCTAATAAATAAAATAACGCCTGTCAATATGAACCGTTTTTTAATGAAATGATCATGAAAATGTAACAAAAAATATTGAAGAACATACAATAACTAACAATAAACCTAAAAGTTCAGTTAAGAATTTAAGATTACTATTGAGATGAGTATTTACCATGTGAAGATAAATACTTCACATGGTAAAATTTAATACCAAAGGAAAACGCGTAAGCGATCTCTTGCCACAATAAAAATTAACCTTCCCAAAACCAACAACAGTTAACTACTGAATAATATGCTAACACAAAAACGATCTAACAATCAAAACCAAAAGGGGTAAACATCAACCACCTGAAATCATAAACGAAAAACGCACGTGGCTTACAAGTGGCACTTACCTCGGCCGGGAGCGTTGATTCATGTTGCCTTCTCGTTCCCACTTTAAAGAAAACTATAACCTCTCTCGCTCTCTCACTCCCTGGTTACCCAAATTTAAAATCGGAAGACTAATGTACTATGGACAGGAGTGTACAAAAGATGAAGTTGAGAAAAAAGTGTGACTCGAGTGTACTGCCCTGTGTTGCACCTACGAATGATGTATCCGGGTGCAATTTTTGAAGAGATACCTATCCCGGGACTGAGAGAGCGGGACCTCCGCCTCCGCGGACGGTCCACGGAGGAATGTCTTCGACCCCGGCAACACGCCAGGATCTCTTGTTCACCACTATCAACCTTCTCCAACGCTCATGAGGGGTCGGTCCGCGCATGCGCCTTGATCATCTTCCTTCTCCCTTGCACTCGTGGGTACGGGAGCGATTTGGGGATGATATTCGGAGGGTGAAGAGACGGTGAAAGATGGAAATGCATCTAGGACTCCGCTCGGATTTCCGTTCGTGATTTTGTTTATTGATTCGTATCGAGAGGACTCGTTCTCTGGGGCTGCCGCGGGAGTTATTAATCCCCTTATCATGTCAAGAGTAGATTTAGTGTCGATGAACTTTGGCAAATGACCAATAAAAAGTGATCATTAACTTTATAGGCTGTTGGTTGGATGAAATAGAGCCAAATATTATACATTAGTCATTCAGTGTAACGCTTGGCTTGGCAGCCAAATTTATTTCCATGCTTTTCTCATTAATTTTTCTTATTTGTGAGACTTTTCCTATCATTAACAACTATAATATTGGATACAAGCTTGAGATT
The DNA here is from genome assembly GCA_038048805.1 of Hipparchia sbordonii. NCBI lineage: Eukaryota > Metazoa > Arthropoda > Insecta > Lepidoptera > Nymphalidae > Hipparchia > Hipparchia sbordonii. Next base: position 219,132 of record CM076118.1, on the reverse strand, counting down.
ACGATTTGATGGTTTTGAATTATGTATATTTATATTCAATTTGGAATAGTACAAAAAACTTCAAGTGTTAACTTTATTGTGAGAACTTACAGATGATTTCTAAGTATGATTTAAATAAACACTATAGAAAACTGCTTTTTTACCCTCTACAAAAATAAAATAACACGAACCAAGCTTTTTACTTGAGGGAGACCTTAATAACCCTATCAATTTTATCACAGATTTTAATACACTCAAAAGACTGTTATTGAACCCTCTCACGGATATAAAAGACTTGAAACTAACACTTGATAGAGACAACACTACAAATGACGTCACACTCACCTCTAGTGATGCGACAAAAGCCAAAATGGCAAAGGGTAGAAAGTTTAGAGAAGGCGTCAGTTTAAAATGAGGAACAATTATGCATATTTACTCAGCGAAGTGAAATGTTCGATGGTATAGAATTAATGTATGGGGACGGGGTTTGGGCCGTGTTTAATAAATAGCTACTCACACATTGCCTCTACCACGTTGGTCTAGACTAGCTTACTGATCAGGAAGTCCCTGGTTCAAGTCCCGGGAAGGGTCAAAAAGTGTTGAAGTTATTTGCCAAGACACATTTACCCTGGGACCAGTCTGGAAGTTGGCGGTGTTATAATGCTGCGGAGAGCACGTAAAGTGGACATCTAGTATTCATAAGCCGAGAACTCTTGCCCAAATCGTCTTATTTAGCCCATAGTGGAATAGGGGCATTCAATCAGGCCACTGACCACCACTAATCCTCACTAATGTTAAGTGTAAAATGCGAAACTGCGTTTGTTTATTGGTTTGATGATTTTTCAAAGGATCGACGTCTTTGCGTCTGCATCGCGTTTTGCGTTTTTCGGTCGCTGACTTCTGCGATTTTTGTGTGCCAACTTTAGCGTTAAAAGCCATAAAAACGCCGATCCCTGCCGCTAAAAGTAGCCAGTCTGCCCTCTCCCTGAATGCATGGGTATAATAATTGAGGACTTGGATATAGAGAGATAGATAGATAGAAAATTCTTTACAAAAGATGACATTGTTACAATTGAATCTTATAATTAATGAACACTGCGCAAAAGCATTGGGGAGTGACATTTTATAACGGAAAAACAAAGGGAAAGCTAGTGCTTAGATAATTATTAGCACCTCGTTAAGGAGACAATTATGCATATTCACTGATGAGGGTGAATGGCTCGCCATGTTCGTCGGTGTGTAAGTAACACGCGGCGACGGGGCGCGGGGGTTGTTTAGCCAGCAGATGACAGCTCGATTGAAGCAATTTGATGTTCCAGAGATAAGCACCCTCTCGATCTAACCGCGTATTGTATCTTCGAGGGGCTTTGAGGAGTTACAATAACGTAAATTGCAAATTGCAAACATCGGAAAGATGCTGCGATAGCTGGCCAGAGAGCGCAGTGGGTTTTATAATTGGGTTTTATTTATTTATTATCTAATATATAAAAATGAATCGCTTAATGTGTTGGTAAGCGCATCACGCGTGAACGGCTGGACCGATTTCGCTAATTCTTTTTTTATTGTGTTTGTTATTGTTAGGAGAAGGTTCTTATGAAAGAAAAAATTAAGAAAATTGCGCGGAAAATTAGAAAATTTAAGAAATATTAACCACCATATTAAATTATTTCTAATGTAACCGCTTTTACAATACAAACTTTTTTGATGTAACCTTATGGCGTTTGACATAACATTGACAGAATGCGTGCTGCCAATTTCGTCAAAGAGGATGTAAAAAAACTTAAGACAGGACAACGTCTGTCGGGTCCGCTAGTCTATATATAAAAATGAATCCCTATTTCATTGGTAATCGCATCACGCGTGAACGGCTGGACCGATTTCGCTAATTCTTTTTTTATTGTGTTTGTTATTGTTAGGAGAAGGTTCTTATGAAAGAAAAAATTAAGAAAATTGCGCGGAAAATTAGAAAATTTAAGAAATATTAACCACCATATTAAATTATTTCTAATGTAACCGCTTTTACAATTCAAACTTTTTTGATGTAACCTTATGGCGTTTGACATAACATTGACAAAATGCGTGCTGCCAATTTCTTCAAAGAGGATGTAAAAAAACTGAATATTGTTAATTGAAATATATAGTGAACGATGGAACTGGCGGACTTTTTATCTTAGATGCTCCCGGTGGGGCTGGGAAAACGTTTTTGATATCATTAATTTTGGCAACAACAAAATTCAATATTCATAGTTAAGACAGGACAACGTCTGTCGGGTCCGCTAGTTATCTATACAAATAAATAAAATTGAAGCGTCTGTTTGTAATATCAAAAGAACAGCTTTTTACTAACTGCATACGAAAGTAAATACGGTACTTACTTATAACAAGAAAACAATTTTTAAAATTTTTATCTGTCTGTCTGTTTGTTGCCGCTAATCTCAGGAAAAGCTGGACAGATTTTGACGGGACTTTCACTGGTAGATACCTGATATTGGACTGATAGCCTATGAACATTTGTAGCACCTGAGGCACCACCAATGCGTTGCCGGCTTTTCAGGAATTTGTTGGTCCGCTCCTTGAATAACTCCATGTTGTAATTTAGTGGGAACACCGTCGCAGAAAGTTGGTTCCAAAGTTTCAAAATACGTTGAGCTTGAAGCAGAGTATTTTTATAACCGTTGTCTATTGAATGATGTCTACATCTCAGTTACTGATACTATGTGTCTGAAATGTCGACATCAAAATGTTTTGCCAATCGTTTCGAGAGTACTCCAACTGAGCAAGTTTATTTTGCATATTGCACCACTTAGTGAAATGTTCCTTACAATTACAGTATTAACAATCCTGGTGTGAGCTAATGTGGACCTTAATGCAGTACCAAATAAGATACATGTTTAAGTGGAGAGTAGTCGTATGTGTTTGGAGTATTAAGTGCTCTTCATTATATTAATTTTCATCGATTGAACTTATCTGTAGAATATTTTCGAGATTTGTAGCGCCTGTTTATGACTGCGAATCTAGATCGATTCTTTTTCTTCTTCTTTATTTAGGCCCTAAGAAGTGTGAGAATGCCTAAATTCATGGATATTTTTAAATCAAATTGTGAACAGAATGGTTGATTTTGGGCCATAGAAAAAATACAGAATTAAAGGTTCAATAAATGTTTTCTCTCAAACATGCTCGGAAATGTGAGCCTTATTTTGACAACCTTCTTCGAGATAAATCCAAATTGCTGTACTCCGCCGGCAATTACCATTTTGAGCCAAGTTATTTATCAGCCAAATAGTGAGTTTACTATGTAATACCTATATCTGTCGTGTTATTTAAAACTAGCTGTTGCGCGCGACTTCGTCCGCGTCAATTTCTGTTATTATGATCACGATTAAGAAGTTTTTAAAAGAATATATTTTAAATATGGATAATTTTCCCCGTTTTTGCAATATTTTTCACTAATGCTTCGCTCCTATTGGTCGCAGCGTGATGTTATATAGCCTAAAGCCTTCCTCGATAAATGGGCGATCCAACACAAAAAGAATTTTTCAATTCGAACCAGTTCCTGAGATTAGCGCGTTCAAACAAACAAATTTTTCAGCTTTATAATATTAGTATAGATTAGCATGGCAACCATGGCAACCAAGGAGGTAACTTATCAAAGGTTTTATTTAAGTTTCGAACTAGCTTGCAAATCTTGTTATTTTTTATTCAACTAAACTTTAAAAAGTACTTTAGAATCGTCAAATGAATCTACCACTGGTTCGGAATGCCGTTCCAACCGAGAAGAAACAGCAAAAAACTCGGCGGTTGCTCTTTAATCCCAAGAAAGCCCTTACTTTATTACGATTAATGGGAGAGGTCACAGCACTCAGCAATGACGCGCATATACACCGCAGAGGAATCAAAGATAGCTTCTGAATGCATCAGCGCCACAGCGGGAAGTCGTGCGTGCGTGGTGCGATATGTTGATAAAAAACTACGCTTATATTTCATCATTTAGACGACCGGGAACATATATTATACCCGGGGACTGTGCAGCTTTATTTACCCGCCTACGCACTGACATATATGCTACTAGAATTTATTCACTGTACATTGCATATTATTTCTTTGCTTTTTTGTTTTTTTCAATTATTCGAAGGCATATCTTGTCTGGTAGATAGTCAAGATTGTCAAGATAGTAACGGTAAGAGCTTGTGCGGCTGGTAAATATTTGATTTTTATTTTTACTCAATGACAAGATAGTCCCTGACTGATCTCACCTGATGGTAAGTGACGATGCAGTCTAAGATTGTAGAGGGCTTACTTGGAAGGGGTATAGCAGTGTAAATTCAACCCATACCCCTAATCGGTTTCTACACGCCATCGTGCCGCAACACTAAATCGCTTGGCGGACCAAAGCGCTCACCACTGCGCCAGTGAGTTCAAAACTCTTAGGGTAAGAACATGCCAAAGATCCCTCACTGCGATACCTCGTGGTCGCGGTTTAGCTCGCTACCTCGATGTCACCTCCATGTAAAACAAATGTATGCAAACAGACGAGCACGAACATGTCGAAGATACCTCGCTGTACCGCGATGTATCGCAGTGAGGTATCCTTCGGCATGTTCGCGCTCGTCTGTTTGTATACATTTGTTTTAAATGGAGGTGGCATCGAGGTAGAGAGCTAAACCGCGACCGCGAGGTATCACAGTGAGGCATCTCTGGCTTGTTCTCACCCTTAGGCTGAAATCTATAGACCCAACTTTCACTCTGCTCAGACTCAAGACAGAGTTAAAACGAGACAGATTTATGTCAGAGCATATTTGTGTCTCGTTTTAACCTCTATCTTGAGTTTAAGCTAAGTCAGAGCTCGCTCTATAGATTTCAGCATAAGCGTAGTAAACATGTAGTATCACTTTAAAAAAAAAAATTGATATCAGCCGGATTGATGTCCTCCCCCTTATTGAAAGTCGGTTAAAAAATTAAAACTACTCACCAAACAATTTTCGTTAATCGTTATTCTTCGTTCGTTCGTACTGTTGTTCTCTATCACTAACTTACTAAACTGTGTTCTATATAGTTAAGGCACTGTTTGGCGTGTGTTTGTATGTCTGTTCCTTCACATCTCCACCCTTATACCTGGAAACAAAAAATACTTTATGAAATACTAGTTGATGCTTGCGGCTTCGGTCGCGTGGATTTTGTTTTTTTTTTAATTCCGCGGGATCTCATTGATTTTCCGGGATAAAAAGTAGCCTGTCACTCTCCCGGTCCGCAATTATGCCTATGCAAAAAATCAGGTCTATCCGTTGGTTCGTTGCCGCGAGATTGAAGGACAAACCAACAAATACACTTTCGCATCACTACATAGTATAAAACAAAGTCGCTTTTTCTGTCCCTATTTCCCCATGTACGCTTAAATCTTTAAAACTACGCAACGGATTTTGATGCGGTTTTTTTTAATAGATAGAGTGATTAAAGAGGAAGGTTTATATGTATAATAACATCCATTAAATAGTGGAGAAATACTGTTATTTTTGAGGTTTCTAATGTGATGTCATAAATAATTAAATTTTTTCCGCTTAATTTTTTTTTTTTTATTGTGTTCCTCCCTTTTTTCCTCCGACAAGGTAATCGGAGACTGTTCTAGGTAGGCGTATGCGGCGGTTGATAGCAGTACGAGTAAATCTTCATGGTTTAGGGAAAGAATTGTTTTACTCTAAAAACGCGTGCGGCCCACGGGCAGTAATGAATAAATCAAAACTACTGGATCAATTTTAATCATTTTTTCAGTGAATGACATAGGCTATATATTTTATATCCGTGCGAAGCCGGAGCGGGCCGCTAGTTTATAATATTAGTAAGGATTATTTCATCCATACATTGTTCATATTCTGACCGTGTCAAGGCGATGACTTGATGATGCTCACGATAGCTGCGAAGTGCGAACCTCATACTAAACAATCGCCGTCTTGTGGGAGGCTTTGGCCGTGGCTAGTTACCACCCTACCGTCGAAGACGTGCCGCCAAGCGATTCAGCGTTCCTTCAATGGATAAATAAAATTTTTAAAATAAAATATGTTTATTTCAGGCCATCCCTACTAATCCCTACTAATATTATAAATGCGAAAGTGTGTTTGTTGGTTTGTTGGTTTGTCCTTCAATCCCGCTGCAACAGAGCTTCGGATCGACGTAATTTTTTACATGTGTGTAGTTGAGAACCTGGAGAGTGACATAGGCTATTTTTTATCCCGGAAAATCAAAGAGTTCCCGCGGGATGATAAAAAACTAAATGTACGCGGACGAAGTCGCGGGTATCAGCTAGTAAAAAATATATGCCAGTGGCTTTCATTGTTTGATAGGCACTGAGTAACAGAATCAGCCCCCAGGTTAGATCGCAGTCGTCAAGGACTATCTTGTCATCGGATAAAAAAAAATCGCAAGTTTCGTAACTTGCGACTTGCGAGGCGCGGGTCTGTTGTTGCGGTTATTGTCGCATCTCCCGGGAGCGTTGCGTAACCCGGCAACGCGCGGCGCCGAGACGCCTGGCGCCTTCTCTACGCCTGCTGGCGCCCAACATGGGAGTTGGGAGTTGGGACCTTTGGATAATGTTTGTGCCTATATATTTTTATCATGTTCATATAAAAGGAGATGGTCAAACTTCCTAGTAATTTTCGCCAATCATAGTCATCAAAATTCAAAATTTGGATAAAATCCATTTTGTTATTACATATAGGTAGTAGGTATCAAATTATATGTATGGCACATTCTTTCGTTTCACTCTTTTATTGGCATATTTCTTGAATTTTTGCCATTTTCGATCTTTTATTAAGCAGTATTTAAAAAAAATGTGATATGATAAAGTGTGGATCCCTCGTAATCCATCCAGTTGAGTACCTGTCTTGGAATCCTACTAATATGATAAAGTATGCGACAGTTTGGATGTATGGATGGATGGATATTTGTTACTCAATCACTCCGCAACGACTAAACCAATTTGGCTGAAAGCTAAAAGGCACAGCGATAGATTATAGTTTAAAGTAACACATAGGCTACTTTTTACCCAGAAAAATAAGAGTACCCGCGGGAATTAAAAGTCGCTGGCATCAGCTTGTAAAAGAATCATGTGCTGAAATATTTGCAACGTGCGTGTTGTTTTCGGTGACAATTGTGTTACTAACACAACAGAATAAAGTAGTTTTTCCACGAACAAAAAAAGCGTAGAGTATTTCCTCAGACGGCGGTCCCTCATCGGGCGCCAGTATAACTCAGGGCGCGGCGCCCGGCGTCTCGGCGCCACAGCGCGGCCCGGCCGTACAAGATCAATCCTTAACTGCTACGTGGTTATGGGACATTTTGTTTCCACCATCCCAAAGATTTGATGTGTTTTCCCGATGTTTTTAGGCATTTTTGAAAACAAGGTCAAACCTTAACTGCTAGGTAGTTAAGGGACATTTTGTTTCCACCATTCCAAAGATTTGATGTGCTTTTCCCATAGATGTATTTCCCGATGTTTTTTAGGAATTTCCCAAAACAAGATCAAACCTTAAGTGCTTAATTTAGGAATAGGATTACTTAAACTACTGCATTTGCAATTAGGGCAACAAAGACCGGAATAGTTGATAATGCTACAGTTTTGGCTACGGGGTCCATACAAAGTTACCTATTATCCTTTACCGTACAGATAGCTCTTATGATGTAATAACGTAGTCATCTGCTAGGAAAGAATTCTTGAAAATTTAACCCCTAAAGGGGTAAAATAAGGGGTTGAAAAATGGAACTTAACATGAGGGAAGTCAACCGACCTACTCGAACGAAACGCTTTAATTCAACGTTTCTGATAAGAACCGCTAAGGTGTGGAACACTTTTCCAGCATGAGTTTCCTGCCACCTTTAATTCGAGTACCTTCAAGGCAAGAGTGAATAGGCATCTTCTAAGCAAGCACGCTCCAACCTAGACCTCATCAGTGCTACCCAGTACTGATTGTCGTTAAACGCAAGCCTATTTCGGATAAAAAAAAAAGCCGCGGGCAAAAGCTTGTATTAACTACAGGTCAGAATCCGGATGTCGCAACTGAATCAACCAGCCTCCATTACTGACAATGTAGCTACTGTGCACATACAAGGCATATAATTACAATTGGCGGCGGCGACGCGCGCAGCGCACCAGATAAGGCGTGATAATGATATAATGTATATTTACATATCGTGCCCGTGCGTATCGCCACCTGATAGGGGGCTTGCTCGTGTTTAAGGAAACCAGATCAAAATAGGTACTTGACTAAATTTTATACTAGTGGTTCGCCCCGAACTGAGACCTCGCGATATCCCATAATTCCCAAAAGTTTTAATTATATATTGTAATAATTAACTTTTAACATTAGACGCAATAAAAAAAATAATAGTTGACACAAAACTGTTTTACTGACACAGCGCCATCTATTAGCATTATAGTGAAGCTATTAGCTTCACAATAATGCTAATAGATGGCGCATTAAAATTAAATAATTTCGTTTCTTTATAACATTTATCTAATTTTAGTATTTGTTGTTCAAGTACAGGATATAACTGAATTTTCAACCAAGTTTCACGTTCTAATATTCAGTAATTCAGAAGTTATAGGGCTCTGACAGACATTTAGACGGACACACTTCTCTGTCTAGTAGGCAAGCGCCCTAGTTGACTCAGAGAACTCGCTTCGCTCGTTCAATTATACTAGCTGTTGCGCGCGGCTTCGTCCGCGTCAATTTCTATTATTATGATCGCGATTAAGAAGTTTTTAAAAGAATATATTTTAAATATGGATAATTTTCCCCGTTTTTGCAACATTTTTCACTGATGCTACGCTCCTATTGGTCGCAGCGTGATGTTATATAGCCTAAAAGCCTTCCTCGATAAATGGACTATCCAACACAAAAAGAACTTTTCAATTCGAACCAGTAGTTCCTGAGATTAGCGCGTTCAAACAAACAAACTCTTCAGCTTTATATATTAGTACAGATATGTGTACTTAAAATAAAGGTATTTAATATTATAACACCTATGATATTCTACTAGGGATGAGTTATATGTACATATACTCACAAAACAAGCGAAAGAATTGTTCCGAACGACGAAGAGAATAATAGAGTAGGTACTTCATTGTTAAATGACATGACAAATTACACAAATATCTGCCATTACGCGCTTCATTTACCGCACGCTTGTAACATATCTACCTCTTTTTATACATATACTATATCTACTATCTATCAATTGTGCCTATAAAATTTAAACTTTTCCCTCAATTTTTCCAGGCTCCCATCATCACCTGAGAAGTATATCCTTTCAAACAAAAAAAGAATTTTCCAAATCGGTCCAAGCGTCTTCGAGTAATGGGGGAACATACATAAAAATATTAAAAAAAATATTCTGATGAATTGAAAACCTGCTCCTTTTTTGGAAGTCGGTTAAAAATAGATCCAAGACAGCCATGAATCAATAGATTCTAGGAATACCTACCACTCGAGATTTTCCCCATAGCACCTGTCAATTATGTCATACAAATGTTGTCACACAGGTGACGTCACAAATTCAAAGAACTTCCTACGCGTTCGTATCGCTCATTCATACAAAGCTGGTTTTGTGTTTATTTTAAGGTGCTGCAAGTACAGACTAAGGTGCGGCGGATTCTTCACTCAATAGTTTAAGGAGTGAAGAATAAGTTGTCCAGCACAAAACTATTATTGTTTAATTTTATTAGAGTAAATTTTTTATTTTTCGTGTTACATAATGTTTGCTATGGTGACAGAACAAACAAAAAATTTGATTCCTCCATGTGACAGAAGGGCTGGCTCATTTTTTGCAGATCAGCCTGGTTGTCCAGCGCGGAAATGCAGCCAGTATTCTTGGCACCATTCCATGCGGGCATGATTAGTTTAGATATAAAGGAGGTGGGTTGATAAGGCCCAAAATCCGCCCCTCATACACTCGAAAAAAAAAGTTCCAGATTCCGACAAATTGTAAATGTATTTATATACTTGAAGATATAAACTTTATTCTAATATAAAGTTTAGGTGATAAAAAAAATAGTAAGTTACAGAAAATATTACCCAAAAAGAGAGTGTTTCTTTTACTTTTCATACATTTTCATACATTTTAGTCGTTTTTTAAGCTTTGATTTAATATTTTAGAATGAGGCGCTCCATGAACCATGGTAAACGTAACTGATAATGATGCTCCTTTTTATAAGCTTTTATATGAGTATTAATTTATTTTGGTTCATGGAGCGCCTCATTCTAAAATATTAAATCAAAGCTTAAAAAACGACTAAAATGTATGAAAATGTAAGAAAAGTAAAAGAAACACTCTCTTTTTGGGTAATATTTTCTGTAACTTACTATTTTTTTTATCACCTAAACTTTATATTAAAATAAAGTTTATATCTTCAAGTATATAAATACATTTACAATTTGTCGAAATCTGGAACTTTTTTTTTCGAGTGTATGAGGGGCGGATTTTGTTGCCTTATCAACCCACCTCCTTTTATTGTAACATTTTATTAAAAAAAATTTACTTCAAGACTTGACAATTGGGGGGTTATTGTGGTTATCAAAGTCGCCATTTATAGACCTCCGTTGTCACGCTTTTGTTTTATTTGTTTGTGCTTTTAAAACGCATATAACTCTAAAATTTAGAGTTGTGTGTCTGAGATTCGAACCCCGGACCCTACCGCCTGTCTCCGCTAACCGCTATTTGCATAATATCGCTCATTTGCGACAAGAGTGACATAATTCAAAATTCACCAATTTTAGTGTCGATACTTTTTGCTATTTAAAAACAACATTACGCTAAGCACAAAAAAAGGGCGAGAGAGATTGTGACTCAATGCTCTGTCGCTTTGTTGGCCGCTGTGTTGTTTCGAGACTGCAGCATCCACGAAACATTACTCTCTAACGAGAGAATTCTCTCGTCGTCGATTTTGAATTATGCCACCCTTGTCGCAAATGAGCGATATATCGGCTGTTTTTCGGAATACGGAACTAGTGGGAGCGCGTGGCGACTGGCGCCTAGCTTTGACAAGCTCCATGACCAATTAGCACTTAGGCTTGAACAAACGTGGCCTCGCTGGCACCGCGCCAGGCTTGTGGCAACGGCTTTGTAGGTCGAGCGGATGGAAAACCGTGTCACGTCTTCCCGAGTCTATGCGATGCTACAATAGTGGCGCCTGGCGCCTTTTGTTGTGATTAGCTTTTTTGGATGTTGGATAAAAGCAAGCGTTAATCAGCCGAATTCCATGATGCCTTCTTGGCGCAGTGGTGAGCGCTGTGGTCTTATAACTGGGAGGTCTCGGGTTCGATTCTCGACAGGGGCAAACTGGGAATTTATAATTAATTCTAAAATGGTGGGAGGCTTTAGCCTTGGCTAGTCACCATCCTGCCGTCAAAGACGTGCCGCCAAGCGATTTAGCATTTCGGCACGATGGCGTGTAGAAACCGATTAAAAGAATAGAAAACCGGTGAAAGAATTTTTAAAATCAATGAAGTACAAATACATTACAAATCTCAATTTGAAGCCTGCATAGTAGTGTAATAGTGCAAACTTCTTAAAAATGGAATCACGCAGAAGATTACATCTTGCCACTCTACTGTTTGGGGTGCTTAAAAACGGAATGCCAAAATACTTGCGTGATAAACTTATGTGGTTAACTGATAAATCAGCACGCCTTAAGCGAGATAATTGCCTGTTTGTATTGGCTACGCCAAGGCATAGGACAGCGGCTTTTAAGGGAAGCTTTAAGTTTGCAGCAACAAAGTGCTGGAATGACTTACCACCACCGTTAAGATCGTTAAAATCTTTGGCAACATTTAAAACTAAATTAAAAACACACCTTATAACGCAACAAAAATTACTATCGATTTAAATGAAATTCATTAATTAACAAATAACCAACACTTACTAAGTAACTATACTTACCAATCATTCCAGCACTTTGTATGCCCCCCGGCTTGTGTCCCATATGTTTATTGTTATGTTTATTGTGTGTCGACTTTCTTTATGTAGTTCGTTGGGTTTATTTTACTTTGTTTTATTTTTGTTTTCTTTCTAGTTTAGTCTATTTCTATCCATATATATATATATCTGTGTACATATGTTTCCGTGACCACACTCATATAAGGTTCCCACTGAAAACCAGCGCTGCAGCTTGCTGCAGCATGATGCTGAGTGGGGACCCTATTTGATCAAATCATGCGAATATTTTATTTTTATTTTTTTCTTTATTTTAATTCTTGAATTGTGTTGATCAAATAAAATCTATTTTCTTTCTTTCTTTCTTTCATAGCACAAATGTTAAAGATGCGGACTGAAAACTAAAAGGTCGCAGGTTCGAGCCCCACCCGTTGCACTATTGTCGTACTCGTACCCACTCCTAGCACAAGCTATTCGCTTATTTGGAGGGGACAAGAGAATATTTTTTTTTATATGAAAAAACACCTTTTCTCTTTATAATATTAGTTTAGGAAAACAGTTCTCAAACACGAGAGATGATAAAAATGAATGAAGTTCATTAATAAGTGATGATCTAATGGTTCACTAAGTAACGTCATTGACGCTGCTAACACATTAAGTGGGTCATGACCACACGACCAGTTCAGACGAGGTCCGCAAGCGTATCTCGAAAACAAATGCCATTCCGAGTAAAAAAGCATACAAACAACTTATTTAGAATATTTTAAAGTATGACTGAGACCTGTGATGTCATTCGCTTTTTAAGGTTTTTAAAAATCCCTCGGGCCTTTTTCGGGTTCCGTACCCGAAAGGTAACCAGCGTGACTCTATTACTAAGCCTCCGTTGTCCGTCCGTCTGTCTGTCAGTCTGTCAGCGGGCTGTATCTCATAAACCGTCATAGGTAGAGAGTTGAAATTTTCAGAGAATATATATTTCTGTTGGCGCTATAACAACAAGTCCATACTAATATTATAAATGCGAAAGTGCGTTTGTTTGTTGGTTTGTCCTTCAATCACGCCACAACGGCGCAATGAATCTAAATTTTTGAGCACCTAGAGAGTGACATGGGCTACCTTTTAACCCGGAAGATTAAAGAGTTCCTACGAGATTTTTAAAACTAAATCCACGCGGACGAAGTCGCACTCATCAGCTAGTAATAAAAATAAATTAAAAATTAAACTCCCCTACTAGAAACGTGTTTCTTTTTGGGGGTTTTTGGTACGGAACCTAACCCTAACCTAGCCCCAAAATACCCTTACGTTCGCATAAAACCTATTTTGTTGGTGAAATCGGGCCTAACTAAGATGTTTCAACAGGTGTCAGTGCGGGCCGATTTTTGGTAAAAAGCTGTAGATTCGACCTCCAAGTGAAGGTGTAACAAGGTACCAACCCACGTTGCATAACAGCGAGCAACTTTCCCGAAGCCCTTTGGCACTGCGTCGGCGCGCCCACGCACCGGATACATTCAAACATGACATGCTATCTGACCATTAATGAGTAGGATTATATTATCTGACCATTAATGACAGGTAATGCTTGAAGTCTTACAGTACAGTAGTAGTAATAAATAAATAAATAAATAAGTACGTGTTGCCAGTGACGACATAAGGCCGTCACTCACTTGTGGACCCGCCACCTGGGGCCCAAGTCTGCTATTGCAATTGTAGTTACATTGCCTATCAATGACATCCCAATTGCTACTTTTAGCAATTTTGGTAGTCTACTAATTCAATGGCGTCACAATTGTTTTCCGATGGTTTGCCACTGACACATCTAGCTTTGAATCTAGCTTAAATAAACGTTTTTAATATGTAGTTTTGTTTGAAATTCATTTCGGCAAACGCTTTTTAAGCTAATGTCAATACCGAGGTATCATTGAATTACAATCGAATTATAAGAAATCGAACGACCATTGTGAATTTAGTAGACTACGAAATTTTGGACCAATGATAATTGTATTGTAATTGTATTGCGGATCAATGACAATGACATGTAAAATAGCAGACTTGGGGCCCTGGTCAGTACCGCCTCGCCTCGTGCAGTCGAGCGACGACCTTTAATCGTGACCAGCCCCCTAATTCAGACCCTTCCGATAACTTATTTATCGATCGATTCGATTTGTTACCGTACGATAACATATATTTTCAATTCGTAAATGCTCTTGTAATCGAATGTACTTGTCGATGTCGATAACGTAGTCGATACCGAATCGTATCCTCAAACCGAACGCTCTGAATCACACGACAAAAATTTTTTATACGAGATCGATATCTAACCGTATCGACACGGTACGTCTGACACTGTATATCTAAATATCATTGTATCACATCAATGTAATCCTTCCATGTTAGCCCGCTACCATCTTAGACTGCATCGTCACTTACCATCAGGTAAGATCGCTGTCGAGGACTATTTATCGAATAAAAAAAAATAAAAAAAAATCGCGAGAGAGCACCGGCTAATCAGAGGCGATTGCGACTGTCACACTGTAGCAATGATTTTTAGACGATCCCAATTCCTAATGAGTCGCAGCCGAATGAGTTGACCACTGAACCGCTGAGGTACGCTGCAATGCGTATTTTTTTTTTCCGCTGAGGTACGCTGCAATGCGTTTTTTTTTTTTTTTAAATTGACTTATATTCTCCCTCCCCTCCAAATAAGCGAAAAGCTTGAGCTAGGAGTGGGTCCGACAATAGTGCAACGGGTGGGATTCGAACCTGCACCTTTCAATTTTCAGTCCGCACCTTTAACCGTTGGGCTATTGAGGCTTAATTGTTATAAAAACCGTGAGCGCATAAAATCCGTCGTCTTTTTGTGACGATGAACGCAATTAGGTCAAGCGCGAGCCGTAAGGCCGGCCCTAAATCGGAAGCTGATGTAATTCATCAAGGCTTGTTCAGATAAAACGCTTGGTGGCAGCGACAAGTGATCCTCGAAGAGGTAATACCACTCGGCTGGGTTTGTCCTTCAATCACGGAGCAACGGATCGACGTGATTTTTGCATGAGTATAGTTGAGGACTTGGAAAGTGACATAGACTACCTTTTATCCCGGGAAAACAGACTAGAGGTTAGAGGTTTCCCACGGGATTTTAAAAAAACGAAGTCGCGAGCAATAGCTAGTATGGAATAATATGTATTAAATATATATACATTTTATATGACTGCGATCTCACCTGATGGTAAGTAACAATGCAGTCTAAGATGGTAGCGGACTAACTTGGAAGGTGTATGGCAATGTTGATGTTCAACCCATACTCCTAATCTGTTTCTACACGCCATCGTGCCGGAACGCTAAATCGCTTGGCGGCACGTCTTTGACGGTAGGGTGGTAAATAGCCACGGCCAAAGCCTCCTACCAGACCAGACCAGAGACAATTCAAATTATAAATTTCCAAATTGCCCCCGCCGGGAATCGAACCTGCCAGTTATAAGACCACAGCGCTCACCACTGCGCCAGGGAGGTTGTGGTGTATTTATTAAAATATAATTGACTCTATGTACATACATTTACATACTGAGTTCATAAATAACTATTATTCCTAATATTTGCAGCTTTAACATCAAAATATTAATATTCCTAGTTCCTACCATACATATTACAATACATTATAGCCTTATTTGTACATAAGCTGCACTGTACCTTATCTTACAAATATATAAATGCAAAAGTGTGTTTGTTTGTTTGTTTGTTTGTTTGTCCTTCAATCACGCCGCAACAAAGCAACGGATCGACGCGATTTTTTGCATGTGTATAGTTGAGGACCGGGAGACTGACATAGGCTACTTTTTATCCTGGAAAATTAAAAACTAAATCCTAGCGAGCGAAGCCACGGCAATCAACTAGTTTAAATATAAAGCTATTCATTTAAGAAACTCGCATTATAATCAACGAATGAAAGTGACAGACCGTAGTAACAAATATCTTCCTGTGGAGCTAACATGTGTTCCATGAGAAAGTTTTGTCTACCCAGTTACTCGTGAAATCTCATACTCTACTGTTACTCGTAGGAAAGAGATACTGAATCTGTTAGTAGAACAATGTTAATACCTACAAGTTAAGCTAATAGATGGGTGGTAATCTAGTTTGTGATTTTTAAATTACAAGAAACTACTGTCTATTATTAAATTTTATTTGAACAAAAGCATAATACAAGCACATTATCTTCTCACTACTGAGCACAGATCTCCTTTCAGAGAAGGATTTTATTCCATAGCCTATTTTTTTTTTATTCGATGACAAGATAGCCCTTGACTGCGATCTCACCTGATGGTAATTGACGATGCAGTCTAAGATGGTAGCGGGCTAACTTGGAAGGGGAATAGCAGTGTAAATTCAGTAAGTTAATTAACATTTCTAGATAATGCACATAAGTGTTTCACCTATGTATGATGTACAAATGTTTAACTGAATAAAGAATTTATAAAATCAATCAATCAGGCCATAGTCCAACATGTTTGATGTAGCCCAGGCTATGTCCGATCTCACCTGATGGTAAGTGAATATACAGCCTAAGATGGTGTGCGCTTGCCTGAATGCCCGTTCACTCTTGATTTAAAGATACCAAAGTTATAGTTAGTTGGAAAAACTGAAGACGGAGTATGTCTCAGTACATTGTATTTATTTATTTAGTACCAGGGAACAAAACAATAAAACATAAACATTTAAAGGACACCTTATCTCAAATGTGAGAAAAGTGAGAACATACAGATGTAGGTATGTAGTACGTACTTTAAAATTGTAGTTAAGGAGCTAAGACACAAGTTGGAAACTGGATGGGAGATTGAGGTTAGAGGTATGTGTTTGTCTTTTACATTCCCTTCATGACCTGCAGAGCATGTTAAGCTGTCAATTCTGATGATTATCTAGTTTCTGGCGTGGTTGAACCAGTGCAATCGAATAATTTGTGTAGCGCTCGTAAAATATCTTGTAGGTGTGTTGTTAGTGCAATTAAGGATTTAATTTCTGTAGAAAATCGCAGATTTGAATTCACTCTAACCACTGTGCCATAACGACTTAATACCTACCAACTAATCGAAACCATTAACGACTTTGTTTATACGAAATATGTATCGACACAAAAATAATAAGATAAGACCTTGATTATAAAAAAACTCATTATTCGTGGATTCTATTTAAAATTTCTGATGTCACTCAGTGAGTTATGTAGGCGCTTTAACAAGAACTAACAAATTAACTACAAAATCCAATTATCAAGTTTTATTTGGAAGTAAACATTCTTAGACATTCATTTGTCGAAGTGAAAACTAATGAGTAATAATTCGAGTCAGTGAAACTTTTGAAAATCGATCGCGAATTTAGAAGTTTCAATAATGTCAACAAAGCAATGACTCATACAGCGTACTCTTTGAATGAATGCTTCCTTTATCCAAATTGTTTCCTACAGCTAATAAATCAGCAAGAACGAGAATAACATCAAAATTGGGTTACAGCTTTGGATCGATAATTATATTTATACAAAATCCTGAAAGCTCAGTCACAAGATGGCCGGAGTATAACCCGACTAAATCGAGTAGAATGGGAGCAATAGGAAGCGCTCCACAAACGACGCGACCTCAATCTGGTCGGGTTATACGTCTGATCGGACAGATGTACGGATTCTTGGTTCTTACAGGATTCCTTCACAATTTTGTGACTTTCTACTAAGGTGAATTAGTTCTAGGATAGATCTGGGGGTTTACTCACCAATTTGCTAGTCCATTAGCGCTTGAATTATCACGAAACACTTATTTTTTTACACAAGCACTCACACGCCCTTACAGTATGTAACAACATCACGAGTACACTGGCGCCATCTGGCGTAAAGTTAAAACAACTGATTAAGACCCGTAGCCTACTTCACACCTGTGATAATTTGATTTTTGCCACTCTAATTAGCTCTTTCGGTGTTAATTTTGGTCGAAATTCTACAAAACAAGGCTATGTTACGCCATAAACTGCCTATTTATTAATTTGAGCGTTACACACTCTTCTATGACTCAAGCAATAGGGTTATAGCTGCATGCGGGAAGTCAAGTATTGATTTTTTAGGACCAGCTGATTAAAGGACTTCACACACGGCAGCTATAATGTAAAGATGTATATTATAGCACGATACATCTCGATACATCTCATTACATCTTTCCATATAAATTGACAGGAGACCACACACGACAGCTATAATGTATATTTTTACATCTTCGTATCTTAAGATACCGAGCGGTATAAAAATATACATTTATATCTCGATACATCTCGATATATCTCGATACATCTCAATACATCTTTACATATTTCCGTATATTTACTCAATAGCAAGGGTGTTCAAAAATAGAGGTGGTCGTTGCAAAACATAAATAGTTACATCGTTAGTTTTAATCAGTACGAAAATACGAAATATGCGAGTAACGAAATGCATTCGTGAATAAACGTACTCGGTACTGATGGCGCATACCTTTATGATCTAATAATCACCGGTGACACACCGGTGTTTCTCCGGTGTTTTCAATTGATTACTTTCTACGGATAATCACCGGTGATTTTCTGGTGATCACTGCTCCGGTGCAAACCATTATACTTTCTCAAATTTAGGATGATAATTTTGGCAGATTACGTTTAGGAAGTTTCGTTTTTTTTCCGGTAAAATGTAATGCAGATAATGTGGTACTTCATTGATGGGAACCGCCCACTTAGTAAAGTACCATGCGTATCGAACAACCACAGACTATCGAAAATCGTTTCTGAATTGAAATGTTGATTTTTACATGTTCGATCTGAACATGTAAAAATTAACATTTAGGTAACTATATTATTTTTTATATATATTAAATCGTACTATGTAGGAATAATTTTATCATTAATTTAAAGTAGTTTTGTATTTTAAGGTAGATCAAATATTGCCACGCGTATTCCTCGCTGAAAATTGTTCTATTTTTGGCACATGGCAATACCCGCATCATAATCACAATCTGAATCATCTTATGAACTATCTAGTAAATCTAGTAATAAATAACTTGACAGATCCATATTAAAAATAATAACATCCTGTATAGCACTTTAGTAGCTGGGAAGTGCGTCAGTCGAGACGTATACCAATGGAATGAAGGGAAAGATATATTACATTACCTGCTCCGTGTGTGATAGGTTAAGATAATGTAAAGCTATACATCCCGGGATGTAATATACATTAATATACATTATAGCTGCCGTGTGTGAAGTCCTTCACACAGATGCGATTTCGCGCAAAATTATATCATGCTTTACTGGAGTAGAGTTGAGTCATTGACTCATGGTTATTTTTAACATTGAACAATTTCAGTGTTATGTTTTGTTTATCAGCTAGCTCGTTCCCATAAAACTCGGTAATATAGTATCTACCCGTATAAGGAGAGTGTGTTCTTGTAAAATGACTCGATTCGGCAAATTATGTAGTGTTGAGTGGGTTGGGTTCCGCATTAAAGTATTTTCATTATTACATCATTTAGGCTCTATATAAGTACAGCGATTGCATCGTTTAGCTCTGACTAGGTAGGCGTAAAGCTGCTAAAATAAATACCTACGTTCTTCTGACCGAATTTCGGCCACGACGAAGGTGGCTAAAGGACATACACAACAACTATGCATGAGATAAATAGGTACTATAGCGCACACAGTTGCCTCTATTCATAATCTGCGAGAAATCAGATAGGTTCGGGGAAGTAATAGCGCTAATTTCCTAACTTCAGTCTTCAAACTTCTAACTAGTTACCTATTGAGAATTTCTCTACAGAAAAACTACTTTTTATCAACTGGACTCGTAACTTGAACCCGGAATGTTATGATTCACAGGTAAATTCGCTAGCCACTGGACTACAGAGACAGTTGTGAAATGAAATACCTATTTTGTTACCTATAGTTAACTAATTAAATAATGGCGCTATCCTATATTTTTCTGTTGAACGCCTGCTTGAATTTTCATAGCAAAATCTAATTGAAGCATGTTGTAAAACTAAAAGGTACTTGCCAAGTACTGTCTTGGTGTTTATTTTATTGAGACACTAGATGATGCCCGCGTTTTCGTCCGCATTCATTTATTTAATTCTTTCTATTTGCCTAAATATAAACTTTCTTTACTAGTCTCCGGAGTGTAATCTGTGAAAATCCGGGGGATTCCCAGGCCACAAGTCTAAAGTCATCTAAAACCTCTTTCATGTCTTCACTGATTACCATGATGCTGCCAAGCTGCCAAGAGTCTGTCAATTCTCCTAACTGTCTATATTCTGTCAAAACAAAACAAGTATGTCAAACCAAATGACTTACCTACTCGCCAAAATTTTAATTACAGGCTACTTGTAGATACACAGATCATCTGTGATTGGATAGAGGCCATCTATTCACCACCAATTCGGAAACCTTAACTTGTTCATCTTATTTGGTGCTTGGGCTCGAAAGAGTGCATCTCACTTCTCCATCAAGTCGCTTTCCTAGCTGAATCAAGTTGAAAGGAAGAGTCTGCACATTTGACGGAACAGCAGCTTCTCTGACGAGAATAAACCTAGTAGTAAAGCAGTAATGAAAGCAGCATGCATCATCCTGACTGTGATCATCACGGTGGCCATCATGGCAGTGTGCGTGATGGTGAAGTTCGCCACAGACATCACTGTGGAGGAGAGGAAGCGTGAGGCGATGCCCGGCGCCGGGGTGTATCAGGTCGCCAAGTCCATTGCTGTCATTGCTCTCAACGAGAATAAGAGCTTGCCCATTGCTGAGAGGTTAGTTAGCATGTGATGAGGTTACTGCAGGCAACCCGAGCCAGCGTTAACGAGGGAATCTTAGATGAGGAAGGCTCTGTTTCCCCTCTCCTCTCTCATAGCTGAGAGGTTACTTAACACGTGATGCGGAACAGGTTACACTGCAGGTAGTCCGAGCCAGCGTGAGCGAGGGCATCTTAGGGGAGAAAGGCTCTGTTTTACCCATCCCCTCCCATCGCTGAAAAGTTAGTTAGCATGTGCTGCGGCGCAGGGTACACTGCAGCCAGCCCGAGCCAGCGTGAGCGAGGAAATCTTAGGGGAGAAAGGTTTGGTTTAACCCCTCCCCTCCCATCGCTAAAAGGTTTGTTAGCATGTGCTGCGGCGCAGGGTACACTGCAGGCAGCCCGAGCCAGCGTGAGCGAGGAAATCTTAGGGGAGAAAGGCTCTGTTTTTCCCCCTCTCCTCCCATCGCTGAAAAGTTAGTTAGCATGTGCTGCGGCGCAGGGTATACAGCAGGTAGCCCGAGCCAGCGTGAGCGAGGGAATCTTAGGGGAGGAAGGCTCTGTTTTCCCCCCTCCCCTCACATAGCTGAGAGGTTATTTACTGCCTCGTTGGTCTAGTAGTTGTTCAACAGTGGATGACAAGGTCCCGGGTGGGGCCCAAAAATGTATTGAAAATTTAAAACACCCCCGACATGTGAAATTAAATTTAAAAAAATGTAATTCGCCATTTGGTGGTGCCGGCCATCTTGGACCGATTTTTATCAAACTTATAACGTCAGATCACCGTAAGTCTTGCAACTTGTGAGGGTGATTTAATTTTTTAACTAACTAGTGTTTATTAAAGCTTTTAAGCTAAATTAGTGTAGTAACTGTTGCCCCCCAGGTTTCCCTACGTAGCGGCCATCGCAAGGAACTCCTCAGATTCCTGGTCGTTCGCCTGCTTCGCCAGCGTCATCCTGGTCAGGTGGGTGGTGACCTCGGCTCACTGCCGCCGGAAAGGAGCCACCCACCGCGTCCTGCTCCTCAATGACTTCGCGCGAAACCTCAGCAGAACCTTTCCGATTCTGTACTGGAGGATACATGAGAAATTCGATATCAACAGCACAGGTTGATAGGTTTCCTTTACCATTTTAAGTTCTAGCTATCACTTCAACCATCTCAATCCATGACCAGCCCACTTTTGGGCATAAGCTTCTTAGAACAAGCAGAGTTCAGGCCATAGTCCACCCATAAAGTTAGCATTCCTTACAGTAGTAAGTAAGGTAGTAAGGATTCTAACTTTATGACTCCACCACGCTGGCCAAGTACAGATAAAATTTATTTGTCATCCTTTTTTTCTTTTAATATATAGACTAGCGCTTGACTGCGATCTCACCTGATGGTAAGTGACGATGCAGTCTAAGATGGCAGCGGGCTAACTTGGAAAGGGTATGGCAGTGTACATTCAACTCATACTCCTAACCTGTTTCTACACGCCATCCTGGAGGAACACTAAATAGCTAGGCGGTGCGTCTTTGACGGTAGGGTTGTAACTAGCCACGGCCAAAGCCTCCAACCAGACCAGAAATAATTCACAAATTATAAATTCCCAAATTGCCCCCGCTTAAGTTCTAAGACCACAGCTTTCACCACTACGCCAGAGAGTCGTCATAAACTATTTTTCTTTCTTTCGCAGTCCCTTTCTACGACATTGCTGTTGCGAAATTCAACATGGACGAAAACGCATTCATCATCAGACCATCGACCTTCGATACCGAACCAGTCGACGAGCTCGAGGCCAGCATGTGGAAAACTGTGTCCACAATGGACAGGAAGATTTACCTGATCAACGATTTCGACAAATTCGACGTCAAGATATCCTCACCGAGCAAATGTTACGAGATCTATGGCATCGAAGCCGACGATAGCATGATCTGCATCGACTTGAGTGACTATGAGGACTGTTTCGTCCACGAATTCGGGCCCTTGTACTGCAAGGACAAGGTCGTTGGTATCCTGACGGCGAAGCCAAAGGATTGCGACGTTAAGTTTGCGGTTTTCACGAATGTCTCGTTTTATGCGACTTGGATCCTGAAACTGACGCATGCCACTGCTTATTGAGATGTATCCACTTATTCTTCTTTATCAACCGATAGACGTCGAGTGTTGAACTGAGGTCGCTTGCATGGACTTTCACAGGCCTTGATTTTGTGCTGTCTGTATCCAAGGGCTCCCTGCTTCTTTTCTTCTTTTGATGATTACATTCACCATGTGTACCCAGTGGCGGTCTGCCAACACTTCCTGGCGTGGAGTCACCACTCCAACACCTTGGGACCCCAACGTCCTCGAACTATGCGTACACATACACTATAAGATGTACTAAGTACCTATTGGGTTGGTAAATAAAAGGCTGGTTTCTTAATGTAGCGGTACTTTCATACCTGAAGTTCTTCTTTGAAATCCCTTATATTGTCCTTCCTATTGTCTAAGAGTTCAACAAAGGAAGAGTTGTATTTTGAACCTATGAACATCAATATCTCCGAGATTTCTAAACTAATTTTGAGTTAATCTCTTTTCTTTTTTATTCGATAAAAATTAGCCCTTGACTGCGATCTCACCTGATGGTAAGTGACGACGCAGTCTTAAGATGGTAGCGGGCCATCTTGGAAGGGGTATGGCAGTGAACATTCAACCCATACCCCTAATCTGTTTCCACACGCCATCGTGCCGGAACGCTAAATCGCTTGGCGGCACGTCTTTGACGGTAGGGTGGTAACTAGCAACGGTCAAAGCCTCCCACCGGACAATAATCTACTATAGACAGAAAAACTTTGCAAGATAGTTCCATAATTTCGGGTTCCAACATTTCAATCGTGATGCTATACATAAATTTAAAAAAATGTAATTCCACGTAAACGAATTCGTGGGCAAAGTCGAAATTATAATTTCGGCAAGGGTGTTACAGAGATGATAGAGTCAGCCTCGGATGACGGAACCCTCCAAACTTAGGGTTCCGCAACTAGAGCGTGCAAATATTGACAAGCGAGTTGATCTGCAAAGTGGCTACATTTAGCCGGTTGGTGTTTGAGGATGTAAGCATTGTGGAAGTGGCTTTAATTTTGATGATTTTAATTTCGAATTTGCACAGATTTAAACAATGCGTAAAGTTACATTTGTTAAGTCGTGGTTATTACAAAGTTAGTGACTTTCTTAATGACATAGTTGCATGAAATCAATCGGCTTGGCATCCAGTTACCCACAAGATAGTGTAATAAGTTATTATATTGTAATATTATGTAGCTATACATTAATATTGTAATATTTTGTTTTGAAAAGAGCAACTGCTGAGTTTCTTGCCGGCTCTTCTCAGCAGAATCAGCATTCCGAACCGGTGGTAGAGTCATGACGTGTCATAAGAGCTACAAATTGGCCTACATGAAATGAATAATTTTGAATTTGTATTTGAAAAAGATGACGAGCTGCGCTGCGGGATGGTCTAAAACTGATTGAATCAATGTGACGAAGCAATTAATTATTTTTATGTGTGACTAGCTTTTGCCCACTGCTTCACTCACGTTAAATTTGATTTATCATACCCCTATTTTTTTATATTAATAGCGGCCAACCGAGCACGCGGGTACCTGATGTTAAGTGATTACCGCCGCCCATGAACACTTGTAGTACCAGAGCCATCACCAATATGTTGCCAGCTTTTCAGGAATATTTATTGGTCCGCCCCTTGAATAACCCCATGTTGTAATTAAGTGGGAATACTGTCGAAGGGAGATCATTCCACAATTTGGTAGTAGGTACGTGGAAAAAAAGATCTGGAACAACGGATGGTCGAAGTGCTCCAGGCACCCAGGTGGTGAGGGTGAAATTGCGTTCGGTGGCGAGCGGTGCGTTTGTAGAAGTTAGAGGGCGGAATAAGATCAAACAGCTCTTCAGAACACTCCCCGTTATATAGCCGATAGAACACGCAAAGAGAGCTTACGTCTCTGCGGTGCTCCAAGCTTTCCAGCGACCTGGTTAATTTGGAATTGTCCACAAGCCGAACTGTCATATTTTACCCTGGTTTAACCGGACACCAGGCACCGCTATTCTAGTATACTTATTGGGAAATTGGCGGCTCCTTGTCGCATGCTTTTTCGCTAGCTCCTAACTCCGGGTTAGTACTGAGAATTTCTTGACATACCCAACGGGGGACGACCCGGAAACCAAACCCGGGATAGTCATCCGTAGTCGATGCTAACCACGAGACCATCGCGACAGTTAAATGTAGATAGAGAGATATCGTAAACAAAAACATGAGGAGTAACTGGCGAGGGGCAGAGATTTGTTTCAATTCATTAAAGTGGAGCCGTTAGGGGGAGCCTGAGTTATGTCATGTTATGAATAATATTTTTATTGCCGCGACTTTGCCTGGGGTGGCTGGCTGTTCGCACTAATGTACCTACCCACTATAATTCTGTTTAGTTGTTCATGTTATATCACAACTAGCGGACGCCCGCGATTTCATTCGCGTTTCTAAATCCCCACAGTTTAAGAGGGCAGAAACCCTGCGGCATCAGGATTGAAGATTTGGGTCCTGGAATTCAACGATGTAGTCTTTACTTGGTACCTACAATAACTATTCATAATCGACAGTTCCTAAATCCCCACAGCTTAGGAGGGCAGTACCCCTGCAGCATCAGGATTGAAGAGTTGAAACCCCAAATTTATATGGGAGCATCTTGCAAAGTTTTTGTTTCAATTAAAAAAAGATTCACGCAAATCGGTTAAGAACTCACGGAGATATCGATATACAGAGGTAGAAAAGCACATCTCCTTCTGCTCCTTTTTCGAAAGTCAGTTAAAAGTAGCCTATACTATGCTCGATAATATCAGCTATCTACCAGTGAAAGTCCTGTCAAAATCGGTCCAGCCGAGATTAGCGGCAACAAACAGACAGACAGACAGACTGACAAAAATTTTAAAAATTGTCTTCTTGTTATAAGTACCGTATTTACTTTCGTTTGCAGTTAGTGAAAAGCTGTTCTTTTGATATTACAAACAGTTACTTCAATTTTATTTATTTGTATAGATGTATTATAGATAACAAGAAGATAAAACGTTAAAGAAGCTGCGCCTCGCTGTCTTGGGTCCTACCCCTATAAACATGTCGGTAAACACTCTCCACTCAAGAGAACAAACGTTTAATATTTGCTCGCATATTAGCTATTAGTATAGTACAAATAGTACCTACCTAGAGTACTTACCTACGCTTAAAGTATTTGGTTACAACAACAGTGGATAAACCGCTACCAAGGATTCTTTTTTTAATCTATTGCATAGCTTCTATCGCGGGCCAGCGTGGTGACCGAATCCAGAAATTCCGTAACGAAATTAACCTGACACGGGACTCCTCTACGGTGAGCCGCTAGATGGCGTTGATAGAAAATGCTATGCAATAGCTTTACCGCGGCAGTCCCCGAGTGCCACACGTCTTTTTTTTATTCACTAATAGATTGTCCTTGATTACGATCTCACCTGATGGTAAGTGACGATGCAGTCTAAGATGGTAGCGGGCTAACTTGGAAGGGGTATGACAGTGTATATTCAACCCATACCCCTAATCGGTTTCTACACGCCATCGTGCCGGAACGTGCTAAATCGCTTGGCGGCACGTCTTGGTGGTAACTACCACCCTACTATCAAAGCTTCCCACCAGACAAAAGCTTGACGATACGTTGGTTGAATTTATAGTATTCTTTCTGCAGCAACGTATTGTTAACCAACTTCCAAAAAGGAGGAGATTCTTAATTCGTCGGAATCTTTTCTTTTATGTATGTTCCCCGATTACTCGAAGACGTCTGGACTAATTTGGAAAATTTATCTTTTTTTGTTTGAAAGGGTATATTTACCAGGTGGTCCCATTGTCATCAGGTCACGATTTTATGATGGGATCCTAGGGAAATCGAGGGAACTCTTAGGCACAATTGATATATCTACTTTGTAGTGGCGTTTGAAGTCGGTTTTGTAAAAAGAATTTTTACGTTTATGTGTTTGTTTACGTTTTTTATGTTTTTTGTACATGAATGCAAAATAAATGAATAAATAAATAAATAAATACGTTTATATTTTATAATATAATATAAATAAAGATAGAAAGCCCGGTTCGCCTCTTACATCACGTTTTACACCCTTCTTTTTCTCTCAAAACAACTAACAATTCTTGAGCTAGGACGTAAGCAGTAGATTCGCGTCCCCCTATCATAAATCAAACAGAAAACAAGTTTATATGGCTGAACTTCTTTGGCGCAGTGGTGAGCACTGTGGTCTTAATAGAGAGGTTTGGGATTCGTAGACAATTTTTGAAATGTCTCTGGTCTGGTGGGAGGCTTTTGCTGTGGCTAGTTACCACCCTACAGTCAAAGACGTGCTGGCAAGCGATTTAGCGTTCTAATACGATGGCGAGCCGAAAACGATTAGGAGTAAAATGGATTTTATTCAAACTACTGTACCGTACCCTTTCCAATAAGACATCGTACTGCCTCGTTGATCTAGTGGTTAACATGTTCGGCGGATAATGTGGTATCTGGTTTAATTCCCGGGTTAGGCCAAAACATTATTAAACGGTATTGATAGTACTAGCCCGGAGTAAGGAAGTAGGTGTGTCCCCCCCGTGTCTCGGAGAGCACGTAAAGCCGTCGGCCCTGCGCCTGATCTCTTTCCGGTCTTGTCGGATTTCCGTCCTATCGGACTATTAGAGTGAGGGAATAGAGAGTGCGTGCGTGCATGCGTGCGTTACACGCAAAAAATATTGGACTGTTTTGGCTAAACTTGGGAATCAAAAAAGTGCATGGTGAGTTTTTAAGAAATTTTTATATTTATATTCCCCAAATAAATACTTAGGGAATTCTTTCTGTTTTTCTTTCTTAAAAATTGCAGTCGCGAGAATCAGTTAGTTCCTAACTGCGTCCTCCCTTACCGAAGCAGATAAAAGACACCAATAAAATGATATCTCGATATAAATAAAACATCGATGCGATCGCAGGGCGATAGTATCGACAGGCCGCGCTAATCGATTTACAACGCATCGCCATAAATCTCGCGCTGTGAGGGAAAGTCTGTCTGTCACACAGTTATCTGCGAGATTTGTCCTGAACTCGTGGAACTCGCATCCGTAGGGGAGGCCGGGGGAAACACTGATACCTATTTCTTTACGGTTATTATTTTGGCGGCTGAGTTCTTGTCTGAAAACTTGACGATGCCCGCGACTTCGTCCGCGTGGATTATGGTTTTTTATTAAGCTACTAGCTGTGCCCGCGACTTCGTTCGCGTGGAATAGTGACTTTTCGGGGGGCGGCTCTCAGCGCGCTTAATATAGCCACGGACGCTCAGGCGCGAGGCGTGTAGTACGTACTCTGTACGTTAAAAATGTTCGCCGTGATTCTTTAAATTGACATAACTTTTTTATTTATGAACCGATTGACATGAAATAAACACTAAATGTTAAGTGAAGCTTACTACAATATATTAGTGAAAACCGTATCTAAATCGAATAAGCCGTTTCTGATATTAGCGAGCACAAACACACAGACAAACAGACAAACAGACAAAAAAAAATTAATTACAATTTCGGGTTCGGGCATCGATATAATAACAACCCCTGCTACTTTTTTTATATATTTCCATTGTACAGACACCACTTTTCTACAATTTTATTATATGTATAGAAGAAGATTGCATAGCTTCTATCGCGGGCCTTGAGCGTGGAAACCGAATCCAGAAATTCCGTAACGAAAATAACCTGACACGGGACTCCTCTCACCGCTAGATGGCGTTGATAAAAAATGCTATGCAATAGCTTTACCGCGGCAGTCCCCGAGTGCCACACGTCTTTTTTTTCTATCGGGAAATATTTTTTTTTTTCGGTATAAAATGTAGCCTGTGTTAATCCTGGGTATAAGCTATCTCCAGTCCAAATTTCGGCGTGTGTACGGCGTGAAGGAGGAACAAACATCAATCCATGCATCCAGTCTCGCCTCCTCCTTTTTTGAAGTCGGTTAAAAATTGTCAAACAGAATCGTTACTAATATCCTAAATTAATCCTTACTTCCTTACTAGTCCTTACTAGTAGTATTATAAATGCGAAAGTGTGTTTGTTTGTTGGTTTGTCCTTCAATCTCGCGGCAACAATGCAACCGATTGACCTGATTTTTTGCATGGGCATAGTTGAGGAAATGGAGAGTAACATAGGCTACTTTTTATCCCGGAAAGTCAATGAGATCCCGCGGGATTTTTAAAAAACTAATAATAATAAAGACAATACAGTTTAATGAAGTGTATCCCTCCGAATCGCAGTTTTGCAACAACCATTATTTTAATACGACAGCGCGAAAACAACACATATTTTTATGGCGTGGAGACAATAAAAACATTACGCAATTAAGATCCTTTGTTGGAAACAGTCAGAAACTTCCGCCATGACACTGTTCCCTTGAAATTAATTACATTGGCGGTTATCGCTTCATCCCGCGACCAACCAGCTATGTCTTAATACACTTGCAAAAATACAGAATTAGGAACAAGTTTTGGATGATGTTCTTGCGTTGATGTGAGCGAATTCAGCGCTACAATTTATTTTTGATAGAAAATTCCTTTTTGAAAAATTTTGGCTGAAATTCAACCTACTCGCACGAAACGCTTCAGTTCGACGTTTCTGAAACGAACGGCTAAGGTATGGAACGCACTTCCAGCTTCTGTGTTTCCGGCCACGTATAATCTCAGTACCTTCAAGACAGGAGTGAATAGGCATTTTCTAGGCAAGCGCGCTCCAACCTAGACCTCATCAATGCTTTACATCATTGATTGTCGTCAAGCGCAAGCCTATCACACTAATATTATAAAGCCGAAAGTTTGTATGTGTGTGTGTGTGAGTGTGTATGTTTGTTACTCTTTCACGCAAAAACTACTGGACGAATTTGGCTGAAATTTAAAATGGAGACAGATTATACCTTGGATTAAAACATAGGCTACTTTTTATCTCGGAAAATCAAAGAGTTCCCGCGGGATTTTAAAAACTAAATTCACGCGGACGAAGTCGCGGGCATCAGCTAGTCTCATAATAAAAAAAAAAAAGAATCAGGCGTTACTTTACGCAATTCCACGATACTCGAGGAAGAAAAACAAAATTCTTTTGCTATAATCCGCCAAACCAGAATAACCCTATTATACTATTTATTTATTTAATATTATAAATGCGAAAGTTAGGATGTTTGTTACTCAATCACGTCGCAACAACTGAACCGATTTGATTGAAATTTGGCACAGAGATAGATTATAGTCTGGAATAACACGAGGCATACTTTTTAACCCGTAACCCGAAATAACCTTAATCCACGCGAACGAAGTCGCGGGCGTCATCTAGTCTGTAATGTCCTCCCGACTGAATCCGGTCACGGCGGCCAATCTCCACAGAAATTAGCCATCTGCGCGGGTGATATTATAGTGCATAAGTGCGCAAACTCAGGTGCACCCTCTATTCCCTCACTCTCATAACTTGGTGGGACGGAAATCCGACACGACCGGATAGAGATCAAGCGCAGGACCGACGGCTTTACGTGCTCTCTGAGGCACGGGGGTAACTCACCGTCTACTTCCTAACTCCGGGCTAGTATTGTGAATTTTTTGACAGAAAAGCCCAATTTTTGGCCCAAAATCGTCATTCACAGTCGAACTTGTTAACCATTAAACTAACGAGGCAGTAGAGTACAGTGGTACTCTACTAGTGAGTAATGATATGTTTTTTTAATCATTAAAGACATTTTTTTAATTTTTGTATCTTTAATTAGTTTTCATTTATTTTCATAATAAAATCAAAGGAAGGTGTGGTCATCTTTAAGAGTACGGAATAGCAGAATACGAGACTGTTTCGGCTAGTAATGATATGTTAGTGAAGATCAAACACACACAACATTAACGGGAGTGCACCCTCCACCCCAACCATCGCCAAAACACCCCCTTGGGGGGCGGCATTTGTTATTGTAACCATTAACAGCATTTTAATTGTCGCCGCGGAAGGGTGCACACAGCGATATGAAGCGATATTGTTCTACCCAAGTAGCACACGAAGGCTGCTTAGCAGCTGAATAACGAATTCCCGTCACGCTTAAAGCTGTATAAAAAAGCTGCATAAGGGCTGTATACGGCCGTATACAGCTCTTATACCTCTTAAATGGGCACAAATTATACAGCCTTAAGTTGAGTAAAAGATTACAAGTTACTCTTTATTCAGCAAATATGTCACGTGACGTAAAAGTGAAGTAGCAAACCATAGATAATACAAATCTAGCAAATTAATATACTTCGTGGAGTGAATTGAATTTGATTGAATACGTGTGGTTATATATTCAAAGTTAAGTGCATTGTTTTCATATTTATAAAAGAAAAATGATTGGGAATGTAATTTTACTGACATTATACATATATATTACCTAAGAAAATTTTAGTGCGCCACGAAAATATTCGGTTTTTAATTAGTTTCGTGATATAAATAAGCCGTGATGAAAACTTGAATAAACAATTTTTAGTGCTTTGAAAAGAATTATAAGATAAAAAGTTGTTATTATGATATCGAGAAGTAAAAACTAATGCAATCCATTCCTAATTCATACACAAAACATCATAAAAGTTGAAAAATGAATCAGTATATTTATATAGGTTATGAGGTTACACAACAAAATGGTGGATTCATGTTAAACAGCGACGTGAATAGTTAAAACTCTGATATTCAGCAATAAGCTTCATAATAGTTCACACGTGCCCCCTTAATAAGTCAGTGTAATAAGAGTTCACAAATACCTTCTTATACAGCATTTGGCGTAATTTTATCCACTAAACAGCCCTTATTCAGCCTAAGCTGTTTAAATATCACTGACAGCTATTATGCAGCTGTAGGATCACCAGTGTACTCTTAAAAGAGTCTTAATACGCATAGAGTTTCAAATAGGTCTAAAAGTGAGTATTTATACAGCTATCTGTGCTACTTGGGTATGGAGTGCCGACATGATTCGCGCCACGCCGCCATCATCCATTGTTATAAAGCCATTGTTATTTGTCTTTTTGTCTTCCTGTCACTTATTGGCTCATTATCTACTAGCCGAGGCCCGCGAATTCGTCCGCGTGCATTTATTTATTGAAAATCCCCGGCAACTCTTTGATTTCCGAGATTAAAAGTAGGTATTATTTATTCCTCATTAAAAAAAGGGCCATAAAAAAAACTTTTTTACAGGACTTTTGAATGAAAACTGAAAACATGCGTATTTATTATTTTTCCTATGTTTCTATTCGATAATAGGTATAACATTATTACATATGCATCTATTAGTAATATCTTAATCTATATATATAAAATTCAAAATCCTGACTGACTGACTGACTGAAATATCAACGCACAGCCTAAACTACTGAAGTTAGAAACTTGAAATTTTTATAGTTGGTTCCTTTTATGACATAGGCGCACACTAAGGAAGGATTTTTGAAAATTTAACCCCTAAGGGGGTAAAATAGGGGTTTGAAAAATCGAACTTAACGTGAGCAAAGCCGCGAGCAAAAGCTAGTCTGATATAGGTTTTTTGATTTGTGGCCCTTTAGTAGGTATTTCATGAGCGAACTAGATACCCAGTGCAAAAGATCCGTGCAAAAAATCACGTCTATTCGTAGCTCTGTTGCGGCATGATTGAAGGACAAACCAACAAATAAACACAGCTTCGCATTTATAATATTAGAGAGGATTTATGAATTAGTATCTAAGAATGTGATGTATCGGCAAAAGTATTCAAAGTTTTATGTAATAAGTAGGACTAGATAGAATACCGCCTGCTTTCAGAAAAGAATGAATGAATGAATATACTTTTATTGTACACTACACATAATATAAGAAAAGAATAGCCTAATGTTCCTACGAAAGTTGTCAGTAGAACTAGAGTGGAATCAATCACTCACCTCACAACTACAACATTAGTAGGGTCAGGGTGACTTGCTAGCAGCCATGGCGTGGCGCAGTGTGGAGAAAATATTAATAAATTTACCGCGTACTATACATAATATAGTACATATATACACATAAAGTACACGATAAAAGTTTGTGAGCGCAATGGAGCGTGTCGTAGACAAATTGTTGCAGCGCTAGGGTGGCAATAGAACACTGGAAAAACGCTCAGCTTTCTATTTCCTTACTTAATATTGTTAGGAATGCGAAAGTGCGTTTGTTGGTTGGTGCTTCAATCAGCTACAAACTCATCAAAAATAACACAAACTAGACGACGGATGCCCGCGACTTAAGATTTTTAATTCCCCCGGGAACTCTTTAATTTTCTTGGATAAAATGTAGCCTATGTGTTAATCCTGGATATGAGCTATCTCCATTCCAAATTTCAGCCAAATCGCTTCATTCGTTGTGGTGTACAGTAACAAACATATACACACACACACACACACACACATACAAACTTTCGCCTTTGTAATATTAGTGTGATTAGTTTTAGCCGGCGATCCACTTAAGTTTTTAAAAATCTCGTGGAAACTCTTTGATTTTCCGGGATAAAAAGTAGCCTATGTCACTCTCTAGGTCCTCAACTATACCCGTGCAAAAAATCACATCGATCCGTTAAACTATTGCGGCTTGATTGAAGGACAAACTAACAAATACACTTATGCCGAAATCTATAGAACGTGCTCTGATTTAGCTTAGATTTAAGATAGAGTTAAAACGGGACATAGATATGCTTTGACATAAATCTGTCTTATTTTATCTCTGTCTTGAGTTTGAGTAGAATGAGAGTGTAGTCTATAGATTTCAACCTTAGGAATAAGCAGTGACGTGTCACCTATACCCATGTAAACAATCACGTCGATCCGTAGATCTGTGGCGGCGTAACTGAAGGACAAACCAACGCTTTCGCATATAAATATTAGTGAGGATATACATTAGGTATGTGTCCCAGAAATAAAAAACAACCTGGTCACCCAAGAAGCGTCTCTGGTATCCGTCACGGCGGAAGCTCGCCGCCGGATGCTGGGAGAATCTGCTCTGAGATGTTTTTTGCCGAATTGCACTTTTGTTGTGTTGATGTTTACTTTCTACCCTACACTGTGTACACTGTAGAGTGTGTTAGATGCATTTCCTAAGGGTAAAAACATGCCAAAGATGCCTCACTGCGATATCTCATAGTCGCGGTTTAGCTCACTACCTCGATGCACCTCCATTTAAAACAATTGTATGCAAACAGACGAGCACGAACATGTCGAAGATACCTCGCTATGTATCGCAGTGAGGTATCCTTCGACATGTTTTTACCCTAAAGCTGACAGTTTGTGGGACCAAGGGGATAGGAAAATTATTTTGCTATAATCCACCAAACCAGAAAAATCTGTATGGTACAATGTGCCGCTCGCACTGTACACTGCCCTCTTCCAGCAACAGAACAAATATAGAAAGTAGAAACAAAGCAACACCACACGAACTCCGAAATACACTTTGTGAATCGCGCCTGACTACTCCCACCTAGGCTCCTGACAGGCACGCACACTTACGCAATGTGCATGTACACGACGTAACCACAAGTAAAGCGCCCGTAACTTCGTGAGATAAACGTACTATAAGGCAAAATATTCTTTGCGCGAAACTAGTTACGTAGCGCTGGTTTCGTAGGCGGCCGGAGGGGCTCAATGTAATATTAATTATTATGTATATCACTACATAGTATAAAACAAAGTCACTTTCTCTGTCCCCATATCCCCATGTACGCTTAAATCTTTAAAACTACGCAACGGATTTTGATGCGGTTTTTTTAAATAGATAGAGTGATTGAAGAGGAAGGTTTATATGTATAATAACATCCATTAAATAGTGGAAAAATACTGTTATTTTTGAGGTTTCTAATGTGATGTCGTAAATAATTTCATTTTTTTCGCTTACATTGCAAACGCAGGCTGAACCCTACGAGATTTATCAAAATAATGTACTAAGTATTGTACACATTGAAAAGGTCTACAGAAAACTCCGCGATGGTATATGTTTATCTCTTATGGATATCCCACAATAACATTTTTTTGTCATTTACTTTTTACGACAAATAATGGCTAATTTTCAAAGCGATTTTAACCAATACAGCATTAATCCTTATCTAATTAAATTCCTTAAATACATTGTTGATTTAATATAGATCTATATGGCCCTTTACAGCATATGATTTAAATGAATATTTTCGAAGATATTACAGATTTAAAAATTGCGGGACATAGCGTCTGCGGCGGTTCCGGCCGGCCGGGGCGGCGGGAGTGTGCCTATAAATTGTTTTACTCTAAAAACGCGTGCGGGCCACGGGCAGTAATGAATAAATCAAAACTACTGGATCGATTTTAATCATTTTTTCAGTGAATGACATAGGCTATATATTTTATACCCGTGCGAAGCCGGAGCGGGCCGCTAGTTATGCAATATTTTACACAAGAAAATACAGCCTCAAGTGCATTTATCGACCCTGCATTCAACCTACTCGCACGAAACGCTTCAGTTCGACGTTTCTGAAACGAACGGCTAAGGTATGGAACGCACTTCCACTTCCGTGTTTCCGGCCACGTATAATCTGAGTACCTTCAAGACAAGAGTGAATAGGCATTTTCTAAGCAAGCGCGCTCCACCCTAGACCTCATCAATGCTTTATAATTTACATCATTGATTGTCGTCAAGCGCAAGCCTATCTCATAATAAAAAAAAAAATTCGTCGTGTAAAAATATACCAATCTCATATAGAGCACTATCTCAGCCAGGAATCTTGGCAGCTCTCGAAATTGAGAGGGGCTCATAAATCAGACCCTCCCCCTCCATTAGGGGATGCGGCTCATTGACCACCATTTACATATTCGAGCACAAGATCGCGTATAAAATCTATCGATGGCGAAATCCTTTCTTCGAGTTGCCTCAGAATTATTCTTTAGTGAATTCAATTAAAATAGGTAGTTATTAGTTTCTGAATAATAAATAATAATGCTTGTAGTCTGGAAATAGGTGATTCCCGCGACTTCGCCCGCGTGGAAAAAGTGAGTGACTTGCTACTATCCGCGAGAAGTAATGTCCTCTATCTCCAATAATATTCAGTAGATCTTCACCAAAGTTGGACAATATATTTCTAATAGTACACAATTTATAATAAAAAATGAATTATCAAATTCAGTTAAGATTTGACGAAGTTATGGAGCAAAATCAACAAAAACTTTCATCTCTTATGCCAGATAAACCTTATTGTTTATCAGGATAATAAGTGTCTTATATATTGACCCGAAGTATCAGCTACAACTATACCAAATTTCATTCAAATCCGTTCAGTAGTTTTCGCGTGATGCCCACACAGACAGACAGACAGATAGAAAATTCAAAAAAATTGTTTTGGGCTCAGTATCGATAATAAAGCATCCTCGGATTAAAATTTTCAAAATATATTTAATGTACCTACAGAATTCGTTCCGTTACAGTTTTATTATAAGTATATATCTATACTATCTATCGATGGATAACACATAGGCTACTTTTTCAAATACATAGGAAAATTTCCAGAAAAGTAATTCCGTAGCTACAAAATTTATTACGAAAACTATCAGATACGAGTCAAACTTTTTATTTCGTCCCCCATTTTCCCCCACTAATGGCGGGGGACAAAACCGGTGAAGCGCGAGTCGCTAAGTGTCGGGGGATGTAACTAGTATTTATGCGTAGTTTTATTGGATTAGCGCTAAGCCGCCAGATGGCGTAATGGCGGTTTGATGAGGTTAAATCCGATTTAACTTTCGCGCTTTAGAGCCGTTTTGTTAATTAGAAACACAGTTAAATCTAACGTCAAAAGGGAACTAAATAAATTGATCATAGTTGAGTGATAGAGTTCGTAAACCAAATCATACAAAATTACGTAGAAGCTCATCAACGTCGACTTCGTCATCATGTGAATCTGGAGGCTGCGAAGCTTCTCGATAACACGAACATTAAAAGGAGACTTAAAAGAACAAAACCGTTCGAGTTAGTGTTCAAAAGTGCATAAGTGCAGTGTCAGTGCAATAGTGCTTGTGTTACTTAACTAGGTCACAAGAACATAGTGAACTCATAGTGAACTCATTAGAAAAAACTAAGGACAGTTACTGGACTGTAAATTAGATATAGAAATTAATAATAAGTAGAAGTTTAAATTAGAATAATATTACTTATTAGCCCACAGGCTAGATTGTAATATAAAATAAAGCCACCATCATATAATGGTGCTTTATAGTAGGAGAAAAAAAAAAAAAAAAAAGTTGAGTGTCTAAGAAGTATTTTTAATTTTATTTATAAGACGCCCGCGACATAGTCGGCGTGGTTTATGTTTTTAATATTCCGTGGGAAATCTTTGATTTTAAAATCGGAATAAAAAGCAGCTCATGGCACTCTGTAGGTCCTCAAATATACTAATATCACAACTATCATATTATTCGTGTATAGTTGATGCCCGCGGCTTCCCACGCGTGGATTTAACTAGTTTTCAAAATCCCGCGAAAACTCTTTGATTTTCCAGGACAAAAAGTAGCCTATGTCACTCTCCGGGTCCTCAACTATACCCATGCAAAAAATGACGTCGATTCGTTGCTTTGTTGCGACTTGACTGAAGGACAAACCAACATCGAACACACTTTCGTATTTATAATATTAGTAATAATTAGTAAGGATAGTAAGGAAAGATAATTGTATGAAAAGAGCCAATAAAAGTGGGGTCAACGGCCTGCTCCCTTGACCACAGACGGACATAATTGCGCATCCCCAATTAAAGTTTATGGCCTATCAGATATCTGAGCCTTATCATAATGGGATCAGGCGAATTTGCCGATCCTATACAAGATACAGCTAGTCAACTCGGTCCGTTTGTAGTGATTCTACTGGCGGTTTGGAATACAGCTATGAGCTATGGAACCGCATAAAATGAATGCTGCAGTGACGCTCGGAATCAAAAATATAGTTCGTTTTAAATATTTACAATAATAAATATTAATTTTATGTGGGAGAATTTTCTACAGTGTGAAATAGAAGGTTTTTGCGCAGAATCAGTAAAAAAGCAGTTTGACTAAAAATATCAGATCCTACTCTTGGTCCGAACCGTCGAAATGCGAAAGTGTTTGTTGGTTTGTTGATTTGTCCTTCAATCACGCCGCAAAAGAGCTACGGATCGACGTGATTTTTTGCATGGGTATAGTTGAGGACAATGAGGACTAAATTCAAAATTCAAAATTTATTTATTTCATGTAGGCTACCCTGTAGCACTTATGATATGTCACAAATCTACCATCGGTTCGGAATGCAGATTCTGCTGAGAAGAACCGGCAAGAAACTCAGCAGTTGCTCTTTTCAAAAAATAAAATAAACTAATTTTACAATAAGTAATAAAACTAAGCTAAGTATACAGTGCTTCCACAGTGAAGCTTCAAAAATACAATACATATAATATAACACATGTCAGCATGGGAAGTCAAAGCAGACCCATTCCCGTTGGCGGCACCCGTTCACGAGCATGACGCATGATCCAGCCATTGCTTCGCTCAACCATATTTGAGGGAACGTAACAACCCGCAACTAGGTACTTTTATCCCAGAAAATCAAGTTCCTGCGGGATTTTAAATAAAGTCTTAGATGTGGACGAAATCGCAGGCATCCCAGATTCCCAGATTGAGGTGTTCCCAGATTTTATCACATAAAGGCGAAAGTTTATATGTGTATGTTTGTTAATCTTTCACGCAAAAACTACTGGACGGATTTGACTGAAATTTGGAATGGAGATAGTTCATACCCTGAATTAAAACATAGGCTACATACACATACATTTTATCCCGGGAAATCAAAGAGTTTCTGCGGGAATAGAAAACCTTAATCCACGCGAACGAGGTCGTCATCATCTAGTTAGTAAATAAAAAATCGAATCCACGACTTTCCGGCAATTAGATATTACTGTGCCTGGGAGGTGTTCCCAGATTTTATACTAGGTAACAGCTAGGTATGTACTTAGTGTAAGGTACGCCTATAGGGGTGGTCCCGCCCGACCAATGCGGGGCCAAGACAACAGGTGGGCGAGTTTGACGCACCCCTGGACCCTTGAGGGATGAAACGTCGACGTACCAAGCACAAGATTTAAGGCTGGAGTCTACAGACCACTCACTCAGCTCAGACCCAAATGAACCACGTATTTGTTGCGCAAAAAAGGAGCATAAGAGCGGATAAAAAGGGATAGCCCTTATTTTAGAAAACTCAATGTTCTTACAGTTACGTCTCTATACATATTTGAAATCGCTCTATTCTTAAGAAACAATGAAAAACCAATGACATTTTATGTATTGAATATCATTGTCGAGAACGATTTATTCCGATATCCCACTCACAAAACCTCATTCTTGAGATTTTATTAGATAAGACCTTAGATTAATTATACATATTCTTAGGATAAGACATTTTATAATATAAATGAATTTTTTCAACTTAGATATTTTTAATTTTACACGTAATTTTAGACTCAGACAATGTTAATTTATATTTTCCTGTATGTATGTATGTTGCACGCCCAAAGAGGCAATGAATAAAAAACTTTTGACTTTGGCTTTGACCCAAAACAGAGTTTTTTGTAAGTAGGTAGATACCTATGTCCTCTGTTTGTCCTCCGATATGATGATTGGAGGATAAATAGAGGACCCTAATCACAACAAAATTGATATTAGATTATTCTTTTATTAATCAAGGGGACAGCCATAAAAAACACATACACATAAAACAACTTTATTTAATTCAGGTACGTTACAATATTTTTAAATATTTTCTCTTACAATATTTTTCAATTAAAACGATCACAAAATTAAATTACACGAACACTACATCGAATACAACAAAAGACAGATAATAATTAGGGTATAGGTACAGTATGACATAGCGATAAGGTTGCATCTACACTGGCCCGATTGCACAAAACCAGATAAATTGAGCGTAGTGTAAAGTAAGTGTAAAGCGTAACGAAGCGATAAGGCGCGTTCACACTGGCCACGTGACACCTTAGACCATTAAAGCATCTACTGCCATTCATTAATGGTCCAAGCGTGACACAAAGTACACCGAATAGCATAGTTTACAGTACGTAGTATGAGGCGGCGATAAGGCGCTTTCACACTGGCCACATTGCACCAAATCCAGATAGGAGCGTAATATATGACGTAGAAATAAAGTGTAGTATGAAGTGGTGAAAAGGCGTATTCACTAAGGCCACTAGCGAAAAGGCACATTTACGCGCATGAAGTAGCGAAAAGGCACATTTACACTGGCCACGTTGCACCAAACCCAGATACGTGCGTAGATTAAAATATGACGTAGAAATAAAGTGTAGTATGAAGTAGCGAAAAAGCACATTTACACTGGCCACGTTGCACCAAGCCCAGATACGAGTGTCGTATAGAGCACGAGGCGGCGGGCGGAGGGCGAGGGCGCCCGCACGCGGGCCGCGTTGCACCAGCTGCCGCTGCACACGCAGGCGTGGAAGCGCGCGTACAGCGACACGGCGCGCGACAGCGGCGTCAGCGTCGCCACCGGGCTCGCGATGCAGCCGTCCTCCAGGTTCTGTCGACACACACAGACACTGCTTCAGTGTGTCGGCTGAAGAAACTAGAGCTGTGTCGATCGATCGTTCCTCACAATCCGGGTCGATCGCGACCCATAGGCGAGTCGATCGGGTCAAAATGCCAATCATTCGATCATTGATCCATTTATAAAACCATCACCAAATCAATATAAATTGCTGATACAGGAGTAAAACTTAAAAGGCAAAAGACTTGACTTGAGATTCCTGGCTCAATCAATCGGATATGATCGAATTTGATC
Source organism: Hipparchia sbordonii (assembly GCA_038048805.1). Taxonomy (NCBI): domain Eukaryota; kingdom Metazoa; phylum Arthropoda; class Insecta; order Lepidoptera; family Nymphalidae; genus Hipparchia; species Hipparchia sbordonii. The sequence continues at coordinate 178,567 of CM076118.1, read as the reverse complement.
AACCGTGGCAGACACAGCTCTAGGAGAAACTCAATGGTCACCAGTTTAAGTGTTCAGGTGGACAATGCTCAGTACTCCGTGTGCACATGCGTTGCGGCACGTGCGCTGCGTGTACACGCCACTCAGCTCTGACATCTGACACCTTACCCACAGCGACTTCTCCAGCTTGGCCATCCGCTTGCTGGCGTAGTGCAGCCCCATGGTGGGCTGCATGCGGTTGCGGCACGTGCGCTGCGTGTACACGCCGCTCAGCTCCATCTGACACCTTACCCACAGCGACTTCTCCAGCTTGGCCATCCGCTTGCTGGCGTAGTGCAGCCCCATGGTGGGCTGCATGCGGTTGCGGCACGTGCGCTGCGTGTACACGCCGCTCAGGTCCACCCAGCGCACCGCGCAGCCGCCGGTCCAGCGCCCGATGATCACGCGCGACTGGCTCTTCGTGCGGTAGCCTCGTCTGCAACAAATACAATAAAAACTAACCACTCCGAACCGAGAACTATCATCACCTTCAGCCAAAATGCATCCACTGTTGGACATAGGCCTCTTTTAAGTAGAGCCACCGTTGCCTATCCTATCGGCCTTTCGCATGCAGTCGATGCCTGCCATTTTCCGGACGCCATCGCCTCATCGATGTACCGACCCCCACCGATGGCCGCTGTAGCCGTAAGGTCCTCCGACAAATGTGATAGACCACAGCCACTACAACTCTACTTCCCACACCACACAACTTCACTGGTATTTTACTCACATGTTGACACACTTTCAGCAATCAGCAGACAGTATACTCACATGTTGGCGTACTTGCAGTACTTGCGGAAGCGCGATATCTTGCCCTTGGCGCTGGTGTCCACCGGCACGAGCGGCAGGAAGTCGCCCGCGAACGCGTCGGCGCAGTGCGCGTGCTGCGGAATGCCGGGGATGTCCAGCCCGCACACGAAGCACTGATGGCATGAAACAAACGTGTAAATTACCGACCCACAATGTTTAATAAGGGTCTTATCATCAGCAATCCATCAACGACTCACTACTGAGTGCAGGTTTCCTCTCAGAAAATCTCTACCACACTAGCAACGCAAATAAGCAGATTTCGCACACCTTTGAAAACCCCAAACCCACAATGTTCAATAAGGGTCTCATCATCATCAACCCATCAACTCACTACTGAGTTCAGGCCTCTTCTCAGAGAAAGGTTATAGGCTCTACCGCGCTGGCAATGAAAATTGGCAGATTTCACACACCTTTGAGATCATCATGAAGAACTTTCAGTTCGTTTCCTCACAATGTTTTCCTTCATCGTAGTATGTGATATACATTATACATGGCTTCTAGCAGTCGAGGCAAATCCGTCGAGTACAAACATGGTGGTCCTAAGCTTAAAATATGGCTAAGTTCCACTGTTCAATCAAGCGGCAGAAGATCTTTCCTTGTAGTGATCTAAAAATGAAACTCATGCGTTTTTTTTATATTTTTAGCGAGCAAAGGAGCAGGCGGCTCACCTGATGTTAAGTGATCACCGCCGCCCATGAACATTTAGTATCTGAGGCACCACCAATGCGTTGCCGGCTTTTTAGAAATTTGTTGGTCCATCCCTTGAATAACCCCATGTTGTAATTTAGTGGGAACACCGTCGCAGGAAGTTGGTTACACAGTTTCAAAGTACGTAGAAAAAAAGATCTGGCATATCAGGCGTATTTATGCACGTTTTTCGGTTGAAACAACGAGGATAGAAATTAGGCTCTGAATACTCTCCATAGAACATAATTAATTGAACGAGCGAAGCGAAGTTCTCTGAGTCAACTAGGGCGCTTGCCTACTAGACAGAGAAGTGTGTTCGTCTAAATGTCTGTCAGAGCCCTATAACTTCTGAATTACTGAACGTAATTACTTCAAATTTAAATATAATATGTAAACTGATGGCCTTCAGCCGAACATTGTATAAAAAAATATAACTAGTGGTTCGCCCCGAACTGAGACCTCGCGATATCCCATAATTCCCAAAAGTTTTAATTATATATTGTAATAATTAACTTTTAACATTAGACGCAATAAAAAAAAAAATAGTTGACATAAAACTGTTTTACTGACACAGCGCCAACTATAGTGAAGCATTATAGTGAAGCTATTAGCTTCACAATAATGCTAATAGATGGCGCATTAAAATTAAATAATTTCGTTTCTTTATAACATTTATCTAATTTTAGTATTTGTTGTTCAAGTACAGGATATAACTGAATTTTCAACCAAGTTTCACGTTCTAATATTCAGTAATTCTTGACATATGGCTCAAATTAAAATCTCCACTTTGAAACCCCCCCATTTGGTCAATTTTTAGGGAAAAATTAAAAAAAATATATTTTTGTACTCTGTTCAAAGTCGTCTTTAAAAAGATATATCGCAAGTCTATGTAGAGCAACAAACAAGATTTTACTTCAAATACGCTTCTATGAGAGCCCCCCTGAAATAAAGCTTTTTATATTTTTTTATACAATGTTCGGCTGAAGGCCATCAGTTTACATATTATATTTAAATTTGAAGTAATTACGTTCAGTAATTCAGAAGTTATAGGGCTCTGACAGACATTTAGACGAACACACTTCTCTGTCTAGTAGGCAAGCGCCCTAGTTGACTCAGAGAACTTCGCTTCGCTCGTTCAAAAAGCTTTATTTCAGGGGGGCTCTCATAGAAGCGTATTTGAAGTAAAATCTTGTTTGTTGCTCTACATAGACTTGCGATATATCTTTTTAAAGACGACTTTGAACAGAGTACAAAAATATATTTTTTTTAATTTTTCCCTAAAAATTGACCAAATGGGGGGGTTTCAAAGTGGAGATTTTAATTTGAGCCATATGTCAAGAATTACTGAATATTAGAACGTGAAACTTGGTTGAAAATTCAGTTATATCCTGTACTTGAACAACAAATACTAAAATTAGATAAATGTTATAAAGAAACGAAATTATTTAATTTTAATGCGCCATCTATTAGCATTATTGTGAAGCTAATAGCTTCACTATAATGCTTCACTATAGATGGCGCTGTGTCAGTAAAACAGTTTTATGTCAACTATTATTTTTTTTATTGCGTCTAATGGTAAAAGTTAATTATTACAATATATAATTAAAACTTTTGGGAATTATGGGATATCGCGAGGTCTCAGTTCGGGGCGAACCAATAGTTATTTATTGTTATAAAGGACATAAAATACTCCCAGTAGCAGACCTTGGCAACGACAGCGCCCGTGTAGTTGGCGTCGTACTCGTCCGTGACGGTCGTCAAGACCGTGGTGGTGGGCGGCGTGGGCGTGGTGCAGGTGGGTATGCCCATACCGGCGATGGACTCGTTCAGCTTCCTCGTCAGGTTCGACTCGAAGTCCTCCGCCAGCTCCGATATGATGCCCAGGAGCTGCCCTATGTCGATCTGCTGGGGGGTCCCCGCTGCAGTATCACACTCAATTAATATTAATATTCAGCCGACCTTTACATAGGTCATTTGTGTATTTTAAGAAGAGTGTTCGGCTGAGAGTATTGCCTTGTAGGACTCTAATAAAAAAACGAAGGAATAAAAATATTCATAAAATATTGTTCCCAGACGAAATCACGCTAATCTTATAACGGTAAAAGTTTGTATGTATGTGTGTGTGTGTGTGTACGTGTGTGTGTTTGTTACTCCTTCACACTACAACGAATGAACCGCCTTGCCTGAAATTTGGAGTGGAGATAGCTCATACCCAGGATTAACACATATTGTCTCGGAAAATTAAAGATTTCCTGTGGGAATTAAAAAACCTTCCACGCGGACGAAGTCGCGGGCATCGTCTAGTATTTAAATAGTATTTGAAAATAAAGCAATTATTTAGTGTTCAAAGTGTACAAAGGTGGTCAATTAGACTAATCTTGCATACGAACCAGTCATAGCTGTTATGGGAAAAATTTCTGGAATGAGCTCTCCTTGTTTCAATACTTTAATCGAGCTGTTTCTATCTAAATTGTTTTCTATTTCATGCACAATTTTAGAAGATCTAGTGGGCCAATCTTCGTTATAATTATCATCAGAGGCTAGACGTATCGAGGCAGATGTCACTGTCTCTTCCTCGCTGGTTGTTCCAGAACCATTGATGAGGTCTTCGGTTTGGGTCGATATTTCCTCCACGGTATAGGATGGTGTAGTGCTGGTAATAGTCGTGGTTAGGTCAATCAAAGTTGTAGTCGGTGTATAATAGTAGTTGTAGTCGATGCTTGGCGTAGTCGAGTGAGGAGTGAAGGGGTTATCGGCTGATATTCTTGATAGAATCTGATTTAGTGCTCCTGAAAAGAATCAAGAAATTCATAACTTGTTTTTTATTCGATCGCAAATCAAGTTTTAAGTTTCGATTTAGAATCCATTTAATTCCTAAGCCTTAATCGACCTCAATGTGGCATCGCATCGTAACACTGGGTTGTTCGGTGGCACGTCTTTGCCGTTAGGCCACGCTGGCAAATGCATATTGGCAGAGTTCGAACACCTTTGGGAACATTATAGAGAGCTTAGACTTGCAGGTTTGTTTCCTTTCACCGCTGAAGCATGTGATATTCAGTTGCTTAAATGCACAATTTTGAAAAGCCAGATAATTAGGTGTGGTTGGCATTGAGCTCCGGTGCCCCTAAAAAGGAGTCCAGTCATAATCACTGGACTATTACCACTCCCAACGAGGCAGTTATCCTGTTTTTCCTATTATATTATGTTTATTTTCCTATTTAATATTATAAATGCGAAAAGTATGTTTTGTTACTCAATCACGTCGCAACGACTAAACCGATTTGGCTGATATTTAGCACAGAGATTATTGTCTGGAATAGCACATAGGCTAATTTTTATCCCGGAAAATAAGAGAGCTCCCGCGGGAATTAAGAAACCTCAGTCCACGCGAACGAAATCGCGTGCATCATTTAGTAGGTATGTCAGGATTATACCTTTAACTTCACCGAGATCTTCAGGGCTAAGAGTTTTGGTGTCAACAGCGGCTTCTCCATCTTGATCTCGCCGGATCCTGTTGCTTTTCAATTCGTCATCGTCCTTGGCAGTGGTTGACGTCACAGGAGCCTCCTCTGTATTTGTCACGTGGACAAATTATTTATTATTTTAACTGAATGTAGTTCCTTGCCACGTAGTCAAAATCGGTTAAGGAGTTAAGCTGCGATAATATGGAACCTATTAACAGCTTACCCAAAAAATCGGCAGTTGTTCCGAAGATTTATTAGCCACAAATACAGGCGGAAAAAATTTTAAACGCATTGTTATTCCTAAATATCGAGAGCGTATTATTGCTGTATTACCTACTTACTACTTTTTTACATGGGGCTATAAAAATATATTTACTAGAAACTTTATAACAAAAATGTTTCGAAATCACAGAAAGGCCAGGGAGCCAGAATCAGGACAAGATTTGTATCGAGGCAAATCTTACCATCCACGACATCGTAGTTGATATAATCATCTTCATCGCCCTCCTCGCTGATGTCGTCATAGTCTTCGTAACCCTGGACCCTGGGCCCTTGCAGCAGCAGCCCCAGCAAAAAACTTGCAATAAGCACCAGCATTTGGGGGACTCCACCACAATTTAAGGACATACGAGAATTTAGGGGAATTAGGCAACTTAACCCTGAACCTTGGCTTACATTACTTGGCTTGGCATTACTTATTACAAAGCCAGAATATTTGCTATAGGCATGTGACTTTCATGGATAGAGTTTAGGGGCAAAAGTAGGCCTAATTTCGGGGACATAAATAAAAAAATAAGGAATGGGGAAAAAACCACTTAACCCTCGACCCTGAACCCTGGCAATTCTAAAGACCATTTGTCCCCACTGTCCCCAATTCAGAGGCTTCATGGGAAAGGGGAGGAAAGAGAATTTTCTTAATTAAATCACATTATCTGAATTTACCGGCATCGGTAAAAGAAAGGCTAATAAAAACTACATAAATTTATAAATTTACGTAAAGTAGCAGTAATTTAAGATATTGACATGACAGAATTTTGAATATCATAAAGCGCATTGACATTTGACAAACCCGACCAACCGATAATTTTTGACAATTTGTGCCTCTTTCAAACTACTTGACATTGGCGATGTGCATTGTGCTGGCTTGGCACTGGAAAAAGCCATTCACCAAAGAAAAGAAGAAGAATTTTTGACAAAAATAAATAAAAATAAAAGGCTTGCGTTTTGAAAAAGGTTGCAATTTTAACTTACACAAATTAAGAAAGTCTGTGGGTTAGAGATAAGTTACTGCCTCGTATAGAAGTCAAATAAACTGGGTATTTTATTTATTTCTTTCTTTATTCTCCTTAGTAAGTCGTAATTATTCTTCTTAACTTAAGGGCCAATCTGAAATTGGTTTGGGCACAGTTTGGGGATATTATTATGCAACGTCACCCCCATTCTAGATTATGAGGTACGGAAACCTAAAACCAAATCATTTTCTCGCAATTTTGCGATGTAAGCTGCAAATAAACATCCTCTTTTTGTTTTTATCAAATGTCTTAGCTTAAACGTGCCATCTTTCAAGATTGTAGCATTTAAGAGGTACGTTTTGCACAATAAACACATTTGCGGATAAGCAGATCTCAGAGTTATAGTAAAAGTTGGGAAATAACCGTAAATTAGCCATAATAGGCCCAAACGGCGCACACGGAAGCTGAATAGGAGTATGCCTTTGCCTCGAGACAGCGACAAAATGGCGCCAGTCTGGCGGGCGCCGAAATTTTCCCGCGCGCGTCTATTTAACGTCACATAACCTCAACTACTTTCTTACCAATTTCTACCTTATAATTTCTAGATAAAGTTCGAATTTCTTTAACTTAATTTTCGCTAGTTTCAGTATCGACTTTTCATCAAATCCGCGCTATTTCGGCTACTGAAAAATGCTTGTAAAGGATTGTAAGCTGTGAGAATATGGTGGTAAGGTATAAAATAGTTTGGTTTTGTTATAAAAATCTTTTTGTCTGATATTTTTCGTTGGCGAAGTACTGTCTGGGTGGCGCCAAGGGCCCACTTTGTTCAGCTGTATTACAATTTCAGCTTTATTACGAGGTACTAAAGCATTTTTTTGCTTATTAATGTAGGTTTTGTGTAGCACAATAATAGGGTAACCATATTTGGTTAGGCTTTTGTCGGGATGCAGCAAGGATAAGTTTATTAGAGCTCCGTGCTTAGTAGTAGATTCCCATTGGCAAAGGGTGCCAATAGAAATCTACTACTAAGCCTCCACCGTCCGTCTGTCCGTCCGTCCGTCTGTCCGTCCGTCCGTCCGTCCGTCCGTCCGTCTGTCAGCGGGCTGACTGACATAAATCGTAATAGAAACTTGAAATTTTCACAGGATTTATATTTCTACAGCCGCTAACTACTACTAACTAATGATAAAGTTAAAAATTAAAGTTCTTAATAATAATAATGGTGTCTTAAATCTTTAATTATTAAGTACTTTTTAGTGTCACAAACACCTGTTTGTTTTTATAGCTGCAATAGAAATACATATAATTTACCTATTTAGGAAACTCTAAGAGCGATGATATTCCCGATGATATTTTGCATGATGTGGCTACCTATAAGTGAAATTACTTGTTTTTCACTACCTTACTCTTATTTATGTTTTAAGTCTAGTTTACACGTATGTTGGTTGTCCAAATAACAAATGAATAAATAAATATCGGGGCTGATGGCCACCCTACACATAAATGAATCAGGCCCGAAGTACTTGGTAGAGGCTGTGTACTACGCAGCTATGTTTGTGTTATATACCTACTTATTATATAGCTATACAATATACATAGGGGTGGTAGGCGGTAGCGACCCTTAAAATTGTTATTTTCATCTGTAAAGTTGTCTTGGAATTCTTTTAATTTTTTATTCGGTGACAAGATAGCCCTTGACTGCGATCTCACCTGATGGTAAGTGACGATGCAGTCTAAGATGGTAGCGGACTACCACGGAGAGTATTATTACAATATGGTGATATTCAAGGGACCAATAAATTCTTGAAAAACCGGCAACGCATTGGTGGTGCCTCTGGTACTACAAGTGTTCATGGGCGGCGGTAATCACTTAACATCAGGTGACGCGCCTGCTCGTTTGCTCGCTGTTTCTATAAAAAAAATGTAGTCAAATACAGCAGACTATACTTACTATTCTCTTTCTGATGTATCTCTCTCTCGATGGAGTGGTACAGCTAATGGGAGCTTTAATAAGTATATCGCACCAAAAGTATCGACACACGAACCTATCATGCAAACTTGACGGCAAACTCGCATGTGGCCTCCCTAACACTGCAAGTAACTCAAAATGAAACAAAACAATCTCGGCTCTATTTTTGTTTTAATTTAGCTGAGTGCTGACTGTTATGACGTGTGGTGCGTCCGGGGGGAGGGGTGGGGAGGGGGGTGAGCGATGGGGATTATGGAGATTGCTACATGTATCAATAGAGCTCAAGCCGGTAGAACACCACCGCCGCGTTACAAATACAGCGGAACCGCTGAAGTTTCGGCGTTCGATTTGTTAGGTCAGGCTAGGCCTTGGCAGAGATTTCTTAAGAAGTAGGTACCTGTAAATTTAAATTCAAATTAATTAAAAGTCGAAAATCTACCACCGGTTCGGAAAGCTGATTCTATTAAAGAGAGCCGGCAAGAAATTCAGCCGTTTTCAAAACAAAAATGTTACAATGTTATCAGAAACGAGGAGATCCGTAGGAGAACCAAAGTCACCGACATAGCTCAGCGAGTCGCGAAACTGAAGTGGAAATGGGCGGGGCACATAGTTCGAACAACCGAGATGACCGAGACAAATAAAAATTAAATGTACCTATGTAAGATAAACTTTGTCTTATGCTACAAGCCTCAGTAACCCAACGGTTAAAGGTGCGCACTGAAAACTGAAAGGTCGCAGGTTCGAGCCCCACCCGTTACACTATTGTCGTACCCACTCCTAGCACAAGCATTTCGCTTTTTTGGAAGGGAGAGGAGAATATAAGTCAAGTTCAGCTTGGCTAATATTCTTAAAAAAAATCTACGCGAGGTGTGCTAGAGAGCTCGTAGTAAACGTATGTAGCCAGTAACACATTGGGGTGGATATACCTATTATGGTAAAAGTTGTAAATCTTTGTAATCTGTACATTTATACCTTACTGCCCTCATAAATCTTGGTCACCATGTTGCTTTTCCTAAGCAAGTTTAATCACCTCTTACCATAACTTCAGCCTGAGGATATCCAACCGATTTCCATCAAACCCCGTTTACTAGTTGATTCCCGCGACTTCGTTCGCGTGGATTAAGGTTTTTTATTCCTGCGGGAACTCTCTTATTTCCCGGGTTAAAAAGTAGTAGGTATGTGTTATCCCAAACCTATGTTCCAAACTATCTCTGTGCCAAATTTCAGCCAAATCGACTCAGTGCGACGTGATTGAGTAAATTTTAATTTTAAACTTTCGCATTTATAATATTAATAAAGGATAATAGGATTTGCGGGCACAAATAGTTAAGTATGTACTTTGGTACCCCATCATTTCCGAGGAAATGTCATTAACACAGATTAGATACTCAAAAGCTCTGTTGTTTCAAACCGTTTGTTATCGTTACATACATTCGTTAAAATGGTTTTCTTTGACATTTTGTTCTGTAACGCAATGTTTAACGGTTACACTGTCTGCTAAAATTTGGTGAAGCAACCGTGCCTAAATCTGTGGGCATTATGGTGAAGTTGATTTTGTCCCTATCACCCTGTCTGAAGGTATACCTACAGTTAGTACCTATGCTTAGACACACAGGTCTATAAGAGGTATTAAGTTGGTAAGTAAATAAAACAATTTTATTCACAAAAGTTCTTGTGTGCCTTTTATTATTCTGGCGCTTCCGTCGCTACGTCTTTCTCAAACGGATAATCCTTGGCGTCGCTAAAGAACTTCAGGTCCACAACGCGATAGTTGTTGTGGTAGGCTGCCAGCTGGCGCCGCTCGAACTCGTCCAGCTGGAAGTCGAAGATGTCCAGGTTCTCCGCGATGCGGGCGCGCTGCACCGACTTGGGGATCGGGGTCACGCCCAGCTCGAACTGGAAGCGTCAATATCATCAGCAAGAAATCACCAGCCCGGGCACAGGTTTCCGATGACAAGGGTGTCGGGCACAGTCCGCCACCCTGACCAAGCGCGGATTGGCAGACTTCACACAGCTTTGACAACTTTATGGAAAACTCTTAGGCATGCAGGTTTCCTCACGACGTTTACCCTAACCTGTTACTGTTAAGGTTAGCAGTCGTTGATGCGAGCCCATGAGATTTTCCCTGCCAAAAATTGCTAAACGCTCACTTCACACACAAAAGATTGTGCTCTATGACGATCCCTGCCAGAGATTTCTGGCCAGCAGTGGACAACGAAGTGCAAACAACGCCACTCACCAGATACCGCAGCACCACCTGCGGCACGGTCTTGTTGTACTTGGCGGCGATTTGCACCAACTGTGGGTCGTCCACTCTCGGCGGCGGCGCGTCGGGCTTGGCTCTAGAGGAGAACAGAGACCCGAAGGGCGTGTAGCCCATCACTGCGATGCCGTGGTCGTGACAGAACTCCCTCAGTTCAGGTTGCTGGATATTGAGATTAGTCTGCGCAAAAAAAAATGGCGGGTTATATCTTTTTTTCGATGAGCAGTTGGCCTTTAACTGGTCTCAATGGGGCGATGCAATCTTTAGGCTCTTTTAGCTCTGCATCCAGTCTAAATCCGAGAATTTTCGATCCAAATTAACATTTTGCATTCAAATTTGGACAACGAAATTTGGATCGGTTTAAAAATTCTTGGATTTGGATTGGATGCAGTGCGGCAAGGGCCTCAGATTACGTTAAAAGGCTTACAGGCTCTACATGTAGACTAGTTTTCCATCAGACCAGATCGGACCAATCCTCGGTACCCTCACCTCTATCTGCAGCACGGCCGGCTTCACATCGCTGCTGCCCCACAACCGCTTCAGCTGCTGCAAGTTGAAGTTGCAGATACCGATGGACTTGGCCAGGCCCAACCGCTTGGCCTCCTCCATGCCGCGCCACGTCTCCAGGTAGTCGATGTCCGCGTAGGGTCGGCCAACTTTGGTCTGCAAGTTAGAAAGCAACATTTATACGCTTATACACAAAAAACATAAATAAGCATAGCCCAAGCAATTTTGAGAAAGTGGTGAAACACCGAATTCAAATTGGCCTACCAAGTCAATTTGAATCCATTGTTTCACCACTTTCGGGACTACTTCGTCTCAAATATGGTCGAACAACTTAAATATGCACATTGCACTATCATGGGCCTTTTTAGGTAACTCAAAGTCACTTAGTGATGAGAGCTATAATAATAATTAGTGTTTCTCAATGAGAAATAGAGAGATTCGTAGAAGAACCAGGTCAAAAGTAGCGATTTCATGTTCCACGGAATTTTCAAAACCACGCGTAAGTATAGATGCACATCCACATTTCGAAAGCTTGCAATCGACTAGTTTCTTCCGTTTTGAGAACCCATGTTTCGCAACTATATCAAAGAGTTAGCCAGCCGTAGATGGCTTAAAATGGTTTAATACCTCAGTGGCAAATGGCCAGTGGATGAGAAACAGGTCCACGTAGGTGAGGTTCAGTCTCCCGAGGGACTCCTGCAGGGCGGGCACCACTGATTCACTCGCGTGCGCGTCATTCCATAGCTGAAATCATAAGAAGGCTCAGGGTGACTCAGCTGACAATGGACAGAGCTATGTTCGAGTATCCATATAGTAGAAGAACCAAAGCTATAGACATAGTTAAGCGAGTCGCTAAGCTAAAGTAGTATTGGGCGGCACATAGTTCATAGAGCTGATGGTTGTTGGGGTACTAAGGTGTTGGAATGGGGAATCTGGACCAGAAAGCGTAATGTTTACAGATCCCTCCACCACCTAGTACCAACGACATCAGACGAACTGCTAGACACAAGCAAGATTGAGGCTTGTGGAAGTCATATTTACTGTCCGTGGCCTGTCAAAACTATTTCACAGTTCGTTCCATAGAGGGTTGGAGGGTCACTATCTCACTATTATCTTAACCTTGGTAGTGATGAACAGGTCCTCTCTCTTCACCACGCCTTCTTCAATCTTTTTGTTCACAGCTTTTCCAACCTGAAATGAAACATGATATCAATTAGAGAGCATTTTAAAGTTCACCATCTCGATTAAGTACGTACCTATCTTATAATAATTATGCTAAACCTGAAAAGGTAGGTCAGAGCCTATTCACAATGCGTTTGCATGCGTATACAGACGCGATATAAATGCCATTCAAAGTATCAAAACCACAAGCACGATGGTTGCAGCCAGAAAGCTTTACATCCCTCAGAATTCAAAGCATCTTTGCCTAGAAGATGGTTTGTCAGTCTTGATTTAAAAGTACACAAGTGGAAAAACTGCGTCCGCGTCCACCGAATCTAATGTAATAAGCTGATACTGGGCAAAGCCATCTTATAAATGGCAGCAGTATCTACTCCCTTTACAATCATATTTGAATTCCAATTGAATTTTGCCGGTGCGTATTAGGAACAAAGAGGCAAAGCGAGATCGTGGAGATGGTATTATTGATTTTGGAGGGGCACTAAAATGCAGTGACCTGGTCCTCATCATCGTAGATGCTGGCGGTGTCGATGTGCCGGTAGCCCTCGTCGATGGCGGCCTCCACCGACTGCTGCACGGAGTCATCTGTCACCGGCACGGGAAACTGCAACACGATGAACAGGGTACTATGTAGTCTAGATCAGTTGAGGAATTGCTACAGCTGTAGCTCTCTGATTGGCTGGTACTTTCTCGCTATTGGTTAAAATGCATTGATACAGCAAGAACGCTACAAATTCCCCCAATTAGGGGTGACAGCGATCGTTACACGGCAGCAATTCAAAGCTTCAATGGCTCAAAACGGTTAAAGGTGTGGACTGAAACTGAAAGGTCGCAGGTTCGAAGCCTAACTTTTGCACTATTGTCGTACCCACTCCTAGCCCAAGTTTTCCGCCTTATTTGGAAGGGAGAGGAAGATATGAGTCAACTTCACCTTTAAAAAAAATTTAGACAATCCCACAAAAGACTATAAGATTTAGATATTTTTATTGTTTCATCTCAACTCGTCGCTAGCTCACGTCTACTGGGCACAGGTATCCTCCCTGATGAGGGTGTAGGGCACACTAGCTAAGTGCGAATTGGCAGACTTCACGCAACTTGGAGAATTTGATAGAGAACTGTCAGGCGAACAGATTTCCCCACAATGTTTCCTTCACCATTAAGGCGGGTGATATATAATTGCTTAAAACACACATAACTCGGAAAAGTCAGATGTGTGCCTGAAATTGGACTCCCCCGAAAAGGAAGCTTGCGACGCCTGCATCCAGCGGCTCCCTGTCTGCTGTCATCAGTCCACCTAGTGGAGGGTCCGCCAACAATGCGCTTCCCGGTGCGGGGTCGCCACTCCAGCACTTTGGAACCCCGACGACTATTAGCCCTTCGAACTATGTGCCCCGGCCATTACGACTTCAGCTTCGCGACTCGCTGAGCTACGTCGGTAACTTTCATTCTCGTACATTTCTTACCTGATTTTTAGTTAATCCGAGCCAGGTACCGAAGCCAAACCTAGGCATCTGATTCCCATCGTTTAGCCTCGTTACCGGCGCTTTGCAGGCAGGAATCGTCTGAAAATAATAACATTACAATCACTTGTTAATTATTGTAAAACAATGTTGCGCCCGGGAGTTTGCCTGTCATCACCCAAGCGAAAATGCTCAGCCCTCAGCCTACCGCACCGACGCAATGCCGCCTGTCTATCGGCCTTCTATCGGATAAATCTAATCAAAATTTATTTATTTCATGTAGGCCAACTTGTAGCTCTTATGACACGTCATAAATCTACCGCCGGTTCAGAATGCAGATTCTGCTGAGAAGAGCCGGCAAGAAATTTAGCAATTGCTCTTTTCAAAAAAAATTTTTTTACAATGGTTAACAAAACTATGTTATGCACACAGTGTTTTCACAAAGATGTTTCGAAAATGCACTCCTACCACAACTTAACACATGTTAAGATGGGTAGACACAAAGCAGACCCATTCCCGTTGGCGGCACCCGTTCACGAGCACGACGCATGATCCAGCCATTGCTTCGCTCAACCATATTTGGAGACCGATATACTTTGGAGAGCGCGCGCAGGAACTTCACAACCTTGTGCCGCCCTCACCATTCTACCAAAGAACTGCGAGAAATCGAGAGCATATCGTTAACACCAGCTATTTTAAGATCCAACAGCCCGCTGACAGACAAACAGATGGACAACGGAAGCTTATGCTGAGCTCTATAAAGTGTCCTCTTATTCAGCTCAGACTTAAGATAGAGGTTAAAACGAGACACAAATAAACTCTGAAATAAATCTGTCTCGTTTTAACTCTGTCTTGAGTTTGAGCCTGAGTGAGAGTGGGGACTAAAGATCAGCCTTAGCACTAAGGTTCCATTGACATGCTTTGGGTACGGAACCCTAAAAAAAGCAAAGCGAAAAAAGATTCGCAAAGATTTAAGTTTTTTAAAAAGCCTACGGAAACCTGTTTTTCCGGAATAAACTCTATTATTATATTGAATTGTGTTGTTTATTTTTCTTCAATTCTGGCTTACAAAAGTGCTTACGAATGTCAAAAATATTATGTACTAGCTTTTGCTCGCGGCTTTGCTCACGTTAAGTTCGATTTTTCAAACCCCTATTTTACCCCCTTAGGGATTGAATTTTCAAAAATCCTTCCTTAGTGTGCGCCTACGTCATAAAAGGAACCAACTGTAAAAATTTCGAGTTTCTAACTTCAGTAGTTTAGGCTGTGCGTTGATATCTCAGTCAGTCAGTCAGGACTTTGAATTTTATATATATAGATATTGTATACCTATCAAATCAGTCCATTGCGGCGTGATTGAAGGACAAATCCACAAACAAAAACTCGCTCGCATTTATTAACACCTAGTGTAATATTGTTGTAATTTTTCCATTGTCTATACCTAGGTCTACGCTTCTACATAAGTACCTGATACTAGTTAACCTTGCGCCTAGCCCGCTCATCTCTGCATCCAATCATTATAATGATCCTATAATATGATGCTGCATAAAAACAATCTTCTGACGCACACGGACATATCAATTTGATTATATTTAACTATCTTAAGCCCGCGACTCTGTCCGCCTAAAGCTAGGTTTAAAAAAATCCTCTATTTTTCCGGGAAAAAATGTAGCCATGTCACTCGCACATTCTTATTCCAGAAAATCAAAAAAATGCGGGAAAAAATTCCCGCAGGAATTTCAAAAAACTTAATTCTAAGTAGACAGTTTCAAGCGTCAGATATTTGCTACATTTTAAGGGTTCCGTAGTAAAACTACAAGGAACCCTTTTAGTTTCCCCAAGTCCGTCCGTCTGTCCGTCCGTCCGTCCGTCCGTCCGTCTGTCCGTCAGAGGCTATTGGTACTAAAGAGCTGTAATTCGGCAAGGTTACGCATATTAATTAAGCCATTAAGGAAAAGTTCTACAATAAAGGTTAATAAATGTTTTTTCATTTTTGTTTAGTTTTATAAGATTTATTGTAAGCTGTTGATTGTCCATTAAATAAATAAATAAAATTTTAAAAACTAATAACTAATATTGAATAGAAACAGCGTTAGTTTGCGCTCTTCTATCATAATCAAGAACAAACTATATTATATGACGAATTGTATCTTGAGTTATTGCTATTATTTATAACTAGGTGCATTAATATTTTTTGAAAATTCAACCCCTAAGAGGTTAAATAGGAGTTTAAAAAATCATACTCACCGTAATACTTAGCGTAAGCGAAACTGTAACCAAAAGCTAGTCTATTATAATTTTATTATGTCATTAAATCACAAAATAATATAAACGTAAAAATTATTTTTACAAAGCCAACTTCAAACGCCACTACGATGTACCTACCTACCTATATCAATTGTTGTTGTAAAATGAAGAGTTCTCTCGACTTCTCCCGGATCCGAAGAATTCCGGCGAATTGAGAACCTCGTCCTTTTTTGGAAGTCGATTAATAAGTTTAAATCTTTTGAAGGAAGAAAAAAATTATACAAATATCAACTTACATGGCCCAACGCGCCAGCGAAAAATATCGCGACATGGATAAACAAACACTTCATGTTACCCGCAGTAAGTGGTCTCCTGTACACTGTGACTGTCTGCTGATGACCTGATCGCGCCAGCTCAGGAGTCACACTGACGCTGAGCGGCCCTACGTGTTGTTAATATTGTTATAATTGCTAACCAGGGCCCCAAGTCTGCTATTTTACATGTCATTGTCATTGATCCGCAATACAATTACAATACAATTTACATTGGTCCAAAATTTCGTAGTCTACTAAATTCACAATGGTCGTTTGATTTCTTATAATTGGATTGTAATTCAATCATACCTCGGTATTGTCATTAGCTTAAAAAGCGTTTGCCGAAATGAGTTTCAAAAAAAACTACATTTTAAAAACGTTTATTTAAGCTAGATTCAAAGCTAGATGTGTCAGTGGCAAACCATCGGAAAACAATTGTGACGCCATTGAATTAGTAGACTACCAAAATTGCTAAAAGTAGCAATTGGGATGTCAATGATAGGCAATGTAACTACAATTGCAATAGCAGACTTGGGCCCCAGGCGGCGGAACCAGTGCTAGATTAACTGACGATTCAAAAGCACTTTGCGAAAATTTAGTTGAATAAATAACCGGTCAAATCTGACGAAGGTTCCCGCACCAAAAAACGCCGAAAAAACACGTTTCCTGTAGGGGAACCCCTACAAGAAACGTGGTTTTTTGCGGCGTTTTAATTTTTATTATTTGTTACTATAGCGACAACAGAAATACACATTCTCTGACAACTGTCTATCTATTACGGTTCATGAGATACAGCCCGCTGACAGACGTACGGACGGACGGATGGACGGACGGACGGACGGACGGACGGACGGACGGACGGACGGACGGACAGACAGCTGAGGCTATAATAGGGTCCCGTTAGTTACCTAGTAGGGAATCTTAAAAATTATTCTATTCTATACTACAGCTGCCTACCACCACACCAATGGTACTAGTGATTACCATGTTCGACTGCAGATGACGAGTCGTGGATTCGATTCCCAGTTCGGGACAAAAATTGTATTGGGTTTTTCTTTTAAGAAAATTTCAGTACTAGCCCGGAGTTAGGAAGTAGACGGTGAGTCACCCCCGTGCCTCGGAGAGCACGTAAAGCTGATATCTCTCTGGTCGTGTCGGATTTCGGTCCCACCGGGCTATGAGAGTGAGGGAATAGAGGGTGCATCTGTGTTTGCGCACATGGCTAGTATCTTTGTAGATTGACCGCCGTGGCCGGAGTACCACAGAAATCGTGAGCGTTGACATACTTACGTGGAGTACCTTCAACGCAAGATTGAATAGGTAGCTTCTAGGCAAGCGCGCTCCAACCTAGACCTCATCAGTGCTTATCACTGATTGTCGTCAAGCGCGAGCTTATCTCGCAATAAAAAAATTGATTTGGAAATTATACCTACCTGTGTATTTTATGGTCAATGATCTTGTAATGCCGGGTTCACATTGTTCAAGTCGCTACCTACATCAAAAGTTTCCTTCGAGCGGTCAACGTTTCCAAGTATTTTTTTAGACTAGAACTTTCTGCAATCACTTCACACAACTGCTGTGTCTCTTACCCTTTTTTTCAGCACACTCTACTTTTCGAACCGGTGGTAGAGTCATGACTTGCAATAAGAGCCAAAGGTTGGCCTACATGAAATAAATCATTTTGAATTTTATGAAATTCATTTTATAAAATAAAAAAAAGGTAATTTTGAATGAATTAATGTAATCTATAATTATATAAAAAGGCTTGTCCTGACTGACTGACTGACTGACTGACTGACTGACTGACGATCAACGCACAGCCTAAACCACTGAAGTTAGAAACTTGAAATTTTGACAGTAGGTTCCTTTTATGACGTAGGCGAGCACTAAGAAAGGATTTTTCGAAATTTACCCCCCAAGGGGGTAAAAAGGGGGGTTAAAGTTTGTATGAAACTCCGTCATTTTTCGAGTTATACTCATGAAATTCGGTATTTAGGCTTTAAATTGAAAACAAAAAAGTACGTGTTTCACAGTTTTTAAAAATTCTACCCCCTAAGGGGTTAAATAGGGGTTGAATGTTTGTATAATAGTCCTTCGTTCTTCAAGTTATTTTTCAAGTTACGTTTATGAAACTTGATATTTTGGCTCTTGATTAAAAATAAAGAATTACGTATTTTACATTTTTTTTAAATTCTCCCCCCAAGGGGGTAAAAAGGGGGGTTAAAGTTTGTATGAAACTCCGTCATTTTTCAAGCTATACCCATAAAATTCGGTATTTAGGCTTTAAATTGAAAACAAAAAAGTAAGTGTTTCACACTTTTAAAAAATTCTACCCCCTAAGGGATTAAATAGGGGTTGAATGTTTGTATGATAGTCCTTCGTTCTTCAAGTTATTTTTCAAGTTATGTTTATGAAACTTGATATTTTGGCTCTTGATCAAAAATAAAGAATTACGTATTTTACATTTTTTGAAAATTCTCTCCCCAAGGGGGTAAAAAGGGGAGTTTCAATATTCATAGTTAAGACAGGACAACGTCTGTCGGGTCCGCTAGTATTCCTTATAACACAGTGCACACCAAAGAAGTATAAAAACAACATAAGTACATATCACAAAGAATAACAAAACAAAGTGCAATAGGCGTCCTTAACATTAAAACACAGATTAATTATATGTGTAAAAGTGTCTCTTCCAATGGTAGGAGAAGAAAATTCAAACAAAAACACATGTAAGTGTGTATGTAACTTTGAATTTTACTTGGAACGTTAATGGAGCAATGTGAAAGCGCCGTTACGTTTTCAATATCAAACAAGTTGAATTTATAGCTATTCGCTGCCCAGCGGCCAGTAATGGCCAGTAGCTAAGTTACTCTCCAACAAGAATGGCGTCAAAACCAGTTTTTAGTTTATTTCTGCTGTTTATTTACAGTACGGTAAGTTATTAAATTAAAGCTTTTTAAATTGTTATTCATTGCAGTTAATTTTAATTAAGTATTTTTCAATCTAGCTTATTATTCCTTTATTAAAGGTTAAAAGGTTATTTTATAAGTTAGTGACATAATGTATGCAGGCTGCAGTCTGATCGACCGGTTACGTACTACCTATATCGTCGCAAAGCTATTGCAATAATGCTAACATCAAGGTCTAATACTTAACTTAGCTTTTGTATGTAAGTTTTTTTTATAATGGACTAGTTGATGCCCGCGACTTCGTCCGCGTGGTTTTAGTTTTTTTAAAATCCCGCGGGAACCGTTTGATTTTCCGGAATAAAAAGTATCCTATATCACTCTCCTGGACCTGAACTATACCCATGCAAAAAATCTCGTCGATCTGTTGCTTTATTGTGTGATTGAAGGACAAACCAACAAACCGCCAAACCAACAACAAATAACAATCATAATATGTATTGTATTTTTGAAGCTTCACTGTGGAAGCACTGTATACTTAGCTTAGTTTTGTTACTTATTGTAAAATTAGTTTATTTTATTTTTTGAAAAGATTAACTGCTGAGTTCCTTGCCGGTTCTTCTCAGCAGAATCTGCATTCCGAACCGGTGGTAGATTTATGACGTGTCATAAGTGCTACAAGGTAGCCTACATGAAATAAATAAATTTTGAATTTGAATTTGAATTCAAACACACTTTCGCATTTATAATAAGGATTAATATTGTAAGGATTAGTAAGAATACTCGAATAATCAAGGCAACAAATTCTTCAATTGAGTCACTTCTGAAGTTCTGAGAGCTCTAAACTCTACAAAACTGATTGTAGAGCTTAGCCCCAAGATATTGGGCGTCATTTTGATTGAAAGTTATTGGTAACTAGTTGATACCCGCGACTTCTTTCGCGTCGATTAAGGGTTTTTAGTGTTCCCGCGGGAACTCCCCTATTTCCCGGTTTAAAAAGTAGACACTATAACCTATCTCTCTGGCAATTGTCAGCCAAATCGGTTCAGTCGTTGCGGCGTGATTGAGTAACAAACAACCAAACCAACCAAAAAAAATAAGAATATGTAATGTTTAACTATCAATTCACTTAAAAAAAATTGATTGACGGCGACGTTACAGACTCCCAGCATACCTACATTCTTCACAATTTTATGTCAAACGTGACCTAACCTTAGTTGTTGATAACCTCGGCTTCTTATCATTTCAAATCGACTGCGGTAAAGTAAATTAGGTTCATGGGTAAAGAGGAAATATTGTAGATATTGTTACACGACTGTCCAATAAAAGGAGTGTAATGTTTTATTTTCATGTTTCGTGTATGTACGTGTTTCTTTACTCCATCAAAACCACAGAATACATTTAATAGCACAGAAGATTGACTCTGCAAGATCATTTAAATAATGAGAGACTCTTGCTAACACACAACAAAGTTCAGTTCAGGTGGCACAGCGCTAACACACCTACAGGGATATTTACCTAGAAGTTGCCTCTCTTTCTGTCGCGTAACTCTTCTTCTTTCGTATTAGGTCAGTCCGTTGAATTGAGTCCCGGGGGAACTCTTTGATTTTCCAAGTTAAAAAGTACTTAATATGTCACTCTTCAGATACTCAACCACCAAATAATCAGATCGATCCGTTGCTTTGTTGCCGCGAGATTGAAGGACAAACCGACAAACAAACTTACATAAGCGGGTTGTTACGTTCCCTCAAATATGGTTGAGCGAAGCAATGGCTGAATCATGCGTCATGCTCGTGAACGGGTGCCACCAACGGGAATGGGTCTGCTCTGACTGCCCGTCTTGACATGCGTTGGATTGGTGTACCTACGTATGCATTTTTTCATTTTTGGAGCTTTATTGTGGAAGCACTGTATACATAGCATAGCTTTCATTAACTATTGTAAATTTTTTATTTTTTTTGAAAAGAGCAACCGCCGAGTTTCTTGCTGGCTCTTCTCGGCAGGAAAGGCATTCCGAACCAGTGGTAGATTCATTGACGATTCAAAAGTGCTTGTAAAAGTTTATTTGAATAAAAAATATTTCTATTCTATTCTATTCTATTCTATCTACTTTCGTATTTGTAATATTGGCAAGGATTTGTTGTTTTCGTGCTTGTTTTGTAATAAAGTAACGATGTATATTTATTGGTGGTTCCAGAACGCAGCAGTACAGGTTCCTAAGCTGAAATTGAACGATGGGCGGGAGATGCCCGCCTTCGCACTGGGCACGTGGCTCGGAAACAATACCGTGGTAACTCGCTCACTGTGACTTTTGACTCGTCTTAACCTTGTCTTAACGAGCCCTCCGGTCTTGGCTTTTACTTTTTAATTCTTTTTGATAAAAAGAGATTTTTTTAGAAGTTCTTGTTAACAGTGCGCAGAATGCCAGAAAAAATTCCACGCGATAGATGAAATAAAACATACCCGAAACCTGCCGTGCCAAATACAGCAATTATTCTAATAACTCGTAAAATATTCATTTTTTTTATTGCTGTATCAACTCTTAGTAATATGTATAGGAATTTTATAATAAAACTTTTGACTCTGTAATATGCAAGTATGCAACACATTGAAAATAAATGCAAATTGGTTAAAAATTATATTTTTTTTTTGCCAAACTTTCATTATCTTATGTTTCTCGATAGTCATCCTTTAGGAAATATGATGCAATTTTTGTCTTTTTTTTCGTACAGTTAAAACTTGATTTACTGCTGTAAAAATCAAATCTGCATGTGAAGATTAACCACTACACGCACCCTTAATGAGTCCATTATATTTTTCATGGCGAACCGAAGTCCGAATCGAACTTGCGCGGCATGGAGCAGGCCGTGAAGTGGGCTCTGGAGGCCGGGTACCGCCACATCGACACCGCCTGGATCTACCGGACTGAGGAGCAGGTGGGCAGCGCCATCAGGGCCTCCGGGCTGCCCAGGGAAGAAGTCTTTGTGACCACCAAGGTGAGATGTTATGACATTTTTTTTTAATTTGATAGTCTTTGATTGCAATCTCATCTGATGGTAGTGACATGCAGTCTAAGATGGCAGCGGGCTATCTTTTTATACCCCTAATCGGTTTTCCACCATCCACGCCAACGTGCTGGAACGCTAAATCGCTTGGCGGCAGTATACACTTTTATAACTAGATTCCAAAAAAATTGGTAGATTTACCATTACATAAATTTAAACAGTGTGTAAAGACACATTTAATAAGTAGAAGTTATTACACAGTTAATGAATTCTTTAATGACAAAGTTGCTTGGAACCAAATTCATTGCTCAGCTGTCCACAAGATAGATAAGCTACATATTGTAACATTTTTTGTTTTGAAAAGAGCAACTGCTGAGTTTCTTGCCGGATCTTCTCAGCAGAATCAGCATTCCAAACCGGTGGTAGATTTTCGACTTATCATAAGAGCCACAAGTTGGCTTACATGAAATAAATAATTTTGAATTTGAATTTATCTTTGACGGTAGGGTGGTAACTGGTAACTAGCCACGGCCAAAGCCACCCACCAGATAAATATTAGACAGTATCTATCTGTTTCTAGTTGCGTGGCTAGCCCGCTACCATCTTAGACTGCATCGTCACTCGTCACTCTTGGCATCGAATTAAAAAAATACCCTTTAGACTTAGCTGCGTGGCTCTTATGATAAAAAGATTGAAGACCTCTGCTCTATAACATGTAGTTATAACAAATGGTATCTTCCAGCTCTGGAATGACAAGCACGCCCGCGAGAACGTGGTCCCGGCCCTCAGGGACTCCCTCAAGAACCTGCAGATGGACTATGTAGACCTCTACCTCATCCACTGGCCGTGCGGGCAGTTCGTGAGTACATGAGCGAAGCGAGCGCGGAAATATAAACGTGCTGTTTTTTTTTTAATATATACGGTGACATTTTATTCCCCGTAAACCCTGAAGGAATGTGCTCATGAAACTGAACAACTTTCTCCAAGGAACATAGGTCGAAATATGAAAAACAAAATTGGACCCTCCTTACAAAATTGACGATTAGCTGATTGATTTACTATGGGAGGTCCAAAATTTTTTTAGGCTAGCTCTTGGCTGCGATCATACCTAATGGTAAGTGAAGATGCGGCCTAAGATGGAACGCGCTTGCCTAGAAGATGCCTATTCACTCTTGATTTGAAGTTACCCAAATTAGAGTTAGAGGGAAAAAGGGAAGCCGGAAGGGTATTCCAAATTTTAGCGGTGCGTATCAGGAACGAAGAAGCAATGCGCTTAGTGCGTGTCCTTGGGATTTCAACTACTTAGGGGTGCAGATCTTCTCTGTGCCTTGCGTTTCGATGGTAGAATGGTGACGGTGGAACCAAGTTGAAAAGTTCCTGACTGAGGACACTCTCCGAAATGGTCTGTAGAATACCGACAGACAGGCAACTTTTCGCCGATGCTCCAAACTTTGAAGTCTGATTAATTTGATAGTGCAACTTGATTATTATCATTGCTGCGCGTAGTTAGTAGGTACCAGACGACTCGCAGTGCCTGTCTGTACCGAGCAGTGGAGACCCAGAGATAATATTAAGGTACCAGATATACGAGTGATTGTCTTTGTGACCAATTATTCTGCGTAGTCTAAGTTTTATTTATGTCAATTAGATTGGTTGCAGTAATTCATGAACCCAATGTTGTCGCCAGGCCAACCAGTCCTACGACTTGACCGACTACATGGAGGCTTGGCGTGGCATGATGGAGGCCAAGCAGCTGGGGCTGGCGCGCTCCATCGGCCTGTCCAACTTCAACCAGCAGCAGATCCAGCGCTTGCTGGACAGCGGCCTGGAGAAGCCGGCCGCGCTGCAGGTCGAGGTAGGAACCGTCCGATTGAGGGATTCATCACTTTATTTTATTTTATTGGATAACAAGACAGTCCTTGATTGAGATCTCGCCTGAGAGTAAGTGATGTTGCAGTCTAAGATGGTAGAGGGCTAACTTGGAAGGGGTATGTCAGTGTACATTCAACCATACCCCTACAAGGGGGTTACATCTACTTACCAAAAACATTTAATAAGAAGAGGCTATTCCACAGTTAATGAATTCCTTAATGGTAAAGTTGCTTGGGAGCAATCTGCTTCGCTTCAGCTATCCATAAGACAGATAAGCTCAAAGCTGCTCAATGTAACATTTTGGTGTTAAAAAGGACAACTACTGAGTTTCTTGCCGGCTCTTCTCAGCAGAATCAGCTTTCCGAACAGGAGGCAGAGTCTCGACGTGTCATAAGTGCCGCAAGTTGACCTACATGAAATAATCATTTATTTTAAATTTGAATTAACTTTGATGTAGCCATGCATTTGCACGATTTTAAAACGCACAACCCCATCTAGTGGCAATTTGTAGAAACTTAGTTCTTTACTTCTAGTTCTAACTATATCAGTTGCTTGGGCTTTTTTAAAAGTCTCGTAGAATCCCCTGGTGACCGGAAGGCCGGCAGTTACCTCAGCCAACATATAAGTTTGGCCATTCAACGTGGTAACGCACCAGCGTTCTGTGCACATTTCCACGCTGCAGTAGTTGTGATGATATTGCTTTTATTCAGCTTTTAAATTAAACGTTTTCATTTAGATACACTTTATCGTACACCAAAAGGGTCTGCCAACATTCTTTTTGCATGAGGCCCTTACCTAATTTCCAGATGAACCTGAACCTGCAGCAGCCGGAGCTGCTGGCGTACTGCAAGTCGCAGGACATCGTGGTGTGCGGGTACACGCCCTTCGGCTCGCTGTTCCCCTTCAAGGCGAAGCCTGACGCACCCGCGCCGCGCGTCGACGACCCCGCGCTGCTGGCCCTCGCCGCCAAGTACAACAAGACCGTGCCGCAGATCGCGCTGAGATACTTGGTGAGTGATCTAACTTACCATCTTCATTATACACCTGCAGTCTGTGTGCAGAGAAGCGTCGTACAGCACCCTTAAAAAGTGACGTTGTTAGTGTTTTTTGCCGAACTTTAAATGACGTTCCTCCGAAAAGATCAAGAAGGCGGGTAGATAGATTTCTACCCATGACAGCTTCAACTTGACGTCTCGCAACACCGCAGTCTCGTCGTGACCATGTTCCATGAAACTGGATCGAAATATCGACAATCCCAACTAAAATAATTACCGTGAAATAAAAATATTTGTATTTGTATTTCTATTTCTATTTCTATTTCTATTTCTATAACAATGTGCTGAGCGCGGTGTTGGGGAAGCCTAGGCATTGTAGTGCGTCGGCAATGTTTGCGGATGATCGTGTGGATGATTTCTACGCGATTATGTACCGCGTCCATGATGAGCAGGTTTATCAGCAGCCCTAACGCCCTCCTCGGCACATTGGCTGCTAAGATGGACAGCCCTTGTAGGAGCTGGAATAGTGTGTACACCAGCACTATGGCCCAGCGCATGCGATGGTGGCCCTGAATAGGTTAAGGTATTTTATAAGGACTAACATAGAATAAGTAGTTGTTACTAACACATACTGTAGTCTGTACTAACATAGATTTAAGTCATTTGTTACTAACATAATGTATGGACCTGTCTGAAATGAAGAATTATTTATTTATGATCAGCAAATGCCACGTATACCTTGACAGAGAGTAGGGACAATCTGTTTATCTATGACCTTGAGTACCTTCAAGGCAAGAATGAATATGTATGTTCTAGTCAAGCCGCTCCAATCTGGACCTCATCAATGCTTTCCATTTTTAACTGTCGTCAAACGCAAGCTTATCTCGCAAAATTAAGGAAACTACTCCAACGATGTATCTTCTTGCAGGTGGAACTGGGCGTGGTTCCTCTACCTAAGTCGATGACGAAGAAGCGTATAGAACAGAACCTGGACATCTTCGACTTCCAGCTGTCGGCCGAGGACCAGCAACAGCTGAAGAGCTTCGACAAGGGGTACCGCAGCCTCCCCCAGTACAAGTGGCTAGACCACCCTTACTACCCCTTCGAGAAGAAATGATCTACCCCTAAAAATAAATAAAATGGAAACCATGATTATTGTTTTTTTTACTGAGTGAGATTGTTTATTTCACGTAGGCCAACCTGTGGCTCTTATGATAAGTCAAGACTCTACCAGCGGTTCGAGAAGCAGATCCTGCTGAGTAGAGCCGGTAACAATCCAATGATGAATTTAAGTCAGTCTGTCTCTCTAAGTGGGGATTTCACGAATTTCGAATGACATTTAATCGAGGAATAAATTGGGCGCTCTGACAGATTTTGTATTGAAAATATATCGGATAATATGATGAACCGGTGGTAGATTCTTGACGTGTCGTGGCATAAGAGCCACAAGTTGAAGAATAATTGAAGATTTATACATATAAATTATAAAAAAGCGTGATATAGGTAACTCGTTCCAACAATACATGCAACAATGCATGGAAAAATACATGCAACAATGTATGTAATGGGAATATTAACCGTAAATTAATACGAGTAATAAAATAATAATTGTACACAACACGATATTGTTATTGCTTGTTAAATGTATATTATTAAAAGCTTTTATTTAACTTGCAATGTATGTATGTATGTAATGTAACCATGTTTGTTCGGGTGGAATCTTGAAACTCAATTTTGAAGCAGATATCTTCAACCGACAGACAATTGAGCTGAAATTTTGCATACACGTTTAGTTTGGATGACAATGCATGGTTAGCTGTGTGACGTCATTCTAAGTCCAACATGGTGGAACTCACAAGATGGTGGACTAGTTATTTTTAATGCACTCCTACAATATGGGTATCAAATGAAAGGACTTGCTGAGAATAATAATGCGAGTTAAACTCCGTTGCTCCGAACCATTTGAAATTTTGGTGTACTGAGGGTTTATAGTTCTCGATTATGATAAAACGATGATATATGACTAAAAAGTAAAAAATAAATTAAAAGTAAAAAACTTTTTTAAATACAAGCTTTTATTTAAATGCCTTGAGTGGCCAACTTGCAGTCAACGGGTGTAAATTGTAACTTTAGGAAATCTGGAGAACTAGAGCAACCGACATAGCTCAGCACCACGAAGCGGCAGTGGCAATGGGCGAGGTATAGTATAGTTCCAAGAGCTGATGGTCGTTGGGGTCCCAAGGTGCTGGAGTGGCGACCCCGCACCGGGAAGCGCAGTGTTGGCAGACCCCCCCACTAGGTGGACCGACGACACCAGACGTGTCGCAGGGAGTCGCTGGATACAGGTGGCGCAAGACTGACGCCTGTGGAAGTCCATTCAAGAGACCTTTGTCCAGCAGTGAACGTCTATCGGTTGATAAAGAATACAAAGGAAGTTTTCAAAGAACTTCAATGAAACTTAATTTGTATGGGGTGCGCTCGGGAGTGTTTTCTCTCAACAGCTAGATAGCTAAGGTTATTGGACGATGGTCAAGAGTCGGCATAAGGTTATTTAAACGATGGTCAAGAGTTGCAGCCGTCAGTCGCTCGCCGGGACTGACGCGAGCAGGTCGCAGAGCAGACGAGGCACCTGGCTATCATAATGTGGCGTTATATCTGTTTCGTGTTATTATTTACGGCTGCGTCCGGTCATGTAAGTTGATTTACCTCTTACTTTATCTATACAGTCTATCCTTAGGTAGCTATTACTATACTATTAACTACATTTGGCCCGTGACTTCGTGTGGAGATGAGTTTTTAGAATCCGGTGGGAATCCTCTTCTATAAGTATGGCCATGCAAAATTCACGTCGATCCGTTGTTCTGTTGAAGCGTAATTGAAGGACAAACCGACAAACACAGATTCGCATTTATAATAATTATTAGTAAGGATACGAAAGAGTTTTGAGTATGATGGTTTGTTCTTCAATCACTCAGCCAAGGAGAAAAACAGAGGGTTCCCACGGGATTTTTAAAAACCTAAATCCATGGTGACGAAATCGCGATCAAAAGTTAGGATATTTATTCTAATAATATTATAAAAGCGAAAGTTTGTATATGTATGTGTGTGTATGTTTATTACTTCATGTTCACGCCACAACGATTTAACCAATTTGGCTGAAATTTGGAATGGAGGCAGCTCACATCCAGGATTAAAACAAACGCATTTTATCCCGGAAAATTAAAGAGCCCCTACGGGGATTAAAAAAACCTTAATCCACGCGGACGAAGTCGTGGGCATCATCTAGTATCCTATATTTGTAAAAGAAATTAAAATCTAAAGTAAAACGAAATAATGTAGCGAACGCAGCGGCTACTAGCGCCGAGCAAGCCAAAAGCGATGAAAACCTTGATAGTAGTTTCATATTTGTGTCTTTCGAAGTGGGGACCCTGAGGCCGTGGGGCGCGGGGGGCCCGGGTGGGCCGGGGGCGAGCTTTTTTGAAGAGGTTTCAAAACAGGTCATCGAGGCTACCGGGATCCAAGAGCTGGCAGCTACCTTGGCCAAAGAATTAGTTTGGCCATCTAAAGGGGCAATGCTGCCAGCATCTTGGATGCTATGTCGCGCTGCGCTGACATCGATGAGGTTTTCAGTTTGTATAGTTTCTAAATTTAAATCTATAAATAATTAATAGGTTCATTTAGAACCTTATCGATACCAACGCAGCGCGCACAGTAGGTACAGCCTGTGATAGTACCTAGGTATCTATTTACCCAAAATATTATCCTTTTTATTTTTATTCAAATAGACGTTACTTCATTAAAAAAAAGGTTGATAGATGGTCGGTATCGCTTGGCGGGTGTCTAAAGCTGTTATTTTAAAACCACAAAAAATCCTTAATCTTTGATTGGAACTTTTTTATTTGCCAAGGACCGGTCGGCAGATCTAGTTGGTAAAAAAACCAAACATAATTATTATGCAGCACATCTCAAACCAGAATATTTAGTGAAAAATAATAATATTTCTTATAATACCTTGTTTCAAATCTAAATAGAAAAGGAAAAGGTCATCGACTCACTCAAATTATTAAACGGATGGCTGTTTGGCATAGGTACAGATTTATGCTAGAGAGCTTTAGAGCTATTATAAAGTAGGCATCCGGCAAGAAAGGCGTTTTGGAAATTCAATCCCTAAGGGGATAAAATAGGGATTTGAAAAATCAAAAAAAAAATAGACATATTTTTTATTCAAATAAACTTTTACAAGTGATTTTGAATCGTCGACGAATCTGCCACTGGTTCGGAATGCCCTTCCTGCCGAGAAGAGCCAGCAATAAACTCGGCGGTTGCTCTTTTCAAAAAAAAAATTTTTTACAATAGGTAACAAAACTATGCTATGTATACAGTGTTTCCACAATGAATTTTCAAAAATGCAAACGTAGGTACATACAATTCGATACATGTTAAGACGGGCAGACAAAATAGACCCATTCCCGTTGGTGGCACCCGTTCACGAGCATGACACATGATCCAGCCGTTGCTTCGCTCAACCATATTTGAGGGAACGTAACAACCCGCACCACACGACACCACCACAGACATGTTTAAAGAGAGTATTAGATCATGAGAGAATGAGAAAACAGAATACATATAATAGTACAGGCACAGAAGATTCACCCTGCAAAATCTTTTAAATAATTTTAGTTGAGACTTGCTAAGATAATACGAGTAATGTTTGCAGAGAGCGCCCTCGGCGCGCGCCTGCCGGCCGCCGCTGGTGCGGCTGAGCGATGGCAACCTGATGCCGAGGTTCGGCTTCGGCACGTGGCTGGGCTTCGACAAGAACGAGGTGAGCGAACCCACGCACCCTCTACATCGGCACATCTCCGACTAACTACGTGAGAGCGCCCTTGGCGCGCGCCTGCCGGCCGCCGCTGGTGCGGCTGAGCGATGGCAACCTGATGCCGAGGTTCGGCTTCGGCACGTGCCTGGGCTTCGACAAGAACGAGGTGAGCGAACCCACACACCCTCTACATCGGCACATCTCCGACTAACTACGTATTTTGTTTTACAGGGCAGCTTTTTGAAAGCAAGTATAGGACCCATTGCATTTTATTATTTTTGAGGACGTGTTATAGATATACGTATACTGTATTTTTTTTAAAGAATTAATCGACTTTATTTATAAGAATATACAACAAAATAAATAAAACTTAAATAAATAAATTAAATTAAAACTACTACAAGTTATATTTACAAAAAATACACGCCGTCCGAATGGTCGTTTATGGGCATAATGCCCAAAACACTGGCGCTATTGCCTCGTTGAATTGCGAGGGTTAACCGTTGGGCTAAATAAGCGCCAACTCTTTGATCACCTGAGGCGTGGATCAGTCTTATCGTATTATATTTTTGTAAACATTAAAAAAAAAATATGATAATAATCAGCATTTGCAAGTAGTTGCGCCTGGAACGAACGCGATCTATTGCCTGTTGAGGAAACCACGAACCACCGACAGCCTCGATTGGCTGGATTTTCGTAATCACCTGTGATTATTTACTTACTTCGCTGGCTTAGTGATGTAAAGAGGACCTTGGCCTCCGACACCAGAAGCTGACACTCGCGCCTGTCCTGTGCCGCGCCGCTTCACGCCAATCGGGTGTATTGAGGGCTTGGATCGTGACACCGTAGCTAACATTTTTAGACAGTAGTCCCCTGCTGCAGGTGCCAGTGCCGGTGACGGACGACTCGGTGCGCCGGTCGGTGGAGGCCGCCATCGACGAGGGCTACCGGCACATCGACACCGCCAGCATCTACCACGACGAGGACCAGGTGATGTACAAACAAAGAAAGAAAGGGAGAAACAAAGTGTGAAAGTAGTGTTGAAGTTGAAGTTTTGTCTGGTAGGCTTTAACTGACGCTACACTCCATCGTCCAAAACGTGCTACCTAACGATGTCGTGTGGGAACCTTAAGGTGGAAACCGATTAAGTGTATAGGGTTATACTCTCTTCCAAACAGGGATAGTCTGCTATACGGGGGTCGCAGGTTTGATCCCGGACTCCTTTGACTTTTCGGAATTATGTGCATTAAATATCACATGCTTCATCGGTGAAAGAAACCTGCACACTTGAGAGATCTCCGCCCATTCCATTGGGCCAATGCAGTGAACTATGGCCTATGGCCCTACTCTGAGAGAGTTGATGGGTTGCTGATGATGATCGCAAAAATACTTATGTTGAACAAGTAGATAAACTGTTTTCATTTCAGGTGGGAGAGGCAATCAGCAAGAAGTTGGCAGAAGGTGTGGTGAAGAGAGAAGACTTGTTCATCACCACTAAGGTCTCTCTACTAAAGCGATATTAAAGTCTTCATCTTCATCTAAATATACAAAAGGAAAAAGTGACTGACTGATCTACCGACGCTCAGCTCAAAACACACGCACGGATCGGACAGTTTGACATACAGATAGCTTTACGTGGGCATCTGCTAAGAGAGGCTTTTTGAAAATTCAACCCCTAACATGGTAAAATCGAGGTTTAAAAATTTTTTAAAGTCGAGTGGAGAACCTACTCCTTTTTTTGAAGTCTGTTAAAACGATTTTTCGATTTTTCATAGACTTATCTGTATAACTATCTCAAATTTCACCCTCACCAGTCACCACCTGGATGTCTGGAGCACTTCGACCATCCGTTGTGCCAGATCTTTTTTTTCCACGTACTTTGAAACTGTGGAACCAACTTCCTGCGACGGTGTTCTCACTAAATTACAACATGGGGTTATTCAAGGGGCGGACAGACAAAATTCCTAAAAACCAGCAAGGCATTGGTGATGCTTCAATGTTCACGGGCGGCGGTAATCGCTTAACATCAGGTGACCCGCCTGCTGGTTTGCTCGCTAAAAATATTAAAAATAATTAAATTAAAAGTAAAAAACTTGTAAACTAAAAACAAGCTTTTGTCACTTGTCACTTTATTTATCGAGTTATTCTCAGCAAGCCCTTTCATTCGATACCCATATTGTAGGAGTGAATTAAAAATAACTAGTCTTCCATCTTGTGTGTTCCGCCATGTTGGACTTAGAATGACGTCACATAGCTAACCATGTATTGTCATCCAAACTAAACGTGTAAGTATACAAAATTTCAGCTCAATCGGTTGAAGATATCCGCTTCAAAATTGCGTTGCAAGATTCCACCCGGATAAACGTGCAAGTTAAATAAATGCTTTTAACAATATATATCTCTGGGTTGTTCTGTCTTGTTCAGCTGTGGAACAACGCGCACGCGTGCGGCTCCGTGGTGCCCGCGCTGCAGGAGTCCCTGCGCAGGCTGAACCTCACGTACGTGGACCTCTACCTCATGCACTACCCCATCGCCACCGAGGTGAGACTGCTGGCCAATACATTACCACCAGTGCCACCAAATTATCTGTGTACAGTGAACAAAATTGGAACTAAGACCGCTACTTTGAAATATTATTTCGCTCGATTCCACTGTCCAAGTGTTCATGACCCTTGCTGCTGTCATCTCTTCAAACTCAAAATTATTTATTTCATGTAGGCCAACTTGTGGCTCTTATAATAAGTCGAGAATCTACCACCGGTTCGGAATGCTGATTCTGCTGAAAAGAGCCGGCAAGAAACTCAGCAGTTGTTGAGTTAAAAAATGTTACAATATGTAGCTTATTTTCCTTGTGGACAGCTGAAGCAAAGCAGATTGGCTCCAAGCAACATTGTCATTAAGGAATTTCTAGTTTGGCAGTTCTTAGCAAAGGATAATGGGTTGTGTGGGCACCATACCCAAGACTAGCATTATGAACTATGTCAGCTTTTGTCGTCCTAAGGGAGTAGTTCAATTAACCTTAAGACAGCATGTCTGAATTCACTTGGAGAAAAAAAATGTTAATTGTCGTCACGCCTATCTCATAATAATAAAAAAGACTTCAGAGCGTGACTCGCCACTTAGACGACGGCCAATGTCGCGCACAAAGCACTAGACCTTCTCACTCCAACATCCCATCGTCTCCACCGCCAGAGGGACCAAAAGGTAGTTAATCAGACGAGGCAGCGGATTCCGCAGCTTCCTGCGATGAGATGGCTTGGTGTTCCATTGTTTTGTAACACATAACGTTGCTTCAAATTTTACTTCCAGACCATGGACTTCAAGCCCTACGTGGACATCGACTACCTGGAGGCGTGGCGCGGCATGGAGGAGGCTAAGAAACTGGGCCTGGCCAAGTCCATCGGTATCTGCAACTTCAACTTGCAGCAGCTGGAGCGGTTGTGGGGCAGCAGCGATGTGAAGCCGGCCGTGCTGCAGATAGAGGTGAGGGTAGCGAGGATTGGTCTGGTCTGGTCTGGCGGAAGACTAGTCTACTTGTAAAATCATCGTAATTCCGTTGAAGCTGACTAGGAGTAAACACGCTATGGGTCGTTGTTGCCGCTGGTTCTGCTCTGACTGACTGATCAGTTAGCCTCCTTACCCAGGCGCTGCAGCCACCAGGACTATTATTTTGTTGCAGCCCTTTCAGTTGGGGCTGAGGCCACGTCGATATGGCGTTTGGAGAAAACTGCTTTTGTAGTTAACTACTCCTTGGTAGATATTTGCATAGGTGCATTCACCCGAAAAGCTTTACCCCTCCCTCCTTCTGATGCAATTCCATAAAAAGGTACAACAGCTCACCCGTGTAGTGCAGACTGGTCAGCACAGATTACTAAGTAAGTATATATGATACTTACTTAGTATCTATGATACTTACTTACTTACTATGTATCAGAATTCAGAAGCTTCTTTTGTTAAAAAAAGTTATGCGGTTTCGAAATAGATATATGTACCACCGTTCGATAGATGGCGTTGTACTAAATTACCTAACGCTAACATAAAACCAATTGCTTGTTTTCATCCATAGTATATGATACGAGTTATATGAGTGTCTCTGACTGTGATAGTACTATTATAGGGTATAGTTTCATTTCGACACTTCTCCCCTTGCAGACAAACCTGAACCTGCAGCAGCCGGAGCTCCGCAAGTACTGCCACGACCGCGACATCGCGGTGATGGGCTACACGCCCTTCGGCTCGCTGTTCCCCGCGCGCGCCCGCCCCGACGCGCCGCCGCCGCGCGCCGACGACCCACAGCTGGTGCACATCGCCGCCAAGTACAACAAGACCGTGCCGCAGGTGGTGCTGCGGTATCTGGTGAGTGCAGTTCCGTGAACCGAGGGAGTTCTGTGGTGGGCTACAAGCCCTTCGGCTCGCTATTTCAATATCCCTTGCGGGTGTGCAGTAGAAGATGCATTAGGTACCTTACCTTATAACTCGTGTGAATTAAACATGGGACCGGGTTCGAATGAATGACGTTTAGAAAACTGAGTGCAAAAAAAATATATATATTTTACTTTATTATTATTTGGATGGATGGATGTTTGACTCAATCATTCCACAAAACGGCTGAATGGATTTGGATGAAATTAGGCACAAAGATAAAGAAATAAAAAATAGGTTGTTTCCGAGCCAGGTGCCATGTTAATGCGCACGGGTACCTAGTGGTTGAAAATTTTAATGTTTACTTAGCCGTTTTTGAGACAGACTCTGGGACGAAAGAGGCTTAGATTTCTTAGGAAAGATTTATTCTTAGGAAAGAGGTTTAAAACCGGCCACTTTGTTAGCTCGTCAAATCGTAAATAAAAATAATTCTTGTGCCGAGTTCTTTACCCTACAAGCCTAAGTAAAGCGATTTTGTTTTACCCCCATTGGCAATATGGGCACCCCTTCGAAGAGTTTTTAAAATGTAAACTTTAGGCATGTTGAGCGATTTTTGGATGGGGTTCCCCCCAACCAAACATCTTATGGGTTTGCGTCACCGACGTGACGTTAACAGTAACAAGTGAAGAAAATCATCGTGAGGAAACCTGCATACTTGAGAGCTGTCCATAAAGTTGTCAAAGGTGTGTGACGTCTGCCAATCCCTTGTCCTAAGTGGCCTAAGCCCTTGTCATCGGAGACCTGCGCCCGGGCTGGTGATGTGTTGCTAATGGTGATGATGACCGGTGATGTTGCTGATGATGTTGACGCTTCCAGTTCGAGCTGGGCGTGACCCCGATCCCCAAGTCTGTGAAGAGGCCCCGCATCGCGGAGAACCTGGATATCTTCGACTTCCAGCTGGACGAGTTCGACCGGCTCCAGCTGGCGACCTACCACAACAACTACCGGACCATTCCTGTCACCTTCTTCAGAGACTCCCCCTACTACCCCTTTTAGAGCCCTCACAAAATACCCTTAGAGGGTAGACCGACTTTTTCAAATGAAACTTGTTTTAATGATTTAACTTACCGAATAAATTCAATCAAAATAAATGGAATATCGTGTTTTTTTGATTTTCAAAAAAAAAACGCAGATCATAGCGAACTCCGAATTTAATATCCCTACTTCCTTATTATAATATTATAAACGCGAAAGTGTTTGTCCTTCAATCAAGCTCCAACGGAGCAATGGATTCACGTAATTTTTTCATATATGTATAGTTGAAAATCCGGAGGGTGACATAGGCAGATATAATTAGTAGCTCTTGTTAGACGACGTCGCGGGCGAGAGGTAGTGTTTTATAAGATGGGTAAATGAAACGTACAGACATTGTGACAAATAATAAAATTTACTAAAAGAAAAATATAAATATTTATTGTTATTATTCATTACAGTATTATGTACAAAGAATCATGCACACACACACACACATACACACACACTCATCCAAACTCACACATCCCCCTCTTACACTACTTACGAACACTTCTATAGTATAAAGTAGTATAATAATAGTAGTAGCTTACCACGTTATTTTTTGCAAATACAAAAGCGTATAAAATATTTTCATGCCAAGAACATTTTTTTTTTTTTTCAAAAATAAAAATATGAAGACTGACAGTTTTGACGTAAAGTTACGCGCGCTTGCAGTAATAGGCACGAGGCAACGAGCTGTCAGGACATTGTCAGTCTTTATATTTTTATAAAATTTGAAAACTATCAACTAAAAACTATTGCGTTGCTTTCGCAATCTATGGATATGGCGTGGTTTTGGCCGTGAGTTGGAATTTTTTTCTAAATCCATTTTTAACAAGGTATATTTTAACAGCAAATAAAATTGTAATTATTCTGACATTGGTTTGAGACAAAGTATAGTATAATAATAGTCAACAAAAACATCACGAGAATTAGAAACAGAGGCTTTTTTAAAATAAACCATTTTGCCAAATGTCGATAATTATTTGTCACATTTTCTAGCGATATCAAAAAAAAAATTTTTGAAACAATTCTGTGGGTGTGTGTTGCCCCTTTCGGGAATCGAATTCAAAACCTCCCATTTATATATTACAACCTTCACTACTGCACCACGGAAGTCTTAAAAAAAATGAACATTTCTAACTCTCATGATGTAGAAGATACTTACAACATAGGTAAATACAGAAATGAGTATCCAATAAAGAAATGCAAATAACACAACCAAACATTATTAATATATTTAAATACTTTTTCAAAAATATATCCAAAAATAAAATATAAAAAAAAATCCGCATACATTCTTCTACGCATCGCACTGGCAGAATATAAATGGAATCTGACGTTTATAATTGAAAATAAATTAATTTCGTAAATAAATTTATTTTTTTAGTTTCAAATATAATATAATTATGTATTGTTATCTTCTTGGGACCGATTTCACCAAAGTAAAATTAGAGTCACAGTCATTTATTCATTTTGAAATGTTTTTTCAATTTTTGTGTTTCAATAAAACAGTGTTGCAACAAATGAACGGAAACTTTGGTGCAAGAATCGCCACAGAACAAGATCTCGTGCCGCATGTATCCAGCGGCTGCCAGCTAGTGGGGGGTCGTCTAACGCCGCTACCCCGATGCGGGGTCGCCAGTCGAGCACCTCGTCAATCTCAAAGTAAATCATTCAAATAATGTCACTCAATAAACCTTCATTCATTAACAACGAAATCAATATTTGTAAAAAAAAAAAAAAACAAATTATGCTAATTCTGTTGTGCACAATCTGTAAACTAAACTGAAATTTGGCAAAAAAAAATTCTAATTCTACTCATGGTGAATATTGCTAATATTCCCCTCTCCTCTCCAACTAAGCGTAAAGCGTGTGTTAGGAGTGGGTACGACAATAGTGCAACTGGTGGACATCGAACCGACGACCTTTCGGTTTTCAGTCCCCTTAACCGCTGCCCTATTGAAGCTATTTTCCTGCTAATTGGTCTAAAGCTATAGTTAAAAAGGTTGACACTAACTTAGGTGACAGTCGAGTTTAGTTTAGCGAAAATGTACAACGGAATCGGCACCAATGTTCGCAAGTAGTATCAGAGCTACACGCACACATACACACAACACTTAGAAGAATTTTTTCGCTTGGGCTTCTTTTCTCTCTCTGAAACAGACAAAATATAAAATCATTAATTTTTGCAATTACTCATACGCGATTCTTACTATAATATAAATAATAACGATCACATTTATCATGATAAGATAAGAGTTCAAATATAATATCAAAGTTACAATTACCAAAGAAGAGTCGCAATGATCCAATTAGAGTTACAATCGTCAAGTTAGAGTCGCAATTATCCAATTAGAGTTACAATCATCAAGATAGAGTCTCAACGATCAAATTAGAGTTACAATCATCAAGTTAAGAGTCGCAACGATGGCACTAGAGTCACAATCATGAAATAAGAGTCACTATAATAAAATTATAGTGACAAATATGAAAAAAAAACTCAGAATTAGTCAGAATCGCTACAAAACTGATTGAAAAAAGTATATACATATCACTAATTTCGTGGCTGACGTGTGGTTCGGCCGTGGTGTAACGGTTAACACACTCGGGCGCGATTCCCAGAGAGATGTTGGTTCGAATCCCGTCGGCCTCGGAATTTTTGATATGTATTTATAAATCTATTAGAATCGCTAAAAAATCGAAAAAAAATCATTTTAAAAAAAGTTTGTCAATCCAAAGTGTAATATGCGACGCACTTGTACATTCATGGTTTTTATTGTGCTGATTATGGTGTTTAGTGTAAAAAAGAGTTGGTCCAATCAGAGTGTGGCACAGAACGTGACGTACTTGTACATGGAGTAGAGGAACATGAGCACGAGGTGGCTGGCGACCACCATCACCAGCGTGGTGGCCGACACGCACGACACCGACGGGCACATGGGCTGCATCGCGGGCGGCGGCGCCGACAGCCTGCGGGGAACAGAATACAATACAAATATTTAAAAAAAAACAAAATTTATTTATTTCATGTAGGCCAACTTGTAGCTCTTATGACACGTTATAAATCTACCACCGGTTCGGAATGCAGATTCTGCTGAGAAGAGCCGCCAAGAAACTCAGCAGTTGCTCTTTTCAAAAAAATTTTACAATGATTAACAAAACTATGCTATGCACACAGTTTTCCACAAAGAAGTTTCAAAAATGCACACCTACCACAACCTAACACATGTTAAGATGGGTAGACACAAAGCAGACCCATTCCCGTTGGTGGCACCCGTTCACGAGCATGACGCATGATCCAGCCGTTGCTTCGCTCAACCATATTTGAGGGAACGTAACAACCATTTAATGATCATTTCATTCAAGTAAACTCTTACAAGTGTTTTTGAATCGTCGATGAATCTACCACTGGTTCGGAATGCCCTTCCTGCCGAGAAGAGCCAGCAATAAACTCGGCGGTTGCTCTTTTCAAAAAAAAAAAATTTTTTTTACAATAGGTAACAATACTATGCAAATCTACATACAATCTAGTATATGTTAAGACGAGTAGACAGAAAGCAGACTCATTCCCGTTGGTGGCACCCGTTCACGAGCACGACGCATGATCCAGCCGTTGCTTCGCTCAACAATATTTGAGGGAACGTAACAACCCGTACGACGAATAAAAATAAAATAAACCCCATGTGTCGTATGACAGGTCAAAGTATTTAACTAGGCCTCAAGAAAGTATGAGAGTCGTTTGTTGGAATGGGCGTGACACTGTCATCACATTTTTAGACAAGTTTAAGAGCCACTTCGACTGTGACCGTGCACATACCTTTGCGAGACCCCGGCGACGCTCTGCTTGAGCTGGTTGAGCCCCTCCCTCATCTCGCTGACGATCTGCGGGTTGACGGCGCCCGCCGCCGCCGCCGCGCCGCCCTGCAGGATCGAGTCCGACTTGCGAGACACTTCGATTATGAAACCCCTGAAA
Source organism: Hipparchia sbordonii (assembly GCA_038048805.1). Classification (NCBI taxonomy): domain Eukaryota; kingdom Metazoa; phylum Arthropoda; class Insecta; order Lepidoptera; family Nymphalidae; genus Hipparchia; species Hipparchia sbordonii. The sequence goes on along the minus strand of CM076118.1, from coordinate 139,411 downwards.
AATTCAATAATATAGTTTAAATCTCTATTATGACTGTCCAAGTGAAAATGAAATTTTGATACTAAATAACTTCTTTTTCAGGGTGACATTACGTTTTGTTTATTTTGTATAATCAAATTATACTAAATACTAAAATGTGTTTATAATTTTATAACACCGAATTTTTTAAACGCCCTGAACGTTAATTTTACTTTACGTTTCATTATTTTAATTTATTATTGCAATAATATAAAGTATACAAACTTATACGTATTATAATGTAAGAGAAACAATGAACAAAAAAAAATGACAAAAAATCCATTTTAACAGTAAATTTGAACTATATTTATTTTTATAATTAGAGTTTTAGTGATCAAATTAGAGTTTTAGTGATCAATTTAGAGTTGAATGTAAAAATTATTGACACTCTTAGTCTCGATTATAATTTTTTAATTAATTATTATTTATAATTTATTCTTTGCTGATTTAAAATTAAAGAAAGATATAATTGACGGATTTGTAAAACTTTTCTATTCTATTCTATACTCACTTGAGCTCCGCAATAGTGTTGATGACGAGCTGGTGGTTGGTCGCCATCACGTCCCAGTCCTGGCGAGTGATCGGCAACGCCGGCATCTGTAACACAAACCAACGTGTCGGCCCATCGCTTGTCCACTGCTGGGCATGTCTCCTCTCAGAATGAGAAGGGCCATAACCGGTAACATAAATATTACGTGGCAATTATTTACATTATATAAATAAATTAAAAGTAAAAAACTTTTTAAAAACAAGCTTTTATTAAAATGCGCTAAAAAGAATAAAATAAACTTTTCACCTCTCTAGCTCAAAAAGGGCGCATTTGCTGCCCAAAACCAGTGAGCAAAAGTCGTTTTTGCTCACTCAGTGAGAAAAAGTGTTTTGAATATAGAACGCATTGGATTGGCGTTTCTTCAACTCATCGTCTCAAGAAACGTTCAGAAATTTTGTATATAATATTGCATACCCCATACATTTTATTTCGACAAAATTTTTTAACTCTCTATTTTATTATTTAAACTACTTATTTACTTTTCGTAAATGTGTTTTAGACTTTATAATTCTGTAACACAACATGAAACATAAAAGAAAATTAAAATTAATTAATTAATAAGTATATTTTATTTTATGAATGACACAATTCCGAACGCAGACAAAAGAGTAATATAAAATGGCGGCAAAAAAAAAAAAAAATTAACTCTATTCTATATCTTAATTAGGTACTAATTTCTTAGTAGTTATTTGTTGTAAGAATTTTAAAATAACAAAATGAGTGAATCTAGTGATAATTTAACACCTTCAGAATTAAAAGAATTAGTGTCTAACGCTGAATTAAACTTTCTTCCGGAAAAGTCTCGTGAAAAATACTTGAAAGCCAATGAATTATTTAATGATTGGAGACTTTCTAAGGGTGCGAAGTCCTATTCAGTTCAGAGACTGTTACTTTATCATATTTCATGGAATTGTCTAAAAAAAGGTAACCATCTACATTATGGAGTATTTACTCCATGTTAAAAGCTACAATCAAATCGAAATGCGACGCTCACATTGAAACTTATCCTAAACTTATTGCATTTTTGAAAAGACAGTCGGAGGGGCACAAATCCAAAAAATCTAAAGTTTTCACCGCTCATGATATTGAAAAGTTTTTAAATAAATAAACCTAATTTTTAAACTTTTATAATATCCTTTATGTTTTAATAAATATTTTTCTTACATCTTGTATTTTTTCGCTATTGAGGTGAAAAGTTGTATGTATCACACGATAGCAAAGTTTTTGCTTCTTGTGCCTTTGAATCCCTCACTACTCTCAGGATTCTAACTTAGAATCCTTCGCTCGCTCGGGATTCAAACTAGGCACTCGCAACAAAAATGAACTTTGCTATCTTGTTGAACAAATAACTATTTCTTGTAAAACTTTTACTATCAACGTCATTATATAATTTATATGATATAAGTTCCGTAGCTCCGTTACCGCGTGACTGAAGGACAAACCAGCAAACAAATTCAATTCCGCATTTATATCAGTAGTAATGTAAGCAAGGGTTATGGTAGCGGTCGGCACCTGCACGGGCGGCGCGCCAGGCTGTGCGGGTTGCAGCCCCTGCGCCTGCGCGTGGCTGTACACGGCCGACAGCAGCGACAGCGAGTTGGACTGCTTGCCGATCACCTGCGACACGCACAGACATACACACTTTACCTTCCTAGCATTTTCAATAATTGAATTTTACATGTCCTGGAGAAAGTGGATTTTTTCTATTTTATTTATTTATTGATGTGTAGAAAATTTACAAAAGGCGATGCTACATCGCAAAACCGTAGCAATAATTCCAGATGACTATAAATTCAAATTCAAAATTAATTTATTTCATGTAGGCTAACTTGTAGCTCTTATGACACGTCATAAATCTACCGCCGGTTCGGAATGCAGATTCTGCTGAGAAGAGCCGGTAAGAAACTCAGCAGTTGCTCTTTTCAAATTTTTTTTTTACAAAGCTATGCTATGTATACAGTGCTTCCACAATGAAGCTTCAAAAATGCATACGTAGGTACACAATCCAACGCATGTCACAACGGGCAGACACAGCAGACCCATTCCCGTTGGTGGCACCCGTTCACGAGCATGACGTCATCCAGCCGTTGCTTCGCTCAACCATATTTGAGGGAACGTATTAAATGCCCAATGGCGACCGTACCTCGTCGACCTTCTTGTGCAGCTCGCGCATCACGTCCTGGATCTGGCCGAGCCCCTGGAAGATCTGGCGCAGCTCGCGCTGCCCGTCCGACTCGAACCAGTCGTCGAACTCGCCCTCCTTGTCGCGCACCTGCACACACACACACAAATAATTAGTATCTAATTATTACTAAGCTGTAGTTGTCCCTTCAACGGTTGTGACATGACTCGTTCACGTTATCAGTACGTCGCCCGGAAGTAGTTCACGTCACGTTCTCGCTACTCAAAGCCTGTCCGGCGACTGTCGAGGGACAATGTCGCGCGTGTCGACGCTCGCAGACCGTCGAGTCGACTTGCGACAAGTCGCGCGACTCTTAAATGTCGCGCGATGTCGGGCGACGTCGTGCGACACACGTGAATTTCGTGTCGAGCGACAGAGTCGCGCAAGAAATGTCCCCTAGTGAAAATGCGGCATTAGATTATATTATGTATCAATATCGACGATTGTGTATGGAAAAACTCGAATGAGTTTATGTTTACACCAAGCTGTAAATACCTTGTAAAAAATTGTTATTTTGAATGAATAAATAAATTAAAAAAAAATATATACAGATACTGAACACTTATTTTTTTATTCGATGACAAGATAGCCCTTGACTGCAATTTTCCCTGGTGGTAAGTGACGATGCAGTCTAAGATCGTAGCGAGCTAACTTGGAAAGGGTATGGCAGTATAGATTCAACCTCTAATCGGTTTCTACACGCCATCGTACCGGAACGCTAAATCGCTTGGCTAATTGAAGGTAAGGTAGTAAAAAGCTAAGACCAAAGCGTCCCACCAGACCAAACCAGGAACAATTCAGAAATTATAAAATCCCAAATTTCCTCCGCCAGTTATCGAACCCGAGACCTACCAATATAAAAAATAGGACTCACCACAGCGTCGACGCTGACTTCGAAGTCATCAAAAATTTATTTTAGTTAGTTCAAATTTATTTAAGTCTAGTGTATGATAAATAATCCTTCTTACTCCTACAAGATGAAGAAAGCTAATTTTAGTATAGTCTCTAGTCTACAACAGAGGAGGCTCCAGTCATCACGTCCATTCCTCACCCTCAGCTAAGTCTAAGCGCCTTGCAACTGGCCACCCCGCACTCACCTCATCGGGATGCTCCTTCCTATAGTCCTCCTTCTGCTGCTCCAACTTCTTTTGGTACTCCTGGTACTCTGCTGACAGCTTTTGCTGCTCCGCGCTGCTGATTTGCTGCCCGCCTGCAAATAATATAGCTCAATAAGTCGGATCGATGTTGAAAACTGCCATTCTCAATTGTTTAGGCTATATTTTAAACCAGTACCAAACAAGTTTACTAGATGGCGCTGCTTATTTTTACCTCGCGCTCCTAACTCACATCTTATAGCTGCAGGTATGGAAGTTTCTATTGGTGTTTATAATCATTCAGATACAAAGTAAGCAGTAACCTTTTATTCACACACATTCCTTTCCCTTCGATCATCGTGCTCCTAACTCTGTGGAATAAGTTTGGCGCAGGGCCACGAATGCCTCGTTAGTATATCAATCGACCTCCCACCGTAAGCCCAACATGTCGAGCTACCCACTAAGTTGTATACATTTTTTTCAAAAGTGCCGATAGATGGCGCTGACTGAATTTAATTCTCGCTATGTAATGAATAGCCGTTGCTCGTGTAACTAATACATAAAGGTGTAAAAAATACTTGAGTAAATAACTATTCTATTATACCGAGAACAAACGTCTCTCACCGCTGGTCTGCTGCGTGCTGTGCAGCGAGCTGGTGAGCAGGTGGATGACGTCATGGTCGTCGGCCAGCCCGCCCGTGGCGGCCGACAGCCCGAAGTATCCGCCGCGCGGCAGCGCCACGTTCTCCGCGCGGAAACACAGCTCGTAGTCCGCCTCGTTGTTGGTCAGACCTGCGGAAACCGGCGTCCAAATATTGTAACAGGTGGCACAAGGCTCAAGGTCACTCAGCAGGCGACGAGAGCTATGCTCGGAGTAACCCTGCGAGATCAAATCAGAACTAAGGAGATTAGGAGAACCAGAGTAACCGACATAGCTCAGTGAGCCGTGAAGCTGAAGTAGAAATGGGTGGGCCGAAGAAATTATGACCGTTGGGCTCCTCAGGAGTTGGAGTGATACACTTTTGTAATTCCATCTCTATCTTTCCAGAGTTATGTACGTTTTAAGCAATTAAATATCATAATAACGGTGAATAAAAACATCAGCTTCCGAGGGTTCCCCTGATGATCTCAATGGTGTATGAAGTCTGCCAATCTGCATTTGTTCAAATGAACTATACCCCTCTCTGAGCGGTGACCTGGGCTCAGGAGTGACCCGTTGCCGGATTGCTTGGTGATGATGCGACTCACCGTTGTGGAAGTAGACGGTGAGCGTGTTGAGGTAGTACTCGATGCGCGCGCGCGTCGGGAACGGCTTGTTGCGGAAGTCGCGCAGGCAGCCCGACAGCAGCTGCTGCGACCCGTCGCTGTAACATGAATTAATGAATGAATCAATGAATTCATTTCATTCACAAGCTACATGCTGTTATGTATTTGATACTTAAAGATTAATATTGAAAAATTTAAATAATATGACAATGTCAAAGGCGCGGTGCAGGGTACAAGCGGCGCCACCTAGCGGCCGGCGCCGCCGCTCACCTCTTGTGGTCGAAGCTCTTGGTGCCGTCGTTGAGCACGGCCATGACGTAGGGGTTGTTGTGCTTGTTGTCGTTGTCGAACGAGTCGAAGATGACGCCCAGCCCGGTCCAGCGGTCCGACGAGCCGAACACCTCGCCCGCGTAGTCGCCGCGCGCCGTCGTGTACCAGAACGCCTGTCGACAGGACAGAACGTGAATAGCGGGCAAACGAGCTGGCGGCTCACCTGATGTAAAATGATTACCGCCGCCCATGAACACTTGTAGTACCAGACGCACCGCCGATGCGTTGCCGGCTTTTCAGGAACTTATTGGTTCACCCCTTGAATAACCCCATATTGTAATTAAACAACGTCTGTTTCAGCGAGCGCTTTCCATATGAAGACACTTGCCGGACGAAACTTGTAGACGAAACCGCGGGTCGTGCTTTCAACTTCAAGCCTTAACAGCCCAACAGTTAAAGGTGCGGATTGAAAACTGAAAGGTCGCAAGTTCGAATCCCACCCGTTGCACTATTGTCGTACCCACTCCTAATACAAGCTTTCTCTGCTTATTTAGAGAGGAGAGGAGGATATTAGTCAACTTCACCTTGGCTAATATTCTTTAAAAAAAAAGTTGGTCTCACCAGTCCGTCGGCGCCGATGCGGCCGCGGCCCGTGACCTTGAACATGACGTCCACCTCCCACCAGTCGAAGTTGACGGGGTTCCGCGTCCAGATGGCGCCCTTCTGGCTGCGCAGCGACGGCGCCAGCCGCACGCTCTCGCCCGACGCTATCGCATCTGCGGGGAGATCGCGAGCTCAGCACGTCTACTGTGACACCTACTATCCTGCACCTTACTCGAGACTAGGGATGTTACGTTGTTGAGGTTAACAGAGGTGAATGCGGAGGTTAACAGCTGCGGATGCATTGGTTAACAGCTGCGGATGCGGTGGTTAACAGCTGCGGATGCATTGGTTAACAGCTGCGGATGCGGTGGTTAACAGCTGCGGATGCATTGGTTAACAGCTGCGGATGCATTGGTTAACAGCTGCGGATGCAGGGGTTAATAGCGGCGGAGGCGAAAGTGGAAAAAAGATATTTAAAAAATGTTGTATAAAACCATAAACTTTTTTTTTATTCGACAACAAGATTGTCCTTGACTGCAGTCTCACCTGATGGTAAGTGATGATGCAGTCTAAGATGGTAGTCGACTAACTTGGAAGGCAGTGTACGTTTAACCCATACACCCCTAATCGGTTTCTACACGCCATCGTACCGGAACGCTAAATCGCTTGGCGGCACGTCTTTGACGGTAGGATGGTAACTAGCCACGGCCAAAGCCTCCCACCAGACTACTTCATGAATTATTTAAGAAATGTTGTATAAAACCATAAACAGTATTCGTAAATGCCCTAAGCATAAAACCTGGTTACAATGTCAAACAAATGACTACTGATAAAGAGTTGATAAAACAATAATTTATCGGTATTGTGTTTCTGTTTGAACTGTTTGCAGTTTTACTAACCGTTTTCCTACTAACAGTAGTTTTTACACCTACTACAATCGGCGTCGGTCGTGATTACAACGAAATTCGTCGTTCATCGAATACGGAACCTTGTAGAAAATAAGGTTTTTCAAATTTTTTCGAAATAATGAGCACCAAAGTTTCAGTTTTACGTTAATTTGAGATTTTCTAATCCTTAACCGCCAAACCAAAATTGCCTAAAGTTTGATAAATTCACCCGGTAGGTACACCTATCTCTACCAAGATATCCCTACTGATTCTTTAGTACCTGCTTATTAGAATAGAATATAATAGTAAGAAATTATACAAAACTAATTTTTTGCCCACGATTTCGTCCGCGTGGAGTCTGGTTTTTCAAAAGTCTTTATTTTTCCGGGATAAAAGTAGCTCAGGTCAATCTTGCTACTTTGCTGCGTTTATAATTTTAGGATGCAAAAGTGTGTTTGTTTGCTGTAGGATACGCGGACGAAGTCGCAGGCAAAAACTACTTAAAAATGTTAGTAGGGAATATAATCTTGTCAAATTCGATGATAACCAAACAAGCAATAAATAGCCTTTAATCTTGTTCTATGCAATAAATACATGTAACGATAATGTCTATTACGTACTACAAGCGTACTACATTGTGGCTATCACAAAAACGCTTAGCAGAATACTAAAGGTCCGTAACTCGGGTGGTCGCCTACCTACCTTATGCAGTGACTAGCTGATGCCCGAGACTTCGTCCGCGTAGATTAAGTTTTAAAAAATCTCGTAGAACATTTGATTTTCCGGGATAAAACGTATCCTATGTCACTCTCCAGGTCCGAAACTATACTCATGCAAATAATCACGTCGATCCGTTACTCCGTTGAGGCGTGATTGAAGGACAAACAAACACACTTTCGCATTTATAATATTGTAGTAAGGATAGTAAGGATTCAGTTTCTGATTCAGATTCAGTACATTTGGCGGTTCATCGCATTTGCAACGCGCGCCAGAAGCGATTCAGTAGCGATACAATTGCATATCGATTCAGTATCGCTTCTGCATCGCTCACGTGCGGCTGTTTCGGACGACGTCGGGTGAAAGAAGAGCGGGGCAGCCAAAGACGTTATAGTAACTACAGCGCGCTACTGTATCGATGCTGCGTCGCGTCTGTATCGCGATACAATTAATGCTGAATGTTATTACGTGGGCGACAGTATACGACCTGCGACTGTATCGCGGTCTTTTTGCGATTGTATCGCTACGGAATCGCTGCAAAAAGTTCCCGTGGGCGAATTCCCTTACTTATATTATAGATGCGAACATGTATTTGTTTGTTAATTTGTCCTCCAATCACGTAACAACGATCGATATAATTTCTTGCGTGAGTATACTGTATAGTTGAGGACTTGAAAAGAGAGGGAATTTTAAAACCTAACTCCACACAGAGTCGCAGGCAAAAGCTAGTCTAAATTTAAAAAAGTGTTTTGAATGACTAACTCCTGTAATCGAGTGAAGTTAACACATTTCCAATTTAAACATCATCTACTTAAACTGCCTACACTGTAACAAGTAACAACATTAAAACATTGCTATGCAATTTTAGGACCTAATTTGATACAGTTAAAGTTTAATTTCTTTCGCAATCGCAAACAATAACAAGTAATAAAGTGCCAAGAATGCATAATTAAATTGGTCACAGATTTTTGCGTGCAAAGTTAAACATTATTTGGTACAAGCAATTTTATTCTTAAAGTTCAAGAAAATAGGGTAAACTTGAGTGGAAAAATGTTTATGATTTTTAAATATTGATCCAGTTTTCTTTCAAAAAATATGAAAAGTTTACAAAATTTAGTTCATAACTAAAGATTAAGATTATTATGAATACAACTATATTATATGGCTTTCTATTTGGCTTTGCCACAGTTGGGTAAAAGGACAATAAATATACAGAAAAGATAATAAAAAGATAAAAGGCAAGGCAAATGACAAGACCAAAGGTATCGAATTTATTTATAAGATGGAACCTAAAGTATTTTCGGGATAAAATGTAACCTAAGTTACTCCTTGTTTAATGCACTAAGTCCCTGTGAAAATTTCATCAAAATTGGTTAAGCCATTCCAAAGGTACACCCACATATTCATAAGAATAAAAATTTTAATAACATGTATTATAAGGTTATGTTGTTGGTCAATTAATCATATTATAGACTACATAAAAGACAGTCATTTAAAATTACAGACACATTTTAAATTTATTTAATTGCATGTATATGCATAGATTGCATTAGATTACATTACATTGGTAATTAGGTAAACAATTAACTATTTAACAGATATTTAATACTTTACGACTTCCATTTTTAATCACTTACTTTATTGTATTTTAATTATGTTGTTAACTAAATTGCGTTTGTATTAGAATTATTCATTGGGATTATATGAATCAAATTTTTTAAACAATTTTGGAAATGCAATCTGTGCAGCTAAGCTGTATATTATACAGGTGCTTATGAAAACAGACATACACTGTCACATTATTTTATCCTTACTCATATTATAAATGTGAAAGTGTGTTTATTTATTTGTTGGTTCATCCCTGAAGTATGCAGTAACAGAGTTATGGATCAACAGGATTTGTGCATGGGTATAATTGAGGACTATGAGATTGAACTTGCATCACCAAAAATCAAAGATTTGCGGAGGGAATTTCAAAAATAAATCTATATGGATGATTTTCAGCTTTATTCAATACTAGCTTGTAACCAGGGTTTTTTATATTCAGAGGGTCAATTCTCAGACTTTTCAGGACTAAAAGTATCATATTCCCACCACTGAGGTGCAAGATATTATTTTCTCAAGATTTATTCAGGTATTATAAAGGTAACGAACAGGAAGAAAGATTAACTTTCTCATTGACAATATTAGTAAGCAAATAAATATAAATAATATTTCTTTTGATTGGTATCATATGCTGTAACCACTAAATGTATTGTTAAGTTCTTCTCATTCTTATTTCTTTCTTTCTTAACAAAATTTGGCACAGAGATAATTCTCATAGGCCACTTTTTTATCATGAAAATCAAAGAGCACAGGAATTATAAAAACCTAAATTGATGGGGCCTTAACCAAGCATACAATATGTAAGTATTTTAAGACCAGTAGATAAATAAAGGGTGCGAAAAATGTATCATTACTTTATGATTTGTGTTTGGTAATTTTACCAGCTATTAGCTATTAAACTTTACAATAAAATATTGTCAAAATATTAAAAAAAATACATTTTCGAAGTCACCAAATATTCTTACATCGTGCATAATTATAGGAATACAATCTTTAATTCATAAACTTGAAGATCATTTACCCAAAAACCTGTAAATAATTATGCAGTCGTGGAATTATAACGCATGTAAGCGACATTCGCTTCTTTCTTCCTCGCACACGTCCTATTATATATAGCGCCATCACTTTCACACATGACACTTTTCATTGACGTGTCTCCGTCAGAATCGAATACCGTAACAACAAGCAGTATTGTTTTAAAAAAATACAATTTATAACACAAAAACACTTAGAAACATCATTAATAACACTAACTTGAGATACTACAAGTGTTATAATGTAGATTTGAAATAGATTTATCGGCTAAAATCGTACTTACTTCCACCGTACTCCCAGAACGGAACGGAACCATCTTTTTGAGCTAAATAGGGAGGTTTGAACGAATATTTGTATTCAAAACGTTTGTGAACTGTCTGTGAATTAGATCTCACTAGTAGGCATAGCACTGAGCACAATAATAAATTTAAACTATTAGAAGACATGATCGGCAGTCAACACCTCACGACGGCACGAAACAAAATGTCAAAAGCAACTGACATCTCAAATTGTCAAGTGTAAACACGTTTAGTTTTTGCAACTGTTTTTGCCATAACTATTCTATAAATTTTGTTCCGGGTTTTTGCCGTATTTTTGCGTTTTGCATAGAAACGTAGATTTTTTGGATTTTTGTCTCGTTTATTTTAATTAAAAATCGCATTGCATCTCGCAAAATATTGTTATTCCAGTTGGACGAGATATTTACCTGAGTAATGCCCTTGATACACATGCTAGTGGATGGTATGCTAGGTGCTGGTAAGCTGGCACGCCAGGTACTTAACTACTGACAGAATGTCAGCGCGTGATATACCTGTTTGTGAATATACCATTCACAGTTCCTAAAAAACATTCGTACCTTACCAGTGACGTGCGAGTTGAAGATCACAAAATGAATATTTATGAAGACAAAAAAAGTGTTATAATACAACTCGCGATTATATTAGGCAAAAAACAACAATAACAAGCACAAAAATTAAAAAGATTTTAGCAGATAGTAATTGAGAGTTGCGATTTACTAGCAATCACGTTATGACCTGTTTCGCGTGCTTGTAGCTGCTGGCATACGAGTTTTCCATCCCACTTCCCGTCAAGGGAAAAAATCAAACGGCTTGCGATTTACCGTATGTTTTGTAATGGCACGTGAATTACTGGCAGAATCTTAATACACATGCGAGCAGCTCATTTTTTTTTGTCTGGCATGCTTTTGTGCGAATAACAAGCATGTGTATCACGCACTTAACGTGTTTAGCCATATTTTCAGTGGCTGTTGTGGTTACGCCCACAAACATATAAGAGTATATATGTTTGTGGTTACGCCACTCTGCCAAATCACAGACGGGAACGTGACGGGAACAACAAGTTTGTCAATGGTGAAAACCACAGACCACAGCTACCTACTACCTACGCCTACTACCGCCTCTATGATATTCTTTAGCGTTCGTGGTCTATGATATTATGCACAGATATTATGATGACTCCTTATTTATTTCTATTCTGTGCTAATGATGTCTTCGATGATAACAGATAACTTCGTTTTATTTTAACCACAGCTTTAATGGCTTTAAACTTTATTTTGGCATACCGTCATTTTTGTGGTGCTAAACAAAAATTTTGTTTACGAAACAGACACGAGTTTTAACTAATAAATTTCCTAAAATAAGTTCAAAATGTCCGAGTGTAAATCAAAAACCAAATTGGTAGCAATATACCGTCTAGAATTCTATAAGACGCAAAAAAATTGGAAGCTGGGTACATCGGATCACGAACGTGGCTATTCTTCGAAGAAACACGTGGACAGGACGTAAGTTATTATAATATAAAGAATTAATTTTCGATGTATTCAAAGCATAGGTTCTCAACCTTATTTTTCCCACCGCCCACTTTGATAATATTTTCTTCTAGAGCCTTCCAATAAGTTTTTAGTGTTCCGTGCCCGAAGGGTAACCAACGGGACCCTATCACTAAGCCTCCGCTGTCCGTCCATCTGTCTGTCTGTCTGTCAGTCAGCGAGTGTCTACTGATCCATAACATGATAATTCAGAGGATGTGTATTTATTTCTGTTGCTGCTGTAACAAATATAAATAAATTAAAAATTAAAGAAACTACTAGAAAAGTGTTTTTTCGGCGTTATTTGGTACGAAACCGACTCGCATTTGACCGGTTACTTGCTCTCCATCTGTCGCGAGTCTAAAACATATTTTTTGCTGGTTTTATTAACAGGCTCATATTAATTTCACCTGTATCTTTATTTAGTTAGGGCATTTCAAAAAATTTAAAAAATCAGATTTCAAGTGAAATGTCCCATTTTTGTAAATAAAGACGAAGTGAATAAATGACTTTTAATAAAAATACCAAAAAATGTTTCAGATTCGCGAGAAATTGTAAATAAAACATATTGGGGCTCTCGAAAACCAAAAATTCTAAAAGTTGGCGCTGGGCAAAATAAGGTTCAGAACCTATGCTTTTTAGTATGTAGTGTTAAGGATGGATTTATGTTAGTAAGGCGAAGTGAACATTTGCAGAGCCAATCTGAACGCGACCTACAGCGTGGAGGGCCCGGCCGAGGGGGGCCCGGCCGAGGGGGGCCCGGCCGAGGGGGGCCCGGATCCGCTTAATGATGCTTTCATGGAAACTGAATCGGGTAACATTTCATTAAGGAGGCCACATACGATCAAGTTTGCCGTCAAGTTTGCATGATGCTTAGGGAATTGAAAAAAGGATCAATACCTGCCGCCCTAGCCACAATACAAACGTACAGGTACAGCTATCGGGAGCTTCCTCGGTATCGAACCAAAAGTATCGATAATACTCAGCCGCCCTAAACATATTACAAACATGTTGTCTCTTTCTACGATCGCTCACGCTAAAGCAGGGCTCCCAAAGTTTTTTTATCACGCTTCCCTTCTGAAAGGATAAGACGTGCGATAAAAAAACTTTGGGTGTCCCTGCTTTAGCGTGAGCGATCATAGAAAGAGACGACACGTTTGTAATATGTTTAGGGCGGCTGAGTAGTATCGATACTTTTGGTTCGATACCTAGGAAAGCTCCCGAAAGCTGTACCTGGTACAGCTTTCGTGAGCTTTCGTAGGTATCGAACCAAAAGTATCGATACTACTCAGGTATCGGTCCTTTTTTCGAATCCCTAAGCATCATGCAAACTTGACAGCAAACTTGATCGTATGTGGCCTGTCTAACACTGATTTACACTAGTAGGTATAGGAGTCGATGCGGCACCATTGCTTACGTCATCATACCTATGTAGTAATTGCTATTACTATGTTGTTATTATGTACCTACTAGCGGACTCCCACGACTTCGTCACTTCTACAATTCACAATCAACAGTTCCTATATCCCCTCAGTTTAGGTGGGCAGACCCCTGCAGCATGAGGATTGATGTGTTGGGTCCTGAAAGTAACTTGTAACAAAGTAAATGATGCCGGCGGTTTCGTCTGTGTGGTACTTTTTTTGATTCCCGCGGAAACTCTTTAATTTTCCAGGATGAAATGTAGCCTATGTAGGTACTAGTCTGATTAAAATCCGCCCAGTAACTAGTTTTTGCGCGAAAGAATAACAAACATCCATTCTTACAAACTTTGGCATCCTACTTATATATTATATATAATATTATAAATGTGAAAGTGTGGATGTTTGGATGTTTGGATGTTTGGATGTTTGTTACTCAATCACGCAAAAACGGCTGAACGGATTTGGATGAAATTTGGCATGCATGTAGCCTTTGACATGGAAAAGAACATAGGCTACCTTTTATCCCGATTGCTTAAGTAGTTCCCGAGGGAAAATTGAAAATTGTTTACGTGCTAAGCCGCAGGCAGACTGCTTTGAAATTTGGTATGCATGTAGCCTTTGACATGGAAAAGAATATAAGCTAAGTTTTATCCCGATTCCTTTAGAAGTTCCCGGGGGAAAATTGAAAATTATTTACGAGCTAAGCCGCAGGCAGACAGCTTTGAAACTAGGTATGCATGTAGCCTTTGACATGGAAAAGAACATAGGCTACCTTTTATCCCGATTCTTTAAGTAGTTCCTGAGGGAAAATTGAAAATTGTTTAAGAGCTAAGCCGCGGGCAGACAGCTTTGAAATTTGCTATGCATGTCACCTATGCTATGGAAAAGGACATGTACTTTCTATACCGATCTCAAATAGTTCCCGTGGTAAGATTAAAAATTTTTAACGAGCGAAGCTTTAGACCCAATTCTGAAGTCCACGCAGACAAAGTCGCGGACAGAAGCTACTACTACTACTAATTTTAATCCCGATCTCTCAAATTTTTTCCGTGGGAAAAGCATAAATTATTGCTGCACACCAATAAGTTGTTAATAATATCCTACTAATATTATAAACGTGAAAATTTTTGTGTTTGTTACTCAGTCACGTCGCAACGACTGAACCGACTTGGCTTAAATTTGGCACAGAGATAGAGTATGGTCTGGAATAGGACATAGGCTACTTTGGAAATAAGAGTGTTCCCGCGGGAATAAAAAACCTTAATCCACGCGGACGAAGTCGCGGGTATCAGCTAGTTTATAATATTAGACGATGCTCGCAACTTCGTCCGCGTGGATCAAGGGTTTCTCAATTGCCGTGGGAACTCTGTAATTTTCCGGGATAAAATGTAGCCTATGTTTTAATCCTGGGTATGAGCTATCTCCATTCCAAATTTCAGCCAAACCGGTTCATTCGTTGCGGCCTGAAGGAGTAACAAACATACACACACACACTACACATACAAACTTTCGCCTTTATAATATTAGTAGGATTATTTCTTTTAGAAAATTTTCACAATCCCCCCTGCACGCCGAGAAACTACGAGTTTTCGCAAGTATGGCTGGAGCCCGTCAACATCTGGCCACGCGGTGGCAGCACCGACCCTGGCTATACATCGACAAACAACCAACGGCAATACACCAGCGACGAATTACTGAACGCGGGCGAGAAGCGCGGCAACTGTGGAACTCTTCCCGAGGTAACACCAAAAAGGAGTGCTACGGACAGGTAACTATTTTGGCCTTCGATCACAGAAGAAAAAATAAGGATTCAGTACTTCATACTTCAACAATTATTCAAATGCATCATTGTTCTTGACTTATGTTATCGTGACACATGCTGTCCCGACTCCCGGCTCAAAACTACGGATAGCGGCTTTTTAATTTTATGATTATTTTATTAAATATTTTTTATTGCATTTCATGACTATGTAAATCTTATGCGTTCTGACACGTATTTCACGTTTATGTTCATTTTATAGTCTCCTAATGCCATTAAAAATTTAACTTCAAAATTTTCAATAATTAATGGAATTCAATAATGCGCATTAAAATTTAAGCAAGTGTACTTAAAAATTAAACACATTATTTACAACTTTGCAATTCAACACCGCATTATATCCATCCAAAGTTTTTACTTATAATATTCAGTATTATAGCACTATATTATTTTAAGTATATAAGTATATTAAAATAAAGGAAAAAAAGAAATATTTTTTATTTTACACTAATCCAACTAAAAATAGAACATCAAATATAAAGCATAATAAGAATAATTTGATGGTCTCCAACCCAGATCTTTCGTAAAAAGTACAGCATTAATCCACATTCTAGCCTTTCTGCAGATTGTGCAGGAACAATAACTATTGAAAACTTAGATCTATTATTATTTTAGTCCTCGTCACAATGCGGTTAACAACGAAAAAAATATATAATCAAAAAATTTCAAAAAATCAATTTATTAATATTTAGGGTTCTGGTATTATATTGTCGACTTTATTGTTGCATCTCAAACTGTTCACTTATCGAAAAGAAGACTTTGCAAATCGCTTTCAAGGATGAGTATTTATTAATTCTAAAGAAGCCGTCTCCACTTTTATCAACCAGATTCAATGTATAACATAAATGATCTTACTTAGTAAGTGCACTCGGTGGTTACACAAATCGGACTAACATGCGGTATCCACTTATTTTTCTATGATCGAAGATTTTGGCACGCTTTAGGGTAAAAACATGCCAAAGATGCCTCACTGCGATTCCTCGCGGTCGCGGTTTAGCTTGCTACCTCGATGTCACCTCCATGTAAAACAAATGCATGCAAACAGATTAGCGCGAATATAATATCGAAGGATACCTCACTGCGACACATCGCGGTACAGCGAGGTATCTTCGGCATGTTCGCGCTCGTCTGTTTGCATTCATTCGTTTTAAATGGAGGTGACATCGAGATAGCGAGCTAAACCGCGACCGCGAGGTATCGCAGTAGGCCTCTTTGGCATGTTTTTACCCTTAGGAAATGTATAGAGCGTATTTTGACGGGAAAGGAAAACTCGTGAAGAAATCTTCAAGTCTGAGAAAAAGCTTACAAACTTTCACTGGTGCAATTTATTTGAAAGTTTTAGTTACTTCGGATTACTTCCAAGGCATCTGCGGGATACCCAACTCCTCAGCAATTTACGGTAGATAGAGTGTGTTTGGGCTCAATAGAATGGTCTCGATGAGTAGGTGTTAGATAGATGATGACCGAGGATCGAGGAAGATCTGATGATGGAGCAGAAAACTGGGTAACAGGATGTCAGCTGTTAGTATTGTCAGCCATAGATTCACCTGTTAGGGGTGTTTTAAATCAATTTACACTTTTTTATGTAATATACTATTTGTACCTACGTTTTCATTAGTTTTTTTCATAGAAAACTATGTTTTAACTTACCTATTATTTTTTTGCCCGTGTCATGGTGATAATTTTTCTCTTTTTCAATTTGATGCAAAGAATTAAAGAGTTAGTCAGACTCAGTCGCTGCTACCAAGAAATTGATGTGAAAGAGGCCGACGTATACCCTGAGCGTTACGGCTGCACCGATTTCGATGGGGCCGCGAGAGCCGCAGAGTGGATGAGCGAGAACTACTGCACGGGTGTTGCCAAGGCCGTGGAGATGACACAGTTGTCGCCGAGGACGGCGGCGGTGTTGTGGTCTGCAGGTGCGTGCTGTCACTTACCATTGTAAGTGCGCATTTTTCTTCTTCAATCATTACAGGGCCGCACTTTGGACGCTGCTGCAGGCTGCAGAGTGAGCAATGGGCAGGAGGAGGATGCTACATTTTTTTTATTCGATGACAAGATAGCTCTTTTCTGCGATCTCACCTGATGGTAAGTGACGATGCAGTCTAAGATGGTAGCGGGCTAACTTGGAAGGGGTATAGCAGTGTAAATTCAACCCATACCCCTAATCGGTTTCTACATGCCATCGTGCCGGAAGGCTGTCGCTTGGCGGCACGTCTTTGAATGTAGGGTGGTAACTAGCCACGGCCAAAGCCTCCCTTTTTATACTATTTGTACTATTTTCGATATATTTCTTCCGAAGATTTTGAGTTGAACACATCTACTAACAGATAGTATTTTTTAATCTAAATATATAAAAGGCAAAAGTGACTGACTGACTGACTGACTGATCTATCAACGCACAGCTCTAACCACTGGACCGATCGAGCTGAAATTTGGCATACAGGTAGCTGTTAGGACGTAGACATCCGCTAAGAAAGGATTTTGGAAAATTTCAACCCCAAGAGGGTTAAATAGGGGGTTAAAAAATCGAACCTAACGTGTGCGAAGCCGCGGGTTAAAGCTAGTAACATATATTATATACGAGAAATGTACCTAAACTCGCTCCAAAATCGTGAATTTTGTGTGAAGTCGGAAAATAATTTTTATAGTACTAAAAACAGAGATTTTGAACAAAATTAATTCAGCAGATTTGGAGATTAAGGACCAATCTATGTGTCGCAATTTTTTTCCGTTTTATTTGGTTTAACTTAGTCCAATATGTTCCGAAAACCACCCGATGTACCCAATCGCAGCCTTAAATTCACATACAAGAAGAAGTTAGCTGAAGGCGTCAAAACACGTCCATTAGCGTAATACTTCTGTAATGTGTCGGCAGCGGGTGACGTGTTGGACGGCCGCTGCCCGGAGCTGCCGCCCTGCTGCCCCGCCTGGCTGGGTCCCGCCGCCGACGACGGCAACTTTGTGCGACCGCAGGTCCTGGAAGATGCTGTGAGATGCCTGTTCTTAGCTGTTATTTTGTTGTAAAAAATACATTTAGTTCGGAGGCTGTGATCCCCCTCGTACTCTATTTAGACTTGCGATAGAATTTTAACGAGACCGATTTTACACAGTTTTAAGACGTAGTGTTGTAGGGCAGTTTTACTATCTACTACTCGTACAATTAAAGAATGTGATTGAAAATGGCGTCGCTTCTGTTCACCTCTCACTCGCACACTGTCGCTATCTATACTTACACTCGCCGGTACGGACAACAACAATAAACTGATAAAATGACCGTCTTTATTTATTTATTTATTGGTAATCAACAGCGTGTACAACATAATTTTACAAGACTATTTTAATCACAATATTATAAAGGTGAAAGTTTGTACGTGTATGTGTGTGTGTACGTGTGTATGTTTGTTACTCCTTTGCGCCACAACGCATGAACCCATTTGGCTGAAATTTGGAATGGAGATAGCTCATTCCCAGGATTAAAACATAGGCTACTTTTTATCCCGGAAAATTAAAGAGTTCCCGCGGGAATCAAAAAACCTTTATCCGCGCGGACGAAGTCGCGGGCATTATCTAGTTCTTAAATAAAACCAAAAATGATTACATTATTTGAATTAAAAAATATATATATCGTTTATATTATTTACTAGTATATTATAATTTATTGATTATTAGCAGATTGTCGCTCGCTATAGATCCCGTGTATGCTGACAGTACCGGCATAATGAGCCGCCATTTCTAAAACCATTCTTTAACTGTACGGATAGTACCTATAACTATAGATTTGAGCGTTAAGGAAAAAGATAGTTGCAACTATTAGGAACAAAGAAAAGGCGCACGTTTCGCTCCGACACTGGGGTATCCTCAGAAGTTGACTGTACAAAGCATTATTGTAAAGGTTTTTTGGAGTCAACGTCTTCTCAACATCAGTTCATGTTCGGCAGGAGCTGGCGCGGGAGCGGGAGCGGGCGCGGGAGCGGGAGCGGGCGCGGGAGCGGGAGCGGGCGCGGGCGCTCGAGGCGGACAGCGCGGACGCGTCGACGGACAGCGAGGGCGAGTTCATGCGCGGCGCGGACGCGGCGCCGCACTCCTCGCAGCTCGACCTCTCCGTGCCCGAGGGTGAGTGACGCTCCTTGTTGTGACAGCTCGCTGTCGGCGGGAGCGGGCGCGGGAGCGGGAGCGGGCGCGGGCGCTCGAGGCGGACAGCGCGGACGCGTCGACGGACAGCGAGGGCGAGTTCATGCGCGGCGCGGACGCGGCGCCGCACTCCTCGCAGCTCGACCTCTCCGTGCCCGAGGGTGAGTGACGCTCCTTGTTGTGACAGCTCGCTGTCGGCGGGAGCGGGCGCGGGAGCGGGAGCGGGCGCGGGCGCTCGAGGCGGACAGCGCGGACGCGTCGACGGACAGCGAGGGCGAGTTCATGCGCGGCGCGGACGCGGCGCCGCACTCCTCGCAGCTCGACCTCTCCGTGCCCGAGGGTGAGTGACGCTCCTTGTTGTGACAGCTCGCTGTCGGCGGGAGCGGGCGCGGGAGCGGGAGCGGGCGCGGGCGCTCGAGGCGGACAGCGCGGACGCGTCGACGGACAGCGAGGGCGAGTTCATGCGCGGCGCGGACGCGGCGCCGCACTCCTCGCAGCTCGACCTCTCCGTGCCCGAGGGTGAGTGACGCTCCTTGTTGTGACAGCTCGCTGTCGGCGGGAGCGGGCGCGGGAGCGGGAGCGGGCGCGGGCGCTCGAGGCGGACAGCGCGGACGCGTCGACGGACAGCGAGGGCGAGTTCATGCGCGGCGCGGACGCGGCGCCGCACTCCTCGCAGCTCGACCTCTCCGTGCCCGAGGGTGAGTGACGCTCCTTGTTGTGACAGCTCGCTGTCGGCGGGAGCGGGCGCGGGAGCGGGAGCGGGCGCGGGCGCTCGAGGCGGACAGCGCGGACGCGTCGACGGACAGCGAGGGCGAGTTCATGCGCGGCGCGGACGCGGCGCCGCACTCCTCGCAGCTCGACCTCTCCGTGCCCGAGGGTGAGTGACGCTCCTTGTTGTGACAGCTCGCTGTCGGCGGGAGCGGGCGCGGGAGCGGGAGCGGGCGCGGGCGCTCGAGGCGGACAGCGCGGACGCGTCGACGGACAGCGAGGGCGAGTTCATGCGCGGCGCGGACGCGGCGCCGCACTCCTCGCAGCTCGACCTCTCCGTGCCCGAGGGTGAGTGACGCTCCTTGTTGTGACAGCTCGCTGTCGGCGGGAGCGGGCGCGGGAGCGGGAGCGGGCGCGGGCGCTCGAGGCGGACAGCGCGGACGCGTCGACGGACAGCGAGGGCGAGTTCATGCGCGGCGCGGACGCGGCGCCGCACTCCTCGCAGCTCGACCTCTCCGTGCCCGAGGGTGAGTGACGCTCCTTGTTGTGACAGCTCGCTGTCGGCGGGAGCGGGCGCGGGAGCGGGAGCGGGCGCGGGCGCTCGAGGCGGACAGCGCGGACGCGTCGACGGACAGCGAGGGCGAGTTCATGCGCGGCGCGGACGCGGCGCCGCACTCCTCGCAGCTCGACCTCTCCGTGCCCGAGGGTGAGTGACGCTCCTTGTTGTGACAGCTCGCTGTCGGCGGGAGCGGGCGCGGGAGCGGGAGCGGGCGCGGGCGCTCGAGGCGGACAGCGCGGACGCGTCGACGGACAGCGAGGGCGAGTTCATGCGCGGCGCGGACGCGGCGCCGCACTCCTCGCAGCTCGACCTCTCCGTGCCCGAGGGTGAGTGACGCTCCTTGTTGTGACAGCTCGCTGTCGGCGGGAGCGGGCGCGGGAGCGGGAGCGGGCGCGGGCGCTCGAGGCGGACAGCGCGGACGCGTCGACGGACAGCGAGGGCGAGTTCATGCGCGGCGCGGACGCGGCGCCGCACTCCTCGCAGCTCGACCTCTCCGTGCCCGAGGGTGAGTGACGCTCCTTGTTGTGACAGCTCGCTGTCGGCGGGAGCGGGCGCGGGAGCGGGAGCGGGCGCGGGCGCTCGAGGCGGACAGCGCGGACGCGTCGACGGACAGCGAGGGCGAGTTCATGCGCGGCGCGGACGCGGCGCCGCACTCCTCGCAGCTCGACCTCTCCGTGCCCGAGGGTGAGTGACGCTCCTTGTTGTGACAGCTCGCTGTCGGCGGGAGCGGGCGCGGGAGCGGGAGCGGGCGCGGGCGCTCGAGGCGGACAGCGCGGACGCGTCGACGGACAGCGAGGGCGAGTTCATGCGCGGCGCGGACGCGGCGCCGCACTCCTCGCAGCTCGACCTCTCCGTGCCCGAGGGTGAGTGACGCTCCTTGTTGTGACAGCTCGCTGTCGGCGGGAGCGGGCGCGGGAGCGGGAGCGGGCGCGGGCGCTCGAGGCGGACAGCGCGGACGCGTCGACGGACAGCGAGGGCGAGTTCATGCGCGGCGCGGACGCGGCGCCGCACTCCTCGCAGCTCGACCTCTCCGTGCCCGAGGGTGAGTGACGCTCCTTGTTGTGACAGCTCGCTGTCGGCGGGAGCGGGCGCGGGAGCGGGAGCGGGCGCGGGCGCTCGAGGCGGACAGCGCGGACGCGTCGACGGACAGCGAGGGCGAGTTCATGCGCGGCGCGGACGCGGCGCCGCACTCCTCGCAGCTCGACCTCTCCGTGCCCGAGGGTGAGTGACGCTCCTTGTTGTGACAGCTCGCTGTCGGCGGGAGCGGGCGCGGGAGCGGGAGCGGAAGCGGAAACGGGAGCAGGCGCGAAAGCGGAAGTGGGAGCGTACGAGGCGGCATGTACATATATTATGGCTATTTACGCATATTCCACCAAATCACAGCTGATTTTGACGAACGAGTTAATCGATTCGTTATTAATAGTCCCGGTGATCAATATGACGGTTGCTACATCGAATTTTAAGTATAATCATATTAAAACTTAAACTTTTTTCCTTTTTTTTTTTTTTTTATATATTTAGCGAGCAAACGAGCAGGCGGGTCACCTGATGTTAAGTGATTACCGCCGCCCATGAACACTTGTAGCACCTGAGGCACCACCAATGCGTTGCCGGCCTTTCAGGAATTTGTTGGTCCGCCCCTTGAATAACCCCATGTTGTAATTCAGTGGAAACACCGTCGCAGGAAGTTGGTTCCACAGTTTCAAAGTACGTGGAAAAAAGGATCTGGAACATCGGATGGTCGAAGTGCTCCAGGCACCCAGGTGGTGAGGGTGAAATTGTTTTCGGTGGCGAGCGGTGCGGTTGTTTCCTTGTTTTACTTAGTAATTATTTCACAATTCTTCTTCTTTTAAAAGCCATTGTGCTCGTGTGCTGCAGAGCTGTGGCTGCCGCACGTCAGCAGTGGCGGGCTGGCGCGGCTGTCGCGGCGGCAGCTGCTGCAGCTGCAGCGGGCCGCGGCGCGCCTGCAGCAGCAGCTGGCGCGGGAGGACGAGCACAGACAGGTGTCGTATCTTCACTTGTAACGCACTATCCGCCAATTCGCACGGGACCAGCGCGGTGGATTGTGGCCTGTACTCCTTCACTGAGAGGATCTTCGATCACAGAAGAAAAAACACTTCTGTGATGGAAGGAGAGGACACGTGCGCTCGGCGGTGAGCCGGCGATGGGTCGCTGACGATGATAATAATCTACTGGTTGTGGAGTTTTTATAAATCACGCGGAAATTCTTAATTTTTCCTCTAAAGGTTTCCTCACTTATATCTATGCAAAAAATCACGTCGATCCATCGTGTGATTGAAGGACAAACCCACCACCTCCCATGGCCCCTCTGACTCCCCGGTTATGTGGGATGAAACAACGGGAAGGCGCCGGTACTCGCTCTTGGCGTGTTTCCCGGCGCCTTTGTTCCCTACAGATCCGTTTTTATCATTTCCTTTGTCTCTTTCAATCATTATTCTCAGGGCTAGATGCTGTGATTGACGGACAAACCAACAAAACAAACCCACTCGCAGTTATAATATATAATAGAGTAATTTTGTGTTGTATCCGTTTCAGCTCCTGCGCGATTCAGTCGGACACCACTCGAGCGGCGACTTCTTCCCCACCCGGGACACCGGGCCCGACCCCCTCCTCTCCCCCACCCCCTACACGGCCGACAGGGTGCTGGCGGGCTCGCACCTAGCCCGGGGGATGGCGGGGGAGAAAGGGCGCCTGGCCCGAGCTGATGTGTGGGGGTCCATCCCCCACTATTTGTAAAGCGCCCGGCCGCAAGTTCACAGCTGTACTGCCGTCCTGAAGCTAGCGTCGTTAACTACCAGCACATGTCGAGCTACAATGGCAGTTGAAATGTCAAAAATTAGAGAATCGGCGTGGACTTGCAGCTGTACCTACCTACCTCATAAATATTATAACTTTTGTATTATTGTTTTGGAAAGAGCAGGTGGCTGTGTATTTTCTATAAAAGAAACTTTTTGAGTTTCACATTACAAGTGTTGAGACTGGTAGCTGTAAGATGTTTTGTTATTTCGATTTTTATTAATTGTAAGAAAATTTTCGAAATGGTTTGCATGCGTAGTGCGTAGGGACTTCAAAAAGTTCCAATCGAGGAGTTACCCAGTAATTAGTGGAGCTAAGCTAACTGAGGTTAGCTGTAGTTCAAACAACCTGCTTGCTGCTAGTCTGTTCATAAGTCATTTGACATGAGTGAATGGGAGAAATACATTGTAGCGACATTGTAGTCGTCGATGAATCAAAAATAGGTTGATAAAATTTACACAAAAATAAATTTGATAAATAAAATTTCAACTTTAACTTCTCGAAACTGAAGTGGAAGTGGGCGAGGCACATAGTTCGAAGAGCTGGTGGTCGATGGGGTCCCAAGGTGCTGGAGTGGCGACCCCGCACCGGGAAGCGCAGTGTTGACAGTGGGATTTGAACCTGCGACCATTGAGTTTTCAGTCCGCACCTTTAACCTTTGGGCTAATGAGGCTTCAAATTTTGTATTTTTATTTTTGCCTCATTATTTATTTTGCCTCAAAATAGCAAGAACAACCATAAAAAGGAACAAAACAAGGTAATGAGACGCAATGTTTATTTTATATTATTGAAAATAAAATTTAACATGGGTAGGAATTGCACTTGTTTTGTTCCTTTAAAAACAGACTTAAAAACATTAACAAGTACCAATTAAAAAAAAACTGACTTATGAACAGTCTATAAGCAAAGTTGTGAACTAATGTATGAAAACAAGCCAAAATATAAATTAGCTAATAAGGCGAGCTAAATTAGTTACCAGTGTGGCTGTCGCCTTAGGGTTGCAGCTAAGTAACTACTTAGGTCAAACCACAACTCCACTAAACGTAATTTTCTAGTTCCTAAAAAGTATTAAGTTTGTTTTTTAGTTATTTTTAAAGTTTACGAAAATTTGTTGATTAGTTTCAAGACATTTCCTCGAATGCACTAGCATTAAGGATATATGTAATACATTTATTTAAAATAGGTTAACTTTGTTAATACATCTATTTTTGAAATGCATTTGCGTTTTATTTCTTTTTAATTATGTATATTTGGTCATAGCACAGGTAAGAAATACCTCGAGAGTCGCGAATATGGAGTGGGCGGGGGGGGGGGGGGGGGGGGGGGAATATATAGTTCCAAGACCTGCAGGGCGATTCAGACCTGTTCGATAACATACCGTGTCGATACGGTTAGATATCGATCTCTTTTTGTCGTGTGGATTCAGAGCGAGCGAAATATATGTTAACAAACCGAATCGATCGACAAATAAGTTATCGGACGGGTCTGAATCGGGGGGCTGGGCAGTCCAATACATCGAAGACGAACAAAGAAATAAAACGAATATGTCAGTCTTAACATTTTATTGCAACTCTCCAAAAAGTCTGATATGTGATTTGCGATTTGTATAATACGAAAATACATAAAGTTTTCTTAGACAGTGGATTTTTGAAAATAACATTACACACATTTAGAAAAACGAAAACCTACGAGTACGTACAAAACCTTTTGTCCCCTGACCAATAATTTTACAATTTATCAATACTTGGTCAGTAACTGTTCTTAGAAGAAGATTTGTCACATTTGTGGTAAGTTGTCAACTAATTTGATCACACTTGTGATTTGTTATCAACTTATTGGTCCTATTTGTGATTTGTGGTCAACTAAATGGTCGCGTTTACGGCAATTTACAATTTAATGGCCACTTATTGGCCGAGGGGAGTAAATAATTTACAATCAACACCTTAACTCTAGCACTAGTTCTACAAATCTACACCTTAATATCAAATTGAGCACCTAAGTTATTATACTATTAAGTAGTGTCCGACCGAACATTTGGCTTGGCTCCGGATAAAAATAAGAACTTCGCCCAAAAAGAGCCGAAATTTTGGCCGAAGCCGAAGATTTCTATCATGCGCCGAAGTTAAACGAAATTGAGAATGTGAGGGCAAGGGAAAAATGTCAACACAGTATATGGGTCGTTCTACTTTTCTACCGACAATAGTCTGTCTTTCTTCTTATTATGGCATCTCGTTGGAGTATTAATATAAACGGCTTTTTATTCGGTTCGAATAAACGTCCATATTTTTCTTATCTATTAATATTATGTCATTTTTCATGTTCTCTAACCAGCATATTTTATACGTTCGTTTTCCGTATAATGCCGTGACAGAGTGGTAATTTGAAATGTGGTCTCTACAGAAAAAGACCACTTTGTCACATTATTTTTTCAAAAACCAACATTAAAAAAGAATCAATATTAGCTAGGAAGGAAACTTTAATTAGTACTAATGAAAACACAGATGCAGTTTTTTTTAAATCCCACACATAAAACACAATTATAGATAGTTCAAAAAACCAAAAAAACAGAAAAACGTCGTTTCATTGTCGGTAGAAAAGTAGAACGACCCATATAACAAAATCAAAACGAAGACATTAATTCAAATGTTATTATTATTTTTGATAAGTTGCAAGGTAATTTTAATCATTCGTTAAGTTGTTTATATATAGACAACGGTTACGTTATTTATATCAAATGCGAGTCGGACTCGCATACTCGGGTTCCGCACCAAAACAACGTCGCTAATAACTCGTTTCTAGTATAACCCTGTATAGGCCTGTTTAATTTTTATTATTTGTTATTAGAAATACACATTCTCTGTACAATTCAACTGTCTATCTATTACGGATCATGAGATACAGCCCGCTGACAGACGTACGGACGGACAGACAGCGGAAGCTTAGAAATAAGGTCCCATTGGTTACCCTTCGGGTACGGAAGCCTAAAAATGATTTTATTCAGCATTGGCCAATCTTGATCGAAGTTTTTTTAGGGTTAAATTAAATTTTCAGCTTCGGCCGAAATCCACTTTCGATCAGACACTTCGGTTGAATCAACAGTCGGTTTCAGCGTCGCACTTCGTCCGGATGGTAACGGCGAGCCACGCCCCTTTCCTGTGTGGCGTGTTGCTCACTTCACACAGTTACAAGATACAAGGTCTTCACTAACGAATACTGTCAATGTGAGCGGTAGAAGTGGTGATGCTGAACCGATGTTGATGTAAACGCGTAGAGAACAACAGGACGGCATAGTTTCTAAGTAAAGCTTGCGTAATACTCCCGAGTGCGACTTAAGTTACTATACAAAAACTCACGTCCATTGTGACATAATTAAGTACCTGTTTTAAAAAATCCTTTTCAATGAGCAATCCAAGAGAGCTTAATCTCAATAAACTGGGCACTGTATTTTATTTTATTTCATAAGCCGGGTCTACGGATCTCTATTTCTTTTACGCGCCACAAAATTAAAAAAAAATATATTAAAAAATCGAAAATCGGAAGCGAAATTCCGATTTCTAATAATATTGATTTCTAATAAATTCGATTTGAATTTCTAATAATGAAAACAAAATATTACATAACTAATATACAAAGTTATTTAAATGCACGAAAAAAATTTCAAAAAACAGTTTTTTACACTGGGCCAAAAGTAGAGGTTGTCAACTTTAAAAAAAACTGTAGAAATCGATGTGGTAATTCCATATTTCCGTAACTCAATCCTCCCCCCCACTTTCCGACGACGACGACTCCTCGTCGACGACCGTATTCCTCCCCCTCCCCGTCAACAGATCATCCTTCCTACTCTCTTCTCCATTCCTCAACTCCTTCCCACTCTCTCTATTCCCCAACTCGTTGTCACTCTCTTCTCTATGCCCGAGCTCGCTGTCAGTGTGCGCGTGCAACTCTGTGTCTGCGTCACTCTCGATTATGTTTCTCGTGTCTGTTTTGCGTGCGTGTGTCTGTGCGCGTGTCAGCGTGTGTTCGTGTGCGTGTGGCTGTGCGCGTGTCTGTGCGTGCGCGTGCGCGTCGTCCGCGTCGTCGGCCTCGGCGCTGGCGGCGGGCTCGTGTCTGGAGGTGTCCGTCGGTATCACCAGCTCGCCGAGCAGGTTGCTATAAATAAACAGAATTATAATGTTCCTCGCGACTTCGTCCGCGCGGATTGAAAAAATAGCCTATGTGGTATTATATTGCGGCGTGATTGAGTGTTACATCCATTCATCCACCCGTCCATACATCCAAACTTTCGCATTTATAATATTAATTATGACGCTCGTCCGGGTTCGACTCTCGGGTCGGGCTAAAAAAGGTATTCGGTTTTTTGTCAAGAAATTCTCAGCACTAGCCCGGAGTTAGATTGGCGGTTAGTCAACCCCGTGCCTCGGAGAGCACGTAAAGCCGTCGGTCCTGCGCCTGTATATTGTCTGTCTAGTAAAGAGATTCTTACCAAATGACTCTTACTGTGGGATATGGGTTGAATGTACACTGCCATACCCCTGACAAGTTAGTCCGCTACCATCTTAGACTGCATCGTCACTTACCACCAGGTGAGATGGGTGTAAACAGGCATTAGTCACTCACGCGACGTCTCCGGCGGCGCGCTGCCGCCAGCGGAAGAATTCGTCGCCCAGGTTGAAGGTGAGGTTGCTGCGCATCACCACCTTCACGGGCGCGACTGGCGCGGCCGCCCGCGACGCGACTGGCGCGGCCGCCCGCGACGCGACTGGCGCGGCCGCCCGCGACGCGACTGGCGCGGCCGCCCGCGACGCGACTGGCGCGGCCGCCCGCGGCGCGACTGTCGCGTCGCGGTCGCGGCGCCGCTCGTGGCGCGACCTGTTGCTGCGGAAGCGGGACTCCGCTGCGAACACACGCGAAACTATATTAGACCGTTATTTATGAAACAAGTGTCAAATAAAAGTTTTATTTTGAAAAACAAGCTTAATAAAGATTTTTTTAAAAATAAAACGTTATATAAGGCTACATCATCAAACTCTGACAGTCGTTTAGAGCCAGAGACACTCACCCACAGGCCACCTCTCGTCGCTGTCGGCGCGCCCCTCCGCGCTCACGGTGGGCGCACCTGCCATGGGCGCCATGGGCACCATGGGCGTGTCCTCCGGCGACGAGCCCGCGCCCACCCGCATGGAGTCCTCCCACTCCGCCGCGCTGCACCGCGCCACACAAATAAATAAAATAAAAACATTGACACTGGATTTGCTGCTGTGATTTATTTTTTGGGCTACTTGATTGACGCCATTTTGGATTTGATTGACGCCATCTTGGCGTTGTAAGCATAGATATGAGACTATGATTTCATATGAAATCATAGATTAATTATAGAGGTCGGTGCGCCATTTGCAATATCAGTCCAGCGGTTTGAGCTGTGCGTCGATAGGTCAGTCAGTTAGTCACCTTTTCCTTTTATATGTTTAGATAACTATGTAATACTAGTGGTTCGCCCCGAACTGAGACCTCGCGATATCCCATAATTCCCAAAAGTTTTAATTATTTATTGTAATAATTAACTTTTAACATTAGACGCAATAAAAAAAAATAATAGTTGACATAAAACTGTTTTACTGACACAGCGCCATCTATTAGCATTATAGTGAAGCTATTAGCTTCACAATAATGCTAATAGATGGCGCATTAAAATTAAATAATTTCGTTTCTTTATAACATTTATCTAATTTTAGTATTTGTTGTTCAAGTACAGGATATAACTGAATTTTCAACCAAGTTTCACGTTCTAATATTCAGTAATTCAGAAGTTATAGGGCTCTGACAGACATTTAGACGGACACACTTCTCTGTCTAGTAGGCAAGCGCCCTAGTTGACTCAGAGAACTCGCTTCGCTCGTTCAATTAAGTTGTATAAACGCTGTCGATTGTATCAAAATTAATAACTCACGCGTGTCGCGGCGGCGGGTCGGCGGGTCGCGGCGGGTCGGCGGGTCGCGGCGGGTCGGCGGGTCGCGGCGGGTCGGCGGGCGGCGCGGGGTCGCGGGGTCGAACTCGTTTCCGCTTCTTGGCCGCTCGCTGCGTGGTGCTGGGTTTCACCTCCACAAAGTCTTCGATGATGATCTTCTTCTCCGCGGGTTCCTCGGCGGCGTCCATCGCCGCGTCCGCCTTGTCTATTGTCTCTATCGCGTCTAGCTTGTCTACGGCCTCTACCGCGTCGGGTTTGTCTATGGCCTCTATGGCGTCGGGTCTGTCGGTCGCGTCGTTGGACGACAGGTGGACGGGTTGGAGCGCGTGCTTGGATTTCTTGTGCTTGCGTTTCTTTTGGGGCTTTGGCTGAAACAAAATCAAAATATTATGTAATTCAAATGAGAATTCATGAGACGGCTATAATATATTGTCGCTGCGTCGTCGGTCTAGTGCGGATGACGAGGTTTCGGGTTCGATTCCCGGGTCTGTGTTCCAAAAAACGTATTGGGTTTTTCTGTCAAGAAATTCTCTCGGATTTAAAAAGTTAGCAGTGTGTCACCCCCGTGTCTCGGAGAGCACATAAAGCCGTCGGTATCGTGCCCGATCGAATTTCCGTCTCATCGGACTATGAGAGCGAGGGAATAGAGTGCACTATAATATCTCCCGCACAGATGGCTAGTCTCAGTGGAGACCGGATTTGGTTGAGGGGTATGAGTAGTGGCTGATAACTGTGGGAAGTAATCTTTGACTGTTCCATTGTTGGACGTATACCGACCTCCACTGGCTCGCTGGCAGGCTCGTGCGGCTCGTGCGGCGGCGCGGCGCTCACTAGCTCCGACACGCGGTTGTGCTCGAACACGCGTCCGTTGTTGATCACCTGACGAGTGGAGGGAGATGTTAAATTTTTTTTTATGATTGAGATTTATTGAGTGAATGAGAGACTAAAGAAAGCAAATTAGGAGTTTAGTGAGCGGACAAGAAACTGACTGAAGAACCTGAATGAACGAGAGAATGTCACGAGGAAATTGAGTTTGATGAGTAAATAAAAGACTGAAGTGAGTAGAATGTGAGTGAATGAGAGACTGGCGTGAGTGAATTGAAACTGTGAGCGAATAAATGACAGAAGTGAGCAAATGGAGACGTTAGATAAATAATGCTTACAATTGAATCTTTCAATTAACATACATCAATTATTTATGAGAGGTTATCGAGTGCATGAGAAACTGATGTAAATAAATTGACAGTTTAAGGAGTGAACGAGAGACTGGCGTGAACAAATTGACAGTTTAAGGAGTGAACGAGAGACTGGCGTGAACAAATTGACAGTTTAAGGAGTGAACGAGAGCCTGGCGTGAACTCGTGAGGAATGGGGCTAAGGTGAGCAAGTCGTGAGGGGATCGACAAGCCCCTGTGACCTTGATGTCCTTGTCGTTGAGCGCGGCGACCAGGTCGCGCACGAAGCTGTTGTTGGGGAACAGGCGGCGGTGGCGGCAGTACACGTCCGCCTCCAGGTGCTCCTCGCTGCGGTTGGCGGTCGCGCGCACCAGCTTCAGGATGAACTTGTTCTTCTTGCTCGCGTGCTTGTGCTTCTTGCTCTTCTTGCCCTTCCTGCCCTTGCTCTTGCTCCGGTGGTGGCGGCGCGTGCTGTTCCCGTCCTCCTCGGTGTAGGCGAGCAGCGAGCGCGATATTCGGCTGTGGAAATTATGCTTTGCTAGGAGTACAGTGGCGCTGGTTTCCTCGTACAGAATCTCTAAACATTATTGCCAGCTCTAATGCTGTCCTTTGCGGCAGGGAACATTGTGGAAAAGACAGCACTAATTTTAAGCCAATCAATTACACACACACGTTTGATTACTATCACACCTGATGGAAAGTGATGATGTGGTCTAAAGTGCAACGTGTTTGCCTGGAAGATGCCTATTCACTCTTGTTTTAAAGATACTCAAATTGTACGTGGCAGGAAACATAGATCTTGGAAGAGCATTCCAGACCCTAGGAAAGCGCTTGGTGCGCTAGAACTTCGATGCGGTACAGATAAGCTGAGATGAAGTAAGGCCGATTCCTAAAATATTTTCAGTCTAACATTAAAAGGTCGGATGAGGTAACGGCATAATCTACCATGCATACACCTCGAGAAAATTCAAAAATCCTTACGTTCCATAGTTAAATTCCACAGTCAATTTTAGACTTGCTTCTACACAAGTTTAAGAGATGGATTAAAATTTTGCTTGTAATATAATATTTTAGCAACACTTAAAACTAAAGCGGAGAAGGTTCTGCCCCCCGATTCAAACCCTTCCGATAACTTATTTGTTGATCGATTCGGTTTGTTAACATATATTTCGCTCGCTCTGAATCCACACTGCAAAAAGAGATAGATATCTAACCGTATCGACACGGTATGTTATCGAACAGGTCTGAATCGCCCTGCTGAACGCGCCCCGGCCTGAGCAAGGCGCGCCGCACTCACCGGTTCCCGCGCAGTTTCTGCAGCCGGAGCTCTTGCTCGCTCGGCTCCACGTCGTCTGCAATGGGGTTTTTACGAGATCACTTGACGCTACTTTGGATTTAAGGTTCTTTGTAAAAATCTCGTGGATATTTTGATTTTTCAACGATAAAAAGTCGTTCTACACCTATTAACACTTTTTACACTTGTCCTTCTGTCTGCCCGAGTGCCCTTTTACCTCGTCAGTTGTCACACGTAACTACTTCAAAAAATTCGAAAAAATCTCTAAAGCTAAAGCTAACGCATACAATTTGATTATAGGAAGCCAGGCGTTAGTTCGGAGCGAACCACTAATTTTAGGTTACTTTTAGCCACGGTATTTTTGAAAAACCTTAATACAGGCATACAAAAGAACAGATCACTTCAAAATCACCTTTGGTGCAGCGCAGCGGGGTGAAAAAAGTTTTTTTTTTTATAAAAAGCGACCAAATATGAGCAGACAGATCACTAGGGTACAACTTACTCTTCATCCGGAAGTCGTTCATCTCGCTGTAGTCGATCTGCCACAGCTGTCGCGGCGAGCTGCGACACTTGGCGACGGTCGCGTCGGAGCCGGACGCGACGGGCGCGGTCAGGCACAGCCGGCTCTCCGCGTGCTGCAGCTGCTGCGACGGCAGGTAGCGCCACTTCTGAAACACCCACTCCTGGTGACGACCGGCCTACGGGGATCCCGCTACCAGCTTCCACGGTGATCTGGAGGATCACCGTGGAAGCTGGTAGTGGGCAAGATGGCCGGAAGAAGGACATCGGGGCGACCGAGAAGTGGTTCGACGATACAAGGAAGTGGACTCTACATGAGTACTCGGAAATAAATAAATTACCACACAACCGTAAAGATTTTCTACGACTGACCCACTAAGTTTCAGTCAGAAGATGGCGCCCTATGAGGTTTGTAGTTGCTTAAAATCGGTTAAGCTGGTGGAGGTCCAATCCACATCTCTTGAATATCGCGTTCTGAGTACAGTGAGTTGAATATCGCCTTTACAATACGGAATCACGGTTCATCAGCAGTCAGCACGTCTGCGCCTGAAGTGACGCGTCAATACTTTAATGAAACTCAAGGAAAAACAGTTCCGAATCCCTCAATAGTTCGATATGCACTTAAAAATAATGTATTTGCTTCTAATGTTATACACCCATGCGTGGGTAGTCGGATAAAAACAACAAAAAGATCAGACCTGTCCGCGTTGCTTCCCGTGGCAGGTGACCATCAGCACCCGCCTGCTGAGGTCCTCGCCCACCTCGCCCGCCGGGCTTCTGTAACCACAGCAATCATTACGTCCAGCGCACGCTCAGAAGCACTCAGACTCGTTAGTGTGCATAACATATTCCAATTATGTAAATGACAGAACCAAGATCCCTGTCAAATGCTATCCATCGTCTATAGTAAGTTCAACGAGAAGAGATACGCGATGTAAACAAAACGACTGCCAGGTACTTCGCTTCGGCAGGGGTTTGTAACCTTTTTTACTTACACTAATTTTTAAAATGTAAAATAAATTTATATTTTGATAATACACATTTAAGAAGTAATTGTGTATTAAATCTTATATAATTACTATATACATATAGAGCTACTCGTGCTGATTCACTGACTGACCGACTCATTGATCACTTCTCCTGTAAAATTTTGTATGAAAAAATAACAACCAACACAACAAAAAACAACTATAACTATAAAACCAGTAACAGATAACAATAATTAACGAAAATAATAACAGGAGATAACTGAGAACGAACAGAATTTGCGTATCACCCCGAGCGCTTTAAGACACGGAATAAAATCAAACTGCCGTCCAAATGTTTTCAACCCCATCTATAAACTCGTTTGACCTTACGCATTATCACCGTGAGCCGTGCGGCAGATAGCAAACAAACAAGATAGAAAGAGACTATATTTTGCTAGTTCCGTCGTCGATGTTTACATCGCGAATCTCTTCTCGTTGAACTTACTATAGATGGTGCTGTAGCGGTAGCGTCGAGGATGGTCTGTATCTTTACTTTGCTTTGCATGTATTTGACGTAATATAGACGCTCGTATGAGTACTAGTTACGTCTGTACACACCGAGCGGGGAGCGAAGGCCTCACTTTCACTGCAGTGAGTCGAGGCAGAGGCCGGAGGACGGACGGGGGTTCGTACCTCGCGTACTGTACTTCGGCGCATTTCTCTTCATCCCGCAGTTCTCCTCGTAGCGACAGAGCGAGGTACTGCGTCGCCTCGAGGCGCGCGTGGCACCCGTACACGCCGAGCGGGGACGCCTCGCCCTCCCGCTGCAGGGTGTCGAGGCAGAGGCCGGAGGACGGGGGTTCATACCTCGCGTACTGCACCTCGGCGCACTTCTCCTCGTCCCGCAGCTCGCCCCGCAGCGACAGCGCGAGGTACTGCGTCGCCTCGAGGCGCGCGTGGCACCCGTACACGCCGAGCGGGGACGCCTCGCCCTCCCGCTGCAGGGTGTCGAGGCAGAGGCCGGAGGACGGGGGTTCATACCTCGCGTACTGCACCTCGGCGCACTTCTCCTCGTCCCGCAGCTCGCCCCGCAGCGACAGCGCGAGGTACTGCGTCGCCTCGAGGCGCGCGTGGCACCCGTACACGCCGAGCGGGGACGCCTCGCCCTCCCGCTGCAGGGTGTCGAGGCAGAGGCCGGAGGACGGGGGTTCATACCTCGCGTACTGCACCTCGGCGCACTTCTCCTCGTCCCGCAGCTCGCCCCGCAGCGACAGCGCGAGGTACTGCGTCGCCTCGAGGCGCGCGTGGCACCCGTACACGCCGAGCGGGGACGCCTCGCCCTCCCGCTGCAGGGTGTCGAGGCAGAGGCCGGAGGACGGGGGTTCATACCTCGCGTACTGCACCTCGGCGCACTTCTCCTCGTCCCGCAGCTCGCCCCGCAGCGACAGCGCGAGGTACTGCGTCGCCTCGAGGCGCGCGTGGCACCCGTACACGCCGAGCGGGGACGCCTCGCCCTCCCGCTGCAGGGTGTCGAGGCAGAGGCCGGAGGACGGGGGTTCATACCTCGCGTACTGCACCTCGGCGCACTTCTCCTCGTCCCGCAGCTCGCCCCGCAGCGACAGCGCGAGGTACTGCGTCGCCTCGAGGCGCGCGTGGCACCCGTACACGCCGAGCGGGGACGCCTCGCCCTCCCGCTGCAGGGTGTCGAGGCAGAGGCCGGAGGACGGGGGTTCATACCTCGCGTACTGCACCTCGGCGCACTTCTCCTCGTCCCGCAGCTCGCCCCGCAGCGACAGCGCGAGGTACTGCGTCGCCTCGAGGCGCGCGTGGCACCCGTACACGCCGAGCGGGGACGCCTCGCCCTCCCGCTGCAGGGTGTCGAGGCAGAGGCCGGAGGACGGGGGTTCATACCTCGCGTACTGCACCTCGGCGCACTTCTCCTCGTCCCGCAGCTCGCCCCGCAGCGACAGCGCGAGGTACTGCGTCGCCTCGAGGCGCGCGTGGCACCCGTACACGCCGAGCGGGGACGCCTCGCCCTCCCGCTGCAGGGTGTCGAGGCAGAGGCCGGAGGACGGGGGTTCATACCTCGCGTACTGCACCTCGGCGCACTTCTCCTCGTCCCGCAGCTCGCCCCGCAGCGACAGCGCGAGGTACTGCGTCGCCTCGAGGCGCGCGTGGCACCCGTACACGCCGAGCGGGGACGCCTCGCCCTCCCGCTGCAGGGTGTCGAGGCAGAGGCCGGAGGACGGGGGTTCATACCTCGCGTACTGCACCTCGGCGCACTTCTCCTCGTCCCGCAGCTCGCCCCGCAGCGACAGCGCGAGGTACTGCGTCGCCTCGAGGCGCGCGTGGCACCCGTACACGCCGAGCGGGGACGCCTCGCCCTCCCGCTGCAGGGTGTCGAGGCAGAGGCCGGAGGACGGGGGTTCATACCTCGCGTACTGCACCTCGGCGCACTTCTCCTCGTCCCGCAGCTCGCCCCGCAGCGACAGCGCGAGGTACTGCGTCGCCTCGAGGCGCGCGTGGCACCCGTACACGCCGAGCGGGGACGCCTCGCCCTCCCGCTGCAGGGTGTCGAGGCAGAGGCCGGAGGACGGGGGTTCATACCTCGCGTACTGCACCTCGGCGCACTTCTCCTCGTCCCGCAGCTCGCCCCGCAGCGACAGCGCGAGGTACTGCGTCGCCTCGAGGCGCGCGTGGCACCCGTACACGCCGAGCGGGGACGCCTCGCCCTCCCGCTGCAGGGTGTCGAGGCAGAGGCCGGAGGACGGGGGTTCATACCTCGCGTACTGCACCTCGGCGCACTTCTCCTCGTCCCGCAGCTCGCCCCGCAGCGACAGCGCGAGGTACTGCGTCGCCTCGAGGCGCGCGTGGCACCCGTACACGCCGAGCGGGGACGCCTCGCCCTCCCGCTGCAGGGTGTCGAGGCAGAGGCCGGAGGACGGGGGTTCATACCTCGCGTACTGCACCTCGGCGCACTTCTCCTCGTCCCGCAGCTCGCCCCGCAGCGACAGCGCGAGGTACTGCGTCGCCTCGAGGCGCGCGTGGCACCCGTACACGCCGAGCGGGGACGCCTCGCCCTCCCGCTGCAGGGTGTCGAGGCAGAGGCCGGAGGACGGGGGTTCATACCTCGCGTACTGCACCTCGGCGCACTTCTCCTCGTCCCGCAGCTCGCCCCGCAGCGACAGCGCGAGGTACTGCGTCGCCTCGAGGCGCGCGTGGCACCCGTACACGCCGAGCGGGGACGCCTCGCCCTCCCGCTGCAGGGTGTCGAGGCAGAGGCCGGAGGACGGGGGTTCATACCTCGCGTACTGCACCTCGGCGCACTTCTCCTCGTCCCGCAGCTCGCCCCGCAGCGACAGCGCGAGGTACTGCGTCGCCTCGAGGCGCGCGTGGCACCCGTACACGCCGAGCGGGGACGCCTCGCCCTCCCGCTGCAGGGTGTCGAGGCAGAGGCCGGAGGACGGGGGTTCATACCTCGCGTACTGCACCTCGGCGCACTTCTCCTCGTCCCGCAGCTCGCCCCGCAGCGACAGCGCGAGGTACTGCGTCGCCTCGAGGCGCGCGTGGCACCCGTACACGCCGAGCGGGGACGCCTCGCCCTCCCGCTGCAGGGTGTCGAGGCAGAGGCCGGAGGACGGGGGTTCATACCTCGCGTACTGCACCTCGGCGCACTTCTCCTCGTCCCGCAGCTCGCCCCGCAGCGACAGCGCGAGGTACTGCGTCGCCTCGAGGCGCGCGTGGCACCCGTACACGCCGAGCGGGGACGCCTCGCCCTCCCGCTGCAGGGTGTCGAGGCAGAGGCCGGAGGACGGGGGTTCATACCTCGCGTACTGCACCTCGGCGCACTTCTCCTCGTCCCGCAGCTCGCCCCGCAGCGACAGCGCGAGGTACTGCGTCGCCTCGAGGCGCGCGTGGCACCCGTACACGCCGAGCGGGGACGCCTCGCCCTCCCGCTGCAGGGTGTCGAGGCAGAGGCCGGAGGACGGGGGTTCATACCTCGCGTACTGCACCTCGGCGCACTTCTCCTCGTCCCGCAGCTCGCCCCGCAGCGACAGCGCGAGGTACTGCGTCGCCTCGAGGCGCGCGTGGCACCCGTACACGCCGAGCGGGGACGCCTCGCCCTCCCGCTGCAGGGTGTCGAGGCAGAGGCCGGAGGACGGGGGTTCATACCTCGCGTACTGCACCTCGGCGCACTTCTCCTCGTCCCGCAGCTCGCCCCGCAGCGACAGCGCGAGGTACTGCGTCGCCTCGAGGCGCGCGTGGCACCCGTACACGCCGAGCGGGGACGCCTCGCCCTCCCGCTGCAGGGTGTCGAGGCAGAGGCCGGAGGACGGGGGTTCATACCTCGCGTACTGCACCTCGGCGCACTTCTCCTCGTCCCGCAGCTCGCCCCGCAGCGACAGCGCGAGGTACTGCGTCGCCTCGAGGCGCGCGTGGCACCCGTACACGCCGAGCGGGGACGCCTCGCCCTCCCGCTGCAGGGTGTCGAGGCAGAGGCCGGAGGACGGGGGTTCATACCTCGCGTACTGCACCTCGGCGCACTTCTCCTCGTCCCGCAGCTCGCCCCGCAGCGACAGCGCGAGGTACTGCGTCGCCTCGAGGCGCGCGTGGCACCCGTACACGCCGAGCGGGGGACGCCTCGCCCTCCCGCTGCAGGGTGTCGAGGCAGAGGCCGGAGGACGGGGGTTCATACCTCGCGTACTGCACCTCGGCGCACTTCTCCTCGTCCCGCAGCTCGCCCCGCAGCGACAGCGCGAGGTACTGCGTCGCCTCGAGGCGCGCGTGGCACCCGTACACGCCGAGCGGGGACGCCTCGCCCTCCCGCTGCAGGGTGTCGAGGCAGAGGCCGGAGGACGGGGGTTCATACCTCGCGTACTGCACCTCGGCGCACTTCTCCTCGTCCCGCAGCTCGCCCCGCAGCGACAGCGCGAGGTACTGCGTCGCCTCGAGGCGCGCGTGGCACCCGTACACGCCGAGCGGGGACGCCTCGCCCTCCCGCTGCAGGGTGTCGAGGCAGAGGCCGGAGGACGGGGGTTCATACCTCGCGTACTGCACCTCGGCGCACTTCTCCTCGTCCCGCAGCTCGCCCCGCAGCGACAGCGCGAGGTACTGCGTCGCCTCGAGGCGCGCGTGGCACCCGTACACGCCGAGCGGGGACGCCTCGCCCTCCCGCTGCAGGGTGTCGAGGCAGAGGCCGGAGGACGGGGGTTCATACCTCGCGTACTGCACCTCGGCGCACTTCTCCTCGTCCCGCAGCTCGCCCCGCAGCGACAGCGCGAGGTACTGCGTCGCCTCGAGGCGCGCGTGGCACCCGTACACGCCGAGCGGGGACGCCTCGCCCTCCCGCTGCAGGGTGTCGAGGCAGAGGCCGGAGGACGGGGGTTCATACCTCGCGTACTGCACCTCGGCGCACTTCTCCTCGTCCCGCAGCTCGCCCCGCAGCGACAGCGCGAGGTACTGCGTCGCCTCGAGGCGCGCGTGGCACCCGTACACGCCGAGCGGGGACGCCTCGCCCTCCCGCTGCAGGGTGTCGAGGCAGAGGCCGGAGGACGGGGGTTCATACC
The DNA here is from genome assembly GCA_038048805.1 of Hipparchia sbordonii. Classification (NCBI taxonomy): domain Eukaryota; kingdom Metazoa; phylum Arthropoda; class Insecta; order Lepidoptera; family Nymphalidae; genus Hipparchia; species Hipparchia sbordonii. The sequence continues at coordinate 100,410 of CM076118.1, read as the reverse complement.
TCGCGTACTGCACCTCGGCGCACTTCTCCTCGTCCCGCAGCTCGCCCCGCAGCGACAGCGCGAGGTACTGCGTCGCCTCGAGGCGCGCGTGGCACCCGTACACGCCGAGCGGGGACGCCTCGCCCTCCCGCTGCAGGGTGTCGAGGCAGAGGCCGGAGGACGGGGGTTCATACCTCGCGTACTGCACCTCGGCGCACTTCTCCTCGTCCCGCAGCTCGCCCCGCAGCGACAGCGCGAGGTACTGCGTCGCCTCGAGGCGCGCGTGGCACCCGTACACGCCGAGCGGGGACGCCTCGCCCTCCCGCTGCAGGGTGTCGAGGCAGAGGCCGGAGGACGGGGGTTCATACCTCGCGTACTGCACCTCGGCGCACTTCTCCTCGTCCCGCAGCTCGCCCCGCAGCGACAGCGCGAGGTACTGCGTCGCCTCGAGGCGCGCGTGGCACCCGTACACGCCGAGCGGGGACGCCTCGCCCTCCCGCTGCAGGGTGTCGAGGCAGAGGCCGGAGGACGGGGGTTCATACCTCGCGTACTGCACCTCGGCGCACTTCTCCTCGTCCCGCAGCTCGCCCCGCAGCGACAGCGCGAGGTACTGCGTCGCCTCGAGGCGCGCGTGGCACCCGTACACGCCGAGCGGGGACGCCTCGCCCTCCCGCTGCAGGGTGTCGAGGCAGAGGCCGGAGGACGGGGGTTCATACCTCGCGTACTGCACCTCGGCGCACTTCTCCTCGTCCCGCAGCTCGCCCCGCAGCGACAGCGCGAGGTACTGCGTCGCCTCGAGGCGCGCGTGGCACCCGTACACGCCGAGCGGGGACGCCTCGCCCTCCCGCTGCAGGGTGTCGAGGCAGAGGCCGGAGGACGGGGGTTCATACCTCGCGTACTGCACCTCGGCGCACTTCTCCTCGTCCCGCAGCTCGCCCCGCAGCGACAGCGCGAGGTACTGCGTCGCCTCGAGGCGCGCGTGGCACCCGTACACGCCGAGCGGGGACGCCTCGCCCTCCCGCTGCAGGGTGTCGAGGCAGAGGCCGGTGGAAGGGTTCATGAACCTGCGTAATGGATAACAATTGAACAATCGGAAAACAATCTATTTTTTCCCGATTGTCAATCAAAAATCGATAGTTTTTCGAACGACAAAATCGATTGTTTTCGATTGTTCGATTGTCACTTAGCGTGCCGGTCTGGGCAGGATAAATAAAAAGCAATTGCATAATTGATTTAGATTTTCGATATATTCGTTCCAGACCGTGCGTTCCGCGTTCGTAGACTTAACGATCACTAAAGGTCGATTTTGATTGACTTGGTGTTTCGCAATGCACAATTTTCTACATCAGTTGATTTATCATAAGACAAATCAACTGGTGATTTTAGATTTTATATAGTTTTTACGACACTTAGAATTAGATTACTACAAAATCAGCGTGGATAGTATTCGATTTTCGATTGTATTTCGTATTTTGATTTTCGATTGTATTTCGTATTTCAATTTTCGATTGTATTTCGATTTTCGATTGTTTTTCTTATTTAATTTTCTTCGATTGTCGATTTCTATTAAATTGATTTTAGTCAAGACGAATAAATTGTGGAATCCTCGCGCGCTCACCGCCCGAACCCGTACACGTCGCGGACGGGCACGAACTTCTCCCGGTACACGTTGTCGAGGTACCACTGGAAGCTCTTGCACTGCAGCTTCTCGCGCAGCACGCGCCGGTGCGTCACGTCGCCGATCTTGGGGTTTTTCTGCGAACAGCGGTAGATGCATTACTGACAGACTCCTATTGAACTTGTGGTGGGAGGCTTGGCCGTAGCTAGTTACCACCCTCCCGTCAAAGACGTGAGCGATTTAGCGTTCCGGCACGATGGCGTGTAGAAACAGATTAGGGGTATGGGTTGAATTTACACTGCTATACACCTTCCAAGTTAGTCCGCTACCATCTTAGACTGCATCGTCACTTACCATCAACACTCTTAAAATGACCCTGCAATTTTATTTTGGTAACTTTGACCACTCTACAGTCTACAATCTACATCTTACGACTGAACCGATTGAACTAAAAGGCACAGAGATAAATTATAGTTTATAATAACACATGGGTTACTTTTTATCCCGGAAAATAAGTGACTTCTCGCGAGAATTTAAAAAATCTTAATCCACGCGAACGTAGACGCGGGCATCAACTAATGTCTAAAAATGATTATCGCAGTGTGACGATCACAATCACTTCTGATTGGCTGCATTTATGCTCAGTTGAAAACTGATTATTCTTCCCGGTCGGAACGGCTTTCCAAATCTATTTCCAAAGATTTTAAAGCACTTTGTTCAAGTTAATTTGTATGAAAAGTTTTGTATTGTGAGTGGTCGGCGCGTGGAGCCTCACCCGCAGGTCGGGGCGGTGCAGGTAGAACAGCTCGGCGTAGTCGTCCATCCACACCTCCGCCATGCGCGCCGTGTTGATGCCTGCCGGCCAACAGAAGCCGCTTTAACTGTTACTCTATTTGCCAATAGCTCTCCGGCCTCGGACAAGAGAAGTATTGCATTACGTAGCACATTGTTTTAAACCAAAGACATGTTGTTTTTGATCTTAAAACATAAAAAGTAAAGTATAGTTAATCTAAATTAAAACAAAATTACGTCTGCGTGAAAACTCGAGTTTAATCGGGCTTACGGGAAACCAAAGTGTTCTCACCGACATTGTTACTAACCTAACCTAAGACCTAACTCTAAGAGTAAGCTAATTACTAGAGCGAGTGAGAGTTACCGTGCGTGTCCGACTGTGCGGGCAGGCCGTAAGGGTGGAAGCTCCGGAACACGTGCCCCACGCGCGAGCACGGGATCGTCTCCAGCGTGCCGCCACCTGGGGAAAACCCGCTTCAGAATCATCCCCGCCTCACAACTACTAAAAAATTGGGGGAATGGGGAGAAGTTACCTAGTAGGTACATGATCTGTGGAAGCTATCACCGTCTTTTGGGATTATACAAGACTTTTCCTTATCAAAAAGGATGTTTAAATCATTTGGAGCACTAACAAACGTAGGGCCATTGTCGCTCTACAATACAGTAGTATGACCTCTTCTCGCGACCATACCTTGAAAGGCAGCCATAAAAGTTTGAGATAACATATCTTTTAATCGTCGACAATTTATTTATTAACTGCAATCTCTCCTAGTGGCTCTATGCAGTCTGAGATGGAAGCGGGATAGCCTTGATTACGTTCCCGCGCTGATTTAATGAGTTTATATAGTATATAGTATAATAGCTTATATAGTAATGGAACACACGTGGAGCTGCACTCACACTGCCAAACCCGGAACGACATCTCCAAGTTCTCCCCTCCCCAGCCCGCCATCTGCTCGTCGTATGCGCCGATCTCCCAGTAGTACGCGCGGTTGATGGCGAACAGGCCGCCTGCCATCGTGGGGGACCTGAGTTCGGGAGTTTCGAGATAACATCTCTGGTAAACTGGGTACAAACTTGCAACTTGTTCTTAAGTGACCTTACTTGTCTTTTACGGTTTTAAAAATGGAGGCATACAAAGAAAATCAAAAAGAAGAACACAAAGGGTTATCGCGAGACTTTTAAAACTCTTTGGATATTTTTTTATTACAAATATTGTTTTATTATTTTTATTTGAATTTTGAATAAATTTATTAAAAAACTTTTGACTTATGGCACGACAATGGTGCAACAGGTGGGGTTTGAAGTTTTGAACCGTCGATCTTTCGGACTTCATTCTGCCCGCAGACCCGTTGAGCTAGTGAGGCTTACTACTCACCAGGTGGGCGCGATGTCGGAGCCGCGCCGCTTCTTCTCGCGTTCCGGAACGTCGATCCACGTGAAGTGGCCCATGAACGTGAACCCGCCTACCTGTGCAGCGCGCCGAGGTTATGACATGAAACACACTTATTTGTTACAACTACATATACCTTCCGAATTATATTCTCCATATAAGCGGAAAGCTAATATTTAAGGATGGGGTGCGGATCGAACCATCGACCTTACAGTTTTCAGGCCGCACTTGGGCTATAGAGGTTATAACACATACATATTGTATCAAAACTAGCGAAATCGTCGGGATTCGAATGCCCGTTTCACGGGGTATGGTGCCCTGAGCATGATTTCGCCGATTACGTTCACCGTTACACTACGACTCTCTGTCTCTTTTATGAAGAAGTTTTTGAAATGTTCTTGATTTTTTAGGCTACGATAAAAACCTATTCATATTTGAGACAACAGCTGAACTGATTCTGGCGAAATTTGGCACAGAGATAGTTTGCATTTCGGACACGGATATAGAATACTGCTTATCGCGGAAAATCAAAAATTTCTCACAATTTATAAACACGCGGACGAAGCACATCTGAAATAAAGGTAAATGTACTAAGACTACAAGATACTACAACAAACAATTCCGTACATACTAATTGGAAAGAAACTTTGACTCCCTCTAAGCTATATACAACTAGAATTACTAAGAATACCAACGTGCATCTAGAAAACACCAAGCCCAATATAATGTTCTTGCAAAACCATAGCAATCGAAAATAGAAAGAAAAAAAATAAGGTGTTAACCTAAATAAAGAGATTATGGACAATTACATACATACTCATTGTCATTTTGAAATGGATTAAGTAAAGTAATTACGTAGATTGCTTGCTTTGTTGTATTATATATGGGAAAGTATTCATTGTATGCTATTACTTCTCGCGCCTGAGTATTTTTTGTTTTTGAAACCTCGACCGTGCTGTGCGTCCCTGGCAAATTACAATAAGGTCGAAATGTAATTGATTAAGATTTAAAGCTAAAAATATTGTAATCTATTTGGTTTACCTGAATTAAAAAATCAAAGTTGAAATTTTCTGCATGGATTTTTTTATTCGATGACGCTAGTAGTGACGATGCACTTCGATGGTGGCGGGCTGACTTGGAAGGCGTGTGGTAGACCTATACTCGTAATCGGTCTACACGCCATCGTACCTACCGGTACCTTAATTCGCTTGGCGGCACGACTTTGGCGGTATTGTTGTAAGTAGCAACCAAAACTCACCAGACCCAGAGACAGTTTAGAATTTATAAATTACCAAATTGCACCAACCTGGAATCGAACGCGAGACTTCGCCCTCATAAGACACTAATACCAAAGCGCTCACCATCACGCCGGGAGGTCGTCTAAATAATGGAAGCGGTGTAAGCCATGTGACGTCACGCAACCATTTTCCAACTCAGGCATTAGAGGGTTAATCAGTCAACTTCTCGAATCCCGCAAGATTTTTAAGCAAATTAAATCCACGCCCAACAGTGGACAATAGCTAGTTCTCACGAGTGTATAGATTTGCAGTGAAATGTAACAAATCTTTCACCATTGTTCGTTACATGTAGTACAGGTTGCGACCTATTGTCACGAGCGACTGCAGCATTCCCACGTGGCTCATTCGTACGCAATTATTTCGTAATTCGATTGAGTAAAGCAATAACTAAAGAAACCAATTATTATTCTACGTGAATTTCCAATCACATCTAAGATACCAAACTGTGTTATGTGTAAATCTAATTCTAAGAATTTTCTTAAATTGAAATAAATAAATTAGATTGAAGTGTTTTCTCGTGATTTGCTTTAATAAATAACACGCCTTGAATATTTCAATCGAAAATTTTCAAATAGTACTTTGGAAATGCCGTACAAAATTACCAATTTTGATTTTCTAAGTTAGTCCAAATTTTATCAAATTAGGAATGAAATCCTTTATTTTAGTCTACTTAAACGTGTTATGTTAGTTAGTATTTGAACGAGCGAAGCGAGTTCTCTGAGTCAACTAGGGCGCTTGCCTACTAGACAGAGAAGTGTGTCCGTCTAAATGTCTGTCAGAGCCCTATAACTTCTGAATTACTGAATATTAGAACGTGAAACTTGATTGAAAATTCAGTTATATCCTGTACTTGAACAACAAATAAGTACTAAAATTAGATAAATGTTATAAAGAAACGAAATTATTTAATTTTAATGCGCCATCTATTAGCATTATTGTGAAGCTAATAGCTTCACTATAATGCTAATAGATGGCGCTGTGTCAGTAAAACAGTTTTATGTCAACTATTATTTTTTTTATTGCGTCTAATGTTAAAAGTTAATTATTACAATATATAATTAAAACTTTTGGGAATTATGGGATATCGCGAGGTCTCAGTTCGGGGCGAACCACTAGTATTGTTAGTATATTATTATTTAGCGCTACTTAGGTAAACTTTCATATTATATTGGATTAGAAAACGCATATTCCTTTACCACTACTGCCAATAGCTGTTAATTGTATTTTAGTTTTAATTTTAAGCATCAGACGCTACGCTTTGCGGGGTCAATTCGGCTAATTCTGTACACAATCTCTAAATTAACCGAGAAGTCTAAATCTGGCGATATCCCTTTCCGCTGGTAGCATTATGAAAGGGATAGCATCATAGCACGATATTTAAACGTGACAATCGATTAGCCACACTCTCAAACTTTTTTTTTTAATTTTTACTTATAACCAGAACTTATTTTTTTCACTACTTAACACTAATGGCTTTATGTCAGTTTAATTTGCCTTAACCCGATAACATTTATGTTTACTATTTATGTTTGGGCGGTCGAGGCTTTCATAAACTATAAGGCTAGCAACAACGACGGCACTCCGTGTCGACCGCCACCCCTACGCACCTAACCTGGAAGTGCTGCGCGGCGTCTAGCCGGAAGGTGGTCTGGTCGATGACGTCGATGAGCGGCGTGAGCACCGCGTCGCGCTTGTGTCGCGCGCGCTGCAGCAGCGGCCGCAGCCAGTCCGCGCCCGCCTCGCAGTGCGCGTCCAGGAACACCAGCACGGCGCCGCGCGCCGCCCGCGCGCCCGCCACGCGCGCCAGCATCAGGCCCTGCCTGGGTGTACACCGGCTTTATCTAGCTTGCGGGTATCCTGGACCCCGGTGCGCTTCGGAGGCATCGATAATGCACCGACTCAGTGAATAAACCGTGGCAGAGTAACGTCTAACTGTCTCTTACAGCATTACTAAGTAGTTATTTATTTAAATTATTAAACCTTTTCACTCCTTTGTAGCCTACTACTATCATGTGGTAGAGACTGCCGATCTCACATTATCTTTTATGTCATTGTGTGTCGAAACTATTATTAATTACATATAAATATTTTGACTGAATTATTTTTTGAAAATCCCGATTTAATAATCCCGTTAAACACAAAACAGAAGCAAATAGAAAAACACACTAAACGACCAACACAAGAACAGGAATGAGAAGCCGCCATGTTGTATTTCTGTCTCGCTCAGTGTATATACACGTGAATAAGAAGGCAATAAAAAATGGCAGCTTCAAAAACATTAAAACAAAGACTAACGGCCAAATACTCGAGCTAAAACATATGTTATTAATTCGCCTTTTCATTAAAGAAGTGAGGCGTAAAATGTGTGTTTTACACTATTATATCAAAAGATTAATGTCACTTCGTCAAACGTGAGCATCAAAAATTAAGTATTCGGCCGTTAATTTCCAATAATAGAAGTTGCAGTGACACAAAACAAAAATAGAAAGAAAAAAATAGAGTAATAAAAAGGAAAATACAAAACATAGAAGAGGAAATAGCAAACAACGACAAGGGAAACCAAACAACGGACGGATAAAGCTGAAAAAACGTGGTGCAACACAAACAAGGCGCACGTGGGCACGTGTCGGGTGAATGTGTGCATGCGAGTGGAGACCAACAACAAACAAGCCAGTGACGGTGATAGCAAGCCGGCGAACAGCACCTGCGTATGTATATCACAATAATTTTACGAAATCTCATGGCATTTTTATATCACTACAGCGGGTACTTAAAAACATCAAAGCACCGCAACCCATCGCCGCCGGGCCAATATTGGACACTGGTCTTTCCAAAATGAGATGGGTATAACTTTTTTACAATTTAATAATAAACGATTTATTTTACGCAAAAATCTATTCTCTTTTAACTTCCAAAAGAGACAAAACAGTTACAAAACTGTGTAAAAGACAAAGACCTTCTTTCACTTTGACTGAGGATCTTTATGCTTCGGCTGATTAATTGAGTAAATCTATATTGAAACAATTAGAAAGGGACTAAATTCGATGTGAGCAGTCTAGATCGAAGTCACAGAAATGTTTAAATTGAGGTCTGTGCGTTGTATGTACATTGTACATAACCAATCATAACAGTGCAAGAAAAAAAAACAAAAGAAGAAAACTGAGGCAGAGATCTATTTAGATTAATTTTAAGATCTTTGGTCATCTCCGAAACACACGTTGCGTTATAAGAAGTCGAAGCACCTGGAACGTGGCGGGATCTTGCACGCTATAGTAGAAGTTGGAGCTCTCAATGACGTCAATGATGGGCGTGACGACGGCGTGCGGCGCGTCCTTGACGCGCTGCAGCAGCGGCCGCAGCCAGTCGCGCTGCGCCTCGCAGTGCGCGTCCAGGAACACCAGCACGGCGCCGGCCGCGTACCGCGCGCCCGCCAGCCGCGCGCGCGTCAGCCCCACGCTGTGCGACCACACGCCCACTGTCACTCGCATGCAGTGTACCGACTGTTGTAAACCCGGTCACTCTCTTCCGATGTGTTGTCTGTTCTAAACCTGTCCCCCGAACTCACGTTATCCGTGTGAGCTTATTGTATACCAGCTGTCACTCACATCAGTGTGCCAATTGTTGTAACACAGGCCACTCGCTTGAAATGTGTCGATTGTTGTAACTTTTGCCACTTACATGGAATATGTTGATTGTTCTAAACCTGGCCACATGTGCGAAACCTGCCCGCTAAGCTCACGTTACCCTCACGCTGTGAATTACCCGCTACTCTTTTAACTTCCGTTTAGAACGTCTTAACTAAGGAGTACTGACTTTTTTAACCCCAGTATTTCACAAGAATAGTATTGACTGTCCTCATACCATCTCATGGAATATAATGACTGTTCTAATTCTGCGGATCTAATACACGAAACCTGCCCGCCACGAGGTAAGTCCTCGTGGCTGGCAGATTTCTAGTTTAATGATAGTTCCTGTGCTACTACTTTCATAAAAATCAAGAACAGCAGTGGGACCATGGTAATATACATACTTAAAACAAGTAGTTTAGGATTGAATGACGAAGTGTAACTAATATACGTGTACCAAGAAAAAGAGGAACGAAATAACATAAAAGAACTACACATAACAAAAGAAATACATTACACATTTTAAAGAGATGACACAGATTTTATTAACACAGAAAAACAGAAATGACTACGTATGTAACCAACTACAGTGTTATAATAAATTACTAATAGAATCTTCTAGAACAAAACCTTGTACTACTTTCAACGACTGCTACGGTACGGTAGGGGTACGGGATAAGGTACAATTGAGTTAGTGAATATTTAATTGTTACGAACCCACTACGAAACAAAACTGTCTTAAAAATTGTCAAGAGTTTCAAGACACAATTTTTCGGAAAACAATGTCAAAATCTATGGGAATTTTCAAAGTTCAGACTCTGCAATAAATCCATTTTTCACTCAGTGCTAAGATAAGACGATATGGAATGATATCACAATAGTCTTTAAAGAAACAGAGCTCCAAGCTGTATTTGGTGAACTGTTAAACTAGCTAATGGTTTCATGTGGATTTTGATTTAAAATTTTTCTTCAGATAAACTGTACCATCGCTTTTCACCCTATTTCATAGGTGTAAAAGAAGATATGCATCAGCTTTTAAAATTGTCGGGAATCCAAGTAACTTTAAAAAAACTGGGATTATTGGTAATAGACAGTGTGGGAAAAATGGATTTTTCTACAAAATCTGTTTGACATTTGAAACTCACAACGCCTACATCCATCAACAGAACTACTCAAAACCCGAGAGCTAAACCGCTACAAAATCACCTCAAACTTGATTTTGTCACCGACGTAGTACTCAAAGTCCGATTGTTCAATCAGATCTATGATGGGAGTCAGGACAGCGGTCCTGTTGTCCTTGATCCTCTGCAGCAGAGGCCGCAGCCAGTCCACGCTGGCCTCGGAGTGCGAGTCCAGGAAGACCATGACGTCACCGCGCGCGACGCGACTGCCCTCCCAGCGAGCCCGCGTCACGCCTACCCTGCGCAGCCAACTAGACCTGATGATGCTCCAGGGAGAACCGATGACTTGTAGGTCAGAGTTCGCTCTCCTTGAAGATGCCTACTCTCTCATGCCTTGAAGTTACTCAAATACCTGGCAGGAAACACGGATGCCGGAAGGGCGCCACAACTTGTTTCAGAAACGTTGAGTAGGTTGGAATTCAACCACATAACGGCAACGCTCCCGACGTGAAGTGACTACATCAAATGAAATTCCATTGGACAGAGGCGGCGTATGACAGCGGCATGTGCGTAAGCGCGACTGGTACCAGTCGCGCTTACTCCTGGATGAAGACACGGGATGAGGAAAATGGAGGCACCAATGCGACCGAAGCTCAATGGAAATTACCAAAATGCGATGAGGATGGATCAATAATGATGAACGAATCTAACTTTATACATCATTAACATGGTGAGGCGGCGCAGATCATACAACAGGTCGCACGACATGCGACCTGCCAAGTGTGCTGTGAGAGGACAGAGGGAGAGAAGTAGCTCTGCCTCATCCAACAAAGTTCGTGCTGGTCGATGTGATACAATAAATATTTTTATTGCTTTCCATTATTCTTATTACATAGAATATAAATAAAAAGTTTGAACAGGATATGCCAAAAGATGGGCAACCAATTGCATGTTTATCTAGAATCATGGGAAAAGAGTCAAAATGTCGAACCAGGGGTCGATTTACTTGACAATTCAAATGCACTTTAAAAAAAATTATTTGAAAACCTTTTCTAATTTGTTCTCTACAACAGAGTGTGTCAAACTGCTTTGGTCTCGGAGTGTGAGAGGGGAGTATATTGACCAGCAAGAACCTATCATTTATTTTATTGTCAAGGTTCAGATGTTATCTGTCGATTTGTTATCTCTCGATGACGGATTAGACAAACTGGAGGGGTCCTGAGACTCCCTATTTGGCGAATGGATGGACTTTTGTGAAGCAAACGTGTGTCGCTGAGTTTTAATGGGTAGGTAATATTAAGAGCTATTGAGTTAAAAAGGGTCAGATGTGTCTCACCGGTCCGGCAGCCGCAGTATCCGGATGAGGTCGGGCGGCAGGCGGGTCCGCACGTAGTGGGACAGCTTGCCCTTGAGCTCCGGCAGCGTGGAGTTGTCGTCCACCAGGATGATCTCCTTCAGGTACACCAGCGGCGACGCGGGGTCTTGGCCGGGGTAGCCTGCACATGCGTGTCATCAGTGACAAGTATTGACTGGATTATACTTTAGTGCTGTTATACAAAAGAAAAAACTTATAAATCACAATTGGATGTGTGGATTTGTTGCGTTGGATCATATTGAGTGTATTTAACCCCTGAATGAAGCCAGGTGGTCATGAATTTCTTAAGTTTCACCTTGCAGCAGGGCTTGTTAGTGTGGTAAGAACGTCCTGTGGGTTTTGCTAAGTATGACGTTTGAGCCTTTCTGTGAGAAACCACTTGTTTAAGACAACTTAGGGAAAATAGATTACAGATATATTCATAGACTATTAAAATCATAACCTTTGCAATTATTTGATATATGTATAAAAATACAAAACCAGATCTCACCCAATCGCATAGTCCGTCCGGTCTCTCTGTCAATGTAATTGGCTTTCTTGTACCACGGCTGGTCCCGGCGCGCGCTGTTGATGACGCTCCACACGGTGCGCACCACCACGGAGTAGGGCTCGTTGTGGAAGATGAGGATCACGGAAGCAGACGGCAGTTCTGCATCGTACACCACCCTCTCGCATGCTGGGTTGCGGTGATCTACCAACAATTCCACCACAATAGAGACCTGACAACTATGCAGGAGATATTTTGCTTCTTCTTATTAACCGATATACAAACTAAGCGTTGTCCCCAACTTCAAATTCAAAATTATTTATTTCATGTAGCCCAACTTGTAGCTCTTATGACACATCATGCTTCTACCACTGGTTCAGAATAAAGAAATTTAAGAATATTTATGCAAAAAAATCAAGTTAATTTGTTGCTCTGGTGCTTCATGATTGAAAGACAAACCGACAAACAAACATACTTCCGTATATTATTTAATAGCTGTTGCTTGCTACTTCGTCTGCGTCAATTTCTGTTATTATATTCGCGATTAAGAAGTTTTTAAAAGAATATATTTTAAATATGGATAATTTTCCCCGTTTTTGCCACATTTTTCACTGATGCTTCGCTCCTATTGGTCGCAGCGTGATGTTAAATAGCCTAAAGCCTTCCTCGATAAATGGACTATCCAACACAAAAAGAATTTTTCAATTCGAACCAGTAGTTCCTGAGATTAGTGTGTTCAAACAAACAAACTCTTCAGCTTTATACAAGGTGTTTGTTAATGTGTATAACTTACCAGCAACCACCCATGCACTTTGACCCTATAAACACAATGGCGGTGGTAAAAAGTGAAAATTAATTATCAAAAACTTTCATACAAAATTAATTAATTAATTAAGAAAAAAACATTTTGGAAACCCTAACTGGAGACATAACAACAAGTTCAAAACGAGTGTTACCACTCATGCTTTTGATTTTACCCGTTTTCCCTCAAAAAAAATTCCCTAGAAGTCCTTGAAGAAGAAGAAAAAAGATTTTGACTTTCTTTTGGCAAATAACTTGTAAAATGAAAAACTGAATACTGCTTTAGGTAGCAATTTAAAAAATACTTATTAACAAAAGTGTTACATTTGAAAAGCCACATTTTTATCTCAAGAATTTACCTAACATTTGGTAGTTACTGTTAGATTCCAAAATTATTAAATGCACTCGCAATTATCATCAATTCCTTTAAAAATAGTTAAGCAAAAATCTTGTATAATACAAGTATTTTGTGTTGTTTTTCCCCAGGTAAAGGCAAAATTCCTAAAGACGTAAACACTTTGGTCCCCTACAAGTTATTTCCAAGAATTCTTTGACTCCGCCCCGCGAGTAAAGGCGAGGCTACACACAAGATTTGCGGTTGCGTTTACGCAACGAAAAATTTCATCGCATAGGACATCGCACGAGTAAACTCTTACCATTATTTTACTTTCTAGTGAGACATGGACCGCACTAAATACTACTTCTGCTTGCGTTAAGATGCATCAAGAAAAAACACAAAAGAAAGTACCTACTGCGTATTCATCTCAAAATTGAGATGTAAACATTTACATACTTCCTTCCACGCTTGTTTTTGGAAATTTATCTTTGTATTCTTCCACTGGTTTCTCCCAAAGGACAGGAGGTTCCTGAATCAAGGAAATCAGATAATCGATATCGTAATTAATCATCTTGACATGCACACGCTGGGAAGTGTGGATACCGCTAGAATGTTAGTACATCGTCGCATCGCAGGTTTTATGGTGCACAGAGGACATTTCCACGGTGCGTTGTGGTCGCGACGTCTATGATTTTTACAATGTCCTCAGTGAAGGCGCGCCCTTACGGTGTTTCGACGTATTTAATATTCAAACCACGCCCACGTACGCGGCATCGGTAAAGGAACTAAAACTAGCACTGTACTGCAAGCGATAATAATAATTATTGTATCGTTTTGAAATTGATTTATTATTAAAAATATCACACACATTCATTCGTTCATTCACATACAGTAATTGTTAATCAAAACCACAACACAAATTAACGAGATATTAATTACCTGCAAAGAAAGAGGCGGCAGTCACTTTATGGACTACGTAGGTACGGACTTTAACTTACGGAGTCCGAAAGTAGTCTGGAATATTCTTGCAAAAATACAAGATTTCTAATCGGTTTTCACTCTACTGATCAATACTACAGGTTACAGGTTTAATTGCATGCCGATTAATGGTTAGGTATCGCATCTGGAATATTTTATCGCAACGTTATAGCATAACAAGTAGTACGTTGTAGGCCTACACACATTCATTCATAGTTTTATCGTTGGCAGTTCATCGCCATTGAATCAGCTGTTTTAAAGGGCTGCCACCTATACATTTATGGTGAATTTTTGAAGTCCTCATAACTTGGCCAGGATATGAGCTACACGTCTCATGATATTTTTTCATGTATCTATACACCGACCCCAACTTATGGGTTTCGGTAGGATAGGGACATTAACTAACACCTTGTATATTAGTATAGATTATAATATTAGCATGCTATATTTTATCTTCCTCCTCAACAAATCTCATTTCACGGTATTAACTAACCAAATAGGCTTCATTTTATAACTGTTAATATTTACTTGCATCCTGTAATTCATAATAATAAATCTACTGCTAAAAAATAGTTGGAACTATTAGAATAATTAAGTTTCAAAGTTTGGCTACTTTTTCTGATAATTGCAACATTGTGATGCATTGCATTAATTTATTTGATCACGTAAATAGGTCGCTATGAACAGTTACAAACGTATAACAGTAGTACAAACCGATTACCTTTTAAAGTTCTATTGTAGGCTATTCGATCACTCAGATACACGTTTATGGCTAATTTCTTCTCGGATTCTTCGCCGAGCCGCTTAGCTTCCCCACTCAGGTGGGCAGCAACCCCTCCTTCTCCCAAACCTGGTATAATCCTCGCCTCATCCTCCAAAATCTCCTTTTCATAAACATCTTCCAGGTCGGAAATTTGTGCGCGCGCTGACCGTTTCCCGCCACGCCACTGCTCGAACAGTGCCAAAATTGTAACGACTAATATCACAAAGAAAGAAATTTTCGCCGCATAATAGCACTTTCGCACCGGCAATTTCATTTTTTATTTAAAAAATCTAAACAGGCGACGCGTACACACCGCGGCCATTCGTTTGACACTGACGTTTGAATTTGACGTTTTGTACATTGTTGTTGTTTACGTTCGTTGTTTTTTAAACCGGAAAGGCGAAGGTAAACATGTCGTTCAGCCTAACTGCTGTGTAGTTTGGTTTGCCCATTTTATTGCTGGATTTTAAAATAAACACTGAATTTCCATGGTTCCGAGGTGGTACAAGGAATTAATTCAACTTGCACATGCGGTATGTGGTTACCGTAAGGTCGGGTTACTTTAGCTCTAAGGGGTAACTTTAGCTCAAAATAAAAAAAAGATTAAAATTCCCACCTCTTTGCAACCATCGCAGTTATCGATTTAGTTTAAGCTGGAATTGTTAGAAGACATAACTGGCACTCGTTTTGTTTGGTTGCCCGAACTATTTCAAGGTAAAAAGGCGCCATTTGTGTTTCGAACTTATCGCATGTATGAACGTGTTTTGTGTAGGTCTGCGAACTTTATATTGTAACGGAGTTTTTAAGGTAAGTATTGTTTAATATTACATTAGATAGGTTCAGAAATTTATTTAAGACTAGAATGATGCTATAAACAATTGCTTTTTTACAAGTTTAGATAGCAAAATTTTAAATACTAAGTATGGGTATACTTTGACTCATAAATTCGGGTAACATTAGCTCAAGATCAAGTAGAACTTATGACAATATCCTAGGCAAGTGACTGCTGCAGTAAGTGAAGAGGGAGCCCTTGTGAGCTGTATGAAAAGAGGAAAACTATTGGCGATGGCCAATCTGCAAAGACGAGCAGCTTTATAGTTGGGACTATATTGTCTGCAAGATAGACCCCTAAATTTGGAAAAAAGGCTGTTTCTCAGTACCTGAGTTAGATTGCCAAGTACCAATGAAACAAAAGAGTGTTCCTTAAAATCATATTTGGTTTTAGAATTAAGCATATATTGATAAGTAAGATAAATGAGCCTTAATACGATGAATCTCAATAATAGAGAAGCTGTAAGATTATTTTGTAGACATATATGCCTATTTATTGCAACATATCAAAGTTTTTACTTTAGATAGGAATTAAAACTTAGTAATTTAATAATAAATAAAAAGAGTTTTTAAGTTTTTGTTAAATTTCAGTAACAAGGCTGTTGGAATGTTTATTTTGTTAATTAATTTAAGAATTAAAGAGTTTTATATATCAAAACGTGTATTATTTTATTATCTTTCATTTTAAAGGTTTATTTTGGCCTTTTGCTTGGTTCTGTATAGATTCTGCGCCAAAAAAATTGGCGAGCTAAAGTAACCCTCTTCAAGGAATAACTTTGACTCAAATAAAAAAGAATAAAAAAAACTGAACTGTTATATTTTTGATATAAAATAATTTATTAATGATTAGCTACTATCCTTATTTACCAAATAAAACCATAATAACCCTTAGGCGCCAATCACAGTCCTTACACCAGAGGGATTTCTAATAATACACGGAAAAAAAGCCAAAGTAACCCGCCCTTACGGTACCTACTTAATTTTCAATGAATGAACTTGCCTCCATCACATATAGGTACTTTTTTGCAGAACACGATCTTGCGATGTATCCAACAGATGCCAGCAACTCCTTGTGAACTCAGTGAGGGTCAGGATTTTGACCTACCTACCAAACATTGCAGGAGGGTGACCGTTGGGGAAGGTACCCAACCCCTAAGGCTGGTCACACCCAGTCCCCTCACACTTCGCAACTCCTTCGCTGCCCAAGATTTTCTCATCTCAGTTGAACATTAGGCCTTTTGCCCTAACGTTTAACTGAAAAGGTGGGAGTTGCAATAAAACTAAATTATGTCATCAAAAAATAAAAATTTAATTTCAAAACAATAATATGTACCATAATTATAAATTAGAAGAGACTCTTTTTATTTTATACAAAATAAACTACGGAATGTAAAAAAAATTAATCAAAATTCTCTTAAAATCTATGCAATAGCTTATTTTCCCACTGCAAAGTAATTATACTAGCGTGACATGCATAATATATACAGTTCTTTAAATCTACAAATCGTAGCAATAGCTTTACTTGTTAGTCAATTTTATATTACTGTATGCATAAGTATTATATGATAATAGCGGATCTTGGAGAAAATTATTGTGACTAAATAACAGCTGCGTCAGTAGAGGGGGGTTTACCAGCTGGTGAAATAAAGTACGTAAGTAGAAGTTACTGCACCAACACTGTTTAATATGGGTAAGAAAAGTAATAATAATTATTTACTTATACACAAATCATTTATTACTGTCACTACTCGCATTTTTACTTATTTGTTTAAACAAAGAGTCCAATGAGCTCATTTGAGTTTTGGACAGTTTCGCTCCCTTCATGTCGAGCACCTTGTGGAACTCTGCGACGGTGCTGTCGGGCAGCAGCTGCAGGAACTGCGCCACGAACCCCTCCAGGTTGCTGTCCAGCGGCGCCATCACCAGCTTCAGTATCATTTCCGCCTTCGTCATCAACTTGATCACGACTTTGGTGAACGTCGTCGGCGCTTGTCTCTTTACGTCCGAACCGATCGAGGGCAGTTCCAACAGAGCCGTTTTCAACATGTGGGTATCCAGTAGCAGCTGTTCGGAACCGACGGTCGATATGGGTTTACATTTGTATATGTTCTGGATAAACTTTGGGATGAACGAGTTCGCGAATCGTATGCAGAATTGCGTGAAATACTTCCTGGACGACGCCAGGTTGTCGCGCAAGTTGGGCACTGTGTTCTTCAAGTGCATTATGATTTGGGTGACGTAGGAGCTCTGGTCGCCGACGTTGTCGAAGTGGAGCCAGGATATCTTGGTCATGGCCTGGAGGGCGGGCTCGCAGGCCAGCTCCAGGTCTTGCACGAGGAGCTGGATGCAGTTGCTGATCATTTTGTGGAACAGATCCTGCTCCGGAGTCAGGTCTATCTTGTCGGCGAGGGTCGGAGTGATTTTCTCCTTGAGCTTCTGTTCGAGGTGCACGGTGGTCTCGAGACAGTACTCCGAGGTCGTTATCACGCTGGTAATCTTGGAGATCTCCTGTTTCGTGTACCTGAAGTCATGGAAGCACAAAGTGTTGGAATAAGTCGCCGCCTCCGTTCTACTGTAATAACTATATTTAATGTCATTACAGTTAATCATATTTCCATACTTATTTACAACTATAGTCGGACTTTTAATTCGATTCCAGATTTGACAATTTCAGTGTTGCAACGTTATGACAAGTACTAAATAGTGACGTTGCGAAATTATTCGATACGGAAATGGAATATTTCCGGATCGATTCCTCTCGTTTATAGTAGTATATCTAAACAACTACTACTTTAATAGAAACTAAGTATATCAGGAAATTAAATATTTCTGAATGGATAATTTAGTTATTGCGATTAATTTTATTAAGGATCTGAGAGTTTTCTTTAATAATTGTGTGTGAAATAAATAAAAAAATCTGATCATGAAGGAACATGAGAAATAAAAGAAATAGAATATATATTATGGTAATATTTTATTTTATAAATCGTCGCCGTCATCGCTTTCTATCGCTGTCACTTTCTGTAACATTTATTATAAACTAGCGGACCCGACAGACGTTGTCCTGTCTTAACTATGAATATTGAAACTCTTTGACGAAATTGGCAGCACGCATTCTGTCAATGTTATGTCAAACGCCATAAGGTTACATCAAAAAAGTTTGAATTGTAAAAGCGGTTACATTAGAAATAATTTAATATGGTGGTTAAGTTTTCTTAAATTTTCTAATTTTTCGCGCAATTTTCTTAATTTTTTCTTTCATAAGAACCTTCTCCTGACAATAACAAACACAACAAAAAAAGAATTAGCGAAATCGGTCCAGCCGTTCACGCGTGATGCGATTACCAAGGAAATAGGGATTCATTTTTATATATATAGATAAGATGTATCTGTGATATTGTCAATTAACATATTATCTAGCCTACTCATTTTTTCCTATTCTTGGACAACATGGGATATATAGGCTCTTTTATTATAAGTTTTGTTTTTAATATAAAAAACAAAAATATTAACTTTTTATAAAATAAAGCAGCGGTTACTAATTAATAAATAATTATTATGAATAATTATGTATTTATTTAAATAAAAATCAATAATTTAGTCTTTAATTGGCACACCAATATTATGATTACATAAACATAAATCGCGATTGTTTATCGATTTTTGTGTTCATCACTACACTATTAAATGTGGTATCATTATTTTACAAAATGACAGTAGCTAATGTCAAATGTGGAATCGAATTATAATTCCGAGTATAGTGTTTTGTGAAGTGTTAAATATTGTCATATGTTATTTTTCCAATGAAATTTTTTCAAAAACATTTGTCCATATTACGAAAAGACCGATGAAAAATCTCAACGCTGAGTGACTCAGAATCGTTTGTTCTTCGGTCCGTTGCCCCTGTATAAAGGTTTACCTCTGCGTGTTGCCGTCGTCGCGCAGCAGCGTGTGCAGGTTGGTGACGAGCGCGGGCACGCCCAGCGCGGGCGCGGGCGCGGCGCGCGGCAGCGCCGCCTGCAGCGCGCCCGCGTACTCGCGCAGGTACTTGCCGAACACGCCCGCCAGCTCCAGCATCGGCTCCCCGGTGGACAGCGTGGCGCACTGCGCGAGGCACTTCTTGTAGAACAGGAACAGGTCCGCGCAGCTGGACATGACCGCGCCCGCGCCGCTGCCCACGCTCGCCGCGCCGCCGCCCACGTCCGCGCTCTTCGCGTCCTGCGCGCACAGACGCTCACGTCGATATTCTAGTTCGTCGATTGGTGTCAAATTATATTTGATCCCAAAATGAGCGCTAAATTATTTGTGGTCTCTGTACAGTCCACAAACCAAACCAGACGATTTGCTTGCGGTCAATCAATATTTAAGCCTTTTCAATTGCTGTGTGGTTCCGGCCCATACTTTTGGTCCTTCGAACCGGATTTGAAACAATGACAAGTGGATTTAGCCCCTAATTGGGTGTCAAAAATTAAGTATTCTCAAATGGTTGTAATAATTCATTAATAAAGCTTTCTGAATATTCTGCGCCCCAACGGTATTCCAATAAAAAATGATCTCTAAACACCTAGTTCTAAGAATCATTGTAGCATATTGGAATGCAATAAATAAATATGAATAATAGTCATATAGGTGACCTGTATGAAGCGGTCCATCAGCGCGCGCAGGTTGGTGTCGAGGCTCGTGATGTACAGCGACAGGTGCGGCTCGAAGCACGCGCCGATCAGACCCACCCACGGCGAGCCTTTGCTGGCCGTGCTCGGCTCCTTCTCCTGGCGACAATCATGAAGGAAACGATGAAGGATGAATATCTTGACAAAAAAAATAGAAAAACAGCGTCGCCACTGTCTCTTATGCTGCTGTACCTGTCACCAAAGTACCCTACTGTATCAAATCTAAGTATAATTATTACCAAATCGACTGTTGTACTGACATAACATTTATTTATCTTTAATCTTGCAACGAAAACTACACTATCTTATTAGACAATCGATACGCAAATAAATAAATACACATCAGTATAATATAATACAATCTATGTAGCACGAAGTGACAGAACGTCCCATAAGTATGTGTGTGACAGAGACAACGCTCTATGAAGCCGGTGCTGACCGACTGTTTCGGGGGCTAGATGCTTATATCTACTGCTTGCTTTGAATAATATGTCTATTTTACTTTTTCTAATTTATACTTTACCTCTTTATCATCATCGTCAAATGCTAGTTTGATGACTTCCTCATCCACCGCCTCGGCTCCCAGCTCCGTGCCTTCAGACAATATTTACAATACAAATTAGGAATTTCGTTGGTTGGTTGTTTGGTTGTTTAGCAAGATCAACTGCGGAAGACGAGGTCCCGGGTTCGATGCCGGGTCGGGCCAAAAAATGTATTGGATTTTTCTGTCTAGAAATTCTCCGTAACCTTCATTCTAAAATAAATATGTATTCAATTTGACAAATGTTTTATAAGTTTTTGCGTAAATACGTTCAGTTTAAGAGGATGTTACATTTATTTGTGACATTTTGTCCGTACATCGTACGTTGAAAAACAGGTGAGTAATATTCACGACTCACCAACAAACCGCTTGTGCAATAACAGTTCAAAGTTGTACGTCTTCTGTATCGCATACAGCAGCAGCTTCACGTCCACTTCGTTGCGACGCGACTGCATGATGTCTGCCACCGCCGCGCGGGTGATCTGACCGAGAATGTCGTTTCAACTTTCATTTTATGATAAAATGAAAAAAATAATATGATTTTTATTAATGGTCGGTATATACTAGATAGGGATACCCGATGTGAGTAACTACCGACAAAGGTGCACAATTCGCTTGTCAATTTTTTTACTCGTATTACAATTTTCGACATATTTTATAGAGTCGTAAAACTGAAGTGGCAATAGACGTGGCAGAAGAACCGATGTTTTTAGGGGTCCGAGGTGTAGGAGTGGTGACCTGGCACTGGCATCTTGACCGTCAGCTCGCTGGAAAACAGGCTCGTATCTAAAAGTTGTTCACCTTGCAAAATCGGTGCGCGAGGCGTTCGCTGAGGCGCCAGGCGGGCGGGAAGATGGCGGCCAGCGAGTCCTCGAAGCGCAGCAAGTGCTTCTTGAGCCACGCGTAGCGCCGCTCGATGAACGAGATCCACGCGCACTCCTGCTCGCTCGAGAACAGGTGCTCGTACTCCTGAACACGACAACCGGTACTGATGAGGTACGACTAGTGGTAGGTACACGACCGCGAGGCAAGATCTGTTCCGGCTTCTACAAAACCGGACCAGCGCGAGAGCTGCAGGGCTGCAGGAAGCATAACCCTCGGCCTACGTGTATTCTGATTTGATTGCAGTACCTGCTCTTTGAGTTGGCCGATTATGAAATCGTCCGACTCGAAGAACCAAATTTTTAGACCATACCTGACCTAAAAATTTGGTCCTTCGAGCCGGACCACCTTCGCGGCTTTTTTAAATGCAAAAGTAAATATAATATAGTAGCAACTTCTGTGGTCAGTTTTCTAAAGGATTTTTTTATAGACTCAATTTAATTTTCCTTTCAATAAATAAATCATGTAAATGACCAAACATTATTGTGATACTTTGATGAATTCTTAACCAAAATCCAAAAAAGGAGGACGTTCTGGATGGATGATACTTTTTTTTACAAAGTTAAGAAAGTTGTACAAGTTACCTGCAACTGAGTGCTAATGAACCACTTGATGAGGTCCTGCTTCACTTTAGGCTCCAGCGCGTCCACCACGCCGCACGCCTCCGACAGCGTGCGGTGCGATATGCTGCTCTTGCCGCTGCCTGCATCACAATCATCATTTTTATCATCCAAATCAATTTCAAATACATATCAGCGGGCTAGCTGGGAAAATTGGAAACCCAAACTCAAAATTATTCATTTCATGTAGGACAACTTGTGGCCCTTATGACAAGTCGAGAATCTGCCACCGCTATCTGGAATGCTAATTCTGCCGAGAAGAGCCAGCAAGAAACTCAACAGTTGCTTTTTTCGAAACAAAAAATGTTACAAAATGTAGCTTATCTATCTTATGGCCAGCTGAAGCAAAGCAGATTGCTTCCAAGCAATTTTGTCATTAAGGAATTCAGTACCTGTGTCATACATAAATGTGTCTTTACAAACTTTAAATTTATGTAATGGCAGTTTTGCCAATTCTTTTCCTGGGGTGTGATTCTCTATGTAAGTGGCTATTGTTCAGTTGCTAACTAGAAATGTCAAATCCGCATTTCGTACGACTAAAGGGCGTTTGACAGTTCCCAGTTGGCAACTTTCCATTGTTCTGCATAGCCATTGGAAATGTCAAAAATAGAGAATAAGGCAGCTCTCGCAAATACAAGTTCTTATTCTACTAGTCTCGTGTATGTGTGTCTATCTGTGCATACCCGTGAGCGCCTCCTTGAAGTCTGCGAGTATCTGCGTGGCGAGCTGCGCGCGGATGGCGTGCACTTCATCCCGCAACACATTCAACTCGCGGATGTCGCGGTACAGCTCCAGCTGATCCAGTACCTTGATAAATAAAAAAAATAAAAACACGACTGCCCAAACTAAAAAGTTAAATACCACAGTTGGTAATACCCACCAGATGGGCCGACAACAGAAAACGTGTCACAGGACAGACAGTACAAGATTGTGGACTATGGAGGTCCTTACAAGAAATCGATGTGTAAAAGTGGGCATTCTAGTAATTACTAGACAATGACAGAATGTTACCAACCTCCATGATGGCCTGCAGCGGTAGCACCAGCTCCTTGTACTGTCTCCTCTGCGCAGAACTCCTGAGCGAGGCGGCGCCTCCCGCCAGCATGTGCAGGTGGTTGAGCGCTGTGATGGCGGCGGTCAGGTTCCACTTGGCGCAGTCCAGCTGCTTGATCTCTGCAGTGATCTCGCGCACCATGCTCTCACTGCGCTCAGCTTTCTTGTTTATGTCTGCCACCTGCAATTTTGAAAGCATAATATTTCGATAATGGTTTAATAAATAAGCAAAAAAAAATCTAGATGGCTCATTCAACATGCCCAAGCCCAGACTTGGGAATTTAATAGTCTTAAATGTCTTTGGCTATCATGTTAGACCTTGAGGGTGAGGGAATAAGAGTGAAACTGAATTTTGAAACATGTCTCACCTGCAGCGCAAGCTCTGCGATGCACCTCTGAGCATCCAGCAGCGCCTGGTGCCCCGCCACGCGCTGGTCGTGCTGCGCGCGCACCAGGCGCCGGATGTCGTGCTGCACGCTCGCCAGCCGGTACTCGCAGCGCGCCGCAGCAGACTCCACACCTGACAGAGACTGCTCAGTGGGGAACACGCGGTTGATGTACGCCACTGCGTCGAACTGGGGATGTACAAAATAGAGTTGACTGCCACACAATAATTTTTATTAGTGTTTGTGCACACTTAAAGCACATTTACGAATAAAAAGTACATATAATAGACTACTGGCCCGGTCCAAAAATGGGTGGGTCATATGAACCACCAGGTGACCTATATAGGACGATATAAGAGCATAAAATAATACGATTCAGCACTATGCCGTCACTTGTAAGCTGTCCAACTGAGTGCTGGTGAGAATTGAAAAGTGCAGTTAGAGGGAGTACATTTTGGTCATATATTTTTGTACTGCATTTTTACCATCGATAGATCCATGAAAAATAATAAGAAAGCGCGCAGTGCCGTACAAAAATGTGGATCCACAAAGTCGGTAAACTTTTTTGATTTTCTGAAAATTTCCAGGGTAAATTTGGTCATTTGATTCTGTACGGCATCAGCTTCATACTGTTTCAATACAGCTTCTAATCCATTATTCCGCAACGCCGTACAAAAATCATGCGACAATGGAAAAAAATCGAGGGTTGCAACCCCCTCTCTTTCCGTGGTCCAGGGGGTGATTTGATACAACATAAAATTAATTTATTTTGAAAGTATTTTATGCATAGATAATATTTTTTTACATGCCGTACATTTTCGTTGGTCCAAAGTTTTGTAGGGGTTGAGGTCCTTGAGTTTTTTTCCCCTACAAAACTTTGGACCAACGAAAATGTACGGCATGTAAAAAAATATTATCTATGCATAAAATACTTTCAAAATAAATTAATTTTATGTTGTATCAAATCACCCCCTGGACCACGGAAAGAGAGGGGGTTGCAACCCTCGATTTTTTTCCATTGTCGCATGATTTTTGTACGGCGTTGCGGAATAATGGATTAGAAGCTGTATTGAAACAGTATGAAGCTGATGCCGTACAGAATCAAATGACCAAATTTACCCTGGAAATTTTCAGAAAATCAAAAAAGTTTACCGACTTTGTGGATCCACATTTTTGTACGGCACTGCGCGCTTTCTTATTATTTTTCATGGATCTATCGATGGTAAAAATGCCGTACAAAAATATATGACCAAAATGTACTCCCTCTAACTGCACTTTTCAATTCTCACCAGCACTCAGTTGGACAGCTTACAAGTGACGGCATAGTGCTGAATCGTATTATTTTATGCTCTTATATCGTCCTATATAGGTCACCTGGTGGTTCATATGACCCACCCATTTTTGGACCGGGCCAGTAGTCTATAATAAGTTGGGAAACAGGTTGGATTTAAACCTAAATTTCTCTTAGGTGTGCCTGTAGCCCTAATTATATACAGCTTGTGAAATTGAAATTGAAAAATAAGTATTTATTTAGGTATCAAGGGGAATGGGTAGGTAACGTTGTACAATGGTAAACCTCATTAGGCTGCGATTGCAGCCATAACAGAAGCCTGGGATTCAAGCCCCAGACCCCCGAAAAGGAGGCCAAACTCTCAAACACCAGGCTATCACTGCTAGAGAAGCCTTCGTGAAACCAAACGAGGCATTACAACGTTAACAACTCAGTTAAATTAAAAATTCAATGAAATATTAAGGTAAGCTATTAGGTAATTTAATAGGGCACCCACTAATCTAGTACCTTAAAGTAACAATGCTTCTTCATTTAATAATCTGCTTTAAACAGTGACTTACTTCTTCGTTATCGAACTGCTCTGTTCCACCCATCAGTTCTTCAATACGGCTCAGCACAGAGCCCGGCAAGTTGAGCTGGACTTCGGGTCCGCTATCTTTGTCGTCCAGGACATCATTCGTATCCATGTTTTCCTTTAAATTAAGAATTAATTACGATTTTCATTAAATTATCGAAAACATACAAATACAAATGTAAATAATGTAATGTCAAATGTCAATCACTTTATGTCAATCGATTTTGACATTTATGACAATGACATTGACACCTGACAAGTCACGGTTTCGTTCGGATAATTTTCTAGATCTCACCGCTGATCAAACTCAAAAGTTAATTTTTATCAAATTATACTCAAATTAAATAAACACAATTTTCGTTCTAATTTACTTTTCAAACTAAAAATTCAGCTACAGCTATAAAAATGTATTACAATCTTAATATATTAAGATTGACATAATTTTATAGATTATCCGATCGTAATTTCTAACCAACAAATTCATTGTTTTTTCCCATTCAAAAGGGCAAAATTAAATTCAGTTTTTTCACGCGCTTGTAGAGTGTGGTTGTTTGTGCGATTTAGCTACGATGAGCGGCCGCGACCTCTCTCCGATATAACCGCAGTGATTGTAAAGTTTTCATTGTTCTAGTGCAGTGCAGTGTCCAATCCAATCATCAATCATCAAGTTGTGATCAAACATGGCACGTCTAACGGAGGAGATGGTGATCGCTAGATCGAAGCAATCGGATTTGTCTGCGATAAAGAAACTCAACTGCTGGTAAGTACGTTACCTACACGGAAGAGTGATTCAGGGTGTTTACGGCTTAGCAAGTAACAAGGGCTTAAGGAATTAGTTCCGTGTGACCTGTAGTGTAGTTAACCCTAGTTTTTATCACCCTGCAGTCTAGTTCCACGGCTCATGAATGTATGTCGTGAGAAATTCTATTATATCAAGTATTGACACTGAACTCATAGTTTGTTTTATGATGTGGAAACTGATTGTGCAAACAACTGTTTTGCACGATCGCGTTGGGCAAGATCCGCTCAGACTTACCTAACGTACCTAATTATTTTTTGCAAACTTATTTGTAAAATACTTTTATAGTTTTAATATGTTGTCACATCCACAGCAAAAGAATACTTGCGAATCTGCAAAAAAATGTATAGGGGAGTGTTTTGAAAGCATATAAATATTTTTTTCTTTTTTTTTTTTAATAGAGTTGTCCTGGGAAAGCATCCTTTATTAAGTTGTTATAGTTCTTCTGGTTGAACTGAAACCTGGCACAGAGATAGCTTGCATCCTAGAGACAGATGTAGGGTACTTTACACCCTGAAGTGAGTTCCTCATTCAACAGTGATTAAAAAAGCAACTAACACAAAACAGAGGGTTGTAGTAGGGTTTCTAAAACCTAACTCCTCCTAGACAAAATTGTGTGCATAAGCTACTCATACTATGTATATTCAATGCTAGATAATATGTTCACCCACACACATCTCCACAGGTGCCATAAATTTGTTTCTATTGTGAAACTGTAAACTTGACCTAAATGGTAACATCTTAATTACAGCGATGACCTTATATGCAGTAACTTTATAGCTCCTTCCTTGGTGTTTAGACAAACACAATGAGTGACCAACAAGCTAGGCTGCTTGTTAACAATTGCTATTAACTGTACTGACTAAGACAAGAAGCATACTTATTAATAGAACAAGTGACTCATTAAATCTCATAGTTTTTGGTAGCTTATTCAAGACAACACTCTACCATCAGTTCAGAAAGCAGATTCTGCAGAATTTGATGAAATGTGGCAGAAATATATTATGTTGATTGCATGCTGGAGACATTCCATGCATACATATGATTTTTAGGAATATATATAGAAGTATAAGTTGCAGATGCCACCTAATTACCTAGTAGTAAATAAACTGCATTGTCAGAAGGATTCATAAAGTTTTTGATTGTTCTAAATTGGAAAATATGATGAGGACTACTTAAAACAGTGTTGTCACTACCCTCACTACACTAGTTGCATTGCAACCACCGTCTGGCCTTCATGTGTGGGTTAATGAAATCACAATACCAACATTGCTAGTTGAGAGTGCATCCACTGACTGATGTGTTTTTTTTATGTATGTTTTCCTAGTACTTGAAGAAGCCTGGACAGATTTGGAAAATTCTTGAAAGGGTATACTTGCCAGGTGGTCCCATTGCCATCAGGTCAGGATCTGATGATGGGATCCTGGACAAATCGAGGGACCTCTCAAAATTTTATAGGCACAATTGATATACTTTGTAGTGGCATTTGAAGTCGGTTTTGTAAAAATAATTTTTACGTTTGTATTATCATATTTTGGATTAGCTGACGTGAAACTAGAAGTAAGCGAGTAAATGCCTACTGCTCGCTTTCGCATTGCGTAAGTTTCGATGCAATCGAAGTTTACAGCGCGGGCGATGTTGATTCTTGGCTACTCTACTCCGCTGTGTCTTTACAACTCATGTAGAGACATCCACTGCTGGACATATCGTTAGAGAGTGGAATCTTAGATTAAAAACGCTCAGAAGCGTAATAGTCGATGCGGTGGTAAGGCATTTTTATTAAGCCTATATTAAAGGCCGACCAGGCAGTGTCGTCGCGTTAGTGGTTAGTACGACGAGCTCGCAGAAAATTATTAAACAATGACGTACTGTGCGGTGAAAGGGTGTCATAAGTCATCACAACAACCATCAAAAACGTAATCCTCAGTACAAGTAGGTACAGAAAATTACATGGCACTTACTGGCGCTGTTCTAATTTCGATGGGTGGAAAAGCCTGGGGTGGCTGGGGTCTCAGAGATCTTGTATCAAATCACTTATATTATGTGTTCAGCTTGATATAGGAGCGGGCATGGCAATAGTGCATCGGGTGGGGTTTGAACCTTCGACCTTTCAGCTTGTCGATTGCGGAAAAGCTGCATCAATCATTGCGACAGTCTGAATTGTAGCGATTGGTTGAATTTATGGCTTTCTAGCCCGACATTGCATTATAGCCAACAGTGAGAGCGTGTCGCCAATCAGAGGTGATTGCGATCGTCACGCCGTATCATTTTTTAGACAATCTTTGATGACTGCAAAGATGTCTTAGCAACGCATTCTTGCTCATCCTTGACTCAGATATACGCTCCGCGAACTTTTGGATTTCAATTCGTTCGGTACCGAATACAGGTGTCCAGTGAGCACATCGTAGGTGTGCCGTTAGAAAGCCGGGCCAGAATGGTTGCGTAATTATCATCAAATTATTATTCATAATTGACGGCTTACACAACCTCCGCTCATCTCATTTAATAACATCTTAGGAGATCGACTTTTTGAAAAAGTTAAATTGCTTTCGCTCCCGGAAATAGCCACAACTATAAATTAAATCATACATTGACAGAACGAGTAAAAGATAAATTGAGTTATAATAGAAATAAATTGAGTTTGTAAAGGTTTGTTCGGTTCAATTGTACAATATAGAGTTCTGTTACATATACACAATCCTAAAACTAATTTATCAGGTATCAGGTATCAAGACCATAAAAGTACGGAAGCTGGAGTACTTCAGTCACATCCTTAGGAATCATAAACACTACCTCCTGCAGCTCTTTATTCAAGGAAAAATACATGGCAGAAGACCACCTGGTCGAAGAAGACCTTGACTAATAAACCTGCGCCAGTAGTGCGGGATAAGTACCCAATCCTTGTTCCGCGCAGCAGCGTCCAAGCGGATAGCCCTATGGCCCTAATGATTTCCTACCTCCGATGATACACTGTCCCATTCATAATGATCCCTGCGTAAAAGGGTACATTTTATCCCAGAAAATAAGAGAGTTCCCGCGGGAATTAATAAACCTCAATCCACGCGTACGATGTCGCGGGCATCAGCAGTGAAGTGATATAATTTTAATTTTGTTTTTGTTTAATTCTGTTTTGTTTGCGTGGCGCAAGTCTCGACGGTGGAATATCACGACGCGTGGGCGAACGGAATATTCCAAAGGTGTAGTGACTATGAGGCGACCGTGACGCTGCCTTCCTCCCACTATAGAGGCGGGCGAGGGGCGCAGGGTGCAGCTGGTTCACCTTCCCGCTGCCCCATCAGGCCAACCATGCTCGCTAACTATGCGCCACATAAGATATTCTTAGTGTCGTGGTCGCGTGGGCGCCGTGTTTGGAGCGGTCGTGAGTCACGTCGCAATCACAACAACGCAAGCATCACGCCGCGGGATCCTGTACCGTTCGACGCCCGCACCCACGAGCCCTCAGGGCTTAGTCACGTTGACTCGCGGTGGTCACGAAATATCAAACATAAATGGCAAAGCATTGAAGTTGTAGGGACCCATGCATGCTGATGCATGCTTATGACGACCTCCCTGGCGCAGTGGTGAGCGCTGTGGTCTTATAACTGGGAGGTCTCGGGTTCGATTCCCGGCGGGGGCAATTTAGTAATTTATTATTTCTAAATTGTCTCTGGTCTGGTCTGGTGGGAGGCTTTGGCCGTGGCTAGTTACCACCCTACCGTCAAAAACGTGCCGCCAAGCGATTTAGCGTTCCGGCACGATGGCGTGTAGAAACCGATTAGGGGTATGGGTTGAATTTACACTGCTATACCCCTTCCAAGTTAGCCCGCTACCATCTTAGACTGCATCGTCACTTACCATCAGGTGAGATCGCAGTCAAGGGCTATCTTGTCATAGAATAAAAAAAAAAATGCAGCTAGTTGGACCGGCAAGGTTTTGTATGATGGGGAAATTTTTTGTATTATCGTGGGCAGTGAGTTCCCACATTGCATTAGGTACACACGCGTGCGAACACGAGAATAAAAGTCAGCAGGGTAATAGTGACTTATTATTTTCACCCTCGCGGCAAGAGTCTCTAAAGTGGTGACCCCGACGTGACGTGACGTGCGTCTCTAAAGTGTCACGTACGAAACTAGCCGCGCCCGCCACCGCGCTTTGAACGTGAACACGCGCTGAGCGTTTATTGTATAGTTATAATGTAAGAGGGGTGATTTTCTAAAATAGTTTATACTTACTTACAAGTTTTTATTATATAAAACCTAAAACTAATAAATAACCTAAATAATTTCCATGTAACTGAACTTCCGACTTCAAAAAGGGGGCGAAATGGGGAGTTTTATATAACCTTCCAACCCCCATTTTACCCTCTTAAGGGTGGATACAAGGACGGTATCAAAGAGGTTGGTGCCTTAAGTGTGCAAGTAATAAGAGGCAGTCAACTATGGAAGTAATAAATAAGTAATGAAGTGCTTACTTATCGATTAATCCGAGCATTTATATTGTCGTATATGTGTTGACCTTGTGTGCCCCGTACGAAGTGAACGAGGCATGCGGTTGAAGCGGTTTTGTGTCACAAGTAACTTTGTTTGTTGACCAAATACGTACGTTCAAGGGCGGTACGCAGTCTGTACAATATACGGCGTGTTTGAATTACGCGACCTTGTTTGCGAACGTTCCGGGTTCCGATTCTACCATCAGCTACTAAAATGTGCGGGATTTGAATCGGCGACTTTTCGGGTTTTCAATCTGGCTTCCTGCCCGCTGAGCTGTTGAGTCTACATAAGTCAAATAAATAAATTGGAGTATTTTGGGCACGTGATGCGTGACACCGGCAAATATGAACTCCTTCAACTGATCATGCAGGGGAAAGTGGCAGGTAGAAGGATATCGTGGCTAAAAAACCTGCGCCAGTGGTTCGGGAAGAGCACAAGAGCACTATTTAGAGCAGCGGTCTCAAAAGTTGAAATCGCCCTCATGATTGCCAACCTTCGTAAGGAGACGGCACATTAAGAAGAAGAAGTCTAATAAGGTAACAATGAGCCGCTCGCGTGACCTCACAGACATGTTCTCAAGTAGGTCTGCAGACTACAAAGGTGACGTGTGTTAAATTGCGCTCCTGACATTGTGTCGTGAGGCCGCGGGCGGGAAGCGAACCCCCGGCCCGCGCCCACGCGCCGGTGAGGTCACACTCGCGAGTGCGGCCTGACACACGCACACTTGAGATAATTGACTCTTTAAGTCTTATACGAATCCCTCATTATCTTAAGTACGTGCGTACTTTAGGTCTCAAGTTATCTTGTATTTAAATATAGAAAAGGTGACTGACTGACTGATCGTGATCTATCAAGGCACAGCTCAAACCATAGGATGGGTCAGATCTGAAAGGTACGCCTTTCATAGCTATTATGACATCCGCTAAGGATATTTGAAAATTCAACCGCTTAAGAGATAAAAATAGGGGGTTGAAAAATTGAACTTGACGTGAAGGCAGCCGCGAGCAAAAGCTAGTCGCTTGATAAAAACTGTGTCTAAAGGTTACAAAATTTTCGTGCGATTGTATAGCTTAGTCTTCTGGAGGTTTACTTTTCAAGTAATTTGGCGATTTTTTTCTACATTACTAGATACTTAGTCAAAATCATTACTTCCTCAAAACATTTTCATAGCAAATGAGTGATAGGTATGGTACATTTTAATACAGGGGTAGGAATCCAAATTGCTATACTAAAAGCACGAATCCAATTTCAAGCGAATGCATATTTGATGTAAAGTAATTTGGTGGTAGATCTCGTGTCCACGGTCCGCGTCACCGACGAGCTAATGTCACCAGCTGACGGTTTATCGAAGCAGGTCAATAATATGCATAGGAAATTGAACTTCAAATCAACATAATGATCTGAATTTACATTCCCATTTGAATTTTGTCGGCGGCTAAAAGCTACGTTTTAACCCCTACATAAGTTTGTAGAGTATCGTTTTAAAACACAGTACAGAACTGTTTAACTATAAAATACATACTAGATCATGCCCGCAACTTCTTTCGCGTCGATTAAGGTTTCTTGATTCCCGCGGTAACTTTGAATCCAGGGTATAATCTATCTCCATTCCAAACAGCCAAATCCGTCTAGAAGGTACGTAGTTTTTGCATGAAAGAGGTAACGCTTTAAATACTATGTAAAAACAAAATAAATACACACACACACCTTTTTGCCTTTATAATACTATAGTGTGATGTGATATAAGTGTGATGTGATCACAGAGGCGGCAGAATCGTGATTGGAATTCAGTGCCTACAATGAGTATCTCGGATACCTAGTGGTTAATTCTGTTCTAAATTGACAGGTCTGTATCTAGTGCCCTCCTTTTCCGCACGGAGCACTATGAAACGGAAAACACAAGATTTAGGTCTGTGAATTTAGTTTAGATATTGTGTGTTACAACAGAATTAGCCACAGTGTCTGTGATCTTAATGATTGGACACACCTTTACCTCAGCTCTTCCAGCGTAGCGCCTCTACAGTATGTGTAGTGTGTACCTTACTGTATTCACAATAAAAGCGAGAATGCTATGTAGTGTCTTTAAGTGGATGAAATTGATATTCGATAGCAAATAGATATTTGGCGCTTCGCCAGAACAATGGCTAGTGTCGGCTTCGTGGCGACAGGGCAGTGGAGCGGAGCGTGGGAAAATGAGATTTATTTTGAACTTGCCTTTGGTTTCTTCAGAAGTTTTAATCCTATGACTTCGTAGAGTTTAATCTAAATATATAAAAATCAAAATCAAAATCAAAATTTATTTATTTCATGTAGGCCAACTTGTAGCTCTTATGAAACGTCAAAAATCTACCACCGGTTCGGAATGCAGATTCTGCTGAGAAGAGCCGGCAAGAAACTCAGCAGTTGCTCTTTTCAAAAAAAAAAAAATTTTTTTTTTTTACAATTGTTAAAAGGAATTAGGCTATGCACACAATGTTTCCACACAGAAGTTTCAAAAATGTACACCTACCGCAACCAAAGACATGTTAACATGGGTAGACACAAAGCAGACCCATTCCCGTTGGCGGCACCCGTTCACGAGCATGACGCATGATCCAGCCATTGCCTCGCTCAACCATATTTGAGGGAACGTAACAACCCGCACCACACGACACCACCACAGAAATGTTTAAGTGAGCATGACATACTTAGGCTACCCATTTTATAAAAGGAAAAGGTGACTAACTGACTAATCTATCAACGCACAGTTCAAATCCCTGCACGGATCGAGCTGAAATTAGTTACACAGACAGCTCATATGACGTAGGCATCCGCTAAGAAAGGAGTTTTGAAAATTCAACCCCTAAGGGCGTAAAGAAGGGGTTCGAATAATCAAATTTAACGTGAGCGAAGCCGCGGGCAAAAGCTAGTAAAAGACTCAGTAGTGAGCCGCTGATGGGTCGCTATCGATGATGAGATTGATTTATTCGAAGCTGAATATGTGGAGCGATCTAACTTATAGTACGCTTAGCGCATTTAATTACCTAAGTGTGCTGTAAGTCTAGAATACATTTGATCAGCCGGCGTGGAAAAACACATATTTAGCGAGTGAGTCACGCTGCAGTGCAATGGGTAAGTTACAGAGTAAACAAATAGGTTTAGTTTGGAAGGTCGACTCCGGCAGGAGCCGCAGTCATTAGTAACAGACATATAATACAGAGGTGCGGCCTAATTCCCCGAACGATTCGCCAAATTATATAAACATAAAAAATATTT
The DNA here is from genome assembly GCA_038048805.1 of Hipparchia sbordonii. Taxonomy (NCBI): domain Eukaryota; kingdom Metazoa; phylum Arthropoda; class Insecta; order Lepidoptera; family Nymphalidae; genus Hipparchia; species Hipparchia sbordonii. The sequence goes on along the minus strand of CM076118.1, from coordinate 66,450 downwards.
TTACAAAACCGACTTTTGAAGTGGGTTTTCGTCACTACAAATTATATCAAATTTGACTATAAAATTTGAAGAGTTCCCTCGATTTCTCCAGGATCCCATCATAAGATCCTGACCTGATGACAATAGGACCACCTGGGAAGTATACCTTTTCAAACAAAAAAGAAATTTCCAATTCGGTCCAGGCGTCTTCGTGTAATCGGGAAACATACATAAAAAATAGTTTAAAAAAAAGATTCTGACGAATTGAGAACCTTCTCCTTTTTTGGAAGTCGGTTAAAAAGAATAAAAGTTGAAAAAAACTGTAACCTGAGTACGTAAAATTGGATGTACCATACGGCATTGGATGTAATAAGCATAATTTGAAACATAAACAGTAGACACGGTTGCTTACGCACCCTAATCCACTGCAAATAGCCTTTTAACAATGAAAAAAGTAAAGAGACTCAAGCGGGCAAATGTGCTTGACGATGTGCAGATCTGAGGGCAGCGTCCTTTCATCTGGAAACCTCATCAAAGTCGGTCCATTCTTCAGGGAGCTACGAGGGAATAGCCAGACACATAGACACGCAAATACACATGCCAAACTTATAACACCCCTCTTTTTCTTTCGGGGGTTAAAAAGCGCTCATTCAAAAAGAGATTTTTTAACGGCAGGATCTCCGAAAACAGCCTGTTTTGGATTCAATAGTAAACAATCAAATATTCATTGTTTTGATAGGTTAAAAATATATGTTGTAGATTAATACACGTTCTAATTTATTTTGCCGTTCAAAAGTCCATATTTTGAACTTCACTCGATGAAATAATATTCCGAAAACAGTGTAGTTTTCAATTGGGTTTCGGTTGTATGTGTAGTATATCAAAGTTAAACTAAAAAAAAAAATTACAAAAAATAGGCAAAAGCTTCTAGAATAATATTTTGCCGTTAATTTTTCTCTAAAAAGCTTTCTTTTTTTTTAATCATGACTGGTTTACTTTCTTTATAACAAAGTGGCTCGGGCGCCTCATTTCAGTAGCTCGCAAGGTATCATCGAGGGAGGACGTATCGCTCTAGCTGGCTCACTGCGATCCCCGCTGATCAGACGAACTATTGGAGTATTATTTATTTGTGTTCACTTATCATAGATAATCAAAATAAAATTAGTGTGTTACGCAGGCATAGTCACGGCATAGCTAAAAGTGTGCCTGCGCAAGACCGGTTCCCATGCTAACACAGCGGTTTCCTGCGAACTCCAAGATAATTCCGCTGACACGGGCCGATTCCAGGAAACCGCGATGTGAGCTGCGGTGGGAGCCGCGAGCGGGCCGGCGTCATATTATAAGCCATATAGAATTAAGCCGTAGTTTAGAGTAGTAGTTTTAAGTGATTGATATAATTAAATAGTATTAGCCGAAATCACTTTTAATTTGCACCCCTGCTGCCGCCCCTATATAATTGGCGCAGTGCTGGGTTGGATAACTGTTCTACCTATACCGAAGTGCTACATCGAGCAGTACCTGGTGACCTGGAGGACTTATCCAAAGAACCTACCTATCGGCCGCAGCAGAGGAGAATCTAAACTTCGATTCAGCAAAGAAGAATTTCGGCATATAATGACTATCAAGTAAGTTACTTGAATCGTTCAAGTTTCCTACCTAATCATTTCCTTTAACCGACTTGTAAGAAAAATAAGTTGTGTGTTAAAAATTATTTTTTGCGTTTTGATTTTTTTTTTAAATACGAATAACGAATGAATATTAAATTGATGAAGATTAAATTGAGTAAAAGTGAAATCCTATAAATAATATAGGTCTATAGAGATATTTTATACAATTTAACTGAAAGTTTTATAGTTATTAATTTTTTTGTGTTGCTGATTTTTTATTTTTTGTGTGATTTTTAAATTTTTAATTTTGTGTGTTAGGTTAATTTCTTTTCGTCAAAATTTACCATCCAAGGTCAAATCGTTCCGGGGTGGGATCCACGAGTAGGGAACGTGTTGTAGATGAGTATAGGAATTTAGACGAAATGGCATTTTCATTTTTTTTTCATTTTCATTTCATTTATTTGCATTCATGAATCCTAACTAACATCCACTTCTATGTCTAATATAATGTCTAGGATTACATGAAGCCCCGTCAGGGCGTTGCAAGTTACATTGACTAGTTATAATAAATCATTAATACAATAATTAAAAAATACAATAAATAAAAAAATAAAATAAAAGAAAAAAATTTGGTACACACATGCATTAATGGTTCAAAATTTGGATGTCAAGTAATAATATAATAATAATAGTTAGTGAAATTAAAGTAATTAGTTCAATATGTCATTCAATATATATTTATAAGCTATGGTTAGTCAAGTTATTTATGGTCATATTAAGTCATTTGTCATTAGTCTAGTCCTATTTACATTTTTAATGTCCAATTAAATAGTATAATGCAATTAATAGTATTTTTCTTAGTCATAAACATTTCGGTTTGTAACCTGTTTTGCAATGTATATCGTAACCGGACGTGCAATCATCATCTGACCTTGATACTATATATAAATCTATAAGATTTTTACCGGAATTCGACGGGAATCCACATGTGCTAACGCGATTTATAAACCTGTGTGACCAATTAGTTATTGCTCATTTTGATGTTAATCCGGGACATGAATTACAAAATTCGGCGCTTATCAGTGGAATCTTAAATAAAATTACTGGCCCCGCGGCTAGATTAATAAATGCGAACGGAATCCCCGAAAATTGGAATGGCATACGAAATGCCCTTATTAACAACTTCGCTGATCATCGTGATGAGACCGCTTTATACAACGATATGTCTCTACAGACACAAGGGTCTAGCACCCCGCAAGAATTTTATGAGAAGTGTCAAAATCTGTTCAGCACGATTATGACGTATGTTTCTTTGCATGAATCCGTAACTACCACAATAGAGGCCAAGCGTCAACTTTATCAAAAGTTAACCCTACAGTGTTACTTACGCGGATTAAAGGACCCGCTAGGTTCAAGGATACGGTGTATGCGTCCAAGTTCAATGCAACAAGCCCTCGAGTTCGTGCAAGAGGAGCTTAACACTTTACACATACAACAGCGAAATGAAAGCGCATTTTCTCATAAAAAAAATTATGCTCATGAAATTTCTTTGCCAAATAATACAAGTGGTTCAAGGCCACAAGGGTTTGCAATGCCAGGCCCATCTTGGCAGCAACCTATGCGTTTTAGACCTCCTAGTTTTCCTGATTGGAAACCTAACCCTCAGCATCCACGTGGCCCTAGTCGTACCCAATTAATGTTTCGCGCTCCTCCACCGAACTATAATCCAAGGAGCAACGTTTTTAAATTACCAAATAGACACCAATCGTCTAATAATTTTAATAGTCCACGTCCAATGAGTGGTGTGAGCCACTTTGTTCCCAAGAATCTACCACCGACTAACTATAATATGAAAGCCCGTGACGTCAATTTCAACGAATTTACCAATGAGTATGATTGGGACTATTACGATTACGACCAATATACAGACGAATACTATAATGACTTTGAAAAAGACTCTTCCATCCACTCAGACATTGACACACACCCGATAGTAGAAGAAGCTGAACAAACTCCAGCAGCTAGTTCTCAAAATGAAAATTTTCAGATAGTAGACCTATCCGAAAAACCAGGGTAGAAGTAAATTTGTATGCCCAGCGGCAACTCGGTTATATACAGACTAGCAATCCGCCTCTTAAGTTTCTCATTGATACTGGTGCGAATCAATCCTTCATTAGTCCCCAAGCTGTAAAAAGATATTTTAATGATATTCCCTTGAATTATGAACCGTTTCAAGTCACTAACGTGCACGCAACGAGTACCAATGACCATTCTATTACTTTACCGTGGTTCTCGGAATTCAAAGAAACCGGCAACATAACTTTTTACATATATAATTTCCATGAATACTTTGACGGACTCTTAGGACTTGATCTACTTGAAAAATTGAAATCTACCATCGACCTCAAAGATAAAATATTAAAAACTCGCAATGCAAATATTCCAATAAAAATGTACAATCCAAGTAAAGTTACATTATTCGAAGAAGTTGTTCCTGCTCATTCTTCAAAATTATTAGAATTGCCTATCGACTCACAAGATGGCGATGTCTTCATTCCATTTCAAACTATATGTAACTGTATCATTTCGGACTGTATAACTCGCGTTAAAAATAAAAAAGGCTACGTTGAAATAACCAACAATTCCCCGAGTGATATAAAATTTTCAATAGATCAACCAATATCATCTGAATTATATAATTTTGAATTTGAGCAACCACATAATTCTTCGAAGCGTGCCAAGGAAGTTTTGTCTCGCCTTCGCACTGATCATTTGAATCCTGAAGAAGTAGCTAATTTGCAGGCATTGTGTGCGAAGTATTCTGATGTTTTTTATCTTGAAGGGGAACCTCTGACTTTTAATAATAAGATCAAACATAAGATTAGGACAAATGATGAAATTCCTGTACACACCAAAAGTTACAGATACCCGTACGTTCACCGACAAGAAATCAGAGACCAGATTAGTAAAATGCTCGAACAAAATATTATAAGACCTTCTGATTCCGCTTGGAGCTCTCCAATTTGGGTGGTCCCCAAAAAGGCAGATGCTTCTGGACGTCGTAAATGGCGTCTTGTCGTAGACTTTAGAAAGGTAAACGAGAAAACGATTGACGACAAGTACCCAATTCCCAATATCACCGATGTGCTAGACAAATTAGGCAAGTGTCAGTATTTCACTACCCTAGATTTAGCCAGTGGATTTTACCAGGTGGAAATGGACCCCGCAGATATCCACAAAACCGCATTTAATGTAGAAAATGGGCACTATGAGTTCTTAAGGATGCCTATGGGTTTGAAAAATGCACCATCAACTTTTCAGCGGGTCATGGACAATGTTTTAAAAGATTTACAGCATAAAGTTTGTCTAGTATATCTTGATGATATAATATGCTATAGTACTAGTCTTCAAGAACATATTGTTAATTTGGAAAAGATTTTTCAAAGATTACGCGAGTCTAATTTCAAGATACAGATGGATAAATCTGAGTTCTTGAAGTTGGAAACCGAGTTTTTAGGTCATGTTATTTGTAAGGATGGTGTAAAACCAAATCCCAATAAAATTGAAGCAATCAGAAAATATCCATTACCAAAGACCACGACACAGATCAAACGTTTTCTCGGATTGCTAGGATACTATAGAAAATTCATCCCTGACTTCGCGCGTCTTACAAAACCCCTTACTCAATGTCTTAAGAAAAATTCTAAAATTAAACTTGATGATAATTATATAAGATGCTTCGAACACTGTAAAAAACTGCTTACTAATGACCCCATTCTTCAATATCCAGATTTTACAAAAGAATTTTTGCTAACGACTGACGCTTCTAATGTAGCATTGGGTGCCGTCTTATCACAAGGCACAGTAGGTTCCGATAAACCAATTGCGTACGCATCTAGAACACTTAATTCTAGTGAAATTAACTACAGTACAATTGAAAAAGAACTCTTAGCGATTGTGTGGGCCACTAAGTATTTCAGGCCATACCTTTTTGGACGAAAATTTAAAATTATCACCGACCATAAACCTTTGCAATGGGTAATGAATCTTAAAGAACCTAATTCGAGACTTACAAGATGGCGTTTAAAATTAAGTGAGTACGATTTTACGGTGATGTACAAGCAAGGCAAGTGCAATACTAACGCGGATGCACTATCGCGTATTGAAATTAATATGGAAGAGTTAAGCTCTATCGCCGTAAACCCAACAAACGGAGTTCCATCTTTAGACGATTCTGAAACCCTGTCAGCTCCAGAAGCTGAGGATGGTTCTAGAACAGCCACTGTACATACTGATGATGAAAACCCCATCTTAGAAGTGCCAATCTCAGAATTTCCTTTGAATAAATTCAGTAGGCAAATCGTATTTAACGTAGTAGGTGATATTAAAGCCAAGCCAGTCGTCACAAAACCTTTTGAAAATTATATACGTACTACTATCCAACTATCTGAATCTAATTTAGAAGAAGATGTCGTGAATGCTATAAAAGAACATGTTCAGCCTAAAGTTAAAACCGGTTTATTAATAAATCCTCCATTAGCAATGTACAAAATAATTCCTATAATACAGAGAACTTTCAATAATTCGTCAATGATGCTTAATTTAACTAAGACGGAGGTAGAAAATGTCCAAGAATATTTTAGAAATAGAAATAGAAATAGAAATATTTTTTATTCAAATAAACTTTTACAAGCACTTTTGAATCGTCAATGAATCTACCACTGGTTCGGAATGCCTTTCCTGCCGAGAAGAGCCAGTAAGAAACTCGGCGGTTGCTCTTTTCAAAAAAAATAAAAAAATTTACAATTTTTATTGAACACAGGATAGTTATTACTGTCTTATGAATCACTGGAGCGAATTATATCCACGCTTTTTTATCATTTACATAGTCTTCAATTGTATAATATGCTTTTTTCATGAGAGCAGATTTAATTGATTTCTTAAACTTGTGTAGAGGCAAGTCTAAGATTGACTGTGGAATTTTATTGTAAAACGTCACGCCCATTCTCACAAATGTCTTTTGGACCCTCTTGAGGCGCAGCCCAGGAAACATGAGCCTATTTGGATTTCTACTTGGTCTATCGGACAAATCACTCTTTTTTTTGTAACTCAAAATGTTTTGTCTGACAAATATTATGTTGTTATAAATATATTGTGAAGCTACTGTAAGAATGCCTATCTCTTTAAATCTTTCTCGAAGGGAATCCCGCGGCCTCAAATTATAGATGGCGCGGATTGCCCTCTTCTGCAAAACAAAAATTTTTCCAATATCGGCTGCCTTACCCCATACTAAGATTCCGTATGACATAATACTATGGAAATATGCAAAATAAACAATTTTTGCAGTTTCTATGTCAGTCAACTGTCGAATCTTCCTAACAGCGTAAGCAGCAGAGCTAAGTTTGCCAGCAAGCGTTGCTATATGGGTGCCCCATTGTAGCTTTGAATCCAGGGTTAACCCCAAAAACACTGTGGAGTCCTCAGTTTTCAAAGGTTCATTATTTATCTTTAAATTTTTACTGACAGTTCTCGTGTTAGGTAATAAAAACTCAACACACTTTGTTTTTTTAGCATTTAAAAGGAGATTATTTGCCGTAAACCATTCAGAGACTTGAGATAATGCATTATTTACATCGTCAAAATTGTCTTTTATCCTATCGACTTTAAAAATTAAAGACGTATCATCAGCAAATAGTACAATATCGCAAGTATTTTGGACAAAATGTGGTAAATCATTTATGTAGACCAAAAACATGAATGGACCTAGAATAGAACCCTGGGGTACACCCATTACTGAGGCTGATCCGGATGATTTTACATCATTGACACATACTCTTTGGACTCGGTTGCTGAGATAAGACGCAATGAGACTAAGTGCAAAATCTTTAATGCCATAGTGGCTCAGTTTAAGCAAAAGAGTCTCGTGATCAACGCAGTCGAATGCCTTTGACAAATCACAGAAAATACCAATGGCATTCTGTGAGTTCTCCCACGCATCGAATATGTGTTGTAATAGCCTTGCGGCTGCATCGGTTGTTGATCGACCCTTTGTAAAACCATACTGCTCAGTGTGTAGGAGTTTATTTAAATTAAAGTGTAAAAGCAGTTGGTTGAGCATTATTTTTTCGAATATCTTGCTGAGAGTTGGCAAAATTGAAATTGGCCTGTAGTTATTCGGGTCACTTTTGCTGCCCGATTTAAAAAGCGGTATTAGCTTACTACATTTCATAAGATCTGGAAAAGATCCAGAATCTACTGATTTATTAAAAATTAAAGCAAGATACGGCGCAATAATATCAATTACATTATGAATTATTTTAACTGATATCCCCCATAGATCTGCTGTTTTCTTATTTTGTAAAGATTTAAATGTTTTGACTATGTCATATGGGGTAACGTGTTCAAACCTAAATAACTTATTGCACTCAGAGACATTGCTTCTTAGAAGACGATAGGCTTCTGCCGGCGAGGAATTTAGAGAACTGGTTGTGGTAATTGGAATATTTTTGAAAAAGTTCTCAAATGTATTTACAACTTCTATATCGGAGTTAATTACATGATTATCAATTTTAAGCTCAAATTTATTATTATTATGCACCTTATGGTTATTCATTTCATCACCAATGATGCCCCATGTTGTTTTAATTTTATTATCAGAATTGACAATTTTTTGTTTTATATGAAGTGACTTTGCTTGTATGCACACATTTTTAAACAATTTAGAATAATTTCTTACATATTCAATAAACGCGGGGGAATAATTATATTTTTTTTCTGCATACAAGTCAAACAGCTTATTTCTACTTTTATAGATGCCGGCAGTTGCCCAGTCACTAAACTTAAGATCTTTAAACAGTCTTTTCTCCATCACCTTAAAGATAGAGTTATATTGTGAGCTTAACAAATCAAAAAACTTTGTATAAATTTCATCCGGATCATCCTGTGCAAGGTCAAGCGTCGGCAATCCAGCTGAGATGTTTTGTTTAAAATGCTTTACTTTTTTAGTGGTAACTGGCCTGTATTTTATTACTTTTGTTAAATTCTGTTCACTGCCTGGAATAGATATCATTTGACCGCAATGATCAGATCTGAGATAAGTGATAATAGATTTTTCGATAATGTTACAATCACAAAAAATGTTGTCAATACAAGTAGCTGAGTTTGCAGTTATTCTTGTAGGTTCAATAAAAATATTCTCTAGATTAAAGCTTTTAAATAAGTTAAGCAGCCTACCAGTAAAAAGAGTGTTAAGCAAAATATCAATATTAAAGTCTCCACAGACCACTATTTTTTTTGATGACCTACATAGCCGCCTTAGGGCATCCTCCATAACCTCCTCAAATTATAGGCAACAACAAATTATAGACAAGTATCACGATGGTAAAACTAACCATCGTGGCATTAATGAATGCTTCCTTGCTTTATCTAGAAAGTTTTATTGGCCCAAAATGCGAGAGCATATTTCAAAATTTATTAACGCTTGCGCAATATGTGGTCAGGCAAAATATGATCGTAACCCTATTCAACAGCGATTTCAAGTAGTTCCACCAGCCAGTAAACCTTTTGAGCTTGTTCATTTAGATTTGCTAAGTGTCGAAAGCTCTAAATTTCTGACAATAGTCGATTCTTTCTCCAAATATGCTCAAGCATATTTTTTGGGAGACAGCACGGCAGTCAGTGTACTACAAGCGTTGCTCAAATTATGTACGCATCACGGAAATCCTTTAACTGTTGTTACCGATAATGGCCCAGAATTTACTAATCAAGTTATAGCAGAATACTTCAAACTACATAAAATCCAGCATCATAGGGTTGCACCATATACTCCTAACGAAAATGGCATTGTTGAAAGATTCCACTCAACAATCTTAGAGCACATTCGAATCCTTAGAGTCAGTCAAAAAAATGAATCCGTTTTGAATTTGATGCCTTATGCTCTTCTAGCTTACAATAGTAGCATACATAGCTTCACCAAATGTAGACCAATCGAACTAATAACTGGACATTTTGACCCCCGTGACCCACTTGACATGGACCTAACGACCCATCTTCTACAACAGTACATACAGGATCATAAAAATAAAATGAAGATTGCCTATGATCTAATTCATGAATCCTGTAGTAGTCTACGCAGAGATTTAACTAACAATCGGAATATTAATAGAGAACCTGAGAGTAATCATCCACCAGGGCAACAGGTTTTTGTTGGAAACCCGCTTGCCTCTCGTCAAAAGATAGCTCCCCGGTATACCCACGACGTAGTCATGGCAAATCTCCCAATTCATATTTACACCAGAAAAAAACGAGGTCCAATCGCCAAGTCGAGACTAAAAAGAGTACCTAAAACCACCCAATTGTCACAGGTTACTCCTAATAATTCATCTACTTCTGCAACCGGTGTTAATGCAGGAGATACAACTTGAAAACCTCAACGATGAACCTGGCATATTGCCGTTCAAATTAGGAACAACCCATATCATTTCCCATTACCATTCATTTGTGCAGAGCATTAATCATTTAAACTACTTAAAGAATAAACTTCTAACCGTGCTTGAACAGTTGCAGACTTTTGAGATCAAACGAGTAAAAAGAGGACTCATAGATGGTCTTGGTTCCGTTATCAAAATTGTTACCGGTAATCTTGACTATACTGATGCCTTACATTATGACAAGAGTATAAAATCTCTTGAAGTTTGAGGCTTCGGTTGCCCATCATTCAATTATTAGTTTAAGGTCAATTAAGTATTTAGTAAGTAGGTTAAGCAGTCTGTACGGGACTGATAAAATTATTTCTTTAGATACTAGGGAGTATTACGATGTTATAAAACTAGGTTCGTATTATGTAAGAAATGAAATACCATGAAATCCTAATCCCTTACTATCCGTTCCTTGCGATTAACTTGAACGAATTCAGGTACATAGAGGCAGAATGCCCGAAGACGAGCAAGGGATATCTATGTGCCGAGATAAAGAAAAACCTTCAGATGCAGACTTCAAATCAGCAAGATTGTATCCAACAAATTATAGCCGCCCAGAATAGAAGTTCAACTTGCAAACCAGTCAAGATTTATCTAGATGAAGCCAAATCAAAGGTGTCCTTACAGTCACGTGTCATACCGTCTCCAATTCCTGACTACGGGATCTACCATACAACTATACCCATATACATTATATTAACTGTTGGTGTCTGCGGACTTGGTATCATAATTAACCTATCGAAAAATGACTCGTACAAAGCTATTGAAGATACGAAGCGAACAGAAGCCCGCTGAAACCTTAAGTAACATCGAGGAGGATCTTCCAGCGCAATTCACAACGACAGTGTTCAATAAGCGCTAAACTGATGGGGGAGGTGTTACGCAGGCATAGTCACGGCATAGCTAAAAGTGTGCCTGCGCAAGACCGGTTCCCATGCTAACACAGCGGTTTCCTGCGAACTCCAAGATAATTCCGCTGACACGGGCCGATTCCAGGAAACCGCGATGTGAGCTGCGGTGGGAGCCGCGAGCGGGCCGGCGTCATATTATAAGCCATATAGAATTAAGCCGTAGTTTAGAGTAGTAGTTTTAAGTGATTGATATAATTAAATAGTATTAGCCGAAATCACTTTTAATTTGCACCCCTGCTGCCGCCCCTATATAATTAGTGTGTAAATATTATTACCTATTATCTTCTAGTGTGTAAATCTTGTTATGTATTATTAAATCTGTAAATATTAATGTAAGTTAGGTACTCTTATAGTAAATTAATTAATTAAGAATATAATAAAGTGAAAATATGGGGACTAAAAATAAACAAAAGAACAAAATATCTAGATTTAAATTACGAAAGCTTAGACAAAATATAAGGTAAGTTTGATCCTTCTAATACAAATGTTGTACCTATTCTGTACCTTACCTACTTTATTTTTTTTAATTCTTGTGAATCTTTGGACAGACTTTCGAAATCGATCTGGACTCTCGAATTCCCTGCACTTGAGAACCATTGCCAAAATCAGAAAAAAGTGGCAGCCATTTTCTTTTTTCTCGTTATGGGACCAATTCCTTTCAAAATCGATATCTGGAGATCCCTGTGCTCATAAAGGAGAACCACTGCCAAAATCAAAAAAAGTGGCGGCCATTTTCTTTTTTCTCGTTATGGGACCGATTTCTTTCAAAATCAATATCTAGGGGTCCCTGTGCTCATAAAAGAGATAACCACTACCAAAATTAGAAAAAGTGGCGGCCATTTTCTTTTTTCTCGTTATGGGACCGATTTCTTTCAAAATCGATATCTGGGGATCCCTGTGCTCATAAAAGAGATTACCACTGCCAAAATAAAAAAAAGTGGCGGCCATTTTCTTTTTTCTCGTTATGGGACCGATTTCTTTCAAAATCGATATCTGGGGATCCCTGTGCTCATAAAAGAGATAACCACTGCCAAAATTAGAAAAAGTGTCGGCCATTTTCTTTTTTCTCGTTATGGGACCGATTTCTTTCAAAATCGATATCTGGGGATCCCTGTGCTCATAAAAGAGATAACCACTGCCAAAATTAGAAAAAGGGGCAGCCATTTTCTTTTTTCTCGTTATGGGACCGATTTCTTTCAAAATCGATATCTGGGGATCCCTGTGCTCATAAAAGAGATAACCACTGCCAAAATTAGAAAAAGTGGCGGCCATTTTCTTTTTTTTCGTTATGTGACCGATTTCTTTCAAAATCGATATCTGGGGATCCCTGTGCTCATAAAAGAGATAACCACTGCCAAAATTAGAAAAAGTGGCGGCCATTTTCTTTTTTTTCGTTATGGGACCGATTTCTTTCAAAATCGATATCTGGGGATCCCTGTGCTCATAAAAGAGATAACCACTGCCAAAATTAGAAAAAGTGGCGGCCATTTTCTTTTTTCTCGTTATGGGACCGATTTCTTTCAAAATCGATATCTGGGGATCCCTGTGCTCATAAAAGAGATAACCACTGCCAAAATTAGAAAAAGTGGCGGCCATTTTCTTTTTTTCGTTATGGGACCGATTTCTTTCAAAATCGATATCTGGGGATCCCTGTGCTCATAAAAGAGATAACCACTGCCAAAATTAGAAAAAGTGGCGGCCATTTTCTTTTTTCTCGTTATGGGACCGATTTCTTTCAAAATCGATATCTGGGGATCCCTGTGCTCATAAAAGAGATAACCACTGCCAAAATTAGAAAAAGTGGCGGCCATTTTCTTTTTTTCGTTATGGGACCGATTTCTTTCAAAATCGATATCTGGGGATCCCTGTGCTCATAAAAGAGATAACCACTGCCAAAATTAGAAAAAGTGGCGGCCATTTTCGTTTTTCTCGTTATGGGACCGATTTCTTTCAAAATCGATATCTGGGGATCCCTGTACTCATAAAAGAGATAACCACTGCCAAAATTAGAAAAAGTTGCGGCCATTTTCTTTTTTCTCGTTATGGGACCGATTTCTTTCAAAATCGATATCTGGGGATCCCTGTGCTCATAAAAGAGATAACCACTGCCAAAATTAGAAAAAGTGGCGGCCATTTTCTTTTTTTCGTTATGGGACCGATTTCTTTCAAAATCGATATCTGGGGATCCCTGTGCTCATAAAAGAGATAACCACTGCCAAAATTAGAAAAAGTGGCGGCCATTTTCGTTTTTCTCGTTATGGGACCGATTTCTTTCAAAATCGATATCTGGGGATCCCTGTGCTCATAAAAGAGATAACCACTGCCAAAATTAGAAAAAGTGGCGGCCATTTTCTTTTTTTCGTTATGGGACCGATTTCTTTCAAAATCGATATCTGGGGATCCCTGTGCTCATAAAAGAGATAACCACTGCCAAAATTAGAAAAAGTTGCGGCCATTTTCTTTTTTCTCGTTATGGGACCGATTTCTTTCAAAATCGATATCTGGGGATCCCTGTGCTCATAAAAGAGATAACCACTGCCAAAATTAGAAAAAGTGTCGGCCATTTTCTTTTTTCTCGTTATGGGACCGATTTCTTTCAAAATCAATATCTAGGGATCTCTGTGCTCATAAAAGAGATATCCACTGCCGAAATTAGAAAATTGGCGGCCATTTTCTTTTTTCTCGTTATGGGATCGATTTCTTTCAAAATCGATATCTGGGGATTCCTGTGTTTATAAAAGAGGTAACCACTGCCAGAATGGGAAAAAGTGACAGCCATTTTCTTTTTTCTCGTTAAGGGACCAATTTCTTTCAAAATTGATCCCTGTGCTCATTATAGAGGTAACCATTGTCAAAACTAGAAAAAGTGGTGGCCATTTTCTTTATTCTTGTTATGGAATTTATTTGTTACGTTCCCTTATTGGTTGAGCGAAGCAACGGCTGGATCGTCATGCTCGTGAACGGGTGTCACCAACGGGAATGTTTGTCTACTTTCTGGTTAGTACAGTAATGTGGAGCGGAGATATCGAATTTGAAAGAATTTTATCCAATAGTAAATAATGATAAGAACGCCTTTTTAATATTTGACTAATGTTTAACTATAGCAAAAAAAAATATTACTGCCACTTTTTCTAATTTTGGCAGTGTTTATCTCTTTTATGAGCACAGAGATTCCCAGATATCGATTTTGAAAGAAATCGGTCCCATAACGAGAAAAAAGAAAATGGCCACCACTTTTTCTAATTTTGGCCATGGTTACCTCATTTATGAACCTAAGGAACCCCAGATATCGATTTTGAAAGAAATTGGTCAATTAACGAGAAAAAAGAAAATGGCCGCCATTTTTTCTAATTTTGGCAGTGGTTACCTTTTTTACGAGCACAGGTATCCCCAGATATCGATTTTGAAATAAATTGGCCCCATAACGAGAAAAACGAAAATGACTGCAACTTTTTTTAATTTTGGCAGTGGTTACCTCTTTTATGAGCACAGGGATCCCCAGATATCGATTTTGAAAGAAGTCGGTCCCATAACGAGAAAAAAGAAAATGGACGCCACTTTTTTTTATTTTGGCAGTGGTTATCTCTTTTATGAGCACAGGGATCCCCAGATATCGATTTTGAAAGAAATCGGTCCCATAACGAGAAAAACGAAAATGGCCGCCACTTTTTCTAATTTTGGCAGTGGTTATCTCTTTTATGAGCACAGGGATCCCCAGATATCGATTTTGAAAGAAATCGGTCCCATAACGAAAAAAAAGAAAATGGCCACCACTTTTTCTAATTTTGGCAGTGGTTACCTCTTTTATGAGCACAGGGATCCCCAGATATCGATTTTGAAAGAAATCGGTCCCATAACGAGAAAAAAGAAAATGGCCGCCACTTTTTCTAATTTTGGCAGTGGTTATCTCTTTTATGAGCACAGGGATCCCCAGATATCGATTTTGAAAGAAATCGGTCCCATAACGAAAAAAAAAGAAAATGGCCGCCACTTTTTCTAATTTTGGCAGTGGTTATCTCTTTTATGTGCACAGGGATCCCCAGATATCGATTTTGAAAGAAATCGGTCACATAATGAAAAAAAGAAAATGGCCGCCACTTTTTCTAATTTTGGCAGTGGTTATCTCTTTTATGAGCACAGGGATCCCCAGATATCGATTTTGAAAGAAATCGGTCACATATCGAAAAAAAAGAAAATGGCCGCCACTTTTTCTAATTTTGGCAGTGGTTATCTCTTTTATGAGCACAGGGATCCCCAGATATCGATTTTGAAAGAAGTCGGTCCCATAACGAGAAAAAAGAAAATGGCCGCCACTTTTTTTGATTTTGGCAGTAGTTATCTCTTTTATGAGCACAGGGATCCCCAGATATCGATTTTGAAAGAAATCGGTCCCATAACGAGAAAAAAGAAAATGGCCGCCACTTTTTTTGATTTTGGCAGTGGTTCTCTTTTATGAGCACAGGGATCACCAGATATCGATTTTGAAAGAAATCGGTCCCATAACGAGAAAAAAGAAAATGGCCGCCACTTTTTCTAATTTTGGCAGTGGTTATCTCTTTTATGAGCACAGGGATCCCCAGATATCGATTTTGAAAGAAATCGGTCTAATAACAAAAAAAAAAAACTGAACAAAATATGTAGTAAGTAAAATATTAATCGAACTTACTTAATACCTTGTTTGAGCTTTAGCAGTTTAAAACTGCATGTTTTGTTCTTTCTTCAATATAAATATTATTTCATAAACCTTAGAACTGCCCTACTGTTAGGTATCATAAGGTTATTTTCAACACACTTGCTCATAAAGGGGCTCCCGGTTCACCGTAACTAGGCACACAATGACACCTCTAACTCAAACTGTGACTTTTGATTACTATTATTCACAATGTGAGTTATAGAATTTTTTTTTTTTTAATTTTATTGGGTGAGTTGCTGTGTTCTTAAAAAAGTTTCTATTACAAAAAAGATCTTGTTCAATAATTTATAAAAATATCGTGTTAAATTAATGTACCTATTGCTTGCTCATTTCATACAACTCCGTATTTAAATAGATAATTTCAACATGTACGTGTTTAATAAATAAAACTGTTAGTAACTTTTGTTTTTTTTTGTAATAAAGAAAACTCGAAATTCCCCATTTTGTACGTGGCTATAAGAGAAAAGCCAAAAAAAAAGAAACCTCATTCTTTTAGTCTATGGCCATTAAAGGTGCGCGCGCATTCCGGAAAACTGATTAAATCAAATAAACACCTGAATAGGCTGTATGGTCGACGATCTTTGCCTGCCCTCAAGAGCATCTCAAGAGGGCGAACAAAAGAACAACATTAAGTTTTCCCGCCATTGCGAAAAAATTTTCACAACTCGTTTTCACTGTTTTGTACCATAATGTACTATTTTAGTATTATTTTCTTCACAAGTGTGTTGAAAAACGTCGTATGATACACGTGTATATTGATGATTACCGTCTTCAGCTACCTTAAGACCCTCACCTAACGGCTCGGGTCTCAATAGCGCCTCAGCGGTAATCACCAACTTTTACACTTGTACCATAATGTACTATTAATCTATGACGTAAAATTTGCGCTGCGGCGGGGTTAGCGAGTTCATTTGATGAGCGCGAGCGAGACCTCACCGTGCGAGGAACGAAGTGGCTCTAAAATACCTACTGCGGCCGAAGATCGTGCCCTTAATGTCTTCTGTCGGTCTTAATTCTTTTCATGGTTGTTAGAAAGATACAAATCTTGGTGTCGAGTGTCCACAATCCACATCTACCTACACAAGTGATATGTATTACAAGCGATCACCAATACCGCAACATTTTAAGGTCAAACCAATTTCCATTGTGCTCTTCGGCCGATTCAGTTGAATTGTACGTCAGGCGTTAAGATTTACTTGGGTAGCTTTAAATCGAGAGTGAAGAAGCGTCTTGTAGCTCTTTAAGTTCTTAAAATCTCGCAGGAACCCTCTGGTTTTCCGGGACATTCAAATTCAATATTATTTATTTCGTGTAGGCCAACTTGCAGCTCTTATAACACATCAAAATTCTACCACCGGTTCGGAATGCAGATTCTGCTGAGAAGAGCCGGCAAGAAACTCAGCAGTTGCTCTTTTCATAACACAATATTACGAAATCAATGTATAGTGACATAATATTACAATGTAATGAGTTATATTATTAGACGACTCGTACCTTGTGGGCAGCTGGATGCCAAGCCGATTGATTCCATGAAACTCTGTCATTAAGAAAGTCAACTTTCTAATAACCTCGACGTGTTTTACGCATTGTTTAGTGCAATGGGAAATCTAGTAATTCCTTCGATTTTTGCGAACTTTGCGCACAAATAATATGCCTCTCCAAGTCCTCAACTATACTAACTCGTGCAAAAAATTACGTATATCATGCGTCATTTGTGTGACTGAAGGAAAAACTAACAACCAAACAAACTACAATATTTAAGTATGTATTTGTAAGCATATATAATATTAGATATAGATTAGGATTAGCTCGTGAATCATTTGTGTTGTCACTTCTAACCAACTTATCTGCGTGTCAAAAGTTTAAGTGGCATTAGATAAGTGGTTGTTAGCAAATGGGACGATAAGGTGGAGCACTGAAGTCGCATTAAACTGGAATCAAAGAAAAGAGGCATCGCGTACGCGTCGCGTCGCGTGCCGCACGCGCGCGGATTAGCTGCACTCCAGCCGATACCGGCTAATACACGCCGCGCTGTCTGTCGTAGCGCGAGAGACCGCTGACGGATTTACAGCTTATTTTATTCGATGACAAGATAGTCCTCGACTGCGATATCACCTGATGGTAAGTGATGATGCAGTCTAAGTTGGTAGGGGGCTAACTTGGAAGAGATATGGAAGTATACTCTTACCCCTAATCAGTTTCTACACAACATCGCGCCGGAACACTAAATCCACGGTAAGCCACGGCCAAAGCCTCCCACCAGGCAAGCTCCATTGTCCACTACCAGGCAAATTGGAATCCTTAGGTACTCATATTATAAGTATATGCGAAAGTGGCTTTTTAGTTCACGCATTAATGGATTTACGTGATTTTTTGCATGGTTATAGTTGAGGATTTGTGGAGAGTAACATAGGTTATAATTTTTTTCATCAGTAAAGTTGAGGCTTAGGAGAGTGACATAAGCTTCTTTTTATTCCGGAAAAACCGTGGGTTCTAGCATGATTTTTAAAAATTTACTCGCGGGCTAAAAATAGTGGTAAAATAATCATAACTTGATCACTTCCAAGTAAACTTTAAATAACGGATCGACAATTATTGTAGGCCCTTAGCTAGAGGCAGTTTTTTCGAAATCAGAAATCGTCAAAAATTAAGCTAAACAATAAGTTACATTGCATTGCATAACTACATTGATGGTTCTTTTTGTTTGGAAGTTGGAACGGTAGGTATTCCGAACCAGTGCAGTGGTAGATTCCTTAGACAATATCTTTGTAAAAGAGAAGTAGTTTTGTCGGCTGTCTCTCAGCCTAAACAGTATAAATCAGACGCTCTATATTGACAAGATAATAACTCGCACTCATTGTGAAATACTTACCTACTCGTGTGTGTGAGTGGAGTGGAGTGGAGTGGAGGGGATCGTGAGCCGCAGTGGAACTGTGGATTCCATTCGCTAGAATAGAAAAGTTTTTTAGCAGATGTATGTATGTAGTAATGATATAACTATGATGACGTATTATACGAGTAGTACGCACCACGATTATGTGGGGATTTCGGTGCATGCAACCGGATCGAAATATCGACAGTTCCAACTAAAACATTATTCGTATAATCTCTAATACTATAAATGCGATAGTTTTTTGGTTTGTCCTTCAATCATGCTGCAACGGAGCAATGGATAGACGATTTTTTTGCATGGGTATAGGTGAGGACTTGGAGAGTGATAAAGGCTACCTTTTATTCCGGAAAAATAGAGGGATCCCGAAGGATTTTTAAATACCTAACTCAACGCAGAAACTCGCGGGCTTATCTAGTACCTAGTAATCTTCTCGTGTTTTCTATCGGAGGTAGGTAACCATTAGGGCCATAGGGTTCTCTGCATCTTGGGCGCTGTGTACGGAACAAGCATCTTTGAAGGTAGGGTGGTAACTAGCTATGGCCAGCGTCCCACCAAACCAGGCCAGAGACAATTTAGAAATTATAAATTCCCAAATTGCCCCCGCCGGGAATCGAACCCGAGACCTCCCAGTTATAAGATTATAGCGCTTACCACTACGCCAGGGAGGTCATAGTTTAGTGCTTTTAAATAAACTTTTACTGTGGGTTAAATTAAATACCTTAGCACCGCAAAGGCGTGTACCTAGCTACGTATTTGACCCGTTTGGTTTGTATTCACGACGCGACGGTATGAAATACGTTTTAAGGAATGAGGTCGCGACAGTGGCCCGCGTGTAGTCTGTACCGACTCCGGTGATTAGCCCTCCACAATAAGACATTAGAAAGCCAAACGAACACAATGGCTTTTGCTGACTCAGCGCTACATTAACGCAAGCATCAATATATTTTTTATTAAGAACTGGCTGATGCCCGCAACTTCGTACGCGTGGATTTAAATTCCCACGAGACCTGATGAAATGCAGCCTGTGTGTTAATCTTGGATATGAGCTAGGTATGTCCATTTCCAACCGAATGTGTACACTCGTTGTAGCGTGAAGCAGTAACAAACATCTATCCATGGAATTTGAATTTCATGTCACATTTCAATGAAAATACCTCCGCCTCATAGATTGTAAAGGGTCGATGACTCGCGTTGACAGGGCCTCCGCGGGGCACAAGGGTGGGGAGGGAGGGGTGGGGGGTCGCCCCGAACCGTAAACATTGTTATTACTTAGTATCGCCACGAACAAACAGACACACAGCACGCGACGGTGCCGCGGCGGGCCGGCACACCCTCGCTGTACTCGCTGTGCACTTGCTGACAGTGATCGATAAGTGTAGGAAACTTCTTAAAAAAGCCTATTCAAAATGATTGCTTGCACAACTTCTTTGTTTCTTTTTGCCGGGCCGGTCTCCGCACATCCTTATCCTTACTAATATTGTAAATGCGAAAGCGTTTTTGTTTGTTGGTTTGTCCTTCAATTACGCTGCAACAGAGCTACGTATCGACATGATTATTTGCATAGGTATAGTTGAGGACCTGGAAAGTGACATAGGTTACTTTTTGTCCCGGAAAATCAAAGCGTTCTCGAGAGATTTAAAAACTAAATTCACGCGGATGAAGTCGAAGTCATCACCTAATAAACCATAATTTTTAAAAAGAGACAATATACCTCCATCGTAAAAACAGACCCACAAATGCATATAGACATGCAAACACACGCACACACTTTCACCCACGCACGTTGTGAATATCTTTGGATCGGCTGATGCGAGTTTGAGTGGATTTTCTATAAAAATATCCGGATTTTATTTAAACTATACTAAGGATTCCTTGTCGTTTCACCGCGGAACCCTAAAGAGATCGTTCCGGTTCTAGAATTTTTGGCAAGCTGTACTGAAATATCAGATACGTTTTAATCGCGTGGTCGGCGCGCGCGGGCCATTAGTACTACGAGTAACGATAGTTGGCAGTGATTTACGACTCCCCGTTCATTGCCCCGCTCACCGCGCCGACAGTGGGCGCCGCGACGCGTCACCGGTGAGCCACAGGCTCGTGCCGTGACGCGAGCGCGGCACGACACGCGTCGCGGCGTCACACAGACGACCTCTTCAGAGATTAGCCAGTTTGGGTGTCAACGTCCGTCCGCAACCCATCAAAGGCGCGTTAATGAGCCCAGGTCTCCTCTCAGAAGGGTTACAAGCCATATTCCGCCACGCTGGCCCAATGCGAATTGGGGGAGAACACTCAGGGATGCAGGTTACCTCGCGATATTTTTCACCGTTGAAGTATGTGGTATTTAAACTTACAGGACAGGCCTGCGAAAGTGAAGACGGACGGGCGGACTTTTGATGGACGTTTGTTGGACGATGGACTCCTTCACGCCACAACAAGTGAACCGATTTGACTGAAATTCAGAATTGAGATAGCTCACATATAGGCTACATTTAAGAGTTCCCGCGGGAATTAAAAACCTTGTTCCACGCGAACGAAGGTCGCGGGCATCATCTAGTTGAACGTAACTCCCAAAAAGTCCAAAGTTGCGTGCCCGGGATCGAGCCTGTGACCCCCTGACTACAAGACCACAGTTCTAACCACTGCTCCAATCGACAATTCAAAACATATTATTCAGAGATGACTCTCTCTACGAGCGTTCTAAGCTAGCGTTGTAGTTTATAGCGCGAGAGCGCACAGGTTGACATTTGCGACGCTATAAATACAGACGGTACAGCGGGAGTATGTGTGTCAAGGAATGGAGAGCTGAACTGACATATCTACTCTTGTAAAAACTATTAGTGTACCAAACTTTTTAAATATAAATTGTAACGCTTAACTGTAATCGCACTTGCTGTAAGATTTTCTGAAAATGATTGCTGCAGCACCACGTATTGGCTGATACTCTCTCGCTACAACCAGTGTAATGCATTGATGCAGCAAGAACGCCATCAGTTAGGTCAATCAGCTTCACTAGCTTTAGTCGATCCCGACTTCGTCTGCGTACAGTCGCCCGCGTCGTGTCGTTATAAATATCTAAAGGGCAGTGCACACCGGCTCTGCATGCAGCTCGTATACGTAGCCAGGGCAGCGCAGAGTCGCATGTGAACTACCTACTGACATGTCTGCGTTACGCATACGTGCCGATACTGCGAGTAGTTTAAGGCCCAAAATATACATACCACAAAGTACGTTTGGCGAACTGGAGTATAGCCGCGTGACGTATACACGAGCATCATTCACCAACAGTCAGTAAATCGTCAGTCAAGATCACCCGGAGTCAAGGTCAACACCGACATAACAATATGGCTGCAGCCATATTGTTATGTCGGCCGGCGTGCACGCACGTCGCACGTAACTCACGTATACGCTTCATTTGCATGCCGCACGCGTGCGTTACGTCACCCCGCGACAGATCTGTCCTTACTTCTGCTGCGTCGCAGCGGAGTTTCATAGTGTTGGTTTATGACGACGTCACAATTCATTGTTTAATCATCCGAACTGCACGTACACGGTACATTATGTGCTCGTTTTGGTGGTTGATATAATTTTGAAATATTGTGTTGTTTCAGGGGCGCGGAGCTGGGCGACGTCAGCCTGCTGCGGCGGATGCCCAACGTCGAGGTGTTGGCGCTCAGGTAAACCCTCCTCCTTCACCCTAACCTCGCCCAACGATAACGATTTGTTTTTTTTTTCGATGACAAAGTAGTCCTCGACTGCGATCTTACCTTATGGTAAGTGACGTTGCGGTCTAAGATGGTAGCGGGCTAACTTGGAAGGGCTTTAGCAGTGTTTGTTTCTTGCTATTACTGATGAGCTGCAACAATCAGCTGCAAGTGCTGAGTGGCGGACGCGCGCGGCCGCGGCCGGGTGAAATGGGGGTCGATGACCGAGACACCTTTATACGCGCATGTTATTTATTTACTTTAACGAATTACATTTTATTTTTTGCTAAATACGACGACGATAGTGCAACGGGTGGGGTTTGAACCTGTGCGACCTTTCAATTTTCAGTCCGCACCTTTAAGCGTTGGGTTACTGAGGCTTATTATTTTAATATTGTTCAAATAGTCAAACGAGAACAATCTTGGGCAGTTATATATTTCGAAATTAGGTGTACGTTTCAAGTTTACCGCTAAAAGATCGCTTCCTGTCCAGACCGGGGGAGGGAAAGGGTCTGCCGTCTAGACTTGCCGCGTGCGACCCTCGACGGCTGCGACCTGTCTAGGTTCTGACTGTATTTGTATGGTTTTTATTGTGCGTTATATAGCTGATACGCTGGTAGGTAGAGTTGTATTGGTTAAAAGATTGATAAAAATCTATATTCAAATCTATATCTTTTTCGTATATCGCGTTTTCTGCCAAGTTTAACTTGAATAGCTTCAAAGCAACAGTGAATAGGCATCTTCAAGACGAGCGCGCTTTAACCTAACCTATGCCTCATCATTCCATTGAACGCAAGAGTCAGCATCTTGGGGCATTATGTTAGGGTCCACGTGCACTGCGCTGCTGCCTCGCCCAATGCCAGGCCGCAGCATCTGTATCCGCAGTGTAAACAGTAGTGATTTACAATGAGATCCAAATAAGCTCGTGATATTGTTTAGAAAGCGACAAAGGCAAGTGGAGATACATGAGTACATGTTGCTAGGATGTCAGACGACCGATGGTCTCGCCTGGTGCTTGAGCGGAAACCACGTACCGGCAAGAGGAATGTAGGGAGGCAACTGATTTTCACAGAGGTCACAACCAATCAGAGCGTTGCGCTTGCCCAATCGACGCACGGCACCAGCGTCGTTGTCCAATCAAACGCGACGCCAAACGATTGTTACGAAATTCCTAATTTTAAAATTAACCTGTTCTTAATTTAATGTCTGAAAATATATAATTATAAAAAGGACTTTAGTTTAATCAAAATGGAGTCGTAATTGGATTATTCTAGGATTTATTTTACCTTTTATTATGTTGTTGGAAAACCGAAAGTGTGGAGTAGATGTTGTTGTAATTGCCGGATTAGACGGTAGTTGGTGGTTCCGGAGGAAGCTTGTTATATCTAATGTTTTGTCTGTTGCTTCGTTGCTTTACGACCTTTAATTGTTCAGATTAAAACAAAGAGCTGGTGTGATCGTTTGCACTCTTTGTTGATTAAAACAATCAAAATATCCGATCGAACTCTCTGCATCGTATTTCTCATTACTGGGTTTAGAGCCCTTTCCATTATTCATGTAAAGGTAGGAGTTTTCTTGGGATGATAATGCGGTGGGTTCCCAGATCCTTTCGCATATGTAGAAGAGAACGAGATTTTGGCTTTTAGGTAACCACGGAGGTAGCGAGAAAGCCAAAACTTGCCATCCAACGTTTGTCACCCATCCAGTTACCCACCTGAGTCAAAGTTGCTTAATCAGCATGATCGTTTTATATCCGCCGTCACGACTATGCCCACACGTTCGTATTTTGGAGAACCATTTAAAATGCCGTTCTCAGTCTTCAACTCCTCACTTGCAACACATTTCTCATTGGCAGTATCAACAAAATCCGCACGCTGGGCGACTTCGCGAGCTGCCGGCGGCTGCGGGAGCTGTACGTGCGCAAGAACGAGATCCGCGACCTGGCCGAGATCCGCCACCTGCGGCACCTGCCCGACCTCACCAGCCTGTGGCTGGACGAGAATCCCTGCACGCTGCATCCCGAGTGAGTGTCCTCTTCACCTTCATCTTCGTTCGATCTTCAGGTTTTTGAACTTCATCTGTCCATACTTAGTGTGAAATCGCCTGTCTTCTTTCGCTTTCCAGCACCTCTTTTTCCTGCAATTTTTTATTAATATTATAATTTGCAACAAGCGGTACTTATCTTGCCTCCTTCCTGTTCTTTAGTGATCCTTTGCGTTGTTTTGTTCTTTAGCCTTCTTAGACGTCTCTTCACCTTAGACAGTCATTCAAATATCTTATACTCGCATCAGTCCCTCGAGGATTGTGACTGTCTGGCAGTTCACTTCATCACTGTTACTGTGATGTGCCATTTCACCTTATTGGAGACCGTGTGGATGCCTAATTGAGTGCCAAACGGCCAAAAGAGTTAGACAAAAACGTATCTTCGCGTTTTCTGAATCCCTTATATTATTACATATTATAAATTCTTTTTCATTATTGCAGGTACCGAATGACGGTGTTAAAAAACCTCCCGAATCTCGAAAAGCTGGATAATGTTGTTGTACATCCAGAAGAAGTGAGTGTTATAATTCATTATTGAGTTTTTGGATCAAAACTAAGATTAAAAAATAAGTGATTTTCTTGATTACTTCTTGGTAGTAAAGTCTATTTTTCAAACCATTGATTAACATATTAATACTACAAAAAAGACTCGACATTCCACAGACTCCAGTAGAATAGACTTGTTTCAAATAAAGATGATTTGGTTTTAATGAAAAGAAGTATAGTGATGATTAATATTTCGACTCAAACACATAAATTTTTATTTCCAGATACAAGAAGCCATGCGAAAAGGAGTCCACATACCCGATTCAGACGATGAAGGCTATCCACAACAAGTAAGCACCTCGGTTTTGAATAAAGCCTTTGACTAGCTATATCATTCAATCTTAGGACTGATCTGTCGTTTAGCAGCGTATCTAATTTGAAAGGCGTATGTAATATGTAAGGCACGTTCAGCGATTGTTGTTAAGTAAATATTTCAAAATCAAATACTGTTCTACTTAGCTAGGACTCGTACAGGGGCAGTTTCTGGGTCCTAAACTATTAGAATAGAATAGAAATATTTTTTATTCAAATAAACTTTTACAAGTACTTTTGAATCGTCGATGAATCTACCACTGGTTCGGAATGCCCTTCCTGCCGAAAAGAACCAGCAATAAACTCGGCGGTTGCTCTTTTCAAAAAAAAAAAGATTTTTACAATAGGTAGGTAACAAAACTATGCTATGTATACAGTGTCTCCACAATGAAGTTTCATAAATTCAAAACAATCCAATACATGTTAAGACAGGCAGACAAAAGTAGACCCATTCCGGTTGGTGGCACCCGTTCACGAGCACGACGCATGATCCAGCCGTTGCTTCGCTCAACCATATTTGAGGGAACGTAACAACGTATTATCCTTGTTACCTAATACCACGTTTGGTCATAGACGCCAGTGTGCCTGGTATAATAGAACATAATATCTGAAGGTTCTTTTAGTTTTTACCAACCTGTCGATGTGCACAGGATTCGTTCGGCCAGTACCGGCGCCAGAGGTCGTGCGAGTCCAGTCCGGAGCGCGAGGAGGCCTGCCGCCCGCACGCCGCGCCCCACCCCGCACACAGGCACGAGCAGGTACACACACACACGCACACACACACAAACATGAAACATTCACACGACTTTATTCGGGATGTTGATGCTATGGTGATCTTAACAATTCATTTTGTTGTGTCTTCATATGATATGTCATATATTTATTTAACTCTGGCTTAATGTTTTTAGTAACCCTATTCATAAATTATTGCGAAAATATGTTTGTTTGTCCTTCAATCACGCCACATCAGATCTATGGGGATCATTTTTTGCATGGGTTGAGGACCTGGTAAATGGTGTACTTTTTACCAAATTCCCCTTGCTGTAGCTCTTGGCTGCGAGTTTGCTCGCGTAGATTTAGGGGTTATCCGACATAATAGTAGCCCTTGCCACTCTCCAGGTACTCAACTATACCTTGTAATTTATTTATCTTATTATTTAATTTTGGTAACAAACAGGATAGAAACAAACAATAGAAAAAATAACATATACATATCGCACACCTAAATCAATGGTGAGACAACTCAAAAAGGGTCTCCGTTCCCTAAACAAAATAAAAGTCTTTCTGAATCTTTTGTTAGCTAAGTTATGAAACTTAATTTTATTTTAGGTCATAAATGATGTCGTGGGATGCGACCTAAAATAAAATTGACGGAAAACGGTATTCAAAGTGAAATAAATACATGTTTATAAAGCATTAATTAAGATAGTTGGATAGAATAGATAAGATAAAGAGTTACGAATATTATGAAAATAGAGATAGTATAAGATAGCTTACGGGTTAATCAGTTTTTATTCAGATTATCTTTTACACCTACTATTTTATATTTATGGGAGACAGAATTCTGTTATACACAATATCTTAACTAAGCAGGCAGATCTGATTTACTCTAAAAAGGTTTTCACAGGTTAGATTTGCTCATAAAATGGGTATAGACAATATAGCACAGAAAAACAGACTTCCAAATATCTTTTACCTAAACATTGGTGAGCGATTTATGAAACTTAAAACTTGATTATAAACAATATATATACTATACTATTGCTACTATACTACTATAGTGTTTAGTATGTGTTTGCGATAATATAATCTTTGTGTTGATATATAATTTTTTCTATATTGTGCTGTTGTGTTAATAACAAAAAAGTTAAAACTCACCATAGATCTTGACAATGTTGGGTCAATATTATCTTGGCGCCCAACATGGGCCAAGGCGCATCAAGACTAGCAAGTTTGTGTGGATCTTAATGCAGAGTGTCCAGTAGCAAGTTTGTAGCAGTCAAATTAGAGCAATTAAAACTTGCAGTGGAAACATTGCGCAAGTGAATTGATGAGAGCTTCAATAGTCCAACAGTTAAAGGTGCGGACTGAAAATTGAAAGCTCGATGGTTCGATTGCACTATTGTCGTGTCCACTGCAAATTGTCAGATTCAGCGAGGCTTTAATATGTATTCTTCAAAAAAATTACAAAGTAGATTTCTACAAATTCTATTGCTAGTGGACAACTCACTTTGAGAAGTTGGTGAAGCTTGTTGGTTGATGTATTTGTCTATGTGTATGATCTACAGCTGCGTCCGCACTTGGCGAACCGAGGACGATCGGAGCATGCAAGGAACAAAAACGTTAAGCGCAGACGCAGCTAAATGTTTTAACTGAAATTAATCTATTAATTGTATGTTGATAACACGCTGAACCCACGTTGGGCGCCAACACCGCACGGGTGTGCTGGCGCCCAACGCGGGGTCGTTGGGCTTGCGGTGATGCGGTGTGTGTTTGTGTGTGGCGCGCAGTGGGCGCAGGGCAGCGACAGCTCGGCGGAGCCCGAGCCCGCGCCCGAGCCGCCGCGCGAGGCGCCGCACACACAGGTAAGCCAGGGGTTGAAGCGATCGAGCCGCGTCGTTTGTAGCGATCGATTCACGCCGATTGAACCCATCGATCCACGTCGATTTTTGCTATCGATCCACGTCGGTTGATAACCCTCGATCCAAAGCGATTTACGCCATGGATCAACGCCAATTGATGCCGTCGTTCGGTTAGATTAATGCTATCGATCCACAGCAATTGACGCCATCGTTCCACGTCGATTGTAGCGCAGATCATACTACGGGCGGCTTGAATCGCCGTTCGTTAGGCGCGCCGTATTGAGAGGGATCCGAGCTGCCCTTTTTGTACAAACATTTTAAATTAATATAAAGCTTTATGGAATAACAAAATAAATAGATAAATAGAATGTATAACTGCTCTCCTCCAAGCACGATTGTCGTCAAGCGTAACCCGCCTCGCAACAAAAGGCTCCGCCACGTTGTATTGTATTGTATGGTACGGCACAGTGCGCGGTGTCGCCGGCGCGCCGCAGCTCGCCCGACGCGGACGAGCGCTACGAGCGGTTCGAGCACGCCGCCGCGCCCGCCGCGCCCGCCGCCGCCATGACCACCTCGCACTACGAGGTGAGAACGGACAACCAACTTGTATCGTACGGCACAGTGCGCGGTGTCGCCGGCGCGCCGCAGCTCGCCCGACGCGGACGAGCGCTACGAGCGGTTCGAGCACGCCGCCGCGCCCGCCGCGCCCGCCGCCGCCATGACCACCTCGCACTACGAGGTGAGAACGGACAACCAACTTGTATCGTACGGCACAGTGCGCGGTGTCGCCGGCGCGCCGCAGCTCGCCCGACGCGGACGAGCGCTACGAGCGGTTCGAGCACGCCGCCGCGCCCGCCGCGCCCGCCGCCGCCATGACCACCTCGCACTACGAGGTGAGAACGGACAACCAACTTGTATCGTACGGCACAGTGCGCGGTGTCGCCGGCGCGCCGCAGCTCGCCCGACGCGGACGAGCGCTACGAGCGGTTCGAGCACGCCGCCGCGCCCGCCGCGCCCGCCGCCGCCATGACCACCTCGCACTACGAGGTGAGAACGGACAACCAACTTGTATCGTACGGCACAGTGCTGCGGTGTCGCCGGCGCGCCGCAGCTCGCCCGACGCGGACGAGCGCTACGAGCGGTTCGAGCACGCCGCCGCGCCCGCCGCGCCCGCCGCCGCCATGACCACCTCGCACTACGAGGTGAGAACGGACAACCAACTTGTATCGTACGG
This sequence comes from Hipparchia sbordonii, assembly GCA_038048805.1. NCBI lineage: Eukaryota > Metazoa > Arthropoda > Insecta > Lepidoptera > Nymphalidae > Hipparchia > Hipparchia sbordonii. The sequence continues at coordinate 37,475 of CM076118.1, read as the reverse complement.
CACAAGTGCGGCGGTGTCGCCGGCGCGCCGCAGCTCGCCCGACGCGGACGAGCGCTACGAGCGGTTCGAGCACGCCGCCGCGCCCGCCGCGCCCGCCGCCGCCATGACCACCTCGCACTACGAGGGTGAGAACGGACAACCAACTTTGTATCGTACGGCACAGTGCGCGGTGTCGCCGGCGCGCCGCAGCTCGGCCCGACGCGGACGAGCGCTACGAGCGGTTCGAGCACGCCGCCGCGCCCGCCGCGCCCGCCGCCGCCATGACCACCTCGCACTACGAGGTGAGAACGGACAACCAACTTGTATCGTACGGCACAGTGCGCGGTGTCGCCGGCGCGCCGCAGCTCGCCCGACGCGGACGAGCGCTACGAGCGGTTCGAGCACGCCGCCGCGCCCGCCGCGCCCGCCGCCGCCATGACCACCTCGCACTACGAGGTGAGAACGGACAACCAACTTGTATCGTACGGCACAGTGCGCGGTGTCGCCGGCGCGCCGCAGCTCGCCCGACGCGGACGAGCGCTACGAGCGGTTCGAGCACGCCGCCGCGCCCGCCGCGCCCGCCGCCGCCATGACCACCTCGCACTACGAGGTGAGAACGGACAACCAACTTGTATCGTACGGCACAGTGCGCGGTGTCGCCGGCGCGCCGCAGCTCGCCCGACGCGGACGAGCGCTACGAGCGGTTCGAGCACGCCGCCGCGCCCGCCGCGCCCGCCGCCGCCATGACCACCTCGCACTACGAGGTGAGAACGGACAACCAACTTGTATCGTACGGCACAGTGCGCGGTGTCGCCGGCGCGCCGCAGCTCGCCCGACGCGGACGAGCGCTACGAGCGGTTCGAGCACGCCGCCGCGCCCGCCGCGCCCGCCGCCGCCATGACCACCTCGCACTACGAGGTGAGAACGGACAACCAACTTGTATCGTACGGCACAGTGCGCGGTGTCGCCGGCGCGCCGCAGCTCGCCCGACGCGGACGAGCGCTACGAGCGGTTCGAGCACGCCGCCGCGCCCGCCGCGCCCGCCGCCGCCATGACCACCTCGCACTACGAGGTGAGAACGGACAACCAACTTGTATCGTACGGCACAGTGCGCGGTGTCGCCGGCGCGCCGCAGCTCGCCCGACGCGGACGAGCGCTACGAGCGGTTCGAGCACGCCGCCGCGCCCGCCGCGCCCGCCGCCGCCATGACCACCTCGCACTACGAGGTGAGAACGGACAACCAACTTGTATCGTACGGCACAGTGCGCGGTGTCGCCGGCGCGCCGCAGCTCGCCCGACGCGGACGAGCGCTACGAGCGGTTCGAGCACGCCGCCGCGCCCGCCGCGCCCGCCGCCGCCATGACCACCTCGCACTACGAGGTGAGAACGGACAACCAACTTGTATCGTACGGCACAGTGCGCGGTGTCGCCGGCGCGCCGCAGCTCGCCCGACGCGGACGAGCGCTACGAGCGGTTCGAGCACGCCGCCGCGCCCGCCGCGCCCGCCGCCGCCATGACCACCTCGCACTACGAGGTGAGAACGGACAACCAACTTGTATCGTACGGCACAGTGCGCGGTGTCGCCGGCGCGCCGCAGCTCGCCCGACGCGGACGAGCGCTACGAGCGGTTCGAGCACGCCGCCGCGCCCGCCGCGCCCGCCGCCGCCATGACCACCTCGCACTACGAGGTGAGAACGGACAACCAACTTGTATCGTACGGCACAGTGCGCGGTGTCGCCGGCGCGCCGCAGCTCGCCCGACGCGGACGAGCGCTACGAGCGGTTCGAGCACGCCGCCGCGCCCGCCGCGCCCGCCGCCGCCATGACCACCTCGCACTACGAGGTGAGAACGGACAACCAACTTGTATCGTACGGCACAGTGCGCGGTGTCGCCGGCGCGCCGCAGCTCGCCCGACGCGGACGAGCGCTACGAGCGGTTCGAGCACGCCGCCGCGCCCGCCGCGCCCGCCGCCGCCATGACCACCTCGCACTACGAGGTGAGAACGGACAACCAACTTGTATCGTACGGCACAGTGCGCGGTGTCGCCGGCGCGCCGCAGCTCGCCCGACGCGGACGAGCGCTACGAGCGGTTCGAGCACGCCGCCGCGCCCGCCGCGCCCGCCGCCGCCATGACCACCTCGCACTACGAGGTGAGAACGGACAACCAACTTGTATCGTACGGCACAGTGCGCGGTGTCGCCGGCGCGCCGCAGCTCGCCCGACGCGGACGAGCGCTACGAGCGGTTCGAGCACGCCGCCGCGCCCGCCGCGCCCGCCGCCGCCATGACCACCTCGCACTACGAGGTGAGAACGGACAACCAACTTGTATCGTACGGCACAGTGCGCGGTGTCGCCGGCGCGCCGCAGCTCGCCCGACGCGGACGAGCGCTACGAGCGGTTCGAGCACGCCGCCGCGCCCGCCGCGCCCGCCGCCGCCATGACCACCTCGCACTACGAGGTGAGAACGGACAACCAACTTGTATCGTACGGCACAGTGCGCGGTGTCGCCGGCGCGCCGCAGCTCGCCCGACGCGGACGAGCGCTACGAGCGGTTCGAGCACGCCGCCGCGCCCGCCGCGCCCGCCGCCGCCATGACCACCTCGCACTACGAGGTGAGAACGGACAACCAACTTGTATCGTACGGCACAGTGCGCGGTGTCGCCGGCGCGCCGCAGCTCGCCCGACGCGGACGAGCGCTACGAGCGGTTCGAGCACGCCGCCGCGCCCGCCGCGCCCGCCGCCGCCATGACCACCTCGCACTACGAGGTGAGAACGGACAACCAACTTGTATCGTACGGCACAGTGCGCGGTGTCGCCGGCGCGCCGCAGCTCGCCCGACGCGGACGAGCGCTACGAGCGGTTCGAGCACGCCGCCGCGCCCGCCGCGCCCGCCGCCGCCATGACCACCTCGCACTACGAGGTGAGAACGGACAACCAACTTGTATCGTACGGCACAGTGCGCGGTGTCGCCGGCGCGCCGCAGCTCGCCCGACGCGGACGAGCGCTACGAGCGGTTCGAGCACGCCGCCGCGCCCGCCGCGCCCGCCGCCGCCATGACCACCTCGCACTACGAGGTGAGAACGGACAACCAACTTGTATCGTACGGCACAGTGCGCGGTGTCGCCGGCGCGCCGCAGCTCGCCCGACGCGGACGAGCGCTACGAGCGGTTCGAGCACGCCGCCGCGCCCGCCGCGCCCGCCGCCGCCATGACCACCTCGCACTACGAGGTGAGAACGGACAACCAACTTGTATCGTACGGCACAGTGCGCGGTGTCGCCGGCGCGCCGCAGCTCGCCCGACGCGGACGAGCGCTACGAGCGGTTCGAGCACGGCGCCGCGCCCGCCGCCGCCATGACCACCTCGCACTACGAGGTGAGAACGGACAACCAACTTGTATCGTACGGCACAGTGCGCGGTGTCGCCGGCGCGCCGCAGCTCGCCCGACGCGGACGAGCGCTACGAGCGGTTCGAGCACGCCGCCGCGCCCGCCGCGCCCGCCGCCGCCATGACCACCTCGCACTACGAGGTGAGAACGGACAACCAACTTGTATCGTACGGCACAGTGCGCGGTGTCGCCGGCGCGCCGCAGCTCGCCCGACGCGGACGAGCGCTACGAGCGGTTCGAGCACGGCGCCGCGCCCGCCGCGCCCGCCGCCATGACCACCTCGCACTACGAGGTGAGAACGGACAACCAACTTAAAGTTGAATTATTTCAATATTGGGTTCACATTTCATACTGTGATGTTTCTAGTATTGGCGATAAGGGCATTATTGTAAGCGTAGAATGAGTATCCTCTAGAATCCTAGTACGCGTGTCGCCGAAAGGGACAGGTAATAAAGTACGTACGTACAATATTAAAACGGTCTTGTTGCTCACAATGTTTTGTGAGCAACGACTCAAAACGTGGAGTGAGGGACGGATACAGACATAGCTCTGTCTTATTCTATCTTGTTTGACATCGCTGTAATGCATCTCTTTCGTGTGGGAGTGAAAAGGAGATATCATTAAGTCTATAGTACTTCTCTGTCTACGATTGTAAGACATGCCAACTCAAAGTTGGCATGTCTTACAATCGTAATGCAATAAATGAATTAAATAAAAGTTATGGAAATAAATACCTATGGAAGAGCTCGTCAAAATATTTGATTATTTTTTTTTGCATTATTACAACTTGTTATTGTGTTTCGCAGCCCCGCGGGCCGCGCTCGCCGGACGCCTCGATGCGACACTCCGTATCGGCGCACAGTGTGAAGGTAAGTTACGTCGAGATCCGTACGGCGTGCTCTGAGATCGGACTTGAGACAGAGTTTAAACCGAAAGTGCTGTCCGACCCGTGGTCCTAGCACGACTGCCTAATGACTTTAATGGCGCCTGTATTTGTAACATGTTTCCTCCAATATTCTCAGACTACCTTCTGTACAGTTGTTTCCCTGTTTGTCCGCAGGAGTACTCGTACCCGCTGAACGGCGAGTGGCGCCAGCCGCTGCCCTCGCCGCACCACGACCACTGCAGCGGAGACAGGTGACCACCACCACCACCACCACCACCACCACCACCACCACCACCACCACCACCACCACCACCACAGCCACCACCACCACCACCGCCACAGCCACCACCACCACAGCCACCACCACCACCACCACCACCACCACCACCACCACCACCACCACCACCACCACCACCACCACCACCACCACCACCACCACCACCACCACCACCACACGCGACGAGATAACAGCTCTGTTTCAATTGTCATTTCCATTATAAGTTTTAAAATTCACGCAAAAATGCTCGACGGTGTCATGGCGTCGTTCGTGACGTCATTCTATGTTCTTTCATAGTAGTTTGCCAAAGTTTGAAGATAGATGTGATGTATCGATCCGATTGGTATGCAATCCAATATGGCGGATTGGTTTTATATCATTTACTTTACCAAAATAAACACCAAACTCGCTCAAAATAGAAAAATAAATCCTATTTCATGAGAAAAATTCATAATTTCATTGATTGACAACTGAGCTTCTGTGACCACCTATCTGATCCTGGTTACTGTCTATTTCTTCCGAGTTAGCCCGCTTCTATGTTAGACTGCATCGTCACTAAAAATCTGGTGAGATTAACAGTCAAAAGCTATCTTAACATAAAGCTTATCATCGAACTTTTTTCAGAAGTGAAACGTACTCAGTGCGAGGGGACTGGGAGCGCGAAAGGGACAGAGACAGGGAGCGGGACAGCGCGCGGGAGAGGGACAGGGAGTACCCGTCTGCAGTGATGGCGGAACATAGGGGGTTCACGCGGAGGCCTGTCGCGAGGGTGAGTGACCTGTGACCTGTACCCGGCTAGCTGTGCGGTTCAGACAAGAGCTCATCTCGAGACAGAATACAAATATTATCACTTGTCAGTTCTAATCATTGTTAGACAATAAGCAAGGTTATATGTTCCCTAAAGGATATAAGTATGGCGCGAGGTAATTCAGTACAACGCCATCTATTGAACCGCGGGAAAACTATATAGATATCGAAACTGCGTAACTATTTCTAACATTGCGTATTTTATTTTTGTTAAAATATACCATTTGTGTCGCAGAACTCGAACCTGCTGTCGGCCGTGCTGTGCCTGGTCAAGGAGCTGGACTACCCCAGCCTCGAGGTGGCGGAGATGGCTGTCCGGTGATTACACTCTCTGTTCCTACTGCTTCACCGACTGCTCTAGTGGTTAGCGTGTTCGACGAGGTCCTAGGTTCGACTCTCGAGTTGGGCCAGGAAGTACGCGGTGTGTCACCCCCGTGCCCCGGAGAGCACGTTAAACCGTCGGTCCTGTGCCTGATCTCTTTCCGGTCGTGTCGGAAGTCCGTCTATGACAGTGAGGGAATGGTGTCCATAGGTGTTTGCTCACATGCTTCTGCGCTATAATATCTGAGGAGATTGGCCGCTGTGACTGGATTCGGTCAGGAGGACATTTTCTTCATAATATCTACATAGTAATACATAGTAATCAGAGATTATTTGTAGAAGTATAGTTTACCGAGGCCATACATTAGAATTAGAACAAAGCCAACGTAGTTCTAGTCTTTTGGATTTTATGCTATCTATCGGAATACACTAAAATTACCTGAAGAACTAGTTTTATTGACCTCTGATTTGCTGTTTTAATATTTTTTTTTTAATCATTTGATTTGATTTTTTGATCACTGCTAACAGGAGACCACAGTGAGATAGATAAAAACTTTATTGCACACAAGAAAGAAACAAAAATTAATACTTATCCATTTAAACAAAGTTCTAATCTAGTGGCTAGGAATGCGGTTTTCCTTTCAGAGGGTCGCAGGTTCGATCCCGCGCACACACTTTTGACTCTGCCTGCGCTCACTAGTGAAACGTTGGTGGGTTTCTATGAATTAATGTAAAATAACGTTTTCCAGGTGTCGCATGGACGAGCTGGCGAACACCCACTGACAGCAGGCCGATGCCGATCCGTAGACGGCAACACCCTGTATACCGGCACCACTTGCCACCACCACCACCACCACCACCACCACCACCACCACCACCACCTGCCAAACAACACCACTCGAAACCCAATAGACAAACAATTCTGTCACTTATAAGTATCAAGATAGAGTACATTTTGCCACACGCTGCAGTATGCTTTACGTAGAGAAGCGTGTCATAAAGCGACAAACGAATATGTCACTTATGGACATCAGCATAGAGTACATTTTGCCATACGCAGCAATATGCATCAAGTCCTACTGAAACAAGTCATAAATCCGAATGCATGAAACAAACGACTCTGTGACTTATGTTCGTACGCATAGAGTGCATTTTGCAATCTTGAAAACTATGCTGCTAGGTCCTAAAGGACGATAATAAAATGATGTTGAAATTGAATAAGTGAAAAGAAAAATATGTTACTTGTCTCAATATAAATAAAATACACTACAATAAATCCATATTATTGTTCTGGCCAGATCTTAAATTTTCTTTGTTCCGAAATTAGTGCAATGCGATTAAAGGAAAACTAAATAAAAAGACTCTTAAACTTAGTATGTAAATTTAGAACCATATCGCAGTAAATTATGCTGAAGTTGCTTAAAAGATTAGAACTAAAAGGTTAACACCCTAACTTGAAAAGGTTGTAAATATAAAATCAGTGCGTGTATTAGAAAGTTAAAACGAAGTACGAACAATATTAGACTATGTGCTTAGTTATAAAGTGGTGTTTACTTTGGAGTAAAATTGCACGGTGAAATTAAGCGATATAATATCTAAATAATAAAATAAAGTTAATAAAATAAAAACTTTTTTGTACTTGTGTTAATATATGAATGTGCCCTTGCGTCCTCGTCACACAAAGTAAAATATTAGCGTGTGCGAAAGAGACAGCAATATGTGATTAATATTGTATTGAACATTTAACGTTGATTTAAGTATGGAACTAAATTGTTGGTTATGTATATTGGTGGCACGTTTGAACAAATATTTGACGAGTTGAGAGTTGGATGATTCATATTGACTTCATTAAATAAGTGCTTAAAACAAGTAAAACTCAATTATTACTCAATATTCATAGAGTATTACTAATATTTATGTAAATAATTAATTATTACAATATTTACCAAGTTCATGAAAACTATATATCTTCGTTTCCTGGGAATCTTTTCCGCAAGTAGGCGTCGATTCGCCCGTTTTTCGTGTCATGAAAACTATGTAATTGCTTTCAAATTATACTTAATCAACTTTTAGATCTCATTTCTGAATCGCCAATAAAATTATACTTTAACTGATGAATTTTGATATTTTGAAAGCTTTTCAATGCATAAAATTTCAAAAATTTATAAAATAATGTGTATTATATTATTTTAAATACTATTTGGTAGTTGAGAAATTGGCTAGTGTAGTAACTTGGTTAAGCTTGACAAATATTTGATTAAATGCTGGCTGCCATGTGATATGATTTATGTAGTATAATCAATCAGTTGACTACGATCCGGAATTTTTAAATTTCGCGATGTGACGTATACTAATTCATTATTAACCGTTGGCTATGTAATTAATTATTGATTTGTTAAATAAATTGATTGGTTATATTTTTAGTTATATGTATAAAATAATGATTGATTAAATTGATTTATTAGTACTAGTAGAAGTTGTATAATTATGTATAGTATTTGTTATTGTTTTTATTGTACATAATCATGCATTTTCAATGTTATTTTTTACTGATCTATTTTGTTTGAAACTGAGTATAGTTTTTTTAACTGTCGCCAGTCTGGATGAGCCATTATTTATAAATAATGATCAGTCTGAATACATTTATTCTTTATATTACATTCTTCTGTATTTTTTTTATTTTTATACAAATATAACATAATGAATATCTACATGATTTTCTATATTTTAAAAAGGTGAAATCATACTTTTAATCGTAATATTATCTTCGCCAATTCTCGAAATTTTGAATACGCGTGGCGTTTTTTATAATCTGATTATAGAAAATAATTTGATTTGATACATGCGTTTTATCGAATATTAATAGTGTGTTTCCGCCCTAATAGTGAAATTACACCTGTCATCGTCGATTTGCATTAATTTTATCCAATCACTATTGCAAATGGGATTTTGTAACGAAGGTGTGTATACTATCAGAGATTACTTAAAAATTAACCGTTTCAATATAGCATATAAATAAATTACTGCATTGCAGCTTGATGCTGACAGGTGTGGTTAATCTCTTAATTTCTAATGCAAAAGTATTGTATTTTTTCTTGAATGCAAATGAAATGGATAGACAGAAACTAAAATAACTGTCTTGATGTTATTGTAAGTAATGTTATTTAACTAATACACCATATTCCAGAGTTCATGTGTAACATGCAGACGTACACACAAAGTAAATATAGCAAGTAGACAACAAATACTCAAAGGTATATGTAACTATTAGCAAAATAACTCATGTATTTCGTATTTAATTGGTATTGGTAACTACATAAATATATTAAGAATATTTGGGATAAAAGTACCTATATTATAGTATATGTAAGACATGTTGCATGTTATACAACATCAAGTTAAAAATATGTATTCACTACATGCATAAATTTAATAATACATACAATATACATATTTCAATATGCAAAACATACTCGTAAGTTATATAACAAAAGTATTGTTAAAAGTTAGTTAGTCTGAACTGGCCTTTAGTCCCGTAAAAATATGCTTTAATAAAAGACTAGGTAGGTATACTATGTATATTTGAATAACTTGATTACAATAATTCATTAGTACAATTAATAAACTAGTAAAAAAGATGCGACTTTCAGATTGGCTTATTTTTATCAAGAAAATTAGATTGCAGAGAGTACTTGTCAATAAAGTTTGAAGTATAAGTTATATACTTACCTAATTTATAATAAAATATGTACAATATTTTTGCACTTTGTAATAAAATTGCACATAGGACATTGTCTTATAATATGTTATTTATTGTTGCCTAAAATGTCCATTTAGAAAATAAATAACAATAAGACTAGCCAGATTTGAACAAACTTATGAACAAATTAATTATTATTATTTTTTGGAGAAAAAACTGCTCAGCAATTTTTTGCTGCTTAGTGTATGAAGGTGGAAAACATTTTTCACGCAATTCGTGTGTACAATGCGTTTCATATTCTTAAATAATTAGATAGGAGTGTCTGCATGTTGGCAATCCACGCTGTTACACTATAACTATGCATCAATCCATTGTTAGACGTTAAAAATAAATTGTAATAAATTAATGTATGTATAAATTAATGAATAATACAATTAACTTGCCCTCACCATGCTGCAGTTTTATTTCGAACTTTTTTATTAAAGAAATAATGGAAATAATGCAACCAATCCACGTCCACGCCCACTGCTGGAGACTGTCTTACAAAGAACGCCAAACAACGCTTGAAATCATGTCATCTCATTGATCATGTTATAACTTATGCTACTGCTCCATCAGCTTTAATGTTAGTGTTAGGGGCGGCGCTCAAATGGACTAGCGTCTAACGTCATTACATAGGTACATTTAATGCAGTAAAATATTGGCCCCATCTGCGTAATGTCTTTATTATCGTGTTAATTTACGCGTTACGGCGCTGGAGCTTGGGCATTACAATAAATCCGACTTGTATTTTCATTTCTCACTAGCATAATGTAAAGCAACTGTAATAAATATTTGATGCTGGCAACTTTCAGCGACCATGTTGACATTGACAATAATGACAATTCAATTTTCTACTTGAATTTTTTGGTCTGTGAGTTCTGACTTCTGTGACGGCTCGTGTTCCTTTGGCTTCTGACATTTGTCGTATTCGCGTGTTATTTTAGGTTAGTTTTTAATTTTCCAAGTTATTTAAGTCTTATTTTGTGCTGATCCTGTTGGAATATTATTTAAAAGTATACTTAATTTCAGATAAACAAAATGCAAAACGACGCTGGTGAATTCGTTGACTTGTACTGCCCGAGGAAATGGTTAGTGTTGTCCCTGCAATAGGTTATGTTTTTTGCGTTTTAAGTCTATATTTATAGTAATCTTATGTTTTGTGATTATATTTTAGTCCTAAATTAACGATAAAGCTTAGAAAAACTCAGGTAAACTTATGTGTTCCCTAAATTTTGATTAGTTTCTTTTGTATGATACAGCCAGCCAGCAGAGGCGTAACTATAACGTTTGAGGCCCGTGGCAAATTCATCGGATGGGGCCCTCCCTCCCTCCCCAAAAAATGATCACTCGGCACTCGCCGTAGTCACAGGAATGGCTATAAATGTTGGAATCCTCTTGTGCTTTCGGCCCTCTCTGACTGGGGCCCCTTCCTGCTGGAGGCCCGTGGCATTTTGCCGTCTTGCCACCCTATAGTTACGCCACTGCCAGCCAGTCAGGCTCAATAAAACGTGAGGTATCCATCTCAACTTATAAAACCACTGGAAAAACTAACTGTACTGCATTAACTATTACTTGATGGACTTGTTGTTGTGTAGGAATTTGAAGAAAGTTATAATTTCTATACCTAATATTTACAAAGTTTGAATCAACTGGTCTAGTTTACCTCTGTGGCTGTTTTGTTTGAGTGTGTTGTCACTCAACTCATTTCTAGATTCAAGACAAAGTTCAAATGAGACAAATTTATGTTAGGATATATTATTTGAGTCTCATTATACATCTATCAAGTCCAAGCCAGTAGAGCAATTTCAGCATGAGACAGAGACTACTAGGTCGGTATTTAGGTTGTACTAGGTTAGAATTTCTTAAAGAATGGTACTTACTTTTTAGCTTTAATATGAATCTGCAGGCATTAACCGTAGGGCTACAGTTGCGAAAGATATTTTATGGTTTGTAAACATAGGTTATGAATGGTGTTGCAGCTCGGCCAGCAACCGGCTGATCCACGCCAAGGACCACGCGTCGGTGCAGCTGGTGATCGCGGACGTGGACCCGGCCACGGGGCGCGCGGGCGACGCCAGCAAGATGTACGTGGTGTGCGGCGCCATCCGCCGCATGGGCGAGTCCGACGACTGCATCGTGCGCCTCACCAAGAAGGACGGCATACTAGCCAAGTGAGACACGCTTCTTCTTCTTCAACTTATAGACGTCCACTGCTGGACATAAGTCTCTTGCATGGACCTCCACAGACCTCGGTCTTGCGCCGCCAGCGACTCCCTCTGACTCGTTTGATGTCGTCAGTCCACCTAGTGAGGGGTCTGCCAACACTGCGCTTCCCAGTGCGAGGTCGCCACTCAAGCACCTTGGGATCCCATCGACCATCAGCTCTTCGAGCTATGTGAGAGTGAAACACTCTTACCTTTTTGTAATTCATCATCGCAACCGTCATCAACCGGCACCGGCAGAGTACCAGCACACAGGTTATCATAAAACCTGCAGCAGTAATGCTGAGTTGGTACCTTCTTGCTGGGACATGGGTGCAAAAACCTATTTTCAAATTGTTTGTTTTTGTGTTTCCTTCTTTTTCATAATTTGCACTTATTCCTTGTGGTATTAAGTAAATAAACATGTATTCTTTCTTTCTTCAATCGTCCCATTCGTAAAGTAGTTAGCATGTTCAACTGTAAAGAAGAGGTTCCAGGTTCTATCCAGGATTGGGTCAAACTATGTATTGGGCTTTTCTGTAATTTGCAGTATTAGCTCAGTCAGTCAGGAAGTAGGCGGTCTGTCGCTCCCAGGATCAATCAAAATTAAATCAATATTTTGTTTGTTTCAGGAACTACTGACGTAGTTTTAAGAAGCGTATTACTCTAAGGAAACCAATAAAAAAATCATAAAAGTTACAAATTGTTTAATTTCATTACTTTTCAAAAAATAGTTCAACAATTTTACAAAATTTTTAATTACTCGTATTTTTTACTAATAATGTATGTAGGGATATGATCCAGATTTTTGTTGCAAGCTGGGATAATATCTGGAAAAAAGGTTCAAATTAACTTAGATTGGTCCTAATTTTCTTCTACACTTTAGTGTTAACACGGTCAGCTGTGAGATTGTCAGCTACAGAATGATGATTACAATCACCTCTAACTCTTCTTGCTGCATTAAAGCAGCGAGAGAATACCTACGGGCCAATCAGAGAAGAGTAATGCAGTCACACAGACATCTCTGATCCTGGATCTTTAAAATGAAATTGCTATGTTCTCTGTTGAATAGGATGGCATCTACAGCTCAGGAAACTCAAGGTTAAAGTTAGTTCGTAGTAAAAATGTCACATGCGGCGCGCCGTGCACACGCGTCACTCGGGTATTTCTACGACACTGACAATTTAACAAGGGTTTTCCTCGCGTAACTTTTATTGTATATGAAGAGCACGCGGCAGGTGGGCGCGGTGCCAGGGTGCGGCTCTCACCTGCGGCGGGCGGTCGGGCGGTCGGGCGGTCGCTAGCGGCCCCCGCAGCCGGACCTGCCGCCGGGTGGCGGGCGGCAGATGGTGCGCTTCTTGCAGGCCTGCGCCGCCGCCAGCAGCCAGCACGCGAGCCACGCCGCCGCCCACCAGAAGCGCGCCGCCGCCCACGCCTGCGCCCACGACACCACAGGGCCTGTTAGTGTTCTAGTGTACCTACCTAGTTACTTTATAGGCGTAGGTAATAGATTTATAACGGGATCGATTGCGATCACACATCTGACTTTTCGGGGGTATGTTATGTACCTACGTTTAAGGTATTAAATATCACATTTTCAACAAAAAAGAGGAACATCACGAGGAGAACTGAACGCCTAAGTTCTCCATAATATTCTCAAAGGTGTGTGAAGTCTGTCAATTTGTATTGGACCAGCGTTATGGATTATAACCTTCTCTTTCTGAGAGGAGACCTGCTCACAGAAGTGAGCCGTTGATGAGCGGGAAGGCAGTAACAGGATGTCGGATAAATCATACCTACATATCGAAGGTGATGCAATTACACTTGGTACCTAGTCAAAAGTTTCTATTCGTTTGGATCGATCTCCCAAAAGCGCGTATCTCACCATTGCCAGTGGGTAGGTACTCCTCGGTCGTGCTGCGCGGCCGACGTCACCAGTATTTGGGCTTGCAGCCGCCCGGGCAGCGCGGCGGTCGGCACGACGCCTTCTTGCCGCAGGCCAGCGCGCTCGCCACCTGTTTAAGACCAATCACAGTTAATTGACTTAAGAAATAAGTTAATTCTGACGGAGGTTGCGAGGATTGGGATGACGTGGAACGAAGTCAAGGTTCAAAACTGCTCAGCGGGAAATCTAGGTGGCTCCGTTGCTGCGAGATTGAAGGATCAACCAAAAACAAATATACACTTTCGCATTTTTGTTACTAGAGATGCGAAATCGCACATTCCCTACTGCCTCACAATCTGATAGGACAGCGAACCACGGATGCCTGGAAGAGATCGCTTCTTAGCGATAAGGCCGCCTCTTGTAGGAACTCGGTATTTAACTATTTAATTTTTAAGTTCTGATATGTTGTTTCCTTAGGTATTTGTTGTACAATAAAGATTAATTTTTATTTCATTTCAAACCGATACCGAAGAAATCAGGCAGATGGCTTTATTCTGTTCTAGGCACAGAGGTGTTACAGCATCAACTTCCCATCTCCGTACAAAAACACCGTACAATTTATTTTTGACTTCATTAAGGACCCGAATACAGAACCCGCAGCCGCATAACCAGCCTCTAGATCAAAGCTGTCACTGAACGTCAGAAGGTATGCGTTACGAGGGGCATCTACCTGGATCAGGAGACACAGCAACAACCACAGCACGGACTCACTCTTCTTCATATTTCTAGCAAACTGGAGTATCTCTTGCTTTTCTGCTGCCCTGGTGCATTGAACTACATTGTGTTTTTGTGCCTATTATTTATGTGGACTTTTGTATGACATGACTGAAAATTTCTTTTGTTCTTCTTTTAAGTCCGATTTTTGGATATATTTACAGTTTCCTGCCAGCTACCAGAATGTCAAAAAAGCGTATCTTAATAATATAGAGCCTGTTTTGTTGTAAGTAGGTAATATTCTCTACAGATTTTGGTTATAGAAAAAATTCCGTCTATTTGGCGAAGCGCCGAAAAGCAGCTTGCTTTGTAGATAGCATCTTGTACTACACGCTACAGGAACTATAGGAAGTAGGTAAGGAAGTACCTATCTATTTTGAGGAATAGAATAAAACTTGAAGAAGATTCTATTTGTGCCAAGGATTTGTGCATTTGGTTTTCTGAACGACTTACTTATTATCTAAGAACGACGTCTCAACGTCATCTTGATGACAGCCTCTTGTTGCTTCTTGCCAAAACTGTCACCCGGCCACATCCACGTAGTGATAATAATTGTACTCTGGGGCCACACCCTGGCCATGCAGAAGTCTAAGCTGCTACAGAATCTCTCCTTTATACCACCATCACAGCGACCTCGGCCTCCCTTCACTGAGATCTAAGTATCAGGTGAATACCGACATTGCCTCGCGGCTTATACGTAGACTGGTGCGCACCACGCTCGATTATAATCCTGATGCTCCCGAATTTCGTCCTTGAACATTGCCATAGGTACCAGACAAGAGAGGCGGCAGGCGGCGGCAAGCGGCGGCAGGCGGCGGCATGTCGTCGTCAGTGTCGACGCTGGCGCGCGGCACCGACATCATCGACCTGGACCGCTACATGCGCAACAGCGTGCGACCCTCCGACCCGCGACACGCCCGGTAACCGACCCGCTCCGTGCAAGCACTCCTACACATTCTACGTGCAACCGGTGTCCTTCCCTGTCTCCACTTGAATAACTTGCATTTCCGCGGTTACAGCGAGCGGCTGGTGGTGGACGCGGGCGGCGTGAACCGCGTGCCGGTGGGCGACGTGGGTGACGTGGGCGGCGTGGGCGGCGTGGGCGGCTCGGACAGCGAGCGGGCGGGCGGCGAGCGGCACAAGCGCTACTGGCACGACTCCGGCCTGTCCGACTCCAGCTCCGGCCGGCACCGGCGCAGGCAGAAGCCGCACAGGTCGGGCGGAGCTTAGTTCTTTGGTCGAACGAGTGTTGTCAAAGAACGAGTGTTTGAGAAAAAAAATTGGTCTCGTTGTGTCCATCAGGCGCTCTGGCGAAGCTCACAGACGAACGCGCGTGTCCGGCAGGGCGCGCCCCGCCGCCTCGCACTCCTCCGTGCGCGAGCTGCGCGCCGCCTGCGAGAGCGCGCTGCGCGACCAGCAGCAGCAGCTCGCGCGCATGGCCGAGCTGTGCCGCCTGCTGCTGCAGCCGCAGCCCGCGCCCCTGGCCCCCACGCCCGCGCCCCCGGCCCCCGCGCCCGCGCCCCCGGCCCCCGCGCCCGCCCACAACGACGTCTCAGACAAGCCGCCTACGGCCGACACTAAAACACCCTGTGTCCGGAACGTGAACGAACACGTAAATGACTCTGCTCCGGTGGGTCAAAAGAACAATAGTATCGAGGTGCAAACGAAGAGGAATTTCGGGCAAAACGTGTCCCCGAGCGTGCGGCGCCGCGGCGCGGCCTCCGACTCCAGCGACGTCACGAGCAGCAGCTCCGGCGACGAGCGGGGGAGAGACAGGCATCGGGTCTGACGTTTTTGTGTTTCGACATTATGTCTCTGTTCCCTTTTTACTTCAACTAATTTTATAAAAGCAGACCGAGCCTTCGTGTTGTTCTGTACCAGTCATGACCAATATTTCCCGTTGTAAACACTGTTCTGCTTCATTTACCTTTATACCAGTGCAGACACTGTCACATAATACAAGCACAAACACGTGAACCTCGAGCAGGTTCACCCGTTATGAGATTTGTTTTTTAAAAAGGTGCAGGTTAAAATCTCATCTCTAAACGAGCGAGGAGGGGCGGCGGCTCCTGTGCAAGATAATAAGCAAAATAAGGAATTCAAAACCGGAGCTGAATCGATTCATCTGTTTGAGAGTGACTGTGCAGCCATCTCACAACTCGTTCATACAAATAAAGGACCGGCCTCGAGTATCGCACGTGTTCTCTTTGTCTATCTAGTGTCTGTGGTGATACCGAGAGACAGCGTCGTGACTGGTCTCTGTGTGTGTGTTCAGACGGAGTCGTGCAAGACCTACGCCATCATCATGAGCAAGCTCGACGAGCTGGGGCGGCTGCTTGCCGCGCGCCGCGCCCCCGCCGCCGCCCCGCCCGCCCCCGCGCCCGCCCAGTCCGCCCCGCCCGCCCCAGCCGCCCCGCCGGCGTCCAAGCGCGACCAGCTCGTCGCCACGGAGGACCCCGCCACTACAATACAAGTATTACAAGTATTCTGCTTTGTCCTTCATTCATTCATTCATCCCAACCCACACCTGCCCACACGGGTCTCTCGCACGAGAGGTCGTCCACCGCGCTGGCCGAGCGCGGCACTTACCTACCGATTTCAAAATAAAATAATAATGTATTGCCGACTAAACTTCGGCCACAACGGGCGTTTTCAACCGATTTCAACACTACACAGGATATAATATTATAAACAATTGCGCGTGCAATCCCAAGTGCACTTTCTAATCCCTCACTCGCGTAGTCCTATGCGATTAAAAATCCTGTCTCATGAAACTGATCACTGGAACTCAGGTGATGCACGTGCGGCACCGCGCGGAGCGAGCCCCGCGCGCGCGGCGCAGCGGCGGCGACGCCGACAGGTGCGTGCATCGATACAATACAATAGAAAAGTTTTTATTCAAGTAAGTGGAGTTTTACAAAATGCTCTCGAACAACCAGCGAGGCAGCCGACAACACGAATGTCACTCGAATGATTGTGAAAGTAGAAGACATTCTACTCATAAATACGCCAGGGTGTTTGTTTGTTGCTTTATTAACTTCTTGGTTTGTTCTTCAATCACGACGTAAGAGAAATACGGAATGATATGATTTTTTGCATGGGTGCATGAAAGTGTGAAATAGTACCATAATAAAAGTTACTGTTTATCGTTGAAAATCAAAGAATTTCTGCGGGATGTTTTAAAAAATTTATGGTACGATTCTCGTTGTTATTAACCTCTACGATATAAAGTACGAGTAATTACTAATGTCGCAGCTTCGGCTGGTGGAGCGAGTCCTCGGAGCTCAACGAGGCGCACCCCTACGACGTCAACAACCCCCTGCACGTGAGTATCTACATCGAGGATGCAATTCAGAACCCCGTAGTCGGCTATACAGTACTGGCTTGATTCAGAACTTGAATCAAAAATTTTAATAACATTCAAACATGTGACAGAAAATATTGAGGTATTTTCTAGAACAGGGTTACTCTGTTTTGAGACACCATCTTGTTTAAAATGTCATGTAATCAGATACCTAGGTCAAAATCTAATGAACGTTATACCTACAGCTGTACGCGCAAGCTAAGCGCCTACAAGCGCTGCACGCCGCGAAGCGCCGCGCCACCGCCGCCACCAGCCCGGCGTCAAACAAGCTGGGCAACAGGTCGCACGACAAGTTGGGCGACAGGTCGGATGTCAAATTGGGTGGGTCGCTGTGCGCGCTGTGTCGTGGCTACTGGCGCGCATTGCGACGCTGCGTCACGCAACAGTTGTTCGGAGCTTGCTCTTAATGCAACATGTAAAATAAATACTATTTACCTGAAAAGCTATTTTTTCATCATCCCACGAGCAAGGGAACTCACTAGTGAGAAATGTGGCTGCCAATCTTCACTGAACCAAAACGCTGGTTCAGAGAAGGTTGGAAGACAAAACCAGCGTTTTGTCTGCACGAGAGTATTTTTTTATATGTTTTAACAAGTAAAAACAAAATAAATAAGCTTCATGATGGTATTCCTCTCTTCACTCTGGCAACACTGCACTGAAAAATCTGAAACTATATAAACTACAAGCACATAGTAACACCTTGGATAGAAAATTATTAAAACTTTCGTGAAGGAAATAATTTTGGAATATAATAAGTCGACCAACAAAATTTATTTTTTGGCATCAAAACCTAGCTTCTAATTTAATAACTCAGCAACGGGAAAATGATGAAGCTTCTAATATACTAACTCGGCTTCTTCTCAATGGCCACAAAATATTCCAAAGAAAGCATCAAATAAAGAGCCACTATTTTTATTATTGTCCACTGCCACTGCACGATTTGGTGCGAGTGAGATGGATACGACTGGCCATTTGCACGATTTCGTTGGTGCGAGTGAGACGGATGCGACTGGCAATTTGCACGATCTCGTTGGTTATGGCTATTTGCACCAATCAGAGAGCGCCATTCAAAGCATGCATTTGTTTTTTTTTTGTTGTTCTGTTGTTAGTGTGTTAATATTGCAATTATTTTTGTATAATTTTTTCTTTAAACTAAAGTTAGGTTAGGTTAGGGTTATACATGAATATTCAGGTGCCCGGCCGAAGGCCGGGCACTTAGGTTCTGTTGGGATCGTAAACCTACCTAAAACTAAAAAAAAAGTTGAAAAAAAATTTGATTTTTTTTTTCAAAAATGTTATAATGTTATGTGTAGGTATTTATCTTGAGTTAAATTTAAAAACAATCATTTTTTTAATTTCATTTTATCAAAAAAAAAAAAACGTTTTTTTATTTAGTTAGAAACATTTTTTTATTTCATTTTTCTCACAAAAAAAAAAAATTAAAAATGTGGTTGAAGATTTGGTGTATTATTTGATGCTAATATTTAAGTATTTTAGGAGTTCACGGTTTGAAGCTAAGTTATAAATATAGATGCTAAAATTATATTTTTTAGAGGCTCACTAGTTGAAGCTGACTTAGTAATTTAGAAGCCAATAATGGTATTAAATAGAAGCTCGTTTAATTACATGCCAATAATTTTCACAATATAAGTGACCAAGATAATAAGTCGTAAAATGAAGGATATCCAAAGCAAATTGTATGGGCTAATACCGCAGCAGTAAGTTTGTAAACTTACTGACACTACTGAACCGTTAGGTTTGGGTTAGGTTTGGGTTAGGTTTGGGTTAGGTTTGGGTTAGGTTTGGGTTAGGTTTGGGTTAGGTTTGGGTTAGGTTTGGGTTAGGTTTGGGTTAGGTTTGGGTTAGGTTTGGGTTAGGTTTGGGTTAGGTTTGGGTTAGGTTTGGGTTAGGTTTGGGTTAGGTTTGGGTTAGGTTTGGGTTAGGTTTGGGTTAGGTTTGGGTTAGGTTTGGGTTAGGTTTGGGTTAGGTTTGGGTTAGGTTTGGGTTAGGTTTGGGTTAGGTTTGGGTTAGGTTTGGGTTAGGTTTGGGTTAGGTTTGGGTTAGGTTTGGGTTAGGTTTGGGTTAGGTTTGGGTTAGGTTTGGGTTAGGTTTGGGTTAGGTTTGGGTTAGGTTTGGGTTAGGTTTGGGTTAGGTTTGGGTTAGGTTTGGGTTAGGTTTGGGTTAGGTTTGGGTTAGGTTTGGGTTAGGTTTGGGTTAGGTTTGGGTTAGGTTTGGGTTAGGTTTGGGTTAGGTTTGGGTTAGGTTTGGGTTAGGTTTGGGTTAGGTTTGGGTTAGGTTTGGGTTAGGTTTGGGTTAGGTTTGGGTTAGGTTTGGGTTAGGTTTGGGTTAGGTTTGGGTTAGGTTTGGGTTAGGGTTGGGTTAGGTTTGGGTTAGGTTTGGGTTAGGTTTGGGTTAGGTTTGGGTTAGGTTTGGGTTAGGTTTGGGTTAGGTTTGGGTTAGGTTTGGGTTAGGTTTGGGTTAGGTTTGGGTTAGGTTTGGGTTAGGTTTGGGTTAGGTTTGGGTTAGGTTTGGGTTAGGTTTGGGTTAGGTTTGGGTTAGGTTTGGGTTAGGTTTGGGTTAGGTTTGGGTTAGGTTTGGGTTAGGTTTGGGTTAGGTTTGGGTTAGGTTTGGGTTAGGTTTGGGTTAGGTTTGGGTTAGGTTTGGGTTAGGTTTGGGTTAGGTTTGGGTTAGGTTTGGGTTAGGTTTGGGTTAGGTTTGGGTTAGGTTTGGGTTAGGTTTGGGTTAGGTTTGGGTTAGGTTTGGGTTAGGTTTGGGTTAGGTTTGGGTTAGGTTTGGGTTAGGTTTGGGTTAGGTTTGGGTTAGGTTTGGGTTAGGTTTGGGTTAGGTTTGGGTTAGGTTTGGGTTAGGTTTGGGTTAGGTTTGGGTTAGGTTTGGGTTAGGTTTGGGTTAGGTTTGGGTTAGGTTTGGGTTAGGTTTGGGTTAGGTTTGGGTTAGGTTTGGGTTAGGTTTGGGTTAGGTTTGGGTTAGGTTTGGGTTAGGTTTGGGTTAGGTTTGGGTTAGGTTTGGGTTAGGTTTGGGTTAGGTTTGGGTTAGGTTTGGGTTAGGTTTGGGTTAGGTTTGGGTTAGGTTTGGGTTAGGTTTGGGTTAGGTTTGGGTTAGGTTTGGGTTAGGTTTGGGTTAGGTTTGGGTTAGGTTTGGGTTAGGTTTGGGTTAGGTTTGGGTTAGGTTTGGGTTAGGTTTGGGTTAGGTTTGGGTTAGGTTTGGGTTAGGTTTGGGTTAGGTTTGGGTTAGGTTTGGGTTAGGTTTGGGTTAGGTTTGGGTTAGGTTTGGGTTAGGTTTGGGTTAGGTTTGGGTTAGGTTTGGGTTAGGTTTGGGTTAGGTTTGGGTTAGGTTTGGGTTAGGTTTGGGTTAGGTTTGGGTTAGGTTTGGGTTAGGTTTGGGTTAGGTTTGGGTTAGGTTTGGGTTAGGTTTGGGTTAGGTTTGGGTTAGGTTTGGGTTAGGTTTGGGTTAGGTTTGGGTTAGGTTTGGGTTAGGTTTGGGTTAGGTTTGGGTTAGGTTTGGGTTAGGTTTGGGTTAGGTTTGGGTTAGGTTTGGGTTAGGTTTGGGTTAGGTTTGGGTTAGGTTTGGGTTAGGTTTGGGTTAGGTTTGGGTTAGGTTTGGGTTAGGTTTGGGTTAGGTTTGGGTTAGGTTTGGGTTAGGTTTGGGTTAGGTTTGGGTTAGGTTTGGGTTAGGTTTGGGTTAGGTTTGGGTTAGGTTTGGGTTAGGTTTGGGTTAGGTTTGGGTTAGGTTTGGGTTAGGTTTGGGTTAGGTTTGGGTTAGGTTTGGGTTAGGTTTGGGTTAGGTTTGGGTTAGGTTTGGGTTAGGTTTGGGTTAGGTTTGGGTTAGGTTTGGGTTAGGTTTGGGTTAGGTTTGGGTTAGGTTTGGGTTAGGTTTGGGTTAGGTTTGGGTTAGGTTTGGGTTAGGTTTGGGTTAGGTTTGGGTTAGGTTTGGGTTAGGTTTGGGTTAGGTTTGGGTTAGGTTTGGGTTAGGTTTGGGTTAGGTTTGGGTTAGGTTTGGGTTAGGTTTGGGTTAGGTTTGGGTTAGGTTTGGGTTAGGTTTGGGTTAGGTTTGGGTTAGGTTTGGGTTAGGTTTGGGTTAGGTTTGGGTTAGGTTTGGGTTAGGTTTGGGTTAGGTTTGGGTTAGGTTTGGGTTAGGTTTGGGTTAGGTTTGGGTTAGGTTTGGGTTAGGTTTGGGTTAGGTTTGGGTTAGGTTTGGGTTAGGTTTGGGTTAGGTTTGGGTTAGGTTTGGGTTAGGTTTGGGTTAGGTTTGGGTTAGGTTTGGGTTAGGTTTGGGTTAGGTTTGGGTTAGGTTTGGGTTAGGTTTGGGTTAGGTTTGGGTTAGGTTTGGGTTAGGTTTGGGTTAGGTTTGGGTTAGGTTTGGGTTAGGTTTGGGTTAGGTTTGGGTTAGGTTTGGGTTAGGTTTGGGTTAGGTTTGGGTTAGGTTTGGGTTAGGTTTGGGTTAGGTTTGGGTTAGGTTTGGGTTAGGTTTGGGTTAGGTTTGGGTTAGGTTTGGGTTAGGTTTGGGTTAGGTTTGGGTTAGGTTTGGGTTAGGTTTGGGTTAGGTTTGGGTTAGGTTTGGGTTAGGTTTGGGTTAGGTTTGGGTTAGGTTTGGGTTAGGTTTGGGTTAGGTTTGGGTTAGGTTTGGGTTAGGTTTGGGTTAGGTTTGGGTTAGGTTTGGGTTAGGTTTGGGTTAGGTTTGGGTTAGGTTTGGGTTAGGTTTGGGTTAGGTTTGGGTTAGGTTTGGGTTAGGTTTGGGTTAGGTTTGGGTTAGGTTTGGGTTAGGTTTGGGTTAGGTTTGGGTTAGGTTTGGGTTAGGTTTGGGTTAGGTTTGGGTTAGGTTTGGGTTAGGTTTGG